>JAMGZG010000002.1:0-2400000 GCA_024713935.1 Morchella eximia
TAGCCTAACCTTCTTCTTCAACCTAACCTAACCTAACTAACCTAACTTCAACCTAACTAAGCCTAACCTAGCACAACTAGCCTAACTTCAACTAGCTAACTAGCCTAACTAACCTCTAACCCCTAACTTAACCTAACTAACCTATAACAACCTAACTAGTCCTAATTAGCCTGTTAATACAACCACAACTGTAGCCTGTAACGTAGCCCTTTAGCACAGCTGAGGCAACCTAGCGGCCTTCATGGCTCCTTATAAAATCGGTGAATAAGCAATTGCTGTCAGTGTTTCGGCTGATTCTTAGAATTAAAAGAAATTTCTGGCGAAGATGCGTGATATGATTCGGATAGGAGAATCTTTCAAGTGTGGTATAGACTCCTTCTCATTCCGTGAGGAAATAGTGGCACGACTATTGAGAGGCAGATTCTCAGAGCGAAAGCACGAATAAATTGGGATTCTATAAAAACCGGTCTGCAGGTTGGCCTCTCATCATCGGCGGATCTTTACTTAGCGAAGGCACTTAAAGTTATTGCGTTCTTGAAACACGATCGAGCAACAAACTCTCTTTCTACGAGCAGTATCATGTCGTTGTTCTATTCTTTATCGCCCTACGATCGAATCGCGTTGTCATCATGTAGCCTTTCTGTTGAGTCTATCCTCTGTCGGTTTTAGACCTTGTAGGCAGGGTGCGCGATTTGGGAGGCGTGCGGAAGGAAATAGCGGAGTTGCTGATGTTTCAGACATTAGTCGACAACTGATATAGTTAAGGAATGCGATACGTGAGTTGGAATGAAAACCGATACTTTCTTTTATTCTTCAAGGTGATAATAATGGTTCTTTGACCTCGTTTAAAAATTCTGTCTTTCCTAAAAGGTTTAAATATATCAATATGCATTTTCATCTTGTTCGGGTAAAATACAAGACTAAATTGTTTAAGTTGGAATATATTGCTACAAACAAAAAGGTGCCGGATTTACTTACAAAAGGATTGGATAAGGGCAAACATGTTTTATTTTCTTCTATTATTCACTGTAGCTCATGAGGGGCAGTGTTGAAATAGTACGCTCAGCACGTTTATAGTATTGTAGGATTCTCATTTGTCATCATGAGTCACAGGTTCTGACTCATTCTTTCATTGGTATTAGCCATTTATTTCTATTATTTATATGGCTATGATTCACTATGTTTTGTGTTACGTTTCTTTAGTGTCAATACGGGCATTCCCCCCTCTAGTTACCTGGAATAACATGCTCAATTACTAAACTTCTCTACATACATTTTCTCTACTATGCTCCACGATCCCGTTGGTTTCTCTGCCATTCAAAACCACACCCCTTTCTACAAGGAACCTGAACAACATCTCTAATAACGAGTAATACTCCATGAAGCTTCTGTAAAAACCATCAATTTATACCTAAAAGCCTATCTCCACGATGGCCACAATCTTGAACCATTTCTTAAACATATTCCATGTCTTCAGATTCAGTGAAAATACTCTTCGCCGATTTGGAAATATCACTGGCATCACTGCGGTGCTGGATTCTCCGCACGTACCTGCGTCTATTCTCTAGCCGTACAGAAAAGCATCACCAATATGTCTTAAATTGACCATACATACTTCTTCTGCCTTCCTTGTAATCTGTGTATCCATGACCTATCTGAAGATTTATCTCAGTCTGCCTAAATGCTCGGTAACTGTATACTTGTTTGCGTTGGGAAAAAAGAAATTTACAAGCCGGTATTGAACCTATGTTTCTCACACTATAGCAGACGCTTTATCAATTACGCCACTAGATGAAATGTTTTGAATCAAGATTATATTATCAAATTAAGGATAAGGGTTCTTCGTCACGATGCAATTGAAATTTATCTTTGAATCCTGTCTGTAACGTAACTCATATATGTTTGATGTCTGAGTAAACCCTGTACGCCGATTGCGATGGCAAAAGCATTTGAAAGAGAGCTCCTAACCCTGCAATACAGTGAGAGTACAAGAGCAGCACCACTAATCATAGCTACCTTAGGAACTACATGTACATAGACTTCATATTGCTACTAACCGCAGCACCGCTCTCATGTTGTTGAGAACCCTGTACATTAATCGCGAATGTTGGAGATGCTTGCTCCAGCTTGCTGATTGGGGCTACAGGCACCTTCGTGAGGGGCTGTGATATTCTAACTTTGGGATAACGATCATGTAGTAGGAGTCTCTGGTGGGCTGCCAAATAGGAGCTTACCTTTTCGAAGTATTTAGATAATTTCTTGTCTAAGCCTGTGCTCCTAACCGTCCCGGGCGCCCTGCAGGGGGTAGTCCGTCCAGTCCTTGAAAATAGAGGACCGCAAAAGATGGGCGGGCCCTACAGGGCCCTGTAAGTACATGCCTATATATTGATGGCTATAGTTGACCGCAGTTGAGAGCAGTTGACTGCCGGGGGCGGCCGGGGACAGCGAGTGATGGCGGGTGACGGCAAATGACTGCAGAGTCACCATCTATGGTTCGAAATTCAATTCTCCCAAGTACTGCACAAGTCTGTATACTGAATGTCAACAGAACTCCTCTGTCCGTAATGTGATTAGTCATTAATGACAAGAGCCCGGCGGTCATGACGGCCGTCTTCAGTCCTGTGCCACCGGGGCGCAGTCAGTTCTAGAGTGCCTCTCAAGACGGACCGATCCTGCCGTCCATTCGGTTCGGCATCCTAAAACGGACGGATGGGACCGTTCGGAACACTACCGGTCACCGTGCAGTTGCATATTGGTGCTGGGTGGGGGGGCAACGCCGCGGTCCTTGGGTGACCGCGTGGTGCAGGAGGAGAGCCGGGGCTCATTTTGGTGGACCGGACATTGCTCGCGTTGGGGCCCAACGCGGGGCGAGCATACGGTTTTAGTCGTTCTGTACAGGAACCTACCCTTCACTTGTTCCTGCGACCAACAACCTTTGGCCGAAGGGACGGCGGGGTGGTGGATACAATTCTAACGATAAGAGGTATAGACCACCACCACTTAGGACAATTTTGCCTGACAAGTGGGCCGGCCAGTTTTGCACCGCCGACTGGTGCTTCTAGCTAGCCCCTAAATTCTTTCTGGGGAGCCGTCAATCCCCACAAGTCCTGCAAACACACGAACAGATAGCTCATACGACCCCTCTCCCATGTACGTTCCCAGAACCCCGCAAATCAGAGACCGACTAAACCTAACGTTAACTATAACCCTAACTCCGCCAGTTGTGACAAAAAACTTGGGTGTAAGGCATGTTTTGGCTCATGGATCGCGCCATACACTCAGTCGGCAGGCTTATGTATATATGAGATCGTACGGCGGGGACATGATGCACAAACGGTCGCTCAATGTTCCAAGCGCTGCTTGGTGCGTGTGAGAAATTCGGGGAGTTATTCGGCATCTTGTATTGCAACGCGGGCAGGATTGGGTGAGGTGATCGTGGAGAAAAGAATTTTAGTTGGATTAGGCGATATATGGGGTAGTATCGTGCATGACAATGGATGAACTCCTTGACTGGTGTATCGCCACTAACTTTGCTTTAAACCAACCGTTAATTCTCGAGAAATCCACTATCTCCGCTTCGCTAAATCATAATTCTGGGTGAGATGGAGCATGTATCTGCACGGATCCTGAAGCTTGATCATGCGCCAATTCTCCTTGGTTCGGACTTGACACATATAAATACGGCGATAGTGGATTATTTGAGAATTAATTACAACGGAATTACTTTTTTCACCATACAAGTGGCATTTGCTGAGCTAAAATCTTTTATGTGTTGTACAGCGGTGGGTATCAAGTCATCGGACGGCCTACACAATTGTGCCTGCAGACGTAGCCTCGTTGCCAGGCTCTGAGATGGTTGCGCGCCATTTAGGGCGCGCAACCACCATCTCAGAGCCTGGTGAATTTGAGGGAGCGCAATAACCATGAAAAAAAAAAGTTCGTAAAAACACATAATTTTTTCTCTGAGCAGTGTTTTTACGAACCTTTTTTTTTGATGATTATTCCGATCCCTCAAATTCACCAGGCTCTGAGCTGGTCGCGTTGATTCACGTCCAAATCGAGCCTGGTACCGAGGCTACTGCAGACGCATATTTTGGTGGCGTTCCGTTTGATTACTTATTATCCATTGCCGGCAGTGGCATGCGTATCAAGCTATCGGAGGGCCTAGAATTTTACCTGCAAACGCATATTTTGGTGGCGCTCCATCTGATTACTTAATTCCCATTGCTGTAAGGTAGGTGCACAGGGACTCATGGATTCAATCTCATGAAATAGGGTGTCACATTCCGCAATTTCAATCAGAGCAGCCTGCGAGTTGATGCGAATACTTAATATTCAGGTTCAATGGCATACAGCAAACTGATCGTGCCTGCACTTGTGGGTCACTACGCTGGTGCCAGCTAGGGAATATGTTCTGTCCCATTCGCGGATGCTACCCATTAACCGGACAATTTGATATATCATACTAATAAAAGAGGTATGGAACACATTAGATTTATGTGAAGCCTTGGACTTCGTTGAAATACGATGAGAGAAGTGTTAATTTCCGCAATCATATTATCTTCAACTAACAGCGGTAATGTCATGCTTTTGAGTTCCTTCCCTCAGATATCTTGAGGGCAAGATGAAGCTACGACATCGGAACTGTGTTGAACATTGTGATCATAGATCTCCAGCGTACCGGTTTTATTTTCTTATTTTACAGACTTTCGTCTCAATCAGCCAGCATAATAGTTAATTTACAACTATTCACCAAAAGGTTCTCTGGCAACCAACGTACCAGTTCAAGTATACGCTGAAAGTCCGACGAGTGGGTTGCCCATCTAGAAGACATCTGGAATAGAGAAAGTGTTCATCGGACGGGATACCCATTCGATGGATGTCCAGTAAAGGTGTAGAATCCGCGAATGGGACAGAACATATACCCTCTTATGCGCTTAGGACACCACCCCAGAGGAATTGATTTAACAGAGGTGCATTTAATTTTCACCACCTCATACTCTCTCTTTTTCAATAGGTGAACCCGTACCCCTCACAGTTGAGTAGGCTGAACAGGCTGATTCCTAGGAAGCTGACAGCCAGTTGCTTCTTGTGAAGGAGCGTTTCAGAACAGGACCAGGCTGACATCACCTATAAGCCATTCGGCCCTGTTTTAAACTCGACGTTTTAATGGTGATCCCTACAATCACTGCCATTGTAAAGATCCAGGATGGTCTATCTTCGGTGCAGTCTCTTAACCACAAGAGATGAGGAGGGACAGACATGCGCACCGTGCGAAATAACATAGCCAGTGATAATAGCGGCTGTAGATATCGGCAGTACTCATAGCCTTATGACGTTTCCGAACACGACTGCTATTGCATACCATACAAAAAAAGCGCCAAATCCACCTTTTTGTATATCATGCAATATTAGTCGTATTCGGAAACGCTATGAAGCTACGATTAGTGGACCGGAGAAGCAGTGCTGCAACGAAAAGTACTATAATAAGGCGCCAGCTTACCTAGTACCATATTTATACAACCTGTCATCTGGACCTTGTGTTTACCCACGCAGTTTACAAGATGTGTGCTACCCTCACTATCAGGCACATATGGGTCTTCCACCTTGTACTTCTCTACAATATTCATTCAGCTGTTGGTTTGGAGGAGGGTGATCTGTTTTGCACCTACCCAATATCCGGCAGTTACGGTTCCTTTCCACGATTTATACTTTATGGTCTGTTTCTCATCGGCGTTCTCTTCCACCGCTGGGACTGGTTGGTTGGCGCGGCATTTGGCACAGCAATGTTATTCAGTTCTGTCGCCAGTGTCCATCTTATTGCTATCACAGCTACAAATAACTTGCGTTACTGGGATCCAGACTCTGTTCCGGCATTCAACGTCGTCTGTTATAGTGTATTGGCTTCCTCCGTCCTGCTCATGTGGTCAACATCATTTCGCTACGCGAAATCTTCCACCCACATAACAGTTTTTGCTTGGATGGTCATAATGCTTGCTGGATTAATTGCTGGCATTGTATACGATTATCAAGATGTTACGATAGTCGGTGGGCTTTCCGAATGCACGGAGACACTACCACTCAGAAGCGGTCAATCTCCCATCGTCATGACGTATGAGTACCTCTACAGTGCCCCAGTAAATCTTCCTAGTCCAACATTCTTTCTCGGCATTCTATCCACCTTGCAAATACCTCTCTGCATTGCTTGTGGACTCACCGGGAAAAATCCAAGGAGTTTTATTGAGAGGGTCATTGAGTTATTACTCAAACTTTTGGGGCTTGGTCGGAAGCCTTGGCATTTGCGCAACATGTTAAGAACCCTCATGATGTACTACTTTTGGTTAGTGCATATCGGCTTTTCAGCAACTGTATTGTGGATTATTGTGTTGGGCGAATGGAACATGGTTAGGCCAGGCGGATGGTATCAGGGGGAGACTATAGCTACAATTGGACAATGGGGTCAGATTGCATCCACACTTTTTACATTCGTGTCTGCCGCGATAGTATCCTGGTGTAAGCAGAGAGAAGCGAAAAGGATCAAGGAGCTTGAGGATTTAGAGAGATTGTGTCAAACGAGTGGTACCTTAGGAACGATGCACTGCGGTCATCAAAGACCTGGAAGCCCGCAGGCGACATGACTAAACCATCCTTGCGTTCATGGATGGTCATAGCGGATGTATGTATGTCAAAGATAATGTTTTCAATATATAGGCCGAGGTTTACTGTCCGCTCTTTATAGTATGTTTTGAAATAGGAGCTGTGTCGTGATGTGAAATACCAATATATGGGCCCGTTAATACTGGTTCTGGGCGGCGAAGGCGAGTGATATCCTGTAGATTAGGAGAAACCTTGAAAGCGGTACCATACCATACCATACAATTGTTTGAGTTTTGACAATGGCGTGGATGGGCTTTTACGGCATAGTTTAAACGGAAGGTATCGAAAAAGGCCGGCATCACATACAGGTTTCCAAAAACACTTGTCATTTTGGTAGATAGTTATTACATAGAGGTTTTGAATCGGTTGCGAGTTTTGTTGTTTTCCCATATATATAAGGATGCCGCGTGTCAATTTAGCTCGTACACTTCGCTGCAGCAAAAAGGGACCCGCTGGAGTTATATTTTGGTTGTGGCTCCCCCGCACTCTCATGAGTGGATGTTAGTCCGCACCTCCCTGCGGGGTTACCCGGATGTTTATGCGCATCGATGTTACAAGGGCTTCACGGTTCACCCCCCTCCCTCGCCGGAGGTATCCCGAACCACGACTCGAATCCACAAGTACTCAATCCCGGCAGCATGCCACTAGAACCCGTCGAAATCACCGAGTGCATATTTTTGCCGAATCCCCAGGAGGCGAGAGAAGAAATCATGGAGCCCATGACGCCGATGGACAATCCCGGATTCATTAAGCGCCGCGCCCGACAAGGTCCGGGAGTTGATTGGGGTGACTTACAGGAATCAAAGATGAGAAAGGGCGAGTAAAAAAAAGCAACCTGGAAGGTAAAAAAAAAATGCGAAGCTAACTTTAGGCTTTAGTGGTAAGGGAACTGTATAATGTAAAGATGCCGGTTGACATTGGGGTTGAGTACGATATGCCATTGAGAGAGCTCCTGAAGTCGGGTAATGCTAGTCAACATGTCACAGAGATGAAAGAAGCAAAAGTCTGGATTTGCTACCATTCCTCGCGCCCCATTGTACCCTGAATGGGTCTTTGCTCAGCTCCATGGCCGCCAGTCCAGTCGACAAAACCGAATGAATGGGAGGAGGTCCCAATTCAGTGCCGAATCGGAATCTGTGCCCCCGGGACGATTATAGATGCTGCAGCAGAGTCCGGTTCCGAGGCGGGGTGGGAGCGGATGTAGTTGTACGGGAACCGAATCAAAGTGGATCATGGCGGTCTTGGTGATTTATTTGACTTGTTCTATATCTGCTTGGTATGGACGGCTGAGTCTGCACACATGCACATCAAATCTACAGCATTGTTCACACTTTCATTTTGTGAAAATATTAAATAGCGGTCCCCGGGTGGGTACTGTTCCTCTATATGTTATAATGCCGCCAAATTGCGAGATGGTAATAAGCCTAGAGTACCGCCCCTGCCCCGCCCCCCACCAGAGACTGCGCCCCTCCATCAAATCCAAATTCGCCACTGCATGATCCATATACCTCTCAAGAGCGCGCCCATCGCAGCCAACACATGAACAGTGCCCCCACTCACTACCACGAAGCCCCGGTGCGGCGTTCCATTGTCCAGTCAGCAGCGCACCCGCCCCTTGAGCGCGCTCCCGCCCACCAATGTCAGAAAGGGCACAAACCCCCTACCACTCCAAAGCGCGTCCGTCGCCCACTGTGCGCTGCATGCGGTATCTTGAGTCGAGTATCTGGATTGTAATGACAGAAAGAGTTGAAGATGGGGGAGTGTCAGCTCACTACGGTCACAAAGGCTCGGGAGTGATGATTTAGTATGAAGACTGAATGTAATTGTATTTCTAGTCCTAAGAATGACGGGTTGTCTAGTGCCAAGCAAACTTGCCATCTCTTCATGTCCGACCTGCTCCCAATTAAGTCCCGACCACCTATCACTGAAACCAAGTGATACGACGTCACTCTCGGGGTTCTGCAGTGGCAGGGTCATTATATATATACCTGCATCCAATATCATGTACTGTCGTTCACGGCGTATTGGTGGATGCTGGGTATTGGCGAATTGCAGGTAAAGGTTGGCTTGGCTGTCTCTTCTTTGCCCTGTCCGCCATCACCCAGTATCCGCCAATACCCCGTGAATGACAGTACCCTACCCTACCATGGCACTCAAAGGGAGCGTAATCTGGCCCATAAGAATAGTAAAAAATGACATCATGGGCTGATACGTCTTGATGGAACCTCATACCTACCTGCTACGGATATCGAAAACATGTACTCAGACGGCTCATGATGGGAAATATCACATTAAAATTGGAATCCTTTCAATATTTAACAGAGCAATTTCCCCATGCTCCAGGAAAGGGTTCCTTCTCTTTTTCCGATATCGCTATTGTCGCTCTCTCGTCTTGATAGCTCAGATATTTGAAATGGCAGCAAGACTCAACGCGCTGTCTCTCATCTCTATTCTCCACCTTTTCCTCCCTCTCTAGAGCTCAGCCAGACACTGCCAGAAACCGAACCTTCACTCTTACAGCCTATAATCCGGATTATCCGTTTCTCAATAATATTCCTGTAACCCGCAACACTCAGACAGGTTCGGCAAGCGCAGGAGTAGCGTTTCCCTCTAACTACGATCTTCATGTATTTATCTGGAAGAAAAGGCTCTATCGTTACTGTGAAGATCCACGTTGCATCTGTATTGGGTATTGGCGCAAGAACTACCGCGGCGTACTAACCGGCTGGGCGCTTGCTTTAGAATTTCGATTACTACGAAACATTAGGCCCCACAGGTGCTCTCCCGGTATTCCTAGTGGCCAATCTCGATAACCTCACCTTATTATGTTTGGCGCGTGAATTGAACAACCTACACCCCCCTCTACCTACAGATCTGACATCTCCGCACTGGGTCGGCGCTGGCTTGGCGCAATTGCGATCCCTAAGTTGCAGACATTAATTTTTGTCAAATCACTAGTAATAGCTCTAGGGCGCCAGCTAGCGCTAGCAGAAGTTCCAGGAGGTGGTATAATTGATGACGGAAGGGGTTGAAGTGGCAGTGGGCGCGGGGAGAGGCAGTGGAAGGGGCGGCGAGCGCGAGGTGGCGGCGTAGGTGCGAGGCGGGGGAACAGTGCGAGGTGCGGGACTATAAGAAGTGAAGGTTCGGAGTGCCGCGCCAGCTAAGCGAGGCACGAGAATCCGATGTGCATTCTGGGCGGCGGTTTGATTCTAACCATTGGGGGCGGAGAGCGCGGGATCATTTTATGGGGGGGCTTGGTGGTGTTGGATGTGGTCTTGGGCGCAAGCTGGCTGTAGTGGTAGTCGAGGTGACGGGCTGTGTCAAGGGGTGCCGTGGGAATTGTGTTGCGAGCCCAGGAGCAAAGTCCTAGTACTCATATGAGTATTAGTATATATGTCAATATGTTATGTAGTCATATATGGACTGTTCTAGGCACAATATTGTTCTATAAATATAGGCTTGAAATGCCCCCTGTATTATAGTTATGCAAGTCAATTGAGAAAGTCACAGTCTTCCGCATTTATTATTATTTATTATTCTTCACTACTATTTATTTTCAACAGGTGCATGTGAGAAGATATCGAGTGAGACATCATGACTCACTCGGTGCCATTGCTTTGTGGTCGAGGTGGAGGTGATCGGGGGGGGGGGAGGTGTTGCAGGTACGAGCAAGGTGATATATGGTCGAACCCTGTGCGCAGTTCGAGGCCGAGTTGGCCGTGGCGCGGTCAGGGGGGCGGGGGTCGTGAGAGGTAGTTATGGACAGGTGGTTCAAAGGGTCGTTTGGGGTTGGTGAACAAATAGTAGCGGCACATTAGCAGTCTTATTTAATTAACATCACTCTCGATTCCTTCTCCTTTTCTGGCGCCGGCACTCCATTGTACGTTTTTACTCATCTATGACATCTACAATTCGCACCCCCCCCGCGGCCCACAAAGCACCTACATCCTTTCTGATTCTCGCTTCTTACAACACTAATCCAAATCCAAATCCATTTTGTCCTCACTAACCTGACCATGAGTGTTTTCCTCATTCATAGATTCGCGGTGCCTGATCTCCTCACTCATGGTCTCCAACCCCACCGCGCTTGTTTGTTCGGTTTCTGCGTCCAGTCGCGCATCTATCCCTTTCTTTGCTTCCTTCATCCACAACTCGTAGTCGCGCTTCATGATCCTAATCTTCTCGTTTGCTTCACCTAACTCTACCTTCACTTTCTTCTCACTTTTCTCCTTCTCACGTAACTGACTCTCCATCTCTGTCTTCGCTGCCTGTAGCTCGCCCTCCCTCACCTCATGCTCGCGCTTGATCTTAGCAATCTCCTCTTCTTTTTCTTTAATCAATGCCCTTTCGTGTTTTTCCTTCTGTCGTACCTGGCCCTTTGCCGTTTCCAACTCTACCCTCAGCTCCCTCTCACTTTTCTCCTTCTCATGTAGCCGACTTTCTATATCTGTCATCGCTGCCTGTATCTCGCCCTCCCTCTCCTCGTGCTCGCGTTTGATCTTACTCATCTCTTCTCTTTCTTTAATCAACGTTATTTCGTGCTTCTCCTTCTGTTGTATTTGGCCCTTTGCTGTTTCCAACTCCACCCTCAATTCCATCTCGCTTTTCTCCTTCTCATGCAGCTGACTCTCCATTTTTATATTCTTCTGCTGCTCCGCAAGGTGATCTACTCGCAGCGATTTCACCATGCTTAGCAGGGTTGAGTGCTCTCTCTCGACCTTCTCCTTCTCACGTAGCTGACTCTCCATTTTTATATTCTTCTGCTGCTCCGCAAGGTGATCTACTCGCAGCGATTCCACCATGCTTAGCAGGGTTGAGTGCTCTCTCTCGACCTTCTCCTTCTCACGTAGCTGACGCTCCATTTTTATATTCTTCTGCTGCTCCGCAAAGTGATCTACTCGCAGCGATTCCACCATGCTTAGCAGGGTTGAGTGCTCTCTCTCGACTTTCTCCTTCTCACGTAGCTGACTCTCCATTTTTATATTCTTCTGCTGCTCCGCAAGGTGATCTACTCGCAGAGATTCCACCATGCTTAGCAGGGTTGAGTGCTCACTCTCCATTTTCGTATTCCTCTGCTGCTCCGCAAGGAGATCTACTTCCAGAGATGCCACTAGGGAGCTGAGATGTCTGACACAACCCTGGAGAAACGGGGCAGCTTCTGCATCGCCCAGGTCCCTGATCCATATATCCACCAGGCCTGCCGTGCATCCTATCCCACAGCTGCAGCGATTGCCATCATTCGTTTCCGCCGCCCCTCCCTGGCCATTCACCGTTGGCTGACGTCCACTCATGTTCCTGGTGCTATCTTGTTCATCGTGCGAGTTTGGTGCTTCTACCGACCTCGGTGGGTTGCCGGGGGTGTCGGGAGATGATTTTGATGCTCCAGCGGCTGGTGCTTGGCGGGAGTCGGAGTCGTGGTTTTGTTCGACCTCGTTTGGTTGCTTTAGAGGCCGAGGGCTCTGCTCTCTTTCAAGGTTTGTTGGCTGTGGCTGGGGACTCTGGCCCTGCGGCTGTGCGCGTGCTGTCTGTCGCTTGCGTGCGCGGCGTTTGTTTTTGGAGGCCTGGTTCGCTTCGGCGCTCTCTGTTGCGTTCCGGGGATCCATGATGGTTATGTGCGGTGGTCATGTATGGGTGAGGGGGTTAGGCATCCCACCTTGTGCGGCACACATATATATATATATGTCAAGTGGAAGTAAAGCTATAACTATATACATACGTAGATAGCTATGATCTTGATTGTAGTTCGTATTCACTAGACACTTGGGACTGGACCTCGCTGTAGGGTTTATAAATTTATTGCCATACAATACATCTAATCCAAACATAGATACCAAAATAAAGCTACCAAAGGAACGTATTAATTATGCAAGGTTTTGCAACACCATGCTGCCCCAAGATCCCCGACCACCTAAATCTAGCAAACAAAAGAAAAACCGAAAGTTAATGCGGAAATAAACTGAATGTTTAGGTCCTTACTCGACATTAATGACCAATCCACCCGCCCAGATATACCACCAAACGTAATCACTAATAAAAAGTCAGTCAGGTCGTGATAAAATTAAGAAATACGTGGACTTACTTGTCATTCTGTGGGACAACTTCATAGTTCAAATGAGTCGCGGAGGCGGGACATTTAAAAGTAGGAGTAGCTCCATCAAAAACTCCAGTGCCGGCGTTGAAGATGCCAAGCCAAGCGTCACGGTGAGGACGGTTGTTGAAGGTATCATTTGGATTGATATCCCGCCCACCGACTGTGAAGAGTTGAATTTTCTTGCTGCCATCTAACCCTTGAGCGCCCGAGAAAGAGAAGCTGCATTTCTTGCCGCTGTATCCATCGGGGAAGTAATAAGATATAAGGGTATTGATATCGTGCGCTCCGTTAAGCTATTAGAAGTCAGTTGCAATTCAATCAAACTTGATACAGTTGAAGGATTCGGGATAAGGATCAAAACAAGTTCAACTAACCCTAGAGACCTGTGCGTAGGACTGAGCTCCGCCAGCGTAGTCGGGATCATCTTGGTAGATTGGGACCGACAAAGACGGAGAAATAGTAGCAATTGAACGAGCTTCGATCGCAGCGGGCTCAGCGGAAGGGATCGCAACAGAGGAGACCAAGCCGGAGAAGAGGCAGAGAACGGAAGTAAAAATGGCAGTCTTCATTTTGATTATAGTGGTGGAGTAAGAAGTAATGTAGAAGTTGAACGGGAAAATTAAGATACTAAGAGAAGTCTGAAACTGTAGTAGTTTTGCTGTGTTCCTGATTGGATGGAGAAGAAAGGACACTCGGTAGGGGATTGTCAACGAGTATTTATCATATTCTTGAAGCCCTTCTGATGGTACGTCTTTGCTAAGTGTAAGATCTTTGCGGGATAATGATCATTGGTCACGGGTGCTCAAGGCTCTCAATCACCCAATCCAAGCTACCTAGTTTGCCTTAACGACTCTACAGCCCCCAGGAATAAGCCATATGTTCATCGTGATCCCCCACGACTGGATGAAGAGACGAAAACTAAGTGAATCTACATTATGTTTGTGGTGCTTTTTGTAAGCCCAAGCCCCTGCTCTACTAGAATATCGTTATAAATAACCCTATCATGCTTATTCCATTTTCAGCTGGTTTACTTTAGGGCTTAGACTCAATGTGTAAAAGGTTACACAGGGCGTGAGAAGTAAGATCGGTATGTCTTGTATTACTCTGATGAGGTTGCTACACCAGGGCTAGGGGAACAATTTTTACAGGGTTGGATGCGCCTAGCCTTCACATTATTGGCTGGATGTATGTAATACAGTAAGCAAGGGAACTGAACAGTGCATGCCTGACTGTTTCTAGTACCCCACAAAAGGTCCCTCGAGATCTTCAGCCCCACTACATAGAAGTTTTTATACCCATCTAGATCAGCTGTTCACTCCTTCACAATATTCTTTACCTGATAATCACAGTCATGTTTGCCATATGAGGAATTTTACAGATCATTCCAGGTGCTCATACTGATCATAGCGTGATGTTCTAGATTATTTTTGGAGATCGAAATTTGCTTTGAGAGACCCTGTGAAATTGTTCAATAATCTCTCAGGTCGTGTCGATCGACATCCGCATAGGGATCAATTTTCAAATTCATTTTAAACCACATTTAGTTTAGGTCTTGCAGAAGAGGGCTGTTTTCTTCCTTTCAAGGCGAAGATCCTCAGCTTTTTGCCCTGGCAACCCTCCGAACAACTCGAGATTTGGCGGTATTTAGGTTTTAAAGTGCGGAAATTCATGATCGAATTATGTCATGGATCAGAGAGTCCACACATTCATGCGGCTTAGCATTCTCTTCTCACCACTCTACCAATCTACGTAGCTACACTCAACGATAAAATTCTCAAAGAAACAGCATTTGCTGTCTAGCATTAGAGCTGAGTATCTAAGGAATGTCCTGGTTTAGTAGTGACTATCCTCTCTCAATATTATAAAATCGGAAATGCGGGGTTGCTCCTTGTAATCAGTCCATTTTCAGTGTCTCATCTACCCGCTTTCTTTTTTTTTTTTTTTTGAGTCAGGTTGACACAACACTCCATCGTACATAGGTCGTAAAAATATTCCCAGTGCAGGAGTATATAGATAGCAATGTTATGAGCTGAACAAACTCGAGTATTGAGCTCAAGCCTAAATGGTAAGCGGAATAAGTTCAGACCTAATTATCTACATCTCAGGCTCTAATAATTCAATATATGTGCTGAATCCAGCAACGAGGAGAATCTAATTGGAAGCAAGTAAATCATAAGCAAACAGTTTTGCCCAGAAAAATGCTCACGAAAGGTTATTACAATGATCATACACTGTGGCCTCCTTAATTCTCTATCACCTATTTTCCCCCCTCTCGCTCACCCGATCACTACTCAGCTACTGTCGCGTGATCGCTACTTGTATAAGGAAACAGGACATGCTCTACAAAGGTCTATTTCTAGCTAATGGATCGGGCCAGGGATCATGTCGGATGGGGAATTAGCATGGAATAATGACCCGTTGAATGAGTCAGCCAGTCGAGTCCATAATTCTATAGCTTCTGAAATGAATATTACCTGGATATAATATAGTCCAATAACAATCAACCAGGTAATCGGGACGCTTGGCATGCTCCCCACCCGTGTACTACACCACTTTGATGTGGAGACAACACTGAGATGGCTGTGTCGCCAAAATTCAAGGTACTATCAATGACAAGCAGCCTTTTCTATTGAATTCAATCTTGAGCAAGTTGTTTTCGGTTCGTAAACACACGACACACAATACAGGAAAACGTTCCCTTCAAAGAGAATGAAGATTTGCTAGGAACACATCAATATCCCTCATAAAGTAAATAAATAATTTGCGTATTGCGCCTCCAGCATTCCTCAACGTACAAGAGCAATTGAACCAAAACTGACAACAACGGGATAAAGTACAATATAGTTCAAATATAAACAGTAAAGGTCCCTAAATGTCACAATGAGGCAGAGAACTAGTATCTTTACATCTGCCGCTCCCAAACCTAATCCAGGTACCCTTTACGTGTGTTACTGTACCGGAAGCGGGAGAGTAGGTTCTAAAGTCATTATCGGCGAAGGTAAAACCCACAACGTTGCCAGCAAAAGTACGGCCCGGTACGAGGTGTTCGTGTCTGCACCTATGCAGGCCATGGAGCCAGAATTCGCAATAATGTGGGCCGCTGTTGTACTCCAAGGTGTACCTCATCGGCTTCCCGGTACGATTTTCCACTCTACCAGCAACTCCAGATATGAGTATCATGACGCACATCAGTAAATCGATTCTCGTTTGCGGAGCAAGTGGGTTCATCATCGTGAACTGAGCTAGGTAGTTTAGCGTTGTTTAAGGGAATGATCGTATCTCGTCTGTTTTGGTGGTTGCTAACTGAGGGCTCTCAGTCCGTAAAACGTCGGCGGAGTTACCACGATCTTACTATACCAAAGTCCAACTTGGCTTCCTAATCCGACGAATCACAATTCAGTATTCAAGCACCTCACGTTAAAAAGATGTAGGACTGACCAGTAAAATCTTAAAAACACTTGACTGCTTAGTTCAAATCTCTAGTTATACTGTGCTATTGGGATGGAGACTCCGAAATGTGTCACTAGTTCTCGACGAACTTGTTATCGGTAGATCGAGGCACAGAGCAAAATATATATACGCCGAGAGAGCGAAAGGTGATACCAACTAGGTAACCTCAGGAATAAGGACAAGACCTACTCGGCGCATGTAATAAGATCCAGAAAATCACTTTTGCTGGCCTTGATTTCTGGTTCGGCTTGGCTTAGCACATTCGCAGTTGATTTGGTTGGTCAACCGACACCCGACCCGCATTTTCGGTTCTTTATGCATCTCGTCAGTATGTTCACATGAGAGAATAATCCATAGATTTCTTATCCCATCAGGCATTCTCCATCTATCTTTGATACTTGCTCGGAAATTCTGCAGCTGTTGAGCTATATTTATACCTATATGCAGTAATTTTGAAATTGATTTACGTAGTGCTATCCTTAGTAGTATACACATGAGACCAAAGAACGTCACCATAATTTCACTTCTTATACGTTTATCTATCATTAAAGGTTTAGGCTCACTTGGAACAACTTACATATTGTGCGTACACACCTCACTGTCGGCCATGCTTTTAGATTGATCATTCCAATATCGAGTGTGCATTAACAACATATCTCTTTTAACGCCAATTACCATGTTTATGTTAATAGAAAAAAGATAAGTTCACAGGAATGATCAAGGTGAGAACTTTCGTTACGAGAGTGACAGGACTTGGCGGAGCTTTAAGCAGGTTTGGAAATACAAGGGCGCACGCTCACACCTGATTGGTTGACGTCTAGGCCTGAACGCCGCATCTATATTTTTATTGTTATATCATTTCTTCTATTAATAGTACTATGCCCCCCAAGGTTACCATGGGCCATACATGGTCGCTGAAAGCACGCCTGAAATAATTTTATGGACTTCTCGTATTTGCATAACGTATACAATGGCAGCCCACCTCGTTTATGACTTAGAGGCCAGCTTATGGCGTAAGGGTTTAGAGTTTAGGAATCGACCATATAATCGCTCGAAGGTGTACGCCCTGGCTAGACCGCTACTAGCAACCTCTCAGCGAATCCTCATATTTCCTAGATCTACCAGCTCCAATCCCAGTATGGTAGATCTCGTAGCTGTTGCCCCCCAGACCCCTCCAGCTATAATCCCTGACCCGTTATATTTTCAGAATCCTAGCCTCTATGTATGCGAGCACCGGACCCTGCATACCCACGTAACAAGTGACCTTGCCCGTGTATGATATAAGAGGCGTTTTTTTTTATATTTCATCCATTACTCTTATACACACTTTACGATTATAACTAGATCTACGTGTACAATCCTCTCTCCTCGCCCTCAAGTATCATCTCGGCCTAAATTTCTCAATCCCAACAACTCGAATCAGAAAACTACGTGCGGGTAATGTTACCTAGTGGAGGTTTTCGTAATTCTAAGTACCGCGTTAATTGCCGAGAATCAGAATAGCATTAGGATGTTCAAATAAACTATGTCCAGCTCAATCATGTCCTGCGGAGCCCAAAATGAATCATTTAAGGCAAACGGAGGGGAGTCGGTACACCCGCCATTGCGCCGGTAGTGAGCTCATGATGTGATTTGCTGAAAGATTTGCTGAACTGAGTCCTAAACTAACCCAGAAACCGATATCAATGTTTCGTCCATCAAACACAAACAGAGGTGGTAGTTGCCGATTTCCGCGTCCATGACACCAGAGGAGATAAGGGATGGGAATAAGCTAGATGGATAGAAGCAGGAGCCTCAGAGCTTCTCCAACTTCGAGTAGGAGGACCCGTGAGTAGCAGGTGTTCTCCCCGCCCCCCGGGGAGGATAGGACGCTGAGATAAGGGGGGCGTGGCCGTACTTGGGTTAGGGCTTTGGAACTAGTACGCTGAGAGTTGAGATGAATACGCTAGAAGGATGGCGGATGGTGTGGGGAGGAATAATAGGGCAAGCTCTCTGTCTCTCGCAGGTGATGATAAATACCCATACGCACACCATGACAAGTTCTCCATCCCACATCAACGCTCACACATCCGAGGGAAAACCTACCATCATCAGCCTACTCATTCTACTTCATCCATTACTTTACATACATTCCGTATGCCCAAGCATTGTGCGTTTTTCCATCCCTACAGCCCACCTATTCTATTCATCAGTTCGATGTCGTTAACCAGCACCCAATTGCTTTACACCTAGAAGACAAGGAGAATAATATGTGCCAACCTAGCTTGGGAAAGCTGTTCCATATGGATATACTTATCTTGAATTCAATAAACGGCTGTGATTGCAATTTACTATGCATACAAAAGCAGGCAGTTTAGAAGAACCGGGATATAACTCATTGCCGTTATACATCTTGCAATCCAAAACTACATCTTTTAGCAGAAATAAAAAACGAAATCACAGCATGTTGTAGCCGCACTCCTAAGGTCGTAAAGCCTCTCTTGCCCCAGAGTCTACTAGTATTAGGAAGCCTATTCCGAACCGTAACCGTTTGATTATATACAAGTAATGAATAATAATAATAATAATAAAAAGCAGCCGACAAAGGGAGTGAGTGATAGCTGGTGATCCAGAAGCTCTCACTAAAACACAGCTGCCAGAGTGGTAAAACTGTCGATGCGGAAGGAGAGCTAAGAGTAATCTACTTTCCCGGTGAATGTGCTGTTTAAGTTGGCCTTGGGAAGTCCCGCCACGCAGTACTCTGAGGAACTGCATAACAGGGTCAGACTCACTTCGTTAAGTAGCATTCATTACAGCCGAGATGTAAAGCGGGTACGACTCTCCCTATTGGTGGTCTGGTGGTCCACCGCCGACTTCGGATAGCCTGGGAACAAGTTTGCCATGATCCTAAATTATTCCCGCCTGCCCACGTCAAATAATGTACTATTTGGCTATAGCATAGTCTATACTAGAGGGTGCTATTGCAAATGCATTCTGCATCCCTTAATCCACCTTCATCAGTACCAGCTCAAAACTCCTACCACCGTGGGTATTGCAAACATACTCAAACTTCTGTCTTGAAGACACAGAGTGTCATAAGGATATCACTTCACCATGCTTATTATATAGATTTGTGGCTGTTTAACCTTGGGGTAAGTGGGCCGTCTTTAGATTGTTGCCACTTACATACCACATGTATCCTGTCAGTACTGCGGCAGCGGAAACTACGAAAAGATTCGAAGGTTAAAAAATTCCAAACAATAATGAAGAAGTGGCACTCCAGTCATCGAGACAAGTTAACGCCTTAGCGAGGTGGGGTAGATTGCGTCGCTTGTAATACCGCATTAATTCGAATGGGCGGCCGGTCACACAAGACGTCGAAGTTTCCTTTTCAAGCTAGTATGAGGGAAGATTAGGGGACGTATTCAAGGCAAATAACCAAACACGGGAATTTCAACGTCTTGTGTAACCGGCCGCTCATTCGAATTAATACGGTATGTAGGAGATATCAAGGGGCGGTAATCATAAGGGGTAGTGAGATAATGATATGGTAAGAAGGGTGGCTGGTTAATGATTAACTACTTATGATGATATCTAAGATATATAATCATCTGTCATTGAAAGTATAAGACTAGGCCTGCGTCTAAAAGTACAAGTTAGTTTCCACCCGTAAAATATAAAACAGACCTCAAAGAAATACTAGCCGTAGAAAACCAGCCATAAACACAGAGAAATACAAATACATCAAGGCAGACATAAACCGTCAACTGTCTTCAGTTAAACCCAGCTTAGATGGTAGCTGATATATATAGGTTTTTAGGGTGTGAGTGAGATTTGGTGACCGGAACTTTGAGTACTTTGAGGGCTTGTGTACCTTAAGCACAGCACTAACAGAGTGATTACTACTATTAGCTCGAGGGTACATATATGAAATTCAGATTTCGGGGGTGCAGGGTCTTTGAAGTCATGATTGAAAAAAGTATTAAATAGTGAAGACTTTGTGATTGTGAGGATTTGTATGGGAAATTTGGGTTTTTTTTTTTTGGGGGGGGGGGAGAGAATGAGGTATTTATGCGCTGAATAATAGAGCAACAATGAATTAAACATCATAGCTACAATCTACAACTAAACATTATCATAATGCTAGGGGGATTCGCGCGGCTCATTGTTGAGCAATATATATATCGGCTGTTCAAAAAAGCAAAGCCCCACGTGGGCAGGACAACTTCCTTGCGATCAATCTGATCTTCCTGCCACAAGTAATTCACACCAGCATACAGTACCTGTAGTCATGGCTTACTTCATTGTGTTTAGAACCATGAGTCCTGTCAAGCATACCTACTCTAGAGTATTTATTCTCCGTTCGGTCCCGACAGAGGATGTCTGCCCTGTCCATGTGTATTTCCGGTCCCACAATTAAGTCGTTCATCACCATGCAATTAATGAATTAAACAAAAAAAAAAAAAAAAGTCGTTCATCACCCCCAGCGCCCCAGTCAGCTTTTAAGTGAGGCGCAGCTGAGCGAGGCTTGCCACACTTGTAACGCTTCGCTACATGTACCTACCGACCGATGAAAGCTTAGGCCTTTGCTCGGTTCTCGCTAAGCTGTAGACCCTTGCTTACCACTTCTTCAGAATTCTTAGAGATGGGGAAGATGAGGACCTCGAGTCCTGTTGATTCTATCTAATTCATTCGTTATAGGTACTCTACATGTATACAACTAGCGGTACTCTTTCCATCCGGTACTGCCATTTCCACCCTGCCCGTCTGTCTGCCTACCTCTAACGGACATCGGATCCATCTATCTGATTGACAATGGAGGGGCTTATCAATACATATCCTATACACCCCGTTCTCGGCGCTGGCAACGTGGGAGTGTCAAGTTTTGCCAAGTTCCCAGGGTTAGGGGTGCTCCTTTGCAGGTACTCACCCTTACATATACTGCTGGCTAAAATGATTAATAAGTCTAGATTTACTTGGGCAATTAAATCTCAAGCCACGACAATGTAAGATCAATGCTTAATGGGGTTTGAGAGCTTGTCCTAATCACAAATAATCACTCGCTCACTAACTTACACCTACTGCTAGAGTCTTGAAGACTTTGTACGCCTTTGGGGTGAGAGTATTAGAGAGAACGTACGGTACAATTAGGGAAAGGCAGCAGTTATACTATTCATGGGGATCCGTCGGGCGGCTGCACTGCACAAAGTCAAAAAATTACATCTCGCTGCCTACTGATTGTCAATACCTACCTAAGCCTGCAACCTAGGGCCGCAACTTCACTCTAGATCAGATTCCAAAGCGGTTACGAGCCAGGCAGACCCAAGCTCACTCCTACGCTCACTTCGAATCAGCTCATCCGCATAACTAACATGTTGCATTCCTCACATCTCTAGTGTCCATCCCCTTGGGCCTTATTGGTGTCCTTCGGAAGGTGAATTCACGGTTGTTGCCGGATATTTGGTAATTTAGATCGGACATACATGTTATACATCTTACTTTGGAATTTTCCTTTGTGATTTCGGGGGACGCGCGCCAGGGAACACGAGTCGGGGAAAGGTCTTTTATGCCATAGTTCATACTACATGCGATCTTTTTATACCTAGAAACAAATAGAATAATTAAAAAAAAAAAAAAAAAAAAAAGGCATAGGCCGCCATCGACGACACCGCACAGCCAGAATTACGGACCCGCTCCGCTCAAGCCTTATAAATCTCATTTGTCCCAAATTGCCCCTCAGACCCTACCATGCTCGAAAGAACCCGTCCGCAATGCGACGGGACTCGCAGGTGAGAAGCTGACGCGCCCATTGTCCAGAGTTGCGATCTGTACCTCCTCATATATACGTAATAAATGCTCATAATTCTGATAATGTCGACGGTAAAGGAGAGGGGAGGTAGGTCTTTGATGTGATTGAGAGGGTACAAGTAGTGTGTTGAGCACCGATAGGTAGACCGCCTTGGATCTTTCAAATTCGCAGCTTGGTGCGTGCACTCACTTAGTCAGGCAAATTTCTTGCTTTTTATTCTATAACTAGAGCCAATTATAATTAATGTTATATACCAAGTACGGCAACTATTAACTATTCGCTCAAAGAGGCAAGCTGCGAGTTTGATAGTTTCCTCCTTCGAAGGGATAATTCCATACAACAGATTATCTTAACCAACGCCGCAGGAGATGCTTTCCCTTTTGATGGCACTAGTAACCTTCCTGTAAACCCTATCCAGAAATAAAATCTTGCATCATTTGAAAAGAGCTATGAAGCTATGTGCTGCCCGTAATTTGATTCACGTTGTAGCCAGTAATCAAACTGTCCCCTATCCTCAATGTCCCAGTCAAACACCCCAACGAATACCAGAAAACACTTCGCGCCACCCAAGTCCAGATGATAAATAGTCCGCCAAAGCTGTGCTATACGTATCCCCTCTTCCAGACCTTTTTTCCACTCTTTAAAATAAGAATAAGCGAGAATGATCTACAACCTGTTGACATCGCGCCAAGCCCCCCCCTCCGGAGGCACATAAGTCGGACCAGCCCTGAATTCCCGTCGATAAGTAGTCCTACCCTCCATAATCGCATGTTTCCACTTGTATGTCTTCATCAAGTCAAACCATTTTACACTCCAGATGAAAAAGTCTGGGTCAAAGTTGCGGTTCGTTCTAGAAGGTTTACCCCGATGGTCGTTACCGATAAACCGGCAAACCCTCTGGTAGAGCATCACCGTACTCGCCACAATCTCATTATACTCCTTCTTCAGTCGCAGCCGCTCATTCCTTCGCTTAGTTTCCAGCGCCGCGGTTACCCCGCCAATTCTCGTCAGCCCGACATACGCCGCATGGCCACCTCCAAAGGTATACAAGCCCCTCATCAGTTGTCCCCAACGATATTCATGGCAATCCATTTCTGTGCGTAGCCATTCGGGTGTATCAAGAGCCTCGACTACCGGCCATATACTTGTATAGCGCATTGCTGCAACTTTATTCGAATCTTGGTAGTAGGCCGCATGGTTCAAGGGGGCATCCCACTGGTTCTGGACAAATCCGGGAAGGGCAGCCATTGAAGTGATCAGAAAAAGTGTGTTACTTATTTCTCTTGAAAATTATTTTTTTAGCTATGCCGTTTCGAGTTCCTCTTGGAGTTTGTTTGATTGTAATTATCTTTTTGATGTTGATCAGAGTGTACCGCCACGGGCAACGAAACGACGAGGCTGTCGATGGTATTATACCTCCTGAATCGTGGTATAAGTACTCTACTGGTGGACGGTCTTGAAAGAATAACAATAATTCTTTGTCCTCCTATAGCAGGAAATTACTTTCTTTGTGGACGTAGTCGGTTAGTAATCAACAAGTACTTCCTACACAGCCAGACTTGAAACAAAGACCTGCTACATACTTAGTATATATGTACATATTCATTCACCTCAAACCTTTACAGCACCATCTTTTCTATCCAGGTTGTTGCTCTCCTTATAGTCTTTCGATCTCCGTATCACGCGATCAGCTAAGATGTATTCCGATTTAATGAACGAAAAACGTGTCATGTCAGGCTAGAGCACAAAATATTATCGAGCTCCAAGATACCCATATATCCTCTTAGGCATGTTCATCTTATTTAATGATATATGGGCACAAGACGAATCAAGCGCAGACTTGGTGTAGTGAGGCAATGCGCCAAGGCCTGAGATCTTGAATTCCAAAAAAAATAGGGAGGGTTAGGGTTCTTTAAACGAGGATATTCCACTGTCTCAAGGCACATCATGACCTCCTCAACTCGACAAATATTACCGAATATACTCGCGCGTTAATTAAATGGTCGGATATCGTTGCAATCAAATGCTTACTAAAAAATTTCCGACCTTTTAATTAACGACTGAGTAATCAGCCGCGGAAATATTTGGCTGCAGCGCTGTTTATGCCGATTTTCAAATGAGTAGCGTTCGTGGGGAGCAACCCTCATGTGGCCGCTAGGCAATTCTAAAATTATACATAGGAGATTGCGCTATATATTACCCTACAAACCTTACTACTAGTCTATTATAAAGATCTGTTACTGCGGTACTTCCCTACCCTCGAGCTCCAGGTCAATATATATTTTTCTCGATCTTAGTTGGAAGTGGGACTCTTATTCTAGAGGAGATTAATTCGGCATGACTGGTATTAAACACTAGCACTGCCACTGAGGATTATATCAACATTTTCAAGTCTCTGGATGGAGATCTAGAGGTTGTTCCCGGCGAGCGTTCGATTACTTACTCAGTACCGCACGAGGCTTTCCAGTCGCTAGGACCACTCAGTCATCATTTTCCTTGGCTACCCTAAATACAGAAAGAGGATTGGAGTATTAGGACTCTCGGTTTGGGAAAGTTGGCTTCTTTCGTTCAACAACAAGAACGGCGACTAAGGGAATACGGGGGCTAACCTGCCCCGCGCTGTACCCCTCCTTGAATAGAGTACTGGCAGCATGCAAGTCAGGCGGCTCTATCCCACAACTATGAACCTTTATGTGTAACAACTTGAATGATAGAAAACTGGCACCGTACTCACTCAGTCTCATCCATCAATATATTTCTGGTATGCATTACTGTCCATTGCATCCCTATATCTAAGCACGAGGGTAAACAGTCCTAGTTCCATACTATTCAATATGCCTCCAATAAATCGTGCACTGCCAAGTCATTTTTTTGATCAACATAATATATCTGGTAACGTCCACGTACGCCACGGCGTCTTTACCAATTCAATCCGATATCACTACTCTCATCGATTGATTTTACGGCAAAATCGCAAACAAAACATATCATTAACGAATTTCAAGATAATCAGTTGGGAGTGAAGACTGAAATATTCCCCCTGTTTCAAGAGCCATAGAATTCAACATGAATCCACCGAAGCCTCGTGCACATTCAAGGAGTATCTTTGTATTATATCTCCGCTAGATAGCTGGCTATAAAAGCCCCTCAACCCCACCATATCATCAACATCATCA
Organism: Morchella eximia; assembly: GCA_024713935.1. Classification (NCBI taxonomy): domain Eukaryota; kingdom Fungi; phylum Ascomycota; class Pezizomycetes; order Pezizales; family Morchellaceae; genus Morchella; species Morchella eximia. The sequence goes on from JAMGZG010000002.1 coordinate 25,163, forward strand.
TTACAATACGCCAGTAAGCATTCAACAAGACTTTCTCAGCTTAAATCAACGTAATAACCAACCATGTGCCAGGTCAAACACTACCAATATAGCTGCGGACATTTCACCGAGGAATGCATCCCGACGAGTGAAGCTTGCCGATATAAGCCTTGCAAGATACAGGCAGTCACTAGTAAAGCTCGGGATGGGATTTGCTCACGTTGCAAGGAAGCTGAGAGAAATCGTAGACATGGACATGGCCACCGTCAACATAAAAAAGAGCCGACAATCTTCCCACCTGGACATGATGCTTTTGGAGGACAGCCACCGGGCGAAGAAGCAAGGTTTAGGTCCAACCAACTTGCCGCGTACAGAGCAAAGATGGACCTAGACAACGCCAAGGCTACCCAGGCCTACGCCACCATGGATCATAGAAGCTATAAGAAAGCAGTGGAGGAGCATGAGTGGTATAAAGAAAGAGAGAAGAACCAGGACAGAGATGAGAAGAGGAAAGCAGCAGAGCGAGTAAAGAGGGCTCATGAATGGCAGGCAGGTGTTGCGAGAAACTTTAATGGACGCGTATAGGGGTGTCCCGCCGGTACATACTTGTTTCTACTGTGGTGGATTATTCAAGAGGATGGGGGGGGGCAAACCTGCAGAGTTTCCGTTGATGGAACCTTATTTTTCGCATCAAGTTGTGACGTTTAGCTTTTTTTTTTGACCAATGCATGATGCAATGATGTTTTTTAGATGATTCTTTTAATTGAGTGGATTTAAAGGGCGGTATTTGATCTTCCATGTCACTTAAAGTGACAAATTATCTCTATAACGTTTTGGTTTTATTCCAGTGACCTTTAATTCGCTACTTCCAAACTTTGATGAAGGATAATCGAGAAATCGAGACTAAGCATGGAATCTTATCCCAAGCCTACACTCTCATTTCTGACGGTTTGATGGGGGGACCACAGCCGGACTGGAGTCTCTCTAGATTTACATAGATATGCAATGAATGATATCAATGATACGTGACACCCGTAAATGACGAGGTTTCAAGGGGTTCACAGTTTCTAGCTAACCCGGGTATTTTTCACTCTGCGGCTCACTTGTACTTGTGGATCTTTATCATCATCATGATATATCATTCGTGCCGGATATATCCGTATCGAACAGAGGGAGAGCAGTGGATTATCAATAGAGCATTGGAGATAGATGCCTAGCAAGCTATCGTTCTCGAATCCCAGACATGACAATTGGTATATTCCGTGTTTTGGAGTAGGTAAAAGTGAACTATAGTAATTGATTGCTTAATACACTATCTCTGCAACTGTTTAATATCACTGCCCATGTGCACATGGTGGACCTGTCAAGACCTGTAGACCCTCGCAGAAATCATACTATTAAACTTGGATCAGTTTTGAACCCCAAGTTTTAAATTTGCTAGCCATTAATTCTGCGTTCCCTGAAAGAATTTAAACGTGATTGCTTGCCTCGTAGTTTCATTTCTCACCTTAGAACCGGCATATATATATATATATACTTGTAATGACTGCGCATCAACAGAAACAATACCGGAAGATGGAACCTCATATTGAAATCCCTGTGTACTGAAGTATACCTCCATGTCAAAAATTCCGGGACTTTTGAACAAGAACTATATAGTCTATACTTACCCCTATTCGGTAGAGACCTCGCGCTCCGTGCATGGTATTTAGGGCTTCCGGATCCAGTTGGGCTCAACCTTTCTTTCGTTATAGGCTGTGGGCTTTAAATATTTCCAGTACGATGTCTGGACCCCTTCGAAAATATACGTACACGTACGCGTGCAACCATCTCCTCATCCGAGGCACAAGCACCGTTCGATATAAGGGTGCAGTCGTTCCCAATAAGCTGTATCCTTTCTGAAAACGAGTAACACCGTAGGTAAAGAGCGCGGACAGCTAGGCCAAGCGCAAAGTTCAATACCTGCATGCATATACAGCCACCCAGCAAAAGTGTTTGTGATTTAGTTTTCAATGTCAGTGCGCAGTGTGGCGCATCTGTAATGCTGATGTTATTAAAGTTGAGATTCAAAACAACGAAAAATATATAATATAGTTCGTGACTATGCATAAAAAGAAGATGGGTCTGATCTTATTCTTCATTAATTTGGGCGCCATTGGTCACTGGGAAAGTATTCTCTTGGGGGGGTTCTTGATGGTCCACCACGGTTACATATGGAGAAATGTCTCACTCCGAAATCGCAATCACGAACACTTTTGCAGAGTGGCTGTATGTAACTATAGCAAGAGTTTCACTATGTGTCACGATACAGAGCTAGAGTCCAGTAGATGTACCCAGCTCCAGTTCCAACAGACATCAGAGTCTTCCTTAGCCATAAACATCCTTCGTATATTTGTTTTACGCATTCACAGGTTGGATGAGTATAAGTTTCAAGCGTATTCTGGCATACCCCGAGGTCATAAAACCAGAAAAGAGAGGCCACATACATGAGTGATAATCCATGATTCCTGAGAATTTCAAGAACGGTTGTAAAAGAATTCCGCATCTTTGGTCATCTCGAGAATGCTACAGTGACCAGTCTCACGGGCATACTCAGTGTTATGTTTATAGATACGGACAGATATGTGTGCCAGAAATCTCAATGGCCAGATTTATTTGTCTCTGGCCCAATTTTTTTGCCTACATAGCCACGAACAAAAAGCCTGCTTCATTGTCGATCTATTTATTCATTGAATGGGCATGGGTCCTAGGAACAGTCAGACAAAATGGAAATATTAGTGAGACCTATTTTGGCAGTTCCAAGCCCGACCACAATTTCATATATATATCAGGGTTGTCTGAGCACCCCTACTTGGGAAAGACCTCACATTATATATGTATGGTTTCATGTCACTAGGAATACATATAGAGTGGCCTCTAGATATACGGATTCGGTCTGGGCCGAAAATCTGTGTTGAATATATTCTTACAAGGCGAGCTCGAGTATAGGTATCACTAGAAGAAGGAGATACTATATTAGTAAAAAGGGTATTTTGGGACCACCGATTACTATCATTATAACGAGAGTATCACTTCATGGAGTATCACTATAACGAGAGTCGACTGTACCTACCATTCCCCGACCCGTCTATTCCTTCCTTTACCTTGATCGGGGTGCCCGTGGCCAAGGGTTTCCAGATTTTAATAGCCCCTTGCCACTTGCAATGTCTCCCACAACTAGTGCTGAGGACCTCTGCAACGCGGAAGGGCAAACCTATGCGTATGATGTACCTACTTCCTGATGTTGTGGGGGCCGGGGTCGGATAAGCTATACCATTCCTTGTACCAACCTTGGTAAAGTTGTTCCAACTATCATTACCCGAACAAGTACGGCCTTTCTATACGTACGGTCATATGCATCACCACCACCACCATCAGACATTGCCACAGCCATCACGAATCTCACGCAAAGATACAAGCTTAAATTGCTGCAATTTATTCTAGCAACATCAAAGAGGCCGCCCAGCTACTCCACGACATTCAGCCCCGCCACCCATCCCCCCAGGACATCGCCCACATCGGGATACCTCACCACCGCCTCGTCGCCCAACCACTCCATCCACCGCCTCAGAAAGCCCCGCTCACACCCCACCGTCTCCGAGTCGCCCACCACGCACAGATGCCTCCTCGCCCTCGTCACGGCGACATTGATTCTTCTAACGTCCTTCAGGAACCCCGTCTCACGCTTCTCATTCGACCTCACGAGCGATATCACCACAGCCTCCTTCTCGCGCCCCTGGAAACTGTCAACACTGTTCACCTCCACGCCCGGATACGTCTCGCGCAGGAACTTTGATATCAGGGCGACCTGCGCATTGTAGGGCGTGAGAACGCCCACGTCCTCCTCCCTCACGCCAGCGTCAATGAGAGCCTTTACATGCAACGCCACCAGCCTTGCCTCCAGCACGTTGGAGCGGGACTCTGACGCCAGTGCTACCGCCTTGGACTTGACGGGGTCGCCCGCCACATCCTCCGGGAACTCGCCGCCCTGCGTGTCGATGAAGACTACCGGGGCCGCCGTGTCCTCTGTCTGCTGGACCTGGTATGGCAGGGTGGTGAGTAGATGCTCCTTCACACTCTCGTGCGCAATCAGCAGTCCACCATATAGCTCCTTTGATGGGAAGGCCATTATGTCGGCATGCATGCGGTACTGCGTGTCCAACAACCTCTTGATGCCCTCGCCATGCAGCGTCAGCAGCCTCGAAAACAGTGTGACCTCGAGACTCTCGGGCACCTCCGTTTTGTTTACTGGCTTGTCCAGCACCGGTGCAGACATACTTCCGGTAACACTCTTGATTGTTGGCGGCAGCTGCATGGGGTCCCCGGCAATGACCAGCTTCTGCACGCCGCCCCTCGTCATCAGCAGCGGGATCCAGCACTGCGCCTCCAGCGCCTGTGAGCCCTCGTCAATGATGACCACATCAAACTTTTCGCTCAGGATCTGTCTGCTCCCCGCGCCATGCAGCGTGCACAGCACGACCCTGCTCCCGCGCACAACCTCCGTCACGCACTTGTCCTCCCTGCGGCGGTACTCGCCGCGGAGATTGCGCACCTGGGACCAGCCGTCTTTACGGGCTTTGCCCTTGATGCGGGACTTTCCGGCGGCGTTGAGCTTGGAGAGGAGGTCGTCCATCTCGCGGCGGACGTCGCTGACAATCTCGCCGGCCTCGGAGGTGCGTGTCAGGGCGTCGAGGGAGCGCTCGAGGACGCGGGGGAGAAGACGTGCAGGGTGTCCAAGACGGATGATGGGCAGAGCGGCAGGGAGACGGAGAACAATGTTGTCGACGGAGATGTTTGAAGGGCCGCAGACGAGGATCTTCTTTGGTGTCGCGGGTTCACCGGAGGACGGAGGAGGAGGAGTGACAAGCTGGAGGATCAGTTCAAGGAGTGTCTGCGTCTTTCCTGTCCCTGGGGGGCCGTGGATGAGGGCTGTCTGGTGTCAATGAGAGCACTACAGGTTAATGATCGCGGGAGATATACCGACTTCAGGGCTCGCCAGGGCAAACCTCACAGCCTCCTTCTGGCTGTCATTGAGCCCCTCGTCGAACCAGGAGATGTTCTCCCTCTCATACCCGCTCTTTAGCACCGCCGGCGTCCTCCTCCCAAACAGCACGTCCACCAGGCCGCTCCCCCCGCCGCTCTCCCCAATCCCCTTCAGCAGCCCCATGGTCTTTTCCATGCGGCTGAAAGTCACCTCATTCGCCAACTTGACGACCCACAGCCTCTTGCCCGCCGTCAACACACGGTCCACGCCCCCGCCCTCATCGCTCTTTGGGCTCACCGACACCGCGATGCGCCCCTCAAACACCCTATGGACCACGCCCTCCACGCCGTTGTCGCTCAGCTCGCTCTTGTCCTTCTTTGTCGCGCTGCCACCCGGCTGCACCTCGATCCTGACGATATCGCCCTGCCGTACACCGTGGGGCGGGATCTTGGCGTCGCTGACGATGGCGTTGTCGGGCTCGAGGTCGAGGATGGTGCGGCCGCCGAAGCCTGTGCGCTGCGAGGCCGGGAGGAGGTTCGTTATCGCGAGGCCGTGGCGGACGAGGGCGGTGGGGGGCAGCTGCGAGATGAGCATGGTCTGCTGGGTGATGTCGGCATTGCGCTCTGTGGTGAGGAGGGCGAGCTGTGTGGTGGAGAAGGCGGCGATGTCCATTGTTTAGGATGGATGATATCAGAGATGTGCAGACAGCGGTGGTTGGTGGGGGGATAACAGAACCCTAACCCTGGTGCGGCGGTAATACCGCAGAGCTATCAAAGAATCAGGGCTGTGTCTGGAGAACAACACCCGAGGAGACTTGTGGGATATGTTGAGCCCTGGCAGCCGGGAATTCTGTAGTTTATACACAATCCAATGCTGGTACTCGATTCTAGTATCGCTGTTCTGTAGAGTAGCCACCGGTAACCCACACCAATAGTCGGCACAAACACTCCCGGTGTGATTCAAAGAAAAAGCCCCCCTTCATCCGACCAGACGCAAACCGGCACAACTATTACGGGCACCAGAGCCGCATATCGACAATACTATGCGACCAAGGTATTGTAGCAGTGTACTTTATAGCGGTGCCCTCATGTTGGAGAACAAAGGATCGGCCCAACAAAGAAATTAATGACCATCTATTAAATCAGGTTTCGATATTCTATATACATCAGGTGGGAGTTGACTTTAGAATATACTCAAACAGTACATGTATGTACTCATGTACTCTCCCACAATGCAACCTTCACAGTACAGCACTCGGATCCCTCATCCACCCCGAGAATACAAAACCTGCTATATGCGTCCCCTCAAAACACACAATCAATTACAAGCCAAAGTAAAGACGATACATATCCTTGCACTTGCATGTATGCACGCACTCCTTCCCACCACGTTGACACTTGAAATGCACGATAATATCAAAACACATAATATCGAGTGATACCCCATGACCCTCTCAAGAGCGGGTCATATTCAATCCCTCGACAGCATAGTATGGATATTTAACCGCACAAGTAATGTACCTTCCCACTCGGTGCATTGGGGTTCAGGAGTCGGTGAAAAGGCTGACTTTACTGCTGCATGTATACAAAGAGTTGAGCTGAAAATCTAATCTCTTGCCGTGACCAAGTCATATTACCTGCCCCTATATACACGCACGTACGCTTTTAAGATGGCAGTCGACGCCGAATTAATTATTTTATGTCCTTTTTAGCCCCATATTTCTTATCATTTGGGGATGTAATAGCTCACTGTAATAGTTTAGTAGAGAAAACCTCACTCCTGCTGTTTTTTTGTTTTGTTTTGTTTTGTTTAATTCATTAATTGCATGCAGACCGAAGTCTATGGCAATCCTCACTCCTGCTGTGACTATATACCCGAGCGCAAACCGGTAACTTACATTAGTCTAACGGCAAGGAAGTATGTATCGTCTGCTCCAAATTTATAGGCCTAAGCTTGAATATCCAATACTCAATACCCCTCAACAAAAGCAGGAATAAGATGATTCAGCCATAGCCACCATCGACGAGCCCAACACAGAAGACGGGGGTGTATATCTTACATGTAGCCATAAACAGGGACCCCTACTAGTAAGCTACTACATTATGATGTCTTTTGCGTCAATTAGACCCAGTCTTGACTATCGTGGCGCGCGCCAGAGTCGGGCGAGATCTAGAACGGCCAGTTAGCGGATCTAAGCCAGATTCTATGGCGATCGAGAACACTTTTTTTTTCTATTCTTATTACCGTATGGTTGTCGAGTCTTGAAATAATTCTATATTCAATCGACTTTCAGTTGCATGCAACTTCTATTTGTTGAAGGTTAAACATCAATCATAATTTAGATTTGGATCGGAGGTGGCAGATCAAGATGGAGTGTTTGAGCCACATCTCCAGTTAATAGAAGGGACAAGGCGTTACAATCCTATCCTATTCCCGTTATTCCTCACTGCTCAAGTCTATCATAGTGTTCTCCATGAGACGAGACGTCTTGAAGCCCTGTCTCAAACAGCTCGACACCAAATATTTTTGGTCTCGAGACCGGCTTGAAATATGCCAATATATACTAGTGACACAGGAGTTGGGGACAAAATGGTATAGTTCTTCCCTGATACTGCACCTCATTCCCGGCAACACATAAACTTCAACTGTTTGTTGCACGTATATCAGGCATAATTTGAGCAGCTAAATCAAGGCAACATCTCAATAAAAGACATAAGGATATTACTATACAAAGCTCCTTGTGGCGGTCTTGGCTCACAACTACTCACTCGATTTTCTCAAGCCTGTCTCGAGGCGGGCAAGACCGACACCATTGACAAGACGAGACAAGACGGGGCTTTGGTCTCGACTCGAACAGTATCGTGGAGAATACTTACACATATGTAGTTATCTACATGTATATTAGAGACGAATACTAGTGGATTTAGATATTGGGTTGCATCCATCTCCTAATATCTAAAAAGCCAGAACGAAAAGAAGTCTCGCAAATGGCGGGTGATTATTGCTCCTGCACCTAGGCTCCCTACATAGAACGTTACGGGTGTGCTAGAATATGCTTCAATCAAATAATTGTTCTGTTTACTCCGCCCGGAAAAGTACTTGCCAAGGCAAAAGGGTTCTAGGCCAGAGTAGTAGGGAAAAGAAAAACGTAAGGCTTTATTTCATCCACCAACCTCGTTTGAATTAATGGTATCGATTGAGATGGGGCATTATGAGATTACTCCGGTTAGTAACAAACGGGAAAACCTCTAGTCAAATAATAAAAGGACATGATTAAAAAATCGGTTGGATCACAACCAATCACTCGCAAAATGATATCCTCGTGAGACTGGCGTATCCTACATGTAGTTAACCCCTTTGAACGCCAAGTGTTGTCGGTCACGTGTTCAGAAGACTTGAAAGACATGTAACGGTCAAACACGATAGAGAACAACATGACCGAAGAATACCTATATATATAGCGATGGAAGTAGACCATCACTTGGATAGAATCATGCTCCTCCTCCTCTCGTCATAAACTCATCCTTTACTTGATCCACTTTGAAGAACTCGGGCGGCAGTGTCTAAAAAAAAGCTATACCGCTCTGTGTCTGATATCTAGTCTCACATTCTTTGGAAACAACTTTAATTTTGGGGATAGCGCTTTTCTTGGCTGCAAGTAACTAGGGCAGTGAACGGAGCTGCATGTTCGTGAGGGGCCACCTGTTTGAATTGGAATCCAAACCTACATACATACTTAGGGACGAAATATCAAGCCTTTTTTGTACTTGTCCTTTTGTGAGAGAATTTTCTCATCAAAACCAATTGGCCGGCATCTGCCCAGTATACAAAAGGAAGACTTCACTTCAGCGAGGCTTCCAGCTATCTTCCAAACGATTGCAGTCCAAGAAAGTATACCATGTAGGGTTAACGTTCAGTAGGTACATGGTATAGAGTATAGGGCTACGAACAGCACTGTGATCCAGGGGTCCCTTATCGATAAATGGTTTACATTTTCACTCTACGAGGACCGAACCCCCAAATTCCTCAAAAACCATTGATCAAATTGCTACTCCCAAGTCATAGTCCATTTATAAACAGACTATATGCACACTCATACACAAAGACAATTTCCCTCGCGGGCCCACTTCTATAACTGATACGCCCCCCCCCCCAACCCCCCTTTCCCAAATTTTCTCTCTAAAACTAACTCTGCGCATCCAACGGCTTCTGCGCATAATACAGATGACTACCCGTCTGTTAGCTCTCCGACCCCTCATCTCCCTAAAGAGGAAAGAATTTTCACTCACTGTTTCCCGTACACATGAATCTTCTTACTGTTCGCCTGCTTCTGCGCCGCGTTGATCAGCGCCCCCGCCTCGTCGACACCCATCCCCAACACCTGCGTAAACAACTTGATCCCAAACGCCTCAAATCCAGTCTCCGTACTTAGTAGTAAATACGCGCCAACCTCCTTCTGCTTCTTGTCCGCCGCCCACGGACCCAGCGGCATCTTGACCATTTGTTGATGCACATTGACGAAACCAACCTTCTCAAGGATGGGGAGCAAGTTGGCGGAGCTGTTGAACTCGCGGCCAGTAATAGTGGCGGCCTGCGCAACCAGGGTATAGAATTGCTTGAGCTCGCAGTCGGGCGAGAGGGTTCCGTCGTCGCAAAAAATGTCCATTTCGTATTCGGCGATGTCGATCCAACCACCAGGTTTACAGTGTCTGGGGGGTATATCAGCACACAAACTAGTCGTACGAGTCATATTCTTAAAGATGAAGGCTGGGTAGCTACCTGTAGGCTTTGCTATAGAGCATTTCCCAATCTTTGATGGCTCCACCGAGGTGACGGATGTGTACAAGGTCAAAGTAGTTCTCAGGAAAGGTCCATTCGGCCTCGGCATCATCAATCTGGAAATGTACATTTGGAGGGACCCTGGATGTGCATTGTTAAGTATAGATCTTCATATCAGTATCCAAGGAAGGGGATTGGGGATAAACTACCATGAAGGCTGAATAGGTGAAAGATCAGTCCCAATGATTTCGGCAGATGGATATCTCCTATTCCATATCAGCGTCTACTATATGTTTTGTAAAGAGGAACGGAATCCCTTACTCTCCCATGTCGATCGCCCATATCCCGGTGCCTGTACCCACATCGAGTATTCTCCGAGGGTTCGGGTCTATGGGCGCGAAGGTGAGCTGATCGTCCATCATGACAAGATACGTGTGGTGCAATATATCCAATCTAATAATTCCTGTCATCAGTATCAGGTAAGATATATGTATTCTGTGCCACTGGAGGAGCCAACCGGTCTTGCTCGGCCTAATAATCAAGAACGGGCACGGTCAATAACGATCGATCATTATTTCAAGATTTGGAGGTTTCGTACTTCGTCGTTGGGCAGAATATAACTACTAGAGCGCACCTCGGTCAGAAAGTTGCAGTGATGCTAAACAACAGAGCAGACAGTTTATCCCATACTCATCCTTGTACGCGTGATACCTCCGTCCGTTCTCGTACCGGTACCTACACGCAGCACCACCGTCAACACCACCGTTGTCCATCAACCACGGAACCATCCAATACCCACTGATAAATACTCGATGTCAAAGACTCTGTCGACAAATCACAACTACACCTCGGTCAGCCATACCGCTCCACACTCCCCGTAACGCTCGTACTCTCTGGAAAAACCCACGACTGCTCCATACTATCGCACTCCCTCTCAATAATCTCCTTGTCCTATATAATATCTCTGCCATCAGGTCCACGCACCACGACCACCACATTCCACAGGTGGGAACTTACGAATAAAGAATCGACTTTGATCTTGGCAAGGTCTGGTATACTCATTTCGTCCACCTCTATCTCTCGCTGCGGGTACTGCTTTGAGCTCGATGGCTGGTTAAACAGACTCGAGGACCTCTTGCGTACGATCGTTGACGCCTGCTGTCGTGAGCTCGAAGGTTGCTGGCGCGAGCTCGAGGGTTCCTGGCGCGAGCTCGAGGGTTCCTGGCGCGAGCTCGAAGGTACAACAGCTGGAGGCCTGCTTGGGCCCGAGAGCGACGGGGGCGGCGGCACAGGCTCCGGAGGAGTGTACAGGAGATACTTTACTGCATACACATACATGTCTTTGATGAGTGAAGACGTCTAGTCTGTGACAAAGAGGGTTGGCGTATTTGGTGGAGTAGCTAGCTAGAATAGAGTACTCCAATTTTTGATATGCAGTCAAGTATTGATTGTTACGGAAAAATAAATGTTTGAGGAAACAGCACGCGTTGGGGGGGGGGAAAGGTCCCAGGGAAAGGGAAGCTGTTTGTCTCTACTCTACTACTACTCCACTCCACCACCGCTACCGCCACCCCCCGCGGGACCGCAAGGTGGGGAATATGTCACTAAATAGGATCGAGCTCTGCTGCTGCTGCGTTGTGAGTATGTACAGCAGCAGTGGCCGGATATGCACGTGTGATAGCCGTCGACCTTGCTATTTCCCAGCGCAGGGAGCGTTAAGCGAATATTCTGCGTGTGCCATGGGAGACATGTGAGATTGCATGCCTACATACATACATGTAGAGTATTGAGACTCGTGTTGTATTGCATACATATGAAACAACGATACGATGGATATGACAGACAGAACCTGGCTCTGGAGTTCTGGCCGGTCACCAGTTGGGGAATCCATGTCTTGACTGTCCAATCATATCTCGTCACTCGCAGCAGCAGGGATCTCTTTACAAACAGGGGAATTATTGTTGTGTCATCCATAAATTGCTATCATTCGTTTCCTCTTATTGCGCCGTGACATCCCGTCATCAATCAGCTACACTTATGGTATCATGTAAAAAAAAAAAAAAAAAAAAAAGAACCCTCCTCTAAAAAGTGCTAATCTTCCTAATTACTCTCCTGGCCCCATCACCACTGACCCTGACAACTCCCTCCGTCTCAAGCCCCCGAACAACCTCGGCAAACTCCCCACTCTCCACCTTCTTTCCGCTTTGCTCCTGGAGCTTCTTCAACACCTCTGTGTACCTGACGCCTCCAGCAGCAGCAGCTGGACCTCTGCTCATCTCGTCCAACAAACTGGCGAGAGCGCTCTTGAGGTCGCCCTTTCTACGTCTTTCGGCGTTGGATACACCTCCCAGGAGATCCATGTCGATACGTCCGGTAAGGGGATCGGTCGCAGACTCCTTGATAGCAGAACGGATGAGACGGACAGCCTCAGTCACATCGTCGACAGTGACTTCGGTTGATAATCTCATCTTGGCGTGGGCCTCAGAAAGACGAATCATACTCTCCAACTGTCTAGTTGTAGCTGTTATTCTTCTCTCCGCGGCTCTAACGTCTTCCCCAAGTTTTCTCAGCTCGACATAGGCTTTTACCAACTCGTCCGCAGCAGTACTAGACAACTTTGGATGGATATTCTGTCTAGCATATGAGATGTATGCCGTGAGCGTCTCAATTGGAACAACCTCGCTAATGCCAGCAGCAGACTCTGGGTTATCTTCGAGATACATCCCTACCATGTGCTTCGCCAGTCGACGGTCCGCAGTCTCATCGACGCGATCAAGCACCAGGTACACCAAATCGAAACGCGAGAGAAGGGTAGGTGGCAGGTCGATGTTCTGCGGGACGGGGAGGTTAGGGTTGTATTTACTGCCAATTGGATTCGCTGATGCAAGGATGCTACTACGAGCGTTAAGGGTAGTAATGATACCAGCTTTTGCGATCGAGACCGTCTGCTGCTCCATCACTTCGTGGAGAACAGAGCGAGTTGCTTCTGACATCTTATCAAACTCGTCGATACAGCAGACACCGCCGTCAGAAAGGACAAGCGCTCCGGACTCGAGCACAAGCTGGCGAGTTTCTGGATCACGGGTGACATATGCAGTCAGACCGACTGCAGAAGAACCTTTGCCGGAGGTGTAGACACCACGAGGAGCAATTTTGTGGACATATTGGAGGAGCTGAGACTTTGAAGTTGAAGGATCGCCACAGAGGAGAACATTGATATCACCTCTGTAGCGAGGAGCACCACCTCTCTCGAATATCTTGTTGGTGCCACCAAAGAGCTGAAGTAGGACTCCCTTTTTAACGTCTCCCATCTCGTAAATTGAAGGGGCAAGGGAGCGAGATAGAAGCTCGTAAACGTCGTAACGGTTGGCAATTGCTTTGATCTTGTCGATTTCTTCATCGGAAAGCTTGCGGACTTCGTCAAGGTCAGACGCAACCTGGCCTGCGACCTCCTCTTCCAGGGTTGATGTATCTTGTCCCATGCGGCGTTTATCCACTTTTTGAATATGAAGGACATCAACATACGTTTTGAACAAACTCTTGATATTGCGTTGCCTTGGGTTCACACGGACAGGCACAGATCTGAAGATACCAGTAACTTCGATCCTATCTCCAGCTTTTGCAACATCGCACAGCTCATCGTAACAGCATAACGAGACAGAGTGGGGTGTCTGGCCATCAGGAACGGAGTCCGGGGTTTCTTGTAGCTTGATGACCTGTTTGTCCGAAAAGTCGGAGCGATTGTGGACAATCTGCATTGAATTCGGGGTTTTGCAAACTTCACGCGGGCACTCAGTGGGTTCGGCAATTTTGCCCCGGTCAATCTCTACCGTGACGGTATGTCCACAAACATGGCAGCGGAAGAAAGCTACAGAAATTAGCTGTATGAAATACAAGACCTTCAGTTGCGTGGCATACCCTTATTCATGTCCGGAATGATGGGGGTGACTCGGATAACCAATCCCTTTACACTGATAACCTTATCGATATCTGTCATCCTTGTCAGCAATTGGCCTCGGGTAAGCAGTGATAGACACCCACCTGCTGGATTCAAGTCCCTCATGTTTACGCTCTTCTCCAAATTAAATGGCCTGGCCTTGTAGATTCTCTCCATGCATTCTTGATACTCCTGTTCATCTGCACCATCCTCCTCCAACATCTCCAGCATGGTATCCTTCACGCAGGTATCCATGATCGGAATGATTTCTTGAGGGTAATTGAGGAGCTGGTGAAAGAATCTTTTCGTTGGTGGATAACTCCTAAGGTTTCTCACATCGAGATTCAGATTGCTGGTCCCTAGAGCCCTCATCTGCCTCAATATATCCACGTAAACCAGCTCCTCTCCTTGACCTGGCGCAACAAATTCTTCGTCCATGCGCATGCGGTAGCGACGTTTGAAATCTCGAAGAAACTTCCGGAACGCCTGGGTAGACTCTTCCACGGAAACATTGGTACCCCAAATGAGACGTTTAGGGCCGTCCGAGATTTCTGACGTAGGACCAGCACTATATGTCGCAGCATCGGAGGGAGGGTGTGCAGCATCAGTACCCCGAACAGGAAGGCCCTGTTCATCAACATAGAGACGGCGTCGAGTAGGGGTAGCAGTGTTGATACCGGAAAATTGCAAATCTCCACGGCGGGAACGAGCGGGGGTGCTAGCGATTGTATCTCCGTTCCTATGTTGCTACGAGTATTAGTTGGGGCTTGCTTATTAAAACCGCGATATGGGGGCAGAATTGGAGGATAAAGTAAAGTAAGGTAGGAATTGAAGTTCAAGATAGCTGAATCATAATGTTGTCAACGCACCTTCTCAATACACCCGCGCTCGAACTAGGAGCGCCAGCTCGCGGGGTCCTCACATCTCTTGGTGTGGCCATGTCTCTATCTGGGGAAGAACTAGGTACATATCTCAACGGTGAAGAGCCTACGCCTCATTAGAAACCTTACACCATGGAAAGAAAGAGAGAAAAAGCAGACTATAAACTTACCCCCACTCATGTCACTATCCAATGCCGCTCTCCCTCGAATGGCTGCCAGTCTTCCGCCTGCCGCAGCGGCGGAAGGATTTCTTCTCTCCTCGATTGGCGTTGGAGAACTCATCCTAACTGGATCACTCGAAGGCATGGGACTCGAGGTCAATCCGCCGTAAAAGAGTGGTGATGTACCGGCATTCTCTTCTTCTGCTGGTGGAGGGAGGGGTGTGCTGGTTACATTGCGGCCAGGGCGCGGGGTTGATTGCTGTGAAGAAGATTGGCGGGCAGAGCGACGTTTGGTCGGCGCGGACATTTTGAGAGATGAATTCCGTGGATTAATTGAATCGCGTGAAGTGTGGGGTGGAGGGGGTGGAGGGGGTGGGTGAAAGAGGTCAATGGAGCTCTCACGACCTGAAAGAAAGAAGTGTTGTGATGCGCGCGTTTGGCAACGCGTAAACAATCCCTGACCCTAAAGTGGACTATAATATGCAGCACGCTCAGAATATACCAGCACGGCCTATTTGCACGTGACTACATGTAGTATTCTATTTTCAACAATACCGAGTGATACTTTGTGTATACTTTGAAATAGCCATCCACTTGTATGTATTGTGGGTTGACAAAAGTTCTCGTGATTTTCGCATAGTAACTAGGTGAGGTTGCCCCCCACAAAGCGGATAATTGGAATTCATACCTAATAGGTATTTTATATCAATCTTTAGCTCTTTCACCATATAATTATCTCCTCTATATCTTTGTGGTTGTTGAGTTATAGCCGCTTCACGCCCCATCCTTGTACAAAATCACGAGAACTTTTGTCAACCCACAATATTTATTCATTCGTGTACATATGCGGGCCGGAGGTTATGACACTCGCTGGTCTCCGTGTTAATCAGTACAGATTTGTAACCAGAATTTCCCTCTATTCTCCGTCATATCAACACAAGCAAATATAAAATAGATAAAACAACTGTAATCCGCCATTGACTTGTACGTTGCCCTAAATCCAATCCTTCCAATCCTGTACGCCCATGTGTTGAACTAAAGGCTAAACAAACCGTCTATCTACTCCTAGCAATTACAAAAAAGAACATAAGAAGACAGAATAGCAAGCACGCCCATTGTAATATCCCCAGCCCGCAAAAAAACGTTGAAGTTAAATCAAAAGCGCCCCGTTCACCATCCACCCGATACCCATGCATAGAACCAAAAATATGAAACTTAAGCAGAAATTGCAACCTTCTCCTTCTTCCCCTCCTTAACGAGGAACGAAAGCAAGTCAACCTTGGTAACTACGTGAATAACGGATAGGCCCTCTCCCGAGCCCATTCTTTGGGTGACAACTCCTGCGGAGTTATGCTCAAAGAACCGGCTCAGGGCACTCAAGGGTGTATCCAGAGTAATCTCTTCGAATTTCCGCTTCCACTGAGGGCCGTTGGTTCCATCCGCAGTAGTAGTTGTGGGTTTAACTGATCCAATCTCGCTAGGATCACCAACAATCTCCTTGATCTTTGTGAAATCGAACATGACCTCTTTGACAGTGGTATGACTGGTAGCCCATCCACGGGAGATGTAACTGAGTAAATTTCCAAGGGTGACCAGACCAACAAGCCTTCCGGATTTCCCGAGAACTGGGAGCTGATCGAAACTCTTTTCACGCATGATCTCGATCGCAGCCTCAGCAGTGGCGGTATCGCGAACAGTAACGACAGGTTTCAACTTTAGATCCTTGATCGTGGCACCCTGCCACTGCTGAGTTTCCCGGGCCTGTTCGATCTCTTGGGTGGGGATGAAGTCGTTGTTCTCCATCCAAGTGTCATCGACGAACTTGCTGAGATAGTTACGGACTGAATCGGGGAGGATAACAACAACGACCTTTCCCTCTTGGTTGAGTTCTGGGTTTGCTTTGACAGCATCGATCATGGCTGACAATGCAGAGCCGGAAGAGCCACCACAAAGAAGGCCCTCTTCCTTGATTAAACGACGGGCATACAGGAATGACTCGCGGTCGGTAGTCTTGATCCAAGTATTGACAATTCCTTGCTCAAGTACTTCGGGGACGAAATCATAACCGATACCTTCAACCTTGTAGCCTTCATGTGAATTGTTGAGAGATGCAGGGACTGCCAGAATCGAACCGACTGGGTCTGCAGCCACAACAAGAACGTTTGGATTGTGCTTCCTCAAACCCCTACAAATTCCTGTTAGCTCTTGAGATCACGCCATCCCTGCCCCTCATCTCATCACCCACCCCACACACCCCGAAGAAAAAAAAAAGGAAAGAAGAGAAAAAAAGAAGAAGAAAAAGGTCTAAGCAGGGGGGCAGAAACAAAATCTTACCTTGCAATTCCGGTAATGGTTCCACCAGTTCCCGCACCGGCAACAACTGCATCCACTTTCCCGCCGGTCTGAGTCCAGATCTCCTCCGCAGTGCCCAGCTCATGAGCCAAAGGATTATTTGGGTTTCCGTATTGATCCAGGATGATGGAATTCGGAATCTCCTTCTCAAGGCGCTTCGCTACACCGATATGACTTTCCGGAGAATCGTAAGCTGCTTCGGTAGGTGTACGAACAATTTCTGCACCGAGAGCGCGCAATACAGCGACTTTCTCGGCGGACATTTTTTCTGGCAAGGTTATGATTGCGCGATATCCCTTGACTGCTGCTACCAGAGCTAGCCCTATACCACTTCATATCACACAATTAGCCTAACAGTTCATACATACATGTATCTAAGGAGGATGGAGTAACCAACGTATTTCCGGAGGTAGGCTCAATCAACACATCTCCAGGTTTGATCTTTCCCTCCTTCTCGGCCTCTTCAATCATTCTCCTAGCAATTCTGTCCTTGACAGAGCCACCGGCATTAAAAAACTCGCATTTCGCATAGACAGTGGCCTTGATGCCTAGGCTCTGAGGAACGCGGTTGAGGCGAACGAGTGGAGTATCGCCGATGTGCTCGGTGATGTTATTTAAGAAGCTCGTGGGTAGCGTTGGAAGGGGTTTTTGAGCCGACATTACTGGTGCACACAGGTGAATAGGTGTTTGGTAAAATTGAAGTAAGAACTTGAATGGGAGGAAGAAGGAAGAAGGGAGGCAAACTCTCAAAGGGGGCGTAGAGGGGCAATGCAGGTTCACCTTCACCCCACGCTTGATTGCGACATTCCGTCTCTAGCCGCTGCTTTCTTCCCTTTTTGGTCTTGGCTGCTTTTTTAAACCTCAACCAGTGTGGCTGGTGAGCCCTGAGTCGATCTTTGCTTGGCGCACATGAAAGAGCGGGAGTCGCCAATGCAGGAATACTCTACTCTGAACTGCTACTGTTACAGTCACATAAGTTATTTTAACAGCATTCTACAAAAAGAAGAACGTTAATTAACACTTGATGCACTGCAGCAGGACCATATTCAAAATGAAAGCAGTATATGTAGCTATAGTAATCATCTGTCCAAAGTCCAGCTACATAGGAGAATGCGTCTAATCAGACGCCTTCTTTGAGAGTCCCAAATCTTCGAAAAACGCATCTGAGTTAGGCTCTCTACCCAAAAATTGCTTGAGGGTTTCCATCTCATCTTGACTTCCACCTCTTTCAAGTACAGTATGGCGGTATCGCCTTCCCTGGATACCGTTCATCGGATCTGCCTTAAACGCCGAGTAGAACATGTCGGTTGAAAATACTTGGGACCTATATACGTGTATTCAATTAGATCTCAATAGCAGTAATCCGGGAATAGAATGCACATACCAAAGGTATCCGTAGTAACCAGCATCATAACCGCCCATGAGATGTCCAAAGGTTGCTTCACCGTGGCCATAGTCCTGTAATATAATATAAGCATTGTTACCTCTAGAAACCGACTGGAGACCAAATTTATACTTACATCACCTAGCCCTTGTGGTGGGTCCAAGAGTGTAATCTCCGTGCGGAGTTTGTTGTATTCAATAGTAGGGTCAAGCTTCTTAACATCCTCATGAGCCTGCAAAGTGTGAACCTTCATGTCAAAGAACGCAAAGTGAAGCTGACGGAGGTTGAAGAGCGCATCATTAACATGCTTGGTGTTGATGATGGTCTTGACAAGATCTTCGGGAATCTTCTGGCCAGTTTCATAGTGTGAGGAAAGAGAGATAATCTCAGATGCGGTCCAGCACCAGTTTTCAAGCATCTGAGACGGTGCCTCTACGAAATCACGGACGACATTCGTACCGTGGAACCGTGCATAGCGAGTTCTTGCAACGAGGTCGTGGATACCGTGACCAAGTTCATGGAAAAGGGTCACCACTTCATCATGCTGTAACAAAGATGGTTTCTTCTCTGTTGGCTTGGAGAAATTGCAGACGAGCGCAGTTGCGGGATAACGCCTCTTCCCTTCCTTGTCTAAGAAACCCTATACACATTAACTATTTCAGTAAACGGTCTCGCAGTGGCGTCTGGATAGTGATATACCTGTTGCAGATTGAAGTTGGCTGCATGTCCATATTTCCCTTCTCTGGGGTGGAGATCAAGGTAAAGCCATCCAACAAATTCCTGCTCCGCGCCGTCTGTTGGTTTCTCGTTATAAACGCGGAATTGCTTGGTGTCCTCGTGCCAGACATGTTTTTCGTCACCCGTGACCTCAACAAATTCCAACCCAAACAGGGTCTCGAAAATCTTCATCATTCCTTCAATCGTATGCGCAATAGGGAAGTACTCGGCAACTTTCTGAGCGTCGAGCTTGTATTCATTCTCAAGAAGCATACGATCATAATACCTGTATCAAATCTGTTAAATTTGTTCTAATAATAGACTCCAAGAGCCGCCTTACCTGTGATCCCAGAGGTAATAATGTCCATCATCAGTCACATTGTTCGCCTGGGTGTCAGCCTTCTTGAACTCTCTTAGCCGAGCAATTTCTTTCTCTCCGCCGGGGATAAGCCTCTCCCGCAGGTCGTTGAGGAATCCGTAAACCTTCTCGGGAGTCTTTGCCATCTTAGCATCGAGAACAAATTCGGCGTGGGACTTGAATCCTAAGAGCCTGGCCTTCTCATCTCTAAGTTCAATGGCCTTCTTAAAGACTGCCACATTCTCGTTGCACTTGTTCTCGTTGCCAATAAAAATCTTCTTCCTTGTCTCTGGATTGACTGCGTACTTCATGGCCGGGAAAAGGTCAGGGTACTTGAAAGTCAACCAAAGTTTTCCCTCATTCTCTCCTTCACCTTTCTTCAAACCACCCAAAACATCCTCTGGGACGCCTTTGAGCTCTTCTGGAGTAAACCAAATTCCGCCGTTCTCCTCGTTGAGACGTTTTGAGAATTCAATACCAAGTGTTGATAATTCCTTCTTGATCTCTTTGAAACGCTCGCGTTTGTCTTCTGGAAGGGCCAAACCGTTCCTGATGTAATCCTTGTTCATCTTTTCTAGGAGACGGAGTGACTCTGGGTCTAAACCAGAGGCCTTCGTCTCATTCTTTGCGGCAACTGCTGAAACCAGCTTGTAAATGTCTTGACGCATGGAAGATTCGATGCCAAATTCCTAAGAAGTAATGCGTGATATCAGCCATATGAACATCCTTCTACCAGCAATGAGTGGTTACCGACCTCAAGCTCCTTCTCGGACTCGCTACTAGCATCACGCAGAGCCTTGTCTGTGCTGACATACTGGTAGAAACCCAGTATAGCAACCTCGAGACTCATATAGTTTTCATCATCAGCCAAAGGCTTGACAACATTCTCGAAGGTAGCACTCTCTGGGGTAATCTCTGCGGCAAGTGTATCATCGAGCTTACGCGAGCTTTCAATGATACGCTGGGTGTCTTTCTTCAGCGTCTCCGGAGTATGGGTGAATCTAGGAGCTGGAGGAGGATTCGGATAAGAACCCATGCTGAGAGTTGTAAGTAACCTGTTTGATGGTAAAGCACGGAAGGTTTGGTTGCAGAGGAGCTGAGAGCGGGGGAATTGACGAAGCAGAGCACAAAGACGAGGAAGGGGAGCCACGATTGGGGATGAGGAGAGCAGAAGGACGAAGAGAGAGAGGGCAAAGAAAATGAAGGAGATCTTCAATGATGATAGGATAGCCAGTGCGGGGAATTGAAGTGTGGGGTAGCTGGGGAATGCGATGAGATAATTCGCGAGGAGAGGAGAGATGTTCTTGCATGGTGCTCAAGCCCTCAACCATGGCAATACATATCTGCAACCACAACGGAAACTTTACTCACTGTTTTGACCAAACCGCCCTCACGTCTGTCACCAATAATAGAACAAATATGGAATACGTTAATATTTTAGTAAACATTAATCCTTTCCTGATACATTCTGAATTAGAATTTCGAACATCAAAAACGCTTAGTACTTTAGATTTGACAGGAAAGAATAAATACTTTTCGATTTCTGCTTCTGCTTCTGCTTCCCCTTCGATTAATCGTTTCCTCGGTTGACCTTTGTTTCTTCAACACAGAACGTCAGAATATCGATATCACGTTTTACGCGAACAATTGTAGTTGTATGCGGCTGAGGTCTAAAGGTGTTTATCGTGTTTTTGGGATACACACGAAGGGACAAAGAGAAGATGAGCTCAAGTTTATTATGTAGTAAGCTTAAGGACAAATAAGCTAACAACAAGCTCAGTATTCAATTCAAATTAACTACATAAACGCCGGTAGCTGTAGTACTGCCACGTCTTCCTATAAACCACCATATGTATACAATGAATTAAATGATCCAATCAGCATCCCACTTCATGCCAGATCGTTCCCCAAAACTTTAGTTGTTCTTTTCTATAGTCATCCTTCTCCACGTAAGTTCTATTCGAATTAAAAACCATATTCGACGCTGAATACTTATATTCAGGCCATTTTGCGGCACCTTTAACTACATTATTCAAGGAGATGTCAGTGAAAATGATGATTCTATTGGGTAACCGAAAGAGTATACACTTACTTCCATGGTTATTTGGGTCTAGATCATGAGCAAAACTTATCCAACTTCTCGAGATCAAGCGCGATAATGCATTTACCGCCGGATCTGGCCCAACATATGTCGATATGGTTGTACTAGGATTGTTAAAGACAAAGCCGATCTATAGCAAGGCAAGTTATTTCCTACTCATGAATTCTGGTCTAGGACGACTCACCTCCGCATAATGGGTTGAATACACGGGAGCCACCTCTGTGATGTCTTTCAATATACCATTCCATGGTGATTGGTCAAACCTGTACGAAAAAACTTTGTTCCCTCTGTTTGCGAAAGCCTCGGATGTTTGTCTTCTACCCGCATGCATGGCGTAATCCCCAACTATAGCAGCTGCTCTTTTATACTGGTATCCTTGGTCTGCGAATCTCTCAGACCCAGTATTAAAGGGACAGCCGAGAGTGGGGTCGTCTGGATACAATTCCAGAAGCTTTTCTACCGAAGAAGGAGTTGTGGCCGGGAGTGACCCATCTGCGAAGTCATATTAGAAACGCATTGTTCTATTCTAAGGATTCGGGGCGTGACATACTCAAGAGATAGTTTCTAAGGTCATCTGTGGTATTAATAATATTTCTAGGGCCAAAAAACGTTGCAGTTCCCTCATCCTATGTATCATGTTAGGTTTCACTGACGCCAATAGATCCACCCTTCTTCAGAAACTTACAGTATTTGCACCAATCAAAATAGTCACATTCGCAAACTTTCCAGCTGCCATATGGTCTGACGGCCAGCCCGGAATAAAATCACCATCAACCACTGGTGTCCACGTGTATACTTGTGGCTGTAGCGCATTAAATAATTGTTCGTAAGGGACTTCCCGTAGGCACTGGAGGCGATCAGAGGTATTTGTACAACTATTGATGGAAATCAACATAAGAACCCCATTAACGCGGGAAAGTGTAACTTACCCAAGGATATCCACGACAGAATTATATAGCTCATCAAAGTGCCCCAATGAATTCACTGCCACCTGTTAGCTACATCAATATTACTCTTCAGAGTTCACTTACAAGTGGCTCCCAATGGCGATCCGCTCTGTAGGATTGCCGCCCGAAACAGCCCCTCATTGTCTCCATTATTTGCAAGTAAATGGTACCCTACCGAATACGCCCCAGCTGACTGCCTCAAATTGTTAGTCTTTCGCTAGCACAGATTATCACCGCCCTCGAGCTCAGAGGCACAACAAAACATACCTCGCCCCAAATGGTAACCTTATCTTTATCTCCACCAAAAGCCCCCACATTCTCTTTAATCCATCTTAGTGCCTGTCGTTGATCAAACAAGCCAGCATTCGAGTTTCCAGAATTGAAAACATCCTGTCCAGCCAAAAACCCAAAACCTGCCAGCCGGTAATTGATACCAATGGCAATAACAGGTTTATTGATGGCCACACTCGCATTAACGATATACGATAGATTATATCTTGGGTCCGCTGACGCTCCTCCCGAGAACCCTCCTCCATAAATCCAGACCATAACTGGCAATCCCTTTCCCCCGCCAGAAGGCCTGACAACATCTAAAGTCAAGCAGTCCTCATCTAACGGCCGTCCTTGCGAAAACGGCCCAACGCCGGGGCATGATGGCCCATGTTCCGTGGCATCGAGTGTCCCGTTCCATTTGCTCGGAGGCTGTGGATGTCTGAAACGGAGGTTACCAACAGGAGGTGCAGCGAAAGGGATGCTGAAGAACTCATCAATGCCAAAGGATGGTAGGTAATTGCCTGCGATGGTGCCATTTTTTATAGTGACGGTGGGAGCTGTTGTGGATCTTCCGTGGTTCTTGAAAGGTGTTGCTGTTACAAGGGCTGCTGCCGTAACTAATAGGCCTAGAGATCGAGAGAACATCATGATTGTGGCGACGAGATACTCTAATTGTTAGGTAGTGAGGATACAGTAACTCGGGACCGACGCAATGGTTTATATACGTTTATAATCCAGTGTTGGAATCTTTGGCCCCCTCCTCCTCCACCGTCTACTATTGCCCCGAACCCGACGTACATGCAAGAAGCCCACCATATGCATACAGAGCTTAATAATTGATGGATATGTATACATGTAGTTCTCATATTGACGTTGAGCTACCAATGGATAAACTGTAGGGATTCTTACTAGCCCTATCCTGGCACCGCTTAAATGCTTCAGTTTCGGGGGAGCCCCGGATAATTCCCCGGTTTCTACTTTTCGGTTGATGCGTGCATGATTGGTAGAGTGTGTACACGCTTACCAGCAAAAGAACCAGAAAATGCAGTTGCTCAGAGCAAGGATTATTTGTATGGAGTGGCGGCGATCCCTCATACAAATTATCTTTGTTTACACCACTTGCATTTTCTGGTTCTTTTGCTGGTAAGCGTGTATAGTACCGCAAAAACTCACCAAAAACTAACTTGTAGAGGAAATATCTGAAGCTGATCTCTGCCTTTCAGTGAAGAAATCCCTGCACGGAGGTAATGAAGTTGGCGGTACTCTACCGGCCGGTGCCGATCACATGTTATCGGATTATGGTTTATCCGTGATTTCAAATACAAAGTTGTGCTTAAGTCACCAAATTTACAATGTTGTCTTCGGACCTCCGTTGTCATATTTTAAACTATATTGGGGGTTAGCGTTGTGGATTTGTTATCGAGATCTGCATTTCATCTTTATGGAGCGATTGCTGCACCTCTCCAAAACCTCTATCCGCCTGACAATCGACCTCATTACGCATGGCTACATACACAACAGATTACTTGACGTATAACGTTGAAACGGAGCTCGAGCTCCGGGAGTATCTGTTATTATTGACTGATCGGAATATATCCAAACTCGTTTGGAGTTGGAAAAGTTAAGTGCGGGCGAACATTCGCACCGATTCGTGGCCAGCTAGAATGACTTACAAACCAAGATTATCAAAGGTGAAATAATCCCCCTAATTTGCGTCATAACACTTCAAGATTTGCATATATGGCCCGCTCGCAATTAAGTAGCGCTCACTCTCGAGATCTCATTATACAGTACGGCACAGGAGGTCGAGCCAGCTTCCTCTCGAGCAGATTGCATCGAGCAGGATCTAGAAGGAGTCACTTGTTGAGGTTAAAGGCGACCTTGCCCAACTGGCCAGGTGGAACTAAAGATCTATTTTTCACAAAAAGTGTCCCATGGTTTGTCTTATTGAAGGGTTAAACAAGGCTCGAGCCGATAGCAAAACTCGACTCAATCGGACTCGCCGCCAGTCTAGTTGATGATATCGATAAACAAAGTCAAAGAAAAGGAGCTGTAGCGCTGGTCGATGATAACCCGGTGCTTTAAGTGCTTCGGGCCTCCTGCTAAAATATCATACAGAGACTGACATTGGTTTTTCTCCCTACAGCGAAAGCTTGCTATAGCGGTACGCTCGGGACCGGAACTTGGTACCGTTATAGAGAGATTATCCTTATATAGGGGGTGCTGGTGCTGAAAGCAGGACAAAAAGGACCGAGAGGTACGTGCTACCTCTAGGGGACAACTTTGAGTGACTTTGTCATTTATTGAGCCCGATAAATGACCTTTGAGTAAATGACGCCCCCAAATAAATGACCTTTACTAAATGACCCAACTACCTACTACGTCTGTCCTTGGCACTAAACCTTATTTCCGTGCTCCCAGCACTATAAAGTCACCACCACCACAAGCGCTCTTCTCTAACATCATCGCCATCACCATCATCGCCACCGGTACATACCAAGTAGGTCAGATCCATCGTGCTAATTGACATAGCTATCACTAATAGCGGTAGCAGAAGCAGCAGCAGCAGCAGCAGCAGCCGCGGTGGAGCAGTCGCAGCAACGGTGTAGTAGTATCAACAGTGGTGGTATAATTATATAAAGCAGGCACAGCGGTGGAGCATTAGCAGTAGAAGTAATACAAAAGTAACAAGGACAGAGATATACCGTAGCTATAGTAAATAATATAATTCCAAAGCAAAATAATAATAAAAAGATAAGGTCATTTATTTACCTCTAAATGACTGCGTTGTTTATTAAGTGTAGTCACATAAACGACGATTTTAAACGACTGAGGTCGTTACTACTAAACGACTTGCACTAAATGACCGAGTCACCTATTCTTTGCTACTAGAGTACCGTTATAAAGAGATTACCCTTATAGAAGGTACCGTTATAGCAAGCTTCCGCTGTATTACAAAGGAGTAGACGAAAGGCGACGCGACTCGAGATTAATTGAGGAGGTAGGAGTCACTTCGGGACCAGTGGAGTTAGAGATCGACACTATTAAAGCTAATACCTGCCATGAATATAAAATATACTAATTAAGTTCTATTTCAATAACGTTCATGTCATTGTTCCTTGTCTTGACCTTCAAGTAGCAAGTAATATGTGCAGAAAGGAAGAAAAAGCAAGCATTGCATGAAAAAGTAGGATATATACAGCCACTCTGTAAAAGTGTTCGTGATTCCAATTTCGAAGTGAGACATTTCTCCATATGTAACCGTGGTGGATTGCTTTCCCAGTGAGCAATTGCAATGGTATGGAGCGGTAAATGTGTCAAAGGTAATTTTACCAACGGTAGTAAATTGTTTACCACCGGTGGTGAAAATAATACCAGCATTTATACCTTATAATACCAGTTTCTATGATAAAAGCACAGACCTTTTGGCCAAAAGAGGCCATATAATGCCAATATATATATGAACATTGCCCACCGGTGGGGAATTTCACCACCAGCGGCAGGTATATCACCACCGGTGGGAAATTTTCATTGGTTTTGCAATTTGGCATTAATGATTGAACATTTACTAATGTAGTATAACACAGCATATATAAAGACTGAAATTCAGTATTTATACCACCAGTGGGAAATGTACTAATGTAGTATAGCGTGACACAAGGACTGAAATTCAGTGCTTATACCACCGGTAGTAAACAATTTACTATCGTTAGTAAAATTACTTTTGACACATTCACCGCCCCATATCTATATACATATCAATCAGCCCTAGTTAAAGCCGTCCCAAAATAAACAAAATCTTCATAAGCTATCACTCGGATACGCTTATTCGAGGGCGCTTTACTTCTCCATGGATTGCCGAGTGA
This sequence comes from Morchella eximia, assembly GCA_024713935.1. Classification (NCBI taxonomy): domain Eukaryota; kingdom Fungi; phylum Ascomycota; class Pezizomycetes; order Pezizales; family Morchellaceae; genus Morchella; species Morchella eximia. The sequence continues at coordinate 51,921 of JAMGZG010000002.1, forward strand.
TAGTCTATGAAGGTGGACTCGGAACAGATTTATTTCGTGCAAACAGCCTCTAAGTCATGTTACCTATTATTACATGTCTTTCTGATTTAATAAATATTAAGAGATCTAGATATTTGAATAACCAAACTATTGCCTTCTATACTTGGATTTCGGTTTCGTATCTGTCACGTCGTATGAAAAAGCTCTTTGCTCTCCGGCCGCTCGATATTATGATCAGTCATTTTACTATCTTTTTTTGATTTTATATACAGCAGGTAAAGGGCCACACTTCCATCTTATAATAATATGAGGGATAGCAATAAGCTAATTATTCTCGATGTTGACACGGCGTAGGTACTATCTACATTTATCTCTGTGAACTTCAGCAGTACTGCAATGTCATGATGCCAGTATGTACAACCATACATTCTGCCTGAGAAACGCTTCTAAAATTGAGTGTGTAATTGCGAGTTGTGCTCCATCTTAGGAGCTTAGTGAAGTTGATCTGGGAACGAGCTCAGAAAATATCCCGGTTGGTGGGGAATTTACTGTTAAGTATTCAATACTACATAATCACCGTCTTTTCTTTTTTGGTGCAACTGATCAGTGCTTAATCTTCCAAGGACAGTTGCGTGAGTGGCAGACTTTGACCGATCATGATTCATGAACCGTCACTCACACAAGCGTCATACTACAGATCTTTTTCGAGCAGAACAATTTGAAGGTCTGGCATGCGATTCATCTCTATTTTAATCTCATAAAGCAAGTAGCTAGCCTACATATACATAAGTAATTCGTAAAATCTTTAAACAGGAACTCTTCTCCCCTCATCCTCGATCGCTCCAGCCTTCTCGCCATCCTCCCATTCTCCCTTCCTATCAGCAACATCCTCCGCAACTGTGCTCTCTGCCATATCTCTGCCCAAAGCTTCGGGGCCGATGAACGTCAATACAATCACATAGGCAAAGACACAGCCCATAAAGATTGCCATGACCAATCCGTAGTTATATCTAGCAGTGGCACCTTCACCAGAAAGTCTAAACTTCTCACCCATAGTCGCCTCAATGGTCGAGGACGCCGAGGAGACAAGGTTGCCAAGCTGATATGCTGAACCGACAATGGTAGTCCTGGCCGCCGCGGGAGAGAGCTCGACAAGATGGATGGGGATGACACCCCAGGCACCCTGAACGAAGAACTGTTCTGCGAAGGCGGCGCCCATGACACCGTTATTTCTGATGAAGCAGTAAGGATAAAGGAGGGCACCTCCGCCGATGCAGGCGACAATGATGGAAAGACGACGACCGAACATCTGGGAGAAATAGCCAATGAGGGTACCACCAAGCATAGCGCCGAGGTTAGCGACGACCTGGGTCACGGTGACTTTGTTGTTGCTGAATTCGAGCTGGTTCTCCAACATGGTAGGGTAGAGATCTTGGGATCCGTGGGACTACATATTCATGATGTTAGCGCCAAGTAATTCGTCCGAATACTGAGCATATGTGATTATTACCATGAAGTTAAACCCGGCCATCAACAATACCATATAGATCAGCAGTAACCAATGCTTCTTCAAGCCAATCTTGGCCTCTTTCCACATAACTCTCTCGATACCCTCTACACCCTCAGCCCTCTCTGCCTTCAGCGCCTGGCGCTCTAGGTACGAGTTGGTTTCTGGCAGATACATTCTGAACAGAATTATCAACACCGGCGGGCAAGCGCCAAACCAGAAAAGTGGGCGCCATCCATGAGATGTAGTGTCGACAAGTCCGCGCGCGAAGACTGTGGCGAGAAGGTAGCCGAATGCATAGCCCTGTTGGAGCATTCCAGAGAGGATACCACGCGCTTCGATAGGAGCATCTTCAAGGGCTGTTGCAGCGCAGTTTCCGTATATTCCACCCATGGCGATTCCGAAGAGCGCACGCACACCGAGGAATTGCTCATAACTGCAGGAAAGATGGGTCAATATAGATCCGCAGATATTCGGCAACTCTAGTGGATCTCACGTTTGACAAAAGCCAGTTCCCAACTCCAGAACAATAAAGAGAACGTTATTGATAATGAATGGCCACTTGCGACCCCATTTGTCGGCAGCCAAACCGAAAGTGATGGCACCAATCGAACGTAACATCAGAACCAAGGTGATACCCCAGGTAATATCGGCCTTGGTTTTTCCAAATTCCTTTGACAGCGCTGTAACAGTTAAAGAGACGGTGAAGAAATCAAACGCATCCCTATATCATCATTGCGCGTTAGTAATTAGATTTATATGGTGTCGTGCGGGGTGTGGGATTAACTACCAAGTCCAACCAGCAAATGCAATAAGGAAGAATTGCCATTGTCTCCAACTCAACGACCTTAGAGTGGTGAACGGATTTGGAGGAACATGGCCCGGCGGCTTGAGAGTCGTGACTCTAGTCGCAATATATCTGCCTACACTCATTTTCGCCATTCTGTGATATATTGATCTTTCACCTGGTAAACCTCTAGAGAAAGGCGGTCCAGCAGATGAAAGTGAGGAGGGGAGGGAGGATAGAGAGAGGGAAACAATAGCTGTATATATAGATATTTTATTTTTGCAGCGTTGACGGATTCTGAGACAAATGAGGTATATTCACGCCGAAGTGATCTGCAACTATGCAATGAGTATTATGATAAGCAGGAGTTGGGGGTGGGATTGATAATAATTAGTTCAAGGCAGCTAGTGCATCTACATGTACATACATGTACATACAAGTAAGCTAACACACCCCAAACCAATAAACCCACATGCAGGTAGATATATTATGCTTCCGCCCACGACAGCTCAACTGACTCGGCCACCTTCGCGGAGGATCGGAGGAAATTCAAGTTCAACCTCGCTAAGTCCCGCAGGAGACCTGAAACTGGCGAGTAATAGCCGAGCAACAAGGTGTAAAAGTGTTTCTGTGTAGTGCAATCAATCACGGTTGACAAGCGTACAGGTGAAATAAAGTGTGGATGTGGAAACAAGGGTGCAGGAGAAACCCAGACAGTGCATGCCCCCTCTTATTTGCTTTATTATTATATTTTCTTATTTTTCCATAGGATAAGGATTACGCAAGAGAAGAAAGGCCCCATTTGCGGTGACTTCCTTTCCCCCATGATGGGAGGCGGCAGTGGGGAAAGGAAAGGTCGGTCCTCAACACATCAATGTGGAGTACTCCCCATGGGCCAGCCATAGTCAAAGAGCATTTGATCTGCACAGCTAGCTGACTATGTAGTAGGTTCATTCGTCGGTTATGTTTTCTGATCCTTACTTGAGAAAGGTGAAATCGCCCATGGACATGGGGGTAGAAAGCATCCTGGTAACAAGTTAACTACAGTAAGGAAACGGCATCTCGCGGTGTGAATATCAAGATCCGCTTCAGCTGCATACATAGATCAAAGCAGCATTCCTCTTTCTTTCCCACATTCGTCTAGATATTGGTCGATCCCTATTGTATTATCCAGCCAGGAACATAAACAGTAGAGTGCACTTACAAAGAAATGGTATGGGCGAGAACGGAGAACACACCGGCCAGAAAAAGCCCCTTTCGAATCCATCTGTTATTAGATAGATGAGTACATATGTACATATAGAGTATGTACCTACTGGGACATAGCAGTCTACGTACCTGAGTACGTCTACACCCGGAGACCAGACCGAGAGCATGTATTGACAGAAATTTAGGAAGCTAGATATGATCCAGGCGCCTAGATTAGGTATACAGATAAAGTCAAACCCACTTCGATCCCGAAGCAAAGCTCCGAGAGTCCGACGAAAGAGAGAGGAGGGGTGGGTTGCAGGAGTCTATGCAGGTGACAGGTGAGCTCTTTTTTTTTTTTTATCCTCACTTCTTCTTTCGTCGGAGATTTTGTGCGATAACTAAACCAAACCTTGTTGACCAATTCCGAACTCACGCAAGACCTGGATTATATTGCCAAGAACTGCCAAGACGGCAAAAAGCCATCATTTCTGCTGTCGAGGCTTGTTTTGTGGAGGCGTATGCGGTGCCGCTCGATCCGAGAAGGCGAAGACAACGCAGCCCAGCGTTGGCAGTAAAGCTTAGTTATGACGTTCCCCAGCGGCCGCCGTCGGAACTGACAGTGAGTTGATCAGGCTCAACTCCAAACTTCAACTCAGAAATCTGTTTTGCCAAAGGGAAAGAAAGAAAAGAAAAAAAAAGATTTACACGAGTCACTGAAACCCACACAAACCCAGAACTCTCCCACCTGCGGATTCATGGATCATACATGTACGCATTGCTTAATCTAACGATCGGGAACGGGAACTTGTTCCTCTATGGAATTATTTTATGGTTATCTCTTCAACTGGCCCTTCCCATGGCCCGTTCCTTGTGGTTTTCAGGGAAGAAATCGTAATCACAAATCGTCGGATCTCGGGGTTCTCATCGTGCTATTAAATCCGCACTGAACTTTAAATTTCCCATCTCACCGCGGCCGTCTGGTGGCGCGGTGAACGTCGATCACCATGTGTGCTTTAGTTTGATTTTTGTGCAAGCGAAGAGAACGCCGGGGGAGATTTTTGTGGTAGCGGCGTCTAATCTAGATATTCTGCGAACCATTGCATATAGTACACACTTCCAGTCTGCCCTTCTTCAAGATGACACAATTGCAATGTACTTTACAGCACCATGGTCATGAGGCTCGTGGGGTCGAGTCCATCCTGACCGGTGGGAGGAGAATGTCCAACTGATATCTCGATACGAGTGTCTCAACCTAGCCAAAGAGCTGCTTACTTTGCAGCTTCGCAGCGCCAATCGGGTTTTGAAATTGTCATGCTCAGTCCGGGATGCATGCAAATGACATCATATCACGTGGAATGAAAAGTGAGTGATGTTTTATGATTTCAGTACGTTTCGGAGTGTAACAAATTTTAGATTCAAGCCTATAAATGTGCTGTGACAACTCTCCAGATGATAAACGTTCCCTGCCGCGAGTAGTATTGATGGAATCGGTACTTAGACATGCCGTGTGTAGGATTGTGCGGGAGTAACTTCTACAAGTATATATATGTAGAGATGTGTTCTTTGATCGATTATAGCTAGATGAAACCCATCGGTAGGATAAGATAACCATAGTGCAGCTACAGTACAATCTCCGTATAGGGGTACAAAAAAGTCGCGAGGTCATACTCTTATAGAGCGTAAACCCTCATAAGGAATTGAGGATTAGGGTTTAAGTTCAATACGGGGTGCTTGTTGGATCACTCAAAATTGATTTTTTTTTTCCGTCTCTGTCAATTTTCCTCGAAAATTTCAATCAAAATCCCTAGCCCTGCTTTTCCTATAGGGGTAACGCACCCAAAAAAGTTCCAAAGTCTTAAGAGTACTCTTATAACAAATAATCGGTCATTTACCCTTAAGATTACATACAAATTATTTGGGACCGGAAACCTCCACCCTTATAAGGCGAATACCCTTTTAACCCGAGCCCTTATAAAGAGATTGTACTGTATAGTGTCGTCAACATGGAATATCCGGCTCGGCTAATTGATCAAATTTCAAGCCTGGTACGCATGCTGTATAATGGGCTCAGGAATTCAATCGATACGGCGCACCATTTGCGTTCCTAGCTGGTTGGATGATCTGGTGATCAAAGGTCGTCCATAAAGTCTGTGGAAGATGAAGTAAGCTAGCCTTAACCCCAATTGCAAGCTGTACCCAGAACCGGAGAACAATGACATTATATCCTTTAAAACTTTATCTTTCCGTCCTCGTGTTCTGGATGAAACCGTTACATGTTAACTACATTGTTTTAATTATACTAACTCTCACAATAGCTTGTAATTGACGGCACGGGGTTTAGGGGGAATCAATTTACGAAGAACTAGATCAGTCTATCTTGTCCGTATCAAGAGAAGAATACCCTCGGGGGATATTTTAAGATTCGAGCCCTCCAATATTAAACTTGAATTAATTTTCATTTATGAAAAGGCAACTTATGCTCAGTCGACTCTTATGTCATAGCCTCCGGGCTGCAACAACTAATGAATTAATAATTAATCAATCAGTCGATTAATGATCATCCTAAGAGCTTGGCGGATCTGGAACGCACATAGAATCAATATTGGCATTGTGAAAGGACACGAGACTGAGCAACCTTACCTTTGCCCAAACATTAACACTAAATTAAGTTTCTTCCTGTAGAATTACATGCCAAGACAAAAAACTTTAAATGAAATACTGCTGGAAGGAATTGGGTTTTTTCCTCCGGATACCTGACTGTATATACGATGTACTTACTGTAGATTGATGTCATGATGCTTTCTAAGTTTAAATTTTATACAGGGGCGTACGTGCAATTTACAGGATCGATCGAGATATTAGAATTATGTAAGGTATACACATGTGTGCATGCGTTATACACATGTATATTATACATGTACATAAGTACTCTAGATCTATATATATGTACTACATGTACATACCTACAAGTACGTGTACCTGTGCATGTAGTATCGAGTCTTAATCATGAACTATCACTCACGCTGTATGCACTGTAGGTACAAGGCTACACACAATACGAAAACGTGGGTGAAATAAATACCATAGAAGTACTACAGGATTTAACGGATAATATGGCATATATATGGGACTGCACGAAGAATATTGCCGTACAAATACCGTACTCTTACCGCATTACCACAGGTGGTTGATCATTAAAAGGAGTACCATAGCCAGTTTGCACTCCCTTTTAGCACAGTAAGCGTACTTTGAACTAAACATCTTCTTGAGGTCTCGATCTCGCTTCGAATCGTAACATATATTTATTTAGACCTGAAGCCTAATACCACTAGTTGTGCCTAGTGCTGTACTGTATTTAGCTGTGATATTACATAACCATCAGATAGAGTTGCACAGCCACTATGACGATGCTCAATCTGAGAACCGATGATGCCAGAATTAGATATGTGTCAAATTGTTAGTCTGAATAAAACAGGTGACACGTTTACGTTTCCCCTCGTCTCCACGTTATCCTCCAAGAAAACATTCTTTACCACAGAATTCTGCGAATTCAAAAACGACAGCAGGACTGTTACCACAGTTTCTATTAAACAGACGTACGTATGCTAAACTTTCATTAATATGATTCGTTTCCGCAAAGTGGGACAAGTTTTCTAATCATTCATTACCAGACCGTATCCACATTCCTTTCCAAACTTACTTCACGAAGGTATTCACTCCTCAATCACTCCTTTCGAGATACTCAAGTGGAAAAGGGCTCGTCACACGTACACAAAAGCCTTCAACTAACCTCTTGCCTTGCTCTATCCACCCTCCTATTCACCTCTGACTGATCATTGTCATAATCAAAGATCACGATGAAACTCGTTTATATCATCACCGGCATCCTTGCCACCGTTGCACTGACCACTGCAAAGAATACTTTCCGTCCATGGAAGGCAGGAATTGGCCCCAGCCTTGACCCCCCGAACTTCGATCACCCTCTTCCAATCCCGGAAGGTGGTAAGTTCGAAATTATTCGTGGGGCCAACAAGAGACCTAATGGGGAACTTCAAGGTCTCAGAGGAGGATTGGGCTCTGGATTCGAGTCTATCGAGGCCAAGAAGGAGAAGGAGGCGTTCTTGAGGGAGGATGCTGATATTATGAGGGCAAGGAGGTTGGACATGAGGTTGCAGAGGGCCAAAGCAGGAGTTTCAGAGTAAACAGCCGATGTTGAGTAAGTCTATCCCCTTGGATACCATTCGTTTGAGTAGATGAGCTGTGCTGATATATGTCTAGGCCAAGATTGGAGAATTTCTCTTCTCTAAACGAGCTTGATTCACGCATTAGAAATGGCCATATTTTTTTTTGTTCACGCCTGGAGTGGAACACTTGCAGCTGGAATGTTAATTGTAAGAAACGTTTCCCGACCTGGAGAAGAGAATTGTAGTTTTTTTGTTAGTTATGAAGAGTCAAAATGAACAGTATTATTACCTAGCAAGCTAGGCGCCGCTGGCCATGATGGTTCTCGCGCGAGTGAATGTCAATTGAGCGAAAACTGAGAAACAAAAAAAAGGGTCTGATGTGTAGTCATGGACATATTGTTTCTTCAATCCCAATCTCTTGCCCCGCGCCAAGGCTGATTGGTTGAGTGATGACCAAAGACGTCATATGCCTGTCAAAAACATGCGACTAGTGTAATAATACCATCATCATCCAAACCAACAACGGGGTGGTGTGTGTGTCCTTCAAAATTTTCCTGCAACCACCAAAATATTTGTTACATACGCATCTCACATCTCCCACTCCGATTGGCCGAAACAACTTTTCGAAATCCAGGTAACCAGAAAATAATTGATCACACCACAAAACAATGGGAAAAGGAAAACGAAATCACAAGAATAAAAAGAGTAAGCCCAGAAAGCCAGCAGCCTCTGGCGCTGGTCAGTCTCAAGAACCAGTCACGGCTCCTCCTCAAATACCACTACCACATTCAGATTATCCTATACCCTCCACCGAAGACAAACCTCCTGCTGGCTCAATTGGTGTTGGCGCGCCCATTGAAAATAAGTTACTCGAGACGCATCCTTTACCCATCGAAAAAGGCATTCCGACAGCTGGGGAGAGTGGTGAAAGTGTCGAAAAAATGTCTACAGGGATCGAGAACGAGCCGGTTCATGATTCAGTTAATATGATGGAGGAGGAGGAACGGACAAATAATGTGCCAACCAGTATAGAAGCCGAACCAGCACCCCGGACGACCGGAAGCGATGACAACAACGGCGATATTGAGCATGACAAACAAAAAGAGGAGAAGGAAGTATCAGAGCAGACAGAAGTAACTGAAAAGAAGGAAGAGGAGGTGGAGGTGGAGGAGGAGGAGGAGGAGGAGGAGAAGGAGGGCGGGAATGAAGAGGATCGAAAACCGTCTATGGAAACACCGAACCCCACGTCACCAGAAACAGCCTCGCCATCACATAAAAAGCGCCCTTCGCGCTCCGGCACCTCTGTGGAAACCCAAGAACTCAAACACAACCATCTATATCCCGAAGATATAGGTCCTCAACACACCCAAGTAGACCGCGAGACAAGGGAATTGAGACATATCGACCTTGAGGGTGGAGAGATTGGATACAATGTAGGAAAGGGTGACGACCATGACCGAGGATCAGAGCACCATGCTCCCGCGGAGCCAATAGTGCAAGATTCGACAAAAGCCCAGGTTGCTGCCAGTGATCCGCCTAACGGAGAGTCGGCGCAGGAGCGGAAGGGCAGTAAAGAGGCGCAGAGCTCTCTCGAAGATTCATCGACAGAGGTCGCAGGGGAGGAAGTTGCCCCAGAGACTCAAGAGTCGAAGGATATTGATGTCAACAGTGGAACTGGATATAACCTTGGGGAGGGCGAAAACAATGGCCAAGAGTCAGAGGGTCATGGCCTTACCACGTCTGTGGCTGAAGAGATTACTGCAGGGGGATCATCCTCAGAGAAGCTAATAGACGAGCCAAGGGCTATTGATCAGGAATCAGTATCAGCGATTGGTGAAGAGAGAGCTAAGGAAGTACAAAGTTCCGTGGAGGTAACATCATCTGAGACTGTAGCGGAAGAGGCAACCCCAGAGACAGAGGAGCTTAAGGATATAGATGTCAAGGATGAGATTGGATATAATCTTGGGAAGGGCGATAGTCATGATCACTGGACACAACACCATCCTCCCGCCGAAGGGTCATTGACTGAAGCTGCGGTCCTCGAGACTTCTCCCGGCGCTGAGAGTGTGGGAACGCCAATCCACGGACAACAGACCTCCCAGGACCCGCAGAACATTACGGAAGAAACGCCGCCTGGGGTGCCGGTGGAGAAGATATCAGCTGAGACTGAAGAATTGAAAGTTATAGATGTGGACGATGAGATTGGATATAACCCTGGGAAGGGGGATGATCATGACCGAGGCTCAGAGCATCATGCTCCTATGGAGGAAATATTGGTGGAGAACTCAGAATACAAGGCAAAGATCGATGTCGAAAATCCATCGGACGAGGCTTCATTAGGTGAAACAGTACTGGGCACGCAGGAACTGAAAGACATTGATATAAACCATGGTTCGGGATATAATCCGGGAGAGGATGACACTCATGCTCGGACATCAGATCATGCCCCTGCAGAGGGAGCATCAATTAAGATCGCAGCGGATAAGGAGACTGAAGGAAGTTTGACACACGACCAGGCAGCCGAAGAGCTGGAGGAAGCTTTTGAAGAGCTGTTGATGGAGGATTCAGCACACGAGCAGGAAATTCCGGAGGACTTGAAGAGTTCTGAGGATACGCTGGCGGGTGAAGAAGCAGGGGAAGGATTGGCTTTTGGTACTGCTGCTGGAGTTCGTGATTTGGATAGTGAAGATGAGTTCACCGGAGAACAAAGGGTTGATTCCGCGGCTGCGCAGGACGAAGCGTCATTAGAACAGAGCGATTCATCAAGCCTGCTCAAAGATACTCCTGTCAAAGAAATTAAGGAAAGCGGTCTGGATCACGATCTTCCTCATATGGATATAACGAACGACGATGTTTCAAACAACGCCTATACAGAGAACGCTAGTGATACTATCAAACAGCAGAGTGAAGAAAGCGCAAGAGATGCATCCTTACCAAAACCGACACAGCTCGGAATGGATACACCGGAAAGGCAGGAGATTGGGCTCGGTATTGACAGTCTTGCATCGGAACTCGGAAAGGCTTACCTCATCCCACTATCTAATGACCCTTCTAGTAGAGGGGACACAAGCGATACACCGTTGACCTACCAGGAAGATTTCTTTTCCGAGCGACTTTCAGACCTAACTGGTGATCGCGAGATTCTTGAATATGAGTGCAGTATCAAAATTGGAGACTCCCGCCCAGAGCCAGGTTTAATCAGCGGAACAACAGTTACTCTTGATCAGCTGCAAGAGAGCATTAGCTGTTTCAAGAGAGATGTTCTCGAATCACTTGAGTCCCGCAATTTATTGGTAGACATGGGAGATGTACAGAAAAATCAAGAACAGCAAAAACTCACCATAGATATCTCGCAACTGGGTCCCCGCCTCGGGAAAATGGAGTCAGATCTCGATTTCATCCGGAAACAGATCTCCACTATTAACACAAGCAACTCCAACGGACCCAGCATCCTCCCTCAATATTCTTCCAAAAACGATAGGGCCAGTCGACCTACTAGTCCTAGGCCACCTGTCCCAGAGCGAGGAGTTCGTTGGTCGATGATCAGTCTCAGTGTTGTTACAGCGCTGGGCCTCGTAGCGTTGGGGAGTATGCTGGGATCAGTCGCCAAAGAGAGAGGGTTGACAGATAAAGTTGCTCAATGGCTTTTTTCGGAGGGAAGGCCGTAGGGAAACGAGAAATGATCAAGTTTTATTCTTTCCTTGAACTGTATTTTTTATTTCCTATTCTTTTTCATATGGGGATGGGTTCATGGTTCAATGGGGAATTATGGTTTTTCTTCATTTTGAAATGTGTATCAGAGTTCATGATCTATGTTTTACGCTTTACGCTTTGAATACCCCCACTTCGTGGGTAAATGAATTCAATGTAAGTATGTATTATGTATGCATTTTGCGAATGAATTCAATAAGCTACATATTTGTTTTCTAATACCGTGAGAAGTATCACAAGTACATATATCCAGTGATGCGCATATACAATAAAGTTGATACTGCAGATCTAGATTGGAAACACAGAGTCAGACCGGTGCGGCGGGAGTAGCTGGTTCGAAAACCACGAGAATAGCTTCATGTATTCATTTTCATAGATTGGAGCTGCCTCTGCCCAGCCTTCCTTTGACTATTAATTGGATGGTGCCCTTTCATCATAAGTACATATACCTGTAAATCTTTCCTAAATGTGTGGGAGAGATTTGGGTGGCGGGGAAAACGTTTCTCGGCTCCAAAGTGTCGTGAGGTACAAACTCTTGGCATGATCGCACGAGACGAAGCGCACGCCGCTAGTATTTGGCAACGGAGCTAGATAGAAGTGGTGGGGCGAGATAGGAAGGGGACTCATGGGTGACCGTGGGGAGTTCATCATGGATCGAACATGTAGACCTCCCTATCTCGATCCTCCTCTGTCCTTGTCATCTACTTCAGTTCAACGTTAATTCCATCAATAAAGTATCAATTCCCAACACATGTACATCAAACCTATTAGCTTATAATGTACATGTACTCTAGTCGTAGTGTGATGACTTTGACTACATGTAACGACGCCTGATGCGGCCAACGTTAATCTCAATATCACCACATATCACGTCCCATCCCTCAATCTCAACCGCAATCACCTCTGTTTTTAAGTCTCACATGTCTTTTATGATGTTTATGTGTCACAAAGAAGCAATACCTCAGGGAGAGGTCACTGCATAAACTCGGATACAGGGAGGATCAGAAGAGTCTGATCACTGTCGGTCACTCGCAACGTCATGGCCAATCAGAACATACCCAAGAAACAACCTCGACCATCTATATGAAACCTGTAAGAAGAACATCCGAATCGTGACCGAAATTGATATCAATCAAGGGCCCGAAATCTAGGCAATGCTGCATGCCCCTACCTTGGGGACCCAGTGTTTGGGGTATCGACCCCAGTTTTGAGAGGTTGAATCTGCATCCATGTGAGTTCCCGAGTCTCCAATCAAATCTCTCGTCATTCATTTCTCTATTAATTATCCTCTATGAACGACTGTGAGTAGAGTTTAGATGAGATAAATATGAAGTTCTATATGGCTCCTGTGATTGACCGGCTGACAGTAGATTTGCTCTTGAATTGGTATTCTGGCCAGTTACAAGGATCCCAACTTGCCCCGAGGCCCCCAATCCTAGAATCCCTATTTGTTCATTCATTGTAGCGGGTTTAGGGACTCAAACTCCTTCAAAATGGATATTTCCATTCTTCAATAAAATATTGATCCTGATCACATCAGCGCTCTATTATTTAGCTATCTTCCCGTTTAGTAACGATAATCTAGCCAGTAACCAGGATAACAGGCCGCTGGAACAATCAGAAACCCACAGGGTCCGAGGTTTTCCCCAAGTGTTCTTCCGATAACTGCAAGTAGGCTTCGCCGAGGTGCTGTCTTTCAGATACTCGAATCCTACCTAGGCAACGTGCTGAACAAACATGTGATGCTCTACAAGAACAACAAACCTTCAGCACCAGAAATGGGAGTAAATCTGGCACCGCATATGTATAGCATTGCGTGAATATGCCGCTTTATCCCCATATATTAAACAAGTATGTGGCGATACTACCGCAGCGCTATGGTATCGTCAAAGACTGTGGCGGTAATTTCGTCCACACTATCAATGACAAATATGACACTGTTTGCGCCTACAGCAGAGTCTAAAATCACACTTTCCCATGCTCTTGAATTACATCATGACTCAATCTTACCTAGCTGCCGTACCTACGCGATAAGTACCCCGCAATCAATCAAGTCCGGCCGGTACAAAATGTGGACTTAAACCAGAATAAGTTAATCCCTGAGGAGTTGACAATATCCGATTTGGAAAGCAACTGTCCCATATGCACGCAATCAATAGCACTTTCGATGGATCTACTTCTGCCGACTTCAGATATAGTGATGGTAGGGCATCGAGCGATTATAAATCACTAGGCGTCTTGAGTACAAGTTATTTGTACGACTCAACGGCTGAGATGAACATGACATGTCTTGAGGTGATCTTTTTGACTGACAAGACAAGCAGAGTTTATTCCAGTTTCGCCTCGAAGGTTCGGGACTCCTGATTCTTGTGGCAATCACATGACAAGACTACATGGGTAGTCGAGCCTGTTTTCTTTTTTTTTTTTTTGCCAAAACCTGGGTTACCTGTGGAGTACCTTAGTGCGAGTGCGGGGACATGAACTTGATACTGATCAATTGCCAAGAAGACCCTAGTAGAGGTGTATGGTATTTAAGCGAATTGGCTACATATATGGGTTAATATATGCGGGTATGTAGACGCATATGCGAGTTGAACAGGAAACTTTTGGTAATTTTTCAACCCAAACACACCATATCTGGTCATATGCAGCAAGAAATTGAGTGATTTCATCGAGATTCGGTATGATTTGTTTTATGATCTCTTCTATAAATACTAATTTTAAATTTATACAAATTAGGGAATTGACATCCTTTTTCCTAGATGCAGAAAAAAACCCCAACAGAACTTTGCCCCCCGGATATCAACGGGGGATCAAACTTAAGAAAAGCAAGAAGTACAAGTATTTTCACTGACTCCATAAGCAAAGTTTAACACCGCGTAACCCCCTTGAACACCAGATCACACCCCCCAAAAAAGAACAAAAACATCAGAATGAAAAAAGAGTTTTTTTTTTGTCCCAGCTGGGAAATCCCAGAAATAAAACATTACCAAGAGAACCTTACATAAAAGATGATCTCCCCGAAGCACCCACTTGGTTGAAGTCCATGTACATCCCTGACTGGACCAACGAAGAATATTCTGCCTGATTCATTTTCTGGGCCACTGGAGAAGCAGCGGAATTGTAGGATGGTTCTGGCTGACGCCATGAGACCAACTCAAACCCAGCATCATGGTATCCAATTATTGTAGGTGGAGGAGGCATTTGAATCTGCATTGAAGGTTGTGGAGACTCATATTGGAGGAGATCGTTATACCCGACTTGATGAAGGCAGTGATGGCAATTGCATTGTTGAGATTTCTTTGTTTGCTGCTGCTTCTGCTGCTGCTCGACGATTCGCTGTCTCTGGAGTGTAAGGGGATGCTGTGAGTATGGATCTGGGATCTCTTGCGGTGAAAACCAGCCGTCTAAGTCGAACTCCGGACCGGTAGGACCAGGAAGATAATGATTTACAGCGAACATATGTTCCTCGAGTTCCTCAGAAGTAGAGTATCCTATAATCATATAGGGACAGTCTTGTTTAGGACAGGCGAATCTATGAGGCTGCATAGTATTGCTATTATCGGAAGAAGAAGACAACGATGAGACGGATCTTGTTCGTGGGTATGCTGTATCTTCGAATTCTAGTGGTGGGGTCATCAACGGTGAGTTGAAATAGCTCTCTTGTGATAACAATGAGAACATCGAGCTCTCATCGGTCAAGCGATCACTGTATGGCCTCGGACTTGTATTGAAATCGCTTGGGTTGACGGGAAGGGCATTCGGGACTGAACCGAATCGTAAAGGTGTACGGGGACGTAGAGGGAACGTTCGGCCTGCGCTCTGGTTTGCACCCATGATTGATGAAAGTTGGTAAGAAATCGTGACAGCTTTTGAAGGGGTTCTTTTTGGTAATGGGTTCTTGAACTCAAGGAATGTCCAGGCACGTTGTTGGATGCTGAGTGCGGTAAGACTGTGGAACTATGGCGAGGTAATTGTTCAGATCTTATACAAGATTCCAAAAGACTTGATGTTTAGGGGTGGGCTATAAAATATAGTAGGCACATAGAGTACGTGCATCTATCTGCTCTACAGCATGTGGTGGGATGGGTCGGAGATGTTAACGCTGCTGTAGCTACATGTAGCTGTATGTACGTTGGCTCACGAGGACGTTGGTACTAACGCTTAATAGATAATCCTTAACTGGCGCCTACTACAATCACTATAATCAGCTATACTATACCGTTTTAATGATTTCATCCGCCTGCACTAAACTGGTGACGAGCAACTCGCTCGCTTGCCCCCTAGTTAACTAAACATTTAAAGTATGCCAATGCCTCTGCAGCTCTGGTGCCTGTGCCTGTGGTACCTTTATTACCCTGGTGCATGTTGCCGGTGTGTGGATATTAGAACCTTAGTGATACTCTAGTTATTCAGGGAAAAGAGCAGCTTGGACTTTATGCTTGAGCTACATATCTAGTTTGAAGCACAACCAATCTACAAGGATATAATAGATTGGTGTGTGTGAGTGTGTCGCGTACGTCGTGTCGCTGCCTCCTTTCAAATTTCAATATACGCCACCGACTGGGCACCTGAAGTCTTGATCAAGTCCGCTACAGACAGGTGCGAAGCTTATGTCTCTATGATTCTTGTTACACCAAGTATCTCTACGCGCATCTTGCACAAGAATTTGGATAAAGAAGACATAATGCGAGAAATACATCCGTGGGTCATGCCTGGCCCGAGAGAATATACGGAATCATTTGTTCATTGGAGCTAAGGCGTCTAGATAGGAGATTGAATTCTCTCGCCTAAACATTTGCTTTCTTGTTATCTCAAATATATAAACTAAAGTATTCATCTGCAGGTCGAAAGGATAGGCTCCAAGGTGATAGATCTAGAAATTACGGACCAAACTTAGGGAAAGGAGAGCTAGAGGTTACAGATAACTAACTGAAGAAACCCAGAGCATAACTTAAATTTGCCAGCTCAAGCTCTTGGAAACGGTTAGAGACCTTACCAAGAGACATCATTTTATGTATATACAGTAGCGTTGCTTTAGCAGCGAACCCATGCAAGTAAGTCCCTATCGATCGAATCGAAACCCCTGATGATCCAGGGGCAACTAACTATGAGCCAGCAACGAAGCTTCCCTCAGCCCTTAAATTCGGTAATCGGAAGGAATTTATGTTCTTGGAAATACACTCGTCATCAGAAGTCAGGATAAAAATCTAGAAGAAACATTTCCGGGTTTTTAATCTAGTATCTCAATACCAAAAGTTAATTTGACACTGTTAGAATGATCCGGAATTTTGTTTAATTGGCTGGAAATGGGTTTTTTCTAGCGAGGTCGAGATTAACTACATACTTAACTGCACTGCAGCTACATAGCACACGGAATTGTGCACGTCTAGCTAAATACAAGCTATGACCTCCCATTATTTATTCTCAATATCACTCAAAGAATAACAACTTCTTTCCGGCAACCGGAACATTTATCTTACCGCGCAAAGGAAAAATTCAAGGATCGACACGGCGTAGCAGTTTTTTTTTCTTTCTCTTCCTCCCTCCCCAGGCCCTGCAGCCTCACTTCTATCTCCGAACCCTGATTAATATAAATCTAATTTATACTTGAGACTTCTACAAATTGATTGCTCTTCCCCGCGCTTCGCCTTCAGAGCTGTACTGTATATATGTATACTCACGAGAGTACCTATCTGAGCCCACGTGGAGCCACATCGCCTTGCGCGCGCTCAAGTTGAGACGAGAGGTATGAAATTTCTGTTTGGTCCAGGGCTGCCAGGGCTGTAAGAATACTGCGGGGCCCCAGTCATTACTGCGTACTTTACTAACTAACGCAAATTGTTTGTGGGGATGGTTAAAATTTAGGCGGCCCCCAACCCCCCGACACCAATTGATCCCTGAAATTCTTATACACATACTAGTTAGTAACACACAGCAAGTGGTAGAGAGTGACTGTACGAGTCAGCTCTATCTAGGCACCCACCACATTACAATGGTACAAACCGAGAAAATATATGGAAGCGAAGGTGGCTTCATAATATTTCACCATGTAACTAGCCACACCGGAAGAAACAGGAGACAAAATAATGTGAGAGTGAGTCCATACACAGCCCACAATCAACGAAAAATCACCCCCCCTTGCTGAGTCCGGACAAAAGGAAGAACCTTTATGGTGCCTGAATCGGATGTGCGTGCGCGTCATGAGCTTAGTTGACATAACGGCCTTTCTTCAGCAGGGGGTGAACTTTGTCAGGGTCAGAGTGATTGGTTGCATGGACAGGATGTAGTTTATCCGACAAAATGCAGTCTCTAGTACTAACGTCCCTCTCTTAGCTCTACTCTATCATTGTGGTATTCAGCATACGCACTGACTCTAGAACATTACCATTCTAGGTAGTTGCGATGAGCCAGAGTACTTGAATTCTTGAGACTACTCGTGAAGCTGGAATCCACGCAACATGATCATTTCCTGGTTGCAAACAGCACCACCCAGGTAAAAAGTTTAAGGATTACATAAGTCAAGCCCAATGGCAGGTTCCATGGCTCAGTTGGTTAGCGCGTGGTGCTAATATAGAAATATGTTAACGCCAAGGTCGAGGGTTCGACCCCCTCTGTAACCATCATACAGCCGTTCTTGGTCTAGATATTAACACCTAGTCCATCAACACACCTTTTGCTCTTTTATATCGCATCCCTTTTTTAAGGGCTTGAATTGGTAGTATTAACCCTTTTCTACTAGTTAGGGCGTAATAACGTAATTTTATCTCCGGTGCGGAAATGTCCGAGAAAGATCCAGGGCAATTTAGTTAATCAAGAAGCTAATGAAATCCTCGTCAGGATCTCATATCGAAAATTGTCCTACTAGCAGAACTATCCGTGCCTACCTTACAAGCAAATTAATCCTCCATAATACCATCATCACAGATAACCTGGATAGAATTATTGTGGCGACGATAAATGAATAAGGTCAAGCATTACCGGATCACCGCTTATAGCAATATATATCAAGTACTTTACTTCAAGGAAATTGTGGCAAATTCGTCGAGCCCATGTCTAGAAAAAAGCCCTAACCTCCGAGCCTGTTCTGATGTTTATATACGACCATCCATAGGTCATATGGCACCGATAATCATCAAAAACGTATCTATCACTTTAGAGATCTGTGGCTATCTTTCTCGAGAGCAAGATTACATGTAGTTACACCACTCCCTGCTAGTAAAACTGGCTTACCCTATTTCATTTCTATGCAAGAACAAGACCGAGTCGATTTCCGGTCTTACATGTACTAGCATCTACTCTGGACGCAGTTGTCACATCGACCAGTCAAATCAATAGGCCCTTTGCGCAGAGGGATCCGGAGTCTTTTTTGGCAGGCTTGGCATTAATTAGCCAAGTAATTATAAATCCAGCCTTGCATTTGACTCCCAGAGAGCGGGCTAATCGCCAATTTTGACCTCCACTGCTTCTAACCTTTGTAGAATCACCAAATAGACATATTTTTTCATGGAAGCTTTTTTGTGATAAAATTCAGATGTAAATACACCTTATATCAAATCCTTAAGAATTTAGCAACAATGTTGATGGTGAAAATAATCCATTTACTTTGGGGTTGAGTATCTTCTCTCACCAAAAACTGGGTAACATCGATCAGTGGCAAGCAATATCTGGCTCCATTCCTGACAACGAAAATCCCTATAATGCCAAGCTACAGGGAATCTGGAAGCCTCCTGCGCAAAGGGCCTAATTCAAGAGCAAAAAAGGAATAACCAAGAATTAAGGCTATCTGGGCTGTATGCTGTCGATTGACTATGGGGATTTCTCCAGTCACAATTTTCTCCCAATTCTCTCCACCGCCCCTCGACGATCAGCCGTAAAAATACTTGCTCAATGTGAATGGTGGTGGTGAGTTAATCTATATGCAGGGCCATACATTGCATTCACCGGCCGGATGAACATCGTGATGCAATGCGGGTAACTACTCCCTCGTATCCTTGCCTGCATAAAATAGATCAAGAAGCGGGGTTATGACAGGACAGAAAGCTATGCGGAGAAATTGTGGGGTACACGAAGGGAAGAGTTTTTCCTCACCTAATGTGGCCCTGGTAGGGGTAGATATCTGTACCGCCACTCTGCTAGGTTCTCGGCCGTCATTGGTCCGATCTTGAACGACACCTTTGTGGTACTGGTACTACTAGTAATGATGTGTGAAAGAGACTCTACCCCTCGTATTGCTAGGGATGGCGTCGATGGGGAAGGGAGTGGAAGCTTGGTTGTACTGCAGCTGTCATAGTATGTAGGTACATAGAAGAAAAGAGAGCTTAGTGCTGCAGACATGACAGTGGTAAGGTGCATGAGTAATTGTGGGACACTGCATATATTTCTGCCTGTTGGGAGAAATGATCAGGATTCGCTTGCGTTGCAATTACGGAATGTTCCTGTGCGGGTTTGTTAGTACAGTCAGATACATGAGAATGTATCTCTACGCAGAAGGTGCACGGTCACAGTTAGATCCATGGATACAACCCCAGGGACCGTGGACCTGATAGCATATGTACGGTATCTATGATAAGCCCCAGATCTGTGGAGTTGCGGCGAGACCAATGATCACGGAGAACCGGTTTCTCGCTTCAAGGCCGTGCTCAATGAGGATAGACCAATTGTACATGGCTTTTAACCTCTTGGGGCACTGACCGAGGCCCGAAACTGCTCCGGGGTGATTACATGTGAGGTGACCTAATCCCGTTTTGGGTCTGCTATAGTACAAGGCAACGACACCCAGCACTTTAACTTCCTCCAAACGGGCCCTAATTCATATAGGTAGACAACCTCCTTAGCCACTCGGACACCCCCCTCACTCGGACAGTCAATCATGATTGGTTGAAAAGAGGTACTGAAGCTAGCCACTTAAAACGTTGATCTTTTCTTTTCCACGTTAACTGTCTGAGTGAGGGGGGTGTCCGAATGGCCCGGGAGGTCGTCTATGTATATACTCATGTCATGAGGAAAACTGTGACCTGGTTTCAACGTCTGGTACTTTAGTTGGTTTGGCATGCAGCAACACCCTAAGAGACCCTACAGAAACAAATACATTGCGCACAGTATCATAAACCTTGATGTTTGAAGTCCGGCTTCAACCTTAGATACCCGTGACAGGAGGTCGAACCCTGATATATTCGTGTCAGAATCAGGAAATTATGCTGACTATCGCATCACTGCAGATTAGAAAAGATCCAATTAGAGTATAAGCAAATCTATAACGATGAAAATCTCCTAAAACTTTGCCACGAGGACGGTGAATTGTGCGTTAAGAGTATCGATTTTCATAAACCTTCAGCTAGACCTGTCAAGGTTTTATGGAATATATCAGAAAAGCCTCAATTTCGCCGCCGTATGCGCTACTGAGCATAGATAGTGGTAGAGTTATTGCGGAATCAAAGATCTTCGAGTATATATATATATATATGATGCGCTGCTATGCTAGTATTTCCTTTACGAATACCTGATCTCTAGATCTTTGAACCCCAACCAATAACTCTATAGACTAAGGGATTATCCATTGCGCGAATAAAGTCTTGAAATTAAACTGCAGTCTGACCCTTCCTCCCCTCCGTTTCTTGATTGACGAACAATGCCAATTACAAGACTCCGAGAAACAAAGTAGGTAGTTCCAGCTGCGCCTCTAATATAGGTTACGACTTTGACAGTCTCATCGCTTCAAGTAAGAGACTTTAGAACCAACAAAGTAAGTTACTGTTTTGATATTGGCGGGGTTTGGGCGCTGTAGTTTCTCCCGTCACCAATGTGGTCCATAACCCGGCTCGAGTCGAGCCGGTATATAAGCTCGAGCTGTCTCGGCTCGTTGGAGGCAGAGGCTCGCAAGGCTCGAGCTTCAGTGACAGGCTCGTAAACTGGCTCTAGCCGGTGGTCAATGATACAAAAAACAGGTTATCCTTACACCAATTGTAGTAAAATGGCAGATATAAGCTTCATTTTATGGAGTAATACCGTGAGAAAGGATTGATTATTAATTTAGGAGAGCATTCTAGTGGGTAGAAATCCCCTTTTGCTTCCTTTATGGCTTCTAGAGCCGTTCAGAGCAAGTAAACTGAGCTTGAGATCAAGCCCGAGCCTTAGAGAAAACGGCTCAAGCCGGCTCAGGCTCGCTGGAGGGTGAGGCTCGCTGGGCTCGAGCCGAAAGCTCGAGCCAGGTCGGCTCATGGACCACACTACATGCAATACATCAAGAATCACATAGCTACATGTATGCACGTAGCCCAGTAGGGACAACGCTAGAAGTAGATGACATATCAAATCGTATTTTAGCCATTTCGACTACATACTATTACAATTCTATTTTGTCTTTGCTCACTCTTTAAGTTTGTAGTACCGCGTGCTATTGGTACGAATACTAAAGAACGCCAAGAGTTGGTTCACATGTTATCACTCGGTCACATGCTGTCAGTGCACATATGTTCGTAAAGCATCGACCTGAAAGTACATGTAGTTACACTCAAAGAACCCTCCCCAGAAGCCTCAACCCTACACACACACTCTACCGCATAGACAATAATGTTACTGATATGGCAACATTTACATCGAATCCACCCCCCCCCCCCAACTTAAGAGTAAGCGGCAATAGCATCAGTGTAATTACCATTCATGGCCGATGCTAAGCCACTCATATCGAGTGATATCTTGTCATCAAGCACATCCCACAGCGGTGCACTAGCACCTAAAAGGCTCTGCAATATGTCACGAACCGAGGAGCTGTGCCCGCCATCCTTGAAAAGTGGCTCCTAATCCCAATCAGCATTTCTTCATGTTTTATTTAAACTGATGAAGAGTCTACCTTTGCGATAAAAGCCTTTAGACAGTTTGCGTGTTGCGGAACCAGTATCCAGTCAGTAAATGAGTATATAGTCGAACTCGCGGTCTGAAGGTCTGTGGCCTCGCTGGCCTCGGTGTGGGCTCCCTCATAGTCGGTCTGTAGAGTTTTGGCTGCAGAACTGACCGCCATGAATTCCTCTGGGGTACCAGATGTAACAGCTTTAACAAGGGTTGTGAGATTAAAAACACTGTTCTGAACAAAACCAATTTTCTCATAAGTGGACCAGACGTCTCTGCGGACCAAATGGGCAGATGCGAATGTAGCTGCGTACACAGCAATGACTGAAACCGTGGAAAAACGCATTTGACGAGTGCTTGGGAGATGCGATATATGTGTAGGAGTCAGTGGGCGAATCGTATCTTGCTTGTTGATAGTGAATCCGATAACTGGCGAATTGAGCAAGTTTATATAGAATTTTGAAGGGTGCACGGAATAATATTTTGATAGTACACAATGATATGGGTACGGTTTGTGCCATGCTGATACATCGACCTCCAAGGGTAAAAAGGCGTAAAAAAGAACAATGTGCTTTCGCACCTTGGCTGTTTAAGCGGGATAAATGTCTAATCAGTATCAGCATTGTATTAGAAGAGGAACTTCTCATGTGTAAAGACCCCACGATGTCACGGGCACACCATCGTTGTAGTGTCATACGGTCCAGAGATACCGGCGGGTGTTTGATACAGTGTAATTAAGCTGTAAGTACTATAATCGACTTCGTATAAGGACGCAGTTGTATGTATGTAGAGTGTATTTGGCTGTACAAATACATACGATAATCGCCTTTGATCGAAGATTGGTACCTAGGAAATCCGCCGGCTTCTCGAGCCAGTATGCCGTCCTCACATTCCTCACATTCCTACTGCTTACTCAAGTCCCACTTATAGCTTAGTGCTGCTACATTTTTAAGGTTACTGGTGCAGCTATACTATATGTATATACCCGGCCTAGTAAACCTGGGGTAGATATCCCCCAGTTTATTTACCCAGAAATGCATGTACCTTCCCATTCTGTTTCAACACCACTGAACCCTACAGTTTGCTTGTTCCCGTAGGTACCAGTCCATATAGTAATAACAGAGCTATTCAAACGACGCAACTGTTTGTATTAATGATCTTCGATGGTGCCCAGTTGATGCTTCAGTACTTCTAATGAATTAAACCAAAAAAAAAAAAAAAAAACTTTAGTGCTTCTAATCCAAGAAACATATTTCACACGCCGTATGAAATATTCGACAAGCTTTCAGGTGCCAATATTGTGTAAATTCAGGCCGAATACTCAGACTAAACGGCGAAATTTCACGTGTATATAGCTCTTTAATTCTACCGTCGGGAGAAAGGAGGGCTTTGTTCGGAGATGACCTAAAACAGTGTCATAAATACGCTCCTATCAATGTTTGAAAACTTCATATTAGAGAGCATTGAATGTTGCAAAGAATCAATGGGCCCTGGGCGACCGGTGGAATCGTTAGCCCATGAGTAAACGACACATCAAACCGTATTTTAGTGATTTTGACTATATACTTGTATCTAGGCCCCTAAACCATAATTCTGTTCTTTCTTGTTTGTACCGCGCGCGTGCCATTAGCTAACCCAATATTGGAAATGCCAAGAGTTGGTTCACAATGTATCACTCGTCCATATTGTGTCAGTGTACATATATTCGAAATGTATCCGAAAGTGTCTATGTACACACAAAGAACCCTCCCTAGAAGCCTCAACACTATACACACGCTATCTCATAGAAAATTGTGCTGCTGATATGGCAACATTGACATCGAATCCATTCCCAACAGCACTTTTCCAGCCTTCGAAATTACGAGAAAGCGGCAATAGCAGCAGCGTAAGAATCCTCAATGGTCGATGCTGGGCTGCTAAGATCGGCTGATACCTTAGCATCAAGTGCAGCCAACAGCTGTGAGCTATCACTTGCAAGCGCCTGCAATTGGGCAAGAACCAACGCCTTGTACCCGCCAGCCTCGAAAAGTGGCTCCTAATCCCAATTAGCATTTCTTCATGTTTTATTTAAAATAATGAAGAGTCTACCTTTGCAGTTAAAGCGTCTAGACCGTCCGTGTGAGGCGCAACCAGTGCTTGAACTCCCGCTGCGACGTCCGCACTCTGACTCTCAAGGTCTGTGGCGGCATTGGTATCGGCGAGGGCTGTCTCATAGTCGGTTTGCAAAGCAGAAGCTGCAGCGCTAACCGCTAAGGCCTCTGCTAGGGCACCTGTAAAAGCATCGATGGCGGCTTTGAGAGTGGTAAGATCACTCGATATAGCGGTGAAGTCCTCTTCGAAGGTCGAGGTCTGGGCAGATGCGAATGTAGCTGCGTACAAAGCAATGACTGAGAGCATGGAAAAACGCATTTTGAAGTGTTCTTGAGAGCTGTGATATACGTATGGAGGCAGTGGGCAAATGTTATTCTGCTTGCTGATGGTAAAACCCAATAACTGGCGGATTGAGCAAGTTTATATAGACTTTTAAAGGGCACGCAATATCATGATATTTTGGTGGTACATGTACATGTAGCTGATTAAGGACATGGGTATGGGTTTGTGCCATGCTGATACATCGACTTTCTAGGGTAAAAAGGGCGCAAAAAGAACAATGTGCTTTCGCAGCTCGGCTGTTTAAGCGAGACACATGTCCGACCAGCGTGAGCATTGTATTGGAGAGGAGCGTCTCTTGTACTACAAAGATCTTGACGATCGACTTGACGATATTGTTACGGGTACATTCTCGTTGTAGTGCCATGAGAGTCACTGAGCCTGCGCCTTATACCTCCTGAACAAGGAAGGTGGGGGATCCGGAATCTCAGTCCAAGGGATAACCGACTTCATACAGGACATATCAACGGCGTTTACTCTATCTAGAGAACGAAACTCAGCCCAATTGGGTCCGACTCGAGAAAACACGTGTAGAGTGTCTTTAGGCCATGGATACATGTAGATAAGTACCTGTATCGATCACAAACACACCCTTGATCGAAGCTTGCCGGTACCCAAGATCCTAGGAGATTAGTCGGCTTCGCGAGCCGTTATCATATTCCTCATCTGCCTACATCTATAAAGTCCGAATTAGCGCTGCTGCATTGTTGATCTTGTATAGATGCAGCATGCGCATGGTGTCTGCGAACAAAGAATACTAGCCATAGTTACCGCGGTACCTACATATTTACAGTAACTGATATAGTTAGATCTATCCAGAACGGTATCTCGATCTCAAATATTATTCGTCTCGTCAATTCATCTTTCTCCGCGCTATGAGAACCAAACATACGCATATCTACCTACAAGTAAGATCGAGCTAACTATTTAGTACCAGCCCGGTACACGAGAGATAATTGTAAATAGATTAGACAGCATTCAGAACCACTCAGAAATCACAAGTGACAACGTGCAACTTTGACAAAGTTTTGCCGGGGGTCCTAGCGCTGGCATCGGCTGCAATATTAAATGTAGTAGTACGGTCACGACGATAGCTACATTCATTACGTTTACACTATGACGCCGGAGCTGTGGCATTTCACTTACATTATATACCCGGCCTGGTAAATCTGGGGTAGACGTTCCCCCACTTTGTTTACCGCATACTGTTTCGACACCACGACCCCTACAGCTTGCTTATTCTCGTAGGTACCAGTCCATGTAGTAATAACGGAATTGTTTAAAAGACGCAACTGTTTGTATTAGTAATCCCTTATAGTATCAAGCTGATATTGCAGAATCTAATTTGATCCAGGAGAACATATTCACATGCCATGAAGCATTCGCCGAGCTCTCAGGTGTCAATATTGTGAATTCTCAGACAAAACGGTGGAAATTCACATGTATCAATCCCTTCAATTTTACCGTCGGGGGAAAACAGGGGTTTGTTCGGGGATGACCTAAAACAGTGCCATAAATGCGCTCTTGCCAATATTTAATTTAGAACTTGATATATGCAGGGAGCATTGAATGTTGTAAAGAAGAAATATGCCCTGGACGACCAATAAAATCTTTGGTGTTCCTTCAAGGTCATTTATTACCCGTATTATAAGCCCAAGTAAAATGTCAGATGTCAAGGTTAAGGTTTAGATCTTTACAGAGTATTTCTCCTCAAGAGAAGAGATTCAACGATATTGCACGTACTTAAACAAGGCTCTCAGGGCTTAAGTACTCGGTATAAAACTTCAACGCAAAGCCGCCAGTAGTTTATTACGATTTTGGCTTATTGATATAGTGACACCGCATGTTTTGAATCGCAGATTTTGTTTTGGACAAGCCGAGTCATCTGTCAATGTCGTCAATATCATAGGAGTACAAAGCGGAGTTGTATAAGCCGAGGTGAGCCCATCCTAGAACTCCTGCGTACTGCATTAAGGTTTTTATCAATTCTATCATTACCCCGGGATCTACGCTCATATAGATCATCATTGCATGTAACCGTTCTCAATCGGCCAATCATAAGTTTGGTCCCAGCTGCAGGGCCTCCTCTTAGGCAGGTCATGGCGTGTCCTGCATATTAGCGCTATAGTAGCTCTGTGACCATTCTCTTTGTAATCCAAAAATACCATCCGATCAGTAATAGATGACCTTTCGTAATACCCGTTTCTTCTTGTGTGGCCCAGACGACTAAGAAATCCTAGAGTTGTACCCGACCAGACTTAAAATGGTTGCATCAAAAGATGTCAGCTAGAGGTTATATGTAACACCCAAAGAGAAAAAGAAAAACCTACTAACCTGCCAAGGCCCTACAAAGGGGGGCTCTACTAATTGTCCCAATACAGCTAACTTCCCAACTCAATTCGTAGCAGCTCCCAAACACACACACAAGTAACTCCCCCAAACATCCGAAACACCTACAACCCCACCACCCCCAAACAACCTCAATACCCATTATTCCCTGTCCACCACCCCACCAAGCCATCAAGATGTGCAAAGAAATGAACGCCCCGGTCCTGCCGGAATCCAAAAAGGTCAATGCCACCGCAACGCACACCTACGATCTCAGCGCAGACTACAGCTTCCTCTTCGACTCGGCCTTCACAGACACCATCCAAATGAACCAGTACGAGCACAACTGTCTCTGTCAACCCTCCACACCCATGGTGCACTACTGCTGCCCAGGGTGCAGGGGGCGTACATACATACCCACCGAAGAGGACAGGAAGGACCTCAAGGCCGTGTTGGTCAACTATGATTTCGCTGAGACTAAGCCTGAGAAAGGTGCACCCTCCTAGTTTAACTATTGGTTGTGGCAGGGTTAGCTAACGTTTGTACGACACATCCATCAGTGGTGGAGCAGCTCCTTGAGCTCATTATTAGGGCCCTACCGCTCTCCATGTATACCTATGGAAAGTCTCACCAATCAATCACCGCCCAGGTTGGCATTGCGACCCTCTTCTTTGCCGACATCGCCAGCGCCCACCGCTTTGCTGGTCATCTTGCACATGCTTGTGAGGACTATTATTATCATGAAGAGTACCTGCATACTTTGTACCACGGTGCCATGTATGATGCCGACTGGTCACCCATCACCGCTACCCATGCAATGATGGGGAGGCAGCAGATGGACACCAATCGTCTGCATAAAAGACTCATGATGGGGTACTTGGGTGGTGGTGTGGGCGCGGGTTATGTGGGGCCGAGAAACCAGGAAATCTTGGAGGTCTTGGAAAAGGATAAAAGCGTGGAGACCTGTAGGGGTATTTGTGGGGTCTACCTGGCCAATGGTAACAAAGGCTGGTTTAGGGTTATGAGGTTGGTGTATGTACCACATGAACCTATCGTGGGCGAGGTGGTCAAGTGGAGCTCGGAATGGATTGGAGATGCGGTGTTGGGTGAGGAAGATGATGATGACGAGGCTTGAATCAGGATTTTAGTTGGGTGTCACATTGTTTTCTATAAGTCTTATCTATTCCTCATGTCCACCTCATCCTTATCCTCATCCAAGCAGTTAACTACATAAAACATCAAGTATCTTATAAAGAGAATAGATATAAATTCTCCATAAATGCATCATCTTTCAATGCCACGCTGCCTACCTCCTCTTCTCCGAAGGCGAAGAAGCCGGAAGCCCGTTAGCGGTGATATTCGACGGTTGGTCAAAATAAAGATTCAATTTGCTATCAACACAATTAGCCATGTCTAAGTGGTATCAGGGATTGTTCCAGATAAAATACCTTCCAGCACCACAGTATTCACGCTTGTTGCCTTTGCACAGAGCATTACACTGACTATCATCAATCTTGGTTGAGGTGGAGGCCAGCGTGTTTCCGCAGTAGCACTTGTCACAGTTAGAGACAAAACTAGATGAACAATAATGGAATTGGATTTTTACCTCTTGGCTATATTCCAGACCCGCATATTTAAACGATCTATCCTTGCACACGCCGACACAGAGTTCTACAGTCATGCCGGTCGTATTTGTAAACGAATACCCAGAAAGCGCTCTTCCGGCAGTTGCCTCCGAATAGCATCCCTGCGAGATAAACCTGCAAGCAACAAAAAATCAGTAAACGTCCATGCAGCTGCAGTAAAACACGTGAAAGTAGCAACTTACGTTCCAACGGCCGGAACTATGATCGGCGGTACAAAGAGAGTATAATTGTAAACACTCAGCCGAGAGGATCCTCCACAGATCAGGGAGGCGTCACCGCTGCAGGCCATAGCACAATTGGTCTGATTGAGTTTTGAGCCGTTCTGGAGGGCGGAACCGCAGTAGCACTCGTTTCCCTAGAATATTTGTCAGCGGCTTTCCTCCACCTTATCATGGATCACAAGGACTCTTACATATTCAAGACCTGCTAGTGGAAAACTATGCTCCAAGCAGAACTCTTGACACTTCTGGTGGGTCATGGTGCCAGAGATACTTGCTCCATTCAGAGCACGTGGGGTGGTTTCGTTGGCGCAACCTAGGTATTCCCAGAGACTGGGAGTGGTAGAAGGTGATACCGTACTAGTAGTAGATGTGGCAGTCACATTGCTTGTAAAAAGTAAAGTTATAGGAGATGTGTCACTTCTCATTGCAGGTGTTGTAGTATTATTAGATTCAACACTTGAAGTCGGCGCAGAGGTAGCAGAAACGGGTGTGGCAGTACTGGTAGACTCTACCACCGGCACAGTAGACGGAGCCAGCGTACTAGAAACGTCGATTGGGCTACTGGTACTGTCCGATGCGGGGGTAGTGGTAGTTGTAGCTATTGTGGTGGAATTCCCCCCTAGGATAGTAGTACTGTCTGACGGCAACGGTGTTGTCGCAGTATCACTCCCCGATACCGGCGTCGTAGCGTTACCCGATGCCGTAGCACTTACTGTGGCTGTATCACTCACCTCTGCCGGCTTCTTCTTATACAAACTCAACCTCGACCCCGCTCCACAATACTCATACTTATTTCCTGCGCACAGCATGCTGCACTGTGACAGCTCAGTGAGGACCGCCCCGACACCCAATGTATTACCACACCAGCATTCTCTTCCATACTCGACACCGGCGTACTCATAAGCACTACAAATGGTCAAGCATTTCGCAATATCCATGTCGTCGGCACCTGTAAGTTGAGATAGCGCACGCCCAGTTGTGGCCTCCGTATAGCAGCCCTGGAAAGCGTAGTTTGCGTTTCCGGGATTGTGGACAGGAACAGTGGGAGTGGGAGCGGGCGTAGATGAAACGGTGACAGGCGTCGAGGAAGGATCGACGGTAGTTGAGGAATCTACGGCTGTTGAACTTGAAGAGCCCACGACAGCGGTGTATAAACTTAACCTACTGCCTGAACCACAATACTCGGATGGATTTCCAGCACAGGTCATTCTACATTGTGTCACGACGACAAGTGCTGAACCTACCCCGAGGGTATTTCCACACCAACATTCCCTTCCGTACTCCAGACCAGCATACGCATATCCCGCGCATAGTCCTAGGCATGTATTTACATCCATTGTGTCTGAACCTTGAAGAACAGATAATGCCCTGCCGGTTGTTGCCTCGGTGTAGCAACCTGCGAATGTAAAGTTGCCATTTCCTGGGTTGTCAATTGGGGCAGATGGATTTGGCGTTGGAGTGCCGGTAGGGTCGGTGGTAGCGGAAGAGGAAATTGGCCCTTCACCGAGGGTGTAGCGGTTCTCGTCCGCAAAGAGACTGATGTAGGACCCGCCGCCAAAGTAGCCATTACCGCCGCAGATTTGTGTACCATTCCTGCATTTGAATTAATTATCGATCTCTACACAGACTCATGTAGTTTAAGGATCTTACCCAGTACAGTCAAAGTTACAATCCTCATCCCCAACCTTCAAAGTGGGAATCGTGTTACCACACCAGCACTCACGGTGGTACTGAGTCCCTATTCATCCGTCAGCACAACTTTGCAATATTCCTAAATTTCGACCATTATACATACCAGCAAAGATATAATTCTGAGTCGCCCCAGCACAAGCGTTCATACACATCCCATTCTCATTCAAATCACTACCATACAACTGCGACGACAGCTGTCTCCCAGGATTATTCTCTTTAAAGCACCCAATATAGCGATACCTGCCATGTGTCGCATTCTTTAGGGGACCCAACTGCTCCGACACCGCATCACAGGTAAACACAATATTCTGTTTCTCGAACGTCGGATCATTCGTGTTCATTGTCCATGTAGCATTGGGTGTGTACGCATTTACATTGACCTGCGATTTTGGCACTGAACAGAACAACTGCGCGGTCTGAGATTGCCCGGCGAGGAGTTGCGTCCCTTCGCCGAGATCGATACCGTTGCGGGCGCCGACAACAGATCCGACACCAGTTGGGGGCTTGGAAACAGTGATGTCGAGAATGCCAGCGTCTTGATCACCGGCGTTGGTCAGTCGGAGCTTGAGGGTGCGGGTCACCTGCTCGTAGACAGTTCCAAAGCTGAATGGGACGTTCGGGTCATATTCCACCCAGCCAGTTCCATCAACCTTTTCGAATTCTAGCTTCGCTTTTGGATATCCTCCAGATGTGGCTACAACTGTAAGGAACTTACTTCCACCGTCAGAGTTCACGCGGACATAAGCTCCGTAGTTTCCATTCGCAGTCGGATTAAAATTGATAGACACAGTAACAGATGATTCGGCCGGGATTGATGTCGGCAGGCCCGTAAACTTGAACGGACCCGCCTGCGTTGTGTTACCTGGCAGGAAAGGGCCAGATTCACTGACGATACTGATATCATAACTGGTAATGGTCATTACCGAGCTTCCAACATTCTCAATCACAACGGAGCGAACATATCCATCAGGATTCTCTCCAGTAATCACACCAGCGAAGGAAACTGTGTTGGGAGTGATTGATAGGACTGGGCTCAACGATTTTGCGACACCCCTAACTGCAATCGGGGTGTTTTCTGCATAATTGGCAATTGAGTTTGTGGTGTTTACATAGATGTCGTCGGATAGAGGGCCAGGTGCAGTCGGCTTGAATGTCGTTTTAAACGTGAGTGTCTGGCCTGCAGCCAACGTTAACGGGAACGTCGGCAACTCAGACACCGAGAAATACTGTGCCATTCTCGGACCGATTGCAGTTACTGTGACTGCAATGTTGGCCGTACAGCTAAGATCCTTCGTAACGCCCGCATCGCCAATCGTAGCATTTCCAAACTCGACCGGGGACTGGCACAACAGGGGCGGATTCACGGGTGAGCCAACGGCAACGAGATAGCCATCGCTAGTCGTAAGGTAGGCTCTTCCATCCCCGAAACTCGGCCGACTGAACTTGATCATTCCCGGAATATTGAGACCTTTGAGAAGAACAAGTACGCCATTCTCCGGAACAGCTTTGTAGATTCGGAGATTCAGCCCCTGGATATCTGTCACCCAGTAAAGACCGGTTCCAGCTTGGCCGTTAAGAGATGTAGTTGTGCCGTGACCGACACCGAGAACGTAAGCGGTCTTTTCAAGCGTTTGGGCAACTTGTGTAAAAATAGGTTCGTTGTTTGATCCAATACTGAACTTGAACACGACGGTCTCGTGTTGAACGACATTGACCTGGCAGCGGGTCAGCACATATCAAACGCAACTGTAAAAAAGGGAACAAACATAAACGTAACCACCCTCAAGCGGGTAGGACCCAGCAGTTGCAAAAACCGAATTCAGCAGCTCTGTTGTCTGAAGAACAGCATCCTTCTTATTCGGTCCCATCTGGTAGCCGCCAAGATCACTGTTTTCCGTTAGTACCGAGTGATAAATCATGATCCAGGCAGGATACTCACTCAAGATTCAAGAAGTAGAGTTTTCCAGACTTTCCAGTAATGCACCCAATCCTAGCTACGGTCGGTGTCTTGAAAACACTCTGGTCCAGAAGCGCTATACCTGACGTCCCAAGATCTTTATCGGCGCCATCTAATGCTTGTTTTTCCCAAGGCATGACTAGCACAGGGTAGTCAGCAAAGAAGTAAGACGCAGGTTCGCGGGTCGCAACTCACAGAAATCAACCACGCCTAAACTTCCATCAGCGGCAATCGACATATGGACGACTGCCTCTTCCAGCGCTGTAGGAGGTTGTCTTCCCGGCACTGGGATATTGCTGAGCTGGGATGCATACCCATTTCCGGTAGCGAAGAACATGCGATTGGCTTCCCAGCGACGTTAGCACTAGCACTCCACTGTAAAATATAATGGCTATAAACTTTGGGGGGGGGGGGGGCATACGTGAATCCTGTGCTATACCTCCACCGCTCATCCATACACCACCTCCCTTCTTGTCCTCCGGCCCGCCCTCAGTTGCAAACTTCTCGACAATCTGGCCGGTCGTCCCATGCCAGCCAATGATCCAACCGGTGAAGTTGTATTGCACACTGGCACACGAAACATCAGCACCTCTGCGCCACTTTCCATGGAAGATGACTCAACATACCAATGCGACGCAAACCCAGCATAGATATACGGCCCACTCTGCATGAGCGCTGGCCGCTGGTGGTGGATACCGCCCTGGAATATTCTGATTGCATTGTTATTCGCAATCAGTCCTTCCAAATCAATGGGGAAGTTTGGCTTCTCCTCTAGAGTCCTAGTATCGAGGGCGTGAACATAATCTGCCGTCCCCCGTCAGCCCTGCTTTCGAAAATTCAAAAGGTCAAGATGCTTACATCTTCCGTTTTCCCTCCCTTTCTCCACTCCAGTTTGGTCGCGATACGTCTTCATTGTGAAGTACCATGTGTTTGTATCTGGATCAATCACACCCGTAGCCTACCTCAACACATCAGTCCCGCACGCCCATTGCTCCAAATCTATCTCCCAAAAAAAAAAAAGGCAAACTTACAGTGCTTCCAATAGTCTGACTGATATCATTACAATTATCTAGCTCCGCGACCAAGAACGGAATATGCAAGTTCTTCGACACCAGGATGTCACCCGTCTTTGCATCAATCTTGTAGACCCAATTCTGCTGCGAGGCGACATAGACGAACTGGGTATCGTCGGGCGTGTACACAAGTGCCTGCGCAAATATTTGTTCTGGATGCGGTCAGTTAGTAAAGACACTAATAGCCAACGTCATTCACTAATGAAAGCAGAGAGACGTACCATTCCAGTTGTTGTAGCGGCCATTCAGTTTCTTGCGCCATATAATACCAAATTGGGAGGATCCTACGACGGCAGGGTCCATATTATGGTTTCTATGATATCATATATGCCATTATTAACCCCCCTGTTCCCATACCTGGATAATGAGAAGGAGAAAGACTTACGGTTGATACCCAGACCTCGTATTATCACCACCACTAGTAATTGTGTCTGTCGAATGCAGCGCGTCGACGACGCTCGCACACAGCAGCGAGAGTATCAAGAGCGGAACCAGCATGGTGGAACCCGTGCAGAAGGGCAAATTCATTGCACTGCGCGGAGCTTTGAGAAACTCGCACAACAGGTATGTAGAATGCAGGTGCTTCCTTCTCCTACTCCACCAATGGCACTTTGGTTAAGCAGAGAGGATCTTTGCAGACGATAGATTAAGGGTACTTTTAAGCAGAAAGAAAGAAGAAGAGGGTGGGGTCACATCATATACTCCACGCGCGCCCAGCAAAAAACCAAAGCCAGGTCGGTGGAACTATAGTAGAGTACCTGCTGCTCGCCACGGCCGCGGACTGCTCCAATTTGACCAAGGCTACATGGTTACATCTATTCTATAGCATTGCCCAAGTGAGAAGCTCTGGATCTCAAAGAACCCAATCTTCACCCCTGTCGCTGGGCCGGCTGTTTATTGAGCAGCCTATAGTTGGGGTCCACAAGCGATGATAGATTTTATTATAATGACTGTGGCGGCAACTCCTTTTGCTCTCGTGCACTGGTTCCACCATCTGAACCTTTTTTTGTTGTGCAAAATAAAATAAAAGCTGCATGTTCAGCACCTTTGTGTGCGACGATTTCTATATCGGTACCCAAAACCCAGAAAGGCAGGCAGCCGGTGTAACGAACCCGGCCCGATCTTTTCGTACCAAGAGGCATCTAAGGAAGCAGATGTAAGGCACAGTGTTCATATTAGGGAGGCAGTATGATAGCTTTGGGGATTGTGGTTCTTTGTCCCACAAGCAAGTCCACAATCGCTGCGCAGCACAGAGACTAAAGCAAAGTCTGTTGGGAACTTTCTAGCGATTGATAAAGGCTGTTTACCAGGTTGACTATATTTCAATTTCGGTTAATTTCTAGCTCAGGTACGAATGGCGCAAATAGTTTGGGGATGTCTCTGTGCCTAAGCTTATCGTCAGGTACCAGGGTTGTGGTTGATGGTTCCCTGACATGTGCCACAATGGCTGGCGATGTCAAGTCGCGAGATGCGATCCAAGCTTTAAAGATTTTGGACAGCTCGATCCCATTGGGTGTGCAGTGAATTAAAGTCGTGAAGGATGGGGGTTCAACATGTGTCTAGAGGCACATGCAATTGAGGGCTGACCTATTTGGACCCCCAAACAGGTTTACCCGCCTACCCATAGTTCTGAAAACAGACAATACAACTGCGCAAGCCCGTTGAACCCTTCTAGATCACTTGGCCCACTCGCACAGTGCAGGTTGTGTAGGTTACCCACTTTATCGGTACTCGACAACATTGCGTTCTATCCACAGCAATACTTTACTGTTCCTTGGCTTGTAGATTAACAATCAGACTTGACAAGCACATTAGCCAATGGCCACCAGATTCCATGGCCGCAATACCAATGGCGAGGAAAGCATCTTTGTAGCAATGCCATAGCATATGCAAGATGCGATATGAAGCGCACTATAGCTAGCAACAAGACTACAATACTAAAAGAATGGTACTCCCCGCGCCCGGAGGACAGCGGTGTTGCGGTGTTGCGGCCGACAAAGACCCGCGCGCCCGTGTGTGGATGGAGATGGAGAGAGAGAGCCTTAACTCCTTTCTCCTTGCTCCCGGCCGGCGCGCTGCCATCATCCCGGTGGTGGAATCCGAGTAACGGCCCGTCCCACACACACACACACACACACACACACACATATTCTACATAGCCGGGTTCTGCACGCACACGCACGCGCGTGGTCGATCAGCCGCCGTTGACCCGAGCCGGAGATAAAGGAAACCGACGAGGACCGGTGCTGGTAAACAACGTTGAGAAACATACAGCAAACGTTATCCTGGATATTGCAATCATGTCGGGGCCGTGGAGGAGAATATATAACATCAGCTCTTCCAGGTATCTTCATATTCAGCACTGCACATCAGGACATCATCAACTCTACACACAATTTCCCTTCTAAATAAAAACTAAGCAATCCAAAATGTGCGGCCTCGGAAAGTTCTTCAGATCCAAGCCCTGCCCCAAATCCACCACTCCCTCCCCCTCCCCCACTCCCGAAATAGCTCCACCCAACCCCTCCCTCCCCCTCGCCGGCAAGATAGCCCTCATCACCGGCGCCTCCAAAGGCATCGGCGCCTCCATCGCCACAAAGCTCCACTCCCAAGGCGCAACCGTAATAATAAACTACTCGCGCGACCCCACGCCCGCCGCCGCCCTCGTCGCCCAGCTCGGCCCCTCCCGCTCCCACCACATCAAGGCCGACGTCAGCAGCGTCACCGAGAGCAGGCGCCTCGTCGACGAGACCGTCTCCCGCTACGGCCGCATCGACATCCTCGTGCTCAACGCCGGCGTGCTGCCGAACCGCGACCTGGCCGCAACAACAGAGAACGAGTTTGACGGCACCTTTGCCGTCAACGTAAAGGGCCCATACTTCATCACGCAGGCGGCCGCGCCGCATATCCCCGAGGGCGGGAGGGTGGTGTTTTTCAGCACGTCGCTGACGGCCGCGACGACCGTCACGCCAAACTATTTGTTGTATATCGCGACAAAGGGGGCGGTGGAGCAGATGACGAGGGTGCTGGCAAAGGATCTGGGGAGGAGGGGCATCTGTGTCAACTGTGTCTCGCCCGGGCCGACGGGGACGGACCTGTTTTATAACGGCAAGCCGCAGGCGGTGGTGGACATGATTGCGGGGTGGAACCCAATGGGGAGGATTGGCACGCCCGAGGAGGTGGCGAATGTGGTGAGCTTTTTGGCTGGGCATGAGTCGGCGTGGGTCAATGGGCAGAATATGAGGGTTAACGGCGGCATGGCTTGAGGGATGGAAAAAAAGTACTTGTGGTGTTTAGTCTCTTTGTAGGGGCGTTTGGTTTCCTTGTTCATGGAGGATCACTCGGCGTGGCGTTTTTTCTTTTGTAGCATCTTGTTTCTTTTGTGGGGTTGCTTTTTCTTGGTGGGGACTGACTTCCTGTCGGAATGCGTGTTTCATATGTCTTTTTTTCTTTTTTTCTTTTTTCTTTTTACTAGTGATTAGATTTTCCCCATCTTGATAAATAGATTCACCCCTCTCAACCGCTAGTGCTCAACAGTTGCTCATCAATCTTGCCTTTAATCTCCTTCTCGCAAAACAACGCCCTCCACGTTCCCGAATGCTCCATATCCCAAGACTGAGTACATATTAAAAAAACCCCACTTAAGAAAATATGTGGAAATAACTTGCACTTCTGAAGGCTTTCCTTTTTTTGTATGACCAGTCCCTACATTTATCCCGTAGCTCCTCGGACCATCACGATAAGGGCCCCCCCTCCCCGATGAATTGGCGGATGAAAAAAGTCATCTCGGGTCGTTGTGAGCTTGATCAAGGAATAGCTTGACGGAAACCTAGGTTATTTTCCTGCGGGGAACCCGCAAGGACTCGGTATTGACGGACCACTGCTTTTCTGTTCTGTCGAATGAACGTTGAGCCTCAATCAGAACTGCCAGAAATGCTCATGCACAGTGCTCCAGCCCCGGCCTATCCAATAGCGACGTCACGCGTCACTGACAGCGCCTGGGATTGGGCGAGTAAATTTACCAATGTCGAATGTCACGCTTTTTTTTTTTTTTTTTTCATATAATCAATCAGGTTTATTGGGCCCGCGCCCGTTGGTCATGCCATCATGGTCAAGAGAAATATTCAGCGCCCTGGTAGAGAACGTATCTGCGGTTTGGATTAGTAGCGTTACAGAGCTCGTCGTATTCCCTGTTCAGAGTGCCCCGGTGTGTCACGCTGGCTCAGTGTCGCCTCCTTGTCCAAATATAACATACAACTTCCGAGGTATTGTTTCACACAAGATGGCGAAATGTCGCAAAGACCAGACTCCTCTGACTTTTACCAGTTAAGCAATCAGCCGCTAGGCGAATAAGATCATAGTTAACCTAACATTGTCGCAATCTCAGGATAGATAGAAAAGCAACCCGCAGCAAATACAGAGATGTCACGCCAGCTGGCCATGGTGTCGAAGAGGCAGTCCTACCCACTCCACACTTCGGAAGACCTCAAACTGTTACGGGTGACGGACATGATTAGTTTCGCCGATCACGCCCAGGCAGCCTTCCAGTAGCGATGATCTGGTCTTGCGTTTACTAAACCAACCAGAAGTCTTCTTAGCATGTCGCAATTTTGAGCCTCAAAACGAACTCACCTATGTATGTACGTACCTATATCAAGCCAAGCAGGGATGTCCTTAGGGACCCTGAGCTTCAAGGATTTTCTTAAAGCACATAGTCAGCACGCTACCTAGCAATATGCAAGTGTCTCTATCAGCCCCTAATCGATAATCAAACCCCCAGATAGACAGAAACCTGGATCCTCATGGAGGTATCAGCATAGTACGACGCTCCAAGACTGTTTTTTTTTTTTTTTTTTTTTTTTTTTTTTAATTCCAAACTACGTACCTTTCGTTTGATTATGCGGTTAAGCGCATATATGACTCGCTTGAGTGCATGTTGTACCCATTGGCATAACAAAGAGGGAGACGAGGATACACGGTCGGATGTGAGTGTATCAGCCGCAGGAGCGAGGATGAGTGGTTGAAGACATGGAGGAGGAGGAGGATCAAGATAGATGCCACTTGTGCTGGAAGAAGCTGGTAAGATCAGGTTGGAATTTAGCCCGCCAGGAAAATCGCAGTATAATTATAAGGAATATTCCGCCGATGCCCATTGACCCACAAGACTGCAGACTGTAGTTGCAATGAGCATCATAGTAGGACATCTCTAAGCTGGTAGAATGCTAGCTCCGTGCCACATGCGGGGATCATCTTGGACAGAGCAACCTTGAGATGATTCTCCATTACCCGCCATGACTCAGGACTGTATATATGATGAGGCTGAAGGCTTTTGATCCTCTTGAGTCACTCCCTCTTCTCAGCCCTGCCTGTTGAGCAAGATGGTAGCCTTGAGATTCATCTCAGCCCAACCAACCGCAGAAAATCGAGCGTAGTGCATGCATTGTGTGACACATGGATGCTGATCTTTACTTGTGGAACTGATGAAGCAGAGACCATATGTGACTGACCGCCAATAGCCCTTGGGGACCATCCCACCGAAAGGCGTGACAGCTGCGCCGAGTGGTTTTGTAGCAAGACAACAAACACGCAAGGGTAATAAACCGGGGAAGCCTTAAGGCAAGCAACCGAGCACTGCCTCTGACTCTTTGAACGGGTCTTATTCTGTAGGCAAATCCTTAAATACCCTCCTCCCCCTCGCGCAACAGCCCTTTACTCCTCATATCCCATCATCTCCCGAGACAGTCAAAGATCACGCAGAGCTGTCTTGTATCACCACTGAGCTTCCGAAGCTTGAGTGAGCCTATCTATTTATTACATATCCCCCCCACCCCCCGCCCAACCACTACTATCAGCGCAAACCATCTTTCCTCCATTCGCTAGAAACTATTTCAGTGTTGAGACCAAAAGAAAGAGGGATAAAGCGTAACCATGGCGTCGTCAACATCTACCCTTTCTGAAGAGCTGTTTCCCAAAGAAACGCCCTCCGAAACCCCCAACGCCGCCGCCGGTACACCGTCTACCATGAACACCCCAGCAACGGATGCGGGGTCAAACACCCCTGTAGATCCGATTGCTACTTCATCCACGAGCGCCCCATCCACTACAGCTATAGAAACCGAATCTGCCAGTAAGCCAAAGACCAAGGGAAAGTGCATCCACAAGAAGAAGAAGAAGGAGGCAGAGGAAAAGGAAAAGGCAAAGAAAGAGATGGAGGAGAAAGAGAAAGCCGAGAAAGAAGAACGGGAGCGAAAGGAAAAAGAGGAGAAGGAGAAGAAGGAACAGGAGAAGAAGGACCAGGAGAAGAAAGATAAAGAGGGGAAAGAGAAGAAGAAGGAGAAGAAGAATAAAAAGTCAGCAAAATCAAGTAAGAAAGGAAAAAAGTCAAAGAAGACCGAAGAGGCCTCTTCTGGTGATGATGATAAAAGCTCCTCTGACAGCGACGGATCCAGCGATTCTGATAGCTCCTCATCCTCCTCCTCCTCCTCCTCCTCCTCATCATCATCGTCATCATCATCCTCGGATTCAGAGGTGGATGGGGATGAGGCCTTGGCAGCTGCGATCAGGCTGATATTAGCAAAGTCATCCAAGTCAAAGCAGAGACGGCAGAAGGAGAAAAGGAAGAAGGCCAAAGCTAAGAAGGCCAAGAAAGAAAAGAAGAAGGCCAAAAAGGCAGAAAAAGAAGCCGAGAACAATGCGGCAGATGAAGGTGAAAAGAAGGATGGAGAGAAGACTGAGGATAGAGCCAGTGTTCTGGAATATAAGCGTGTTGATGAGCGTGAGTTTCCCCCAAACGATTAAAAGCTCTTTTTTTTTTTTGTTTTCGGTTTACTGACTGCCGCTATAGTTTACGACAAGGAACTTCACGATTATAAGATCTGCGACACGGTCCCTCACCCCAAAACAGATAAATACTCCTCATTTATCTTTACGGTCCGTCGTGTCTTCGATTACGAAAACAAGTATCTCGAGACGCAGGTTGACATCAAGTCCCCCCTTCTCAAAGAGGCTCTTGCTGGAATAATTGGGGATGTTAGAGGCGTTTCTTTGGTCGAAGATATTCCTTCGATTGACCCAAATATGCTATTCAACTTTCTCCCCGAGTTTGAAGCATGGGTCGAAAAGAAGTCAAAACTCAAAGGTTTACCAGATAAAGAGCCCCCCAAGCCGACCGGACCCATAACAGGCAAACCTGTTCCTCCTCCGTTAACAGCTGCAGAGGTTTCTCAGCAAATTGACCAAATCAAACTTCTCATCGAATACCTAAACACGGACTTTGCCCCTACCAAAGCAGCTCTCTTCCCTCTATTGGAGAACTCCATGATTACGTTTGATTTACTCTGGGCCCTGTTGAAACCTGGAGTCATCATGTATACAACTTGTGCAGGAAGCAACGAGCCAAGAGCTTTCAAGCTAGAATACGCACAGAAGGAGTCCAGCTTTATGAGAGGTAAATGGTGGGCCCTTGAAGGGAAATATCTGGAATATGACGGAAAGGATGGACCCGTAGAGGCTGGTGATGTCGAGGGAGGGGGTTTTGGTTGGGGAACAGTCAGCGTCGATATTGAAGGGTTTAAGGGTGCAAGGAAGATTACTTCGTTGTCATCTTATCCGTTGGACTTTAGAAAGGATAAGGAAACTATGAGGGTGAGTTATCCTTGGTACTTGATTTGACAAGCTGTTATACTCATCCCGCTTAGAAAACCCTTGTTGAGCGGGGACGGAAGTTTGTATCCCTGAGAGGGATGCAATACAAGATGCACAACGGAATTGCATTCATCAGAAAGAAGCGCCAATATGTTAAAATTCATGTAAGCCAGCTTCCAATCGCTCGCCTTCATATTAGGGAGATGCTAACACCCGAGTAGGTTAAAGGTCGAATTATGATTGACCCTGCCACCTTCCGGCGTATAAATCCCAACTATGTCATTTCCTCAATTAGATCCCGGTACGATGATGATGAAGAAGCAGAAAATAATAACAATAATGGAGAGGAACATGAGTCCGAAGAGGGTGAAGGTGGCGAATGTACTGAATGTTGCTGCAGCGGGGAGGATGATGGCAAAACAGAGGAAGAAAAGGAATTGGAACGATTGAAGGTCGTAGTCGATGACAAGGGCAACTACCAGGTCGTCACAAAAGAGCAAGAAAACGTAAAGAAGATGAAAGTTGAGAGGGTGGAAGAAGAGGAGGAAGTTGAACCCGTCTTTACCGATGAAGAGCTCCTTACTGCATCGCCGGTTGTTCTTGGATGGGCTTTCACAGAGAAATACTGGCGTAAGTTTAGTCCCCTCGATTTAAAAAAGCCAAAAAGCTAACATATATAATCTTAGTGGAATTTGCTGTTTCTGGTGTTGAAGAGATCCAGTGGAATGACAAGGCATTCGAATCTTTGGTTCTGCCTGATGCTCAAAAGACCATCGTCAAGGCCCTTGTCGAGTCTCATACAGGGAAGAACATTGAATCAGCAACTATTGACGATGTAATCCAGGGCAAGGGGCGGGGTCTTGTTTCGGTCCTCCATGGCCCTCCGGGTGTTGGTAAAACGTTGACTGCGGAAGGAATTGCCGAACTCCTAAGGAAACCGCTCTATTGTGTTTCTTCAGGGGAGCTAGGTACTAATCCAGCTTCCCTCGAACAAGAACTCAATAAGATATTGGACATTGCACATTCTTGGGGGGCAGTGCTACTTCTTGACGAAGCCGATGTATTCCTCGAACGACGAACAATGTCAGACATGCACCGGAATGCACTGGTGTCAATTTTCCTACGTGTATTGGAATATTTCCAGGGAATTCTGTTTCTGACGACGAATCGGGTCGAAACATTTGATGATGCTTTCCAAAGCAGAATCCATGTTGCTCTGAGATACAACGAGCTCGGTTTCAAGGCCAAGGTTAAGATTTGGAAGATGTTCCTGGAAATGGTGAGAGTGAAGTACGGGCCTGATGCGCCAGACGTATTGACACAAGAGGAGGTTGAGTGGCTAGCAAAGAGAAAGCTCAACGGACGACAGGTTTGTCACTCCCTCCGCATCTTACAATACTTTAAGACTATTGATTTTACTGACGCCGTGGGTATTTATTTAGATCAAGAACTCGGTTAGAACTGCCCAGGCGCTCGCGAATAATAAGAGTGAGACGCTATCCATTAAACACATCAAGACGGTACTTGATGTGGCTGAAGGGTTCGAAAATGATCTCAAGGGGACAGGACAGTTGGATAGTATGCATGCTTATGCTTAATTATCATAAGAAAGCCGCCAAGAAACTTCCATTTCCTTTCTTATCATTTTTAGGCCAAGTCTTCATTCTTCCCCTTGTATAAGATCTTGTTTATCCTCATCTCGAGATTTCTTGTTGATTTTTTTTTCCCCTCCACCCCATAAGAGTAAATACGCCGTTTTTCTTCTCCAATACTTATTGTAGATTCTTTTTTTCTTTCTTTTGGTAGTTTTAGGATTTCTTCGAGAATGGAGTTTCATGAGTTGAGCGTGTTTGAAACTGGAATATGTTCTTTTGATCAGTACATGTAGTATCGCGTTATGAATACAATGATACAAGGAATATTTACTTGAGACCGTAATCATGATTATGTTATCAGGTTTTGTAGCGGCGTGCCTGTCACTCGACCAAGGCAGATTTACAGTAGAAGCCACCCCCGTAGATATTTTTGAAGGTTTTCAGCTGTTCAGCTGGTCTGTAACAACCCTCCCTGGGGGTCTACAGATTTACTCATTTAGTGGTCTGATTACGGTTCCCACACTTCCAATGACCAGGACACTACAATATTTTCTCAAAATGTCAAAAATTAGAACTTTACTATTAGCCATTAAAGATGCAGATATCATGTTTGCGTAATACAACAAGCCTTATTCTTTCTCCCCCTTTGAATAGAGAAATTTCATGTTCTCTAGTCTTGATGTAGAGCACCTTGAGAATATACACGGGATGGCTTCTACCCAACTACGAAAGCATACTTTCTTTTTTTTTTTGGTGGCGGCGCTATTTTTGCAGAATATCGACATAAAAACAGAGTTTTTATACCACATGAAGTTTTTTTTTTTAAATGGCTTAGAACGTAATGGGGCAAGTGCTACTCGCACCTCATCCGAGTGATATCTTATGTATGATTAGTCAGCCAAACTCACCCCAGCCAAGCGTCACGAGTGATGTATCATGCACGAACCTACCAACAATAACAACAGCTATTGCATGTACTTGACGTGTACTGGCACTTTTGATGGAATATTGAGAGGTGAGACTCGTGGACTAGATAGATGAATATTTGGAACTGCAATAAACCTTTATAAAATAGTTACGGTTTAGTTTCTCTGCGTGGGCACTT
Organism: Morchella eximia; assembly: GCA_024713935.1. NCBI lineage: Eukaryota > Fungi > Ascomycota > Pezizomycetes > Pezizales > Morchellaceae > Morchella > Morchella eximia. The sequence continues at coordinate 95,819 of JAMGZG010000002.1, forward strand.
GTATCTTTGGATCTCTGTGTTGATGGAGAGCGAATTAACGTGACTCCTACCGCCACAAGCTCTACACATACTTCGCTGCCACAAAATCCGATTCCAATCCGATCCCAAGACAAGATATCGGTATTTCGTTCCGATTGCTTAGAATTTTATACTCATTTTTTTTTTCGTGCGAGGGGGAGTGGACACCTTGGTGGATAGATATAGCCCCCAAGGTCCTCATTATGCCGGCTGTATGTTTACCTGGCTCCCCGCCCCTATTTCTCGCTCTTCTCCAACTCTTTTTTAATACCACTTGGCCCGCGAGGAAATGAGGCCTCTTTGACCGCATCGTTACTGCTATGTTCACCTAAAACACGCTTTTTATCTTACCGTTACCTACACAAATCTAGGTCGTTACTGATGGATTAATGATAAGAAGTTACTGCTGAATACGAACACAGAATTTGACTATTCCCCACGGTCGCATCTATCTCAAGCACATCTCCTCGACTTTGCGTGAGGACGGGAGGTAGGCAGAGGGCCTCGCAATAACTGACAGCCTTTATCATCATGATAGGACTCAGTACTCATAAGTACAGTCAGGCTTTGAACTGTTTTTGACACGCTTGAGAAAAAGATTGGCTGCACCCTATTTTGTATTGAACTAATATTATTATACAATGAATATATCTAGGCATCTATTCTCTTCTCGATTATCTCATTAATTTCTAATAGACATCCTCCTTAAGCTTAGGTGCTTCGGACTTGGGAACACTGATATCGGGGAGGTTTGACTGCATACACGGCTTTGGTCATACAGAATTGCTTTATGTGCCCAGTACCAAAAAAAAAAACTAATTATATAACTATACACGCAAAGACTTACTCACCCGTGCAGCTTCTACTATCTAGATTATTTGAGTTTCCCGACACACGACCGTTTATCTTTATTACCTTACTGGTCTCTATTCAGGCTAGCCGACAGTATGTTAAGACGCCGGGTACAAGCTGGGATTGGCTAAGTGAGAATACGCTAATACTACTCTCAAGTTCTAACTAGTATTCGTTTAATATGTATATCATCAAGTACACGTTAAAATACTTACTCTCTAACCAGAACCTGTCCATATAGCCTCTATTAATATAGAATTACACTGACCAAGGAACAGCTTCTATTATCTAGGCCTACCTCTTCTCTCGATCCATATTTTTCATCACTTCACTCTTTGTCCTTTGATTCAACATGCACAGTGGTTTGATTTTTTAAATGATTTTATTTGATATTGAACAAATGAAAAACTACAGTTCCCGCGACCATTCCGAAACTTTCATTTCCTCCATCTCTCCCGATGTTGTCAAGCCCTCTAAATCCCCCCATTAACCTATTGTCTAGATGGCAGATATTCGATGCTTATGGACGGGTATCGATTGAAGGCGGGTGGTGGGAGATAAAGAGTGGTGATTTAGTGCTATTTCACTGATTAGTTCATTCCAGAGAATGCTATCCATACTGGAGAAACGTACACTGCAAGTTCCGCATCCAGAGCAAGATCCGGAGCAGGTTCCGGAGCAGCAAGAAGCGCATTGGCATCCACCCATTTTGATAGTTTTGGTGTTTGGGGTTGGGGGTTTGGTAAAGTGTTTTGTTTGGTTGGTAATGATAGGATTGAAGGTTTTGAGCGTGGTTGTGTAAGAAAGAAGAGGGGCATCTAGGGATTTAGCGGGGCCTTTTATACTAATTTCTTTGCTCTCTGAAAGTCATTACAGTGCCCCAAAGCCAGTACCCGTGGGAGTATTCATCGCGCCCGGCCACCAAAATGTCGTTCTCAACCACCCTCCCGTTTCCCCATCACTCCTAACCAAAGACGTTAGGCGCTCAGCGCATCGAGCGGGGTAGCCAATAAAGTGATAGTAGTAGCATTAGGCCTCTACTATTGGTTGTTTCACCACTTGTCTGCTTTCGTGTTGAGTAAACTCAACGGCGAAGCCCTAAATTGGGGGATGGGGTCATTGGCAAGGGTAAAGGCAGCCTTCATTACACCGCATGATATTACCGGAATACCTACTTGAGTATGGTGTGTAGTGGACACAATAGATATCAATGATAGTAGGTTTCTGGGGTTTGAATATTTGTACACTTTTACATCTAATAGTAGCATTTGCATTTGTGAGAAAAATATGAAAAGATTTGGTCTATAATTTTCGTCAAAACTCTCTCTCTCTCAAAAAAAAAAAAAAAGGCTTAGAAAATAGAGGTCGAAATTTTGTAGTGTAGATACATGATCTCCTTAACTTGGCTGCCTTGATCTCTTGGTGCCTAGATGGGATACATACTTGGCCTTGTCTGAAATATGCAAGCATTCCTCAGCCACTTACCTATCACCCGCCATTAAAGGGATGGGGGCGGGTTGGTGGAGACATCACGAGGTTGCTGAAACTTAGGCGGATGAGACTTCGGGGGAGGATGTGATGAGATGAGTTCTATCACAAAATGTCAGATAGTCATCGCGGTTTCTACCGTTACTTCCTTGGCCAGGATAGTGTTAATACTTTTCCGGTTGCAGTTTAGATAGGCTACATACACGGTTTCTCGCGAGTTGAAGCACATACACGCTTACCAGCAAAAGAACCAGAAAATGCAGTTGCTCAGGGCAAGGATTATTTATATGGAGTGGCGGCGATCCCTCATACATAGTACATGTAAGAACGAAGACTTATGTCATGGTAACATGTACATATGGAATGTATATTATATCAAGAACTACATAAAGGCTTGTATGGTGACCTTATGATAACTATGGGCCAAGAAAAATAGTCCTCCATTTCGATTGCACGATCGATTTTTGCACGTGTATGATACCGCTGCATGTGACAACCAACTATCTCCAGATATACACTTTGCTCTATTAATATAGAGACCAAAGTGCCATCGATCGGCTGTATAATCCACCGGGGTACCTATCGCTCACTCGGACAAGTTTCTGCAGTCTCCTTGGCTAAATTAAACTCATGGTACGTAAGGAAGAATGGAATGTTGTGCCTGTCTTGTGTACCCGTTCCCCAGTCCTCTTTCAAACAGGACGTTTCGTTATCACCGGTAGTTATTGGTGAATATTACGTTAATAATATGCCGCGAGTGATATTAGGATGCGTGGATGTCTTGTTATGGTGGTAAACCTAGCCCTAGTTAACTGAGAAAACGGTACCGGCCAGGGAGTGGGGCTATGCTGGGGATCCCGAAGTCTCGTACAGGGAATGCATACTATACGGTACTGTATGTATCGGCCCGTCCCACGCTAGGGATTTATGATCCATCAGATATGCAAAGATAAAGATGGAAGCAAGGGCTTCCTGATTGGATTATCCATTCTGTTGAGTACATTCGGGGCCTTCTTTACCCCTTGTCTGGAACCAAGGCCGTCAAACGATGCTAGCCAGGGTGGAAATACCTCAGTAACAATGAAGTGCTCATGGGTTTCCCCAAGGCAGATCAGTAGCACTGTCCGATGACTCCATGGCCATATATAAGAATGTTTCACCAAAATGGAACCTCTTAAACAATCTGCTCACGAGTGCAGAACTCCAGAAGGCGCAGAAAGTGGTGCGGTCGTGATAGATTCTCTCTGGTGCATGCAGTACGTGTCTCCTCATGTATTCCACAGCCTTTGTAACCGAAGCCATCATGTAAAGTGGGTGGATCAAATTTGGCGAACAAGCTCTCACTTGAAGGCTATTGATAAAGATAAGCAAGTGAATGAAGATAGAAAATAAGTCGGAAACGTAGTGAAGGATACAACGGTGGAAACGGTGCCATATGGAGTTCTAGGACTTTGTCAATCCTGCTATGCACGATATGTGTAACATTTTTGCCGCTGTTTAGATGAACAAAGGCCTTATTTCCAATTATCATGGAAACCCTCAAAGTCCCTCAACCCATTCCTCTATCTCCCTCCACTGCTCCACTCTAATCAAACAACTTACTCCGCTTTTTCCAACGTATCCTTTCGTCAAACCTTCCCTTATCTCTATCCCCAGTTTATCACACGACTTGTCCAACTTCTCTCCGAAAAATATCCCTACATCTGCCTCCAATAAACACAGGAGATCTGATGTTGAATCGCCAACGTAAACCGCTAAACCTTTCTCTCCGGTACCAGAGTTCTTCTCGACAATATTCCTCATAACCCGTAACTTATCCCACCCCGTCCAGATTCCACCATCTTTATCGCCAAACCATCGGTCCAAACCTCCGGTTGTGATGTCCTGACTATTGACCAGAAACTCATTCGAAAAGACGTCAATTTTCCCAACATCGGAGCCCTCAAGACATTTCCTAATCCACGATCTACTCCAATTAACACTAACAATAGCTACCTTCCCTCTCCTGCTGACTTTATCTACAACCTTCTCCCACCCCTTCCTCATGATGTCCCCCCTGTTCTCCGCCGCAGTTTTAATCAGTGTCTCCAACTTGATACCCTCGAACACCCCCTCTCCCTCAACTCGATCAATGCTCGCTCTCTCCACTTTTCTCAGGGACTTTTGGAACTCCATTTCTTCTTCCAGTGTTGTTCGCATTGGTGCCTGCCCAACATGATCGTTGTAGTCACGCATATAAGAATCCACGAAATAACTCCATGGTGGCAGATTTGCTGCTGCTGGGTGGCATTTATAGGCTGCGGATGCTAGCAGAGAGATCGTATCTTTTCCTGTCCGGGTCAGAGTCTCGTCGAAATCGACGAGGACGAGTAGGCGGCGGGCCATCATATTTGCGGGGTTCTTGTGAAAATGTGAAGCGGTCGCTGTCTCAAGCCTAATGATATCTGCCTACATGCAGCTAAGTATGTACTTGGTACGGATGACTAAACTACCATGCAAAGTCCTATCCCAAACCATGTGCATGCGTACTACAGGCAGTCCACCCAGTGATTCTAGCTAGCAAAAGTTCATAAATTACTAAGATCCCAAATGACATCATGGTTCCATGGCTCAGTTGGTTAGCGCGTGGTGCTAATATAGGAATATGTTAACGCCAAGGTCGAGGGTTCGACCCCCTCTGGAACCACTTATCATTTAACACTAGCTGCGTCTAGTGTTTCTTTTTATTCTTTTGCTGGCGCTATCGTGGATAGGGCCTCATCCATAGCTCTGAAAAAGACTCACCCTCATCGGTCATCTGGTTAGATTTACACGTTATAATAGATAACGTAGGTACATGTATGTCTGTACTTATCGCTATGAGCCTTGTTCATAGATAATCACTCGATATCATTATAATTAACCCTGGTGAAAATGGGCGCACGTCAGCCCAAAAAGAAAGTTAGCAAGGTCTACCTAAATATTATTTTGTTTTCTCAAACTTCTTTTGTATATGGTGCCTGTCCTTAGTAGGATTCCGAAGCGCTCACAAAAGTGAAGCTTGATTTACAGGTTCTCGACTGGCAGTCCCGGCTCCATACAAACGTCCTACCCTAATCTTCTATCTCTGTATCGGTACGAGCGACCGGTGGGTTTCTATTCTCATGGGTTCCCGTTTCACTACGTGATTCACATAGTATCTCTCTGCTCAAACCCACACCGCCAAAAACTCTTCACTTGGCGGGGCAAGGGCTCCATTGCTTGGCAATTACATACCGTTGTGGTTGGGATATGATCATTACAGACACTTTTGTCTGTGCTTTAGTATTTGACAGAGAGGTATTCGTTATGGGCATTGAGATGCGCATACGTAGGGTTTCTTATCTAGCGTGCGTTTAGGAAAGTATGCAGTGGATATATGCTACATACAAGTAAGTACATCGCCGTTAAGACAAAGGGGGTTTGGGTTCTTGTATAGCTGTATTCAATTGAGGTTTAGGGAAGCTTTTCTACGTATCAAATACTTATATGCTGGCTGTAAGCTTATTTTAATGCCTTTATACGACAATAAGTAGTTGAAGAGTATTTCGCAGTTCCGATAAAGTTTTTTAATATTTTCTTCTCTAATAAGTTATTTGTGATGTAGCTGCATAAAACAAATTCTCCAAAAAAAAAAGAGACCATACACATATGTAGATGACTGACTCCCTAACAGGATGACTGGTTCCAGAGGGGGTCCAACCCTCGACCTTGGCGTTAACATATTCCTATATTAGCACCACGCGCTAACCAACTGAGCCATGAAACCTATTAAATTATCGCTATTTTGTTGTTTCTCTATTAACTTACTAGGCTATCATTGGTTGTTGCGAATCTCCAAATGCAGGGTTCTCTATCCTTTTGGGATTGGTGGCGGCAACCGCAACCACTATGTTAGTCTAGGGGTTAGGTCCCTCAGCGTGGTTTTAAGATCTTAAGGGATCAATTCCTCAGATCCACGCCAATTGGTGATCTTTGTGGCGCCTATATTAAACACGGTGTGCTCATGGTTGGGCACTGATAGGTGCAGCTGTCGATGCCCGGAATTTAGGAAATAAACGTCGTCGCGTAAAATATATATCACGATTTTCATCTGCGACACAAGTCTTCTCCTTAGTTGACGTGTAGGTATAGTACATGCGACAAAATGCCAGTGGATTGTCAAGCGATTAGTAGTCATACGATCAACGGCTGTGTCTACAGCTGTTATTCTTCATTCATTTTACCTAGGTATTGAAATCTTGTCCTTCCACGGATCCACGGAGGAGTCGCGCGCAAAGCCCTTCACTGCTCAGTAGATATGCACATGTAGGTATTGATCGTATTGAAAGGTACCCGCGAAGATAGTTTTAGGTACACATTTAATTAGCTGAGTATCAATAATTCCTCACCTAATAATAGCCTTTGCCTAGTAGATGGAAGGAGCTGAAAGTATTAGTATCATGGCAACATGTGGTTGTGATTTTCTATCTAGTAGAATCCCGTGTATAGATCCTGCAATTGTCGATCCATATCTACCTCTATATTGCGTGTTCCCGCTGCACTAAAGAAAGTACTCATCTACCAGGCGTTAACTGAAATTCGTCCTAACGTTTGGGGCGATATAAAGAGCCTGCATCTATTTTAAGCGGGACCAATCACGGGCGTCAGGGGGTTTACCAGAACAAGCGCCCAAGACATTGAGAGATCAACAAAGCTAAAATCAAACATTAAATGAGTGATTCTATTGGAGAGACACTTGAAAGTTGTGTTGTATATAAGTTGTGGACTCTTCCCATTGAACTTGAAAATTATTCTATTCAGTATTACATCAGTGCAGTAAACTTTGTCTACGATCGAACTGGTTTCGCCTTTACGTTTTTCTTTTGTACTTTCTTTTCTTCAATTCTCTTCTTTTAATTTACAGCAGGGCCTGTTCTTTGACAAACGTACAAACTTATTTCACTTTTCATATACGTCTTCATTTTCATTTACGATTTCTTTTTCTTTTTTTTCTGCATTAACCCATATAAACACTTCACGATGTTCTCACTCTCACGATTCGGATCATTCGGTATTGGCCAGTTCACAAGTAAGGACCACCTCTTCTCAATCATCTTTTCCGGCTTATTTGCTAACCCACTCTCTAGAGCCCGTTCTACTCTTCTCCTTGATAGTCCTAACCATCTCGACTGTCTTCACAACCTTCATCCTTTGCGGTGCCACCTCCCCCGCCCTCCGAAAGTTCTATCTCATCTCCTTCTCCTACAACGACTCCTCAACTACCACCGAAGTTCTCAACGGCCTCGAAAAGCTCGACGGCTTTCTCTCATCAAGCAAGAACGACAGCGCCACATTCAGTCTCATCCGTGTTGGATACCGCGGTCTCTGTGTAGACCACTCTGAGGGGTGGGACTGCGCTAGGACTTCGGCGGATCTGGAGAGAGTTGCTGGTGACCTTGGTGGCGATCCGTTGGATCTTATGGCGATTGCGGATATCTACAGGAGCAGGATCAGTTTCTCGCTACCCGTGTGGGTGGCTGTTATTGCTATGGCAGTGGGATGGTTGGGTATTGCGGTTAACTGTATTCCGGTGATCTTAATCCCAGCGTGGACAAAGAAGGTTGCGGCTGTTGGGTGCAGCCTTGGGACACTAGCTCTCATGGGGACTATGGTTTTGCAGCAGGTCACTTCGTAAGTTTATCCTTATCCGCATATTGATCATTTAACTCTACTAACACATCCCAGTGGTGCCGTCTCATCACTAGTCCAGAAGATGGGTATCAACACCGTCGAGGTTAAGATTGGCGGTGCGAACGTCGGCTTTGGCTGGGCTGCCTTCGCACTCTCACTTCTTGCAACCATCGCCATCTCCGCCATTGTTTTTGCTGAATGGGGTATTGCGACTGCACAGGAAAAGGCGCTACAGAAGGGCGATTATTTGGTTGGGAAGGCCACAGGCGGTAAAGTCGCTATGAGTGATTTCGCGACGAGCGATCCAGAGAATGGGCCCCAGAAGCCGGCGGGGACTCAGCCAAGTCTGGGGACTAGCACCTTGAGGGGTCAGCTTGGCGAGAAGGCATTGGATTACGGAAAACAGGCGGCTTTGGGTGCTTTCCAAAATCGGATGAAGCGTTAAGCGGCAGCTGGGTTTGGGGGACTATGGGGGCTCGAGAAGAGGGGACATAGGCCTAAGGTCTTATAACTTTGTTTTACAATTATATTTGCTTTGTTGCTTTTCTTTGTTTTTATTTTCCTGTTTATGACTTGGCTGCTATATCAATTTTTGAGCGTATAATAAACTTTAAATAATCCTCAACTCAGCACGGACCTACTAGTATCTCAGAAATATAGATATATATATATAGTAATTACTCTAGTGATTTTGAGAAGTTCGAATTTTTAATACAGATTCCTATGATATCAGGCAATTGCCTGACTTGGAGGGGTTTGGCAGCTAGACGTGTGATCTACGCGCAATAAGTCTGGTATTGGTGGTAGGCTCTCTGACCAAAAGTTGATACCCTAGTACTTGGAAAAATTCGAATGCTAAAACTCGGTATACCAAGGACTGTAGCTAAGTACATGGAGTATCAATTGGCCTCTTAAGGGTAAATAAGGCTAGATTGAAACAGTTTCAGATTCCAAGATTGTGAAATCTCTCTTGAAACTTACGAAGCCAAGAAAGTACCGACAAACATCAGCAAGGAAAGTTTGGAAATCAAAATCTCGACAATTTCCCACCTTTCCTGAAAGACTACAAGTAATATGTAAACGAATTGTAGTTGAAATTGAGTTTTGAGTGCTGACAATACTACATAACAAGAAGAATACTCAAATTCACAACCCACTATCATCCTGAAATAAATGTGACAAACATCACGGCTCCAGATATAGGATAGATTTTTTTTGAGTATTGACGAGTCATTTTTATATCCATATACCATAGGCGTTTGGTTGGGTGCAGATGGTTTTGGCGATCCGATTATTGGGGGGGACCTTGGTGGCATCTTCTCACTGTTGCAGCTGCAAAGTATCGCAATCAACACACGTGGCACACGAGGGGAGTCGATACTCTACACATGCCCAGCGAACCTGAATTTACTCCATGTAGGTACATGTATGTATGTGCTTGCGTACCTACATAAACCCCATCTTCCTTGCATTGACATCATTTCATTCTCCTCCTCCTCCTCCTCCTCCTCCTCCTCCTCCTCAATGCACACACCTTCTGGTGGCCCGTGCTTGGAACATCTCACGCATTTCGATCCTATCTCGACACGTAAGAACCTAGAGATTGAAGTGTCTTAATCTCTGGAAACGAGGCTGCATCCACGATAACTTATCCAGCAGTCAAAGACAACCGCGTGTCAATTGGAGATATGTATGACGCGTGTCTGGTTCCTTCTTCATGCAATCTAGAAGATCACTTGGCTAACAGCGAGTCAAGAGATTCCAATACCATCCCAACCCCAGGACCCCCGCATCACTCGGCATCACTCAGAGTGCTGGGCCTTAGGGGATAAGTGGGCTTAGCAGATTCCAGAAATAGCTTACGGCACCTTTTATCCGACTGCAGAAACAAGCATTGAACAGTTTGCACCCACTTGTTGAGTCATCGCAATGTATGTGTAACGGTAACAGGTGTAGACAAAAGAGAATGTGAGAACAACGCGTGAGGTGAGGCAGTCAGTATGTAAGTAGCTGCCTCCCTCCCCCCGCGGGGAGGTTGAGACTTGAGAGGAAGTCGCTAGCCACTACCCCAAACCATACTTGCACATCTAGATATCAGAATCTCAAACACGGAAAGCTCCTTCAATATTCCAACAGATTAATTGAAATGCATGTTCAAGAGAAAGGTACCGTTACGAGCATCCGAGAACGCGTACAGACGCTACAGTTGGAGGAGGTCTCCCGCCATGCCCCGCAGTACGATTCAATCCCTCCAGCCTCTTCGACGACGAAAGGCACTCCACGCCTACCGCCTCGGCCGCCAGCGCATCCCACTAATTCTAGTACCGTAACTACCACAACTAGAGTAACTACAACTACTAGTATTTCTATTACAGCTGGAAGCTCGGGTGTCACAAAGAAGCAAGCACCTCCACCTCTTCCCCGGCGGAAGACCAGTATATCCTCAATGACTGAAAGCATCATCTCAGTCACGAGTACCAGCTCAAGTAATAGCCATGCTGGAAGCACATCCAGTACACGTGCGCTACCACCCATCTATACTGGGAAAGATTCTTTACCGGTCCAGTTTCCCGATAGGAAGATCACAAATACACCGCTACCCCCGAAACATATAAACAGCTTGCCAGCACCTCGGCCACCACCACCACTTCCCACCCGTAGGACCAATATGGCGGTCCAAGAGACTTCTAGAAGAAGAAATTCTGGCGAGGCTACTGTTGTCCCGAGACGGTTGCCACCTCCTCCGGTTCGCAATGCTGCTCCTCCTATTTCACAGAGACCCCCACTCCCGGCATCACATACAGACTCTGCTATTGGGTCGAATCCACCTCCAATCCCTCGCTCTACAAGACCCCCACCCATACCCGTCTCCAGTCGCCCTTCCTCAAGCCCATCTTGTAAACCCCATACAAAATCCACATTACCGTGTCTAATATGCTACGACTACTCGGGCCCTGATCATCACGCCTCACTCCCGCAATTTCAACGCTCCGAAGTCCGTTCCCTTCAGACCCTTGCTTTAGCACTTACTTCTCCATTTCCAAGCGCTGTTGAAAAAGCCCGTGTAATATTTACCTGGCTTCACCATAATATTTCCTACGACATACGTTCTCTGCTTGCAGGAAAAATCCCCGATCAGTCCCCTGAATCAACAATACGAACCGGTCTCTCTGTCTGCGCAGGTTACTCAAACCTCTTCGAAGTTCTCTGCACCTACAGTGGACTTCAATGTGTAGTGGTAACAGGCCACGGCAAAGGCTTCGGCCATACTGATCCAGCCCCTGGCTCACCAGTGCCGTCTTACAATATGAATCACGCATGGAACGCAGTGAAGCTCTCGAGCAACCACTGGCATCTCATAGACTCGTGCTGGGGGGCCGGCCATCGTGGATCGAACAACCAATATATAAAGGAGTTTTCCCCCGAGCACTTCATTTCCCCAGCTAGTGTATTTGGGAGAAAGCACTTTCCCGAGAAGCCATCACAGCAGTACCGCGAAGATGGGCGCACGATAAGCTGGGAGGAATATATGCTGTCTCCAGAGCCCCCAAAGCTCTACAAACAATTCACAGATCTGTTCAACTTCAGCAAGGAGACTGTCTCGCCCCCGACCAAACAGCTTCAGGCCAATACACGGACCCGCTTTGCGGTCTCACTACCATGCCAGCACCTCCCGGTAATCAGGAAAGAAGACGAATATGTTCTCTTCCTAAACGTGGGCAACGACTTTGATGTGAAGAACTTCTACTTGATGCAGCCTGACGGGACAGGCCGGGGATACATGTGTGATGTTGTGGTCCCACGGAATACAAAGGTGACGCTGTACTACCCAGCCAAGTTTGACGATAGGCCCGGAAAGGGGCTGACTAGGGAGTACTTTTTGAAAAAGGTGGGCAAATGTGGGTGGAGTTGGAGCTGTGTTGCGGAGTGGAGAAGTTAGGCATGACATGACTGCTAGTACATAGTATGACCATATGAGTATTTAATTGCAATTGGATGGGGCGTTAGGTTTCTGGAGTTGAACTAGAGAGACTGGCGGGATGTAGATAAAATCATAATAAGTTAATCTTTTGCAATTGTTGATATTCAAGCGCCGGGCGTGCGCGTTGTAAAGATCGAATTTTCTCTCTTTTTTTGGGGGGGGGGGGGAAGCTTATTCATGATGGATCACTCGCCTTTTAAGAGGCCACCCCCCTGTAACTGCCCCGACCCCCCCAATATCCCCGCACAACCACCCCTCTATTCCGGGGTAATTTGAGGCTCATAGCACAAAGCACACCTACCCCATAACTCGGGTCCGGCAGTGGCTGCGCCTGCGGATCGATCCATCGATCCACATCCCTGAGCCTAACTAAGGGATGTTCACCGATGTTTCAGCCTTATTTTCTTTCTTTTTTTGGGTTGTATCGAGATTTCTGAAGCTTAGTCTACATTCCAAATGTGCATCTTGCTATTCGCTTTAAGCTTGGGATGGTGTGCATGCGGCAGAGGTCAGGTCGCACCAAAAAGCTTGTCGAGGAAAAGATGGGGCTCAACCGGCCTCGTCAATGATCAAAATGGTAACTATATATACACGCGCGCCTGAGCTAGAAAAACCCGCAACAGGGGGAAATACACCAACAGGAAACAAAAAAATAATGCATAAATACAAAATCGAGCTTCCCCGAGAGAAAGGGGGGGGGGAAGAAAAAAAACAATCTCTAGAGTCTAATTAAACACCAACCCCGGCCCTCTCTACCTGGACCGTCCGTAAAGTTTATACCAAATCAACTGTCCAATGCTACTCCAGGTTAACTCGTTGTCCACGGAGCTAGCGCTCTCACCGTTGCTGTAATAAGGATTCTTGGACTTGAGCTTCACCGTGCTTCCTGACGCCTCTTGGGATGCACGGTTCTTTTTGCCGTTGACAGGAAGACCGCCGAGCTGCTTTGCGCCGTTCCACGCAACGTCTTTAGCCGCTCTCCACATCGCCTCGGGGTACCGGATCATCTCCGCTGTGTACGAGAGACGGTATTTGGCGGGGTCATAGATGAACTCGATGGGGAGGGCTTGGTTGTCCTTACGCCAGGAGTTACGGAGGTTGACGGAGGCGTCGACGGTGGCTAAGCTCATCACATCGGGGATGTAGTCAAGAGCCTCGGTTTTTCCGTCGAGGAGGGCGTAGGCCCAGGCGGCGATGTCGTCGAATGAGATGTCTTGGGTGCCCTTCGTTCCGCCGACGGCCTGCATGGGGCCGCCGCGGGCTCGGCCACCAAACACAACGGAGCGGACACCTTGTTCAGACATAGCTTCCACAAATACTGCGCAGGTACTAGCGCACATTCCTGAGGACACCTGTTTGCCCAGTTTGTGAGTTATTGGGATCAAATTATGGTTAACCAGGTAAAGAAACCTACGATTATTATATTCTCAGTCTTAAAAGGTTGTGGCCCTTTATACGCCGCAGGTAGGGCACTCCCGCCATTCTTCTCCGCATTCCTCTCCGCGAGATCCGGCCTTGCAATTCTCGTAAAATAGTCTCCATCACTTCGCACGGGTCCCAGAAATTCCTGGTAACTCGAGAAATCGCTCCCATCCATCTTGTGGTACTGCCCCAGGTCCCAGAAAGTCCGGTTGGGATCAATGTTGGATGTAAGCATAGCTTGCAGTGCCGGGTTCCACCGCATGTTTGTGCCAAAGTAATGATCTGCTGTCGGGAAGAATTGCATAGCGGCATCGTTACCCAAAGCTAGGTTACCACCACCATTCCCGGTGACATCGATGATAATTTTAGGGGTCCCTTTATCTTTGAGATACGAGATTGCCTTGGAGATGAAGCCGGCAAAGGAGACGAGTGTTTCAGAGCTCTTAAAGTCTCCGATTATGAGAACGGCAGTTTCGTTGTCAAGACTGAATAGCTGAATTATGTTGTCTGTGAAGGACATGATAGGCTTCAAGGTTCTGTTTGTAGAACGACTCCAAAGAGGCTCTTTGTAAAGTGGTAATGCCTCCCGTTTACCCTTGGCCTTGCTGGCAGATTCGGTGTTATTTTTGTATTTGAGCCTGCCAGAATACAGAGTGCGAGTCTTCTCGACCTCCTTCTCGCCGCGGATGCAGACGTTAGAGTAGAAGGTATCTGTGGAATTGAAGGAATTCCTCGGGACCAACAATCTGGATTTCCTATAGCAAAAGGTCAACGTCTAAAAATCCAGTAGGACTCCCTTAAAACTTACCACTCCACCAATGTCGATGTTCCATTCGCCCAGGTCAACACAAGCTCGTTCTCATCGAATGTATATCTCCTCGCAAATAACCCGCCCACATAGTCATTTCCCGTGTAATGTACCATCAACTGATTCCACCTCGCATCTGGGTCAACCCAGCTCAGCTCCGGGTGCACATTCACCATCCCCATCAGATATTCCACCGCATCATCTCCATTGATCTTTGTAATTTCATCCCGCACCTCCCAGTTATTCCCCACCTTCTCTACTGTGTGTATTTTAGGAATACTACTAGGAGTATCGGACACGGCGATGATAGGGTAATCGTGTTCGAAAGAGAAGGCAGAGTAGCACTTTGTCATGAAGCGGACATGGGTGTCTCTAAATGCGCTGAAGAGATTAAATAGATCCCCGTTGAAGGAGTGCTCGTTTTCATATTTGTTGTGTCGTACTCGTGACTCAATCTTGGAGAGTGTTTTGTTGAGATCAAAGGGCGCAAGTTCTAGCTCGGGTGTAGGTGGTGAGAGAAAGTAGGTTTGAGCTGAGTAGAATTGGAGGAATAGGCGCAGCTGCCGTAAGGTGTCCAGAGCTTCATCTTGGTGAAAGGGAACGCTAGTGAGGCATTCGTATGCTAATAGTTCTGGGATTTCTCGCGAAGCTAGGAGATAATTGTGTCAGAGAAATCGTTTACCATAAATTATAGAGAGATGTAATCACATGTGGCATTAATTGCTTTTATGGCTTTGGCACAAGCATCATCAGATGAAGATTGCAAAGAGAGGGACGAGAAAAGCACTAAAGCAACCCCGAGGGCTGATCGAATATACTTCATTTAGGTGTCAATGAGGGGGGGGTTAATAAATAGAGAAATCGTGATGAAGCCTTATACAAACTAGATTTTTTTTGATAAAGAGACTTGGTGATATATGTAGAAGGCTCGATCTACTTATATTGATTATCTGATCTATGCCACCCACGTACCTTACCGGAGTCCGATTGGGTGAGATCAAACTATTCGCTCCGAGACGCCTACGCCTCAGTCCACCGTGCATACTCAAGCCCAAGTACCTACAATGTTGCTTTTTCAGCCCCATTTCCCCAATGGGGCACAGCACAACTTGACTTCATTTTGGATGCATTTGGTATGCTGTAGCGTACTTGTTCCGCTTATTTTGACGTGAGGTGATATATCTGCTGAAAATGGTAGTGTTTTCTGTGCACTGGGGAATCGAGTACTAAGTCTACTGGTGTTCGATCAGTTTTTGGAATTGAGGTCTGTGTGACGCCGAAATAGTTAGGGTTGGCTTAATGTGCAGCAAGATCAACATTCCGCACTCGAACATGTTCATGCAGTCTAAGTCTCAAAAGCATAGGTACTCACCAATTAGCAAAGACCGAGAACGGGGGGTTTTTTTTATGATACAACTCGTCCTCATCACTTCTCCGATTCTAGGATCCAGGAACGCCCCGCTAAGTTAAAATGACATCCTTTCATCAAGGCATTCTGACGCTAGCATTTGCTATAAATTTCAATCAAGCATTGAGAATCACGCGAAGCCACAGGGACGGCCCGGTACCGAGCTTTTCTAAGCTATTTTTGTCTCTGCGCCGCTGTTTTGAAGACCGGTGAGGCCCAGGGTTAGGTTCGTCGGTCAGCTCTTAGGGTTTTTCGGATATCACGGCTACAATTTGTAGGACTCGTAGCTAGATAGTTGCAATTCCAGATCTTGATTTCATCGGAAGCATCTAACAACTTCTTGAACTTAGGTATGGGGAGGCAATTCGATCTTGTGATCTTATATTGTTTGTGGGGTTCTAGTCGCGCCAAGACCTTCGAAGTCCACACAGCCGCCCATGTCAATCAAGATCCTTGTTCTCGCCAAAGCATCAATCAACCTTTGGGGGAAAACATTGAGTGAGTAGATATATTGTACTTCCGATTGCCAGAGTTGTGACCCGACTGGGAAGTACGGGGACTAGTTTCTCCAGCCTCGTCATCTTACTCGCAGATGGTGCATTGGAAAGTGGAGCGAAGAAGAACACCTCGGTTCTGTTCATCCACATAATAGCGGTTCTGGTCTTGTGATCTATAACGGAGACCATGGTTAATTCAGAGTACACCATGTCAAATGGACTTGCTTTGACAGATGACATTTGTTCTTTCGTGAAGAGAGCTCAAATGCTCCTTGGGGAGCGTTGTTGTCTACATAATGCAATACTAGCGCGTGTTAGTCACCTCCAGTTAGCCTTAGCATTCAAATATACCCCTTTACTACACGAATGTAATACTAATACTCCCAACCTAGAAATCTCAGCTTCTCTGTTGATACTCGACGTCACTTTTCCATGTTCCTTTATGCTAGTCAGAGAAACTGATTTGTTGTCAGATTGCCTCTACCAGCTTCGACTACCCTCTACTCCTCGTATGGAATATCCTCCGCTTGATAACCTCTTACATTTAGGAAGCTACTTTAATAACCTCACTTGACTTTGATTGATCTTCATTCTAGGGACTAAAAAGGCTATGTACTTGTAGGTTGGACCAAACCTATATCTCCTTCAGTAGGGAAAGGTTAGAATACGCCGGCATCAATTAAGATCCAGCAATGTTGAGTCGAGTTAAATAATACCCTATGTCTTCACACTGCTCAGGGTCAAGGTAAGGAGAGAAATCTACATTTACTTAGTGCACCTCAGATACAGACCGTGGTTTGACTTCATGTAGGAATATAAGTCGCTATACCTTCTGCTCAGCGCGAGAGCTTCGTCACAGAAAATCACTCGCAACTAACTATGATTGACTAATCATAAATATCGCTTCCGTGTCTAGAGTTCTGAAACTAGTAGTATGAGCCATGTCTCATTACGGAGTGTCTATCGTTTTGAACTCGCTATTTATGTCTGATGCAGAGTGTAAAAAATGGTATTCTCCTATATTCATTTAAACCTATTTCTTTCCCTCCACACATTCAACAAGATTTAATTAAACGATATATAATTCCATTACGTGTACGAGTATTCATCCCACCCTTTCACTACATCCTCACCATCTTTTCAAGGATTTCCCGACTATATAGCTCATCCATCCTAATCTTGGTCAACAGCTCAGCATGATTCGTCATCCTTGTCGCCGCCTCGTGCTCCGCCCACGCCTCCGACTTCCCTTCTGCCGCACTCGCATCCAGAAAGTGATGGCTCGCAAAGTTCTCATTCGTAAGAGCTCCGCACTTATTCATAATTACTTTCATCAAAGTCTTCTCTTCTGTTTTCCCCATGTCATTTTTCAGCTTATCGCTTTCGCGCATGAGCTTCCTCTTGATCTTTGCGGCAACTTTTTCTGCATATACTGAGCGCAAGGCAACATCTAGTTTTGCAAATATTTGTAGTCGAAGGTGAGACCGTCGTTTGCCATATGAAACCATCTTTTGTCCAATATATTGGCCTGCTCCGACGGGTTCAATCCCCGCCACAAGACAGCCGAGGGTCTCAACTAATAGTTGAAAGTCACTTGGTAACTCGGCTTTCGACGCATTGACGGCAACAGTCAGGAAGTAGTCAACCTTCGAAACTTGGTAGAGACAATTGTTTTCGGGAATGGGGTCGGGCCAGGGTGCTTCAGCACAGAAACGGGAAATTTCTTGCTCCATCTCGTAATTGAGGCTCAAAGCGAGTGCTTTATAAATCTATAGGGAGAAATAAGCAATTGAAAGAATGGATAATAATAATTCCGGAGGGGTAGTACTTGCCTTCTCATCAATTTGGGCACGACTAAGAGGATTATCCGCTTTTTTCCCTGATTTCTCCCTAGTAATTGCCGACACGTCTCCGGAATCGAGCTCCACGACGCCCGATGGGTTTAAAATTGGCTTGTTAGTAGTACTTTCAAATACACTAACATCATACATATCCCCGGCGGGATCTGGCGGTATATATCCACTAAACTTATTCCAGAATATCTTGACCCGAGTCTTGAACGGTAGAGAAGCAATCATCATAAAAGTGTTCAAGTCCGAGAGTCTATCTCCAAAGTCGTGCCAGTATCCGTATGCAGCGACGACACGGGCATATCGGGGTAGTCCTTGCCGTACAATGACTGTTCCCGCGATCTTCTTTGAAATACTTGTGACAGGAGAAACTGAAAATCGGTGTAGAGGGAGATGGTCATCCAGGGACTTTGCCGTTCGTTTTGTCTCGTCCACTAAGACTATCTTGTTCTTCTTGAGAAGTTGGGTTTTTGCGATGAATATATGAGTGTCAAGATTACGATTCCGTTGTTCGCAGTTTATGGTGGGAATTAATATCTTGCGGTCGATGGCCTGCGTTTCCGGTGCTACAACATATGTAGGAAAATACAAATGAGAGAACCAGGAGCTTAGGGATGCATCACCGCTCACTGTCTCCGGAAAGAGAAAGTTTGTTCCGGCTGCTGCAAGATGTGCGACCACAAATGGATCTATCAGCCCGAATGCGGATCGCATTCCTTGACGGAAATATTCGAACGGGTTTCCAAAAATTACTATCGTCTTCCCGATATAATCAAGTAGTATGCATTTCCCAGTGGTTGGGCTGATGAAGCTTCCGTACACACTCAAGTTCCAGACATCAGCGCTCGTTTTCAGGTCTCCCATCAACCTATATAACTGATGGATTGTCTCCGATTTTGTTTCGGAGTTGACAACTATTAGGAAGGCGGAACTGGGATTGTAGCTATATCTCGCCGAAATTTGAACTTCGAGGGAATACGTGATGATAGAGCGTAAAGGGGGGCAAGGGGATGGTAGGGTGGAGAACCAGTCAGCTTTATCCCCAGGTTCTGAGAGGAGTAATTCCAGGGTGAGGGCTCCAATTGAGTATTGATCCGCTCGGTCCGAGACTTTAAGGGTTTGTGCAATCATAATTACGGCTCCTGGTGCTATGATATCTGGTAAGTCAATGCCACGATGGCGGTTATCGTTCGAGTTATTCTCGGTGAACTTAAATAGCTGATTATCTCCAATTTCAGATAGACAGGTTCCTCCGGCTCGTCGAAGAGCTCCTTTAATTCCATATGGCTTGTTACTGATGTTCCGAAGCTACGTATATAAACAATAATGTCAGAATAGTACACGATCCCATGGGTATTGGACCCTACCATCCAGGAAAATGTAACATCATTTCCTCGTTGAACCGATGAAAGATAACTTGGCGCCTCAAGTTCCAATGGATACCCAATCGAGACGGCCACTGGTTGGAAGAACTCTGGAAGCGCCCTATTTATACCTGGCATTATCGCAACCAAATCCAATTGGTCAACTGCTTGAAAAATCACCCCAGGCGGACGCACTTGTCCCTCCTGTCGTATGAAGGCCCGTACCTCCCCGCGAATACTGACTGTTTCTCCGGGGAAAATTGAGTTTGGGAGGTACGCAGGTTCATCGATAAGTGGGTCGAACCACGCGGTACTTCTGATCAGCACGGGTATCCGTGCATGGGCAGGTGAAGGCATTCCCCCTATCTTATTAGCATGCACTAATTTCACTTGAATCAAGCTCACGGCACCTACCTATATTCTGCACACATATGTTCCTCACTATGATATGCTCGCCAGGCTCGAATACTCCATCGTTACCGGCATCAACAATCTCAAAACTTGTAATTTTTAAGAAATATTTTCCATGGTAGATTGAATCCATGCCATTCGAACTTTTAACTTTTATATGGACCGAGCCTTGAGCACCGTTGGAACCAGGCTTTAGATCTGTTGATGGGAGAGACCCCCACATCCCATAAGGACCTGGAGGGCCAACGGGACGAGTATAGCTGATGTATTTATTTGTTTGAACGAACTGATTGGTTAGACATATTGATTGAGACTTCATAGGTTAGATACGTACTTTTGAACAGGTGCACACTTTAGCACCCCCACAGCAAGAGTACCCAATGCCATCGTAAACCTGCCTAATAATAGGGATCTGGTATTAGAACTTTAATTCGATAAGAGTAAAATTGTGATTTACTTACCAAGTAAATTGGTCACCACCTTCTCCGCTTTTGCCCCCTTCTCCACGATTGCCATGGACACCACTTGCACCACCCATACCACCAGAAATGTCCCAGTCGACGCCCAGAAGTAGGTCTGTGTTCTGCTCCGCAACCTCAATGAATACAACCCCGCCATTTCCACCATTTCCACCATCTGTGCCATATCCAGCGCTACATAAAACCCATGATTAGCTATTGGAAGTACTGAGCTCGCCCACGGGAAACATACTCTCCGCCGTTCGCTCCTGGCCCGCCAGCCTGTGCCTCCGCGTACTCACTCGCATTCTCGCCTTTTATCCCTGCACCCCCCATTTGTCCATCCTCACCCCTCCCTCCGGCTCCGCCATCTCCACCTCGCGCCGATAAGAAGAGCGTCTTATCAGCCGAAACCTCCCATTCGGACCCGGCACAAGTTGTGGTCCCCACTACGTGTATACCACCCGGCTCGAGCCTAGACGGTGTTATCTCAATCGAAACCGTGCCAGCATTCGTACCTGCTGTTGCGGCTGATGCGGAACGTCCATGTTCGCCGTTCCGGCCTGGTGGAGCTGTGGTGGTCCGTTAGTATGATATTTTAGAAAATCGAATGTCATACAAACCAACTGTATCTCGGGCGTCATAGAACTGTGTACCAGGCTGTCCAGCCTTGCCGTCAACGCCTATCAGAATCCTGTCACCAAGAGGCATAGACATTGTGATATTGGTGACTTTAAGAGGCCCCAGGTAGGGATCCGAATTTATATTTTCTTGCTGTAGGTGACCTCACGATTTTTGGACTTTAGGTGTGGCTGCGAGACTTTTATGAAAGAGATGCGGGTGGGGATTACATATAAATACATGTATGTACTCTAGTAGCACAAGAACAGTTGGCGAGACCCGTATTTCTTTTTTTCTGCTTGTCGCTTTAAAGCGCTCCAATCACACGAGGACGCCTCAGGATCACCTGTCTCAAACAGCGGGGCAAGAGGCGTATCGAAAGGTAGGAAGTTGGAATAAATTATAAAGATATAGGCAGACAATATCATGGTCGATATCAAGCTTAATCCCTACGCGGCAGCACAGCAACCTCACCCTGAGGCTGGGGTTCAGTCGAGCATACCCGTGCACTGTCTACCTACTCTAGCTAGAACAGCGAGGATTTACCGTTGGTGGTCACGTAATGCACGCATTCTCGATATGTTACACACACGTGTTGGTGGCTGCGCAGAGGAACCCAACTGGCCGAGCCGGCTTGTACAATTGTGTTACGGTTACGGAGTGCGCCGTCGTCGATGGTAACACGTTCTTGATACCTCTATCTAGAAACACCGTACGTTGTGAGCACGACGTACATTGTAAGCATGGAGGCAAATGTACATATATACTTATTATACTCACTTGCGCAAACAAAAATTGAATTAACGTTTGCTTGTACAATTGTATCCAAGTACCAATCATGATCATTTATGTATATTTCAAATATTTCCAACGATAGGGATCGGGTGAATTCATTACCTGTGGAAATTGTTTTGTGTGAGACAAACTTTGGCTGGGTATTTCTGGCTACCCTCGGGAAGGGCAGCTGAGGATACAGCTACCTACCTTGGCCCCAAAACCTGTATGCCGTATGATTGGGAGCTGGAGCAAGTAGGTTAAAATCTAGATCCTTCACGAGTCGTGGGAACTTAGAATATATGCATATATGTATATTTTAATCCCATTCCCATTTCTAAAAATCCATGGTATATGAAAAACCGTTGATCTGAAATTGATTTAACCAATATTAATTTGGTACCTCAATTGATGACTCATCATCGATCCAATATCAAGTATGCAGATCTTTTGATTCATGTCTGATCACTCGAGTCAGCATTCCCAGCCTGTTGAAAGGATAAGGGTCCTAGCTGCTTTTGCTTACTTCATTTACTCTTCACCGTCTCTTTACCTACTGGAAGTGAGTACCTCTCGCTATACCGTTTATATAGAAGTGAAGTATGACCAAGAGGCTGATTGCAATTACTTCTATTCGTTCTAGTGAACCAGAGGAGAGAGGGAAGTCCCTTTCTCGTTAAGTACAACTAAGCTGATGTTGCCACCTTGTATCTAAGCTACATGTAGTCGTTTACTGTGCTCCCATCTTCAACCCTGACCCTTATCAATCTAGGCTAGGTAGTTGGGGCTAATCCCCACAGGAAGCCATACAAGTAGTGATAGGCACGAGACGAAACGAGACGAGATCTAGCTTAATCTCGTCTCGTCTCGTCTCTCAGAGGTCCTGGTCTCGTCTCGTCTTGCGGCTAGTCTCGAGACAAAGTCTCGAGACGTCTTGCACTTTTACTAGTCAAAGTTCAAGACGAGACGAGAGTTGACTTGGTCTCATCTCGTCTCGTCTTGTGGAGGCCCCGGTCTCGTCTCGTCTCGCACTTAGTCTCGTCTTGTGCCCATCACTACATGCAAGGAATATTTCAAACACCCTTCAAAACATATGAGCTGGAGGAAAGGACCTAGAGATGCGTTTATCCGAGACAAGCCGCAATATTCTGGTTAGGAGCTTAAAAATAATTGTAGGTCAACCCAAGAGCGAATGCGGGGAGGTCTCGTCAATGACGTTCTTGAACGTGAGCATAATCAGGAGGTGATGTTCATGATGCATGATGGAAATCCTCGGCACGGACAGTTAGAGTTTCTGCCTACATACATGTATGTAGATACATGTGTACGTATTATATACTATACGTACATAGATACATACCTCCACCCAAGAATTCGCTTCACCCAGAACCATAACCAACCAGGAACATTTCTAAACGGACTGCGCACCCCAAAACCTGATATTTACAACTGAAAGGTCTATCCAATATCCGCCAATATATTTGATCAATTGAGATAACCACCCTATTCAAGTAAACACCAGAGACTGAACACTACATGTGGGTGCTAATTAAAGAGAGGTTCGTTGTTTCCTACTCGACAGTCATGCCCTTTTTCTGTAATCAAAGATGCAACGATAAGAACTCGTTTGGTATTGGAGAATTACTTGAATTCAAGAAAGGCTTTACGAAATTTAGCCTAGGGGCCGCAACACTTGGGGTACTTCAAAGCCAATGCTGGCTTGCTTGAGCTAGTTTCCTGCTATTTGTTGTCCATGCGTTCCCGAGACCTCCACCGCCTGATCTCACGGTCCCTCAGTTATCCGCTTAGGTGTTATCGTGATCTAGACGATACCATTTTATATAATGGCACTGCGATCATACTCATACGTGCTAACTGATCATATATATTAGATCAAATTCCTAGATGAAGTACATGGCATTGGGTCCACAGTGCTGCAACACAGGTTTGTTGTATGCAGCGTTCTGGAAACCTTTGTTCAGGTTTGTTTAGATGCCAATTTCGGTCAAGGGAAACCCAAACACAAGTACGAACTCTTGCTGCATGAGGCAGGTTAGAGAAATCACTAGAGTCTAGGTGATATTTCACATTATTAACCTTTGCAGGTATCTAGAGGGCCGGCGGTAGTACTGTACTGGCAAAGAAAAGAGGTCCAATTCGATAAAACGTGGAAATAAACTGCCTGCGTCTACGTGCAAATAATAAACTATATAAGTTATATGTGTGTCATCACTCCACCAATATACCCTTCAGGATAGTTTATTTGATAGGCTTATAGAGAACGATTGTTTAGGTTTACAAAATCATCACATCTCAAGAACAGCAATTATTCTCAATCCGGATCATGGTCTTCAGACCCTCACCTCTTGTGACATTAGTACAAACTAAGACACATACAAACCGTTTGTCACCATCTCTCACTGTTATGCCGACATACTTGAGTTACCAGATCTAAAGTTGCACTTATGAAAAAGGATACCCACCGCAGCTGTTAAAGGTGTTAATGCGCATGCAGCCACCCGGGAAGGCCTTACCTTACCACTACCGTTTGTTACCGAAGTACGAAAATTTTAAGCTTGACCTCAAGCCTAATCCCAGCATATGACGTCGAGAAACTTATCTTTCTGCACATTATAGCTATGACCAACGAGTTCAATCACTCATTATCACTCGCAAAAACAAACGTTTGATAAAAATCTATCGATATGAGTGATACACGCAATTTCGATGGCGCAACAAACCACAGCCCTTGTTAAAAATAATAGTTTCGAACCCAGAACAAGATTGATGAATTTCGTATAGGCGAACACTACACGCGCCGTAGGATCACCTAATTCCACCCCGCTGACAACCTGTTAGTTAAGGGGTAAATGCGTCATGTAGGATACGTGCAGGAATTTATTAATCATGATCGACATGAGCATTAGGCAATCAATAGAAATTCGGGATCACTTACTTACAACTTTCATGTACCCTGGAGTTAAGAACCAAGCCTACGCATGAGCAACAGGTTTGCTCCCTAGGCCTAGTTACTCCTGTATTTTTTTCTAACCATTACCCATGGGACGAGAGGGGAAAATTGTTGGTGAATATCTATTATCTCCACATGATCAAGTCGACGCGAGTATATATGTTCATCGTTAATGCTTTCTGGAGGTATTGACACATATACCACTAGTCTCAAAAACGGCTTACAACAATTTCAACTATTGATCACTACCTGAGCGAGATAAAGCTTTTATCAAATACATACTCGAATTCCCCTAGAATGGGAATCCCATCCCAGACCACAACAGTTGCTATCATCCTTTCAACTACTTTTGCAATTATATCGATTTTAACCTGTGCAATACTATGGTACCATCGGGTTTTATGTTTTAAATTTTCTAGGGAAGAGAGCTATCACCATCGCGACTGGGATCTCGAAAAGGCAAGAGTATGAATAAGAAGTAGTAAAAAATACCAAGGAGATAATGAAAGAATTGCGCATACGATAAATATGAGTGTCTTGGTACCCGATTATTCACAAATCTATAGGCCACCCGGAAGAATATCATTGAGGAGCGATCAGTGTATTTGGGGTTATATAACGGGGGGAATTACTGGCCCGCAGGGGTATAATTTTGGTGCATTGTGACAAATTTTCTTGCGGGATTTCATGTTAAGGGGATATAGGCACAGGTCAGGTTTTACTTCTCAGTTATCTCTTAACTAGCTTGTATGTACACACCTACGAGGCGATACCTACCCACTTGAGCCGATCAAGATGTTGGTATTTTACCCTATTGCTGGATTATACACGTGGATCTAGGGTATCTTAGGCATTTAATACACTCAGGCAACAATCATAATATCAAAGCACGAATTGATATCTCCTGTGTATCGACCCTAAGTAATGAGCCCATACCGGACAGTAGATATGCGTAAAGCTCAATATGGATATATATAGGATTATTGGTTCAGGGGTTATTGAAAATCGTCACACACAATTACTGTCACGATGATTAGTTTTCTTTTATAATTAACGCGCGCCGTCAACCTCGCCTGTCATCATCATATCCTCATTTTTGTAGCCGCAAGGGTGTCCTAATAAACGTTAAGGCGCAAGCGGGACCTTCATAAAAGCCCCAATATAGGAGGAGGGTCCAAGCTGGATCTGAGGATCTGAATCGCGTCCTCACGTGAACAGGCAGCTGGGTGACGACACGGGTCGATCACACGTAAAACCGTCCAATTTACAGATTTGTAGCCGCTGTGAAGGGTCCATAAGTAACGCAAGCTAGCCCGCCTCGCTTTACCAGGGTCCGATGACTTCACTCATCTCCCCACGTACCAACATATCAGTAGTACAACATCCCCCTTCTTTTGATATCGATGTGGTCGAGGCAAGTAATACAGAGCAATCACGGCTCTATGCATGTTGAATTAAAATTGATAAAAAAAACCGTGAGATTCAGGAGATAAAGCAGGCAGAAAACTTATTTTGTAAGATCTTAAGACAATCCTAGGAGGGGTGTTTATGCAAATTACGAAGAAAATGGAGAAAACCGGCATCTCATGCAAAGCGTTACCCGCGAGATTAGCATCATTTTCACCAGAAGAGGGGCGAACATGTCAGGGTAACATTGAAATATTCCCTAAAGTGGAAATGTCCTAGCCCCAGCCTCTCTCTCTTTTGTCACCGCACCCCTCACATTCAGCCAAGTAAGAGTTGCATTTCGTGTGTGTCACGGCTCCCTTTTTTTTTTTTTTTTTTGCCCTCGCTACACAGAGACCTACCCTTACTACACCTCTTCTCTCTGTTCGAGTTCGTTCACATCACGTCAGTCAGTCAACAAACCTTCAGACAACGACCACCGAAAATCTGTTCATCATCGCAGCCAATTTAGTCCTCAAACCTAGCAATACCCACCGAGCGATTTTGCAAAAATTTTATTTGATCTTTCTGCAGAGTGATATTCCCTTTGCCGCTACATTACTATAACCCCAGTTTAGTAACAATAGTAGACAAAAGAAACACAAATCCCTTCACAATGTCTTCGTCGTCTACATTCTCTCCGTTCTCTGCAACCACGCCAAAGGACGGCGCATCTATTGTCGGTATCACCTCGAGTGGTAGTGGCGGAGGAGGAGGCTCTGGCGATTGGTGAGAAACCTCTTTCCATATTTTAAATAATTTTATTCAAGACTATTCCTCTTTTTTTTTTTTTTTTTGCCCTTAGTCTTTTCTCGTTATTCTCATTGTCCTCATCCTATCCAGTGGTGCTGCATTCATTCATTTTCGCCATCGCGTTTCCTCTTTCCGTCCCGGTTTTGTACAGCCCGTGTCCTTAATACTCTTGTGTTCCTGCGTTGCCGACCACATTCCAATTATTATTGAACCTATAAACTTTTTTTCCCTGCTCTCACTCCCCTCCCATCCCATATCACCCCGCCTTCCATCCATCCATCCACCCATCCTGCATCGATCGTAGCTTAGGCCTTTTCTTTTCCCGCATGACCCACCCCCCCACTACAACAACCACTACCACTCTCCTTCAACCCACGAACAATCTTTCTCATCTGCAACCTTTCACTCCTCTCTGCATCTCATCTTCCACAACATTTGTCGACTTCTACTCAAGCACAAACAAACCCTTTAACCAAGAACTTCCTTCTCGCGCAAAAATGCTGACTTCTTCCGACCCTTCAAGGACTCGACGTGCAAATGGTAATTCGACCACTTCTAGCACTCACCGTCGCCCCTCACTTTCTACCACTCTCACCCATCCCCCTACGTCACAGCACTCGCAGCCACCTTTAACCCCTTCGGGCTCGAACGTTTATCATCCACCCCATCATTACAATAGAGGTGGCGTGGGGGGTTCTATCAACACTACTTACAGCAAAGACGATTTGCTGGGAATCTTCAGGCAGCAGGAGCAGAATGGAAACTCTCTGAGGGATGTAAAGGATCTAGTCTTGGGAGATACGAGTTCCGGGAATAGTGCTGGCTGGGGAAGGAGTGGCGACGAAGGTGGCGCGGACGTTTGTTGGGACAAAGATGGTGGACTAAAGCCCGTTAGTTTGGAAGAGTTCACCGAGGAGGAGCGAGAGGTGTGTTTTGTTTCCTCCCTCTTCTTCGTAACATTTCACAATCACGAGTGACGTGGCCATGTTTCATGCAAAAACGCAA
Source organism: Morchella eximia (assembly GCA_024713935.1). Lineage (NCBI taxonomy): Eukaryota > Fungi > Ascomycota > Pezizomycetes > Pezizales > Morchellaceae > Morchella > Morchella eximia. Next base: position 123,638 of record JAMGZG010000002.1, read on the forward strand.
TGTAGTCTTGGCATATAGACTGACGACTCTCACATTTAGTTGTTTTCCAATAACGTTAACTCCCCTCATAAAGTCCCTCCGAACCAAAGTAATCAAGGGCCTACAAACCATCATGCCGTTGTTACTAATACACCGCCCCCCAAACGCTCTAATAGCGGTGCTCTTCCTAGCAACATCACCACCCCTGGCGCTAACCGTCCGCAAAACCGTCGTCGTGAAACATCGGATGCTGCGCTAACAGGTTCACCATTTACTTCGACCCCACCTCAGGTTCCTCGGCGTAGGACCGAGCTGCGTGAGGCAGAGGATACCGGAGGTAGGGGCACTTTGTTCGGCCGTTGGGGTAGCGTTGCCGGCACCTCCGGAGAAGATGACCATGCGAAGGACAAAGGTACAGAAGAAGGATCTTCTACTGCTGGAGGTGCTAGAAGCGCCGGACTAATCAGGAAGGGAAGTGGTGCTTGGCCGAGTGGAGCGGCTGGCTCCAGCGGTTTCGCCAGCAGTGGTGCCCTGAACAGCCCGATGGGTAGTTTCGGTAATGGTACTTTTGGCGGTACAATGGGCGGGTTTTCCTTGCAGAGCACTACAAATACGGCGGACAAAGCCAAAGCCGGGGGAGGAGCCAGTGGCGCAAGGGGTTCTACTGCGCCGCCCAAGGTTGAAGATGTCGAGGAGGAAGATGACGACGTAAACCGAGTAGTTTCGCACGCCGTCGACCATCACCGTGACGAGGAGGAGAGGGAGAGGCCGATGAGTTCCGACACGGATCCTTTTGGGGATAGGGATCAGGACGATCATGGAACTGGTCAGGGACGTCACTCTCCTCACTCTTCAATGGACGATCCTCATCGCATCAAAAATTCGGCATCTTTTAGTAATATGGCATCTGCATCTGTGAACTCTTCGAGAGGCGGGAATAATATTGCTACGCCTACAAAAATCAGAAGTGACCTTGGCTTTTCTGGCCTTGGGGGTAGCCGTGAGGGCTTAACTCTGGGCGGCATGGGCCAAGGAAGTCTTCATCAGCAGTTGCAAAACTTGCAGTTGAACCAACATGGCAACTATCCTCTTCAAGGTAGATCTCGCCAAGGAAGTATAGGCGGTATGGTCGGTGGGCTCAATGAAAATGAGCCTTTAAGTCCAACCGAAACAAACCCTTACCAAAGCCCGGCACCAGAAAAGGCTGACGACGACGACATTAATGATATACACGGCGATGGTGGTCATGGAAGTGGCATCATTGGTGGTGGGTTTAAACGTGATGTTGGAGCCCCCGGTAGCGATAGGAGTGGCAGGAGCTCTACTGCAGGTTTGGGCGCTGTAGGAGGACTAAGTGGTTTTGGGTCCATAAGCGGGGGTGGGTTATGGGGAGGGCAGGTTGGGACTCCCGGAGGCTTGGGAACCTCCGCCGCCCCAAGCACATTTTTCGGCTCTGGGTTGGGTGATTTGGCTAGCCCTGGCGGCACTCTTTTATCAAGCAGTGGTATGGGAGGTATGGGCAGTATCGGTGGTGGCGGTCCGTTCGGCTCGGCTAGCCGTAGTAGACTTGCGCAGATGTTTTCCCCAGAGCAACAGCAACAAATGGAGGACGAGAATGGAGGATTTGAATCAAACGACGGGTTTGGCGACTTAAGGTTTGGAGGATTTGGGAGTAGAAGGGGGTTTGGCAATATTGATAGCCCAATGAGAGACAGGGGCGACGTGTCAGATCTATTCTCAGGATTGCACACCACAAGAAGCCTTGGAAATATCGGCGCGCAAGCATCCGGGGATTCTATGTTTTCTAGGGAACGCGAAGATTCCTTTACCCTCGGAAGTTTACAGATGCAAAATCAATCAAACTCAATGCAGCCACCGATGTCACACCAAGCACAACCAATCAGACCGCCTCCGGGGACTGTGCCGCCGCAGCCGCAGACGGTGTTGGTTATGCCAGACAAGATACAGTGGACATACCGTGACCCATCCGGGACCATACAAGGGCCATTCTCGGGATTGGAAATGCATGATTGGTACAAAGCCGGTTTTTTTACCCAGGAGCTCGCAGTGAAAAGGATTGAGGATCATGATTTTGAGCCACTCGGGCAACTGGTACGTAGGATCGGAAACACAAGAGAGCCTTTCCTAGTTCCTTTGCAGGCACCTCCGGGTTCGACTGCACCCACCGCAGCACCTGCGGCTCCAGTCCCTAATGCTTGGCCGGGTTGGCCTCTGGATGCTCAACAACCTGGCACTGTTCAGCCACCATTCGCCGGAAGTTTTCCAAGCTTTGGAACCACACTCACTGCCGATCAACAAAACGCTCTGGAGAGGAGAAAGCAGGAAGAGCAATATCTTTTGGCAAGACAGAGGGAGTTTCTTGTCCAGCAGCAAATCTTCGCCAAAAACCAGGTGTTGCACCATCAACATTCACAGCAGAGTCTCCATTCACAGCCTAGTTATGGAAGTTTGCAGGGAAGCTTACAGAGCCCCGGTGGCTTTGCTACCCCAACTGCCAGTGCACCCAGTGTCGGGCCACAAAATGCATTTGAACCGGGTGTCTTACTGCGTCAGGCCGGTGCTGCTGCTGGAGGCGGGGGGGATACATTCGGCGTTGGGCATGGACTACAGGGAATGCCTGGGCAACAAATGCAGCCAGGAAATCAATTTTTGCAACAGCAACAGCAACAGATTCATACCCCAAACCATATTCAATTAGAGCAACAGAAGCAACTCATTGATATGCAACGTCAGACACAGAGAATTTACCAAAACCAGCATCAACAGGTTGAGAAGCAGCAAGAATTGGAACATGCACAACAGCAACAAATCAACGCTGCTTCTGCGCAGACGCCGCAACAAGCTCAGCAGGATGCGGAAAAGGAGGAGGATAAAATTTCTCAAGAGCAGCATGAGCAAGCCCGTGAGTCAAATGAGAGATCGGCCGATGCTGCCTCATCCAGCCCTGACGACCATTGGGACCCTGAGTCAGAGCACAAGCCGTCACCCCAGCCTAATGAGCAATTGAAAACTAGCGTCCCTAAGGGATCATCCGCCAAGGCTTCGCCAATTTCAAAGCAAGTGCAACCTGCTCCCCCTGCGTCCGTTTGGCAGGAAATCGAACAGCCTCTTGTTCAGCCTTTCCCTCCTCCACCAGGCTCTCATCATGCTTCAGAAATTGCATCCTCGACACTCCCCATGACCCGCAGTCCTTCGTCTGAAACACCACATACAAGTGTCTCTGTTGCGCCTTGGGCAAATAAAGAAAACGAGGTTAAGGGGCCTTCTTTGAAAGAAATCCAAGAGATTGAGGCTAGGGCTCAACAAGCAAAAGACGCTGCTGAAGCCGAACACAAACGTCAGATGATGCTCCAACAGGTTAACACTCAACCACCGCCTCCTGCGCCTGGATTGCCATCCACGGCTACCTGGGCCACTTCTCCCTCCGGAACTCCGTCAAGCAGTCAGGCCTCAGCGTGGGCAAAGCCCTTGGTGAAAGTAAACACTTTGCCTACTGGTGGTGCTAAGAAAACTCTCCAGCAGATTCAGAAAGAAGAGGAACTCCGTAAAGCGAAGGCCGTGGCTGCTGCCGCTGCTGCCGCACAAGCAACCCAGAACGTTGCCGCTCATCCCACTCCCGCTGGCGGTAAGCGATACGCGGATCTTGCTGGTAAGACTCAGCAGCTGCCGCAGCTCAACACGGTTGGAGTCGTTGGAGGTGTATGGACTACGGTGGGTCCCGGCGGCAAGTCTAAGAATCTTGCCACCAGCCCCATTCCAGCAGCCCCCGCCCAGTCCTTGAAGACCGCGCCTAGCGCCCCTGCTCTAGGGCTTCCTGTTCCTACGACGGCCAAGAAGGTTTCCCCAACGTCACCTGCATCCAAGCCTCCAACAATGAGCGCAAATGAGGAGTTTATGAAGTGGTGTAAAGCAAGCATCAAGGGATTAAATCAGGGTTTGCAAGGTATTCATCCATTGCTTTACTTGGGCGTTGATGTGGTGCTAATGTTGAATAGCCGACGAGCTCATTCAAACTCTCTTGACCTTTCCTGCGGAGACTGAGCTCATTGCCGAAACCATTTACACCTGCACCACAACCATGGACGGTCGTCGTTTCGCGGAAGAATTCGTCCGTCGTAGATCAGCTGCTAACAAAGGCATTATCATTGATGCCGGAACTGCTAATGGCGGTGCAAGTGGCTGGAATGAGGTAGCAAAGGGAAAGCCGCAGCCTGTTACCAGAGAGGTTAGCCCCGAGACAAATGCGGCATTCAAGGTGGTCCCTGGGAAGAAGAAAGGAAGGAGGTAAAGAGTTGATATTTGAGAACGACGTGTAAGCTTGTACGAAAAGTTTGCTTTTGTTTTTTCTTGTTCAATAGCTAGGTTTTATGATATCGTCCTTTGCGGAGAGGGAAATTCATTTGGTATAAGTGCGGACTGCATTCTTTCTAGATTGACAGTGTTAGTGCGAGAGTCTCTCGATCTAGTGTACATAAAACATGTACCCACGCGATCCTATGCTTTGTACTCAGATCCGTGTCGGCAGTTTATCTACCAATTTCAGAATCAGATTAATTTCGTCATGTAAGTCGTTTCCGGCCTGGTCGATGGCGAATTTGATCGATAGTAGCATATATATGCCAGTTGATACTACATGTAGTCAAAGGCGAGCCAGAGACCTCTGTTTTAATTTATTTTTGTCATCTGACATCAACCTGGAATCGACTGTATCTCGTGCTCATCCATATCAGAAGTGCATGGGTGAGTAGGCGCCTTTTCTCAAGGGAGGTTGCTGGTGGTGGTGGTGGTGGTGGGGCAAGGACTTTTGTCACCTAGAACGCGGTGTGGGTTGGTATAAGGGACCAAGCCATGATCTTGCTGTTCTCAACCTGTGGAGCGAGTGATATTTTATGCCCCGAGATCGGTTGGTGGTATGTTGTTGATGGAGGCAGAAGTGCCGCGTGGGAGTATCATTTGATGTTAACTGACTTTCTTTTTTTTTCTTTTTTTTCCATTTTCCGTCTTTATATTGGTGGTGTTATACATGAGAGCTGCTCGAAAAGCTTATCTGTCTAGCGCAGCAGCCAGAAGCCCCCCTTCTACGCGCGTTTTAAAAGCCCACTTGCTTTCCCCCTCTTCTGCAACCCCACTACCTCACCACTTCTCATCGCCCCTCTTCCAACTCAAACTCCATCCCCCATTCGTATTCAATTGTTTCACTCTGCGTTTATAAATTGGTTGTCACTGTTTTTTCTAAGGGGAGGCGAGATCCTCGCTCCTGCTGTTGGATTCAAGGGTATGTTCACGAAAAGAATTTCACCCAGAGATCAGTATGCTAATTTGGGGAAAATGCTCGCTTCTATACCTGCCCCAGGTCTTCTCTCCATGTAAGATCACTGTTTTTTTTTTTTTTTTTTTTTTTTGATTATTGCACTTTACTTACGTTTCTTTTTCCACTAGTGTCTCATATTGAACCAAATACTTCTCATCTAGTGAACTAAAGGAATAAACCTGGTAAGACTCACCACATCTAAACGGGTCCAACTTTCCTTAAGGATCATGCCTTCAGGAGCGAGAATTTCTCTCTCCACGAAAGAACCTTGGAGAGTTGGATAAATGAAGGGGCAGGAGTTGACACTTTCGTCACCTAGTCATGCATGACAAGAACGAAGAATATAATAGTGATTATTCCACTAACTTCTCAGACAATTTTAGCAATGACTCGTCAAATAGATCCGTTTCCACCGGAGAACGACCGGCACTTTATGATTCGTGCTTATGGAGACCGGGAAATCCTTCCTGAGCCTGAACCTCGCTCCCCAAGCCCCGAAATTCCTCCCAACTTTGTCCCAGAGGCCCCCAAAGATTCTTCACACTTTCCTGCTTGCAATAATATCCACAACTTGATACAGCGGTTGTCTGGCGTCAGTGCCGAAGAGTCGTTAATTGTTCCAGCTCGTACATGGGACCGCAACAACGAGCATTGGGAGCACAAGTTCACGGTTCTCAGAAGAAAACACAAGAAGGAAATGTCTGAGAAAGAGTTGGAACTCAGTAGGAAATACGACGAGAAATACTCAGATGCCAAATATAAACAGCTTCTTCTTGAAAAAGAAATAAGGGAGATGGAATTTGCAAGAACCGATGATCCTGTCGGTGTCCTAGGGAAAACCTACAAAGACCACTTGACAACCAAAAGGTTACTTGAGGAAAAGTACGTCAAAAAAATTGAGGAACTAGAAAAAAGTCTTTTCGAGAGCCAGGAACATGTAAAGGCGCAAGAGAAGGTTATTGCAGAGAAAAATGCATCCATAGCCGCCCTTAACCATGCTATCGCATGGGGCAACGAACAAAGAGTACACTATGGCAATCAGTCGCCTCAACAGTCAAAACAAAACATCCGCCCCAATCAAGAGCCCCAACAGGCTCTCTCCCAGCAGGGTTTCAATCGGCGGGGCCCCAATGTGCATGCTCAAACCCGGCAGGTTAACACTCAGCAGCAAGATAGCAGACGTCCAGATGCCCCTCCGGGAGGCCGGGGAGCCACCGAAGCACCTCCCCCCGATGCCAACAACCCGAATTGTCGAGCAGAACTTCGCGATACACCTCTACGCCCCACTACACCAGCCACAGGCCTCCCTACTGGCCAAAACAGGTCACCAGGGATAAATGCAGCTCCACCCCAGGTAAGGCCATTTATTTTCCCTCCATCTATGGAGGACAACCAGCAGAGTCATCTAGAAGAACATCGCTTGCCTTTAGGCCACCAGCCTGGCCAGTATCACCCAAATATTGAGCATTCAGACAATTTATTACCAGGCGACCAAGTGGACAAAAACCAGCAGAACTTGCCGGGGCAAACCTTCACCGAATACGCTGTAAATTCCAGACCGCTACCGGACCGTAGAAATGAGGGCGTAAGCCTAGTCAATAACACCAGAGTTCCTCAAATTAACCAACCGTCTGTCCCCAACAACGGCGCATACAATGCTGCTACTGGGCGGTTGAGGGACGCTGGAGAGGAGAGCGTAGCAAAACGTCAAAGAGTTGGAGTAAATGAGCCAGGAAGATCAGTGAACATCAATGATGGTAGAGGAGCACCTGAAATATCTCAAGAGATTGCGATGAATACCTACCATCCCCCAAGGCCGGAGAGAAGAACCCTGATAGTGGAACTGAGTGCAGGTATTCAAACCACAGTTGAATCCGTCGTACAAAGGGTGGGTCGGGGGCTGCAACGAGTCGAAATTGTGGAGCCGAATACGATATACATGACTTATATTGACCCGCTTTCTGCCCTGAGCTTTTATAACGCCTATAATTCTCGGGTTGGAACTGCTGCTAAGCATCATCCTCAACTGATTGTTAACTGGTCGGATCATCCCAGTCCAGATATTAGTAACGAGCTTTCTCAGCACATTCAGTCAGGAGCAACGCGTCGCCTACATATTTTCGGGTTTCCATATGCTCAAAATAGGGATATCTTGAAGACTTTGTCTATTTCCACAAAATACGCTGTGACTTGGCAGATCTCTCCTAATGATTCCCAAGTGAAATCTGTCGAAGTCGAATACTGCGATCTTGAATTTGCCATTCAAGTGTACAAAGATATTAAGGATAAGTCACTACTAGGACATGGAAAGAGCGATGTCCGGTATGTTCCTTACCCCCTTGAACAGATCAATCATGGGTGGATTGACGGTAGGTAGTATAGGCCCGCTACAATCGCTGCTGAGAGGTAGTCTGCAAACAATATGATCTATCGGTATCATCACCACTTGGTGATGAAATATTGCAAAGGGCGAATATAGCTGGGGGAAAGGTATAAATTGTAGTTCTGAGAGGTCACGGAGACAGGTGGTGATGGAGGGAAAGGGTTCAGTTTTGTTTCTGTTGGATACGCATTTGAAATCCTTATTCTGTCATCGAATCTTAGTGTCCTTCAATAAACTTGACTACAATTTATGAATAGTATAAAATCGCTTTCTTGCTATGGCTAAGCAGAAAGCCCCCCCCCCCCCCCCCAAGCGTGCCAAGATTTCTAGAAGTAGGACAATGGGTGATTTCTCTCTAATGCATTGCATTTACAAAAGGGACTATGGTATATATGATAGCCTCGGGTATGTAACATCATGGATGATACTTATTTAAATTCTAGTCCCATAAATATAAGAATATTAACCACAAATGTCCTCCTTACATGTAATCACGTACACTCAATATTTATCATAAGATGTCAATCCCTCCTCAAGTGCCTTAATCCTACAGTCGTAATAACAATATTAATAAAGGAATCTTCACAGTGAGAATAATGGAGTAGACTTACTGCAATGCCAAAAAGCGACTAAAATATCTCGCAAAACCCAAATTTCCTAAAAATCGCCATCAGTAAATAAATCATTCCGAGTAAATACCCATAAGAAAGAAAGGGGAAAGGGAAAATAACTTACCACCCATAAACCAGAACCCCTCATGCCCACTCCTCCTCCACATCGTCTTGAACTCACCCTCCTCATCCAGCCCCCACACAGGCTTCACCTTCTCGCCCACCTCCTTCCCAAATATCCTCACCGCGGTAGACCTCATGTTGTCGTATCCCGTCGCCAGAACAATCTCGTCCGCCTCGAGGACACTCCCGTCCGCAAACTCGATGCCATGAGGTAGGATCTGCTTGATTTCTTGCCCTTGCTTGATGGCGATCTTGCGGTTGATGATGAGCTCGGAGGCGCCAACGTCGATGTAGTAACCGCCGCCGCGCTCCCAGTACTTGAGGACGAAGCCGGAGTCGAAGGAGCCGTTGTCGAGCTTGAAGCCGACGCTCTGGAGGCCTTCGAGCAGCTCTTGGTCGAGACGGTTGATGCGTTTTGTGGTGTCGACGTGGAGGCGCTTGAGGACGGGGGCGGTGGTGCCGTACATGTTTAGGTCACCGTCTTCGACGGGTGGCTAGCATTTGCAATCATTAGGTTGTGTTAAGCGTGGACGAGAGGGGGGGGGGGCTTACGCCATTGTCATGGAAGTTTGGCTTTATTAGCTCGTCCATACCATGCTCACTGGAGAGCACACATGTTGTACTTCTCTGGACCATAGTAACCTGTGCACCCTGCTCATACCAATCCTGCGCAATATCGTGAGCGCTGTTGCAGCACCCTACTATTACAACCTTCTTCCCCGTCGACGGTTGTGGGGCACCGGGGAATTGGGAGCTGTGGCAGATGCGGTCTCCCTTGAATGAGCCGATCCCCGGAATGGCGGGGATGTTTGGTTCGCCGGAATGACCGGTGGCCATGACGATGTGCCGTGGGTGGAACACGCGGGTGGATTGCCCGGAGGGGGTGGAACGGACGATGGTAGCGGTCCAGTGCTTCTTGATAGGGTCCCAGGTGGTGCTGGTTACGGTGCTGGAGGTCCAGACGTTTAGTTCCATGCTGCTGGCGTAGGATTCGAACCAGTCTCCGAGCTTGTCTTTCGGGGTGTAGACCTTTTGGAAACTACGTAAGCTTTAAGAAGAATAGTAGGAAGGATTCGGGATATCTTACCGGCCAATTGGGTGGGAAGGGAATATAGGGAAGATGGTCAAAATGGACTCGGTCGTGAAGAACCAACTGGTGATATCTCTTCCTCCAGTTGTCACCAACTCTTTCATTCTTGTCAATAATCAAGGTCTGAATGCCTAGCATCTTGAGTCTAGCACCAATTGTAAGACCGCCCTGTCCAGCTCCTGTAACATTGAGTTAGCCAACCAAACACTTGAGAGTATCGAGAACGAAACACTTGCCTACAACCAACACAGTCGGCTCAGCGCCATTCGCAAACTCAATCTCAGCTTCTCTCCTGTCCTTCCAGCTCATTCTAGACTGTCTCGCACCATGAGCCACACCAAGAGGCCTCCTATCATCTAGTGGCTCTTCATGTCCTCTAAGCTCCTCTAACGCTGTGTAGAGTGTATACGCCTTTGGCTGCCCCCCCAGGCCCTCCCTGAAGATTCTGACCAAGCCTCGCCCTGTCCCGAACTCAGTAGTGATCTTGAGATACGCCTGCACGGCCCTAAACTCCTGTCCGGGTATTAACGTTATCAACGAGACTGCCTCCGGGTTCTTGTAATCGATCTCGACCGTCTTCAAGCGGGTCGTTGGGTTCTGTGCGAAGAAGGCCTCCATCTTGGAGGGCCCGTGGAACGTTCGCAGGTCCCATGAGAGGCAGAGGTGATCCCGCCAGTACGAGTTCTGGAGGAATATGTTGCTTAGGGAAGATTGATTTGGGGCGGTGGATGAGGAGAGAAGCGCTGAGAGAGAGGCGACCCATGTTTGGGCAATTGAGACGAACTCTGCCTCCTCGGAGGGGAGGATCGACCATGATGTTGGTGGCAACTCCGCGGGCTGTACGTAGCCGTCTGGGAGCTGCTGTTGCTTGGTTTGCGCTGCTACGGAACCCATGGTTTATATAGCTGTAAGGATGAAATTATGAGGAGAGGATAGAGATGATGAGAGCTCTGGTGAACGGAGAGGACCTCGATTCTTGCTTCTCCTTATATGTATATCTGTCTTCCGGTCAATTAGTAACCAGCTTATTGACAACCTCATCGGCAATTGAGCCGGCGTTACTCGAGCTTCGAAGTACCTCGTGAGGTCTCAGAATTAAGCAGGAAGAGTTCTGTTGAATCGCCGTGGCGTATCTACTTGCACCTTGTACTCCACAATCTCATCCTTTTGCCCTTGAGCCAATAGATAGAACCAATTCCAACCTTTAGATACACAGGGGCCAAAAAAGGCAATCTATCCATGCCCCAATCGACCCCCCCAGGTACATAAACCCGAAATGTTTTCAGCTCAAAAGGGTATCCCGGACTTCCTAGGACAGGTTGCCGAGGATATTCTAGGCTAGGATCGAGGAGCTTCTCCTAGCTACGCTACCCCGCGTTTTTCTTTTGTGGGGAAGGCGTAAAGTGGGGTAGTTAGCGGGATGTGGGAGGGTTGGCTACTGATTAGAAATTGTAGAGATCGTGAGAAGTGAAAGCCATAACCATCTGACAGGGTCCTGATCCCTTCGTCCTTTGCATCGCTGCACGGTGTGCAATGCTCCTGAGAAGCATATGATGTCGCCTTGGCGGGGGGTATTACCGCACAGAGATAGACCTGTCTCTCAGGTCATGGGTTTTGATAACAAGATACTTACGAAGCATTGAAATTCTAGAGCCTCTTTCTTGCCCTGGGGATGAGTCGGGATGCGAAGAGATGTAGTCCCGGAGAATTCTGAGACCATGCGTCCCACCAAGACATCGCCAACCCACCCAGCTAAGCTCCTTTTATCCGTACCCGTAGAGCCGAGTGACCCCTCATGACCCTCGCACAAACACTAACACAGCCGGAAAGCCCTTTTGGGAGCCCTAACCCCCGGAAAGCCAGATTGGTCAATTCCGCTGTTGTAACCTTTTTCCAGTGAGTCGCGAGGGAAATGAGGCGAAACGAAACGGTAGTTTTGTTATCGAGACGGTAGCTGCGGGTGGGTATCTTCGGAACTACTACCGATGGGGTTGCATTGTGTGCCTTGATATGATTCCTGGTTCAGCGTTTCTTGAATTTCGAGATGATCAACACGCGCGGTAGGCAAATAGCCACCACTTCTACCGACGAGATAAAGGATAGAGATGACTAAATGGGTGATAAGTAATCCGGGTACTGCCAATACGAGGGTGATTACGCCAGGAAACTTACTTGCCTTGATTGAAGTCTTTAAGATGTACTAGTTGATATCAGCTGCAGAGCTGCACAGGGTCAGACTTTGGGGTACTTTTAAGTTTGATGTATGCAGCTGCACGGGTGACGACGGGTAAAGGCTCCTATTGAGAATTAGGCGGTCCATGCTTACCATCAGCGGTGGTTGTGGTAATGTAGCCATAGGTACTCCTACGAACTGGTTGTTATTGTGGGTGACTTGAAGAATTCAAGGAGAGAAATATGGCCTTTTCCGCTGAGCATGTGGTGGTTTCTGAAGATTACATGGTGTCCAAAGTATGTTCCTTTGTGAATCAGCTTGCGTCCCGTGTCATCGCGGACGGCCCTCGTGTATTCTCACAGTGTTAAAGTATCGTTTCCCGGGTCGCGTTTTAGTGGCTCTCTGATGACGTTGCCAAGAATTATTAGCATTGCAGTTTCGGGAGAGAAGGTGGCTGTGTGCGCGGTACGTACGTGACATGTACTGTAAGCATGTTGCGTGACGTGACCACTCCGATGAGACGAGTGATAGACCAGTACCGCTCGAACAAAAAAGGTGTTAGAGATTGGTACTTAACCCTTATAAAGAAATTATCCCTATAGGGCACATACTCATACATGTAGTATATATACGAGATTCCGGATGACCGAGTGATATATTATGAAGCAATCTTGTACCTGCCGCGAACTTCATTGCAACTGTGCCTTTCCATGTCTGGTAGGATAATGTTAGGACTATTTTTTTTTTGAGAGGTACATGTACATGTATGTACCAGACTGACGCTGTGGGGAGACTGCGGAGAGACTGCAGTGCCGGGATAGTGGGGAGCGGCCTGCACTGCGAGAAAACCCTAGGCGGAAATTATGCGGAAGGCTGGTTTACACTGTGTCCTTACAAACACCTACCCGGCTCACTTCTACTAACTCTCCATCTTGTCCCTCTCATATGATCCCTCTTGCTCTCATCCAGTCCTTCTTTTAAGGATCCACCAATCTTGTCTTTTTCGATGCAAAGGGTATGTATCCATTCCTCTGATATTATATTGAAATTACCCCTCACCAATAAATAATTGTACTTCTAGACTAACTAAATACAAAAGAAAATCTATAACAAAAGGAACCTTCTATTTCTATATGATTTATGAGAACTTCTAAGCATCTAAGCCTGCAGCTTCCCTTTCTCTCTCCCTCTCCTCAAGCTCTTGCTTAGTTGGAAATCTACTATTCCTCCTCAACCACTTGCCGTACTTGAAGAACAGCCATGGGATTGGCATAAACGCTATAGCAATAAAACCTAACACCAAATCTAGTCAGCCACCCGGACAAGCGAATAAAACACTAGCACTTCAGTCAACACTAACCAAGTAGACTGCCCGCCCACTCCGGTGTCATAGCTCTATACATCGTCGGCCCAAACAATGGAAACGCCATTGAGAACAACGACCTCATTATCGTATTGGCGGCAATCACAGACGCAGAGTACTCCAGATAGCCTTCTGCCAGGAAGCTGATCTGGCTGATAAACAGCATAACCATACTCCATCCAAACGGCACACCGGAGAGTGCAGGGACAATCCAATGTACGCCGTTTCTTCCCCCGCTCCAGGCAAACCAGAAGATACTGGCGGGTACTATAATGGCTGCTACTATCGCCATGGGGAGCCGGCCTTCAGGGTAGGTGCGGCGGTCTTTCTTGAGGCGGATGTAGATGATGTTTGAGAGTGCGCCGGTGGGGAAGGAGAGGATGACACCAATGCCGATGCCGAGGAATGCAAGACCCGAATAGCCAGACGTGAAGTGATAGCGGCCTTGAAAGATAAGAGGGTATGCCCCGAAGTAAAGGTATCTATCCCCATTCCCTGTCAGCTTGGAACCCAAAAGAAAGGAGAGAAGGGTTGACAAACAGGATTCCGAAGAGAAAGCTGATATAGAGCGATACAAGAATAACTATAGGTTCAAACACTAGCATCTCCAGTGGTCGCCAGATGGCAACTCTGAAGACTTTGCTCTGTGCTTTTCTTCCCCCGCCTGGTAGGGGTCGGCCAAGTCCTTTGGCTTTCTTTTCGAGTAGAGTAGCGGCATATGTTTCTGGAAGCCAGATCAGATTTGGGGCCAGTACTCCTGAGAGAATAAGTTGGACCCAGAAGCTCCAGCGCCAGGGGGCAGAGTTTTTAATGTACTCTACTATGAATCCCCCTACAATAGGGCCTGCGACAGGGCCGAGGAATGCAGTCATTGTGAAGAGCCCAAGTGGAGGGCCAAGTTCATTTGCTAAATGATACATTTATTAGCAGAGTCCTCGAGTACGATGTAAATCAGGGAGACAGTACGAAGCCATATGTCGGACATTGTACCACCAGCAACTGTCAATGATGGTGATCCAAACATTCCGACGAAGAAGCGGCATATGAGAAGAGTTTCGATGTTCTGTGCAGTGGCGCAGCCGATTTGAAAAGCGCAGAAGAGGAGCCAGGTGGGGATGTAGACTATGCGGCGGCCGTATACCTCACTCATGGGGGCAAATAATAGTGGGCCCATTGAGAAGCCGAGTACATAGCTGTGATGGTTAGTAGTGTCAGCACTACTGTTACTACTAACCACTAATCAAATATCATACTACTGATATAATCAGCAGCACTAGAAAATACCTACAAACTCAGACCTAAAGTCGCAACAACAGTCGATACGCCGAATGAGTATGAAATAAAGCCTATTCCGGGTGTGAAAATCGATGCACCGATAGAGACTGCAAAGTTCATGAGACAGAACACTGCCGTGATCAACCATTCTAGTTTCCTTTTGTTAACCAAAAATTCAGCTAGATTGGGATATGCGTTTGGTGGTGTCACAAACTTTTCTTGGTACTCCAATTATAAGGATTTTCGTTGTTGACAAGAGATATGCTCTCCTCAGCAGCAGCATCAACTACAACACTGCTGTCAAAAGGTGACACATTATCATTACCGCCCTCTAGCTTGAGCTTCTCGTCCGGTAGCTGAGACACAACTGATGATTCCGACATTTTCTTGTTACCGCCTATCTGTTGACCGACCTTGGCTCAAATACATTTCATATATATATGGTATGTACTATATATACAAAAGCCAATTTCTACACAAACACTCCATTCCCAAGGCCACCCGTACAACAAATTCATCCGTCCTGTCGAGAACTCGCCTGCTGCTCTCGCCTAACCCTCGCCTGTCCGGAGAGACATTGTCCCGGGTAATTGGGGTTAGGGGTATCTCGGCGAGCGAAACTCGCGAGTTAATACCGGATGGGGGAAAGAGGGCACTAATAACTGGAGATGCGCGGTGTAACCTGCGCCGGTGCGCCGGCGCGTTGGGGTAGTAGGGTGGCCTTATTGAGCCGCTGGAATGCGGTTTGTTGGTTGACTCTTTGGGGCCGGTTATCTACTCATGTGTATGTACCTTCGGGCCACTCTATACGGGATTCTGGCTATCACTCCACATATGTAGGTACATGGGATGAGAAAAGATTGAAGCTTGTGGGCTCCCGAGGTTTCTCGGATCAACCATCTGCTCAAATCACGGGCTTCTTCGCCAATTGATACGATAAAAAGCTAATGCTTGTGCGATAAGCACACATACTGCTAACTCAGTGAGGTAGGTATGCTGTATTCGTATCGCAACGCGCAACAAGACAGAAAAAGACTAGATACCAATTGCTCAAACCGGGGGTGGGCGGGGGAAACCTTCAAAGTTAAGAGTCATACTTCTGGGTATGAGTTGGAGATGCATACATACAATTTTGAGCTGCCCCGCGTCACAAGTATAAAAGCCTGTAGCTTCAAATATCTACAGCGACAACAACACAACCGCGCAATTTAAACTGCAATTGGGATTGAGGAGATATAGACAGCAATTATGGTACGGGCAGAGGATTTTAACTATCTCGTTAAGCAGGCCTCGCAGCTGGAGGTCTCGCAGACAGCGCCTGAGAAGACAGAGCCTGAGAAGCCAGAGGAGCTCGGCCATGCGATGAGAAAGTACTTTTATTTCGAGAAGGATTGGATCAATATCAATCATGGTAAGACGCTATCGCGTGTTTCTATAAACCCGCCCCCACTGTAGTTCTCCAGTGCGGCAATATAAACCCACATACTGGCACATTCAATCGGGCCGCACCACTAACTCCCGCCCGCCCGCCCGCAGGCTCCTTCGGCACCTATCCCCGCCCCGTCGGCCGCGCCCTCCAAGCCTTTCAGATCGCCTCCGAGCGGCGCACCGACGAGTTCATCCGCACCACCTACCCCGCGCTGCTCGACAGCTCGCGCGCCCTCCTCGCGACATACCTCAACGTGCCCCTCCCCGAGCTTGTCTTCGTCGCCAATGCCACCACCGGCGTCAACACTGTCCTGCGCTCGCTCGTCTTCAAGCCCGGCGACAGCATCGTCTATTTCGACTTTATCTACAACGCGTGCAAGAACAGTGTCGAGTACATTGAGGAGACCACGCCCGCGGTCGGCGTAAAGGTCCCGATCAAGTTCCCCACGAGCGATGATGTCATTGTTGATACCTTTCGTGCGGCGATCAAGAAGGAGCAGGAGAGCGGCGGGGTGGTGAGGGTCGCGATTTTTGATACCATTGTGAGCATGCCTGGCCTAAGACTACCGTTTGAGAGGCTGGTGGGCGTGTGTAAGGAGCTCGAGGTGCTGTCGCTCGTGGATGGCGCGCATGGGGTTGGGCATCTCCGCCTCGACCTGGGAAAGCTCGACGCCGACTTCTTTGTGAGCAACTGCCACAAGTAACCCCCTCCCTCCTTCCCCTCCCTCCCTCACATATATAATGCTAATATAAATACCTCACAGATGGCTCTACGTCCCCCGCGGCTGCGCCGCCTTCCACGTTCCCCTCCGCAACCAGCACCTCATCCGCAGCACCCTCCCCACCTCCCACGGCTACCTCCCGCCCACACAGGCCGCCCGCACCTCCGCCGTCCTGCACACTAACGCCTCCAACTCCGACTTTGTCACCATGTTTGAGTTTGTCGGCACGGTCGACAACTCGCCCGCGCTGTGCATCCCGGCCGCGCTCCGCTTCCGCGAGGCTGTGTGCGGCGGCGAAGACCGCATCATGGCCTACGCGCAGGACATTGGGTACCGCGGCGCGCAACTCATTGCGCAGCGCCTCGGCACAGAGGTCATGGAGCGGGACCGGGAGTGCTGTTTGTGGAATGTGCGACTGCCGCTTGTGGTTGCGGGGGCGAGGGCGGCGCGGGAGGGGGAGGGCGTGGTGGAGGAGAGGCTGGCGGCGAAGGTGAGGGATTGGGCAATGGATGTGGTGAATAGGGAGTTTAACTCGGCGGTGCCGTTGATGGTGTATGGGGGGGAGTGGTGGGCGAGGGTCAGTGGGCAGGTGTATCTTGAGATGAGTGATTTTGAGGTTATCGCCGGGGTGCTGGAGGAAGTGTGTAGGAGGATTGCGGAGGGGGGGTATTTGAAGAACTCCCCCTCTCCCCCGGTCCCGCCTCTCCCTTCGAAACTTTAGAGATTGGATTTTTCTAGTTATCTGCCTAGATGTAGGGAGTCGAGAGGTGTGCATTAGGCCATTGAGTAGCAGTTAATAATATATATTGTGCAGAGTGAATAGAAACGAGGCTTTGGTAAGAAATTCTGTGCCTGCGCGCACTGGACATTAAGGCAAGGACCTGGATAGTATACGGATATGGAGATACTACAGGGCCTTTCTGTCCATGTCCTCGACTTTGTGTCAAGTTGGCACTGGTTCGTATGTATGTTAAGCAATATCCATCAATATATAGATAGGCAAGTTAAGTCTTTATAAAACTGTGCCGAGACTCATTCAAGAAAGATCCGTGGTTCCAAATACGGGGCGAGGGATTGATGATGGGGGTTTCTCACGTGAGTCTTTTATTGCAAACACCTTTTTTAGAAGGTGACTGGAGAGAGAAAGAGCTTCGAGGCATTCATCAGGCACCTCTTTATCATGGACCACGGAATCTCGAACTTACATGTATCATACACATACACATGAACTCCAACTACAAGAGACAACATAGAAACAAGAAACAATAATAAAGACAAAAGCCAAAATACAAGAAAAACCAGCAATCCAATCATTTCCACTACATCTTCGCCTTCACCGCCCCGCCCCGCTCCCTCCACCACCGCACCACGGCCGCCCGCACGCTCTCCACACTCGTCACATCATCAATTGTCGCGGGCACCTCGACATTCTTCCCATCCCCGCCGGCCACCACGCCCTCCAGCACCTCGCGCATCACCCTCCTCAGTGTCTTGCCGCTGCGCGTCCGCGGCACCTTTGCCAGCACCACCAGCCCGCCCAGCACCGCAATCGGCCCAATCTCGCGCCGCACGAGCTCGTTCACCTCCTTCAGCAGCATGCCCTCGTCCCCGCCCTGCAGCGCCGCCTCGAGCACAATGAAGCCAAAGGGCACATGCCCCTTCAGGCTGTCTGGACACGGGACGACATAGGCCTCGCCGATGCCCGCGTGGCTCAGCACCACGCCCTCCATGGCGCCCGTGGAGAAGCGGTGCGCGGCAACATTGATCACGTCGTCGGTGCGGCTCATGACGTTCACGAACCCGTCCGCGTCAATGTACCCCGCGTCGCCGGTATCGAGCAGGGCCGGGCCAAACCGCTGCTTGTACGCCTTTGTGTACAGCGCCGACCCCTCGTCCGCCCAGAGGCTGCGGAACCCCGTCGGCGCGAGTGGCAGGCCAAGAACAATGTTCCCCATTGTGCCCGCCTCCGTTATGCGCTTCCCGCTGTCGTCGACGATGCGGATGTCCCAGCCGGGCAGCGGCCGCCCGGCGGAGCCAGGCTTGATACGTGGTGGGCGTGGATAGAGGCCGAGACACACACCCGTCATGGGAGAGCCGGACTCGCTGCTCCACCAGTTGTCCACGATCGTCCCTGCGCCGTCGTAGCCGCCCCACAGGCGCTTCTGGAACAGGTCGACGATGCCCGCCTCGCTGCGCTCGCCGGCGAGGAAGAGTGCTTTCAGCGAGGATGTGTCGTGGGCTGCGAGGCCGCGCAGCTCGGGGTCCTCGCGGTGGATTGCACGCAGGGCCGTCGGCGCGGTGGAGAGGACGTCGACTTTGTAGTCCTCGACGATGCGCCAGAAGGTTGATGCGTCGGGGGTGCCGATGGGCTTGCCTTCAAAGAGGATGGTGGTGGCGCCGAGGAGCAGCGGCGAGTAGTGGATGTACGAGTGGCCGACGACCCAGCCCAGGTCGGAGGCGCAGAAGATGGTGGAGGAGGGCGTGAGGTTGAAGAGTGTTTTGGCGGTGTAGGAGAGCCCGACAAGGTGCCCGCCGAGGGTGCGGATTACACCTTTGGGTTTGCCGGTGGTGCCTGGGGGTTAATTATATCAGATACTGTCTTCTCCTCTTTATGTATGCGGATTATATTATAGGAGGCAGAGAGGG
This sequence comes from Morchella eximia, assembly GCA_024713935.1. Classification (NCBI taxonomy): domain Eukaryota; kingdom Fungi; phylum Ascomycota; class Pezizomycetes; order Pezizales; family Morchellaceae; genus Morchella; species Morchella eximia. The sequence goes on from JAMGZG010000002.1 coordinate 142,763, forward strand.
GGGGGAACTAACCACTAGTATAGATGATATACTGCGGGTCCTCACTCGGAAACGCCTCTCCAACCTCCACACACCCGCCCCCGCCAGGGATCTTGACCCGCTTCACCGCCCCTTGCTCACTCTCCACCCTCCCCACGCCCGTCATCCCCCTCCGCACCCGCTCAGACCGCACAAGCTTATTCCACCCCAGCTCGCCGCGGCCCTTGTCCAGCGCCTGGTACATCTCCTCGCGCTGCCACAGCAGCGTGGCTTGCGGCTTGTGCGCGCTCTTGTCGATTGCTTCTCTCACCTACATGTGCTCATCAAGCTAGTTAGCCCTCCTTGCCACTTCATCCTACCCCCCTTCTGTCTATATAGCTAGCACGCTGGGTACATGGGTATATAATAGGGGGGTCAATGATCAATACACACATACCAACGGTAGATAAGGAATGACCCTTCTTTTCCCGCCCGCGCCGCCCTCGATGCCGCACGAGGCCGTGAGGACGAGCTTGGGCTCGGACGAGTCGATGCGCTTGCTGCACTCGGCGGGCGCAAAGCCGCCAAAGACGACGGTGTGGATGGCGCCGAGGTGCGTTATTGCTAGTAGGGCGATCTGGCATTCGGGGATCATGGGCACTGGAGGGGTGGGGGGTTAGCTTTTTGGGTGGTAATAATAGTAGTAATAATAATCATGATAGTAGGAGGTGGAGGGGAGGGGAGGGGAGTGAGGTAGGTCTGGCAATTTGGAACAAAAGGTATAGTAAAGTAAAGGCTGCCGGTATCTATTTGTCCGCCTCTACAAAACACCCATAAAAACCGTGTCCCCAATCATTGACCCTCCCCCCAACCCTACCCTCCCCAATCATTGACACCCCACTCCACACCCCAAACCAACCAAACAAAAACAAAAAACAAAAAAACAAAAAAACAAAAAAAACCTACTATAAACCAACACCCTATCCCCCCTCCCCACGCCCCTCTGCCTCAGCACCTCAGCCAGCACCTCCACCTCCTCCTGCAGCTCGCCATACGTGATGCGCCGCTTCATCCCCGTCACGGGCGAGTCCCAGATGATGGCCGTGCGCGCGCCATTGCCCGCAAGCACGTGCCGCGTGACGAGGTTGTACGTGGCCGAGATTGTGCCGCCGGGGAACCAGGTCCACGTCGAGGCGGCGGCGTCGTGGTGCAGCGGGGTGGTGTAGGGCGTGGACCAGTGCAGTTGCTGCGCGTGGGTGTGCCAGAAGGTGCTGGGGGTGGTGAGGGAGGTTGTGTGGGCGTGGGATTGGGGGTCGGTATCGGTGTTGGTGTCGGTGGGCATTTTGGTAGGTGTATTGGGGGTGGGAGGTGAGTGGGGAGTGGAGAGGTAGATGGAGACGTTGGTGGTGATTAATTGGGGGGTTTCAATTGAGTAGACAGAGCCTGTTCTGTGGGCTTTTATATAGTATTATCAGTAGTACCAGCCAGCAGGTATCTTATACTACAGAGCAAGTACTGTACTCTACTGCACAGTACTGCATGCAGATCTATCACTGCAACCCAGATAGCTCCAATAACACAGCACCTATATCTCAGCTCCCCAATTGGCTGGCCGGACGTACGGGACCTTGAATCCAGAACCCGCAACCCGAGGGTGAACCGCAGAGAGTGATTCCCAGGGTTAGGTGATCTATAGTATACAGAACTAACCAACTACCGCCAAATCCGGGGGGCTCGGTAAAGCCCCGGGCCCGGCTGCGGGGTGCGTTTGCGGGGGTGGAGATACGGAGGCTGGGGGGAGTAGGGCCTTGGTAAAGAAAGGGCTGTATGTAGTTTGTTGCCAAACCCGAGGTTGTGAAAGCGTGCCGAGATAAATGCTACCATCGACGTCACGGGTGGGAGGAGGGCCTATAAAAGGAAGGGATCAGAGGTAGGTATTGAGGCGGTTGAGGGTGTTACTGACACCGGAATGGCGGTACGGAGAAGCTGTGCAACGGTGTTTATGGGATTGTTATTATTACTACGAGTACTCTACTGTGAGAAGAAAAGAGATGATATATTTACGGGGTCGATCTACGGTTTGTACTCTACTTCTACTTATTGATTATTATTGGGGCATGCTGTTTGACAAGATTCTCCTCTAGATGCACGTCCCATACTGCACATAACCAAGCTTAAGATCGAGCTTAATCAAGCAGCGACAGTGTTACAGAAGTACCCTAATGCTACAGCAAACAATACCCAACAGCATCTTACAGTATCCTTTCGCACAACAATACTCACTCTACATACTCTACGACACCCATCACTCGTAAGGTGTTACAAGATCCAAACACCCATAATAAAAAAAACATATGCCGAATCCACGGGACCTGATATTAAAACCAGGGGCAACTGGCTAAATAAACAACGTCCCACCATCGAAACAAAACAAATTCCGTCACAGGACCGCCTCACCCTCACTCTCACCCATTACCCTGGGCCGTATATACTCCACGATACCCAGGCCCTTGATCTACATCCATCAATATTATTCCATCCCCAGCCCAAGTCACATGAGCTGTCCCTGGAGCTAATGCGAGCTCAGATGCACTAAACTGGTGCCTAGTAGCTCATTGTCAATCACTCGATGGCCCAGCGTCGACCTCCAAGACAGCAGCTACTGATCTGATCTGCTAAAACAAAACTCGGCAAAAAGAAAACACAGAAGGACAGGCCCCTGAGCTGCACATGTACCCGGGCCAGGTGTAATATGTACCCCACGCTCATCTCACGCGGGAGCTAGTTCACTTAGCGAGATGTCTTTCCCTCTCGTACTAGGGTTAGGGCGTCACGGTACAGCAACAGCCACACTGGGAAGAACCATGCGGTCGGTCGTGGGCGAGATGGGATGAATGATCACTACGGCTGTCAATTATCAAGATCAAAAAGAGTACTCCAAATACATTAGAAAGTCAATCAGTACAATGGGTGACCAACTACTACTATTCGAATCCCAAATATTTTTTCTCCTCTCCACAAACACCAAACCTAAGTTCAGAAATGTGAAATGCAAAAAAAAACACCACATCCAATGAAAATCGTAGAAAGTATGCGCAAAACAAAAAAAATATCCATTTCGCGTATGAAAAAGAGACTGAAAGGAAAAAGTATATTCGTGGTACTTCTCTTTTCCCCTTCTCGCCAAACTAGCATCTATCCACCCCTCCTCAATCGTCCGAATCGCCCTACTTCAGCACCAACATCACCCTGCTTTCAGATATTATTCGGTATTTACTGGGTCTTTCTGGCAGCGCCGTTGGTGGGAGGAGGAGCAGACATGAACTTGCTCAAGTCCGAAACATCGCCAAAGCTCTTGACACCGGTCTTGATAATTGCCCAGGCAGATCTCACGCCCTCGGGAACACCGGCATCGGCTGTGATGGCATCACCCCTTCTCTCAAGTCCCTTGACGGCATCTTTGACGAAATTGCTCTGAGCAAAGCGGACACGAAGGAAAGCGGTGTAGATGACAAGGAGGATCCATGAGTTCTTGAAGATGATGGCACCAGCAAGGATACGGAGCCACAAGAAGATCTCGAGGTTGGCAACAAGGTGCATGGAGTAGTCATAGTTGTTCTTGACAAACTTGGCAATGGCCTCCGAAACGGCGGGCGCGGGTGCCTTAGTACCGGCGGGCACAGCAGGTGAAGGAATGACAACCGGGATGAGGTTTGTTCGGAGGTAGGTCAAGAAGTGGAAGGTGCTGTAAACAGCGAATGGGAGAAGCGCGAAAAAGATTGGCTTAGAGTAGAGCCATACAAGAGCCATGACTGCATTTGGACAAGTAAGCATTTACACACACAAATTTTCACTTCATAATTTCTAAAAAAAAAAAAAAAAAAAAAAAATATCCCTCTTTTTTTTTCCTTTCTTTCTTTTTTCTCTTTCTCTCCCAGTGAAAAAAACAAAAGATTGACAACTTACACAAATATTGCACATTCTCGTCAGAGAGGATTTGCACTGCTCCCTGCTGGCCAGTGGGGAGCTGACCACTCCTCATTCTTGACCTGTAGGCCTTGTAAACGACAATACCGTAGGTAACAGCCGCGGACAAGAATCCGACACGGTATGCAATAGAAGCACCCGTTGTGCTTGTCGAGAACTTGACAGCCGCGACCGCATAACGGAGAGTTGTGAGGAGCAACGTCAAATGACTGATTTCGTCCTCTGAATGTAAGCAAAGGCTCCATCGTAGGGAAACGGGCACTCAAAAGTTACTTACCCGACAAACCAGCCAAATTGAAGTGTTTGTGCAAGCGCCATCAGGCGTTGCGGAAGAGGTTCGGAGGGGACAACAGCGGGTGCCATTGTTTCTAGATATGGGCAATGTTTACTTTTAGAGGGTTCGTAAGCTTGTTGCTGTGAAGGAGATGCTGGTTTGTTGTTTCTACTTGTAGCAGTTCTCGAAGAGTAAGGTGATGATGGGATGGATGATGGAGAGAAGGGAAGATGATGAAGAAAAAAGAGGGAAGGAAGGAGGTTTGTAGAGGGCTGGGGAATCCGGAAAGGGATGTCGTCACACTGATCAGCCGAGAGAGAAACTCACACTTGACTTGGACGGCACCCTTGTGAAGAGCAGAATGAAGGAAGCGAATTAGATAAATGAACTCCCACGCGAGCAACTCAGCAGGCAATTTATCCATATAAACCGACATCTTGGTAAAAGAAAATGATGACCACATAAGCTTCTACCCTCTCACATTATCATATCACTCTCTACAGACATCAATTCAGCTTCCACAGGCCCATCTAGCATGAAAACAGAGCAAAACAGCTTCTCTCTCTCCCTCTCTCTTTCCCATCCGTTCCCCATTTAGAAAAGAAAAGAATTACAAAGAAGCCACGGTGACGTTTCCTCCCCTCCAACCAGGAACAGACCTCTTTCCAGCCACATGCGGCCTAGTTTGCGGGGCCTTCCTTGTGCACGACGACGACCTCGCTGTAAGGTTGCTCTCTCGATACAGCGCTAAAAATAATCCCCTTAGTAACCTTTATCTAATCTAGCAACGCAGCTTGATAAGGACGTTTCGATTCTTCTTCTTCATCTACAGCTCTCAGGCAGTGAAGTATCGACAGTATCGTGAATATTGTGGAGCGACGCGAAAATCATAATCATAATCTCGCTTACCGAAAGTCTCATTCGCGTAATCTTTGTTTGAGCCCCTCCAAACTTAAGCTACATTTAGGTACAGTCGCAACTCGCTATGCCGGATGGCCAAGATTCAGTCCATTTCGTACGGGATAGCAAATCATCCGGGACAGCAAATAAATCCTCAACAAATAAACCTAGCCCTGGATTTGGCCCATTATCTCCTCTGAACCATTTTTTTGGCTTCAAAAGCTCAGCTTCTAATGGTATTGAGTGCTAACACTACTTGGTGTCTGATAGCGCTTTTCTCCGCTTCAATTTTGAAGGGGAGAAAGTGTTCAAGACCTTCACTGGCAGTGAATGGGAGAAAGTGTTCAACTAAATGTAGTTTAGCAGCTGAGCTTGGCAACCCCCCGATTTAGCGGTAGCTGTATATGGACTAGTGAATCCGGGATATCAAATATTATTTGTATGGGGACAGGGGTCAGAGAGTTGGCCAGTTTCCCATACGGTACGAGCAGGCCAAAATCCGGGATAGCAAATTAATTTTGGTGAGGAATGAGAGTATCAGCCATATCCATCCGGGATAGCAAGGGATCCGACATATTGAGTTCCGGCATAGCGAGTTGCGACTGTATGTACCTCTACAGATATGTAACTCGTCTCAAATGCCCCTAAGTTTAATTGTCGCGGGGTACACCGTACTCTACATGATCTGAGCGCATCAACGGTGCCAAGTGGCTCCTTTTCTGAATGATAAAAAAACTCAACTCGCAAAAAAAAAAACACCCCGCCTCCGAACCTTCGAGATAGGTATTATCAAAACCTCTCTTGGCATCACTCTAAATCACTCGCTGTCAAGTTTACATCCACATCAGATCAGGCCCACCATCCTTACCTAACGCGTCAGCACCACTAACGTCGCCAGAGTGTGTGCGAAAGGAAAAAAAAACGCAGCTGCACCTGCATAAAACTTTCTTGATGATAGGTGTCCTCTACTCTACCGTGCTTACACACGCAGTCTTGTCTCAAATCAACACAGGCTGCATGGTTGGTGTAGAGTACCGTGGGTGCACGCTTGCTCGTATCGCTTTCTGTTGCGGTTGGCATGTGCTTGGGTCGCTTCATAAACAGTCACTCGATAAACAGTAGTAGGGTGAGGGGTGCGTTGGGTCAGTCGCGTATCTTGTCCTACGATGCTGGTGGATGAAAACGGTTCCATATCACGGTACCTTAATTCCGGGGGTTGTTCTCATAAAAATATCCCACGGAGACCGAGTCAATGGAGAAATCCGTGTACACGGGAAACAACTACCACCCAACCAAAACAAATGGTAGAGGTTTGTGCCTTGGTACACTCAGGATATATCAAAACCCCACAAGGTTCACTTCACCTTAATGATCCAGTGAATTAGTAGCCATTTAGGTTTGGCGTGTAAGCTTCGATGCCAAGATTCCGCGCAACAGAAAAGCTTCTCTCTCGCTTATCGCCGTCTGTCCTAAGCCCAAACCTAATTCCCCCCCGAAAAGAGCCTCCACCCCACATTGTTCCAGAAGCCTTCGGTTTCTAGTGTTAGTATTCGATTGTGGCTTTCGTTTCACGGCGATCGTCCGACATAAAGCTGGTTTGATGATTTGTAGATTGATACTTGGTTTGCGTGTGGTCATGTGTGAGATTGATTGATGAGGCTACTGACAGTGGTATCAGCGCTCCCGAAAGCAGCCGAGTGAGAATCTATGAGAGACCCTCTGGCCTTGCCCAACTAGTGAGAGTTGTAAGAGGCTTTTCGATTTTGTCCAAACCTGCGGGAGACACCAAGTTCTTGTTATGAATAAACAAGTGTGCAAACCACGTCTTCTCTGTTTGGATGATTACTGTGCGCTCTCTGATAGACCTTCACTCAAACAGTTGTTGGTGGAGAAGCCCAATTCAAGAGGTACAGAAACCGGTTACAGCGCAGATCCTTTCTTTTTTTACGTTAACTGTTCGAATGAGGGGGGTGTTTGGGAAAGCGTCTGTCGTTGGGCGTTCAGAGTCTGCTGTGTGATCCTGTATCCTACGTCATTCTGTGGCTGCTCAGTTAGGAATTGATCCTCGCCAGGATTAATTGAAGGACAGTTAGCAGCCAGTCGGCAACCTCCCATACCCCAGTAATCAAATATCAAAACCGCATAAAATCGAACTTGGCTAAGAGTCGGTACTTGTCAGAGGATTCGGGCGATCTAATTCGATGGTCCGTTTGCCGCAAAAAACTCGAGTGATAATTCATGACAAATGCCGGCCCGTAGCACCATATCGGGTGCCATCTGCAAATGAGGCGGGAAGATTATACACATAGAAGTCTCCCTCCCGCGTATGACAGCCAAGATTGTAAGCTATGGTAGCGTCAGCCAGAGCTGAGTAGCTTAACTTATGTAATGCCCTTCATTCACAGCCCTTAAAAGCCAGATTATTGCACCAGCTCTGTCTTCACATTTCCATTCAAAACTCTACTTGTTTTGAAAGCTCAGCTCGAGCCAAACCCACCTCTTCAACTATCAAATTAGCATCCTTCCATAGTGCGAATTCTTAGCCGCTTCCTCTTTTTTTTATCTCGAGCTCATCTGCCAAAGCCGAGATTCTCATCGTGAGAGTCAAATCACGACCGAATCTGCCGGGGGTTGACTCTTGACCACCTTTGGTGGCGAGTCCCTTGGTCAAGTTTCCGCTCCTCGGTGCCCTCGCTATAATAGGATGGGAGTTTTCAATCTTGCCATCATTGTAATGGGTGACAACTGGCTGCCAAGGCTGTAAGTTAGTTCTCATTAGCTGTGCATCGTTAGTTTACGTATCTATAACATGAATTCTAACCATTAAGCGTAGCCCATTGATGGTGTGCTCCGGGGCTACTCCCAGATACCCTCTCGTGGCTGGGCGCTGCTCATCCTTCTTGCCATCAGAGGTAGAACTGGCTTCCACGTCTGTAAGTTATCCTCATTCGCTGTGCACCATTCGTGTAAGTATCTATGCCATAAATTCTGACTTTTAAACGCAGTCCCCTGATGGTGCCCTCTCGGGGGGCTCTCAGATATTCTATCGTCGCCTAGTACTTCGAATTCTCATAGGGCAACTGTACTGCACGCCTTATAGCCTTGTAAGATTCCTCCTCAAGAGCGTAGTGTTCCTCCAAATTCTATCATTCTTCTCTCAGCTAACCTGGAATGGTGAGTATTTTCTCTGTACCTCAACAGCTGCCGAGCAATCGACATTATGGTAGAAGGATCGAGATGGACCTGATGCCGCGAAGTCATCCCCTAGTGCCGGGCTTCAATGAGACTGGGACCTCTCACGCCCTCTGCACCTAGCCCAAAACATTACGTCCTTCTCGCTGTGCCCGCCCCAGTTCTTGTAGGGCGAGCGTACTGTAAGCCCATGAATGCTATAGGTACCTAGTTGAACGCCAACTCCTAGAAGAAACCCAGATTTACCTGCAGCCACTGGTATAATCCACGGCCAAGAGGCACATCCACGGCCGAGAGGCACATCCACGGCCAAGAGGCACATCCACGGATGAGCGGTTGTCCTGCCGCAAACGATGTCAGTGCGGTACGATGGGTGCCTGCTCGACTCTAGCAGGCACTTATCTGTCTGGGGCCCCGCTCGCCCTCACAATCCACCCAGTTCTAGGGGGGAGGGGAAGCCCCGACCAATATTCGACGCATAGTACAGTAAGTTTTTGTGATATCCGCGCTATGAAAGTAAAGACCGAGTATTGACTTTATCTAGGAAGCAGAAGATGGTGTCTTGCTGCGTTCCGCCGCCTCCCTTCTTGTGGGGTGAGTGTACTGCAATTCTCATTGATGCTGGGTGGGTAGAGAGATCCCAGGCGTAGAAGGAGGACCTGAAGTATATAAGGAGGGGAGCCAGAGGCGTAGAAGGAAGGAGGAGAAGAGCCTGAAACACGATAGAATTGTGCCTACAATGGGTGGGTTAAAAATACTTGTCCGAATACATCGGTGCTGGTGTTCGGGGTGGGGCCATCGTGCCCATAAATCTCCTGTTTTATGTATGTAAGAAGTCTAGGAAAAACGTTAACTTCTCGCTGTTTTGAGTTCTGTTTTTTTTTAAATGACTTTGCCCGTTTGATTTTTTTTTTGTTTAATTCATGCCCGTTTGGATCTCATATCGCCTGTGTGAGGTTTTTCCGTGTTCGATCTGTTTTTTTGGTTAATCATGAGTTTGCTACCGTCGTAAGTGGTGAGAAAATATACTAGACGTAATTCAATCTAGTTCAATCATGTTGGAGACTGGGAGTAGCGGTGATTATGGCCCAGACGCGGGTACACTCTGTAAGCAGCACTGTGCATGCCCAGAATTTATCTCATCCCTTAATCATGTATTTACCAGTAACTATCAAACCTGCACGCCCATTCATTAATTCGCAAACGCCCAAATAAGTGTCAGGTTGTCAAAAGCTATGCCATAGAACAGATTTCTCACAAAAAGGTCCTCAGAGGTAGAACTATGGTGAGCCATATTGGGTTGTCTGGTTGTCGGATTTTTGTAATGATCGAAGTAGATTTCCCACAAGACGTTAATTCCCAGGAGTAAAGCAGTGGTAAGCCGATCTGTGGCCTTATATGAGAGGCTACAGAGGGTAATATTCAATCACTTACCCGCCTCTACCCGCTTTCTTTTTGGGCTACCCCGGCCCCGCAAAGTACACCTTGGCATCCATAACACGGCAAGAAAACGCTAACTATGTACTTCGTGCATACATAACTAAACCTCTGCATACACCCAGACTCAAGACCTCCCCTTGGCCAAAGCAGCACATTTCCAGCTCATTCATCGAGCCCATATCCCACTCTTGTATCGGGCCATCTAACCCCCACCAGCAGCACGGAATAAATTTATAAAGACGATTGACAGGACGCATGAAGATAATAGAAACTGGCAGCTAGCTTCTGTTTTCTTCATGCAGGTATATCCTTGGGAATATTAATCTTCGGGACAAATGTATCTTCTGTGGATTCAGGAAATTTACATATTCGTAAAACTTGTGGAAGGTCCGGTGTTGGGGTACCGGTATAAAATAGGGAAGTATCTATGGTAAGTCCTTGAGAGACTCTCGGTATAGAAGTTATCTAAAATTTATTGGCATCCATCATCCCCTTCCCATCTCAAAGGGAAAAAGAGAAAAAGAAAAAGAAAAAAAAAAAAAAACAAGCCTCTGCGACAATCTTAGTAGATGTCCCGTTTAGGACTAGCTCAGACAGTCCGAGTGATATTTTATGAATAAGGGTTTGAAGTCACTTTTTAAAAATCACCAAATCACCAGAGAATTCGCACAAGACCAGATTTTTTTGACACACTTTTAAATAAATTCGTAACCATCATTCTACATCTAACAGTTCCATCCCCCCCTTTCCTATGCAAAAACCGTTTCCCATGCTACAAATAAAAAGAGATCCCAAAAAAAACCCAAGAGACAAATGAAAATCATAAACTATCTACCAAAACCATTTACCACCAAGAAGGGAAGCGGGGAGCACGGTAGCGGGGAGCCTTGCGGCGGGGGCCCATGGGACCACCGAAGCGGCCAGGTCCCTGCTTGAGCTCGACCTGGAGGAGGGCAACAAGGACATCCTCAGGCCTCTTGCAGCCACCCTGGATCTTGACATCGCGCTTGTAGATTGGTGCCACCTCGTCGGCGGGGGCCTCCTCATCGGCAGGAGCATCGGTTGACTCGTCGGCGGGAGCATCGGTTGACTCGTCGGCTGGGGCATCGACAGACTCATCGGCAGGGGCCTCGCCGGCAGACTCATCAGCTGGAGCCTCTCCGACGAACTCATCTGCGGGGGCCTCGCCGGCAGACTCATCGGCTGGGGCCTCGCCAACAAACTCATCAGCTGGTGCCTCGCCCGCAGACTCATCTGCTGGGGCCTCTCCGACGAACTCATCAGCTGGTGCCTCTCCGACAAACTCATCGGCTGGTGCCTCGCCGGCAGACTCATCAGCTGGGGCTTCTCCGACAAATTCATCGGCGGGGGCCTCGCCAGCGGACTCATCAGCTGGGGCTTCTCCGACGAACTCATCAGCTGGTGCCTCGCCCGCAGACTCATCTGCTGGGGCCTCTCCGACGAACTCATCAGCTGGGGCTTCTCCGACGAACTCATCAGCTGGTGCCTCGCCCGCAGACTCATCTGCTGGGGCCTCTCCGACGAACTCATCAGCTGGTGCCTCTCCGACAAACTCATCGGCTGGTGCCTCGCCCGCAGATTCATCTGCTGGGGCCTCTCCTACAAACTCATCGGCAGGTGCCTCTCCGGCATACTCATCGGCGGGGGCCTCGCCAGCTGACTCGTCGGCAGGAGCCTCTCCAACAAACTCATCGGCAGGAGCCTCTCCGGCATACTCATCGGCGGGAGCATCGACAGACTCATCAGCAGGGGCATCAGCGAGAGATCTCTTGTTGTTGTTGTTCTTCTTGGCGTTCTCGACGACCTTCTTGAGGGTTTCGATGTATTTCTCAATCTTGCGGACGAAGGCCTTGTTGTTTCGCTTGGGCTCGGCCTTGATGTGGATGTGGGTGTACTTGGCGTCCTTGAAGGCCTTCTGGAGCTGCTGCATGACCTTGTCGGCGTTCTGGTCGGGCTTGGTGCTGTTCTTGTTGTTGGGGGCGTCCCACTCGGCCAAGCAGCGCTTGAGGTCCATGTTGGCAAGGACGGCCTGAGGGATGATGTAAGGGTGCTTCTCCTCACCAGTGGCCTTGCGCATCACATCGGGGCGGAATCGCATGGAGGGAGTGGGAGTGGCTACGACCTGGGTGGCGCAGAAGGCAATGACCATGGCGGCGGTGGCGGCAGTGAACTTCATTTTGATTGATTTAGTGGTATGAAAAGGGTTTTAAAGGTTTAAAAGTAGTGGTTGGTGGAGCTGAAAGGTCGTGAGGAAAAAACGTGTATAGTAGAAAAGACAGAAATAAACTAAGCACAGCTCAGAGGTATAGTAAAGGAGTGACTAAAGGAGTGACTGTGAAAGTAAAGAAAGAAATGAAAAGAAAAGAAAGTGATCGTTGCCGGAACGAGTGAGTGATGAAGTGAATGTAGAAGTGAGTGAGGATGGGAAAAAAAGAAGTTGGATTCGGGGAGTCGAAGGTCGTATATAAACCATTGTGAGTAACATGATTGACCTCTTTACCGTATATTGCTTCCGGAGGTTGAGATGGAATGGATCTCTATTCGGACCCGGTGAGGTTGTGGTGTTGCGGCGTGGAGCAGATCTTTGCCAGGCACAGGGTGCTGTACCACACGAACGCCACACCACAAATAGTACTGACTGTGAGAGGTACAAGATTACTGCGCCAACATACTTAATAAACTCTGTAGTATGGCATGAACTTGTCATCAATAAAATTGTCAGCTTCGGTGGTACCGCGGATTATTGTGTATTGTTTCCATTGTGAACCCCACATGGAACAGTGGGATTGTTTTCGATACTTCGTGGGGTGTGCCAAGTATGTGTGTTGATTGTAGATGCACCAAGTACTTAATTCTATCGTGCCAGTATCTTTTCTCGTGAAGAACTACTGTTCATGATAGTTGTTATCGCCGCGAAATTGCCCAATTGCACAAGTAATGTCACGGCGAACAAACCTGGGCCCTCATACCTCCAATTAGCTAGGCACCATTCACATCCAGGTAAAACACCGACGGCACACGTACCTTTCCCCGGTGTCTCCACTCAAAGCCGTACGTTCTCTCCATTAATGCGGTTTATCCGGTCTGTAGGTACTGTATGTGTTTGGTCTACTTCCTGCTGTCAGCATCCTAAACGTGGTGTTTACCTAACAAACCCCACCCACCGGCAGGGTGTGGTTGTTGGAAGGAGAAGGTGCACAAACACGGTAAAAAGGTTAAATGGGATTAAGGAAGGCTGAGCCTCACTCGGTGGTCCCTCCATACCCCTGTCCCCGGCCCGCCCGCACTCGCTTGAGACCACCCCTGGCCGATGCCTGCCAAGACGGCTATGTATAGCAGCATTATTTAATCTCCTCCGAAGAATCCTAGATAAGTTTTTCATTCTAGGTATATATTTCGTACCTATAACGGTGGCTGGGAGGTACCTATAGCGTAGGTAGAGATCCTTCCTCGCTCGCCTTCTAGAAAGGATTGTAAGGAATATGGCGCGATCGATATAGTGGCCGGATGCAGTGGAGCATCTGTGCCGCATGCCTCCCGGGGTACGAAGCGGCGGCGAGTGATTTGATCGCTTGTGGCGGTGGCCTGCTGATAATTTTAGAGCTCGGTAGCGAGATGTTTCGCTCCTACGGTGGGTGAGTGACAGACGCATAGGCTCTCACTCGTATTTACGAGTTTTTGAGAGACTTCTGTGGTAGCTTGGTATGCGCCAATCAATGCCTAATGTTGCAGTAATGTGCTTTGAATTGATATTGAGGGTTGGTATCTGCACCATGGAGTATGGGTGTCCTTTTTTTGGAGGAAGATTGTTTTTCCTTTTGTTCTGAGAAGTACATGTATGTACACTTCGTGACCAATATGTTTTCCATGCAGTTGTGTGTTGAAGCCAAGACCTGACTGGTGACGAGTGATCACCGATGATCATATAATCATTGCAAACCAAAGCCTTTGTTCCATCTATTAGCGCATTTATGTTCAACACGCTGAAACTTGAAATTTCTTCGACCTAATCTTTCTCGCCTCTGTCTTTCCCCTAGCTTGGCTCCTCTCCCTCTCCAAATCTCCCAACCACTCTTCGTTCTTCATTATGATTTGGTTTGCGTAGTCAACCACGTAGCCCGGGCTTCACCAAAAGTCCCAGCACAAGATAGCGCTCGTGCTCACAGCATTTCGTTTATTCTCAGGCCAGCTGCCCTTATGAAGTTACGCACCCAGCGTAACGCGTCCTCTCCCTCCCGCCCAGCGCGTCGAGACGCCTCACCACTCTGAAATTTAGTCCAGTCACCTGTCCTGTCAAATATAGATTTCTAAACACCAATTCCGAGCATTCTTCCCATAGAAAGACGCGGGGCATCACGTCTTCGGTATGTCTAAGATGTCACCATAATATATCACTCGATATTTGATTTGCACTTGTCTTGTTGTTCTTACTGTTATTGCCATTGTTGTTAACCTATGACTTGCACATATAGGCAGGCTGGTTGGACAAAGTCTTTCTAGTTTGATCGACTTTAATACTACACCGCAGTAAATCAGTTGGCGGGGAAGCTATGAGCACTTAGGACTAGTCTGCGGAGCCAAGCCGTTCTAGGAGATTAATGTCCTAGACATTTTCGATACCTTCATATTCTGGTTCGATCGTACGTGTCCATCGATCATTTCACGCGACAGAGCTTGAAATAGCGTTGTAATTTCGTTCCTAGACCTTTGTTGCGCTACTCATTTCTCGTTGTGCGGACGTGAAGGGTGAATTCAAATCCAGTCAACTAAAGAGTCCTAAAGACTTCCATAGCATAGGACAGATATCCTCTCAGCACAAAGGTCCACATACTCTCTCGTTCAGCTGCGTCTGACTGAACAAGGTGTGTGGTGGTTTTTGGTTCGAGTCTGAATAATTTTAGTAGGTTGAGTGAAGCCCACTCTAGGATGAAGAACCTACCCTCAAGACGGATTCAGGTAGCATTGATTTCGCTAAGCTATAATGGCTCTAAATGCCATTACTTCTCTTACCAGACCATGGCTCCGAATGGCCCCGTTATTGATTGAGAGATGTTCGTTGCTCTAGGGAATAATAATGGCACGTATGTGGGCTCTCTATTCAAACAACCTGGAGAACTGTACCCTAGTGATTATAGGCCTTCGTCTGCGTTGGATATAGGTCCTTTCTCGGTTCTGGTCGATCGAGGAGTTATTAGAGCAATGGAAGCTAGGGCCTCATCATCTTTTAATTCGATAGATGAGAACACACGCTGTCCAACGCCTCTGGCCAAGATGTAATTACGAGGCGTTATATGGGCTATACCGAGACGCTTGGGAACAACGAGGCTATTCTTTCATGGACGGGGGCGCTGGTATATGTACTCGAACGTTGAACGGGTTATAGAACCGCAAATACTCTTGGAAGATCATTTTAGGAGTGTGGGATATCTCTCGAAAAGTACTGCCCACCTAAAGTTGGTGCCAAGGTAGGCAGAATCGACAGACGAAAGGGGATCAAATTATTCCACTTCTCGGGATATCTATCCGATCATAGAAGGACATGTATGTGCTATTAGCATTAAAACAGGGGAGGAATCTCGCGAAAAGTAAGACACTCAGAACCGGAACCCGAGAACGAAGGGGGAGCACTCTACTATCGAGTGACATTCCATGCATGACCATTGACAATCTTGCCCGCCCCAGTCATGCAAGCCAATAAAAAGCGTGCATATATCCTCACTCAGGGTCCAGGGTCCAGGGTTTGGTTGGCTGGCTGTCATGGCTGTCAAACAAGATCTAGAACAACCTCGGCTAGATCCCACCCACACCCCCCGACCAACCGCCGCACGCTGCTTTCCAACGATTACGATCCGCTATCTCAGCTCCGTACATACATAGAAGTAGAGGGCCTCCTCCGGTCCATGTCCTAACTAATTCTTACGAATTCTTGATCATGGAGAGCTAACCTGCGCTAATCTGCGGGCGACCCCTGCAACCCCCGCACTTTTTGGCCCGCTGCCTGGTTCATCTGCTCATCTGCTCATTACCAATGGCGAGATAATCATATATCATCACTTCTAAAGCATTTCAACATCACATCCATCAATCCATCCAAGGTAGGAAGCCGAGAAGTTGTTTCGAAAATTTGGGAAGTTGCCGAGGCACCGACTAAGCGACTTGTGGATACTAGTATAGTGCTGTGGGTAATATTGCTTTGTTCAAGCTATATAAATTCAAATATCAGACTTGTTCCTCTTCTATCACTACCAAGAATCCGCAGCAATTGCAGGAGTGATTGAACCAGCAGCAGCAAAATATATATATCACGAATAATATAATGCCAGTCTTTGTCGAACAAGCCGGTGAAGGGCGAGACTCCCGTGTCAACCCAGCGCACCTCAACCCCCTCCCACGCCTTTCCCCAGCTCCTCCAGCCCGCCCCACAGCAGACGACACAATCGAGCGCTATGAAGTCATCATTGTCGGATCGTGAGTTCTCCCCCCCCCCACCCCCCCCAGATCCGTACGTACCAGACAATTCATTCTGACCTCCAAACAGTGGTCCAGCAGGAATCATGACCTCCGTCTGCCTCGCGCGCTACGGAGTAACAAGCGTTCTGACAGTCGACGAGAAGACGGCGCAGATCCATGCCGGCCAAGCAGACGGGATCCAGCCACGGACGTTGGAGGTCCTGCAGTCGCTAGATCTTGCCCACGAGGTCCTCACGCAGGGGTGCCAGATGCATGAGGTCGGCTTCTGGAATCCTATAGAGGACGGGGCCGGGATTGTCAGAACTGCGTTTGTGCCTGATGTCGCGGTGCCAGCGAGGTACCCGCATGAAGTCACGATACATCAGGGCAGGATTGAGAGGATTTTTAATGAGGATCTGGAGAAGAATGGGAACAAGGTGCAGAGGGGGTGGAAAGTGCTAGGATGGGAGTTTGACTACGAAGATGAGGACTTCCCGGTAGTTGTCAAAATGAGCGAACAGAATATGGAAAGAGTGGTTCGGGCAAAGTACTTGGTCGGCGCGGACGGCGCACATAGTACTGTTAGAGATGGCATGGGGTTGAAGCTTGTCGGTGATCATACAGATCATGTCTGGTAGGTTACCCATCTCATATAAGTGGCATATACCATTTATCAACTAACCATCTGTGAATTATAGGGGTGTAATGGATGCTGTCGTCAAGACAGATTTCCCAGACATTAGAAAAAGATGTGCAATTGTAAGTCTACCACTAATACCCCCCTAGATTCTAGATTCCTAAAAAATGACATACTTACGCATCTCACCCCTGCAGCACTCTAGCACAGGGTCCATCATGATCATCCCCCGTGAGCGCATCTCCGGAAACAAGGTCCTGACCCGAATATACTGCCAAATGGAGGACGAAGTCGAGCGTGACCCGACCATCGCCGCTCCTTCGACCGACGATCCCACTGCCGCCAAACAACAGGCCAAAAAGCGCCGAGAGAAGGTGACGCTCGAGCGCATCATCTCGCAGAGCCAAAAGGTTCTCGCCCCTTACACAATCAGCTTTGCCGACGTCGACTGGTGGGCCGCCTACCAGATCGGCCAGCGTGCAACCACCAAATTCTCCACCGCAGACAAGAATGGCGTCCTCCGTGTCCACATCGCCGGCGACGCATGTCACACACACTCCCCAAAGGCAGGCCAAGGGATGAATGTTTCCATGATGGACGGCTTCAACCTCTCCTGGAAACTCGCACACGTCCTAAACGGGCTCTCTCCAGCGAGCGCGGATCTGATCGCTACATACGAACATGAGCGCCTCGACATCGCCCGGCAGTTGATTGCCTTCGACACCGAGTTCTCCAGCATGTTCTCTGGCAAGATTGGCGCCGAGACAGGCCTCACACACGAGCAGTTCGTCAAGGTGTTTAGTACCGGCAGCGGCTTTACGAGCGGATGCGGTATCCAGTACCGCGAGGGCCTCCTCGTCGCCAAACAAGAAACCACCCCCTCGGGCGTACCGGAGAGCGGCCTGCTGATCACTGGGCGGCGGCTCATGAACGTGCGCACAAAGAGATTCGCTGACGCAAACCCCCGCGACATCCACGATGACATGCCGACCTCTGGGCGCTACAGGATCGTGGCGGCCCTGCCAACGGCCTTCAGAACGGATCCAGCTGCGTTTCAGGAGGTCGTGGAGAGCCTGGTCGAGACGCTTCCGGGGAGGTTCCCGGAGGGCGTAGTCGAGACTGTGGTCGTGTTCCCAGGAGAGCGGGGGAGCCTGGAATGGACGGATTTCCCGGCGTGTGTGAGGGAGAGGAGTGAGTGGCTTGTGCTGGGCGACCACTACGGGACGGTGTATAAGACTTGGGGGGTGGAGGAGAGTGCGGGTGGTGTGGCAGTCGTGAGACCTGATGGGTATGTCGGGCTTGTTGCTTCAGCTCTTGATGCTGCTGTGGCGGAGGTGGGGACGTATCTTGAGGGGGTGCTTATGACCGTTTGAAAATGAGGTTTATAGCTTTCTCGTCCCCTCTTTCTTAGATTTTAGACAATTCAAATAAATATCCACTACAAAAATCTGCTATGGTATTCATGAACAACTTAAGCCTCTAACTACATATTTTCTCGTATGTTCTTATTCGAAGCCCGAAAATCTACATACAGTTGTGTAGATCCTCTACATGTATCCCAATATGTAGCCAAGAGCAATGATATAATAAAGCAGTTTACGTGACCTCTTTGACTACTTGTACCCATATGTGCGTCTTGTAAGCAACCTGTTTTCCGCCCTCAAAAAGAACTCTTCCTTCCATCATCCACGCAAACCACGCCCTGCCACCTTACATAACCACGCAACTAAAGGTCACCATAACCCGGGACTCGACCCAAAAGTTTAAAAAAGAAAAGAAAAACTCCCCCGGACCAAGCCCGCCCTGATCTGCGAAGGGGACCCCGGCCCCGTCTTACGAGAACCGGACACAACGTTTTCCAATGATATCATGCACATCTTTAGGTCCTACTTTGGCCAGAAACGGCTCTGGGTGTGTATATGTATGTATGTAGGTAGAGGGGTGTATACCACGCCGGTGGCCGGCCGCATCACATTGCAGTTGCAGTTGCAGTTGCAGTGCTTGTAGATTACGCACACGTGCGAAATCAGGAATTAATTCTTTTCTTTCCCCGCGATGGAAGTGTATGTAGGTCGAGGAGAGTAGAATAGGCGGGCCGCGGGTGAGTTGTCAACCCCAGCTAGCTCATTCCCAATTTTCCATTTTCTTTTTTAATTTGCTATTTCCTTTTTTTTTTTCTTTCCATTTTTTTTTTTTTTTTTTTTTTTACCTTTGTTCTTTATTCCTTCCTTAATTCTCCCATGTGGATATATATATATTTCTTTTTCTTTTTCTCCATACCGCCCCATGGATGGGCTGTCTTCTCTTACATACGCACAAAAGCTTAAAAGCCTCACGCATCACATCACGCATGGCTGTTTTTGGCCATTGTTCTTTTCGGTGTTAGTGGATGTAACCCTAACCCTGGAGGCCGAGTGAGAGTATGTGATGGGGGCGGGACCTTTTTTTTTTTTTTTCTTTTTTTTTTTTTGTTTAATTCATTAGAGGCGGGATTGTTTGGTAGGAGGGGAGTTCCGGAAAAGAGATGTGTGGATGAGGATGGAGGGAGGCGCAGGGGTGTGAGTACATAGAAGTCATGGTGTATCGTGGTACTCTAGGGTGTATTGTGCTGCTGGGAAGTCGGCGGGAACGTACATACAGCTAGCTAGGCCCTGATTAGACGTCCATGTAGCTATAGGTGTAGGGGTGGATATGTGGTACCTACAATAATATGGCGCCTCGATATAATGCCGCGCCGGCCGGTCGATGAAACCGATTTTAGGTTAAGTCTTGATTTTGCTTCTACATTCTTCTCTGTGCTTCTAGCTGCGTGCTGGTTGTGTATAGGCTTAGGCTTAAGCTTCTCCGGCATGACCCTGCCTCTACCTACCTCTGCCTATACTGTCCAAGCAACCCCCCCTTACTTCCCACGTTGTACCAACTAACCTAAATGAAATATACCACTATGTACTCATGGCTCACTCACGATATATCGCATCGCGGAATCGACGTAGCGCAGCACAGGCTGTATGTGCATGTTACCATGCCGGTGGGATTTGAAGAAGAAGAAGAAGAAGAAGAAAAAGAAGGGCTGGCTATTCTTTCCCTCCGATTCGTGAGGAGGCAAGCAAGTATGTTGGTCGGTCTACATGATGGACGGCGATATATGCTAGCTGGTATCATATTGTGTTTCGAATTCGCCTCTGTGCGCGAATCGGTTTCGTGGGGTACATGTGGGTGTCACAGGTGGTGGTGGTGAGGTTTCATGACAGGGAATGGTATAGATAGGGAGAGGAAGAGATTTCACGGAGGTATGTCTGCTAGCTACATAGCTAGTTAGCTGGATAATCAGACAGCTTGGCCATGTATGCTCGCTGGCGGGAATGGCGCGCAGCAGTGTTGGATAGTTAGTGATCATGATCATGGGTGTCTTTTTTTTTTTTCTTCTAGCTGGCTGGACAGACAGCCTTGGAGATATAGTTTTGTGTGAGGGGAGTAATCAGGATATCGGTCGATATCAGAGGATATTGGCATTGGCATGGGGTGATATGATGCTGTGGACGTATACGTACGTACGTTGTGGTACATACATACATGTAGTACTAGCGGTGTACAAGGACAAGGACAAGCTTAACCAGAGCGCATTAATTGATTGATTGATTATGTTTCAATATTGTGATTATATATGATATCGATGATGCCATTTCTCCCGAGCCAAGATCTGGACGTCGTAACTACTCCGAAGAGTTGAGACTGATAACTGCCAACCATTGATGTGCAGTGGTCTCGAAAACTCAAATCTCAAAACTCAAAACTCAAACTCAAACTCTGGTGAGCAGAGTGGTGCACAGCCATCAGTCATGTCATCCAATCAATTGTCTCTGGAGAAGCGTATATGTAACCTCCCCCCCGGGGGAACCAAGCCTTCAAGGCAGCAAGCTATGTATATGGTAAATACCTAATTACGTACGTACGTAGTATCCATCATGATCATGATTCTGCCAAATGCCCTATTACTACCATTATAAAATTCTGCCCCTCCGGGCCCAAAAAGCAAAACGAGTATTTGACCTTCCCAACCGGGCACCCATTACTTGGAAAAAGCAAATCTTCCCCCCATTTCCCCCAATTATTTCTCGTACCTATAGGGTCACATCAGCCAAGCCCTTCCATTACGTGGGCACAACACGCATCCGCCACACCTGCCGCTGGCTGGGCATTTTCTCGGCGCGGAGGGGCGGGGTGAGAGTGCAAGTTGTAACTTGTCTGGTATTGTATTACGTGGATTGAGCCAGCCAAGGGAAAACAGCGTGCTCAGTAGGTACAATCACAACGTATCATATCATGATTGTGGCAGTGTAGTCTGGGCTATAGCTAGCTGCGTATTATATTAGTAGTGGTTATTATGTCAGTGCACCAGGGTCTCATCTACTCTGCTGGTGGAGGTTCCACAACGATAAGGTAGAGAGCAGAGCAGAAGAGCAGTGCAAGGTATCCAAGGTAAGGTAATGTAATGTAAGGCTCAACCACAACAATTAACCCACCCATTACGCTCCTACCCGCCGCGGCGCATCGGTGGAACCCACGGAAGAATCTACTTCTAAAATATGCCACTCCAATCCAATCTCTCCCTTCCCGCGCGGGCGCGGGCGTTAAAAATAGTCCAGGGAATGTAAAGGTAAAGTAACGGTCTCTACTGCACGCACGCACGGAGGAACGTTGACTATCATTTAGTCTCCTCGAACCTCTCCATAGGACAGGAGCACAGCATTGTCGGAAATACAACGACGCGTCATTCCGTTTTGCAATTTGCCTTGTTCCTTTTTTGCGAATCTTCTTTTTCTCCATTCTCATGATCAAATTTTACTCCAAACCTCTGGGCGCGGCGCGGCGCGGCGGCGGCTTGGCCTTTGATTCTCTTCGGAGCAAAGCCCACGAATGCAGGGCGGGCCAAGGAAATGATGATAGTTGGTTATCTTGGCGTGGCGAGTGATTCGCTGTGATGGGTTGTCTGGTCGGAGGTAGAGTAGAGTAGGAGTAGGATGGGGGATGCATGGACGGACGGACAGATGGACAGATGGGACGGGCCCGAGTGATGGTTATCGATCTTGGGGTGATACTCTGTATTTTACCCAGGAAGGCTGGGCGTGGGCTTGGGCTTGGGCGGTGTTTTGTTTGAGATGATGGGATCTTTCATGATCTTGATGATCACGATTGTGATCAGCAGGGAGAGGGGCAGAGGGGAGGGGTTGTGGATATACGTTTGGCTTTCATGATCAGGGTAGGTAGGGAGGTGATGGTTGAAATAAATTAGTGACGTGGTTCCTATCATTGGTTGGAAGAAGAGTATCATAAGTAGCCAAGTAACTAGGTAGCAAGGTAGTTGAGTAAATTGTTTGATCGATTTGTTTGATCGATTTGTTTGATTGATTGATTGTTCCCTTGTAGAAAGAGTACCAAGTACTCTTGGTAACAATAGATAACGTAGTGTAGCTAGCTAGAGTACATGAATGTTCCCCCCGAACATCCAAAAAAGAAAGCCAAGGAAAAATGTCGTAGTCATGGTATCAATAGAATTGAGTAAAAGTAAAAGTAAAAAAAAAAAAAAGGCCAGAAACAAAGGGAAAAAATAAAATCGCCGCCTCGGGCAAAGAAAGTAAGTGATGAGGAAACGACCCCCCGCGGAATACGAGTCGCGCGCGGCCTCTCTTCTTCACATGGAAAAGTAAAGCAAATAATCCCACCCTCAAACAAAAAGAAACGAAGGAAACGAATAAATAAAAAACTCCGTGCAACCCCGATATTCCCAACCCGGCCCCCCGAAGTAAAGCAAATCCAGCTTCCCTTAAAAAAATTCAAAACCCGTTCGCTCCGTTAAAAGACACCGAAAAAAACAGTAGGAGATTGAAACGATGGATAGGAAAAAAACAACAACGCCGCGCTGTAAAAAATATTGTATCCTCTCCATAGAGCTTAAGAAAAAAAGGAAAAGTGTCGAGAAAAATTCAATTCAAAGGCTGCGAAAAAAAGCTGTTAGTAAAAATGATATGAAAACAGTATAATTTGGTAGTGACATACCTTATGATAGCGCCTAATTAATCCCAAATTATGAGTCCATGGAAGAAACCCTCTTTGGCCTCTCAGAACTGTACTTCCTGAGAAGCTTCGAGGGCTTCCATCGCTTCGACAGGCTTCTCGGCCTGCTGCTGCTGCTCCTTCTCTCAACCTCCTCATTCGAGCTCGCAATACTCGATTGTGAAGCCTAAATCCAGAACCACTATTAGCCCTCATCCCCAACAACAAAAAATGATAATTAAAAAAAAAAAACTTACCGAGCTAGCAGCTGAAGAAGTAGTGTCCATCTTGACAATAAACCCATAATTCCTTGACTCCATGCGCATCATCTCCTCATCGCGACATCTCTGGCGATATAGATCTCCCTCTGGGCCGGGCGCATACCACTCCTGCGCTGCGCGACGGGCATGCAGCGTCTCCATGAAAGCAGTGAAGCCCGGGTCGTTGTCTTCCTCGTTCGAGGAGTCGCTGTCGCGGAATAAACGGGTGATGAGGTTGGTAAGCATTTCGAATGATTTGTATTATTTGTTTTTTTTCTTGCTTTAATTAAAGGCAAGAATGGTAGTTAGGATCAGGTGAGGCGTTATTGAGGCTCTAGGTTGATGGGATGTGGGTAGAGGTATCGTGGGATTTAGATCGTGTGGATTATTTATTTCCTTTTTTATGATGATGCTAGTGGTTTCTTGATCGTGGGCGTGAAGCAGGATGTGGGTTTTATTATTACTGTCCTGCGGTGGTAAGTAGTATGTAGTTGTGTGTGGTAGTAGTGGATGGTATTATTGTAATTGCGTGGTTGGCCGATTAATTGTATCGATGCGATCTGGAGAGCGAGAAGATGGAAGGGCGGTGAGAAGTTAGCTATATACTCCAGCTAGGGGGACACCCTCGATCGATTGTGTGCAGTATCACTGACGGTTTCGAGAGAGCGCAGCCCCATAGTGAGTTGACCATCCAGCTTTTATTCAAGAGCCACCATGGCCTGGCCAGTGAGTGAGGCTCGTGAGGCATTTTCCGTCTCACTCATGTCTACGGTCTCCCTCACTCGCGCACCTTCACTTTACTCACTTTTCTGGTTATGGTACACCCCCGTCTCAACCTCGCGTGTTCGGAAATGCCATAAGTGTTTTTTTAGAGCCATTTCCCTGTTTCTGGGTGAAAGGGAGCGCCAGAAAGAAAAAAAAGGAGGGAGGGGTGACCCAGCATGAGCAGTGTGCGTGAGTGAGTGAGTGGGTGTGAGAGGAGGGTGGCATGCCTACTACTGGTCACGAACGAGGAGGAAATGATATCAAAGTTGGGCTTCCTTTTCCTCAATGAACCGGGGTATTGGAACGAACCACATAGTGGGGTAACTAAATACGTGGCACGGTAGTGGTCGAGCGACACTGACGGGGGACGTTGGATTTCCTATTCAACTTCCCAAAGAAATAATATTCTCCTACTACTCTGTTTACTTACTTTCATGACCTTTGTTCGTGAGGTGCGATGCCTTTTTTTTCCCCCCACAAAGGAGTTACGATACGTTTTCAGGTGCACAAGGCAACGGCGGCGGCTGCGGTGTGCGTGTGGAAACTTTGAAATAAGGATTTACCCTCTGCACAAGGTCCAGCCGCCGCGGTGGATAGCCCTTTTCAAGAAAGAAGAAACGTGCTCTGGAGCGAACATCATGAAAATTACATTTTAAGACTGCGTTCCTCAGTGTCCCACTCGTGTGCTATCGTGAAACAAAGTAAGAGAAATGCTGTGAGGTAAGGGTTTGGTACGTATCAGCTCAGATAGGTAGGCACCAATACAACCAAAAGCACGCCGAAGGGGTTAAAGCACCCCAATGCGGACCCGATCAATTGCGAAGCAATAAGGACCCACGTGTGGTGTCTGGCACTGTGCGATGTATGTGAGTGAGCGTGCGTAGAGAATACCTACCTGCTCTCTCTAGATAGTTTGCCTTCAGTGAGCGTACTGTAATGCAACGGCACGCCATAATAATTTTGGTACCGGTATATGATATTCGGCAAATGATATCTTTGAAAGTTTCCTTGGCCCCCTTACTCCACCTCCTCAGCTGCTGCAGCAGCAGGCTCAAGCTTCCTTCCCCTCAACCCAGGCGGATTGGAAACTGGAATTTTATCAGCCAAACTATGACCACGTGCATAAAGTCCCTCTAGCCAGATGAAAAATAAGTTACATAATAGATGATTCGTTCTTTCTGCCCACTCCTGGGAAAATGAGGAAGAAAAGAAAAGACTACATGGACCCAGCGGCTATTCGGAAATTATTTGGCCTGGCTGGTGATGATGATTGTTGCGTAATGTATGATTCGCTTTTTCTACAAATACTCTTAATAAGTGTTTATTTTGATCACTGATCTCTCCAGGCTTTTCCAAGTCGGATTTTCGGGACCCTCCCCTGGAGTAAAAGTCAATCCATCAAGAGCAAGCAAGCATGGCTGGTACTGGTAGAGTAGCTGGCACTATAGAGTAGGTACTTATTGCCGTTTTCTTTTCTCTGGACCCTGCCTGAGAAACCTGGCTATCTGCTAGCAATGTAATAGGGCAGCTTATCCTTGGTATGAACAAAGGTACCGAAATCTAGTGTAATGTTTCACCCCCCCTGCGCGCACCCCGCGGAGCCCTGGACCCGCGACCGCAGCACTCACTGCGGGGACCCGATTATATCGGGGAGCCGGGAAGTTGATAGGTTGGGGCCAAGTCGGATCAACGGTAATAAGCAAATAGGACAGGAAAAGGAAAGAAGAAAGGGTCCTCCATACTTTGCCGAGGTACGTATGTATGTATGTATGTATGTCGAGTGTAGGCAGGACCGCAGGTTATTGGGAATTGGAATCATCGGTTTTGACGCTGTCCATCTGAACTTGGCGAATCAATTCGGTACCTACAAAACCCTTGTCAGTAACGTCCCTTATCTCGGCTTCCCAAAGATTCTCCGTAGCCCAACAGCGACCCCGGGATTCCCGTCGTACCGAAATTTTGGGCACATTTTAGACTTTGACTGAGGTGGGGGTTAGAAACAAAACTTATCAAAAAAAACCCTTTTAAACGAAACATATCGCACTCCACACACCATCACAACAACAACCCCAAACATCCCACAGCCATGGCCACCCCAACGAAGATCAATGTCTCGCTTCCCCAGCTCGCTAAAATGATTGATCACTCCCTCCTCCACCCCACGATGACTGATGCAGAAATTCGTGAGGGTCTCGAGCTTAGTAAAAAATACAAGGTCGCAACTGCCTGCGTCAAGCCCTACTCCATCCCATTGGCTCGTGAGGTGCTCTCCGGTAGTGGAGTACTCGTCTGTCCTGTCATCGGCTTCCCCCACGGGAACAGCACAACTGCCATCAAAGTCCAAGAGGCAGCAGCTGCCGTGGATGCGGGAGGAGATGAGATAGACATGGTTGTGAACGTCGGGAAAGTATTGGGTGGCGATTGGGACTACGTTACAGAGGAAATTCGACAGATCAACCAAACGGTTGTTCAGAAGGGTGCTATCCTGAAGGTTATCTTCGAAAACGATTACTTGAACGAAGACCATATCGCCAGGTTGTGCGGAATTTGCTCCGACCTTGGCGTCGCATTCGTCAAGACATCGACGGGGTACGGCTTCGTCAAACAGTCGAACGGATTTTACTTGTATGATGGTGCGACATATCCGCATTTGAAGCTGATGCGGGAGAAGTCGGCTTCGGGCGTGCAGATCAAGGCGGCCGGGGGAGTACGAACGTTAGATGATCTATTGAGGGTTATGGCCCTTGGTGTGACGAGGGTTGGGGCCACCGCTACAGTTGCAATTCTGGAGGAGGCAGAAAAGAGAGGCATTGGGGAGGAACCAGTAGAAGTTGAGGTTGAGCTTAATTGATGGAAGTGGGTTGTACGAGTTTCTGTGTTCCTGAGCGGAACAGATGCCCGTGTGAAATATATGATGATAACATTTCTTTGCAGTCAGGGCCGACAGATATTTCGCGGCGAAGGTCCAGCTTCAGCACAAAGACCCCAGTCTCTATGTCTTGTGATCTTTGAAATCTGATGATGAGCTCGAGAGTTTGTGGTCATTACATCCCGAAAAAGAAAGTGCCTTAACTAAATGAGCGTCTGCCCCACATGTAGTTTTCGGTCATGAAGATAAAAATTGTCGACCACGGTAAGAAAGACTTTGTAGTGACTCATGGACGATGACTCGAGTGTAAGGCTGGAGCTGGACGTCGGACACTGGTGACGTTACCACAAACGTCAACAGTGATCTCCTCAACTACAACTAATGTAGACTTTTGCCGGTGCACTACAGAACGAATTTCCAATGGCATTGTGAGGGTTATGATATTTTCGTGATGGCCAATTAATACATTGAGCATCTGGGCCTTCACTAAACGCCATATCATTTTTCTGCAGTTATGTTTCACCTTTGAATTCTTCCTTGCTTCCAAACATGAGGGGTAGGGCGTTTGACATTTTGCGCATCTCCAGGGAAGCATATTGATGTAGTACAGCTGCACGAAGAAAAAAAGCATTTGATTATTCAAGATATTCACACGTTGTCACTCGACCGCCACCAACCATCTGATTGCGGCATCAACACAATCAAACTGATAATGCATACTTGGAATAGAAAGGGGAAGAAAAAGATACCCGTAATTAAAAGAAATACTTATTTCAATAACCACTGCTTTTACTTAGGTGTATGGCTTGCCTAAGGCCCCCGTCGTATGGAGATGCGGAGAAATGTTTGACGTCAATTTACCCACCGCAGGTAGATACACCGTGGACCTCTAGATTGTGCAGACAGCCCTATGGGCCCTAGATTGACTTTCTGTTGGGAACAGCAATAGCTTCATAATTGGCTACTCTAACGTCAAGCTACTAAAGTGTGAACTGATTATTGATCATTTCCCTGCTGATCCCGTTAGTCTTTAGTAATGGGTAACAAAGATTGCCCATTCACACAGAACAAGTGTGTAACTCGAGCTGTTTCTTTTTTTCAATCCCTTAATTAGTTTCGCCTATTGCCCAATTGCGTACCCATGGCTTGAGCACAGGTAACCGAGAATCTGGGGTTCTAGTTCAGTTGTGAATCAAACCATGAATCTCATGTAAGAAATGCTCCAAAGCGGCTTCTGCTGCCGTACAGGGAGCTTCAGTTTGAAGGTTCCTTTGCTCTGGGTACGCACAGCTCAGCTCAACACCATGGTTTTTTTTCGTGAGAAAGTTTCGTGGCTCGATAGACTGATGATGGACGTTCTTTAGGTATCTTTGAGACTGAAATATCCGCTGGCCCGGGACCATTCCAGGCCGCTGAAAATGACCACCCAGCCAGCACTCTGTAATTGCTTGCCTTGTACTCATGGTAATCCATCCATAGTGCTTGCCTTCTTTACGCACCTATCTGTTGTGTTTCTAGATGTCTTTCTTTGCTTTTATCGCTCTGTCAGATTGGCCTGCGTGTTTTGTCGTCGTGACAGCCGGCGTCAGCTGCATGATGAAATACCCAGCTGGCTGTTTATCATGGAAGAGTAATCAACCATTAATTGTGCGAGGCTTTTTTTCCCCCTACAATTGTTTTCAACGAAAAGTTTTTTTTTTAAATCCTCACATTCGGATGCTGTTGGAAAGCTTTGCGGATCTAATATCACAAACTAGGCACCGGCCTGATAAATTAACGATAAGAATATACTAGCCTCCTCCATGCATTAGAAGGCATAGCCAAAAGAAATTTCATATCTCGAGGGGTAGGCATTGGATCTACAGATAGCTATCTCATTCAATCTCAATCTCATTGGCCAGCGTAGTAGATAGAACTCGAGCACTTACCTTAATTAAAAAAACTTGTATATACTTTCTTTTTTCTCCGTACATAGGCTTGCAGAAGAAGAAAAGTCTATGACGTTCAGGTACAGTCCTCAGATTGTGGCTTGGTCTCGTGCTGAATTCTTACCCCTGGAATGTTCCGCGGCGCATCTGATCAGATCAGATCATGAAGTGGCCGTGATTCAAACTCTTGACACTTATTAAAACTGTCTGATAAGCACAAAGTGAACCGAATTGTATATAAACAGCGCTTATCGTTGCCGACTACCCACGATATCTAACTACAGTGAGTTGTGTATGAGGGTTTAATTGTAGTCAAGTACTGAGCACATACGTACGCAGCTCGAGACATATATAGAGTATCCCCTCGCATTACCCATCTGCCTTTTGCCAAAACCGGACCTCGGAGTTGAGTTTTTCCTTTTTTCCCCATTCCCCAGTTTTTCCCACCGGCCGGCCCCAACCTCCCTTCGGGTCCATGCATCATTTAGCCCCCCTGTCCAATAATGATCCACCATAAACTAACCTCAAGAATCTTTGAGCTCCACCACCTGCGCGAATGTTTGCACCGAGATATCTTTCGCCAGAAAGCTTGGTTTGAGCTTCATGCAGGGGTACTTCTAGAAGGATTGCATAGTTGAACTGAATATCTTTCTCTTGCTATAGCAAATTAGCAAAACTAGTAAGTGGGTTCTCGATTCCCGGGGTATCATCATCCCGAAGTTGCGCTTCGGCTGGGAAATCTGATATTTATCCAACCCATGGAAGGCCTCGAGCCTCGCTACTCTTCCCCGCAAAGCACATACTTACCGCTCAAATGGAATCCGGGGGCGGGGAGTACTCTAGATTAATCGGTGACACTGACTAGCTGGGTACTGTTGCTATCATATGAGATGAGGACGGAGATTCGGTAGAAGGAGTTAGGAGATGAGATGGCCAGGGGACCTTGCTTTAAATTCGGGCCCTGACTCCCTTTTTGTTGTGATTTTGCTGTTCGTCACCTCAAGTCTCCTTTGCTACTTCTGGCTTCTTATTTTCAATCGAAAGAATGAAGTTTACTCTCGGTGTCGGCGCCTGTTTGGTCGCACTCGCAGCGGCTTCTCCGACCACGAGGAGCTCGAAAAAGTCACCATTATCGCTTGTGATACATAACGATGGAACGAATGGTACCTTTTCGTCCACTATTGCGAGTGACAAGATCTCTATGCATATTGGTCAGCAATATGGTATGTGAATTGATTTAATCGAGAGTTCGAGGGAAAGAAAGTTAGGACACTAACGGGATGATATTCAGGTACAAAGTTGATGTACAAGGGCGAAGACCTGGTAAAGAATGCCACAGGAGCTTATGCAAGTTATGGTAAACGCTACCCCTTGTAAATATAAGCTTTGATAGTTTGACTAACAATCTTCCAGCCGGCCGCTACTTTGACCTCAACTATACGTCTGCCGCAATCTACTCAGAGACCCAGGACATGCTTGACATTGGTTTCACCGCCAAAGAAGGTGTTGTCCACTTCGTTCTAAAAACCGGTCTTGATGGTTTCTACTCCTACTTCGTCAATAAAGCTCTCGGCGTGCAAGGGGAGTTCAGAACCCTCTACCGTCTTGACCCCGGGCTGTTTCCAAATGGCCGGACGTACCTCAAGGATGAGCCGTTGCCTCTATTTTCAGATATCTTGAGCGGAACTAATGTTCAAGACGAAACCTGGCAGCGTCCCGACGGCACCTATATCACCAAATATGACTGGTCGCTTTTCATGCGTGAAAGCGACTTCTACGGCGTGTATGGGGATAAGTTTGGTTGCTGGCTTATCAACCCTGGGAAGGATTACTATAATGGTGATCAATTGAAGCAGGAATTGAGCTTGCATCGAGAGAGTCAGACGAATGATACTGTTTTGCTTAATATGCTCCACGGGACTCATTTTCAGGCAGCTTTTAGTAATGTAATCCCAGATGGGAAGGTTTTCGGGCCTTGGCTTGTGTAAGTTATTAGCACCTCTATCCACATTACATATGATAACTTACTGACATAATTCTAAGCTACCTCAATGACGGCTCGGTCAAGGACGCCGTGAAGCGTAATAAAGCTGAAGAAAAAGCATGGCCCTATGAGTGGTTCACCGACTCGCTCTACCAATCACGTGGTTCTATCTCTGGGAAGCTCATTCTCGACACCGGGAAGCCCGCTGCCGGCGCTGCCATCTTTCTTGGCGAGCCAGGAAGAACTATCGCGCAGGGTACTACTTTCCAATATACCACCTACGCAGACAGTAAGGGTAACTTCAAGATCGAGGATGTACGCACTGAGCAACCGTGGACGATTCAGGCCTGGTCAAATGGCGGTGAAATTGGAGGCGTAACTACGATTTTCCAAGCAGGAAATTACACACTCACGAAGGGGAAGAACCTTGATGTTGGGAAGTTGACATGGAAGACTCAGGGGAGAACAGATATATGGCAGATCGGAGATTATGACAGGAAGAGTCTTGGTTTCGCATACGG
The DNA here is from genome assembly GCA_024713935.1 of Morchella eximia. Taxonomy (NCBI): domain Eukaryota; kingdom Fungi; phylum Ascomycota; class Pezizomycetes; order Pezizales; family Morchellaceae; genus Morchella; species Morchella eximia. The sequence continues at coordinate 174,003 of JAMGZG010000002.1, forward strand.
AGGTGCTCCGTATACTCATGGCCTTGTCGATAACTGTCCAGCGAATCTTACGTACACCATCGGCATCAACTCGGCCAATGATTGGTGCTTTGGAAAGAGTTCGAAGGGAACCTGGTCTGTTGTCTTTGACATTGAATCTCTTCCGAGTGGTAACTCGTCTGCTGTGCTTTCGCTTTCTATCGCAGGGTTCTCGGGGTCTGGAACTGCTATTGGTGGTTCAGGGTCTGCGCTTGAGATTGTTTTGAATGGAAATGCATTGAGTAACCATGCCACACCCATTGCGAGTGATCCATCGCTCTACAGATCTGGAACTACAGCGGGAGAGTGGCATTACTACGAGTTCGTTGTGCCAAATTCGTGGTTAGTGGCTGGGACGAACAAGCTGGATTTGACTACAAATAAGACAGCTACGAGGTGGAGGGGTATTATGTGGGATATGGTGAAGATGGAGTGGAGTTAGGGATGATCTATAAATGTTTAATGTGTACAAATAAAATTAAATATGGATGTATGTACAGGTATTAAAGAAGGGAGAACATTTACTGCACTTCGAATTTTAGTGATGAACTATGAGTACTAGATGCGGCCTCTCCCCATACACTTCTTCCGGAATACGACGGGGGATCTCACACTCATAAGATGCTAACTCATATTACAGCTTCAGAACTTTGATTTCATCATCCAATGTTGTATGGATTCATGGTTTTCAAAGTTCACGTGATAAATTGGCCGGTTCGTCACGGTTCGTCACTCGAAATCTTGGACATGAACACATATTTTATTTTAATTAATATCAATTCAACACTTGATACTTGATTTTGTTTTTACCAACCCTTGATGCTAGCTTGATTAATCCATATATTTTGTTATTTAAATGTAATCCGAAAATTATTAAAGCTTGGAGTAATTAGTAGCTGGTTGTAATATCTAGTTAGTATATGGATACATGTACAGAGTCTGGTAGAATTATTGCGGAAGTCCGAACTAAAAGGGTGGGTTTCTTGGTCCGTGCTTACTGCAAAAATTCCTTTAAGGACCAATAGGACTATCGGGTCACGGAAAACCCCCTTTCGCAATAATTCTATCACCCTCTGTATATATCGAGTATGCAATGTGTATTTTAAAGGTTTAAATTTTGATTGGCTGGGTTTTGGATGTTTTCTTTTCCTCGAGCTATTGAATAGGATGAGTCAGCTAAAAAGAAAGGTTATGTTGGGGCCTATCGTTTCTTTTTATTCTTTGGTGATTGTGATATGCCTTTGGTGATTTTGATATGCTTTGGGTATTGTTTGGTATTGTTTGGATCTGCTAAGAAAAAGTAAAAATAAATATACTGGTGAATCTTAAGGGTGTTTATTGCCGTAGACTACGGTCTGCATGCAATTAATGAATTAAACAAAAAAAAAAAATCTTAAGGGTGTTTGTGGTGTGTTTTTGGTGGTTGTTATATGTTTAACTCCCTAGCATGACGACAGTAGTACAGCTCAATTGATCAAAGAACACCCCTTACACAACAGGTACTGCCAGTACATCTCTACATAACAGTACACCCTCACAGAAATACTGCACCTCTCTAGTGACGTGTAGAGTATTCATTCTTCTTTATTTCATTATCCTTACCGGCCGAAGGCCGGAATCGGCTTGTATTATAAGTAAACTTCTATATGCTATCAAGCCTCGATCGAAATTGGGTTTCTGAGCTAGGGTTAATCAAGTCGGTCTTCCTTCAGCCCGACCCCGTCCGTCAAGGGCTTCATTGGAACGCGTGATCGGTCGGTTCCATACAGATTTCCACTGTTTGGGGTAAGCGTGCTAAGCGCTTGCTAATTCGCTTCGGAACCGAAGTAAAGGGAAGCGACGAAAACCAGTTACAGTATTGTAGTAGCATAAAGAACTTCTGCGTTGATATGGTTTCGCACTTGCAACCGGTTCACAAGCTGTACCAGTTTATTCCTTCCAATAATATCCCCGACCACAAGTTTGTATCAATTACTTCTTTGACACGATTCGGCCCGCTCTAAATAAGAGCACCTCTTGCATTGTTACTCGGTTTTAAAGCTTCAGAATGGCAAAGTGCTTTCTCACAGAATATCACTCGATAGTTCTACTATGTGAGCATACTGATATTTTACTTGAGATATCATATGCATTACCCAATGAGAATTAGGCTTTCGAGATTTTAACCAACATTTTATTTGAATTCCTGCCTTTGATAAAGATAATTTATGGTTTCCTGATAAGCCCAAAGGAACAATATCTAAATCTAAATAATAGTCTTAATTCCCCAGCTCCTCAGGAGTATCACTGGCCACGGAGGCGGCAGGAGTATCACTGGCCATGGAGGCGGCAGGAGTATCACTGGCCATGGAGGCGGCAGTAGTAACGATAGCACATTTCCCAGCCAACTCCCTTGCTTTCTGTTCACACATTACTGCTGTAAATTTCCTTACAGCACCTCCTCCTGCCAGCTCTGATATCTTGGCACTTATTCTTTCCCACCTATTCTCATCCACTTCCGCCATCGCCTGCATCAAGAAATCAACTTCGTTCTCCTCCCACGCAGCCAACTTTGCTGTTAGTCGCGAATAGCGCTTCGCCAATGATCCTTTAGCCACTTTCCCTCTCCCCTCTCTCTCAAAGATTTCAGAAATCTCTTGCCAAGGTCTTCCCTCCCCCTTGAGCTGAACAAGACGGGAATCATCTCCCGAACTCGAAGCCGGTACTGCACCCGATGCTTGAGTTCTAGGCTTAGGGGCTGCCGTACGTTTGGCTGGCGAGGCCTTGGCTGGAGTGCCAGAGGCGAGTCGCTTACGAGATTTGCGGGGTGTCTTTTGAGGGGTAGAAAGAGTAATAGGGCTTGGAGGACTTGCGGTAGTCATGGGGGACGGAGGAGTAGCAACGGGAGACGGAGGAGTAGTAGTGGGGGGCGGAGGAGTAGTAATAGTAGTAGATGGAGGAACGTTTTCATCTTGGCTGAGCATAGGTTCGTCTCCGCTCTGGGGGGAGCTCGAGTGCTAATAACATTGGTCAGTATATACACTACTGGTGGAGGTTTATTGGGCCAGGTATAATATTTACTTACTTTAGCAGACGAATTGGTGCTGTGTTCGGACATTGTGCTATTCTTTGGCGAATTTCGAGATTTTGACTTGTGAATATGTGCTTGGTCTTGTCTGAAGGTCTTCACTGAGGATTGAGCAGGATAATTCGGTCCAATATATACCAAAAAGTCACGATATGTCTTCTATCCTCCCCACCTTCGAGCCGTATGCCATGTCTCCTATGCGGTGCGGGGTCTTCGAGTCCGTGCATCTGCTCGGACCACCCTATCCTATGTGTTACTCTTCCAGGTTTGTATGCTTGGCCAATTGTGCTGATCAGTTTGTAAGTTGTTGGTTGAGTTCGTGTGGGCTCGTGAATGACGTATATATCTGGCTTCAAAGGTATTGTGAAAAGAGACTCAATGACGAAATGTCATTTATCAAGCCACTACTAGTACTCTATGTTTTTTTTACCCAACTAGACAACCTCTTCCGTAGTCTTCTATGTGTGGATAAAAGCATTTAATTTTAGCAATGGCATTAAGAACACCTCTAAAAATTATGTTTGTATATTCGCCCAATATTATTATCATTCGACAAGCTTTAGCCCGATTTAGTTTTCCTCAGGCGACAGACCACCAAGACCACCAACTTGTGCGTAAACGCGGCGGCCGCGGAAATCTGCATGTAGTGGTGGCTTTCAGATGCAGGGACCAATCGGTACCCTCAATTGGGGAAATTACCTTTTGCAATTGGTATAGTCAACGCTTTCGGGAGTAGAGATACACAGGGGAGTGGAGAAGAAAAGAAAAGAAAATAAACCTATTTGGCTACTCAAATGGTAAATGATAGCAACAACATAATATTATATGCGATTAGACTAACAAAATAGGCTCAATTGTAGGCCAATATGATGATAAGAATCATTTCCGTTTCCCCGAATATCAAGACATTGAAACATCTGCGGGAGCAGCGGGTTCCTCTGAGACTCCAGCTACTTCTTCAGCCGCTCCCTTTTTTTTGATCTCCATGGCTTTTGCCTTGAACTTCTTCTCACATGCTGCCCCCTGAAACTTTCTACTCGCACCTAGCCCCACCATCCTCTCCGCCACCTTATCCCACTTTGTCCGCTCGAACTCTTTTTCGGCCTCAAAGATCGCTTGATGCAAGAAATCAATCTACTCCCCCCACTCCCACACAACCAGGAGTAAGCAAACCCAGTGCCCGTCAAAATATTGTAGGAAAAGTGGTATTGCATTATCGCGAGGGGGAAGTAGTGGACTTGCATCGTCATCTTCCCAGAACACTGTTCCTTCTTTAAGACTTCTATATCGATTTTTGAGGAGTGTTTGCCTTCGACCGGCCCAGCCGTGCTCGCGGAAGACTTCAACGATATCAGCCCACTTCATGTTTTTTTCATCCTTGAGACTAAGAAGAAGAATGTTTTCTTCTGTGACGTTTGGCTTCTTTAGCGGGGCAGCGGTCAGTTTGGCTTTTTTGGTAGGTGTTCCTCCGTCATCCGAGCTCTCATCATCGTCAGTTGACAGGTGGCATCGTTTGAAACCCTCAGGCAACGGCTCGTTAGAGGGACTAGGGGACGACAAGGGGGACGACGTTGGGGGGCTAGAACTGAAGCTCAGCTCTGGGGGCGGGCCGAAGTCAGTTGCGGAAGATTGCGGCAGGTTCTTTGATAAAGTGCCGTGGTTTTGTTAGTTAACTCACTTAGATAGGGAGGAAGTGAAGTGGGAGAACTACAATCTTTTCGATCTCTTCCTTTTGACTAGTCCCTTTAGTCGGAGATGTAGGTGCCGTAAAGATAGGAAGTTCGGAATCAGAATTCTCTGATTTAGGAACCCCAGGTTCGGAAATCTTAGGATCAAGATTCTTATTTTCAAGCTCAGGCTCAGATTCAGTATTTTGTTTAGAGTTACTAGACCGGATGGTATATTTCCCCTTCGTCGTTGCTGCTGGTGTTTTTTTGGGTTGTTTCTTCCGCACCATTGTAATCAATTTGAAATATGTAAATGATGAACGTTAACTTAAACCCTGTAACGTATCCGGAGAAGAAGTTACTTTGAGAGGTAGTTATATGGATAATAAATGTTAAATATTCCCCATTAAGAACCTTTTTGTTAGAACTCTGTGTGCACAGACCACGAATCACTCGAATAGCAAATCAAATGAGGAGAGAATGACATCGTCCAACATATCGTGATCAGGGCTAGGAGGTTTAGCTTTTCCCTTTCATAGAAGAGATCGCAACTAGAGATCACAACCAGCTCTGTGCATTACAATTCAGTTTGAGTGAGTGATCATGAGTGACAAACCTCCAGTGATGTTGGCTTGGTTAGTACATATGTATTAACTTTTTAGGTAGTAATGCAAGCTGGAAAAATCTAGTTTTGTCTGTGTTCCAGATCCCAGATCCAACAAAGCTACCTAGGAAAAAACAAAAAGAAGAAGGTCCAACATATGATAAGCAGCGTGTTAGCAAGCAAATATTTGGGTTGAGATCGCTTTCTATTCGCATCGACAATAATCATATCATAATGCTCTGTGCGCGAAGCTCAGTATCAATCTTGCAAGGAGGGTAGGATAAACGTTCTCATTTTTATCATACTTAGCAAACCACGAGGAACTGTGGCGATAGTAATATCTGCCGATAACTACAACCGAGATCATTTCCACTTGGACGGGACATTTAGGAAACGGATCACAAAAAGCAAAGAAAAAGTAGGCATCCATACATACATGTAGTTACCGTATTTGCTTATTTCACTCCGACAAGAAAATGAACTTAGTCAACTAGGTAGGCACGTGACAGGACCCGCGCTCAAAGGAAAAGGTGTTCACATTATCATTTACACCGTTCCCACCCCAGAAAGTTCCGATATGGTGCAGGTGTCAGGTAACCTACCTTTAATTAAGTCAGATCATCGCATAGTAATAATTTCTTACAGTCTTTAAAGTTAACTTTTTAGCACCTGGCCGGGTATGTATATCCCAATCAACTAACCCCCCCCCTCTCCCTATACCAATGATCATGACGTATCCAAACAAGGTTCATATAATTTTCAGCCTATAATCATCACAATTTACCCCAAAGTCACTCGCTAATCGTGCAGATTTGGTTTCGTTTACTTGACAGATCCACCAATATCACCCCCGTGTTATTACTCGGGTCCCAGATGAGATAGTGCCAAGTCAATACTGGAATGCACAGTACTTACTCTGGATCTCGGGATTAGGGGTATTAGAAGAATCTGGGGCCGAGAAAGGTACGAATATACCGTAAGGGCTGTAAGAGATGACGTTGCTCTTACTTGGGTCAACCAAATTCGTTTTGGCACATGAAGTTCCAGGCTCAAAGTGAGGCTCAACGAAGGGATCTTAATTAAGGGTGTAGATCATATCATGTAAGACCACTGATTTTCAGTGTAAAATATTCATATGCATCATTGACATGGAAATAAACACCCCGGAAGACTTTCAAAAAAAAGAATGGAAGAAAGAAAAAAACAGAAAAAAACATAACCCATGTAAAAAACAAAAGACAGAAAAGAGAAAGGAAAAAGGACCCCAAAATGAGTGAGAAACTCCGCCAAGGAAAACAACCAAAAAACAAAAAGACCAATAAACACCGTTTTTTCTACTGGAATTGCACATTCAATAAATTCTGCCAAAAGTTGTCTCCCATCCCATTCATCATCTGCTGCTCTTCCACTGCACAACCACTCCCAGGCGCCCCAAAACCGTAAAGGTCTTGTCCATGACTGTGGTGGTGCTGATCCATAACCACATGATGGGCCGCTGCGGCGGTGTCTCCCATGTTACCGGAGGATATTTCAGGCATTGAGAAGAACTCCTCCAAATCCATTGACATTAGATCACGGTGTGGCACAACGGCGTTGGTATACGAGGCCCAATCAAAGTCACTCATCTGCTCTGGTCTCTGCATTTCTGGATTGCCGTGCATGTTCTCTCGCAATTGTAATTGCGACGATAACATGGTTGGTGAATGTGACAATGAACCTGGGAACGAAACTGGTGGCTCTGGCGATCCATGAGGTTGACCACAGGCGTATGGAGAAGCTCCTGATGATATTGAGACACCAGAATCAGATTCTGTTGTTGATGAAATCCTGGCTCGATTTGGGAAGCTGTCTATTCGGTGTACGCTGGAAATTGCGGCTTCTACTTTCGAAATAAGCACTTTCAACACGGCAGCACCTTTCTCCGCTAATTTGATTCTTTGACCGAGCATTTCTAGTCTTCTTTGACCTTCTCGCAGGGCTTTAAGACAAGCCTCAATCATCTCAGGATCTAGGGATGTTGGCGAGGTTATTATTACCGCTGCAATGAGAACAGCTGGATCAAACGTAAAGAAACAAAGAGTGTAAATAGTGTGATGGTGTTCTTTTGTCATCTGGAGTACTCTGGTTTGTGAATCAAGAATGACTAATGAAGCCTTGACAAGCTCCATCTTTGAACGGTCCCTTGTGAAAACAAAAGGCCGATGAAGCCCTACTATTAGGCAGAAAGCTGAAGCTTTGAGAAGCTCGCACTGGGCTGAAAGGAATGGGTATTGTTGATCGTATGAATTATCTCTATTCCGGATTGCAAGCGCTGGCGGAAAGAATTCCGTGAAGGAAAGGATCTTTGAGTGCATCAGATCGACGGAAGAGAAGTCCAGTGAAAGTGGCTTATCGACTTTGACCTCCATGTCATCGATTTCGTTTATGATATGGGCTAGTTGGTAATCTAACAGGCGCTCTGTGAAGGGGTTTGGAGGATCTAGGGGCCCACGAGGAACAGGGGGCACTTTGGTGAGATCTTGAGGGATTGGGCAATCAATTGGCGGCGTTACATTGCAATGCCGGTCATTGATCATTGTAGGGCGCCCAAGGATCATAGACATGAATCTAAACCGTTAGAAAAGGCAAACACAAAACAGAATTCAACTCTTACCGATCCCAGACATAAAGATTTACCCAGACCCGTTTCTCAATCTCTTGCTCCCACACACTCGCTATACTTTCGGCGTACTTTTTAGGCCGCTCCCGATGTAATCCCATTTCTTGAGCCTCCCGGATAGCCTGTCCAAGTGCATGCCATGACTCAACGGCTCTTCCCTCACTCTTCAACCATGAGCTTCTCAGAAACCATTGTTGAACACGAACAAGAGTAGGACTGCTTGCTGATAACAGGCTTGCAAGCTCACATGCAGTGTTGCTATAGGTCATACTAAGATTATAGAAGTTCGCTTTGCCAAGGTTAAGCTGTGCCATAAACTTGTAATGTTCCACAGGAAGCATTTGCAAAGCAACAGCCAGCACTTGCAGTAGCAACGCAGGGAATTGTGAGAGTATCTTCTTCTTCCCATTATTGACCAGCGTATTGTTCGATGAGCATTGGTCATACCACTCCTCCATATGTTTGAGGAAAGTTTGTTCATGTAGGGAGCCATAAATCCAGTTACACTCCTGAAAGAACACCCTTACAAGAAGTGAGGTGTAAGGCCTAGGTGGTATTTGTCGAATGTGCTTTGTGTACGGATATAACTCCACGCTATCGGATATATCAACAACCTGGTGGTTTGACCTAACCCAATTATTGACGCTTCCATGACCATCGAGATCGAGCTAGGCCAAATTAGTCCCATTAACTAAGACTACATAGAGTTGTTGAATGCTTATAGCTACCATACCTTTTCTAGTACATTCAATGCCGTATGTGTATGTCCGCTTGACCTAATGTACCCAAAGCCCCCCGGTACATCCTTTGCGCCTAATATCATATCGCCCGGAGACCCTGGAGACTCTCCCTTAGGGCTTCTAGAAACCGGGGAAACCGAAGAAGATCTGCTATTATGGTTCGGGCCTGATTTGCTTTCGTATTGGCATAAGTGCGATGCAGATCTGAGTGTGCAGTTTCCACAGGGGTGCTGTCTATCGCACTATTATACTACAGTCAGTAACCCGATCACGTTCATGAACAAGATATAAGAGGCAAAGGGGCAAACCTTTTGCTTTCTGCGATGACATTCAGTGCATGATATAACAGTCCTGGCTCTCTTTCGCTTTCTCTGTGGGGTCAAATCTGTACTAGGCATCTTGAGATGTAAGTTGTATTTCGGCGGTATATATCAGTGTCTCTTTGAAATGCTGAAATCTTCTGGAGGTTTTCGAAGTTAAGAAATACTCGCTCCTGACAGGAGGCTCGGCACTAGTGAAACAAGAGATTTGATGTTACTCGGTTCGTCTGTCTGCAGTGCACCTTTAAAAACAAATACAGGTAGCGTGAGAAATTAAAGTCTCAGGGCCCAACGTTTTTTCTCGGGGTCGTTCCGGCCGTGTGCTCCACAAACGAGGTTGAAAGCCTTGTGTCAGACGAATAAGGGAGGGAAGAACTAAAAAAGATCCACACGCCAGGTGCGATGATGTAAAACTACTGAAATGGTCCTAAGTGTAGCCGGACTATGGTGTACCGTGAGCGTATCGGAGTTAAGGAATTAATGAGAGCCGTTAAGACCCCAGGCGAAGCTCGTTGGACCGCAGTAGGAATAATAAAAGTAGAATAGATCGATAGTAACTACCCGAGTTTATTTGTTCCTCTTTCTTCGTCTTCACTATTTCTTATTCTGTGGTTTGCGGATTGGTAATATGGGAGCTATGAAAAGAAACTCGACAGCTGTGACATCGAAATATAGGCAATCTCGATTCGATATAGTAGCAAGGAAGATGAGCTAAAGAAGAGAACTGGGAGAAGGGTTCACTTCGAGGAGGATTATAGCAGATGGGGAAATGAGAGCAAATGCAGGGAGTGTGCTTTAATTATCTGGTGTTCTGTTTTGCGCGTGTGGGGACCGGATATGTCTTGGCCAACTCTTTGCAACCTCTCAATATCTGCGTTGAATGGGTTGAGTGTGCATGTATGTAAATTATTTTGTATTCTGCAGGTTGAAGGACAGCGTTGGCTTTTACTTTCAAGATTTTGTGGGTAGAGTGAGGAGTGAGGGTGGTGAGTCTGCACCCGGCTCTCCCAGGTGGGTATGGCTTATATTTGGAGGGGTCGCGAATCCTAGTGCTTTTGCTTGACCATGGGAATCCATGCAGGCATGATATCCTTGTTCGTGATGTATGTAGGTGAGAAATTTCTGAGGAGGCCGGTAGGTATCTACATGCTCTCTACCTACTTCGCAAGCAGGAGTTAGCTTTACAGTATGGAGGCAGAAGTGCGAGGGAGTCAGTGCATGTTCAGGAGTGATAGAGGGGAAGCTCTGAGGACGATGAACCATCGATGATGCGGGTGCTTATCGCAATCTGGTCAAAGCCCATCTGTCCGTTTTGCCAAGGCGTAAGACGTAATGCGCACAAAGCGTGATGGGAGGGGGTTCTAGTTTGGCAGTCATATCTAAAGTACCTTATGTTTGTGCGTTTCCAGCGCTGCTGCAGAGACGCGACGATTGAACAGTTCTCGATCGATTCTTAGTTGGCTGGTTGGCTGGTTGGCTGGTTGGCTATTAAGTAGTGACTTGCAAGAGGTGTTGTGGGGCGTCCTAGCTGCAGAGTAACCGTTCTACTGCCTGAACAACCACAGCCTGAAGCCTTATGTGAGATATGTACATACCGGGCAACCGAACCCTCCGAGCCAATGTTTTATAAGTTGAAAACATAACTCCAATTCCGTCCCGAGAACCTTCCGAGAGTTGCTGTTAATAATTGTGCCGAATATGAAATTGCCCTCGAATGTAGACGTATGTTTTGATTGCGTGTGTAGAATATTGCTCCAACCAAATGTAATGTACCTACATACATGAACGAATATGTGGGCCAATGCATGCACAGCCTATGTAGATCTACACGAGCCCTTTTGAAAGTGCACAAGTATGATCGGAGAGGGGTTCTGTGATCTGCAGCTGGCGGGAGTTTAAATATACTCCCAATGAAATCCAAATCTCAACTACATACTTGGCAGATGAGGTTTTTATCCAATGTTGAAAGGTGGGGCTTAAAACAAGTGAGTTCGGTGATGATATGGAAACGACTAGGTCCGCCCCACGCTCATAACCTCGATGATATTCAAGTCATATTTTTACTGCTTATGCAGCTCATGCATTTTTAGTGTTCGGGGGCTTCCCGAAAGTTGCTGCATCTTGATCATCCTAGGCCTTTGGTCAATTGATGAGTTGGAATCCTAAGCAAAAATCGAGGTTCGAGCTTTTTTTGATTAAATAACAGTCCATGATATCATAAAAACTATCGTATCATCGGGCAAGTATCGCTCACTCGATTCTAATCAAATTTGTCAGCATCAAGAAGAAGCATTATTCTGAGAATTCAACGGGATTTCAGACCTGAAACGTAGGGAGGTCGAGGCTCTGCGCCGTTTGACAGCTGCCGAGGACTTATGACCAGGGAATTAAGCGACGACAGGGCAGTCCACGGTCCAGGGCTAATTGCAGATAGCTGGAGGCTCAATTACTATCGATAACGAGTGTAGTGTATCAATTCGTGATCTCGTCTCACCAAGTTTCTGTTCAGCTACCGGTTCGTTCCTCGATATTTTTTCCTGCCAACTGATGAACGACGGGACGAAGGGACTCATCACCTTATTTAAACCTCCAAATTCGTGAAATCTGTTGAGATTGCGGTGAGTAAGAGATATCTACCTCGGAGTTAAGAGTAGGATGTTTCGGTGTTCTGCAGAGATAGATCACCTCACGAGTGATGTTCTGTGAAGTCCGTTTATCACAACTCCTCTCACCAAAACTGATAGGTTTGGTGGCCCACCAGTCGTCACTCGGAGGGAGCGTGTATGTAGCTCTATTCCGTATACGCCTGCAGTGGTTTGGCCGTTAATTTTCATCCCTGTCCCTTGCTCTTTCAGTAAAGCTAAGCGCACCCTTCTATGCTATGTCGGCAAGTGCAACTCACGACTCCCATTATGCAATCATGTGAAGCGCCGTCTTCTTCATCATCATCATCCTTCCTCTTAGTCCTGCTCTCAGACTTCACTACAACTTCTACAGATATCTACACAAAACAGTATGGGCACGAGACTACCTACCTCTATTTCCCTGCGCCGTACGCCCTCAATCCACCCCTTACGGTTACTGTAGACTTGCGCGTGTTCAAATGAGCACAGAAAGGGAGAGATACATGTGTGATGCATCAAACACAGGGGAGAGATCTGGGTCGCTAAGCATTCACCTTTACAGATGTCCTCTCCTACTTAAGTCAACAACTTTGTCCATACCACACGTCACATCATACCAAACTAGAACTGTGACTACTAGATTCAACCTCAGGATTCGCTCCCTTCTACCTCAGAGCACCTAACTACACAGTCCATGCAAACTCTAGCAGAAAATCGGATCGCAACTACTTTACATCTATTGCGATAACGACCAGCACTATGTTACAGGTATTCTCGCTCACAACACCGCTGCAATTAGCTCAAGACGTAACCCTGGCCCTACACTACAGCGGAATCTCTTTCCGTTCCTTGAGCGAGATCTGGGCGATTTCCGATGCCTCGCTTGAGCCTCAAGGCTGTCCGGGGGAATTCTTACCGATAATGGCCTAGGTTGGCCTTTCCTCCCCCAGCATCTTGGAGGAAATAGCTTCATGGGAGGCGCGGCTATATAAAAATTGTATGTATGGTTATGCGCGATAGTGAATAGTACAACAACTTTAATTTCTTACTCAGCGTTTGATTCTTCCTGTGCTAAGTCAGAAACAGGTTTGATTTCGTTATATACATGGATAATACTCTAAAGCCTTGCGTTTCGAGGTGGGTCCTGCTTACGTTTCCTGGTTTACAATTGGGCAGGCAATGATAATACCCTTCTTCTTTTGTGAGAGCTCAGGCAATAATGATCTACTGCATCTACCCCCAGTGCATTCTTCAATTAGCCCTATCTGGATATTCCTCCATGCTCGAAGCCTTGTGGACCGCGGGGTGACAGAAAATCTGTTTTTTTTTTATACGAAAGCCTTAAAGAATATACCATCGACCTGAGTACCTACTCAGTACATTTACCGTTTAGGAATAGATCTTTCGATCTCCCTAGTTTATTGGGTGGATGCAACATCCTAGGCCTCGCGAGCTCCTCTATCCCCTGGATGTTCGAGACATTTTGCGAAATCTCTCTTATGCATAAATATCATGTGATCTCGAATTTAGGTGGGTGAAGGTCCGGGTAAGCAGTGTGCCGCATTTACAAGTCTTTGGAGTACGCTGATGTGCCATAAACTTCTCACAATGCTGCTCTATATGGTGTCGCAAAATGTCTCGAGTACATCACGATCATTGAAATTGGTCTTTGGAACCCACACCCGCGGAACCTGATTAGTTTGGCCGGAGATCGACGGATTACTCGGGTTTCTAAATTTCTTGTTATTTCTGGTTTAGGGTTTGGATTGGCTAGGGTTTGCAATGAGGGTTTGGCAGTTGATACCGCTGCCAATCGATAGATGGTGATAATGATAAGGTGGACGCACGGTCCGCATTACTGATTAATCAGACTATAGCGATCACGGACATTGTTTTTAAAACATAGTGCTATTCTTTACTTCCAAAAGGCAAGGCCAAATGGCCCGCTGATCTGGGATTTCGATCTAATTGTCCAATAGGCCAAACTCACATTTTGACATCTCGAGCCGGAACCACTATTACACATCGACAGAAATCACATGTCTAAAATACCATCCCAAACATTGGAATTGATAAAGTCGATCTTTTCTTTACTTTTTCCCTGCCACATTTTCAATTTTTCAAGGCTGTCTTTAACATTCAATTAAAGTACTGTCATTCACGGGGTAATTATTAGCGGACACTGGGTGTTGACGGATTGAAGGCAAAACTTGGCTTAGCTGTCTCTTTTTCGGCTTGTCTATCAACACCCAGTGCCCGTCAATATCCTGTGGACGACAGTACATAGAATAGGTCCTACCTTGATATTATGGTAGCGATACAACCACCGAAGCTTTAGTCCTCACATCTTTCAAGTTCTAATTGTTTTTTTCTTCCCATAGGACACTTGTTACGCCTCAATAGACCACTAAGGGCGGCAACGTTGTATCTCGTGCAAATAAGAGCATTGATCCCGGAGCTCTGAACACGATAATTTACTGAATTCCCGGTAAAAGGGTTCAGTTAAAGACAAGTTAGCCCACTCCTGGCTGAAAAAATCAACTATGTAATTGTCCCGTAACCCTGGTCCTATACCTCTCTCCTCCATAATAGTCACTGAACAAACAGTAAACAGTACTTGGAAGAGTATTAGTACTGCGAGTGATATTGCTTAGAAGCCAGCATATAGGCTTCGGTGTACGATAAATCACAAGGGCAGAATCATTTTACTCTCACACTCGAGGGGCATTAAGGCTAGCTTTAGCATGGGCGGGTTCAACATTCAACCTTTTTGCATATGTACCACTAACTACATATATTGAACAGTGAGACGAGCAAGAAAATATCGTGTCTTACTCCAGCGGCATATTTATGAATACTGGCCGCTTTAAACATTTGTGTACTACCCAAAACATTGGAAAGTGCAATGGACACAGTACTGGGAGCTTGCATTATAGACTCGGCTTGTATGCCCGTGAGTGACATATCTTGCACGTGTGACTAGGCTATCAATATCGCAAACAGCAATATGCCGTCCAAGAAAGTGCTGGAACCATAACCTCTATCATCCCTTCTAGATCTGGAAATGACCTACTTTCTCATATGCGACAGATATCCGTGGACAACGGCCTCTATGATCCAAAAATCGCCCTACATGCAAAACGATGAGCCATATTTGCTCGAGCTTCGGTATCGAATGAATTCCAGACTCAAGAAACGTAAGTGGGTCCTACCGGGTCAGCCTTAATATTTGAAGAAGTATCTAGATATCCAAATACTATGCACCTCCAACCCCTTCGCTCCCCCAACTTACCGTCCAATCGCGACCTTTCCCGTCCCCACAGACCCACCAGCCAGACTCCCCAACTCGTTACCGTGCTAAACGACTCGACCGAGGAGAGCAAGACACGACCCAGTGCGCATGAAGACGAGAAGGCTATGGGAGAACCGTGGTCGCGGGAACTAGGCTGCTGGGTCGGGCAAGAGATGGGTAAAATATTTGGGAACGTGGGGGACGTTATACGTTAGGAGGCTTTTATTCAAGCCCAAGTGGAGCGGGGGCCGAAGGCCAGGACATGGCTGAGGGCGCGCCTGTTAAATAGACTGTACGTGTAGACGTTTTACTCGGTGCTGGAAAGTGCTGGGTCATAGCGTTGAGGGGTGTTCCCTGCGTTATGCATATATGCCTCCCCCCGGTCGGTCCGTTGGGTTGAGTATTTCTGGGCCCGGCGCGCACTGGCTGGCCATGGCGATCAAACAACGACGACAGGTGCAGTAACAGGTGGGGTGGGAAAGAGCAGTTCCTAAATCCGAGGCTGCGATTGATGAAGTCTAAACTCCAGAAACCCAGCAGTATCGCTGCGCAGAGGCTGTTTGGTCCATGGAGTGGATGCGTAGCTAGGACCTAGGGGCCCGGGGCCGTTACCGTACGAAACGTAAAACCGAGAGGTGCGCGCTTGGCAACGGTCGGAGTGTTTCTAGAAAACTGGAGTCAGTAACTGCTGGAATTAGGATGTGATATCAAGCTTTCGGCCGGCCTGAGGCTTAAAAGCCGTCTGTCATGATAAACGACTTTGAATACTAATCACAACTGCGCAAGCCTACGTATCCTGCTATCTCGCCGCACTCGTTGCTGATCCCCAGACATAGTGCCTCTGGAGTAGTCATCAGCACGCATCATGTCCACCGTGAATCAGTGCCTCAAACGCGGCTCCATTGACTCTCTACGTCAATACCCAGCGGCTATGTACATGTAGTCAACCCAAGTACTCTGTGTACCAATTCCGAGTGATATCCTATGATCCAACATACTAGTTGCGATCCCTGTGTAACCCCAGCCCTAATATCCCTACAAACCCTGTCATACAGCAACCAAACCCACACCGGGGATGACGAAAGCCGCAAAGCCGAAAAGGGAAGACTGGGGCGGGCGGAACAAGCATTTTTAACTCCGAATGCGGAAGTTGCGTACTCGGGGTTAGGTTTTCTGCAGGTGAGAGGGGTGTCGAATTTGGCGATGGGGGAGCGGAGATAACGGGAAGAGAGATGCGGGTGTGGGGCAGGGATGAGAGGGGAGGGGATGGGTGCGGGGGGAGGTGGAAGTGAAGCTAAGGGCACAGAGTGAGGCGGGAGTGCGGTATGGGTGTGGCGTGGGGTTTGGTGCTTGTGCTTGTGCTTGTGCTTGTGCTTGTGCTTGTGCTGGTGGTGGTGCATGGTGGGGTTAGTGGGTGGGCAATATGGAGATAGTGCTTGTGCTCATACGTACCGCGGAGAGGGAGAGTCTGGGTGACATCTGGCTGGGTTTGAGGTTGGTGCTTGCTTTTGCTTGTATATAAGAGTTCGTGTCTTCCAGAGGAGGACATATCATTCTACAGCATCAATCACATCTTCACAAACACACAGACAGCAAACTTCGAGCTTCCTCCTCTTATTCTTCTTCTACTACTACTACAAAGTACTCAAATCCACTACCTAATCGTCACTCCTCACATTACCACTATCTCTCAGCCAACACCTCTACCTTAACTACCACCACAAACACTCAAACAAACAACCCAACAATAACAATGTCTCTCACTGGCAAAATCGCACTCGTCACTGGCGCCTCCAAGGGCATCGGCAAGGCCATCGTCGAGAACCTGCATGCCTCCGGGGCCTCCGTCGTCATCAACTACTCGCGCGATAGCGCCCCCGCCGATGCCCTCGTGGCCCAGTTCGGCGCTGCCACTTCTCACGCCATCCGCGCGGATGTGAGCAACGTCGCCGAGTGCAAGCGCTTGGTCGATGAGACTGTTAAGAAGTTTGGAAAGATTGATATCTTGGTGCTCAATGCGGGCGTGCTGCCGATGAAGGATTTGGCGGGAACGACGGAGGAGGACTTTGATAGGACGTTTGGCGTCAATGTGAAGGGACCGTACTTTCTTACTCAGGTAATTGTTCTTTTTCTTCCTCGTCTTCATTAGGGGTTTGGTCTTGTTTGATATGATGCTAACGATCTCTCCTACAGGCCGCAGTACCACACATCCCCGACGGCGGCCGCGTCATCTTCTTCTCCACAACCCTCACCGCCGCCTCAACCGTCACGCCAAACTACCTCCTCTACAACGCCACCAAGGGCGCAATCGAGCAGATGACCCGTGTGCTCGCAAAGGACCTCGGAAAGCGCGCCATTACCGTCAATGCCGTCTCCCCCGGCCCCACTGGCACAGACCTCTTCTACAGCGGAAAGCCCGAGGCGGTGGTTAAAATGATTGCTGGATTCAACCCGATGAATAGAATTGGGGCTCCAGAGGAGATTGCCAGTGTTGTGGGCTTCTTGGCGGGGCCTGAGTCAGGGTGGGTGAATGGCCAGAATTTGAGGGTGAATGGAGGTATGGCGTAGAAGGCAGGCGGTCATGGGGTGTCACTCGGGGCTTGGGAGGTTGGGCTTGGGAGGTTGGGTTTGGGATTGGCTTTTTTGTTTTTCTTTTGTGATTAGTTGCATAAATACATTGCTGGAATAAAATGTTCTTTCTTTTGTGACATTGTATTGAATTGTGACGTTCTGGGTGATTGTGATGTTCTTGCTCGTTGCTGTGTTTGTAGCGGTTTGTGGGCCCATGGTGTTTTCTGTGAGACCCAAACTGTAAATTAATTGCCCGAAAAAACAAAGCAAACGGGAAAATGACGTCAATCTGTCTATCTCCATAAAAAGATCACCCGTGGGTGGTTTTAGGACGTTGAAAAAAGGAATATGGAACCTACGCAATCCACGGGAGGGGGATGGTAAGGCACACCACCACGATCATTGGCTCAACGAAGACGCAACCCGTGCCTGTGTTGGATCTCATAGCAAAAATGTGCATCATATTGTGTAATTAAGTAGACGATCACAAGGTTTTGTAGTGTAATGGTTAGCACCCAGGATTCTGATTCCTGTAATCCCGGTTCGACTCCGGGCAAGACCTCATATTTTGAATTTTTTTGTTTGTCGGATTTTTCAGACAACCCCGCTTTTTATGACCGCGATATTCCGCCCCCCCCCACCCCAACCCCAACCCCCCTTGTTGCGAGCGAAATGATGATCGGACTCGCGAAAAAAAATTACAGCGGGCGCTTAGTGTGAAAGGATTAAAAAAAAAATTATAGTTTGAAAGGTCTTGCTGGGGATCGAACCCAGATTACGGGAATCAAAATCCCGTGTGCTATCCATTACACTACAAAACCGTTTTCCGACCGGCACAACCAACTAGGTTATTATGTACTTTTAGAGCATTAGTAGTGCTGGATCGGGTTAGTGCGGATCATGGGGTGTCACTCGCGCTGTGGCGGCTGGTGGCTGGGTGTGGATGGTGGGGCGTTTTAAGGTTGGGAAGGTTGACTTGACTGTTCTTGGCGGTTGGTATGTGGGTTTGGTAGATGAGTGTGCTTGGTAGGGTTGTATGCTGTGTGTGTCCCGAGACACTTGACGATGTTCGATCCTCTTGCCGTCACCTTTGGCTACATATCGCCAAAACTCGAAAAATTGGCTATCTCCGTCCAGGGATTACCGCTTGGATGATTGGTTGAATGGCATCGATCTGCTTTAGAAATTTCCCATACAAGTAATTTTGATCTAGCCAATTTTTCGAGTGATGGCGGTAGAGGACTGAGGTGATTGCGAATTTGCGATATGTCATCGATATTGGTATCGATATATCGCCAACCGGCCATACGGGGAAGTTGAAGTTGGGAGTGCTGTGGGGTTGGACGGTTGGTGATAGTAGGATTGGTTCTTTGGGGGGTTGGTGGGGTGGTGTACGTAGCTGATGCTTCTGGCTTCAAGGGGGTTTGAAGGTGGAATGTTGGTTTGGTGATCTGTGAGGATGTGCAGTTTGTATCGCTGATGGTGAGATTCGTTCTTTAAGGCGGTATCACGGGCAGCCGGTGCTTCGTTTCTGAGCGGGCGTGTTTGGAGACAGGGACAACAAAGTGCAGAAGACTCGTAAGCTTATGGCTTGAGGACAAGGTATGTCATTGTTGGTACTTGTAATTTCTCGGACACACCTCATGGCTGTGCGTGATGATGCTCCGGCATGGACCATAGTTAACCTAGAACATTTTTTCCTAGATTAACCAAGTTATAGTTCAAGGTTGAAATACTAGTGTGCGGGATTGTGGACTAAGGCCTATGCTTGGAATTCACTTGGTGTAGGTTTTGGAGTCCGTACGCTGAAGAATTCAGGCTATTTATAGACAACGTTTTACACTGGTACCTCTACTCAGTGAATAGCAGACCATTCGTTAACTATTCACGCTCCGTAAAATCTGTGTTAATAGGCGACTATATTCTACATCTTGCTGCGCGCTATCATATTGGTGTTTTATATAGTTGGAAATGCTCGGTTTTCGAAGCGGCCATGGCTAGCTGCTTACAGGGTTATAATGCTTTTTGAAACCAGAGTTCCTCCGTCTTTCGATGCAAGATCAATCTTCGCATGTCTATTGGGGCGGTTTGTGAGGTTGGGCTTGCACTTGCAGACTGTGGGTGGTGTGTACGGTACCACTTCGCCTATCGATGCTGCCCATCTTATAATGGAGAGGCGTAAGTTTGGTAAAAGATCAATTAGTTGATAAGAAAGATAGAGAGATCTGAAAGTAAAAATCCAGTACTCTTGACAGAAACCCTAGGGCGGGCAGTATTTTCGCCAGACGAAGGAAATATAACGTTTGATACACCGACTAACTAACGAAAGTTTGTTGGCGGCCAGTGCTTACTAGTAAGACTCTGAGTGAGTATGTTTCACTATGTAACATGCTATGTGTGGTTCTCATATGCTATGCGCTTGGTCTGCCTCATGTGTAACTTCTTAATCATATGTTCTCACTCGTTAGAGACGATCACCAATCCTGATAACGGCATTCACAACGGCTTGAAGTATCAGTAATGGCAACTTAACATACCCAACAAGATTCAGACAGTCCAAGAAGGTTATTTTCGGTGGCATTATGGCCTTTTCTGCTGTTTCTCCAAGCAATGTACATGCTTGCTCCACGATTCCTCAATCCTGTGAATTAGTGCAACTGAATGTAACCCTATCTTGAGTCAAATGTATACAAACAATGATTTTCGATTTTTTTCCTACCGAGATTTGACTTGGAGTTGTATTTTTAGAGAATATTTTGGAGGTCACAATTCGACTTTATGAAACATAATCATATACTATCACTCGGCTATATATTAACCTGATTGGGCATGGTGGAAACTCTCCACGTGACAGTCCATTTTCTATCAATTGGCACCAAGAAAAGTGTATTGCGTACACAGCTCAGCATAAAGAACTGCCGAATTGTAATTTTGTTTGAGACGCTAGAGCACGCCAGATATGCTTCTTCGAAGGGTGTTACTAAATGCTATGTTGTCAGGAGCATAGTACTGATAGAAGCCTCGAGTTCCCGACAAATTGTGATACCATAGATAACAAATTTAAAAAAAAAAATCCAAAACTTAGAAAAAGAGCCTTTTGCACAGACACAGATGTTGTAATTCATAGTTATAGCGATCGACTCGGAGGCTTGAATTTGAGCTATTTTTTCTAGCGAGATCGAGGATTTTGTAGTGTAATTGGATAGCACACGGGATTTTGATTCCCGTAATCTGGGTTCGATCCCCAGCAAGACCTGACACATCTCGGTGATCTTTTGTTCCAGTTCATCTGCCGCGACCCCCCCCCCCCCGATAATGGCTTCAAAGCGCAACACATAGCACATGTAATAGATTCTTCTCATCAACGGCCTCGATTTTGATCTCTTGTTCTTGACACCCTTTTTAGCCGGTTCAATTCTTTGGCCGCAGCCGTACTAATCCAATTTTGGTTACCTGGATATATCCAACCCCTCTCTCACTTGGTTTATCTGCTTGGCTCGAGGAACAGAGATTCACAGTGTTGCTTTTCTGATAGATAATTGTTGGACTTTCTGCTCGCATCTGCCGGGTTTTTATAAAGAAATATGTTAAATAACTAAAAGGGGACATTTGTCGTCAAAGGGCACCATACCCCTAAACTCGTGTGATCTAAAGTGATGCCTGGCGTCAGGCGGGATGGTGTCATGTGAATGGAGACAACACCTGAGACTCGAGTGACGACAGTTGAAGTGAGACAAATGTTGTTACAAAACCTCCTCAGGTTTTTTCTGCTTTGCTTCCTTTACTGTGGTTTGTTTGTTTTTCTTGTTTTGGCCCTCACAACTTGAAGTCATCTACTATCAACCGGAATCTAATCTTTAATCTGTAATCTTCACAATCGCATCTCATCTAATCTCGTGTACCTGCCTCAGCCCCACGGCAACTCCCGCATCCGGCCGAACACTACGCGTCCCCCCCATACTTTAATCATTGATACCAACCTACCATCATCCCACGGAATCACCCCCTCGATTCGACATATCCACAGCCATAACTACCAGCAATGACATCTCCACTCTACAACACAACATATACTCTCCACCGCCTCTCACCTCTCAACTCCTTCCCACCAATCTCCCCCGACACTCCTCCAACTCCCGGCTCTTCTCAAGACCCCAAGCTTCACACGCGCTCACTCCTCTCCCTTCTCCGCGGCGACATCCTGCGAAATGTGCGAATCGACGACCAGTCCGACACAACGCTTACGCGCGCAGGCCGCCCCAAATCAGTAACCTGGAAACCTTTCTCCCATGACGATGAAGACACACCCCGTGGTGTCGCAATTGAATTCATATATGAAAACATAACCTATACCTCCCTCCTGCTCTCGCCGCCTCCTGGACGCAAAACGACTACATCAGCTACAACAACACTTCTCCCACTTTTGCTAACCCGCCTACCAAAATTGCTTCGTGAGATATTAATCAACTACCTCTCGACGACCTTCGATACCCTCGCACTACCTCTCCCACTTGACTCCGAGACCCTCAAGTCACTTCTGGAGTCATGGCTTGAGACTACTATGGCTGAGGGTGGGTCAGGAGGGAGAACGAGTATACAGCTCGTATTCTCACCTCCGCCTCCGGCAGGGACATCATTGAAAGCTATCACTGTAACAGTGGAGCGTGCGGATATAGAGGGTTTCTATAGGCGTGGGTTGAAGCTTCTAGCCACTGGAGTTGGTGTGAATGGGGCTTTTTTTGAGGGCCTGGGGTGGTATATGAGAGGGAGCATGGGGATCGAGGTTGACGCGTTGCGTCTACTGAAGATCGCTTGTGGAGGGTTTGTGGTTGGCGGTGGTGTGGGTGGGGGCGCGGGAAAGCTCAAGGTCTTTGAGAATGGTGAGGATGGCGCGGGTATGGATGTGGTTATGGGAGTAGTGGAGGCGTGTCTGGTTGGGCTTGACGGGCTTGACGGGAAATGAGTGGTGTTGTTGTTTTCTTCTTTTTTTCCTTTCTTGTTATATCTTGTTTGGGATGGGGTCGGGGCCGGCGTAATCGAATTGGGAACTTGAATGGGGGGATATTAATTAAACTGGACCTGGGTTTGGGATATTAGCTCACAGTCTGTCAGAACCGTTACTATCCGGGCTGTATAAACTATAGAGCTCTAATCTACGTATAGATTGTTGATAAATGCTCAAATAGTAACATAAATAAATAACTAATCAACCGAGTTAGCTACATGCTTTGATATATTCTGACAATTCTAACTTTTCATATCTGGTATGTACTTTATTTTCGTCCTTGTATCGTACTATAGGTGTTATTTTAGGCAAACCTGCCCGACGTTTAACTGTTCACGTGTTATCACTCGTCACATCATGTTCAGGATGAGGGATTCTAACAAGAAGAATATTTAGCGCAAGCCGGGTATAAGTATGATATATGTCCTACCGTAATAAAAAAGAATTTCTGTGTAATTATGGCCTCTTCTGGTATTATCTAGGTGCCAGAAACTTCAATGCCACATATCGAGTGAGCCACGTATCACCACTCGTAGCCCTATATATACCTCATCAATACCTCTTACTCCTTTAAATTACTATCAACGGCTTATTCAATCAACCTTTTATTCATTCATTTACATCAGATATTTATTAATTATGGTACATCCTTATGTGAAAAAAGTTTCAGCCTGGCTCTGTCTTTATGTGGTCGTCCGTTTATGCATTCACGCTCTGGCACTTTATCAAGCACCTACCGAACAGATGTCGATATGGGATATACTCTCAGTCACGGGGAAACAAACGTACAATGGTAAAACGGCTTAGCAGTAACTTTTACTGAAAAAAGAACTACTTCTAACAACCGATATATGTCTCAGACTCTACTAGAACTCGACCATTGGAATTGTTGACGCGGGCAGAATAAACCACTCCTAGGCTTATGCTTGAGTTTTCATCATGATTACTTGCCATTGAGTATGTATAGGAAACTTCACTCATATTAATCAACAAATTATTAACGAGAGATAAAATCATCCTAGGAAACTCTTACCGCCATCATTACCGCCATTGTTTCCTATTATTCCCTATCAATTTAGTCAAGCAAGCAACACGATTACTTTAAACACAGAACAGCATACACAGAACAGCACACTCAGAATAGACATTCCAAAAGACTTTCAAACAGACTTTCAAAATAGACTTTCAATTTCAATTTCAAAACAGACTTTCAAAACAGACTTTTAAACAGAACACCAAGGCAGAATAGAACACGCAGAACAGAACTCATAGAACAGAACTCAGAACAGAACAACAGCAAAAGCCGAGCTAGAATCAACCATCGATCAATTGGTCAAACCAAAAAACCAAAATTTAATCCACCAAGTTAGATGTGGTATATGCCTAATGCTTGTTTGGTCTGTGGTTCCTGCTGCGGTTGCAATGCGCAAAGCAGCAATACACTAACCATCCAAGCGGGCGTGCAGTTCTGCTGGTCAGAACGAAAGTACCCCATCTGATAAGTTTGATTGCTATATATACCATTCTCATCTTAAAATTCCTGTCTCAAATATTTCATTGGTCGATTGCACTATAACAGATTATATTCAGCGATACTCGATAAGTGATGGGACTAAAACTCAGGCGTCACAATCTGGCTCAACATGAATCCATTGCTCACCATTAGTATGTTTCATTCCCTCATCTCTTGATTATATTCGATCCATCTAATTTATCTAGCCAATTAACATCATAGAACCCTTACCAAAGATACACCAACTTTCTCCTTCTAACTAACGGTATCATGAGATTACGACGATCCCGTTAGGATGAGAAAAGGCTGGCGACATCAACTACCCATCAATAAGACAAAACTGGGATTCTCTAGCAATGGTTGAAACTCGTGAGCTAAAGGTCTTGGTCAACAGAACAAAATACTATAATTTATGCCATTGGGTATGAGGTGTATATAACCTCAAGCCTGACATAGCCTATCTACAATCAGCAAAGATTTTTCTCAATCAGATCGACTATGAAGATCTCTACATCTTCTTAAACTTATCCGTAGCTGGCTGATTGCACATATCAGATAAGGAAGGGTGTGACGGATCAATGGCGGGGTGTGGCGGATCAAGGGGGGAACCTTGAGCCAGCGATTAAGGTTAATAGTCAATTATTAAGATTGATATTGTTTTTGCCCTCAAGTATACCTTGAGTCTACTCATGTACAATACACGTCAATAGAAGCATTAGTTTCTATACACTTTTTAAAAACCCGTCCTTGAACCAGAAATTCAATTTAACACCTTATCTGAACACCAGTTGTCACTTACAAACAACAATATCACTTCATCCAAAGAATAATTGATGGGAATATCTCTAACCTCCACAAAGCAGTGTAGTAGCACCCACCAGTTTAAAGTCTTCTCAATATTAAGATTAAGGCAACTTAAGCCATTCTCCCAAGAACGGCTTTCTACCCACCGTGAAGCGGGAAGGTCTGTGAACAAGACTAAGTTAAGCATAACCGGTCTGAAATGGATCTACATAGAGTAAAATCTTTATTACGCACTTCTATTTGACACACTGTCTATGTACCGGGGGTACACGTTGAATGCATATGAAGCTTATAACCTTAGTTAGTTCGGTGGTTCCTACAAACCGCAGAGCTGCAGTAGAGCAATATTTCGCCCCCACTTCATATTCAACTTAAGAGATTATTAACTGTCTAACAAGGAAAGTATTTACCTTCAACATTATGAGGATACTCACTCCTAGAATAACATAAAGTGATGATAATGAGCAAGTAGCTACATAGGATGAATACACCACTTAATTGCTTTTTTTGTTTCTCACTCGCCCAGTGCTAACCCCTCAGCCGCTCAAAAAGTGCAAGAAAGATAAAAGAAAGCCAGTAGCTATGAGATTCCCCATCGATTCTCTTTGAATTTGACAATGTCCAACGAATCCCGAGCTGCCGCGACACGAAATGGACCGATGTTGGACTCTTTTTCCTTGTGAACATCCTAGCTCATACAGCGACTGTTCCAGCTTCTCCTGGAATTAGCATCAGGGAATATCTAGAGGTGGCACTATTCTCATTGATAGTGCCTTATTATGGTGTTGGGCGAGCACTACGTATAATCAAACGCGGCGCGATTTAGGTAGGGGATCCACTCCAACAAGCAGTAAGAGCAGAAGCTCTTTGCGTTCTCGGGAAAAACTGGCAATATAAGAAGCCAATCCGTGGAATAGTGGTGATGACAGCAGGCGATGTGACCCATGAGCGAGCCGTTTTTGACTTGAAAAATCGCTTCCGTAAGTCTACAAACATGTTAACACCCAACTGCACAAATTTGGACATAAACACTACTGATACTAATTTTATGAACTAGACTATAGACTGTTCGTGCTAGAACAAACCTGCCGCAAGATCAACTTGAGGACTGTTCATGGAAACCGTTGCATGACGGATGAGTACGCCCTTTATGCACTTGGTCGATGTCAAGTCGAAGAGCTCTCCCTCGAGAATGCACAAAATTCCAAAAAGTTCAAGCTTGAACTTCCTTGCAATCACAGTTTCGTCAAACTTGCGATCTCCCTTATTCAGATCGTCTACTCCTCGATAAGTTTTTACCAAAAACAGTAAGACTCAGTTCAATACTGCTGGCTTTGGTGCCTACACTTTTGTTGGAATCCCATTTATCCTCATGTCTTTACTCAACCTCCTAGCAGCTATCTGCTCCCCAGAATATCCATGTTATTACTTGCTAGAATCAGACCTCATGGACGAAGCAAGAAGTAAAGGCTTTGAATTCAATGACACAGTTGGTAGAATCAAAAAACCCAAATCAGATTCTTCAAGAAAAGACTCAAGAGCATGTGTCTCGCCCGAACAGGCAGAAAGAGGCGGTTGGGAGTTCAATATCATCAATAAGCCCGGTAGCCTGTTTTATCGTCATATAGTAAGATTTAATACCTACCCATACACGCACCAAACACAATTTGACATCTAGAGATGATTTTAGGAGCTTGAAACGTTCAGGGCGCTCCTGCCTCGTCGGAAATACACCAGGGATACCGTGTTAGAAATCATCCGCCAATCCCTTAGACTTGGTGTTATCAGCGGGCCGTTCATCCTCGTGGGCATCTTGACCCGGTTTGAAAAGGGGGAGAGTACCTTCTCCGAGCGGGCGTGGCTTACTATCTGGCTTCCGTTCAACTTTCTTCTGATGCTTCTGGGCACATACTCCGTGATCAGCCATAAGGGGGGTCATCGTGAATTATGTGGTGGCTAGGGCGCCAGAGTGTTACGGCAAAATGTTCGAGTCTTTCAAGCTCGCTTTCTCTGTATTAGCAATCTCTTTTACCCTTGCAGGTCCAGCTATCTGGGTTTTTGGGTTACGGGGAAGTCGATTATGGAGCATCAAATTTGCGAATCAAGTAGTGACAATTACACAGCAGCTTCCCGGTTCCATTTTCAATCCGAATGAAAGTGTCAGCAAAGTCCTCGAATTCAGCAGTTATATGAATTTGAGCGGTTGTTATGGTGTCCGCTCCGCTATGAATAATAGGATTCTTGATCAAAGTCAGAGTGTATTTGCACGAAATATCACTCGGCCATTTATTTTCTACTCCTTAATAATAACCTTAACCCCAGGGACTACCACCACCAATCCTATCGACTTAACATCAAAAGTCAAAAAATCGAATCAGGTAGCGTAACCACTTTTACATTACAAAAACAAGCCTTGATATTAATACCTCCCCATAATAACACCGTATATTCCCCTCGACAAGCACCGAACACAGTACGGGCCCGGCCCTCCAGAGGAAAGGAAGGAGGGTAAAAAAAAAAAAAAAAAAAAAAAAAACCGAGGCGAGAAACTAAACTTTAAAAATACGATTTTTGCTAATTGTATTGATCTTCCCACCCTTAACCTACAACACGCCCCAGCCATCCGTCCACCTAAATATCCCAACAACATAAACTCTGCTCAACGCAACACAACTATCCACCGTGCAGTTATTTGCTCAACGCTTGTATAGATAGTTTCAACACACAAAGATGACAAAGGAGAATTGAGAGTTCTGATTCAACACTACAAAGAAATAGTAATATTCAAATAAGAGCACGGTTTTAAATCCAGCGACGAAGAGAAGAAAAGGAAAAGGAAAAAAAAAAAGAGGGTGGACATTCGAGGCTAGATCGGATCAAGGGGGGGAAATAAAGACTAAGAAAAAAACAAAAGACAAGGAAAGGTAAAATAGCCCCTCCTCAGGCTGCGGAGAAGGGGGTTGTGTTTTGTAAACAGCATAAAAGAAATAACAGAAGAAAGGCTTTCGTAGAATTTTTCAAGTTTCCAGCTTCACTATCCATCAGCTCTCTCTTGGAGAGGACAAAAGACAAGAAGCTACAATTACTACCACCACCGATCATCCACTTAACAACTCCCCTCTGAACTAACCGGGTATCACAAAATAGGTAATTAGTTCCTTCTAACGTAGTGAGAAACCCTTCCTCTTTCCCTTTTCTTCCAGAGGTCTTCCACTCTCGACCCTGGATTTCTTTTCCTCGAGTTCGATCCTCTGTCTCTCGAGCTGCTCCTTCATCTCCCTGTGGCGGTCGTATAGCTCCTGTTCTGATTGTCGGAGCTTGCTTTCCTTCTCCGCAACCTTCTGCTGGAACACCATCTTCATCTCCGCCTCCATCTTCGCGAGTTTCTGCTCGTGGAGCGTTCGCTCCTCTTCCTGCTTGACAGCTGGGTTGACTTCTTTGAATACGCTCGGGTCTTGGGCAACACCCATAGCGGTAAGCTTCTCTGAACGGTAGTTCTCGTACAGAAAGTTGTTTGTGTGCTCCTTGAGCTCCTCCATGTGCGTGCGGATCAACATTTGGCGGAGCTTGACAAAGTCACAGTGCTCCTCGTTGTCCACCTCAATGATACCCCAAGGGTAACGACGACCGCGAACTTTGCGACCATCAGGGTTTGTGACCTCGCTATTGGCACCGACTACTGCAAAGGGGACCTTGGACATGATTTCGTTGTTCTCGGCAATCGTCTCATCATCATCCAGCTCGTAACGGGGTCCCTCGAAGATCTGAATCTGATGGTGGTTGATATCCGCAAGAATCTACAAGCTATTAGCCAAACGATCAGGACATAAAGACAAATTTATATCAAAAACATACCCTCTTCTTGAAATCGGCAATCTCCTCATCTGTCAAAGTATCTGCCTTTGCAATAACAGGGATCAAGTTGACCTTGGTATGCAGTCTCCTCATAACCTCGATATCCAAGGGCTTCAACGCGTGTCCAGTAGGCTGGATGAAATAAACACAGGCGTGTACCCTGTTGTCTATGATGTTAGAACGGTTGACTTTGTTCTCCGCATCTAGGTAAGCATCGAATCGCTGTTCGATGTTATCAACGATAGGGCGCCATGACTCGTCGTTGTTAACGAAATCTCCGAAACCGGGAGTGTCTACGACGGTAAGACGTAGACGAACACCATTCTCCTCAATATCGGCAGAGATGGATTGGATGGACACGGTCTTAGGGATAATGTCGAGCGAAGGTCCCTTGCGCTCCTTTGGTGGGTAGAGGGAGGTGTTGAACAGGGTGTTTACGAGGGTAGATTTACCCAGTCCAGATTCACCTGCAATTAACCGAATTAGAGTCGTTGTTCTTCGTCAATGACGCGAGTAGCTGAGGGCATCTCATTCTGATTTTTTCCCTTATTTTTTTTTCTGAAATGTTCAGGGGTTTCCAAAAAGGGGCCACCACTAAAATTAAGCTTAAATGAAAATAACACATACCAACAACCATAACATTGAAGTTGAATCCCTTGCGGACACTCTTTCGGTGCCACTGGTTGGGCAAGTTGGCGAAACCAACATATCCGGTCAACTTCCGCCTGACGATGTTCTTGCCATCTGCCTGGGCAGCAGCCTGAGCTGCCAGCTTAGGGTTGGTGGACTGAGCTGCTACTGGGATAGGTGGAGGTGATCCACTAGGAGACTGAATGGGGGACTCGGGGAGCGAGATTTCACTTTCGACAGCTGTAGCTTGTAAAGAGGATTTTATTAGCTTTGACATTTCTTTTATTCGACAAGATGGTTGGAAGAGAGAAGAAGCAACAGCGGGGTAAGGCTGCAGATGGGAAGCAAGATGAGTATTATATAGGTATGATGATGATGTCAAGTAGATGCCAGGCGATGCTTGGATGCTTGGATGCAGCTCGAAGCGGGATTGGCTGATGTTTATCAAGAAACATCATCGAATCGCGTTTCCATCCATTCATCCACTGATGATCCACCTGACATCCATTACCATCATCTTCAACCCGCATCTGTATTCCTGCCGCTACCGCTGTTGCTGCTGCTGAATTCCGGGGCTAGGCACACTCACCCATGGTGTGCTGTGGTTTAATCCTTTGTGCTTATGTCGAAGGAAGGTAAAGTGGGGGAATAATCTATAAATCAGAGTTTATTGTTAGCTATGGACACAACACGCGGTAGATAAATGAAAAGAGCGATACCTGCTAGATGCAGGTAATCAATCTAGCAATGACAGCAAACAAAAGATAGATTATGGAGCCTCAATACAATTGGGTAGGGGAAACAGCACTCAAAGAAAAAAAATGAGGTAAAAAGCAGGTCAGGAGACACCACGTAGACACACGGGAAAGCAGTGTGTAGTACCTACAAAAAATGAACAATTACCGGAACGTTATAGAGAGTGAAAGTGAGAAGAGAAAGAAAGAACAAGATAATAAACAAATGAAGCAAGTAGGTAAGCAGTGCCAGGGAAAGGAAAGGAAGCTATCTCTTCAATTAAGGACTGAAGGAGCTAAAAGAAATGTCAAAATGTTACCTTCGTACGTTGCCGGGATCTGGTATATAACGAAGCAAGAAAAAATAGCCGGCAGCCCAAAACCAGTATGCTGGGAGGTGCGGAGACGAGCGAGGGAGGGAGTGAATGGGAAGAAGGGGGGTGGGTTAGAGAGAGGTGGCAGAGAGGGAGAGTAAGGGAGTGAAAGCACCGAACGAAGGTGTG
Source organism: Morchella eximia (assembly GCA_024713935.1). Taxonomy (NCBI): domain Eukaryota; kingdom Fungi; phylum Ascomycota; class Pezizomycetes; order Pezizales; family Morchellaceae; genus Morchella; species Morchella eximia. The sequence continues at coordinate 204,609 of JAMGZG010000002.1, forward strand.
CAGAGAGTACGTTGAGGTTAGAAAGGGAAAGGGGAGAGAAGTCAGGCGTAGAAAGAAAGGGCCACAGGCGGGTGCAACCGATCAATCGCGCGTTCGGTTCTCTCACCACAAAAAAGGGGGATTCTGCGCTTGGAAAGAGGAAAGGGGGGGGGCTGCCAGTTCCCAAGCCCATTCAAGCCTCACCCACAAGAAAATTAAAAGTAAACACACCTTGGCAAATGGTGCACCGGACGGGCAGCAACAGGACTGAGCGACTCCCCCCTCCCAACAGAGTAGAGTACCACCCCCTGGCGAACTGGCAACTGGAATTGGAACTGAGCGGTCTATCCAATCAAACTCCTACACGCGGGACCCATCCTCTTTTCTTTTGAGGATGAGAGAGTAGAATTAGGCATGGTAGTATGAGAAGAGGAAAAGGACCGAATAATTCTAATTGATCTCCGTGTAGGTCAATTGCATCCTCGAATTTCAATGATGTTCAGGGTTGCACTTTTGTTTCCTTTTGTTTTACACGCGTTTGTGGGCGACCCCCTCCCAGACAGATTCCAAGGGCAGCGCTCAAATCTGAGACAATACAATTGACACCCTGACCCTGACGAGCCTAGCCCCCAAACATTTCAGCCTCTGGTCTTCGCTTCTGCACAATGGACCCCGGCCCTCGCACGGTGTAAAGGATCATCAATGCAGCTTTCATAGGCCATGAGATGAGCTCTATATTTGTCCAGTATGCCCTTCTCTTCTGCACGAAGCTCACAGGGTATAATTCAATGAATATCGCCACAAAAGTTCAAACGTCTGTCGAATCCTTCTTTCTTCAACAACTGCCAAGATGTGTTAACCACAGCAGACAGCTCCTTGTACTAAACTGAACCGATAACGTTTACAGCATCGTGCCTTATCAACAGGTTGTACCCTGAATCGCTTATCTACCAGGGTTTCTTCTGCAACGTTTATGACACCAATAATACCGAGTGATCTCAAGTGACGCAAAGGCCACCACTCACCACCACCTACTCTCACGACAATACAATACCATGGATATATTAAGAGCACTGCATGGGGGTTTCAACCCACTTTCCCGCCGACACGTTAACCACCCATCCTACAAATATCATTTCGTCCGTCCTCACACCGGTACGGTGTCCCGTCCACCAAATCAACCTCGCCGGACATAATCGCACACCATAATGTCTCTGGAGAATCTCGGAGCCAAGATCTCAAAGAGCACATATCTTCTGTCCGCATTAAGTCAGCGTGATCAGTCATCCATTGAGCACCCGCGGGCGAGCCTCAACTCTCGTAGATGCACATAATTTATGTGTACTACGACGATAGCGATCGAGTTAAGCCAGAGGATCGCCGGTAGGAGCCGTTTATCCACTCTACAGGACAAACGCTGTCAGTCTCATGGCAGCGCTGCAACGCAAAACTTCACCAAAACCACTCCGGACTCTGCCAATCTATTTATCACGATAATTCCTAATAAATGGCGTTGTCCTACCCACACTTCCGATACACGCCATCATACATTAATAAATAAAAAGCCTCTAGGGCTTCAACGTCATTTAAGGTGCAGTTTCGAGTAAGTGCCAAGCGGATTGAATCGACAATCACGAGCTATATAAAGCTATGGCCACTATAATCACCAAATGTTTACGTGGGCATGGGAAAGATCACGGTATATACGTGTATAAGCCAACGGGCCGTTGTAGAACGACATTGGACCTCCATTTGTTACAATTTCTATATACCTCACTAATATTATCTACATGTATGTGGAAATCATGGGCAAGAGAACATACGATACTTTGCCACGAGAAGAGTAATCAGTGCGGACTTCCTTATCAGACGCAACGCCCACGCAATATTCTAGATTATAATTAGTTCCAATTTTAGAATTCTGGCGCCCCGCAAATCTCAAAGCGGAGGCGCTATCCATGTGGCTAACTACATGTAGTTCCCATACAGCTAGAGTAAATTAATTTTACACTGGGCTCGAGCTTAGATGATCTTCTCTGCATACATAACGCAAAGCCAGCCGTCAGAAACTGCAGTCATCAAATACCCTGGGCTTTGGGCCCTGGTCATAGCATGGCACATCACGTTGCATACATACGAGGCAATAGTTCCACACTAACCCCGCAAAATACGATCAGGGAATAACAAAAAAAGTTCTACAGTATTTACAACAAATAATTCTTCACGGCGACTAGGGCCCATCGTATATTCTATAGTAGTCAAACCCAGCCCATTACCTCGGCGCGGCAAAGCCAGGCTTTGCCCCCGGAACAACCAATCCCTTCTCTTTAGCTTCTAAAGCTTCCTTCTCTTCCTTCAGCACTCTGGCTGCCTCCCTTTTGTCCTGGTCCTCTCTCCTGACCGCGATGTCTTTTGGTCTAAAATCACTAAACGCACGCTTCAAACCCTTTTCAATAATCCAGCAACCGGCATAGTCGAGTATCATGACAATAGTCATGGTCATCTTGAATTCGGAGGTGAATGGGACAAGACGAAGCTTCTCGTTAATTTCGGGAATGAACTCGGTTGAGCAAGAGAAGGCAACGGCCGCAACACCAATGAGTCCATAGTACATTCCCTTGTTCTCGCGGATAGATTCACGGAAAGGACGGCCCTGGTAGTTGATTGCAAAGGTGGAGATTTGCTGAATGAGCTGGAGAAGATAGATGGCGGAGTTGAGAAGACTAGGAGTAAATTCTCCTTCAAGGTCAACGTTCTCATCACGTCTATTTATCTTTGATTAGCAGCTACCCAGGAAAGATGACAACTAAACATGAGAAACTTACGGTTCAAGTCTGGCGACAAATCTAGAGATGTAAATCAGAGTAACGATATGGACTGCAAATTGCCCCAAAACAGAGCCAATAATGTACAAGTTGAAGATATTTGGCTGCGGTCGCTCTTTTCCAAGCTTCTCAACAGGCTTTGCCCTTGAAAGACTCAAAAAGCACACGCTCATCAACATGCCAGAAATAGTAACTTGTCCATCACCGAATTTAATGCCCTCAAGATACAAAACTGACAGAGAATAGGCCGAGATCAAACAGTTCAATGCAAGGATTTTGTACATCTGGATAGTTGCGACCAGGGTGCATCTTCCCTGACGGATAATGTTGGCGATAGCAACGACATTGGCGAGTTTGCTAGTGAAAGGTGCAGCGACTGAAGCATCACCAAGCTTGATAGTGGGCGGTTCAGCATCATCTTCCATCTCCATCATGGAGTTCATCATTTTATCTGCCATAGCAGCAGCAGCGTTTGCATTTGCTTGGTTCCTATTGGCCGGGTTCTGGGATTGCTGCAGGGCTCTTGCGCCAGGGGTAACAATGGTTGGAATATTGCTGGCCTCTTGCTTTGCGGCGAGGCTTGCGGCAGAAACACCCTTCTTGGTCGCTTCGCGCTCGATAGCTTTTTCGTAATGCGGGTTTCCGGGTCCTGGAGGGTAGAGGTGCGCAATATGGATTGGTGGTGGGGGAGCGGGCTGATTAAATCGCTTAGTGAAGGATACCTGCTTTTCGTACATTTCCTTGAACTTTGTGATGCGATAATGCTCTGCGATCCTCCTTAGATCCTCTTCGGAGCCGTTCAAGAGTGCTACACCAATATGAGCCTGTTTCAAGGCACCGACATCGTTGGTCCCGTCACCACACATGAGAGTTGTGTAACCGGCAGATTTCAGTCCGTTGAGAATAAATTCCTGTAGTCGGCATTAGCACCATTGCACGTATTAAAACCTAAATATAGTTTGGGATCTGGTGGTACCTTCTGAAGTGGTGAAACACGAGCATAGACCCAGGTGTGCCTCAATAAATCAACGACACCTGGCTGATCCTGCATCTTCCCAAGTGCATAACCTGTGATGCAGATATCCTTATTTTTCAGAATTTCCTTATCAAGTGGATCACTTGGATTGACAGGGATGATGACAGTTTCTTCAACATTTCTCCAGACCAACTCTATCTTGATATTAGAATCAACCTCTAACATGAGTGCTTGGATTAAACTCACCGTGATCACCGGAAGTACCTTCCTCAGGAGCGTCTAAAATCAGGACATCTCTATCGACAATTTCCACCTCACGGGCAACATGGACAGCAGTTAACGGGTTGTCACCAGTAATCATAACAACTCTGTGGGAGCTCTCATTCAACATCCGAACGGTGCTCTTTGCATCGTCCTTTAATGGGCACTGCAAAACCAAAAATCCGGCAAAGTGGAGTTGAGACTCAACATCCTCCCTTTTCAAAGCATTGATCTTAGCTTGGCCCCACTCGCCTTCGGTCGCCAGATACTTGTATCCGAGAGCAAGAACACGGGAACCACGACGTGTGAAGTATTTGAAGGTTTCCTCGTAGTTAGGTGGAACTTCAACAAGCATCTTTCGCACCGTTTCCGGAGCACCCTTGACACCGACAAACGTAGCCTTGGTTCTCTTTCCTTCACGGTTGACCAGGACTGAAGCAATTGAACTCTGTCTCTTGAGCAATGAAGAGAACTGGAAACGTCTCTTGATCTGAACAGTCCCTGCCGGGCTTGAGAAACCACTTCCCGGGGCAGCGCTAGTAGTTTTACTGGTTAGGAGATCTCCACGCCCGAGAGTCCATCCGAGTGCAGTGAGAGTAGCCTTCTCCATGGGATCACCAACGACCTCACCCTCATCAAGCTTAACAAGTGCGTGCGCGGTAGCCAAAACAAGGGTGGTCTCTCCACCAACGTGTTCAACCTTTCTCAATTTTGACATCCCATCCTTTCCTGGGTTCAATCCCGCAATACCCTCAACAACCAAATCCTCACCGGTAAGAGTTCCAGTTTTGTCGAAACAACAGACGTCAACTCTTCCAGCATATGGAATTCTGAAAGGTTCCGTACAATAAATAGCGTATTTACTCAAGGCGGCCAAAGAAGTGTTCACAGCCAAGCTGAGTTCCATAGGGAGCTCCGGGGGTACAACAGAAGTGATAATCAGGACACAATCCAACAAAAGCTTGCTTCTCTTCCGGTCCTTCTGCACACCCTCAGTCCAGACATACCAACTTGCAGCAATGGCGAACATGAGTAGGAATAGAATGAACAATAGAGCTTCGGCATTGTTGGCGGAAACACGTTCAGTGGAGTAGATCATAGTGCGAACCAAAGAACCTTGACTGGTCTCGAATCCGGTACGTGTAACAACAGCAAGAGCACCATTATCTGGGGGAGGCACAACACCGGATTTGTTCTCAAGAGGGGCATCATCAGGGTTGGCAGTATTATGTGTGATCTGTAAAACCTTTGTTCCCCCGTAAAGCATGGCATTCTTGTCCAAACCCTCGATATCCAGACTAGCTTCGCCAGGCCTAAGCGCAATGGAATCTTTCAGCAAAGGCGTGGATTCTCCGGACAACATAGCCTCGTTGACAATAGCAGTTCCAGAGATCAAGACCATGTCGCATGCAACACCCGAGTCCTCCTTTGTACGCCCAACGGAGACAAGATCGCCGGGAAGAAGCTGGTCAGACTGGATTTCCGTCCATTTTCCAGAGCGATGAACAAAAATTGGGTAAGGCTTAATGCTCATGCCACGGAATTCAGTAAGAGTCCTCTGGCGCTGCCAAACAACAGTAGACTCGAAAGCGACAAGCATGACTAATGTAAAGATTGAGTAGTACCAGTATTCATCTAGACACCACAGACCGACACAGAATAGCTGGAAAACAAAGAACGGTGCGACGGCATGTTCCTGAAAGAGCTCGCTGAAGGTCGGCACGGGGATATCGAAAGAGTTGAGACCATAGTGATGCTTCAAGCGATCGACGACCTTTTCGCTCTTCAGGCCCTTGGTGAGTTGGTAATCGGCCAATCTTGGGTCTTCGTCAACAGGGTAGACAAGCGGTGAGAATGAGCCAGTTTCGGGAGAGTAGAGAAAGCGGCGCTTTTGGAACAAGAATGAAATCTCTTCCTTCTCGCCAGTCTGTAGAATTCCGCATCAGCAAATAAGAATCGCCACGCGAAAGTAGTGGTAGTTCTAAGAACTGAACTCACCTTGTCGCGAACGAGTTTACAGATATCTGGAGCTCCAGCGTTTTCAACGGGCATGATCCTAATTAATGTCGCATCCTCAACTCTCGATGCCTACTCATATATTAGCGCTGATATTCCCGCAAATTCTCCACGCAGTGAGAGAAAGACCAACCTTGATTCCAGTGATAAAAGCCCTCCAGCCCATGCTCCAATGACACCCGAGCCAGATCAAACTCTGTAACCCAAACGTTGACAAAAAGTACAAGACCGTCCATTCCTGACTCTGAAAATACTTGTCATAGCTCTCCTGCCTCATCCATAGTGAGAAAAGCGCCGGATAAGCTGCCAAGAATGGCCAGGTGTATAATCGCAGAAGAACCGGAAGAGGATTGAGAAGTGTGGAAGAGGCGATTTGGGAAGAATTTACGAGTTGCCGCCTGTTAGTAGAAGCCGGTTAGCTGGACTGTAGTAGCGAAAGCAGAAAACAGAACCGGGAGTCACATACTTGATGGGCGGCGTTGGTGGATAAGGGGGTGTTGAAGCCATGATGTGTGGTTTTGGGGAGTACCGGTGAGGACAGTACCCTCTATATCTATGATTCCTTTATTCTGATATGAAAGAAATTGTAAGGGAAGAGGAAAAAGAAAGAGGAAGAGAGGGTTGAGAAAGGGGCGAGTTGATCCTTCTTGGAAGGAAAGGAAAAGAAGGATTGTTAGAGGTTGTCAAGACACGTTGTGGACTGAGAGATGATGTCGTGCCGGCTGAAGCTTGCTTCTCGAATGGTCTGGGTGGATATTTACAAGATATAGAAAGGTTCTCAGCCTCAGGAGCCTTTACGCGGACATCTATCAACTTCTTTCCCCGTGAACATCTAAATTCCGCCACTTACAGCTCTACAAAAAAAAAAAAAAAATTCAACAGATTTCGCAAAAAGGACACATCGCGTCTTAGCTAACTATCCGTTATCGCTGCTTACCGAAAACACTACTAATCCCACTCCCCCCACTCCAATCGTCGCCACCGCTGATCACTCGGAAATAGAGCCTCCCTGCAGTCTGCACCCTCAACTACCCGAAGTAGAAAAAAGAAAAGAAAAGCAAAACATTGAAATTAAGACAAACAAACCCCTTGGGTAATAAGTATGGTAGAATATACGACATATCCTTCTTGCAACGTAATCGCTCAATGCTACATGACGAACAAGAAGAAGAAGAAAAAAATAGAAGAGTTATTTGAATTATACACGCCAAACTAAACTCGAATTGCAGACAAACATCTTTGCTTTTACACGCTGATGCTAGTTTTTGTCCGTTAACTACCGTCTATATCCCATTCCAATGCCTTCCCCATCAACAAACATCAAACTTGTAACGTTTTACAGCAATAGCGCAAGTGGGTTCTCCACAAAGTTCTTCAAAGCCTTCAAGAACTCACCACCGACGGCTCCGTCAACAACCCTGTAGCACATCCATTAGCTTAGGTCCGTGCGAGTACATTATATATCCATGTGATGACTTACCGGTGATCAAAAGATCCAGTGACAACTATCTGATCATCCCACTCAATACCACCATCCGCACCTTGAACAGCGACCTTCCTTACTGTTCCTACAGCCAAGATACCGGCCTGTGGGGGGTTGATGATAGCTGTGAATCTCTCAACAGCAGGGTTCATTCCCATGTTGGAGATGGTAAAGGTACCACCCTGATACTCCTCCGGCTTCAGCTTACCATCCCTAGCCTTTCCGGACAAGGCCTTGACTTCCTGGGAGATAGAAGCCAATCCTCTTGAATCGGCGCCCTTGACAATGGGGGTCATAAGTCCGACTGGTGTGGCAACGGCGACAGAGATGTCGGCGGTGTTGAAGGTGCGGATCACGCCTTCATCCTCACGGTAGGAGGAGTTGACGGTAGGGACCTTGATAAGCGCCGCAGCAACAGCCTTGATCATAAAGTCATTGACCGAAAGCTTGTACTCGCCATTGGCCGTGGCGTTGAGGGCCTGGCGGAGCTTAAGAAGCTTTCCGACAGAGAGGGTGCTGGAAACGTAGTAGTGGGGGTTGGTGTTCTTAGACTGGGTAAGGCGGCTGGCAATGGTCTTACGCATAGAAGTCAAAGGAACATCGGTGCTGAGGGCCCCGCCAGGGGCGGCAGCTGCGGAGACACCGCTAGGCTTGGCCTTCTCAACATCGGCCTTGGTGATGCGTCCACCCTCACCAGTTCCTTTGATGTCCTTCAAAGCGATACCCTTCTCAAGAGCAAGCTTCTTGGCGACGGGCGAGATCGCAATACGTCCTTCGCGGTCAAGAACAGTCTCAAGCTTGCCACCGCCGGAGGTTGGCTCCTCAGATTTCACACTGGTGGGGGCAGGCTTGGGGGGCTCAGAAGACTCGGAGGCCTCTTCCTTTGGTGGTGGTGGGGCCTTGGACTCGCCGCCAGCGCTCTCAACAGTAAAGTCGGCAAAGGCACTGATGTCTTCACCCTCCTCTACAAGAATGGCAATGGGCTGTATTTCTGCAGTCAGCACCCCCCCCGCCAAAAAATTTCATCGTAACGTTTACGGCGCAGGCCCGAGTAAACAAAAAAAACTTACGTTTCCGACAGCGACATCTTTCGACCCGCTATCCTTCAAGATCTTGGCCAGGACACCATCCTCCTGGAACTCAAAGTCCATCTGAGCCTTGTCCGTCTCGATCTCAACCAAAACATCTCCAGGGCTGATAGTGTCACCGGGGTTCTTCTGCCATGTCCCAATGTTGCCTGCAGTCATCGTAGGGGAGAGCGCTGGCATGGTGACGACGGTGTGAGGGGGGTATGCTATCCAATCATGTTAGCTCTCCGCACCATTGACACCTGCGGGAAAAAAAAAGTTTACACACATTTTGAGGCATAGTATCGGGAGAGCGCAGAAAGGCATTGAGGTTGGTTGCGACTATAAAATAAGCGTCAGCAGTAATCCCCATAATTTTGAGTAGAATATCTATCTTTGCGCAGCACCGCGGATCTTGGAAAGATAACCCCCACTATGCTGATGCTACATCCTAAAATTTGCCATCCCCGCAAATTTCCCAACCAAAAGGATGGGTAAAATCGTAATAACAACAAAATTGATACATACACTCTCAAGAAGCCAGCACTCTTAATACCACTGCTCCTCAGGCACGAAGCCACTCCGCGAGATGAAGCTCTTGAAAGAACTGCTGAGGCCGACATCGCTGGTATCAATTGAGGGGAGATAAAATGGAGGCAAAAAAACCCTTCTAGAGAGGATAAGAAAGGGAATGGAGATGACGAGAGGAGTAAGAGGAAGAGAGGAAGAACCGGCGTTAGTTGTTGTTGAGCGGGACGAGGTGAAGTGAAGGGGCCTGGGGTTGAGGTTTTTCGTTGGGCCAAAATGTTTGGGACGGGGGACCTTAACGCGGTGTCCGGAACCACTACCCCGAAATGCATCAACCCTAAGAAAAACGCCCCGACACATTCTCCACATATTTTAAAAGTTTCTCAAATAATTTCTTGAATAGAGATCATATGTTTTGGGAGATACTTTAACATTATGAAAAAAGCTCGTCTGGCGCTTGATAAGGATAAGAAACCTCACTCGGGGGACAGCTTCTTGGAAGTGCGACAACAACCAAACTCAAGCTCACCGTTCCCGAGTCCAACTCCTTGCAGGGCGAACCGTTCCCCGGGTGTTATCTGTTGCACGAGATATCTACACGTGCGTTAGAGCAGAGATCCACGCTGCTGGGCTTTCATGTGAGGGTTTCCATGTGTGCATAGGTCTTGTTGTAGGGCTGCATGTATGTCGGAGTGCATACAAGAGGCTGATGGGCACCAAAACATTGGTTTATTTACTCCATAAGAGAAAGAGAGAGACAACTAGATGCAATTTTTTTAGTGTGGCCAAGAAACTCTAATGTCACTCGTTAATTCTCCGGGTTCTCGAACAACGCCAGTAGCGGAATCGGAGATTATTTCGAAATGCTACTTCTGTTTGGGATGGGTTTGGGATTTGGCTTCAGTCATGGGTTGTGCGGCTCTTGCGATATCGTTATAAGTTCCGGACAGGCGGAGCTTTTCTACTTGTCAACTAAGATACCATGCAACCGGCTTCCTCGCACTAATTCCCCCATCACCTCTACAGGGGTCTCCTTGGATCTATCCTGAAGCACCTTCGAAAAAATCGCCCGCACCTCATGGTCATTCTATAAAACCGATAATTGTTCAGCACAACAATCCAATGTCAGTTAAATCTTGAAGGGTAGGGACAGGATTATGGCAGATGGCGCAGCAAGTCTATAGTATCGAAGGTTTGCCGTATGTCATATTTCAAAACCGTGGGCATCAAGATATCCCGTGGGCATCAATGGCCGTGGCCATGGAGGCTACGCTGCCAAAAACTTTGAGGACCATCACTATGCGCAGGCTCAAGTTAGCTTTACAACTTCTGTAACTAACCTGATGGTTTGATGATATTAAATGATCAAAACAAACAGCAGAGGCACGGTGAATACAGTAAATACAAGCCACTGAAATGGGAATTATTCGGATCCTTCAGGCTGCTTCAGTATTTTGATGAATGCTTTCCTAGAACCTCGCGCGGAAGGAGGTTAATTGAGTTTACTACTGGATCTTAAGTTACATATAGTTGTTACATTTGACTTGGCTCAGCCGCTAGCATATGGGCTTCATACTTTGATTCGACACTTCAGGGAACTGAATTTTGAAACTCCCGGGCATGAATACGGGCCTTAAAGGGTTAGAATAAACAATTATATGGTGGAAAGCTTTCACTATGAAGAGTAAAAATCTGAATCCACGGATCCGTATACACACAATCCGGGACCTGCGCCCTCCAGTTCGAGTTCCAGAGGCCGTATCTAAGGGGGGGGGTACCCTACCTACATCTTTAGGTGAATTGATGATAATAGACGGACTACTGGTTCGTCAACTGAATTTGTTATATACTCTGAGATTCTTGATAATTTTTCGAAATGTTGACCGCCGAGGCATCGATAACTGCCATGAGATGTCATGACCTCATGGCTGACTCCTAGTTGTGATGGGGGTGATACGGTGATAAAGGTTATTAGTAGACGATGATTTATCGGAGCATCTTTTTTTATTTTTTAAACGCTCCTACAGTTTTTGGTATCTATTATGCTTTATAAAGCAAATATATTTACTTTGAAACTAGCACCACGGTTTCGGCGTTTGGGAAACATGGGACCTGTGCGGCTACAGCTACGGGCTTCAAATACACACCAAAAGCCTATTGAGGACCACAAATATAATTTACGTTGGGAAGCATCTGACAACCGTCCGGGAGATGGGCAGGGTTCTTATCAACGCGATCATTGTCATGATCACAGGCAATCACTCGCACCAACCACAGGCTCTCACTCGGCCTCCTCCTCCTCCTCCTCCTCCTCCGCCGCTAGCCTATTTTTCCTATACTCATTCTTACTCCAATGCTCATTCCCGGCAATGAAATTCTCTCTGACAATCTTTCCTCTCTCGCCATTCTGCCAGCGGACAACCACACCCTCTACCTTTGTGCCAGGTGCAAACAGACTCTCCCTTTCCAAGAACCCCAGCAGCATCTGCCTTCCCTCTAATATGCCTCTATAGATTTCTGGCACTATGCTGATACCGCTGCCTTTCAGGAGCGCCACTAATGTGTCCCGCCCCACGAAGCTTCCTGTCAAACGATCCAACAAGTCAAAGGCCAAAAAGTGCCCAGGAAGCCTCGTATAAGCAATGCTATGTGTTGCCGCCATCCACTCCCCAAACAACACATATCTCTCCCTCAACACCTCGTCTCTCGCCAGCACCCTATACAACTTTGGCCCATACTTCTCCAGCCACCAGTCTATCTTTGAGAACTGGGCCTGGTCAGAGGAACTGATGTAGTGGCTGCGGTTCTGCACCAATATCTTCCCGTTGGCATCGAGCGAAAACCCGATATTCGCGCCGTCCACCTTCTCTTCCACCACAACCATCTTCTGGAACCGCCCCTCCAGATCGTTGGTATCGAGGACTAGATCGTCCCGTGTTGCGGAGCCCAGATCAAGGAGATGCTTCGTCCTGACAAACTTCCTCATGGGCACCTCTCCAAACCAGCGATTTGCCAGATTGACCGCGTTCGCGATACACCGCACTCGCACAACACCCGTGAAGCCTTCATCCAGTGTTGGGGGCTGCAGTAACTTTGCGGTACTGGAGATGGCACTCTTGACGCGGTGGGGCGGCATCGTGGGATGCGAACCCCGGGCCTCGGCGCGGCATTGGCAAATATCCGCATCATAGTCGAACCACACGGCGGTTATGTTGGCGCTGTAATTGAACATGCTGATCCACTCCCTGCGCTCCTCCGGCGTAGGATTGCATCGATCCAGAACAAGCACTTTGGCACCGCTGCTGCTGCTGCTGCCGCCACCCCTCCACTGCCCCACCGCAGCCTCACAGGCCCTCCTTGCAGACGCCGCCCCCACCCGCTCTTTCGCGACAATCTCGTCCGGAGACAGAACCTCAACATTAGCATTCCGCAGCCTGCACATGCGCGCAAACGCGCTCTTGCCGCTCCCCTGCAGCCCCACCAGCACCACGAAATCCGGCACGTTGCCGCTCCCCACAAGCTCCATCTCCACGCCATCCGGCCCGTCAGCCACCCCGGCATCCCCAATCATCGACTCGCCGCGCCCGCAGCGCTCCCACGCCAGAGAGACATAGGACGCCACAAAGCGCTCCTGCCGCTCCGTCTCGATACTCCCGCTGCGCATCGCCCTCACAGCCTCCACCGCCGCCCCTGCCGCCATCGCCGGCGGCCCCAGATGATTAGCAGACATTGTAAGCCCAAAGAGCGCAACACAACACGCCAGCACCGTCCCCGCGCGCCCCTTGCCGCCGCCGCAGTGCACCAGCGTCGCCCCGCACGCGCCAATGTCGCAATCATACGGCTCATTGATAATCAGCTGCAGCACGCGGTCCATCTGCGCCACCGTCGGCGCATAGTAGTTCTCGACGGGCACAAACGTGTTGCGCACGCCCCCCGCGGGCGGGAACCACAGCGCCGGCAGCGGCGTCTCGGCCGTCAGCGTGATGATGTGCGTCACCTGCAGCTTGGCGCGCAGCACCTGCACGTCGTCCGCGCTGCGCGGCGTGCTCATTGCGCAGAGGCGGTACGGCGCGAGCCAGGAGAAGAAGCGCGGGAGCTGGTGGCGCGGGTGCAGCGTGCTGTATCGCACCCGCGGCTCCAGCGGCGGCGCTCTCGCCGTCGGTTCTCCCAAGAGGGCCATGTGCAGCGGCGCGCTAAGCGTCTGCACGAGTGCGGCGGGGAGCGCGGCCGTGATGTGGTCGGCCTCGGCGGAGGTGAAGAGTGGGCCGTACGAGGTGTGGGCGCTGCAGGCGGTGATGCGTGCACCGTAGTGGTCCTGCCGCTTTGGCGTGGTGGAGAGACTGAAGGCGTGCTGGTAGCAGAGGAGCGCGAGCTTCCAGTGGTCGCCGGCAAAGGCGGTGTCGGCGAGGCGGGCCCAGCCGCGCTCGGAGGTTGGATGCGTTGTTGTGAGGTGGGCGGCCCAGTGTAGCTGTGATGTGGGGGAGCGGGCGCGGAGGAAGAGGGCGTCGAGGAGGTCCATGTCGGCGGGGTGCGGGAGGGAGAGGCCGTTTACTACCACTCTGGCCTGTGTGTTGTCAGTATCCAGATATTGCCCGCCCTCGGGCGGTGGGGGTATCGGGATGCGGAAATCGACGGGCTCAAAGCCATGTTTAACCCGCCAGGCGTTGCCGGCGGGCCACAGCACGAGGAGGCTCCATGCGCCCCCGGTGTCGCGTGTGGGCTCCAGGAGGTACATCCGCGCCGTATCTGGCAGCGCTGTAGTTTTGCGCTGTGCCGTGGCGGCCGTGTAGATTTGGTATTCCGACTCTGTGAGCAGCACTACATGATGCTGCTGCTGCTGCTGCTGCTGTTTTACATGCGACTGCAATTGCAAGAAGGGCAGTGTGAGCGATAGTGCCAATGTGCCGTTTACGACCGTCGGTGTGCCGGTGAGGCCCGTGAGCTGTTTGAAGAATGGGGACTTTGGGGGGGCGGCCATGGGTGGTGGGTGGTGGGTGTAGGCAGCAGTTGTGGGGTAATGATTGGGTTGCGGATTTGGTGGTGGGGAGGGGTAATGATTGGATGGTACACTTTTTTGTGATGGTTCTAGCTGCTGGGTTTGGGTTGGGTTGGCGCTTGGGCTGGCTGGGCTGTTAAGTAATGGGTGTGTGACTCAACCAGCTTTGGTGAGTTGTGCAGGACTCGTGTGGGAGAGAGATTGTAGACTCATGCTTGTACATACATTGCCAGTATTGTAGGTACATATTGTAAATTCCGTTCTGTGACCCTTGATGTCATCCGAATCCCGATATCTATCCACAAAGCCCATTTCCATTTTACTTTCGAGGCAGCTGCGCCCACCACCCGCAACACATGAAATGCCATACCTCGGCCACGGCAAATCACCTACTAAACCAAATACACCCCCCCCTCCCCATCGGCTCGGATGTAGCAGGCAGGCAGTCGCACGCGGTTTGTGGGGCCCTCAAAACTAGACTTTGTTCCCGCCACTCGCACGAGGGCCAAGCTTGGGGCTCGGCTGCAGGGTCTGGTCTCTCTCTCGCGTCAGCTGATGCGGGTTTCCCGACTGGAGAGCCAGCCTTGAGAGCCAGCCTTGGCAGAGTAGAGGACCAGAGCAGAGAGGGTGGATGGTGGATGATGGTGGATGGTGGATGGGTCGGGTATCGACAGTCGGCAGCTGACAGGCTGGTGGAGGAGATTGGAGTGCGGGGAGCGGTGGTGTCTCACATCCACATCCACATCCACATCTACATCTACACACAGGTTTGGGGTTTGCAGAGCGAGAAGAAAAAAAGACAAGACAGGGCCCAGGCTGCGTGCGTCGGGAACTGGAACTGCATTTCAAATTGTGGCGGGGCGGAACGAACGGGCCCTTGACGTGACCTGCGTCTGCATAGATAAATAGACTGCTTGACATAGATAACTACGCAGACTTGCTCTTTCACTCCTCCTCTCCTCCTCCTCTCCTCCTCTTAATTACCACTCACCGCTGCTTCTATAAAACATTGCCCTCCCACACTTCTACACATCTACACCGCCGGTTCATGCCCCAGCAGCCCACCCGCCATCATCTCCCCCAACCACAATGTCGCTCCCCAGCGGCTCCCGCGCGCCCAGGCCCTCGGAGCCAAACCCCTTCACACGCCTGCTCTCCCCGCGCTTCGACAGCAACAACAGCGACCACGGCACCTTCTCGTCCGACGACGACACGCGCCCAACCACGCCGCTGATTCTCGGCGCCACCACCTCAGAGGTGCGCATGGGCGGCGGCATCCTGCTCAAGCGCAAGACGACCACGGCCCGCATGGCGCAGGAGGCGGGCGTCAAGCGGCCCTGGCTGATGTATGCGAGCTACTATATCCCCAGTGTGGGCTGGATGAGGGAGTATGACCGAAGCTGTCTGCTGGGGGATGTGGTTGCTGGTGGTAGGTGATCCCCCCGTCTGCTCTGCTCTGCTCTTGCTCTTGGGAATTGATGTGTGGGTGTGTGTAGTCACTATGGCGTCCTTCTATATCCCCATGGCCCTCTCGCTGTCGGCGAATCTGGCCCATCTCCCCCCCATCCACGGGCTCTACTCATTTGCGATCCAGCCGCTGGTAGGATAGCCCCCCCCCCCCCCGTTGTGTGTTCCCGGGGGCCCAATTGGCTAACATATAGCTTTGCCCAGGTCTACGCCCTCCTCGGGTCCTGCCCGACCATGGCCGTCGGCCCCGAAGCCGCCGGCTCCCTCCTTCTCGGCACCGCCATCCGCACGCTGAACCAGCACCACGCCCCCGCCTTTGACGACGGCGACGAGGCCGAAAACAACGCGCGCCTCGCCGGCGTCATCACGGGCATGACGGGCGCCTTTGCCTTTATTGCCGGCATCGTGCGCCTGGGCTTCCTCGACAGCGTGCTCAGCCGGCCGCTGCTGCGCGGCTTCATCTCGGCCGTGGGCTTTGTCATCTTTGTCGACCAGTCCATCCCCGAGCTGGGCCTCACGGACGCCGCAAAGGCCGCCGGCGTGCTGCACAGCAGCTCGCTGACAAAGGCCGTGTGGATCCTGCGCAACCTGGGCGGCGCCCACACGCTCACGTTCGCCGTGGCCGCCGTCTCGTTCGGCATCATCATGGTTGGGCGCCACATCAAAAAGGTCTTTGAGAAGCGCGCGCCGTACATTGCGTTCCTGCCCGACCGCTTCCTCGTCGTGGTCATCTCGGCCATCCTCACGTACAACCTCAGCTGGGACACAAGGGGCCTGCAGGTGCTGGGCAACGTCGAGGCGCCCAGCGGCTCCCTCTTCAAGTTCAGGTTCCCCTTCCAGCTCTCGCACCTCACAAACCTGCAGGAGACCATGTCCACGGCCTTTCTCATCTCTGTCCTGGGCTTTTTCGAGTCTGTCGTCGCCGCAAAGTCGCTCGGCACAACGCTCGACGCCAACATCTCGTCAAACCGCGAGCTCATCGCGCTGGGCACCGCAAACATCCTCGGCGGCTGCTTCCAGTCGCTGCCGGCCTTTGGCGGCTACGGGCGCAGCAAGGTCAACAAGGCCACCGGCGGGCGCACGCCCATCTCCTCCGTGGTCCTCTCCCTCTGCACCATCATCTGCACAATCTTTCTGCTCCCGTACTTTTACTACCTCCCGCGCTGCGTGCTCTGCGCCATGATCTCGGTCGTGGCCGTGTCGCTGCTCGAGGAGGCGCCCGAGGACATTGCCTTCTTCTACCACATTCGCGCATACGCGGACCTGGCGACGATGCTGCTCGTCTTTCTCACCACCGTCATCTGGTCGCTCGAGACGGGCATCGCAATCGGCGTCGGCATCTCCCTCATCCAGGTGATTCGCCACTCGACGCGCGCGCGCATCCAGATTCTCGGCCGCGTGCCGGGCACGCTAAACACGTTCAAGGCCGCCGAAGAGGTGCCGGCCGAGGAGCTCGAGGACGTGGAGGGGTGTCTGATTGTGAAGCTGACCGAGGGCCTGACGTTTGCAAACACGGGGGAGCTCAAGAACCGGTTGAGGCGGCTGGAGCGGTACGGGGATGCGCGCGCGCATCCGTCGTTGCCCAGGATTCGGGGGCGGGTGGTGGGGACGAGGACGGTGGTGTTTGATGTCAAGGGCGTGCGGAGGATGGATGGCAGTGGGACGCAGGTGCTGGCGGAGATTGTGAGGGGCTATGTGGCGAGGGGCGTGGGCGTGTGGTTTAGTAGGGTGCCGACGGACGGCGGCGTGTGGGCGATGTTTGTGAAGAGTGGGATTGTGGGCGTGGTGGGTGGGGAGGGGCATTTTGTGGGGAGTGTGGAGGAGGCGTTGAGGGCGTGTGAGGGGAGCGGGAGTGATGAGGGGGCGGTCTAGAGGTTTAGAGGGGGGTCTGGGGGTCTTTTTGTTGCTTTGGTTTGCTGCTTATAGTGATATAAAGATTGCGTTCTGTTGACCTGTATTGTAGTGTTTGCGGATATTGATTTCTTTTCTCTTTTTATTTTTCTCTGATGTTTTTCTTTTCGCGTTTGCTGCTTATGCTTGTGGGTTTGAAGATATATACACTCTGCTTGCTTGCGCGCGCGCGCGCTGTACTGTAACTACTCTCTATATGGGTTCATGATGGACAAGACTAAATCAAGGGAATGGGTGCGTGGTGGTTATGGATTATGGATAATGCTACTTGTGTTGTGCTTGCTTGCCTGCTTGCTTGCCTGCTTGCTTGCCTGCTTGCTTGTGGTGCGGTGCGGTGCGGTGCGGTGCGGTGCGGTGCGGTGCGGTGCGGCGCAGTTAGAGTGGGGTTGAAATTGGAGGTGAGGTTGAAGTGAGGTTGAAGTGAGGTTGAAGTGGATCAACCCCCCCATTGCAAAATTGACCAATGAAATAAAACCAGCCAGGACAGACAAACTTGCTACCGGCACCTTCTTTCTTCCCGGAATGTAGATTGTGGGGATGATTGTGATGTAGGGCTGTTGGGGGGCTCGGTGTCTGCACGCAGGCGGAGCGGATGGGGCGGATCATTGCATCTCACTCGATCGGGCGTGAGGTCGGTCGTTTGCCAAGCCCTGTTTACAAGGTGTGTAGGGATGAAGGAATCGTAGTAGGGAAGTGGAGGCCGGGGGGTAAAGAGAGGTGGTAAGAGTGGCTACTTACATGGGGGGGGGGGGGGGGGCAATTCTAAGCTACATGTAGCTGGCGATATACAAATTTGCATTGGGGGGAGAGTGCATGGCCACGAGCTCGAGGCCGGCCGAGGGGGTGTAAGATTGCTCATGGATTATCACTCGGGCTCGGTCACGCCAGTCACTAAGGCTTTTTTTTTTTTTTTTTTTTTTTCCCACATTGTATGGGATCGTGAGGATAGACCTCTCGTGGTGCCGATAGCCGCGGTGTTTCACGTAGGCAAATCGGAATGTTTTGGTTGATGGGTTGGCTGGGTTCTGGGTGCTGGAGGCTGATTACTGTGAGTTTATGACTATGAATTGCAGTGGTTTCTATTGGAAAATTTCACAGCACTTGTGTGTTATGTCGCCGCAAACTAATCAAATTCCGCCTGTTCTCCGCACCCTAGCTCTTACAGTATCTACCAACCTCCAGTGCCCCACTACCTCGATGCTGACAAAAGAAATATCCAAACGAAAGAAAACCGTACAAATGAAAAAAAAAAAAAAAATGAACCGTAAAAAATACTCCATGACCGACCAAAATCACAAATACAACAAACTCCTAACCACAAATTAACCCTCTCTCATGATAAAAAAAAAAAAAACCAAATCATTGCCTACGCTCTCCCGCCCTCCGAGTTGGATCTACAACCCAATTAATACTATTCGTCGGCCACACCCCTCCCTCCGTGTACCTGGACGAAGAAGAAGAAGAAGAGGTATGCGTGTTGGCCCTCCTCAGGTTGCTACTACTCAATGAAGCGCCCCTGCTAGTGACAGAGCCCCCACTACCATACGCCGAGTCCCTCCCCGAGCTCCCACTCAGCAGCGAAGACCGCCTAGACAGCGCTCCCGCATCAGTTGTGGTCCGCAAAGAGGCAGTCGAATACTCCGATCTGGCTCCACCTCTTCCCAGAGTGCTAGTGCCATCAACCGATGGTGCCTGTGGCGGAACCCATCTGTCGCGCCCGTCTGGCAGAAGTGATGGCCCGCGGTACCCTGCTGAGGCGTAGGAGCCGGTGGAAGATGCGTATCCGCTGTGGACAGACTCGGGGTAGCTAGTCCGGCGGGGAATTGAATGCTGTGTACGGGGGCTGTATTGGAAGGATCTCTGTGAGCTGGCACTCGAGGGGTGCGTGTAATACGACGATCGTACCGAGCTTCCTGAGCGCACGCTGGATCCGGAGGAAGGGCCAGTGCGGGAGGAGAGATCCACGTACCCCGGATCGCCAGGTTGGTAATGGCGGGGCTCAAAGTTGTAGTAGTGGGCGGCACTGTTGCTCATTTTCATGTCGATCTGGATGATACGTGAGCTATGATTATTTTGGGATATTGAACGGTTTCGGTATTTTTTTTGGAATTGATGCTGGTCCGATGGTCGACGGTGTGGGGGGGGGGGTTTTATATTCTTGGGAGGACGGGTTCCAATTGTATGTTATCAACGTTCATAGTTCCCCTCTTCCCCTTTGAATTTTCAAAGAACGGCTCTGATAAAAAAAAAAAATATTGATATCAATGATCATGTTTCATGTTTTTCAAGCAAATAGTATGAAAACTTGGCACGCCCCCCCCCCCGGAATAATAATTTGTGTAACACAACAGCAACGACATGTAGGAGGTAAGTACGTACTTCTTTGAAATAAACAAATTAATTTAAATATAATATAATTAAAGGCGGTGATTCCAGCAGAGGGAGGGTGGGAGGGAGGGAGGGAGGTGGTTAGGGGGCCCGCGGCCGAGGAGAGTGCTCTGATATACTCTGCTAGCGCGACTTATTAGCTCCCCCCCCCCCTCCCCGGGGGACCCCCCTGCGCGTGCTGCACTGTGCCAAGGATTAGTGGTCGGCCACCTGTTCGTGCCCTGCATGCCGTTAGAGTACGTGTACTACATGTGGCTACAGTTCCCTCGAGTTAGATAACTCAATGGAGAGGGCCTTTCCGGCGGAGGGGGTTTGGGTCCGATCGCGAGATCGATCCATGGGTGGATAGGATGGATGGATGGCGTACTTGCAGGTGGAGACTGTTGCGTTGGGTTTTTGTTCTGTTTCGTTTCTGGAATTTTTGTTTTGACGGTGGGTTATATGTGAAACATTTATAGCGCGGTGGTTCTGGCCCGTTGGGTTGGGTTGGGTTGGGTTGTTGTGCTTTGACGTTGGTCGTTGGAAGCAACGGGTGACTTTTCATGATTCAGCATATACACATGTATATAATAATTTATGGTTGAATCTTGGAAAGAGATGTATCACAGGTGATATCAGTTTATGTAGTTTAGGGACAATGCTTTTTTGGGAGCTGGGAGTGGCACTCTCGAGTATCGAGAATGTTCCTCCCACGCCAACTTGATCTTTTTTTTTTATTTTTTTAAGGTTTGCGGTACAGGAGTGGCGAATCGACAGGAGTAAATGCAGTAAAAACAAAAAAACAGAAAAAACAGAAAAAAACAGTATGCAATGATGATCAACAACGAGAGGGGTACACTCCAACACAGTACAGTACAGCACAGTACTAAAAAAATCAACGCAATCTATAAACGAATAACCAATCAAAGAAATCAAAAACTAGAAAGCAAAGAAAGCTCAGTCAAAGTCAACAATATCACCATACCATACCATACCGTACCATACCATACCATCTTACCATACCAAAAAAGCTACCTTCAAACCTTCCCCTAGAGCGACAACTGATTAACGGCGGCTCGCCCTGGACTTCTCCGACGCCTTGGACTTCTCCGACGCCTTGGACCTCTCCGACGCCTTGGACCCCACAGACGAAATGCTATCCTCAGGCCCCACAGTGTCGTACCCGGAGAGTGTACCGGTGCTCGACCTCTTGATGCTCGGAGCAGCACTGACACGAGAGCTGCTGCTGTGGTGGGTGTTGGACCTACTGACGTGGGAAGGTGAGTAGACCTCTGTGCGGCGGGATGCGGCGTTGGACGGCGTGTAGGCCTCGGTGCGGCGGGATGCGGCGTGCGAGATGTGGGTGTCGGTGTGGCGGGAGTGGGTTGAAGGGGAGGCCACCTCGGTGTGTCTAGAAGATGCGTGGGAGTGGACTGAAGGTGAGCCCATATCAGTGTGTCTGGAAGACACATGGGAGTGAACCGAAGGCTCTCCTCTGATGGTGCTGTGCTCACTGCCATGAGATCTGCTGCTATGGTGGGATGCGTGTGATGGCGGCGCCTCAAGATATCCAGCCACCCCGGAGATGCGGTGGGATGCAGCGGTGGGAGTCCTAGAGCCAGTATCAGTGTGTCTAGAAGACGCACGGGAGTGGACCGAAGGCGATCCCATCTCGGTGTGTCTACTAGAAGACACATGAGAATGGACTGAAGGCTCTCCTCTGATAGTACTATGCTCACTACCATGCGATCTGCTGCTATGGTAGGACGCCTGCGACGGCGGTGCCTCGAGATAGCCAGCAACTCCAGAAGTGCGGTTGGAGGCAGCAGTGGGAGTGCGGGAGCTGGGATATCCACTGGCTGTGGATCCCCCGGTCTCGTGTCCTCCGCGGCTACTATGCTTGCTGGCCTTTGAGCCGGAAGTCTCGTATCCACTACGGTGGCTGCCTGCGTGTGATGGTTGGCTGGATCTTTGGGATTCTTTGGCCCCGAGGTAAAGATCCATGAGTGCGTAGGCAGGGTCGTTGGGCGAAAGGTGGCGCTCTTCGGGAACGAAGGTGTCGAGATCGACAATCTGGCCGTCAATGGTGAATTGGAAGTTGTTCATATTTATGGTGGTAAAAGTTGAGCTGAGTTGAGTAAGTTTGGAAAACTGAGGAATTGAGAATGAGGAATTGAGTGTTGTAGTAGTTGTACTGGCTGTGAGTGTATCAAGGATGTGATGGAGTTCCTATTAGGAGTGATAATGGCGCTGATTTTATAGAGTTGGGGATATTTTCAAGATTGTGTTTGGTGGAGTGTAGTTTCGAGGGGGTCAATGATTTTTGTTTCAATTTCATAACTAGGGGTATTAAAAAATATCTTTTAGGGGACTTCATGATCATTGTGGTTTGAAATACGATACATACTAAGACTGATAGATACATGTAGCTGTAACAGGAGCTAGAGGTGAGCCTCCTTTGTCTAGATTGATAGGGAGAAAATGAGTACGTGCCTACATGTACTTAACATTGCGATTAATTAGCTCAATAGACTAGCGCATAGCGCCTCACAGCTACCAAGCAAGAGAGAGAATCCTAAGGTGTCGAGATGTTTCGACACTCCATATATAAAACTGATGATTAAGCTTTTGCAAAATTGTAGTCTTGTGCAGCCCTCAGGAAGTTTTCACTTGAGATTTGAGTTCTATGGCGCATGATAGGTCTGTATACGGCACAATTAAAAAGTAAAAGTCGAGCCATAACTCATGAAGCTTCTACGCACAATAATCATAATACAAGTAATCAAAATAATAATTTCTCATACTCACACACACAACCGTGAGGTTATGGCGACGTTTAAGGGATTACCGCTGTTCTCGTTTGAGCAAGTGACTGGGGAAACCTCCAAAACCCAGCCCTATCGGCAAGGTGGGTATACCGGGTATGGAAGACACGGGATTCGAACCCGTAGCCTCTCGCTTTGCAGCAGGGGGCAACCAGACTGCTAAGTATACTCTTACGAGGCTTCTAGCAGCCTAGGCAGGCGATACATGCGCGTATGGGCCCTCAGGTAGAATATATCGGACTGTGCCCTTATATAATGCTAGCTTTATGGGATAAGCAGTCATAAATTGACGGCAGGTAGACCTTTCCCACGATCACGCATTAGGCACTGGTTCATTTCCGGCTCTCTCCTCCTCCTCTTCCCTCTTCTCATCTAAATTCTCAGTGACATGATAACCGCTTCCGTCTTCATCATCCGAGGAAGGTTATCACTAACCATTTAGCTGCTGCTGCTGCCCTAAATGTGAATCTGTAAGTCTTCTACTACATTTACTTGTATAACACCGATTCGATATATATTCATTGGTCTAACATGTCTCTTTCGGCAGATTTTCTCAGGGAATAGACTCTAGCTAGTAGATCCTCCCAAGTCCAATGTAAATATCTTTATATCTCTCTCATCAGATATCATTTACGGATACGTGTAGCTAATATCCGCCGGATAGACCGATTCCTCCTCGTTTCACTGCCTCATGCGGTGAAGAAATACACCCCGGCCCTGAAGGTTGAACATGCCGCTAGCGCTCCGTTCACCCCATTGCTGGCTGGGCCGGGGTTTGTATGAGCATCCTTCCTCCCAGCCGTGCCCTTCGATGGGCTGGAATCGCTCTCCCATATACATAAGGGAGACGTGAGTTGTCTTATAGGTCCTTGTGACCCCATGTGCGTAAATCATGACTCTTTCAACAAATTTACTTTTACTAACTTTACAATATAGAGGCTTTGGGAGGGGTTCTGGCAGTCGTCCTACAGGCACATGGCTTATGTTGTGGTCTTGTAGGGCGTCTGTACTGATTGTGGGGGTGGTGCACCCTATTTCAGTGGCTCTACTCTTGTAGGGCCATTGTACTGATTCTGGGCTCTTCGTCCTAGCCCATGGCAGCCGTCCTACTCTTGTAAGGCGGCTGTACTGATTGCCTGGGGTAGGCATGGGGGCCCCATCGATGCCCTGTGGGACTATTGGTTTTCCGGTACTCTCATAGGGCAATTGTACTGATTGTTGGGGGGTGGTCACGGCGGTATCACTGTGATGATTGCCGTGGGCTGTTATGGGTACAGAGGGGGGGAGCTTATAGATAGTTTTACTATCTATAAATCTTTTGTTACTTTTGTTTATAGTGTTTGAGTATTTTGTGATTGTGACTTGGTGACTTGATGCATGTGATATCACTCGGACTTCGCTTGAGATTTGATGACGCTTGAAACCGTAGATCCAGCCATTTACACAATTAACCTTCAACACTTTTCCTCGGCCATAACCAAGCGGATCTGCCTTCACGAAGTCTGTCCCAGTTTTCTTTCTTTTGGCCACTTGTGTTTCCAGGAGCCTATAGAAAATAGTCTTGGCAAGCCTCCCCTGCCAAGCGCGAACCCATTTCAGCCAGAACGCATGTCAATAACGATCTTTTCCGGACTCGACCGGGCCGACAGACTTAGGGCTGATGTGGATTTGGGGATGTGTTGGTTGCGCATTTCCGGGCGTCGTTGTCTCTTCCTCAGTGGGCTAGCCGCTTGATGCCCATCCGGGTCCAGCAGGTAGATTCGGCTTAGATGCTCATCCTCTGCTAAATTGCGCTGAGTACATGACCGGTTTGCTGGCCTTTGGGTCCACAGTACCGTATTTCAAATCAGAATCAGCGGGGAAATCTCGAAATATTTCCCTCATCCGTTCCTGTGTTGGCTCATCGATATGGGGCATCTCTGCGCGAGTGTCTCGTACACGATATTGAGCATTATACCGGCCTGTTGGGGCTGCTTCTGCAGCTGTTTGACAGCATTGCCAGCGCCAGGTAGGACTCGAACGCTTTCGTGCTTCAGCAGATAAAATGGTCAATTGGCTTGGCCTCTCTATACAAAAGTTGCCTTTTGACTATTGTTCGGGGAATAGATTTGAGGTGTGTAGCTAAGGCTCATAGAACAGGCAAATACGTTTCTCGAGTGATTACTTGTGATTCCCCGAGCTGATTCATTGCTTCGAGCCAAAATCCAAGAACTATACCGCCCAGGGACAAAGCCGTTTAATGTTACTGCAAGCTGTAAGATAGAAATATCATTTTTATATCTAGTTACGGGAGTCTATTGGATTAGAAAAAGATTCACTTGTGCGGGTGTGGAGTTTCCACCATGGCATATATTGGCGTCTAACGAAAATAATAGAAATCCCATCACAAGCGCGTTTCAGGTCTCCTTCTTTGTTTGTCGTCTAGATAAACCCATGCAAACAGCATTACATAAGCCAGATAACCTTATGTGTGTCTTTGCCGATCGCATCGCGGCTACACCTTCACAAAGCACATGTAACATCGACTTACATACACCAAACATGCATGCCACACCGCAATTCTCTGCGCTTACATTTCCCAGCTAGGTTATTCAGGGCAACCCATCTCAATAGATGCAGATGAGCAGGTACCCAACTGATGAGGGGTTTTGTGTTGGGTTCTGATGACAGGTACTTTGGCAGTTTTGTATTGCGGTCTCAACTGGATGCTGATTATCAGGGCGGAATAGAAAGCTTTGTAGGTATGATGAGTAGTTAGAAGTATCTACAGCCGAAACGAGTTCAAGAATGTAAGTATTTATTGAAAGGGGGGTTTCTTTTTCTCGAATCCTCGATGACAGCCCCCCCCTCCCAACCTCTTTCAGAACTATTGATTGGATCGATCATGCGCCGTCACCCCCCAACGTTGCCTCCCAAGACCACGATAATAATAGGCTCTCAGGGTCTGCGAGCGAGATAAGGTAGTGAGCGTGTGAAAAAATTCGACCCTATCCTAGTCATCAGCTGGTCAAGAGCCTCTCTGTGGTCGCTCCATCCCTCTTTTGAGTCAGACCCTTCCTCCCATTCTCCCGCATCTAAATACCATTGGAAACTCTCCCCCCCCCCTCATCGGAGTTGAATTCATCTCAGGAAAGAAAAAAACAATCTATCGCACATCAGCATCATCATCATGGCCGCTGAGGAATACTACGTATCCAGCGCTCCGCTCGAATCCTACCATACACAGTCGCGGTCTATGGCGCATCATAGTGATGGCAGTAGGTCGCGAGGCAGTAGGTCGCGGGGAAGAGGGGAAAGTGTTTCTCCACCGATGCCCAGATCCCCGGCCTTTTATCATGGTCATGAGCAGGAGCATGAATATGAGCATGGGCATGGGCATGGGCATCTGGTCCATGAACAAGAATATGAGCATGAACACCGACACGGACACGGACAAGAGTATGAACACGGACACGGACACGGACAAGAGTATGAGCATGGACACGGACATGGACAAGAGTATGAGCATGGACACGGAAATGAACAAAGTGTGCAAGGCTGGCATCCTGACTTTGTTTCGCGGTTTCCACCAGAGGAGGTCAGTACTACTTTTACTTCATAACAGCCTTTTTATTCTTGTTTATTTTGTTACCGCGATCTTGGTTCTATTGGTATGGGTAATGGATGGGGGTACCTTGCATGTCAGCGCACATGGTGGTTGATTGTGCACTGATAACAGGGCTGCTTATGCTTATCCGTCATCACGGACATCCTTCATTATCATCACATGCGACATACTGACAGATCATCGTGTTGTAGCAACCATATGGCCCGCCAACAATCCAAGGCGCGATCGACTACTACAAGAAATTCGGTGGCAGCCTTCCAGAGGGATTTACTCTTTCTGCAGACCCCTACGGTGGCAAATACGGCGGCGGCTACAGCCACAATCACACAAGCGCACACGGCCAAATAGGACAACACCAGAGCGGCCAAATAGAACAATACCACAACGACCATGGCCAGGTATCACAATACACTGATGTGGCATCTCGGAAGAAAAAGCAGCGTCACAGTAGTACATATTCACAGGAAGGCCAGGTAGTAGGGCTGTACGGTCACCACGATGATCAAGTATCGCACTACACTGACCAGGCATCCCACAGAAAACAGCACCGTCACAGTGCCTATTCTCAAAGCGGCCAGGTAGTCGAGCATCAACATCACAATGATCAGGTATCGCATTACACTGAACACGCTTCCCACAAGAAGAAGCATCGTCACAGTGCCTATTCTCAAGCAGCTGTAGAATATGAGGAACCCTTCGACCCAAATGCACCTCCTGGTGAGAGCGGTCTGGGATCAACTTCAGTCGGCGGTGCGGCGGGTGGATATCTTGCGCACAAGACAGGTGGAAACTTCATGACTACTATCTCTGGCGTAATAGGAGGTGCAATTGCCGCAAATGTAGTCAATGACGAACTCAAGCAGCATAAGAAGAAGCGGGACAAGAAAGAGAGAGAGGAAAGGAGGGAGAAGAGGGAAAGGAGGGAGAAGAAAAAAATAACCTCCACCACTCAAACCACTTCATATCAACTTATAAACGCCGGCTCTTCCGGGTCAGGTGGAAGGATATCAAGTTCGGGGCATGGAGGTCACAGTGTAGGAACAAGCAGTGGTGGTGGGAGGACTTCGTCGAATACACTTCAAGTTGTGGCCGCAGGGAGTGGCCGCTCAAGCTCAAGATATAGACGCAGGTCGTCGCGCCAGAGCTCCTCTAGCAATACCCTATCTCCCAACGCATACAGCAGCCATGGATCCACCTATGTGGTCACTCATTCCCACTCCACTTCCCGTTCTCGTCGCCGCGGTGATTCGTCTTCGGAATCGGATCGTTCACGAGAGTATCTCTCCAGTCACAGCCATGGTAGAAGCCATAGCCGGAGTCATAGCCGAAGCCATAGCCGAAGCCATAGTCGCCGGCTCAGTCATAGTACAGAAAAACCGACTAAGGAGCCTTTACTAACTTCGTTATTTGCATACGGGTACTCAACTGGCGGAGGCCACGTATTCAGTAGTGGGTCGAGCGAGAGGTCGAGATACGTAAAGACGTCACACAGACACCGTAAGAACCATGTGCAGCGCGAGCACCGTGACCATCATCATAAGAGGGTTGGGAGCGCAGATAGCTACAGTAGCGATAGCTCCTCTAGTAGTAGCTCCTCCAGCAGTAGTAGCAGTAGTAGCAGTTCGAGTTCGAGTGATTCCAGCTCTGACTCGGATTAGGGGTTGGTTTGTAGCGGTGGTAGGGGTAATGATTCTTAGGCCATATCCATTCGTTCGGCGTGCGGGGCGGTATGGGTTTCTTTATGTATTGATGGATGTACGGATGACATTTCTTCTTTTTTTCTTCTGCTGGAACGGCATTTCACGACTATCAGACTCCAGATTACGAATTTTCTTAGGCTTGAGATAACCTGGGGGCTATGGAATTTATTGGCAGGTTAGCAGTTATAATTATAATATTATTGCTTT
Organism: Morchella eximia; assembly: GCA_024713935.1. Taxonomy (NCBI): domain Eukaryota; kingdom Fungi; phylum Ascomycota; class Pezizomycetes; order Pezizales; family Morchellaceae; genus Morchella; species Morchella eximia. Next base: position 232,824 of record JAMGZG010000002.1, read on the forward strand.
CCGTATATTTTATTTTATTTTTTCCATGTCGATAACAGGCAAACGCCTGTGCCTTCTCCTCCTTAGCTAACAGCATATAACTAAATGTAGTGTACTTAATTCCAGTACCGCGCATGAGTACATGTAGGTAATTAATACACTTAAAGTACTGTAGCCTTCTCGCGTTCTAACATACAATATAAAAAAGTTTTTTTTAAAAAGAAAAAAACTGCCGTGGCCGTATCCCGTGTATGGAGTATAGGTACGTACTCTAAGGTCATCATACACAAATATTCCCTGTTTTTTTTTCTTCTCTACTTTATGCATGCATGGAACACGTCTAGAGTCAACAAATATGCACTGGGCAGGGAGAGGACAAGTTGTGGCCTCCCTACCGTCAGATAGAGTAGAGTATGCAGAAATAAATATGCCGAAAGTGCCAGGTCAGGGGTATTAGAGCAGGCACTCTCGCCGAGGAGCCATGGAGTTTGAAACCGGGCTCCTCTAAGTGCCATCATGACTGAGGCGTAACCACATGGTATTCAGAATAGCCTAGTATTCTAGCTTCATTTTTACCTACATGCAGACACCTGTATTGGAATCCTCACTCCTGTTTCCCCCGGAATCTACATACTTTCACTGCTTCCTCCAGAAGCAAGCTCGACCGGGGAAGAATTCGAAACCAGCCTGTTCTCTACTACCGGGACTGCGGTACATAAAATGATCATGATACATGTAGTTCCCTAACCACTTTATCACTAGGCGAATGGGTCCTCAGTGCTTCTCCTCTGTCAGGGTACCATGGTAGAGTATGGAGCTCTTGGAATTCCTCCCCCAGGAATTCAAGGGTTGAGTAAAATAAGCAGAAACAAAGTAAGGGTAAAGTGATTGGAAGAAACCGACTACCCATGGGATTCTAAACCAGCCTTTTCTTACAGGGCGAGAGCTGCCACAGCCTGCCTGCTAACTATTTGTTTACTAGATTAAAGCCCTAGCTGTCTACCCCCGTATTACTTCCCCAGAAGTTCAGAGAGATGGGGTAAAATAAGCTTCGCTCACCGGCTGACTGTGGCTGAGTTGGTTAGTTGCACCTCCACAATAAGGCGTGGGCTAGCTGGTAAGCCAAGCGAAGCGAGCTAGCTAGCGAGATAGATGTCCCACATCAATCATTCAGATTTTTCAGTTCCAAGGTTGACGTGAACGATTTTCTTTGCAAGATGTTTTCCCCGAACGCGCGATCGGCTACAAAAATACAGCTCCCCGAAAAGTAAATGGGGGTCCACCCCCCCGTTATCTATCATAGCCACGCCCGCGCGCCCACGCCTGGCGCAACCATTACGATAGTGGGAGGGTGGGAAAAGACTGGTTCATGCAGAGAAGAACACATAGAAGGCTCTTCGTCATAACGCTGACACAGATATAGGAATCAGAAGCGAGATCTGACAGGAACGAGTGAGGTGATTTCTGTATGCTAATTGTGATGTTTTTATGGAGGGTGTGTAGAGAAGATAGAGCTGCAGATAGATCAAGATTCAGAGCGTTAAAACGGCGTGAGGTTGGTATGTAAGGGATAGGGAGAGAGTAAAGGGTGTGTAAATGCAAGATGCGGGAAGACGTAAATACACAGGATGCAGGACGAGGTTGGTATATTCTGAGCCCTCAGGTTGTTGGGTGGCTTCTTTCTGCAGGCGTCTGCAAACTTGCATGTGGAAAACGAAGCTGGTGGGTATATGTCCGGGTTTTATAGGGAGTTATGAAGGCACCATAGGCGAAGAACCTGACGCGAAGTAAACAGATATCGCAAAGGCCGAGTTGAAAAAAAGACCTAGCTACGTAGCGGTTAATAGATTTGACCAACAAACAGACAAACTTGAAAGCCTGGAGTTTTGAATTATTGGCGAGAAAACCCCTCGAGCGGGGAAACGAAGCAGGAAACGATAGCGATAGGTAGGAGCTTCTCGTGGTTCATTAACAAATTTTGAGCCAAACCGACCAAACCATTCTTGAGCTCTACCTCCTTTTGACAGTGACGTGATGCAAACACAGAATATGTAGGTACCTGGTTCAGTAAATTGCCCACTGATGTCTTGTGAACTGTTTACCTCCCCAGCTCCACATAAACTGTTGACATGAGGAGGACCATAGAGGACTGTGCGCTATGTAGAGTCCAACTCCAAAACATGTATTCAATTCGCGTCTCGCAGCAAAATCTCAGCGCGCTGTCGCGGACTAACCATCAGGTGATTCACAGCACGACAGATGTCCTTTTAGACCTGCCGATTTGATGCTGTAGTGATAGGATGGATTGAGATCCCGGGGGGAGTTTGTCGTACCAGCGGCGACGGGGAGTTGCCGGTAAGGACAGATATCCGGCAAAATTCCTCCTGTGTTGTTGGTAGTATACCTACATGTACCTACTTACTTTTAGATGGAGTACAGCGATGGGGAAAATTATTGTAGAAGTATGGTAAGAGTCCTATTGGCCGGGGCAGCCACCTAAACCCTGTTTTTAGACCCCTGTTTCTACAATAATTTTCCCTATCGCTGTAGGTAAAGTACTGGTTCGAGTATGAAGAACCCAGGTACATAGCACTCTCCTTAATTAATCGATTTGCCACCGGAGTGTCAAATCTCATGAGATCTTAGATATGAAACTGTACCTAGAAAAGGAGTTTGTCCAAACATCAAAACATAGACTTCCCTTCAAGAAAATAAAAACATCCTAACCCCCTGCCTATCGCAGACGGCGCTAGCAAGGGTGGTATAATCGGTGCTTTATCGATAAGTTGTTCTTTGTCTTGCACTGAGACTTTGCGGGGCGAGTTATTCGCCGGCGGCTAGACCGAGTTTGAAGTCCGGGGGATAAGGGACTCGGATAAGGCGCAAATACCGTGTAGGGTCTTGGTTAGCTAGAGACGACCGCGACGACAAAAAACTCAACAGAATAGATATCAAAATTGATTTGACTGCACTATGAGCACACCCTCAACCAGGAACAGAAATGCATGGACAGGATTGGTGGGATGGTCGCATCTTGCTGTTGTGAGATTTGATCTTGCCTGAAGAAATTGCCGGATTGGATAGGTGTGTGTGGATGGACCCTTGCATTTCGACCTATGATAACTGAAGTTCGGAGCGGTTCGTAAACAGGCACGGTTCTCACTGCTGCTTGTGAGAACACATGTGCTCTGAAATCAATCAACTGAAAGCGCGGTTCTTGAGCGGTCGTGCCCGATGTTTCTTGCCATGAAATTTAGAGTAATAAAATTTGGATGGCAACGCTCCAGATTCAGAATCTGAATTTGGGGCGGGGGTATGTTCAAATTTCTAAATCTTTAAAATTTGAAAGGGCGAAAGACGATTGGTTAAGAAAGGTCCCGGGTGGGTCCTGATGTCACGCACTAAACCAAAGTAGTACTTAAAAATCTAGAAAATATTGTTCGCCATGGGAACGCATTCGCATTCAGATTCATAAATCTATTTCCTAAACGCCTTCCAAATTTCCACGGGAAGTCGCCCAACACACCGACTAGAGGTTGTCGGTCCGTTGACGCGATAGACGAGTTGGGGCAAATTAGAGTCTAGATCAGACAATTGGACAGGCACACTGCGTTTCTCCTGGGCTTTCTCGAACAACTCCTGATTCAAAGCTTCTGTGTTGTGGATGTGTCAGTTACAAAAGAAATTTGCGCTCTGCTCTGCTTTGCCTCCCGTGAAGCGAAGGATGAGGTAGAGCATGTACTAGTAGTTAGGGGAAAGCCTTGATTTCTAAGGCTCTAGAAATTGCCCCAGATTTTCCTCTCCGCCGCCACCGACGAAACGAAAGTTTTAGAGTTTTCAGGGCAGGGCCGAGGGAGGAGTGAGTAGGCATAGCGAGAGGGCGCATGTAGGTACTCTAAGTCTATACCGAAGTCGGAACATGAGCCGTCATACCAAAGTGGGTACACTTCCAGAAGGACCTCCTAGACTTCTTTCACCCACCACCACCGACCACCAGGGGCACCACACACATCTTTTGGATATTTTAGTAGTAACTCTGCATACATGAATGCTACTCAGCCTGATCCCTGTATCTGCAAATTGGTTGTGCCAACTCAGTGCAGCGGCCATATTTATTTCTCCTTGAATAGGTAAATGTGGGTACTCTATGTAAGAAGGTGCCATTGTATTATTACTGAGCCCAAAGAGCGTACCTTGTAGTGTGCGAGTACAAGTGACAAGGTGGCAAGAGACCATGGTGAGGAGGGTTTTTTCTCTCGGAGGGGAGTGGGTGGAGAAGAGCGGGTAATTGTAAACAGGGCCGAGTAGGGTGTGGGTGTGGGTGTGGGCAATTCCAGGGTGTGGCCAATGGATAACAAGTGCCAAGGAGGGAGTCAGCGAGGCTGGCGCACAGAAGGCGAAGGAAGGGCTACAGACTCATCCCAAATCGGGCTTAGACTAATTGCCGCTGGGAAGTTTTTTTTCTTTTTTTTTGGAATTTTCTCTCGTTGAATTTTTTTCTTTTTTTTTACTTTGGTTTCTCCTTACCGCCCAAGCTTCAGCCCACCTCTCTGGCATTGTTACATAAACTCCCTGCCTGAATATAAGGGTCCCTTCCTCCCTCCCAAAGTCCGCCTTTCTCTTTCCTCTTCATACACATCTCTCTTTCTTGTTGTTCTCATAGATTTTTCTGTCTTTGGGTTTCTTTTTTCTCTACGGGTTTTCTCTCCATAGACGGGACAGCGAAACCAAACGCTCTGCTTCTTGCTTCTATCCGTGTTCAGTTAGATCCAAACCACTCAACCCCTCCCCCCGTTTCTACCAACCAACCCCCGGTTCCCGTGCCCTTATCGCTTTCCGTCTGAAAAAAGTTTTTCTTGCTACTCTTAGAGTCTAGACTGCTTTTTCTTTTTTGGTCTTTTCTTCAACCCCTCTTTTTCTTCCTCCCACACATATATCTATAGACTTCCCCCTCACAACTAGAATTTCCACCTCTCAAATGGCACCTGCTCTCGACACCATGAACCCCACCGACGCCGCTGTCGCAGCTGAGAACCAGAAGTCCGTCAAGGTCTTGGACGAACTCCTCCAGAAGTTGACCATTTCAAAGACAAAGGACGAGGCCACTTACGCCGCCCACAACCTTGCCACTTTCATTAATGGTCCCATCGAAGAACATGAGGTTCCTACAAAGTGAGTCTTTTTGCCTCTATCTCCTTATTATCTGTTAATTTTCGCTTTTACTAACAAGTTATCCCTTTCAGGATCCTCACCACCATCAAGAAGCAGTTGAACAACAAGAAGGATGCTCTCGCCAGAGAACACGCCCTCAATGCCATCACTGCCATCTGCGAGAACCAGGTTTCGCCCAGCATCGAGCCCTACATTGTTTCGCTGCTCTCAAACGTCCTCGTGGCTGTCGGTGACAAGATCACTGCTGTCAAGAAGGCTGCTGAGGCTGCTGCCGTTGCCATCGTTTCCAGCATCAACCCCAACGCTGTAAAGGCCGTTCTTCCCATTCTCTCCAAGTCCATCGTCTCCGCCCTGAAATGGCCCGAGAAGATGTGTGCTCTTAGCTGTCTCGATATCCTCGTTGCCCAGGCTTCTTCCCAGACTGCCCTCAGACTTCCCGAGTTGATTCCTACTGTTTCTGAGGCTATGTGGGACACCAAGCCTGAAGTCAAGAAGGGTGCCCGTGCCGCCATGGAGAAGCTTTGCTCTTTGATCTCCAACAACGATATCAACCGATTCATTCCTGAGCTCATTAACTGTATCGCCAAGCCCGAGAACGTCCCGGAGACTGTTCACCTTCTTGGTGCCACCGTTTTCGTCGAAAATGTTCAGGCTCCCACTTTGTCTATCATGGTTCCTCTTCTCGAGCGTGGTCTTGCGGACCGTGACACCGTCATCAAGCGTAAGACTGCTGTCATTATTGACAACATGTGTAAGCTTGTCGAGGACCCCCAGATCGTCGCTCCTTTCTTGCCCAAGCTTATGCCTGGTCTTGAGAAGAACTGGGAGAACATTGCCGATCCCGAGGCTCGTGAGAAGACCCGCCAGGGTCTCGACACCCTCATCCGTGTTGGTAACGTTCAGGATGGAAAGATTCCCGAGGTCTCATCAGCTGGTGAGCCCAAGGTTATCCAGGAGACTATCAAGACCATCCTTTCAAGCCACAAGGACCTTGTTACCAAGTTCGAGCCCATCATCGCCTATATCGCTGCCATCGCTGGTAGCTTGGTTGACGAGAAGGAGAACGAGTCTGCTGTCTGGACTGAACACACCACCCCCTACTTTGCTGCTTTCCTTCCCGAAGGCGAGTCCCAGAGCACTGCTGAGACTCTTCGCAAGCGTGCTTCCCCTATCTACCAGGAGGACGAAGTTGCTGAGGATGATGAGGAGGGCGAGGATCTTTGCAACTGCACTTTCAACTTGGCTTATGGTGCTAAGATCTTGCTCAACCAGACCCATCTGAGACTGAAGAGAGGTCAGCGTTACGGTCTTTGCGGACCCAACGGATCCGGCAAATCTACTCTTATGCGCGCTATCAACAACGAGCAGGTCGAGGGCTTCCCTAAGAAGTCCGAAGTCAAGACCGTCTTTGTTGAGCACGATCTTGACTCCGCCGATACTGAGAAGACTGTTATTGGCTGGACTTGCGACAAACTCCGCGAGACTGGCGCCACCATCTCTCAGGATGACATCCAAGAGAAGCTTTTGGAGTTCGGTTTCGTTGCTTCCATGTTCGAGGCCCCCATCACCTCCCTTTCCGGAGGTTGGAAGATGAAGTTGGCTCTTGCCCGTGCTGTGTTCGAGAACCCTGATATTCTCCTTCTCGATGAGCCTACCAACCACATGGACAGGCAGAACGTCAAGTGGCTCGAGAACTACCTCAAGAACTCTCCTTGCACCTCCATCATTGTCTCCCACGACTCTGGTTTCCTTGATAATGTGTGCCAGCACATTATCCACTATGAGCGTTTCAAGCTTAAGCGCTACAGAGGTAACCTCAAGGCCTTCACCGAAAAGGTTCCATCCGCTAGGTCCTACTACGAGCTTGGAGCCTCAGAACTGGAGTTCAAGTTCCCCGAGCCAGGTTTCCTTGAGGGTGTCAAGACCAAGGCCAAGGCCATCATTCGTGTTAGCAACATGTCCTTCCAGTACCCCGGTACTGAGAAGCCTCAGCTCAAGGACATTACCTTCCAGTGCTCCCTTGGATCCCGTATTGCCGTCATTGGCCCCAACGGTGCCGGAAAGTCAACCTTGGTCAATGTTCTTACTGGTGAATTGATCCCCACCGGTGGTGATGTTTACCAGCACGAGAACATCCGTATTGCTTATATTAAGCAACACGCCTTCGCCCACATCGATAACCATCTCGACAAAACCCCTTCAGAGTACATTCAGTGGCGTTTCCAGACTGGTGAGGATCGCGAGACTATGGACCGTGCCAACACCAAGATCACCGAGGATGATGAGCAGGCCATGAACAAGGTCTTCAGGATCGAGGGTACCCAGCGTCGTGTTATCTCCGTTTCATCCCGCAGAAAGTTCAAGAACTCTTACGAATACGAGTGTTCGTTCACTCTTGGAGAGAACGTCGGTATGAAGAACGAGAAGTGGACTGTCATGTCTACTTCCGACAACGCCTGGATACCCCGTACCGAGCTTATCGGTTCCCACGCCAAGATGGTTGCCGAGGTCGATCGTGCCGAGTCAATCAAGAACGGTCAGTTCCGTCCTCTCGTCCGTAAGGAGATTGAGATCCACTGCTCCAACTTCGGTCTTGATGCCGAGCTTGTCTCTCACTCTCGCATGAGGGGTCTCTCTGGTGGTCAGCGTGTCAAGGTCTGCCTTGCTGCCGCCACATGGCAACGCCCACATTTGATCGTTCTTGACGAGCCTACCAATTATCTTGACAGAGATTCACTTGGTGCCTTGTCTGGTGCTCTTAAGACCTTCGAGGGTGGTGTTATCATCATCACTCACTCCGAGGAGTTCACCAAGGAGATCACTGAGGAAGTCTGGAGTGTCATGAACGGAATGATGACTCCCTCCGGACACAATTGGGTTACTGGACAGGGTTCAGGACCTCGATTGGGAGGTGAGAAGGAAGAGGAGGACCAATTCGACGCCATGGGCAACAAGATTGAGGGTGGTAAGAAGAAGAAGAAGCTCACTTCATCTGAGCTCCGTAAGAAGAAGAAGGATCGTATGGCCAGGAGAAAGCGTGGTGAAGAAGTCTTCAGCGTAAGTTGCTACTTTCTAATAAATATCTTTGAATCAATACTAATATATCATTATAGGATGAGGACGACTTCTGATCTAATTTTCCATAACTTACGATTTTTCTTTTGTTGATGAAAAAAATGGGGTTTGGGTTTTCTGTTTGGTGGTGGTCGGCAACTGTGTTAATTGTTTTTTTCCTTGTTCATGGGTTCTTTCGGATAGGTGATTACGATGCGATATAGAGATAGTGATTCCTGTATGTTAATATAAATGATCTGCTCGTATCAATTGGTGTTTTAGCCACCTAATTAAATGCCTTCGGTTTTCAATAAGTTCATCCATTTCAGTGACAGCTATAAAATGTCAGCCCTTTAGTTTTCCCCGATATCCATCATAAATTCCCGATTTACTTCAAGTTCCTATTGTCTCCCATAACCGATGGTCTTGAATCTAGAGCAGAGGCAAGTCGTTTAACGTCTTGCTAGGTAGTAGGGCTTTTCATAACTCTCGATAGGCTCCTTAGGAGTGCGGTTGAGCTTCTTGGTTTAGAGGGGACATACTAGCCTAGATATCTCGGTGGCGGTCGAGGGCACGTCCTCAAGCTAGTGTTGTGATCTGTAGCAATTCTTCCGGTGGTCTTGATTTTCTAGCTACTTGGCTTGATCGATGGGCCTGAGAATCTTCTTCGTGCGGGGCATCATTAACATTTGAGATTCTGTGTGTAACGTAACCAAGTACGCGGGGGGAATTGTTTTTTTTTATGGGGGCCCCCAAAAAAAAGACCAACGGAGCTCTTAATAGCATTCCACAGTAATAATGAACCAAAAACTAGGTTTTATGGTAACGGTATCGTGAGTTAGGAAGCCGGCCTGACGGTCGTTATTCCAATGTTTCGTTGGTTCGGTAGAGTTAATCATGAACTAGCACTCGATTTTATACCTGCGGCTCATCACGACAGAAATCAGGCCCACAAGATGGTATACGAAATGGGTAAATATACAAAATAATGTGTTATATTATATTAAGACCTACTTCTCACCTTATACTTGTCGACTCCTCGGGACCGTTCAGCTACTTCGGAATACAAATTCAGAAGAAAACCAAGTAATCCTTTCAGAAGTTGAACAAGCGCCACCACCAGAAAAGCGACGCGGTGAAATGTACATGAAACTGTACACGAAGCAGCTAGCAGAAATCTATCGCATGGGAAAGGATATCTTACCCGACCCGACTAATAGCGCCTCCCACTTATCCACTTCTTAACCCCAAAGGGTTGAACCCTCCGTACACCCTACGGCCAAAATCTTGGATCTTAATCTATCATGAGCAGCTAATTCAGTATTTTTAGCACTTGCACATTATAGAACGGGCTTAAAATATCACTACCCCCATAGAATTATTTCTAGAAAGTCCCCAACGCCTTCCCGGCTTCAAGGCACTTAAACCACCGGATCTAGTCAAAAAATTGATCATATTTATCTATTTATTTGTTCATAGAGTATATGCAGCCTTCCGCCCATACATATAGTACCATGTGGTCTAGTACATGCAGTAATTGGTTTATATATTCATGACATGCATGCATGTGGTCTAGTAATAATAAAACGCAAATAAATCATGTATACATGTGGAATCGTTTTTGTTCCCGCCGTGAAAATAGGATGTGCGTACTTGTGCTGGGTGATATCCGAGTGGCTCGAATACCAAGGTCCGTGGTGCATAATAAGAACCTTGACGTTATTTTTCTATGGGTTGAGGAGATGACAAGTGTGGACCGTCTGTCATTATAGTATATTGGCCATCTTGATCACGGTCCTATACCTGTCATCTAATGTCACTATTAATCACACTACCCGCCAACACCACATAGAGCTTCAAAAAAAAACCTCTCAATTCCTAAATTACTCCTTTCTCTTACCGGCCCTGCTAGCCCTTCCCTTCCCCTTTCCCCTGCCCTTACCCTTACCCCTCCCTCTCCTCTCGCCTTCATCCTCCTCCTCCACTGACGCCGCCAGCACAGGCACTCCATTCCACGCCGCAAGCTTGATCCGTCCGTCAACAAAGACGGAATCGCTCTCACGCGGGCCGCCGGCGCGTGAGATCTTGACAATGGCGTCGCTGATGGTAAATGACCAGATTTCGTCGCAGAAGCGGTAGTTTTCGATTCTTCCCTGTTGTTTTTTCTGTCGTTAGTATTGTGGCTAGGTCTTGGGTGTAAAAGGAGGATATATAGAATTGGGGGGGTGGGGGGAGGTGTAAGTACATTGATAGAGATAGTGGACTTAAGGTCTGTAGTGAGGCGGGCGGTCATGGCGCGGTCAAAATGCTGCATAAGCATGTTGGCGGCGACTTCGGTCATGGCGTTGCGCTGGATGAGGGTGTCGATTGAGTCTGCGAGGGAGGTGCCGAGACTGTCAAGTGTGTTAGTGGGGGATCCTGATAGGGGAGAATGGGGGGGGGGGGACGTGCCTGGTTTGGCGGTAGATTTGGAGGGGTTTGGGGCCCGGGGGGGTGGTGGATGGCATTTTTGATGATGTTTTAATATTTGTAATTTGGTAGTGAAGAGAGAGGGAAGGAGGGGGGGGGGGGGAGGTTTGAGATTAGAGATATATAGCAGTAGAGGCAATAGAATTGGCGATAGTACTGTGGAGGGGTGATTAGGTTTTATTATCCTCGAGGATATTTGTAGAGTAACAGCTAGACTGATAATCTAGACAAAGCACATGTAAGAATGCGACAAACAGTTTTTAGTAGTTCATTCAAGCTTTTTGGTACTTGCAGAATTCCCTCACACAAAAGCCAACCGGGCTCCCACCGCTTCATCTATATCGGCTGCGGTGCAGGGCGATGTATCTGCGCCGAGTGATAACATATGATGCATGTCAAGATGCATTGCAATCGACCAACCGGCCTCTGGAACCGCACGACGAACGAAGCTCTGGTAAAGCGAGCGGTTCTCCCACTATCGCATCCGCGACGAAAGCTCGAGCTGATTTTTATAGTTCGAAATCGGTAGGATAAGATGCCGGCCTGTAGTAGATAAAAATTCGAGCCCCGAGCTACAAGACAAAGAGTCTATTGATAAATAGGGCAGTCTCTTCCTAGTACGTTCACTGCGCTGAGAGAATAAAACCCATCATCAACTTGCCTCATAAAAACTACTGGTGCTTTCAACGTTGCATTCTGTACATGTAGTACTCTGGACGTGGCCAGTACGTATACTTCTGTCTGGAACGAGTTGTCCTCTGGCTATGACTACGAGACGGGTTCTCTCCTTACCCGCCCCCAATCCCCCAATCCAACCGCTCAGATTCACCAGTCCTGGGACATAATAGACTTTGTTCACCAGTTCTCACTCCCACCAAAACCTATTTCTGTGCCTGCGTGACAGGCGTGACACATGCGGGTGACAAGGTACCAGGACACAATACCCAGGGCCTGGGCGAATGAACGTCTGCAAGGTACGTACCATGACGCACATTGGAAGTAAGGTCGCAGGGTGAATGAATGTGTTAAACTTTTTACTTGCTTTACGGGTGCAGGTTTACCAACCAACCACCGGTCCACTATATATATGGCGAGAGAGATCTCAGAAACATCTAGATCTTCCCTTAGACCCCAGCCACTGCAAATATCTACACTTTGTGGCCATCGGGGCTTAGAATAACATAGACATGCCATCTGTATATGCCGGTCCCGCCGATTGGTAATGAAGACTTTATTCACAGTAAGCACAGCTAGCTAAACACATACCTATCCGTAGGCAGAGCAGACTCAGCAGAGCGCCCCCATCGATCTATCCATCTATCTATCAACCCTAAGCCCCAGCCCGCAGCCGTGCCCCGCGCCGGTGGAGACGAGGGTATGGTATCACATCAATCATCGTTTACTCTGTGTCCCCTGCGCAGCTGCACTGTGGCTGGTAGTTGGGCAGAGCCAGTGTGTGGTCCCTTGCCTTACGATTCATGTCAGTAGCCAACCAGAGTGTTCGGTACTTAAAGTGCTTATTCCACTGCTACATTGCTCGCCGCTCTGCGTCTCTCCAATCATGATATCATGTTCACTTCACTCACAACTGCATCTATAAACCGAGTGACTCTCCATGATGCACTATAACATTCCTCTCGGCTCCCTCCCACCGGGAAAGTCCGACGTCACTCTACTATTTTTATAATGTATACAAAATATAACTCTCCTCTAGAGTGGTACTCCTTAATATTATTCCAGAACAACTATGTATTGCCTTGGCTCTACCCTACTCTACTCCTATCCACACGCCTGCATCTCCGCTCCGCTCCCAGGTCTTTCCATGCCAAAATATAGGGCCTCGGCCATTTATCTACACCCGATCGACCACCCTTCCCGGAGCCATGGCCATGCCCGAAATCCGTGCCGCAGAGGGCCTTCTGGGAAGCGAACCAGGTACGTAACTCGCTCTGCTCTCTGGTGTTGGATCGGGCTCGCGTAATTAGCCCATCGCCACCCGCCCTCGAGCTTTATTGACATCAATACATTCCTCGCGCGCGCGGACCCCGGTTTGGTTAGGATCAGACAGGTGGTTTAGTGACTAAGTAGTTGATTTGAATGGAAAGGAATGGATAAGCAATTGCGCGCGCGTTCGTATAGGTAGGCTATTATATTGCTTATATATATACTGCAGCGCACATATAGATATATTATGTAGGTAGAGTATATCCTAGGCTTCCTAGCTAGGTAAACGAACTACTAGATAGTACTTCTATGTGTGTACTTAGCTAGAGTAATTGGGGTACATCCATAGCTCAGAGTCGGTCGCGCATTGCCAACGTGGTGCGGAGGAGAGCTCGTATTTGTTTACCTACCCTACCCTATTGCACTATATGTACTGGTCTAAATGGTTCTCTACTATTTCTGTCACTATGCCTGTTTTCCATGGGTGTATTCCTCCGCAGCTACCTGCCTAGGTACTCTACTTGCATACATACTCCCATGTCCATGTCCTTGACCTTGTCAACAATCCACGCTCACACGTGCCCAAAATTACCCAGGACTAGCCTACCCGGCGAACACGACCTACCTACCTTCCCAGATCTCTTCCTCGCTCGAAAACCAGATCCACAGACCATACGCATCGAGAAGGTAGTCCTTCGCAACCGCTCCGGAATGAGGTTGTTCCTAAATATACCGATCGCCGTCCAGGAGCTGATGGGAGGGTGAGTACTGAGCCAGACTATTGAGTTACTCTACCTGGGTATAACCAGAACCGTAGAAGGTAGAAGAGGGAGGTAGTTGTTGCCAAGCAACACAAACACATGAGAGGGGAATCATGATGAGTGCGGATTCAGCAACCGCACCGCGCTCAACTGCATTCGTGGCACACATCCGCTTTGGAAAAGCTGAACTTGAACAACCAGCCCAGCCAGCCAGACAGGCCAGCGGATGTTTTGCCTTGTGCGAGTGAGAGCGATCGGGCGAATAGATGGCGGGGATGGGGAACCGGGGGGGGGGGGTGTCTGGGTCGTTGGCAATTCGATTACCTAGGTGCCCTGCGATTGCCGACAGACGGGTGGAAGGGAAGAAGGTGGAGAGAAGAAAGGTGCACTTACTCTGGAAACCAGCCAGCCAGCCAGAGAGACAGACCGACTCAGTTCTTGTGCCTCCCGAATGAATAACACCCCCCGTTATCGGCTATCCGGAGTTTTTTTTTTTTTGGTCATTTAGTCCCAAACAGCTCTTCCCGTGCTGGACGTTGATACGTTGATATGATGAAAAAAAAGTTATTTTGACGTCGGAGGTTTGACCCGGAGTCGTGTACCATGGTTCGCATGGTCAGAAGGAGCTTCCGTCTCCGAGTTGAAGACGATCTCTGAGCTAGCTAGGTAGCTAGCAATTGCTATTGTTGTCTCGTCTCGTCTTGTCGAGTCGCTGTCGCTTTTGGTTGTTGTAGACTGTCTGCGTTACCTAGTACAGGTTTAGTTGTGGTCCTTATTCTTGTTCTTATTACACGCGCGGGTAGTGGACCTACCTACCTTGGTTGTAGAGAGTGAGATCTTTTGCCAACCTCTCGATCACAGTTGTGCACTCGCTCTCTAGATCTGGCTATGTACATCATGTACAATATAGCTACGCTGGCAAGTGGTGGAGTAAGTAAGTAGGGCAAAGGTAGAGGCAGAAAAAAATATGTCGACTTCAGCTACGATGGTGGTCGTCGAGGGATGCCCCAGTTAAAGTTCCTCGGGGATTACAGGATTACAGTAGGCCGTAGAAAAAAGTGATGCAACGCGGGACCGGTTCCTGGTCCGGGGAGAGGGGAAAAAGCACATGGTGGAACTTCAGTTGAGACGACGATGTCCATGTCCTTACCCGTCATGAACCACGATCCCAAGTGTTTTTCAGGCGGAACGACCTTCCAGTCCACGGACGGGTATATGGATCCACGACCACTCTATATTTAGTAACATTGGTAGAATAGAGTAGAATAGAGTTTACCTACCTAACCTACTAGAACGCACCCAGAGTAGCAGGTTTGAAGAGTAGATCTGGAAGTGTGGAGGGAATTAAAGATGGCAACACACCCAATATCGTGAAAGACATCGTGCCGTAACGTAAGCGCGGGTGATAGGCGATTTATTTATGTTTTGACTCTTGAAATCAGCTGTCGATGTCTCTTTAACTAAACCCACGATACTCACTGTCTCTCTCTCTCTAGCTAGTAGAGTACCTGCTGAAAATGGATGTCATCCATCCATCCATAACCTACGCGCGCGCACCTCGGGGATAGGATACATGCATGTGAGCACAAAGATATACAAATAGAGTATCTTATTTATGATAATGTCTGACGGTTAAGATTTTCGTAATTTCTTTCCCAAAAAGAAAACTTCAAAAGTCTGATACTGATAGTTAGTCAATCGGCAATGGCATCCCGCGTCAGCCTTAAGACAAAGTAGGGAGTCGACGACGACGTCGTTTCGTTTCGTCTAATGCCCACTACCACTACGAGCGCCGTCCCGTGCGCGGCTCGGCTTTTGACATCTAGAGGTATGTAGAGTAGCAACCGGCCTTGTAGAATACGTAAACGTCTCTACATCCTAGCCTAATCAGACGCCTCTCTAAAGATCAAGCTAGATTTGAGAGTCCTAGAGTTTTGTCGATGGGGGAAATCTCAAAATCAACATGTATTCAATTTTCCTAGTGTAGGGCCAGAGCTCAGAAACTAAACTCCCATGGTCGAGGTTCAGTAAACATCCAAGTCTTCCAGGCACCGAACCGGGTTCAAGTACGAGTTTAACCGGCTGACCAATAAGGGAAGTTATTACTCTAACTAAAGATCTTAAACGGAGGGCTGTCCCCCTCGGAAGAGTTTATTTCCATGAATCAGAGAAATCAGATTCAGGGGCTTGGCAAAAAAGCACGTCTTCTTGGAACCCGTATATACATACTACGCTATTTTTAAAACATCGTCAAAGAAGATTGGCTAGACTTCCTGAGGAGAAGCTTCGAAGGGCTGAAACTATGCATGAGTAGAAACTCGTTTTTCTATCTCTCGCGCCCCTGCGTAGGCTCATGAGAACGTTTGTGTTTTTGAAGAAGCTCTCACCCCTGAGACTGGGTATTTGAACTCTACAGTTTCAGAAAGGGAAAGAAAGCCAAGTTCCAAAAAGATGTTTGGCAATTTCGCCAAGGCTGTGCCCTACTATAGAGTAGGAACAGCCCGCATTGAGCCATTATCTCAGCTGAAAGCATCAGAAGAAGTGGAGGAGATGAGGGGCGGCCTTCTGAACGAGTGAGAATAAGGGGCCAATGTTATCGGTATCACATCATGCCTAGATCATTGGCTTGCAATGATTGCAGGGGACCAAAAAGCAATGAGGTTAATGTTCCAGGCTGAGCTGTTGGTGGAGAGTGGTGGCGAGAGACTTCAATATTAAAGAACTCAAAAACCACGACGGTTTTAATTTTCTCTCGCTCGGGCTCGGTTGGGTTGCTAATAAATAGATCATATTGTGGAGTCGTTTGTATACAGTAGCACGGATATCTGATCTCCTCAACCACTACAAAATCATCGTGAGTATGCGTTATAGAGTGTGGATATGAATTGAAGTTTGGAATACCTACTTACTTCTTAACTATGATCTACTCTACCGGTACTGCCACAAGCCCAGGCCCTCAATTCCATTTTCACCCGGCTAACACGGTACCTCAAACCATGTAGGTACGACGACGGCAGTGTTACTCTAAAGCTCCCCTCCATCCAAAGACGCAACCGCGAGAGATCGGACGGTGAATAATTAGGAATTTGGAAGGCGAACGCCCTCTCGTTACTTTGACCAATCAAATTGCATGCAGTGCGTCACCTACATTGACCCTATTCATAGGTTATGCCACTCCAGTTGCCTATGCGCCCTGGAGTACGGGCACTCATCATTTGTTTGCCCCTTTCATGACACGCACACGTTAATGATGTGTGATGTTGCTTTTTTCCTTCTCGCCTAAGTTCCACGGACCTAGTTAGGCAATTGTTTCTTTTTTTCTTTCTGTGGCGAAACGTAGTGATATGTACCCTCAGGTAACAGGATTCGCTACGATTCGACAGGACGATGTCCTACGGTAAAAAAAGGCATGGCATGGCATGGCATGGGAGGCAGGGTACGTCTAGAGTAGAGCACCCAGAGGTTGCTGCTATCCTTAGATCCTTAAGACCAAGAGGAACAGAGATGCATATTTCCAGCGTGATGGATATGCAGGTTGAGCCAAAGTAGCAACTCTCCTTCCATCCAGAACGAGCCAGCAAACATATCCAGGCCTGAAAGGAATCGTTTGGCTCGACTTCTTTTCCCCGAGGTGGTGATGCGATGGAGGAGAAATGCACCAACGAATGAGACAGCGGGTTCACCCTTGCTCTCATGCTTGTTTCTGTCTTACACGGATCGGTTGTGAGGTGGTACCTTTTTGGGCCACCCATGCTGGACAGAAATGGGTTAGGGTGGACTCGGCATGCAGGGGACGTCTCTAATGGGGAATCTGGGTAAGAACTTTAGTTGGCTTGTCGTTTCACGAGGGTATTTTCTTTCTTATGGTGAATGGGGGGACAACGTGGGGAATGGGTAATCCAATCGAACATTCGAATCTTCAAGCGAAGCTTAAACTTTCCTGATTTCATGGATTGCCCCCTTTTTTTTCTCTCTATCCTTATGCTTGACGACTGGAGTAGTACTAGCAGTTGTTGCACAGCCATGGGATTGATACAGTAGAGTAAAAATTAATATACAGCCCCCATAACGGGAATGTTGGGATATATCGATAGTAATACTCCGCTGTAGAGCACTTTCTCGTTGGCAGATACATCATGTATCCAACGCGTGTCACTGCGCAACTTGAGTTTGGATTTGGAATGTAAGCATTGCAGGTAATTGGTACTGTATACGTGCCCAAGTGGTTTAAGCAAAATCAATTGGTTCCTCCGAGGTAAGTACCATTCTCTCTGGGAGCCGTCTCTTGTCTTTGCGCTTGCGGCCTAAAGAAGGTTGGTACCATCTGGCCGATAGGCCAAGGTATGTATCCTTGTGAGACGTTGAGCGACGGCCCAAACAAGAAACCAACATACAAAATGGTTTCTCTGGGCCGCCGCCGCCATCTCGTATCGTTTTCCGAACACTAATCCGAGGTTCTAAAGATCACCGATATGACGATAGCTCATTCGGCTCGGGGAGATGGGATTTGTGTTTTGCCTATGGAGGTGCCCATGTGTAGTAAAAGGTATTCTAGCTTCTCTTCCTACTGAGCTTAATACTCAAATGTAAGTATATAATATGAGAATCAAAGCGAGGAATAAGATCCCCCTTTTCCGTGTCTGCTGCGATTGTCCTTTAGTGGGGCTCCAGTTACCTAGGGATGTTTAGTGGGCTGTCCAGCGCAGGGTATTGGTTATTGGTCCCTGAGCATGGGGAGTCTAGCATTTTTCTACTGGCGCGCGTTGACGGAATCTATGATAATACCCCTTGTCGATGTTTGTCTCTGGATGTCTCTGATTCTCTTACTGGCGCCCTTGGCCTGTCCTCGTTCTGCCACAGTTACAAGCACACACGCACGTTTTCTGTATGTGTCTCCTTCTACCGTCACTTACAAGTATCATCTGTCACCGCACTATGTCTCCTTCTTGCTCCCCTTACAATTTGCCAATTGGTATCGATATTCACTTCTCCGGGTGCTGCCGTCTCTTAGCTTTGCATAGCATAACCTTGTCGATCTTTACCCTGCTGCCTACTACTTCTTCGTTCAAGACAAAAAGGAATTAATTATTTGTAGGCTGAATAATTATTGGAACCACCCCCCCCCCCCTGTCACCACCAAGTCTCCTCCTACTACTTTTTTTTCATATTATCCCACATAACCCCCCTCTTCTCCTCTTGTGTTCTTCTTTCCCCAAGTTCAGTTCCTTCGTTATTTTTGTGCAGAACAGCCGGACTTTCCTCAAGGGTTCCCCAGAAACCCGGGATTCCTATCAGCACGAGAGTTGATTGTGCGTTGTCTGTCGGTATGTATAACACCACCTGTACCCTCTCATGTTGCCGCGCTTCTGCTTCTGCTGCTACCCTTCCCTTGTACTGCGTGCCTGATATAAACTTTACCACCACTTATCTGGGTTTCTGCGTTCCGATCAGCAGCACTGTTTTCTTCTTTTCCCCGAATAAGGCGTTTGGGTTGCAGCGAGAATTAATTTGGAATTCTGTGGCTTATCAATGACTGCAGTTTGAAAAGAAAAAAAGAACTCCGTTTCGTAGGAGTAGTCGTTCGTTCGTTATTTTTTTAATCCTTTTCGCCCACACCTGCTGTCGTCTATTTCAACATCCGACCAAACACGAGGCCATCCACGAGCCATTGAATTTATCGAAAGTTTATAATATCTATCCAACTCAGCAGTACTATTCTTAAAAACACCGCCCCGACTGACAGACCACAACAGTCGATACAGTCGATCAGGGATATTTTTGTACGTCTCGAAGATTCAAAAACCCAAAAAATCAGTTGAATAAAGGGTGGAGTTGCTAACGTTTAAGTTTTTCGCTAGATCTGATAGAAGCGTCAAAACAGCGCTTCTTACAGGTGACCCAGCGGCTTAAAAGCGCCTAAATACTTGGTTTCCATCGTTTCCGACAATATATATTTGGAGCGCCTTCGTTTCTCTTCCTTCGTTTTTTTAAATTTACATCATACAAAATGCCAGACGTCGTAGATGAGCCATGGCAGGTTTCGCAGATTGTATATACATCCATCATGGGTGTAGTAATGTGCGCTGCGCTGCTGGAATGGTTTTTGTGGCTGGTAATATATCTCCCTCTTGCAGTTGTTCCAGTAAGAGGTCGTGCTGATCGTTTCAAAGGCCGCTTTCCTATACTGCCTAATCAAAGTCTTCCAAAAGGCTGATGCATGGCATATTCGGGTACTTGCTGTGGTTATGATGATTCTCTTTACTGCTTTACGGTAAGCTTTAATTCCCAAGAATCTGCAAATCAAGGGATTTGAAACTCACTGAATATCGTTTTAGTGCTATTTTCTTACCCATCATGGTCGTCACTCTCCCGCTTCCTTCTCAGATTACTCGTCACTTTCCCGAGGAGCTTGTTGGCTTCTTACAGTGGTTCGCTTTCTGGTCGTTCTCAGCTCTTTTGACAATCCCATGGTTATTCTGTGTCTATCAGCTTGTCACCAACTCCCTTGGAAAGCACAGACGTATCAAAGAAGTTCTCGATGAAACCTCAGCGCCCAAAGTCGTCATTGTCATGCCGGTGTACAAGGAAATTCCCGAAGTTTTGCAGACCGCCATCGACTCCATCGTGGACGGCGACTACCCTCCATCGTGTCTCCACATTTTCTTGTCATTCGACGGTGACGAGGAAGATGAGTTGTACTTGAAGACCATCGAAAACTTGGGAGTCCCGCTTTCGCTTGATAGCTACCCTGTCAGTTTGGATGTCACCTACAGAGGAACCCGTATCACTGTTTCCAGATTCCCTCACGGAGGAAAGCGTCATTGTCAGAAGAAGACTTTCAAGTTGATTGACAAGATCTATACCGAGTACCTTAAGCGCAACGACAACTTGTTCATTCTTTTCATCGACTCCGACTGTATCCTCGACAAAGTGTGCATTCAAAATTTTGTTTATGAAATGGTAAGGAAACGCCCCGCTCTAGTTATATCTCATCATTCTGGCTGCGCCGATCAGCAGAAGGATTCAGCTTTAATCAATATAATTATTCGCATTAATTGCATGGTTGCTGATATTGAGTGTCGCACAGGAACTTAAACCGGGCAGTAAGCAGAACATGTTGGCAATGACTGGTGTCATCACATCTACCGCTGAGAACCAGACTTTGATTACCCTCCTTCAGGATCTTGAGTACATCCACGGTCAACTGTTTGAGCGTTCCGTGGAGTCGGCATGCGGTTCCGTCACTTGTCTTCCTGGTGCCCTTACGATTTTGCGTTTCTCTGCTTTCCGAAAGATGGCCAAGTACTATTTCGCCGACAAGGCTGAACAGTGTGATGATCTCTTCGATTACGGAAAATGTCATTTGGGCGAAGATAGATGGCTCACCCATTTGTTCATGATTGGTGCCAAGGAGCGTTACCAGATCCAAATGTGTACCGGAGCTTTCTGCAAGACCGAGGCTGTCACTTCATACCGCAGTTTGCTCAAGCAGCGTCGTAGATGGTTCTTGGGGTTTATCACCAACGAAGTTTGCATGTTGACTGATATTCGTCTCTGGAGGAGATACCCAATTCTTTGCATCATTCGTTTTATGCAAAACACCATTCGTACCACCGCGCTATTGTTCTTCATCATGGTTCTATCGCTTATTACAACTACCCAGAAAGTTGCTCAGTTGCCTGTTGGATTTATCGCCGTATCTTTGGGTCTTAACTGGGCGCTCATGTTCTACTTTGGTGTTCGTCTTAGGCGTTTCAAGGCTTGGCTATACCCTCTCATGTTTGTTATCAACCCGTTCTTCAACTGGGTCTACATGGTTTACGGGATCTTTACTGCTGGTCAACGAACATGGGGTGGACCTCGTGCCGATGCCGGTGCTGCCGATACAGAAAAGACCCCGCAGGAAGTTATTGCAGAAGCTGAGGCCAGAGGCGAAGACCTTGAGGTTATTCCTGAGACCTTCCGTCCGGCCGCTGAAGCCAACAAGAACGCTGCCAACGCTGAAGGTCTTCGCCAACGTGTACCAGTCCAACCCGATGACGGAATCGAAGGTAGATTTGCTGCTTCTGAGAGACTTCCCGGTGGTTACTACAACTATGAGAACGCTTCCATGGGAACTCTTCCTGACATGGTCCCCCGCAACCCCAACGCTCCTCATATTCCTCTACATCCCCGTGCTTCATTCGACAGTTTTGTTTCTGGTACTACTTCTGCTGGCAACTCCGTCTACATGCCCCGCCGTGTCGAAAGTATCATGGGAGAGGAGGATCGCAGAAAGTACCTCGTTGCTCAGGCCAACCAACGAG
Organism: Morchella eximia; assembly: GCA_024713935.1. Taxonomy (NCBI): domain Eukaryota; kingdom Fungi; phylum Ascomycota; class Pezizomycetes; order Pezizales; family Morchellaceae; genus Morchella; species Morchella eximia. Next base: position 254,509 of record JAMGZG010000002.1, read on the forward strand.
AAGCTGGAGGTGCATACATGCAAGAACCACGCAAGGATCAGATTGAGGTCTCAGATAAGGAAGTTTATGGATATAAGAATGCCGTCAACGAGTCCACGGAGTCCATTGACTCTGTAGGAAGCAGCTATGGATACCACACCAGAAACAGCTACAACAACAGCAATAACTATAGCCAACCTGTAAGCAGAGCTGCATCCCCTAGTAATGGGCCGACTACACCGGCAGCCACGGGCACTCCAACAGAAAACCATCTCGCGCTTCCTGAACCTGCACACAGGGCACCTTCTTCAAATAGCAACCAACATGCACGGGGCCTTAGTGCCGCAAGAAGCCCTCTTGCGAGACTGAGCTTAGTCCGGACTGCTGGTAGCGACGGCGCTGAGCAGGAGGAGCATGAAATGACGTCCACTGCCGCCGACGATGATGAAGACCGAGAGGGGCGATCAAAAGAGAGAAAGAAGCTGACAAAGAATCGACAATCATAACGATTGCGTGATGTGCTTGGTTAACTTTCTTATGTCTTCTCTCTTTTTCTCATAGGGTGGTGTTAATGAAAGGGATGTGTCTATAAAATGGAGCGTGCATAATCGGGGACCTTAATTCTGTGGTATGAGTAGGATAAATCTTGCTGTATACTTTCGTTTGGGATTTTTTTTTTTTTTTCAACGTTCATAAAAAAGTTTCTATCATGATTGGAGGGGAGGAGAGTTGAGGTAGAGCATTCGGGTTCCGATATGGGGACCATATACATAGTATGTTTCGTTGGTTACGAGGTGGATCTTGGCTTTGCTCTTCACTTGTGCTTTTTTTTTTTTTTGCCTATTTATTATTCTATTCGGGCGTCCATTCGGTCTTTAACGATTATTTTTTATATATCCCATATTAGTTTCACGCACTCATTTAGGCTTCTTTGGCCTATGCCATTTGATAACACTACATATCCTGACTACATGTAGTCACGTTATCTCTGTTCTTACGTTCGTTAGCACTGCTGGGGCTTTTTGAGTATGGGCTGGAACATACATGTAATTGATGGGGGAATTGCTGCTTGGCCTGTACACGTGTGAGGGATCTGGTTTTTAATTTTTCAGGACTACAGCCACGATCAATATTAATTTATCTCTTGCATAACCACGATTTTTTTTGAAAGTTAAAAGTGAGGTTTTAATGTACTCTGAACACACTTGAGTAAACACTAAGCACTATGCAGTAAACACTGAGCCTTGCAGGCTTTTTGACCCCACAAATTGGACGAAAATTCGGCTCTAGAAAGCAAATGGTACTTTCTGATGGCCTTGGTAAAGCGTGATGCTTGTAAGTATTATAAATATTACGTGTAATTACTCTTCAGTCAAGACTTTTTAGGTAACAACGGTGCACCTTACTTAGGCCGGCAGCACATCCGTCTATTTGCAAACTCGTGAATTTTGAGAGTTCTTTATGTCTATCGCGGTAGGTTTTAGAAAATCGTCTTCATGCATGCAGTTATCAAAACAGCTGTGTTTGATCATCAAGGTCCGAGTTTGCGAAGTTTGCAAGCGAAATAAGGCTGTGGCTTGCCCCCTCTTCCCCTGGAAACCGGAAACCTACTTTTTAGAGCCAAGAATGCGACTTGTGTATCTTAGCTAGCTAAAGTAGATTTAATAGATGAAGGGAAAAAAAAAATTGATATCCCCGACACCCCGGATTCTCATGTATGAGAAGTGTTATGCCAATCGGTGCTTGTGGAACAGAAGATCTTGTCGGGGATTATGTGATCTAGATATATATCAGATCTCCTCGACGTCGAAATAATTATGATTCGGCTTGGGTTAGGGTGCGTACTTTTATATAACCGAGTTTTAAATAGTAGGAGAAAGCCCCTCGGGGCTTTCTCCTCCTGGCCAGTATGATTCCCCGGACTTCAGGACCCTATGAAACTCCTCAGCACGTTCTGTGCCTGGAAAGTGGTAATAGAGGCCCGTAGAAGCTCCCAGAATTCACTGGACGCCGCCAAGCCAGCAGAGGCTAGCAGCTTAAATAAAAAAAAAAAGAAGGAAGGCGGCGACAACACAACCTCAACTTTCCCCTCCCCCTCACCTCTTCACCCCGCCAGTCTGCGCCTATATCCCACAACTCCACCCCACCATCCTCCCGTTCATCTAAAAAACCATCCATCCCCCGAGACCTTTATCCTCGACAAGATCATCAAAAGAACCAACATAATATTGGTTTCTCAATATCTGGATATTTTCCTCCTCTACTAGTCTGCTCTTAATTTCTACAAATTTTCATCTCCCTATAGCAGCCAATTATGTCGGTAGTTGGTGTTGATCTCGGTGCTCAGAACACCGTCATTGCTGTCGCCAGGAACAGAGGTGTCGATGTGGTATGTAATCTCTTTTAAGCTTCTTGCTAATCTTTTCCTGTTCTCCACTCTATCAAGAGCACGTGCATGGATTCACTCTATCTTTACACTTTATCGTGATAACTAACGGTTTCTTATCGATAGATCACCAATGAAGTCTCGAATCGTGCTACACCGTTAGTAACACCTCTCCATGGCCTACTCAGATGAATGATGGAAGGAAACAAATGCTGATACGTTGGAGGAAATAGGTCTATGGTCGGTTTCGGACCTAAGAGCAGATATCTCGGAGAGCCAGCAAAGACCCAGGAAATCTCTAATTTGAATAACACTGTCGGTATGCTCAAGCGTCTCGCCGGACGAAGATTTGGAGAGCCAGATCTGGATATCGAACGCCAGTTCATCTCTGCCGACCTCGTTGAGGCGAGAGGCGGTGAGGTCGGTGCCCGAGTCAAGTATCTCGGCCAGGACGAGATCTTCACAGGTACTCAGTTGATTGCCATGTTCTTGTCAAAGGTCAAACAGACTGCATCAGCGGAGCTTAAGCTTCCTGTGTCCGACATCGTTCTTAGTGTTCCTCCATGGTTCACTGATGCCCAGCGCCGTTCTATCATGGATGCTTCTGAGATTGCTGGGCTGAAGCTCCTCCGTCTGATGAACGACACAACTGCAACTGCGCTTGGTTATGGTATCACAAAGACTGATCTTCCTCTCCCAGAGGAGAAGCCCCGCCGCGTTTGCTTCGTCGATATTGGTCACAGTAACTACACAGCCTCTATTGTTGCCTTCAAGAAGGGTGAGTTGACCGTCTTGTCAACTGCCTATGACAGACATTTTGGTGGCCGTGATTTTGACAAGGCCCTTATCGAGCATTTCGGCATTGAGTTCAAGGAAAAAAACAAGATTGACATCCAGGCCAACCCTAAGGCTTACTTCCGTCTTGCTGCTGGTGTTGAGAAATTGAAAAAGATCCTTTCTGCAAACGCCCAGGCACCATTGAACATCGAGTCTATCATGAACGATGTAGATGTGTCATCTATGCTCAAGAGGGAGGAGCTTGAGGAGCTTGTCAAGCCTCTTCTGGACCGTGCTACTGCCCCTCTGGAGCAAGCGCTTAAGGATGCTGGCTTGAACCCAGAAGATATTGATGCCATCGAACTTGTCGGTGGTTGCACTCGTGTCCCCTCACTAAAGGAGAGAATTTCCGCTTTCTTCAACAAGCCCCTCTCATTCACTCTTAATCAGGATGAGGCCGTTGCCCGTGGTTGTGCCTTTGCGTGTGCCATTCTGTCACCCGTCTTCAAGGTCAGGGACTTCTCTGTCCACGACATTGTTTCTTACCCTATCGAGTTCACATGGGAGCAATCCCCTGAGATTCCTGATGAGGACACCAGCTTGACCGTTTTCAACAAGAATAATGCTGTTCCCTCAACCAAGATCCTTACTTTCTACCGTAAAGAGCCATTTGACCTTGAGGCAAGGTACGCCGAGCCCGACAAGCTTCCTGGAGTAATGTCACCTTGGATCGGGAAGTTCTCCATTAAGGGAGTTAAGCCAGACCCCAAGGACGACTTCATGATTTGCAAGTTGAAGGCCAGAGTTAACCTTCACGGAGTTTTGAATATCGAGAGTGGCTACTATGTCGAGGAGGTTGAAGTGGAAGAAGATGTAAGTCTGCTTCTCTATCATGGGGGCGTACATCAATTCTAATATTTGCGTGTTTGACAGCCCATGGAGACCGACGAGGCCGCCGCTGATAAACCTAAGGAGAAGGTTAAGAAGCAGGTCAAGAAGGGCGAACTGCCAGTCATCAGCTTCACTGCCTCACTTGACCCAGAAATGAAGAACATTCTTAATGAACGTGAATCTGAGATGGTCACCCAAGACAAACTTGTTGCCGACACTGAGGACCGTAAGAACGCCTTGGAGGAATACATTTACGAGACGCGTGGAAAGCTCGATGATCTTTATGCTCCATTTGCTACCGAGGAGGAGAAGAATAAGATTAGAAACATCATGGACAATGCCGAGGTAAGATCACCCACCCCTTCCTATTCTTACACGTCCTCTTTTTTCGTTGTGTTCTAATAACGTTTACAGGATTGGTTGTACAACGAGGGTGAGGATGCCACTAAGAGTGTCTACATTGCAAAGATCGAGGAGCTTCGCTCCGCTGTAGGCCCCATCGCCCAGAGGTACTTTGACAAGGAAGAGGAGAAGCGCTCACTGGAGCGAGCAAAGCGCGATGAGGCCGAAGCCATGAGGAAAGCTCAAGAGGAAATGGCTAAAAGAAACAGCGAGAATAAGGACGCCGAGATGAAGGATCCAGATGGTCAACACCAGCCACAGGTGGATGACGTCCAGGATAGAATGGATACGGATAGGGCTTAGATTTGGAAATACGCTTTAAACTATTAGTTCTAGTTCTTGTTCTCTTTGCCTTTATTTTTTTTATCTTTCCCGTTTTTTCTTACTTTACATTTTCTTTTTTTGACGTAGGGTTCCTCGCGGTTTTGTTACTGAACCACGAGGGCGATGAAATGGGTATGACGGGCATACTAAAAAAAAGCTTTCGTACATTACTCTCATTTTTGTTCTGTTTACATTACTGGCTACGGCCGGCAAGCTGTGATATCCTCTCCTTTCGTTTTTTTATTATTTATTTCTTGCTTGTTTGCGTTGCTTGGGCGAAGAATGATACATTTATGTAGAAATTACAAGTCAAAGGGCTTAAAAGGTCAAAAAATGAAATAGAAGTGTCTAATTGTGGTCTTCTAGAGTAGTAATTAGTGCCTTGGAAACAGTTATGACTACCACTATCTTCAATATTTATCTCATTGAGTTAATTTCATGTAGTTTTTCTTCAATCCTACATATGTAGTGCCATTATAGCGTACTTACTAGATATTCTCAACGTGTTGCATAAGTGTCTAGATTACTCGCGCGTTCATTAAAAAGTCGGAATTTTTGGTAAGGATTTGGTTGCAACGGCTTCCGACCATTTAATGAACACGCGAGTAGTTAGGACGTTAAAACAACAGCGAGAGATTGAGAGTTCACAGAAAGGTTCAGTTATTAAGCAGAGCAAGGAAGCAATTTTTATGAGGAAGATAGGTAATACTTCGTCACTCGGCCTTATTTCTACTTCAGTCAATAAACAGTGTGCGAAGTGAGTCATGAGAGATCACTCGGTAAATTGATCTCCAGGATTAAGTGGAAATTCTAGTGACTATCGTCATATCAGAGATAAGGACATCTATGTTTTCTCAAGTAATATCAAAGTGTTTAGTGGATTTCTAAAAGTATCGAGCGAGTGATCTGGAATGAATGTTAGAGTAAATTTGATGACGTCACACTTGATCTCACTATTTAGAGCGGCCATACATGTATCTATAAATACCAGATCTATTAAATTTCTAGGCAGTCATTCCTCATTCGGTTTTAATATACCCCGATTTATATAAGATTTGGACTAAACCCTTAACTAGGCTGCGCTTAGTCATTAACATGTCCTTCTTGACCTCCATTGTTTGAGATTCCTCAAATTTGCTGACAAGAGTAAGTGTTTTCTCGGCGTTAGAAAGCTACCTTTTGAGTGATGCTCCACACCACGGAGCCAATGTGTCCCCTTTGAAAGAAGTAATCTTGCAATTTAGAGCGAATCATCCTCTTTTAGATCATGGGTTGTGATGTCTGTTTTCATCTTATTATCAGTGTTAGTATCTCGTCAAGCAGGGCCTATATCTTCGAAATGTCTGATTAGTGGTATTGTGCTTTTGCACAAGCCGTATTACTCTAGCCTACCTTGAAGATAGTCTCCAATAATTAATGTCAGAGCAGGTTTGTGACAACCCTAGAGGTTGGTTAGTAAATAATCTCACTCTTTTATCAGTTTTGATTTGATACGAAGGCAAATGACCATGCACAGTGCCCTGCTAGCATTAAGTGGTGTATAGTTGTTCTATCGCATCAAGTAAGAATAAGCGACTTAGAGCATAATTTTGAGAAACCAAATCATAATATATCACTCACCAACTAAAACCTAGCTATTTAAGACAGAAAGAATCCCTAAAAGCTTATTTTCACAAATTAGCAGTTATTCTTATTAGAAACCCATATTCAACATAAAAGCCTTCGTCTTTTGAAATGGCTTGCGGTCTTTTGCCAAGCCGGGTTTCTTGGCTTTCTTATCTGTCGATGGAAGTAAACATCTGAATCGGAGCTCCTACTGATTTTTGTTTACTCTTGTCATTCATGCATATAAGTCTGTAGGATTTCGATTTGATGAACATTATATACGGGTACGGGTACCGGTTTTCATGGTGGTGAAGTGAAATTTCTCAAGATCCGGCTAACCCCACGGGTGAAAAGATCCTGGGTGAGTCAACCACGCTCGCCGGTACCACGGCATGCCTGCTCCATACAGACTGTCTAATTCCTATGACAACATCAAATAAACCCCGTATCGCTAAGAGGCTGACCACAAAGCATTCTCAACCAGAGAAACCAGCGCGTGGGGAGGGCTTTACAAATCCGAACAGTTGACAAAGGCAGTGCCACGGATAAGATGGAAAATTAGGATATAGATAAGCGGCGAGGAGTAGTACGATGAGGCGATCGAAAAACCAAAACATAGTGCGTAAGAGAAAAAAAAATGCTGAGGAGGGGTAGAATTGAGATTCAAAGAGGGTTAGCAACAGCAGGAGGTAAGATGAGGGAGATATGGTACCTAGGCTAGAATGCATGACCAACGCACAAAAATAGGATCGCGGGGCAAAAAATTGTTTCGTGGTGGGTGGTGGTGGTGGTGTTGAGTTCGCGGAATTAATGGGAAAAACAACCCGCATGGGTGTGTGGTTTCCAGCCTTTGGAAGGATCGTGAAGGGGACAGGAAAGGTGCGGGAGGTACGGGAGGTACGGGGAGAATATTTTGAGAGAATGGTAAACAGATTACCGAGGGCATCGGGTACTCCTATTTTATATATATGATTAAGGTGGATTTATGGATTTTGTCGGAAAGTCTCCGAGAGATTTTCGCTCCGAGTTTCCAAAGCATTAGCGGGTTGCCGAGAATAGGCGTGGTTCGCACTTAGAATAAGATGGTAACACACACGCGTACAGAATGGGGATGGACAGACATCCAGGGACCTGGGGATGCAGTAGAGGGTATTTTCTTCTGATTGATTCTGAACGCATCTAGATTGCAATTTTACTCTTGTTTCCGTGTCAAGTGGGTTTGGAACGGGCTGCGGCCACCCCCGCTACTTGCCATGATAAATACCTGAGCCCTCACCCCTCATCCTCCTTACTGCTCTTCAGTCAAAAACTCAAACACGCATCCTCCATCTTCATCATCAAACCTATATCCTAGAATTTCTTCCTCTAGAGTGAGTTTATTTCCCCAGTGTTTGATATTTGTTTGATGCCTTCTACTTAGGGATAGCCATTATCTTGGAAAACAAGATTTTATCCCCTTGAGCTATCTCCATTCTACCCCTCTCAAGGGCGTCGTTCATCTCAAAAACAGCCCTAACACTGCGTTAAATAGATTCACTAAATAGTCAAAATGGTTGTCAACGTTGGAATTAAGTAAGTTTCTCAAGGACCCTCTCCACTATCTTCAGTAGCTGACATTTTTTTTAGCGGTTTCGGACGTATTGGACGTATTGTATGTTCCACCCGATGTCCCCCCTTGGACTTATTCTTCGATGATCGTTTCCCCCAAGAATCTTGTAGTTCTAACTTTGTTGTTTTGTGTTTCTTCAGGTCTTCCGTAATGCGTAAGTCGAACCCAACACCCCACCATACCTTATCGTTATCTCTGCATCTTATCAGCGGGGCAACATGAGGATCTGATAGCTAACATATTTAACGCAACAGCGTTGAGCACGACGACATCAACGTCCTCGCCATCAACGACCCCTTCATTGACCCCAAGTATGCCGTCTACATGCTCAAGTACGACTCCGCCCATGGTAACTTCAAGGGTGAGGTCTCTTGCTCTGAGGCCGGTGACTTGATCGTCAACGGAAAGACCATCAAGATGTACCAGGAGCGCGACCCTGCAAACATCCCATGGGCCCAGGCTGGTGCTGAGTACATCGTCGAGTCCACTGGTGTCTTCACCACCATTGACAAGGCCTCTCTTCACTTGAAGGGTGGTGCCAAGAAGGTCATCATCTCTGCCCCATCTGCCGATGCACCCATGTTCGTCTGCGGTGTAAACCTCGAGAAGTACAACAAGGACATCAACATTCTTTCCAACGCTTCTTGCACCACCAACTGCTTGGCTCCTCTCGCCAAGGTCCTCAATGACAAGTTCGGTATCGTTGAGGGATTGATGACCACTGTCCACTCCTACACCGCTACCCAGAAGACCGTTGACGGTCCTTCCGCCAAGGACTGGCGTGGTGGACGTACCGCTGCCACTAACATCATCCCTAGCAGCACCGGTGCAGCTAAGGTATGTGAAAATTCTATTCATGAACTCCCCTTAGAGTATCCATACTAACTATTATTCCATAGGCTGTTGGCAAGGTCATCCCCGAGTTGAACGGAAAGCTCACTGGAATGTCCATGCGTGTCCCCACCCAGAACGTCTCCGTTGTTGATCTTACCGTCCGCCTTGAGAAGGCCGCTTCCTACGAGGCTATCAAGACCGCCGTCAAAGAGGCCGCTGCTGGCCCTCTCGCTGGTATCCTCGCCTACTCCGAGGATGAGCTCGTCTCCAGCGATCTCAACGGAAACAACCACTCCTCTATCTTCGACGCTAAGGCCGGTATCTCTTTGAACGACCACTTCGTCAAGGTCGTCTCCTGGTACGACAACGAATGGTGAGTTAATTCCTTTGCTTTTCTTACTCTTGCGTGAACAATTTGCTAATTTCATGTGAAGGGGTTACTCTCGCCGTGTCCTCGACCTCATCTCTTACATCTCCAAGGTCGACTGCGCTTAAATGCGCGTCGAGAATTAGAGATGTGGTGGTTTCTTTTGCTAGGTTCTTTCTTTTCTTTTTTGCGGTAAACGCACAAATAAAATTTGTATTGCAATGCCATGCGGGAAGAGATTTTTGCGGGCATCAAGGTACATGAGAGGATGGATCAGCGCAGGAAACAAAAGAGGGGATATGCCTTTTTTTTCTTTTTTATTGTCGATGCCTCCCAAACAAAATAAAAAATAAGCCGGTTAATCGCCATAAAAATACTTCTCATAGTAACTACAAGTAGGGCTGGATATGCTCCACCGTAGCCTAGATAATGGCTATAGTTCCCGGTTCAATAAGGCGAAGTAAACTAGCCCCAAATGGCACTTACAGTAGCTTATCGAAAAAGTGATGATAAGCCTACCCAAAACAATATCCGATCGACGGCACAGCGCCATATCAAAAGTCATGGACCGGCGCGCGCATGGCAACGCTGCAACGCCGGTCCATGACTTTTGATATAGCGCTGTACATGTGGGTAGGATACCAAACTTGCATAATTGTCTGATTAGTACTCCTCAATAAATTCACTGGCCAAAAATAGGGCGTGAACTCAAAGTTTTCACTAGTAGCCTCCATGGTGCACGGAAGGGGCTATCTTTACCCTCATCAACGGATACTCACCCATCGATCAAGTCCTAAGAACTTGGTAGTAACGACTTCACAAAATTTCTCAGGACTTAATCAATGCGCAATTAGTGATGAGCATGAGACAAAACCTGGCGAGACTTCGTCTCGAGACTTTGTCCAAGACAAGACGAGACCATGTCAGGTTCAATATGCAAGGCCTCGAGACCATTTTACAGAAGTCTCGGGACTTTGTTTTTAAGCTAAAAAAAATGTTTGTTTCATTATTTTGATCATAATTTGAATTGATGACCCTAACACTCCTCAAAATTCTCACTATGAAGCTACAACATACGCGTACATGTCGTTTTATGCAGAAAATATCTGTGATTACAAAGTCCCGAGACTTCGACAAGACCGACTCTTATGTATTGGCAATTACAAAACATGAACTCTAATATTACAAGACGAGACAGGACTATGCTCTAATCTCATCTCGTCTTGTATTGTGCCCATCATTATGCGCAATTATATACCCGCATATACATGTATTCACTATTGACAATTACAATGACGATAATAATGACAAATACTTTTATGATTAATGCAATATAATGAGCTTATGTACAGCGGCAGGTAATAAGTGATGGAACGCCCTGAGTATACAAACACCGAATGTTGGTGGCGTTTTACCAAAACAGGTATCGCTGTGTTCCATCACTTATTACCCACCGCTGTACAATGGTCCTATAATTCATATGCTGCTAGTAACATGTGCTTGGGGAAAGGATGATTAGAGCAACTTCTAGGCCCTTAGTAAGTTTTGGTAAACTATATAACAAACTTGTATTAGACTCATTTCAAGCTTTATGTCGAGTGATACGCTATGGTTACAAGCCAAGCCTTATCGGATCAGATAGTGCTGAGTAACACCAACTTCACATCCGGCGTCGAACCTCCAAACCCCACGCACCCAAACACTTTTAAAACCTCCGACTCAACACCTCGCCGCAATCTGCTCAGCAAGCTACTCTCATCATGACGCTCGCCGAAACCGTGAAGGACGCAGTCCATGACCTCAAGGAGGCAGTCGTAGGAACCCAATGTACGGCCCAACAACACCCCCCTCCCGAACCCCACCTCCACCAAATTCGCGATTAATACATTTGTTCTAACAATCACCTTCCGGTTCCTTTAGTATCCAACAAGGAAATGGCAGATGCACGGTTGCCGATTGCGTATAGAGACAAATGCGCGCACTTGCTCGTTCCGCTAAACCGATGTCGCTACGATACATACTACATGCCATGGAAGTGCGAGGTACATACTTCAACCTAACACAGCTCTCAGGAGAAGTGGTGCGGTTACTGATGTTTTGGGGGTGTGCAGGATGAGAGACATTCCTACGAGAAGTGCCAGTACATTGAGTTCAAGCGACGAGTCGCGAAGATGGACGAGTTGAAGGCCGAGAAGGGCGGAAGAAGCGGACTGAACTGAGAGAGGATTCTAGCGATTCCCGCAACAAATATGAGGATGAGCGGCAGCCACGGTTTGTGCATAGTGTGCATAGAAATCTTAACAAGTGAAAAAGTGCATCGGTGGACGGTAGACGTTTGTCTTAGTAATCTAGATATATATCCCCAGCACAGTGGCCTACAGGAATGGGCCATGTAAGGATATTATATTTCGCCATAGCTGATAAACCCGCGCTTATACGCCACGCAACCCATGTGGAGGAAATCAGGGGTGTAAAGTTTGTGCCATATAGCTAGAAGAACCATACATTCCATCATTTCGGTCGGATCAGCTTATGGAATCAGATATCGAATAGGCTTGGTTAATTGAGTGACAATTGTGATGAGATAAAATCAAATCGGAAAGGACCATCAGTCCCTCGGGTTTACAAAGCCCAGTTTTGAGATTGTGCACATTCAACGCGGTGAGAGTATTATAAGTCAGAGCATCGATAAAAGTAGTTCCGTTCTACAGTCGGTGCTAATGAGGGAAGCAAGAAAGCGAAATTCGAAAGGACTGGTGCTATTAGACAGAAAAGCCCCGACAAATGAATATATATCGGTACATTTGATTTGATGCAAGCCTGGGAAAAAGAATTTCAGGTGTTGCAACCTTCCAAGGTTGGTCCACAGAATCGCAGCTTTGCTAAGCTGCTAGATGCCCCGAGTTTCTGTTGGATTACAGCTCTGTGTTCGTCACTAGTCTTGAGGCCGTGGATGAACAAAAATGGAAGCTACATGAGATAGAACTCGGATACCGGATCGCTTGGGTTTTCCCGAAAACCTTCCAGAACTACCGTTGTCTCAGAGTGCTGTTGTGCAGTAGCAAGAGTTGACGACATTTCACTAAACCCCACGCATAAAAGGTTTCATGATTCAAGAGGGGGTAGCCCCACAGCCTCACTCCACACATCTCTTATCGAAGATCTCGAATTGAATTTTGTGAGCTGGCGGTAAGTGTGGTAACCCGTGGTGGTATTGATATAAGTCTACTAAAGCTGGGTATTTTTGTGAGGTGATTTTTCACGTGTTATGTACTCGTATTCGAGAGGGTTCGACTTATGACTGGTAATAATCTGTAGCACCAGAAACATGTTCAAAGGCATGGTAAAGGAGGTGAGTATAGTTGTCCCACGTGCATACATGTAGTCAGTGGGTCAATGATAGACTTGCTGTCTTGGCCTAGGCTCGTGGATTGCCATATTGCTCATGGATTGTCATGTTGCTCATGGATTACACAATCCGAACGGTGAACGATAAGTCAACTTCCAAAGGCCAGAACTCATTTGTTACAAGGAGGGCCCAGTAAGCTACTTGTTCGGGCAGGCCTCTTGTTGCGATATAAATCAACAATATCCCACGATACGCATAATGAACCCCTGTATGATATTGGAATTTACCTACGCGCCGCTATATTTATCACCAGGAACTTGGGACATTACATACATGTACTACTAAAGTGCCAAAACGGGGGGGAGTGGGATTATTACCGCACTACCGCGCGGCGGAACACTAACAGCAAGACAATGTCAGATTCAGCAATCCCATATTCCTCTGATACTGTATCGCTTGGGCTTGCAGGGGCCTATAGTTGATGAACGCAGGAGCCACATCCGTGGAGATCTGTTGACACAATAACGCAATTGCAGGAAACGTCCGAGCACTCATGTGCTTTATTTTCTACGTTTGTTTAATCGGACAACGGTCTGTAGAGTAGATTAGGGAGCTGATCATAGAATTGTGCACACGTATGCACCATTAGAGTATGCATATACATGTACATGTACTGTCTACGTTAGAGCATGTAGGTCTACTCCAGACTACATGTTTCAGAATTACAGATAGATAAGAGTTCCTAACCGAACTCTACATTCTAACCTGGATATCAAATTGGGATAGCCAAATATACAGACGACAGGCTATGTATCATAAATCCTGTACCTGCTCTAAATATGTCCTCACATACGTTCCCCATAGCCTCCATAATGGGAAATTGCATTCGATAACATTCAGTCAGCGGCTCCCACTGATACACGTATCAAGCCACCACAAACAAAGAGTAGCACGAAAGACGGGATTCTTTCTCTAGCCACAATCATCCGGATTATCTTCTTGGTGATTTCTATTCGTGCTGCTCGAAACCAGCCTAATTACTCCGGCGCTTTGAGGGCGAATAACAACCCCACCAGCTGTGAGGATTTCGGGGCTACAACCGGAAATGCCAAGTAAAGGGGTATGGAAACCTTGCTGAACCCTTGTCGCTACTAAATAAACCATGCGACATCCGCTCCGCTAGTTACCAACTGTTTGACTGGTTCGCCTCTTCTTGAAACGATGCGCTGCGAATTATTCCGCCCTCCCTTTTTGTCTTCTCGCTTGTCGATCTCGGGATTGGAGAGTCAGTACAAGTATCATACTTGGTCGCACTCGAATTTTTCCTCTTCTTTCTCTTCTGCACATATTAGATCCGTTCTCCCCCCCCTCTCAGCATTGAGTGCTATTTTTTCTTTATTTTCTTCATTTCTTTCGCTAGTTTTAGACTACGAAGATCGTGCAAGTCACGGATTATCATTATAATTTTTTTTTCCCTACTTTGCACCCCTCTTTACCGAGTATCACATTTCGAAACAATGATGGCAAGTCCTAACACTACCAGAGCAATGATTGCGGCAACTGTCGATGAGTTCTCATTCATGTTCACCGATATCCCACCACGATTGTGCAACGCCAACGATTCGCCGTCGGTGAACCATAAAAACGGCTATCCTCCACACCCTCACCGGGATTTTGTAATCCAGCTCAGTGAGAAGCTTGAGGCGTGGAACGCTCGTACTTACCCTCTATCGCCCCCCACATCAGACGAGTTTTCTCTCTCCTCCTCCTCCTCAACTGCTTGCGGGTACAGCACGATTGACAGGATCAATCCATACGATCTTTACGGCCCTCCAACTGCAGAGTCTGAGACTCCCTCCCACACTCTTTTATTCCAAGACCAGGACCAGGACCGCAGTGCGACCTCCTCCACCTCCTCACAAACTCCAATAAGTCCAAAATTTCAAAATATCGCCCTGGAAACCCCATATATGGATCACTGCACAGCACCACCAGCTTATACTGAAAATTCGTACTCGGCCGCAAATATGCACAACGCAAACCCATGCTACATCCCATTTGAATATACAAAACTACCTCATTTCCACCCCCCGCGGTTCTCGCGCCGCCTAAGAGAGCTAATTGCCGATCGCCGCCAGCCCATGCAATTACATTTACTACCTTTACACAAACCACGAAACAACGAGAAACAAGGATGGATTATTGCCACTCCAGACTCCACATTACTCCCTACACCAAGGAACAGGTTTTTGGCATGGTGGGATAGCTTTGATCCACGGCTGGTGGTTTTTGTTAGCTTGATGACAATGCTTTTTGGTGTTTTTATTATTGCGTTGGTTGTGAGTGGCTTTTTGCAGTGATAGGGCGGGGTTTATGACAGATGGTTTTAAGTATATAGTACGAAGGTTGGCTGCATTTGATGGGTGGGGGTTTTTCTTTATTGCGTGGCATATCTACGGAGTTTATTTTTTATTTTTTTATTTCCTTAGGAGGGAGAGGGGGAGCCGGGATGAAATGGATGTATAAAGTTGTATGGATATGTAGGTTTAGAAACTCTGACACATGGCGAAAGCTCGCAAACAATATATCTTTTTTTTGTTATTCAGATTTGGGAGTTCTCTATAATTCATGTTACCGTATCCATATATCATGAAGATGATCGGGATCCCTTGTTGAAAATTATTAATTCGGAACAGGGTGAAATTATCTCAGGACTCTGATGACTTCAGCACGGATCGTCATCACCCCCGGTTTTTTGCGCATATATCGCGCGGTGGATAATATAAATTTTCAAGATCATCGAAACTTAGGTATAATACAGTCAAACAGTCAAGGCAAACAGGTGTTTCTTGACTCTTACCTATCGGTAGACCGTCACATGCAGGGTCTTACACCTTCCCTCCCAGGGTATGTCCAGCAACGGAGACTTTTACTGTAGGTACTGTGCTACAAAGGCTGTGGCCAAGGCAGAGGTTCTGAGCTGTCCTAACTGCTGGAATACTTCCTATCTAGGTAATAGTTATAGTCGCGAGAGCGCTTGTAGTGGACTTGTAAAGCTGAACACAACGTTTCACACAGCCCTATGTAACATGTGCTTGTATAGGAATCTACTATTCTAGAAGCTCAAGTTGTTTAGTAAATTAAATAGTTGCCTTAGTACTGTTTGGATCTGGTATGAAGTTTGGTTTGAGGAGTTGCTGCCAGCTGAAAGCAGTCGACTGTTGTAACAACTTTCCCCGCTACAGCTGTGGCGCACGGAAATTGCCGCCACCAGATTGAGCCACTCTCTCACTAGCGAGCGGGCGGGCGAAAGTCCTCATGAACATCACCAGTAGTCCAGTTTATCTAATAGCATCATCGTTCAGTCAACACTTCACTTGATGACCTCTCGCCTAACCACCACCACCACCTTCCTCGTTTCTCTTCATCCTCTTCATCGTGTACAGCCGTTACTACCAGCCATCCATCGACCGTATCTGAGCAGCATTCGATCCTAGCGTAAGTGCCCATTGAATTTGAAAGCTATTTCCCTGCAGTCTCAACCACGAGGGCGTGTTCGAGAATATTTAAAGTAAAGCCACAACATCGTTAACTAACTAGCTTGTATTTCTTTTTAGAATTGAGGTAGAACAAGAAAAGTTGAACTATATAGCATCAACATTTCTAAACGAAAGAACAGCTGCACAGATGAATCGTGCTCGTAAACGTAAGATTTGGCTGATGGATTGCCTAGCTTTCGCAGGAAAAGTGGGGTTACTAACGGGTATTGTAGGAGAATTGCGAGAGCTCAACAAACTCGCTTGGGAAGGCTCCAAAGGTAATATCTACTAAGTAAAAATAGGAATAAAGATAGCATTTAGTTCTGAATAGCTTCTGACAATGTTTTCTGTAGATGTGTTCAAAACGGCGAAATCCCTTGATTCATCGCTCAAGAAAAACACAGCTGTGATCAAGCGCCTCCGAACGTCCCTTACTGCCGACTCACTCGCAACACTTTTAAAGGAAATACAGACAATCTCGCTCGAGAAATATCTTCCTGAGGTTATATCAGCTGTATCCGAGGGCCTTCAAAAAACGAAGACTGCTTCCGACATCACGGCTGCGGTGGAAGTTGTGTCGGCGTTGCATCAACGTTTTCAGGCGGATTTTACCCCACAACTTACTTTTGCGCTAGCGAAAGGACTTGCAACCCCGAGACCAGATGTGCTCAAAGGATTGACGGTGGAGCAAAAGGAAAGGGAGGAGAAGGATAGGTTGGCTAGACAGAGAATCTTACTAAGGGTAGGAGTTGAACTATGGTTGGTCGGAGTCTTGAGAAGCGTACAGGATGCTGTGAGCGTGGATGAAGCCGGGCCTGCAAAGAATGGGGCGAAGGCTGCAGCAGCAAATGTTTTGAATAACGGCACGAAGAAGAAGGAAGAAGGAGGAGAGACCGAGGCGTTTCCGCTGGAGGTTTTGAAAGATCTTTTAGGAAGAGACCGGGAACATATCAATCTCCCGCTAGTTGTCTTATTTGTCAAGAATTTTTCCTACGATGTCTTAGGCGTTAAACCGAGAAACCTTGCGAGAAAGATTGTGGAGGAAGATGGGGCAACAATAACTTCAGATTCTGCAAAGACCACCGGTGATGCTGGAGACACAAACGGAACGGGTTCAGTTGATCCTGAGGATCCACCTCTGATTACAACTGAGCTCCAGCAACGCTTTAAGAATATTCTTGCCCGTTACCTGGAATCTGTCAAAGCGCACATTGTTCGGCAGCACAAGCATCTTCAGACGCAATTTGCTAAGAATGCAGAAGCGTATGTTAAATCTGGGGAGATTTTTGAAGACCGCCAAGCAAATTACGAAAGACTAGTCAAGACAAAAGAAAAGTTTATCGCCAATGCACAAATTGTGGCAGACGTCTTGGGACTGGATATGCCTGATTTGCAAGATGAGAAGGACGAGGAAGTGGCGGACAGTATAATAAGAGAAGGTGGCAGCATGTTCCCTGTTAGAGAAGATGGAGGGAAGAACGGGATGTGGGAGGATGATGATCAGAGGAGATTCTACGAAGACCTCATCGATCTCAAGGTCAGGGTTCCAGCAGTATTGCTTGATGATGGAAAACGGAAAAAGTCAGACGCAGAGGGGAAGTCTGAAGGGGACAAAAAGAAGGACACAGATGATGAGGAGTCTGAAAAAGTTGAAACCGCTACCGAAGGCCTAGAGAGTCCTTCATCTCCAACCGCTGGTGAGAGTAAAGCTGGAAACGATGAATTTAGCACCGCCATTGCGAACAAAACAATTGGCGCCCAGGTTGATGCTCTACTCATCCGCCTCCCTGAACTTACAAACCGTGATCTCATTGATCAAGCAGCCGTGGACTTTTGCTTCCTTAATTCTAAAGCTTCACGAAATCGCCTTCTCAAAGTCCTGCAGGATGTCCCTCGTGGCCGTCAAGATCTTCTTCCATATTACTCCAGGTTGATTGCAACTCTCAATAGGTATCTGCCAGACGTTGGCAAGGGAATTGTGGAATACCTCGACAAAGAATTTCGATCCCTTCAGCGGCGCAAGGAAAAGGACCTGTTTGAAGTTCGTGCTAGCAACACCCGCTACCTATCCGAGTTGACAAAGTTTGGGGTTGTACCTCAACATGTTATCTTCCATTGTTTGAAGGTCGCCCTAGAAGACTTCCACAGGATCAATGTCAACGTTATTTGTAGCACCCTTGAAAATTGTGGAAGATATTTGCTTCGTAACCCGGAAACCAATCCAAGAATGACTCAGTTCTTGGAAACTTTGAAGCGCAAGAAGGATGGTGTGACCTATTTAGGGCCCCAGGAACGAGTTGCAATCGAAAACGCTTTTTACTATGTTAATCCGCCAGAGAGACCGGCGATCGCACAAAAAGAGCGCAGTGTGGTTGAATTGTTCGTCAGAAAACTCATTTACCTTGATCTAACGAAGCGGAACTATGTCAAAATCTTGAAACAAATCCGAAAGCTTAATTGGGACGATAAAGAAGTGACCGATTTGCTTTTTAAAGTTTTTACCAAGATCTGGAAGGTTCGATACAACAATGTTCACATTCTTGCTATCCTCGTTGGTGCAATCGGACGCTACCATCAAGAATTCGCATATGCGGTCGTTGATGAAGTACTTGAACAAATATCACTTGGGCTTGAGCAGAATAACTTCAAGCATAACCAGAGAAGAGTTGCCCAGGTAAAGTATCTGGGCGAGATGTACACCTACAAGCTTATCGATTCTCCGGTGATTTTTGATGCGCTGTATAGAATGGTGACTTTTGGTCATGAAAACGGGACTCCAAAGCCTGGTCAGGTTTGCATGCTAGATATGCCGGATGACTTTTTTAGAATCAGGCTGGTTTGCACCTTGTTGGATGTGTGCGGAATGTTTTTCGAAAGAGGAAGCTCCAAAAAGAAGTTAGATTTCTTTTTGACGTTCTTTCAGGTATTTGAACTATCTAACGATCTTCTTCAGAGTTGAAGGCTAATCAATATATTCAAATAGTACTACCTGTTTACAAAAGATCCGCTACCAATGGATATTGAGTTTATTGTCCAGGATACATTCCAGGCTATCCGCCCGACATGGCCAATTCCAACCACGGCCGAAGAGGCTGGTAAGGCCTTCGAAGAGGCAGTCGCTAAAACCTATAAGCCTGACGACAAATCAAATCCTGCCGAACCCGAAGAGCCTGAAGATGCCGAATCCTCTGACGAGGGGGAACTCCGCGAGGGTGAAGACGAAGCCGATGGTGTTTCCGAGGCTGAAGTAGAAGACGAGGAACCTCCAACCCCAGGCGTTCGCATGGAAAGGCAAAACTCGGAAGAATCTACGGGTTCTTCGAGCGAAGATGATGAAGAGGAAGATATTGTTGTGGATATGCAAAAAGAAACACGTGATCCAGAGGCGGACGCGGAGTTTGATAGGGAATTAGCAAAAATGATGCAAGAGTCTCTCGACGCTCGCAAGTTCGAACGCAAGCCGTTGTTCGATGTTCCACTGCCAATCAAGCGCGCCGGAAGCACCTTGTCCATGCTTAGTCGGGAGTCAACTTTCGATATTAACGAAGGCGGGGATGCCAATTTTGGTGCTGGCAGCAGTAGGTTGAGCTCTATGATTAGCTCTAGCCCCAATAGCAGTAGTGGGCCTGGCATGATGGCATTCAGTCTCTTAACGAAGAAGGGAAATAAGCAACAAACAAAGACTGTAGAAATGCCAACTAACTCAAGCCTCGCAATGGCATTATTGAACACACAGGAGCAGGAGAGGCAGGAGAAAATGAAGATCAAAGAATTGGTCATGAATTATGATAGGATGGAAGAAACTAGTGAGCTTGATGGTATCCTCCCCAACTTGCCTAACATTCCACTACCGGGCGAGATTTACTAACATTATATAGCTTTGGAAAAACACGCGGCCGCCAATGGTGTTCACCTGAAGTACGAAAAAGGGAATAATTATGGCAATACAAATGGAGGCAGAGGTGGCACGCCGCAACGCGGCCGTAAACTTTCCATGAACGACCTCAATTGGTATGACCAGAATCCGTGCCTATCTAATAATAATCGCCGACGCCAGTTCATTCGTAACGGACAGATGAGTCGATCTTATGCTGCTGCTTCTAAACCTAGACCTACGCTGATCGAAACCAAGATCACCGAAGAGCCAAAAAGTGCAGTGGCAGCAAAGGCTTCATGTTCTGTTACAAATGAGCTGGCGAGGTCTCTTCAATTCAAAAGAAGAGGCGGCGAGAAACACTAGACATTTGCTAAAACATATCATTTTCATTGCGGTTTGCAGGGGTTAAGAGTCGAAGAAGAGCCTTTTTTCCTCGATTCATGACACCGAATTACAAAACCTACCACCAACCAAGGGAAAGAAAGAGTAAAAAAAAATCCACCATATCTTACGCTGTTTGGCGTTTAGGATTCGGCTTTTTTCCCTTGAAGCAGTACTAAACAGGCAGATGAAGCTGAAATCTATGGCAAATCTCCAGACGGGAAGAAAGCCTTGAATGGACCGAATTTATCACCCCTAACCTATCAATCTATCAGCACGGAACAAATTCAGGGATCTATGCTATACTCAAAGGGGTTCGGAAATTTAGATTGGAATCAGTGGTGCGATGGGATATCAGAGGCAAGACGTGCGAATATCGTAAAAGCAAATATCACGATTGGAATTATCTTTTTCTTGTTTCTTGGTATTCTCCTTTCTCCCAGCGTTCGATAAAGCTCACCAATCTCTTCGTTTCACCAATCAGCCCGTTGATTTGTCGCAGCTTACTTTCTTTTCTTTCAAACCACGTATACTCGCTCCCTTTGGCTCATTAGTTTTTTTCTCCCGATTTCATAAGCATATTTCTCCAGATTCTGTTTTCGAGATTCTTTACATGTGATCTCCTTTTTTTTCTTCATTTTGTGCTTTGGTTCGCAGTTGATAACGAGGTTTTTTCACCGCGTTGTATTTCTATGAACAGCCATGCGTGCTTCTATACTTACTTTTGATCAATTGGATTGAGGCTTTCCTAATCAAATGCTGTCCCATGCATTATATTCTCCGATGATCGATTCTTGACAGAGTCTAGTAAAGCTAGTGACCCTACGAAGTCAGGTGCTAGAGTATACGTGTATCCTAGTTTAGGGTTTTACCCCTTGGACGGTCAGGCCCGATCAAAAGGGTGACTACTAGCCATTATAGCAGATATGATACAGTGAACTCTACGGGTGAAGCTTTTTGATACTGCTCGCTACAAACTTAGGATACTCCTAGCGCAGTCTCAGCGTGACGGTGTGTTCTCTTCCCGGGTTCAAAATATCATACACCTGCTGTATGGAGCTAGTAGTCATAGTCGCCCTTTTGATCGGGCCTGGCCGTCTGAGGGATAAGGTTAATACACCTCACTCAGCAGAGAAACTACATATATATATAACCCTGGCCAGAGACGGAATAATGCTTTCGCTTTCCGCTACAGATTAAATTAGTCTCGATGCATCACTCGACGAGGCTCAGTCTCTGGATAACCACGTGATTCAAATTCTATTGCGGGAAGGTGTCAGGGTTGAGTATTTGTTTACCCTAATTGAGATTGCCTACTTGGGTATTTAGTGCAACACATATTTAAATAACCCAATGGGCGTGTGGTTTAGGGGTATAATATCTCATTCGCATTAAACGTGTCTTGAGATGGTCCTGGGTTCGATTCCCAGCACGTCCATTCTTTTTTTCTTCCTTTCACAACAAACACCACTCCAAAACTCGATGAACCACTTACATCAAACGCTCACACCAGCATCTTTCCCGCATTTACCAAGATATTCCACATAAATCGTCCTTGGCCAAAACAACTGCATGAACCATTGTACCGAGAAATTGAAGCCTTTAGTTGTCCTGTTGCTGGCAATTTATCCGATATCATCAACTAATGCGGTACACGGACTTCAACAAGCTGAGATTGAGAGGCATCGGAATTTATTGGAAGGGCTGTCTTTCTTTAAGCTTGCATGACATTCCGATGCGGCAGGGCGGAGGTGACCTATATAGGCCAGTGCAGTGTCAGATTGGCGTGGCATCTTGATCCAGCCCTGTGGGTATTGGATGGAGTTTATAGCCGACCACAAGGGCACGACTTAATGAGCAAGGGACCAGAATTTTTGGTATCTCCGGAGTTTACGATACCTCGGGGATTCAAAGTCGAGTGATACATAGTGAGTCACTCGCTTAACTGAGATGCTAGTACTCTTTGTGGACGTTATTGTGTTCGTGCCTTGATTCTTCTCGATGGAGATTATAGGTGTTGGAGGCCCCACCCAATTTCAAAACGTCTTGAGACCATTGGTTTTCGGTAATTTATTGTTAAAAACCACTATTTCCTTTGTTTCATGTCACACGATCACTGAATATATATCAAGGTTATTCATCCGTTGTGGTAATTGCGAACGACCTCTTATAACGGGCTTCACGATTAGGAGTAAGACTCGATTTACAACAGGCTTTTGTCCAACTTAGAACAATTCTTGCGCAAAGAAGTGTGGTATTCTACTTCATAGGATATCACTCGCATTATCACTTGATTTCTTGGCATACCCCCATGCCTTGCGGGCCATATATATGGGACGTTACATGTAGCCATCTTGATCGGACCTCGTGTATTTGGGATAATATCTACACCTATCCCTAGGCCCTACCAGGCATACAATGCGTCCTTCTCTTCATTATTTCTCTCTGTATTGCATCACGTAATGACATTGGTCTGTTCTTTAAGCCTAGTCATAGTAGATATCAGGAGCTTCCATTTCTGATGCAAGTTGCGTAATTTATAAATTTAAAAGCCTGAAATCTCAACAGAGAGCATAGATGTGACATTACAAGTCCTCACTTTCGTAAAACTAACCCATCTCATTCTTAAAATCTTCAGCGTCTATTCCCACTAGTAATTGCATGAACTAGTTAGCTCTGATTTTATGGTGTGATGATTTTTTGATCGCGTCCTAATAATCCCCTAAACTATATGAAGGTGGATATGAAAGTGGAGTAGAACCTTTGGTCCTATATCCTACTGAGCCCTAACCGGCAATATACCTGAGCACCAGAGACGGGGTTATAGCATTCACTGTTGTGAATGTCCATCTTGGACTCCGCCCTGAGGATCTTGAAGATCGCGTAAATAATTTCCCGTCACTGATACCATACTAGAGGGACTTACACGCTGAGTATTCTTTCCCTCTTCCCCGTCGCTGGTGCGTGCCCGATAGTAAGTGGCGGTCCTAGAAACATATCAACCAGCCCAGGCATCCCGGGAAATCAACGGACGGCTCTGATCCCGAAAGCATCGGAAGATTTACACACCTGGAAATCGTCGGGATACCCACAAACCACAAAGGAGAAGCAAAACAATAACAGGAGAGAGAGGTATTCCTCCGGAAATCATCAGAGAGAACGTATCCAGGCCAGGGGTAGATCCAGGCTCCCGATCCAGTCCAAGAATCCAAGCAGCCCGTAGCGGGTCTGGTGGGGAGGAGGGATGGGAGGGCAAGACGTACCAAACAAGCGGGATATAAACGCTGCTCTGGAAGTCATCGGATAATACTCTACTCTCCTGCCATGTCGAAAGGGACAAAGAGAGCGGGGAGGGGACATACGTTTTTAACTTATCCACCTTCTAATAAGAGCGGGGAAGGTGGTGCGGAATTAAGGATTAGAGTTTGCATGCATGGAATGTGGTAAGTATGTACGTGTCGGCCGGGTAATATAACCATAGGGGCGTGTGGTTTAGGCGTTGTAGAGAACACTTATCCACATGTACGTACCCTTTTTTTTTTTTTGATATGAAAGGCTTGAAATGAGATTTTATCAACTTCAAGATGTCATGCCCAAATTGGCTACATGGTCAAATATTTTTCCCCCGTCCCAAACACAGCGATCGGTAGGGCAGTAATGATATTACTTCCCTTGAATTAATTCCGCTTCGGCCGCGTTATAATTGTTCAGGGCATTGGGGGTTTGATTCCTTCAAGGACCTTTTTCCTTTCCTTTTTTTTTTGAGAGAGAGAAGTTGAATGCGTTAGTACATTATACGCGAAACTATGACCACATTTTGTAGGGACCAAAAGGTTTGCTAGTACAACTTAGTAGGCCATCATGGCGTCTGACTTGGAACCTTTGAATATCATAAAATTTACGAAAACTGGACAATTTAAGGATAAAATCTCACCAAACGTGTGTTCACTTGCAATTGTATCAACAACAATTCTAATGAGATCGGGGTGAGTGAATGTACAAATTAATCAAGGGTCCTCAAGAAGTCATTTGCAAATTTGGTGCAAGATGTCAAACGCAGGTAAAATAATATAATTCTTCTAAAGACCACCCGCACATGGATCCCGTGCAAGGACATCGCTGTGAGGATTCCGCTCCGCTCCGCCCCGCTCGCCCCGTCCCGCCCCCCCCGCTCCTTTAGAATCGGCCGTCTGTATACTTAAAAGACCATAATTCCCACTCTCTACACAAGACGATAGCTAGACATCGCTTAACAAAAATTGGCCATTGAAACCCACTCCCAATATTTCAGTGATATCTCAATTGCAACCCTCAAGCTCAGGGGCTCCGGCGCAGTACCAAGTCCATGGGAAACTTTAATTAAGAAGGAAGCCTCCAGACCTCGACGCTTGTACCATTAATCTAAAGAGAGACTCTAGCTAGCAGGGTATCTCTGGCTACTTTGCAATTGTAAGCAATCCCGGCCAAGAGCTTGTGCTGTTTCACCAAGGTTGTGGGGGAGGGGAGTTGTTGCTTGGGCGAGAACAGACCTTCCTTTGGACGGCTGTATTTCGTTTCGTTCCACGCCAGACTCACTCCAGAAGGTGGTAGTGGGCAAATTGAAATAAGGGACCCAAAGCTTGGTCTGACTACCGAGGAGGTCCTTCCCGTACGTGCTCTAATTGGAGACACTCTCCACCTACTCGGGGCAGGCAAGAAGAACCTGAAAATGACTTTTTATGGTAACGACTTGTGATTTGCGGCTGGCAAAAAGCTACACCAAATTGAGCCCCTGCTTGCAGCTTGCATTTTCAGGTTCTTCTTGCCTGCCCCGAGTAGCAGCTAAGAGCTTGGTATTTTTCGGCTCCAGTTGCTTCCGCCTTGGTCGGTCTGTCGGCCGGGGAAAGGTCATATATTATCACTCGGGCGCGCATCTCATCGCCAGGGCCCGCGACAGGGGGAGCAGCACCCAGGGAGACGGGAAACAAAAAGTGGCTCAACACGTACCCTACATGGGATACTTTTCATGCCGTGTAGAAGAATCTCGCCACTATACAACACAACACCGCACAACACAGTAAGTATGGTAGAGAGTGACCTGATTCCCGGGGTGACATCATGTCAAGAATCATGTCAAGGGAGAGGTAAAAAAATATCAAACCTATCCGCCTGAAGCTGTGCCGTCCGGCAGCGCAACTGAGGTCGCGCCCTTCACCCCCCCAGTTCAACCCTCCCCTGTTGATCTACTCTATCTATGTACAACACCCCAGCTGCTGCTTTAGCACCGTCTATAGGGTTACCTACTCTACCTACATACATAGCCGCCGCGGGAGGAATCTGTAGGTACACTAGGTACCGTACCTCGGGACCACCGAACATTCCTCCAGCAGCGCGTGCTTTTCTCCAAGAAAGAAGGAAAGACGGTGGCTGATGTGTGTGTAGCCTCATCATTCCTTCAGCTGAGAACACGCTCACTCGCCCGCACCGGGTTGGGCAGTAGCCAGCAGCAGCGCAGTTGTCAATGGATGGGGCTGGAGAATGGAGCGAGAAGGCAGCCGAGTACCGAACGGAGATCTATGGGCGCGACGAGATATGAACGTGTTGACGATCAACTGGTGGTGGGTGGTACTGAAAGCGGCGGGCGCTTCCCTCCTTACTGATTGGTGGGCAAAGAGGCCCTTAAGAGCTATTTACGAAACGGACAAATAATAATAATAACCGGTTGGTTGCTAAATCCGAACTTCCTAGTTCGCGCCTAACTACCTACTTTCTTTGCTCTACATAACCTGCTGGACCCTAGCTAGAGAGCTAGAGCGAGTACTCAGGTGCCCCCCTCAATAAACAAAAATATATATACAAGAATAGCGTACAGTGCAGTACTAGTACAATATAACCAACAACAAAAGTATTTGACAGAGAACTCATGCAAACCCCACCCCCGGAAACAAATGAAAAATAAAAGATTACAAATTCCCAGACGAAAACGGCAACAAATCCCAAAAGGCAATAACCAATGCAAACCTTAATACCACGAGAGAGAAAAAAAGAGGTGGGGGAAATTTACAGAAAGGAAAAAAAACAAACAAAACACAGAGTAAAGCACATAGTGGAATGAGATATACATGTGAAACAGGAAGAGGAGTTAGAAAAAGCAACATCATACCCTTTACGAAACAAGGGGTGATGATGACGAGAGTTTTTTTTTCGAGTTCAGCCGATCAAAAGTCGCCTGATAGAAAAAGGCAAAAACAACAACCAAGCTCTCAAGCTTCCACCGAACCAGAAACCATTCGAGGTAGAGGTAAGTGAAGGTGAGTTGGGGAGGGGTGAGGGAGTGGCATTGCGAAATGCAAGCAAGAAAACGGGAATTGGATCTTTCCTAAACGTTAAAGATTATGCAAGCATGTACAAAGCCATATGATGAAATAATAAAAAAAACCCGCTCCATAGCCAAAAAATTAAAAAAGAAAATGCCCCCTAGCCCGTAAAAACTCCAGTTATTTCCCCAAAATATTCCTTTATCCACAAAAAAAAAGTCCACAAGGCTTCAAACTAAAAGAAAGGTATGCACAACATAGCAACTCGCTTGCTTCGCTGATCAGCCAAAACAAAAAACGAAAAAAGTATAGATATATAAAACAGATTAGACAGAGAAGAAGAAGTAGCTAGCTTTTGTGTCTTTAAGTCCCTTTTGTCGGAGGGTCGTGAAAAGTGTATGTGCAACTATATCGCGCGATTGCCTCCAAGGGCTCCCTGCTGTGCAATCCGTTTTCGGTACTGGTCTCTAAATCGCTGGCGTTCAAAGGTCCCTATACCGTAGACAATTAGCGCTCAATTCTCAATAGAATTGGAGAGTGGACAAATCTGCAGCTTACCGTATCCAAAGATTATACAGGCTAACGCCATATAACTTCCATAGAAGTACAGGCCAATCGGGACTATCTCTATTCTTGTCCCTGGCAGCTTAAACGGCGTTGCAGCTGCACTGGCGGTGGTCGTCGTGTTCGTCGTCTCATTAGCGACCAAATTCGAGAAGACCCCGTTGACGAAGGTGGCATCATCGGTTGAAAGAGTTGTCTGTAGCTCCGTCCCATCCGACATCTTAGCAAATAGAGTGATATTTGGCGTGAGCAGAGTTTGCAATTGGGCACTATAAACAGCACAAAATATATTAGATCGTGAACAAATCACATGACAGACCCTGCATATAACAAGGAATGGATCCAGGTTATGTATGGGTATGGGTATGGGTTATGGGTGAACCTACTCAGTCTTCTCATCCTCAAGCAACAACTTATCGATCTGCCCAATGAAGTGAAACTCCTGGACCTTCTCTGGCCCCGTCGTGCTCGCCGAAGCCGACTCAGTCGCTGCCGCCTCCTCCGTCGTCTCATTCCTCAACTGCACCGCAGCCCCATTATACATGAGTGACACATCGATATTACCGCCTACGCTCGACCAATTGCCCTCCGCGGCCGACACCTGGTAGAGCCTCAGGTCCGCCGCAAACACACCCGAATCTGTGCTCAAGAACGGCAGGTTGTAGCACACCACGATACCGGACGGGTTCGACGCCTTTGAGATGCTGCTGAGCCGCGAGATGCACTTTGCCGTCGTCTCCTTGGCCCACGCTTGCAGGTCCAGCTCCTCGATAGCCGTCTCGTTCCTTGCCCCTGTGTCCTCCGTGTCCCCCGTGTCCTCTGTTTCCACCCGTCGTACCATCCGCTGGATTTCGCGACGGAGGAGTCCATGCCATTTTTCTGTTCCGCTATCCCTTTTACTGTAGCTCGTTGTCCCTAGACCGACGCCTAGCCCGCTGCTGCCTACTCCTGATCCTCCGCTCCTTCCTCCTCCTCCTCCGAGCCCCGGTGGGACAATCACCATTGCGTCCGGCGTTGAGTGAGCGTATGAGACGGTGCACAGCGCCGCTAGTGTCGTCAGGAGGACGAGATATGATAGAACGGCGCGCTGCATCGTTGTTGTTATTGTTATTTGCATTTGTGTTTTTGTTTTTCTCCCCCTTCTCCTTCTTTATTGGTTTTATCGAGGTCGTATTGTTACCAGAGTAGTGGTGACAAAAAAAAAAGTGTGAAAAGGAAATTCGTTCGTCGATAAATAAGTAGTGGAAAAAGCAAAGCCCCCCCTGTTACTGTTTCCTGTTCCTGGCTGGCGTGATGATGGCTGATCTCGTGGGTTGGGGTTCTTTTCGAGGGGTAGGCGTATCCAACGAATTGAATTGAATTGGGGGAGGGGGAGGGATGGTGGATATACTATATAAACCCTCAAACGAAAACCGACACACACAACACACACAACACACACGTGAGGTGAGGTGAGGTGATGCGAGAGAAACTAGGGAGCCCTTTTGTATAATAATAATAAAAAAAAAAAAAAAGCTGGTGTGCAGGAATTAACAGGTTAGTGCCTGGATCTTTCCTTCAACGGGTAAGCACGAAAAAAGAAAAGAAAAAAGGGAAATGTCTGGCAGTTCGTCTATTCGTTTTGGGAGGGAAGGGAGTGGGGAAGATCAGAACGAGTGAGAGTGTGAGCGAGCGAGGGTCGAGTGAGAGGGAAAGGATTGGAACGTTTTGCAAGTAGGAGTATGTAGTAGGTTGTAGCACCAAGCAACATGGAAAAAGGGCAGGCAGGGCAACAACAACACCAAGCCAGACGGTATATTATCGTTGTTACTTACAGGTAAAAGTAGTCTGCAAATCCACACGGACAAAGCACACGTAGGCCCTCTAACCCGTTTTCTCGCACCGCTTCCCAGAATGTAGGATGCGCACAGCGTTATTCCCTTACTGGTAGGGGGGTGGGAAAGGCTAGTACCGCCCGCGCTGGAGAATGGGAAATGGATGCTTGTCTCTTTTCGGGTGCAGAGGTCCGAACCGGACGGAAAAACGCAGCGCCGGCGCTGTTTCTGGGGGATAGAGGGGGTGGATGGGATAGCTGGGAAATGAGAGGTTGAAGATGAAGAAGTATACTAGAAGGGCTGCTTCGCTCAGTGGATCGTCGACCGTTATGAAGTACCTCCTAGCTAGCTAGCGCGCTATAGCTTCCTTCTACCTATAAAACCGCGGCCCTAGAAACCAAACAACAAAACAATAAAATAAAAAGGAACGGACTGGCAACTTTCAAAGATGCCAAAATATAGTATACGGCAAGAAAGAAAAGGAAAAAAAGTAACCTCAAGTAAGAGAGAGCCAGGCGAATGAGTAAGAGGTAGAGGGGGGCGAAATATATGTATGAGATTCGAACGCCGGGCAGCTGGAAGGGCAAAAATGGATATTTGTGAGTGGGTTGCGGACTTGAATAGAAAAGCGGCTGCTGCTACTGCAAGGGGAATCGTGGGTGCTGAGGAGGTGAGGCGTTGGCCAATGATATCCGGTGTTGTAAAAACGAAGAAGGGCAAAAAAAAAAAAGTGCTCGTTCCACCACAGCAACCACCTTCATGTGGGGGGGAAAAAAAATCAAAAGCGTTCCTGCCAAGTGAGAAACTTGAACTTCGATTACGATATTAAGAAAAGGGCCCTAAAAAAATGCACGCACGGGAAAGAAATAGAGAAAGACTTTAAAGAAGGATTCCGGGTCCTCGATGGGGAATTATCAAAAAACCAGCCCTCTCATCAAAGTCGAATGAGGATGGGGGGGGGGGTAGGAGGAGAAAGGAAACCAATTATGAGGGTCAAAGTGTTTAGAGATGCCCCGTTCTCTGATCTCTCTTTCTCATTCTCTCTACTCTACTGTAACACAAAGGAACCCCTCATGGAAAGCACGATATCCCCAATCTCTACGATGAAATAACGGTTCATCCAGAACAGGAAGGAAAGCTGACTTTGAAAGCAATAAAGGTTTCCAGTCTGCCCTTCTGCGACCTCCCTCGCTTCGAGCTGCTGAGGGGGAGGTTAAAAGAATGTGGCTTGATGATAATTTTATGAGCGCGCGAGCTGGAACCTTCAGACTAGAATTAAGCTGTCAGACATTAGCTTGCTGTGAGTACAATGATGTACCTCCACAGGATCGTGAGTGGGCGTACCTCAAAGGGCCATGCAAAACTACAGCCTAATGAGCCAATATCATCTTCTCCACCAATGGCCATCAATCTGTACCTGCGCTGAGCAGAGCAGCTGAGTTTTGCACCCCCCTCGATCCATTCAAGCGCCGCCATCCGCCCCAATAGCCCTACCCAATACCTGCCCCCGGTGGCAACAACATCTCGAGATCCTCCGAAAAAGCCAATCGCTAGCACGGGTGTCTCGGGAGAGTCCCATCATCATCGCTTCAGCCATGCTATTGCTTTGGCGCCTTCTTTCCAAATGGGAGGGGGGGGGGGGGGGTAGAGTTAGGCCGTAACCCTGGGCAGGGCATGTAACCGTGCCTTTTTCAATGTTCCCACCGTATAGCTGGGCATACCAGCCAGGGCCTCCACGAGGAGGATGAGCGCCGTTCGTTCGTTCGTTGAAAAAATTCCAACAGACTCACCCCGCGCCGCTGGAGACATCTAAGTCAAGTCATCGCCTAGCCATGTAGCTAGCTTATCGCATCTTTCTCATCCCTCATCCCTCATCCCTCCCTCGCTCTCGTTTTACTTTATCCCCCGCTTACCCACTACAGTACATCATCACAAAAAAGAGTTTTCCTTTGTTCCTTCTTTCTATCAAACCAACACTAGCTATCTGCACGGGTTTCCAATATGATACACAGGTAAAACGTTGTGGCACTTTTAATCACCCAACAAAGCCTAGCCATAACCCAACTACATGTACCTCAACCCCCACACCCGTATGTACCTGAAAATCAGGGGTCTTGGCAGCACCCTTCATCGAGAAAAAAATCATGATACAGTGACAAGCCTTTTTGACATGTTATGATGTTACGGTAAAGCATTCTACTTTAATTTTGTTGGGATGATATGATTGGCATGCTGTTATTCCTCGAGGATTGGATGTTGTTGTGTAGGTAGTTCGAATCAATGACCAACCGTACCGTACTGTACCGGCCGGCGACGTACAGCACCGGTAGCACATGTAGCTAAAAGTAGAGCCTTTGCTACTCTAGAGCCAAGATTTAGCTAGAGCCTAGGTGCGGTGCTGAACTTTATTCTATCCCCTATGCTCGCCTCATCTGGCGACCAATTAATTAATATCGAGCCCTATTAATCTATCCTGAATAGTACATGGCATCTACTCGCGACCAGCAACAAGAACCCGAAAATGCACGTCCTAATCTGCAATTTCCATTGGAGTAGAAGTCAAAAATACACCAAAGACTTGCAGCTGCATATTCGGGTTCTTGTTGCTGGTCGCGAGTAAGTAATCAAGTAGAATAGAGTAAATCATCTCGCCTGGTAAAACCCGTGGATTGACAATCGTTACATAACACGCTACTAACTACAGAACAAGTACATACATGTAGTTGCTAAATAGCTAGCTAGAGGTTCACACCATATCATGACACGGTCTCTTAATCTTTCTCGCTATCTGTCTACTTTATGCTCTGCTAGCTCTACCGACCATCCTTTTTACCTTCCTACCTTCCTGCCTTCTTTCCTTTCTTACGAAATGCTCACCAAGAATAACCGTGCACCGCAGCGCAGTGCATTATAATCAAACCCACCCCATAACCCATGTCCACCCCCTCCCCCAATATCTATTGTGCACCGCTACCGCCGGAGTAAGTGGTGAGTCGATATCGAAACACCAAGCTCCCGCAGAAATACAACGATGCCTGCCTGTAACCTAACCCAATTCAACATCACCGGTTGCACACACAGAGATATGCACTAGGGAAGAGAAGAGGAAAATCTAACGCAGTCAGTGTTTGGGAGTGCTGACCGCCCTCGAGAGATCCTTCCTTCCTTGGATCTCGTATCTCTCGTATGTTAATTTTTGCGAGTCTTACAGCTACTTGATATGCGTACTTGACTTGTCTCACTGGGCATGATCAAACACGGTGCCGAGACGGCGCTAATTACCAAGAGCGAGAGAGTGTAAGAAAGAGTAGCCTCCAATCCAGATGCTCTGCTTCATGGAATCATTTAAGAACCCAACTCAATGGAATCACGCCACTTCCATGGGGTTTCCTGTCATTTTCTAATCGCAGGAAACACTCATGATGCCAACTAACTAGCTATTCAATGTCAAGCGTCTCCAACCCCAAACCCCAAACCAACCCCAAAAAACTCAACGACAGACAAGCTAGCACGGTACCATCTGAAGCGAGCAAACCAGCCCAGTGTCTCGGTCGTCGTCGTCGTCATCTTGGTCTCGCTAACTACCGGATAGGCCGGCATGAGGCTCAGTTTTTTTTTCGTCTCCATATATCTAACCCCACGATGCTCTCCCAGGCTTTGTTCCATTACTTCTGGGCGGGCTTCCGGAAACTGGTGTGAGACGTTCGTTGATCGGGTAGATATCGCGTCGTCTGAGACACGGGAGTGGCTCTTTAGATCTAACTACATACTCGGCATCTTTGTTCCGACGGTGGGTTGGGTACGTACTCTAGCTACTGCGTGGAAAACGTGCGTATGCAGGTGTGGAACTCGCGGAACTGGAAATGGTGAATCTCATGGCTGTTAGAGATTTTCGATATCACTTTGTGAGAGAGAGAGAGAAAGAGGCCGCCCAACGGCTTCCAAAGCACCAACACGGCTCTGTGCTGACGTGGATGATGTCTGCACCACGGATTAAGCATTGCGCCCGCACCGGCCATTGGTGCGGGATCGACGTTACATGCATTCGCACTCATAAAAGAACACTCCCCAGTGGAGATGACAATGACGACAAACACTCCTGCAGCGCGAACCAAATTTCTTCTTCTACTTCACTTTCTTCTCCCACTATCAAGCATCTGATTGGGCGCCCACCGACAAAAGCAACGTACCCCATGCAATCAAGTCCTGTCCCGAGGAACCACGGACAGCACGGCACACACATAGAGTACTTAAGATTGCGGCTACGGTGTATTTTCCGCTGAATATATGGTCGTAGATAATTTGCGTGGGTTTATTTCGGCCGAATTGGGCGGGTGGGCGGGCGGTGCTGAATGGTTTGTTCTAGACCTTTCGTAAAGCTTCTTCTTCCCCGGGCCTCGGTATAGTATTAAAAAGGCGGCAGGGCGGTAGCTGCGGTGAGGCGCTGCATGATAGATACATGGAGTTGATAGTGCTAAGTCTAGGGGTGGGCAGGGAGGAATATGGAGGGAGTATGAATATAAGGTACCAGCCGGGTAGGTAGCTAGAGTATTGGAATTCAGACCTAGATTGGTAGCTATAGAGCTGGTCCGTAGAACTGGAAGGTCTAATCTGCGGTGCGCGGCGTCTCGTTCTAGTATAGGGCCAGGCGCCCGGTGTCCGCCGAGTGAACAAACCCATATCGACAGCCCCTCTGCGCGGGGTGGCGACCGTAAGAGAGCTAAAATCCATTATATTTACCCTATACTTTGGAGAGTTAAAGTGTTCTACTTTCCCCTATAATTATAGCTTCAGTGGGGTCGAAACAACACACAGCTCCCAATATTAACAATTTACATCATGAGATATCACTCACCCACGTGCACGTCAGCTGATCTACACGACTCGGTAGCTAGGCTGGCTAGTGTCTTTCTTTATGAAATTCTCAAAGCGGCCGCTGGCCATGAAGGAGCGCATGTTTTGGGAGGATTCTTTGTTCGGCTGCCCGCGCAAGCTCGAGGTATGAGATACACTTATTGGTAGGACTACATAGCTGGACTTGCGAGATGACCCTGACGAGATGTGAAAAAGATAGAATTGAAAAAAAAAACAATATGTATATACATGTACGTATCGCTAAAATATGTATAGTCCCCGATTTACACAGTAACCGACTTTTAAATTTCCCGGCCGTAGTTATCCCGTAGTCCAATTCCCAACCCGAACCCAGAACCCAAAAGCACATAACGCCGCCCACTCCCCAAAAACCCAACCGCAAAGCTCAACTACCACAACCTTCTAACCACCTTCCATAACTCACCGCAACCACGACCACAACCACAACCACAACTACCTCCCGTACCCCCCATACCCGCCACCGCCAACCCCCCACCACTGTCCCCGCGCGCCCGCGCCCGCGCCCGCACCCGCCTCCACAACCACCAACTCCCGCAGCACCGGCAGCCGCCTCATGATCATGACCGCTAGATTGAGTAGCAATAACTTGAGCGCCACAAATAGGATGAGCCCGAGCGTGAGGACGCCTATGAGTGCTGAGAGTAGCAACTTGTTGCCCATTCTAGTGTAGTTTGGGTTAGGGCCAGCTTAGATAGATGAGTGGTAGTGGTGTAGGGTAACGCTGTATTGTAGGATGATAAGACTAATTGCGAATTACTGCAAAGCTCTAATCAACTCGAGGAGGAGAAGACTCGAAATCGAGAGAGGGAGAAGGGGAGAGAGAGAGATGGCTCATGGATCATGCAGAGGTGGGCATAGATAGACGTGTCGATATATACGAGAAGCGTAAATCTGTTGTTTCGCAGCTTGAATGCGTCATTAATTGGCACACCCCATCCATCCATGCATCCCTTCCCTTCCAATCCAGTCAGCCCGAACTTATCTATGCTTGCTAACCACACGCAACGTCCCCAACCCGTAATTATCATAACGAGGCTGAGAGCCCGTAGGGCAGACTTATATCTATTCTGTTCCTACTATCTCACTACTATTTACTATTACTGGCCACTCAGATTCCAGACCTCAATAATAGATATGCCTTGAGTAGATCATCCAGCACTCAGTTCCCATTCTTGGCAACCCTGCTGTGGCTAAGTAACCGTGCAAGCAACCCCCAATTCAGCCTCATTTGCGGGCCTCCATATCAACCTCGAAGAGATGCATCACAACTCCACTCCGCCGTTGTTCGGGTAACCGTTCCTGTTTGCATTTTCCAGGTTTCGACACGCGCGAGAGCGACGCCAAGAATACGACACACACACCACCACCGCACGCACCAGCCTCCTGTTGTTCATTCTGGATGATACGTCGACCTCTCTCTCTTTCTTTCTTTTCCATCCCCCGTCGAATAGGTACATAGCATCATTTTCTTAAACACCAAGAAAGTCAAACTTCCTACTAGCTGGGGGGTAGGATATTCTTTTCTTCCTGTTTGGTTCTTTTTTTTTTTTTTTATAGAGATACACCTTTTTTTTTTTCTTTTAAAAAATCCCTCTCACGTCATAGTCATTCACTCGGTCTACTACATTTACAGGAAAAACCACAACCACAACCACAACCACAACCACCCACCCCACCGCCTCCCCTTTCCCCCACAATCTGCCCTGTCGCCGCCTCCCCACACCTTTTTTTCACTTGGCGGAGAAAAACGATACCTCGTGGCCATGCCTACTACCACGGTCACGATAGACGACACACGCGTTCTGGCTGAAATCGCAGACTGCATTGCACGCTCTAAGAAGGCCATTGTGGTGACTGGGGCTGGTATAAGTACCAATTGCGGTATTCCCGTAAGTAGCTCTAGACGCGTTTTTTATATATAAACTTATATACATGATATTTGGTAATATTATATATATTGATAAAAATGTTTGAAATTTACAGGACTTCCGTTCCCAAGATGGTCTCTACAACCTTGTTAAATCAAGGTACCCTTCATCGGTTGTCAAAGGCCGCGACCTCTTCGACTCAGTTCTGTTTTCGGATCCCACCTCGACCCAGCTTTTTTATACGTTTATATCATCACTGCGCAATGAGATAATCAGGGTTAAGGATACAACACCTACACACAAGTTTATCCGGAAGATGTCCGAGAGTGGGCGGCTTCTGCGGTGCTACACGCAGAATATCGACGGCCTGGAAGAACGCGAGGGAATGACGACGAATTTGGCGTTAGGAAAGGGGAAGAGAAAGAGGCCCAGCACTGTGCTGGCGGGTGTCGTGGATAGTGAGGAGGAGAAAGGCTGTCAGGTTGTGCAGCTGCATGGGGACCTCAAGAACTTGAGGTGTACGCAGTGTCAGGGTCTGTGCAAGTACGATAAAGAAAGGGTGGAGAGTCTTCTGGATGGAACCCCCCCAGAGTGCCCCGTTTGTGCGGGGAAAGACAAGGCGCGAAGAGAGAACGGGAAGCGGGGGACGAAAGTGGGGAGCTTGAGGGTGAGAGCTGATATCTGCTAAATGTTAGTGGTGTTGGCATATATGCTAACATACCCTCAGCCTAATATTGTTCTTTATGGCGAGGAACACCCCCTTGCGGAGAAGATTGGTTCTCTCACGTCCGCAGACCTTCGCTCAAACCCGGACATAATGATAATTCTTGGTACTTCCCTTAAAGTATTTGGTCTTAAGCGCATTGTTAGGGAGTTTGCTCGTGCTGTGCACGCACGTGGAGGGAAGGTTATATATGTCAACAATACTCCTGCAGCATACAGCACATGGAAGGATATCATTGACTACCATGTCGACATGGACTGTGATGCTTGGGTCGCCGACGTAAAAAAAAGACGTTTCGACATCTGGGAGCGCCAGTTGACATTGGACCTAGGAAAAGTGACGAAGAAGGCGACGACGACGTCACCATCCAAGCTGAGCAAGTCCAAGAAGATTTTCAAGGAGGTGGAGCAGGAGAACGAGATCAAGGCCCGACCCAAGGCGAAGGCAACCGGCGCGAGGAAACCCCTGGGTGCAATGACAGGGAACGGGCCTCCAGGAATTTTGAAGAAGTCCTCCAATTTCACGATCCCAATGTGCCCTCCAACCCCGCCATCGACGAACGGAGCCCGTCCGGAGAAGAGGTCGACTGTTAAGCGTGCGAGTACACCGTATAACCCGCCTTCAGTGCCTTCCACTCCTACCGGGCGGCATAGCAGGTCGGCATCAATGTTCCCTACTTCCGTGCTAGCTACCCCGCAGGCATCGCCATCTCGCCTGATTAGTCAACTAATGTCGACCGTTCGAATAAACTCGGCAACGAAAGAACGACTGCCCTATTCCCCCCGACGCGGTAATAGTCGCTGTGGTTCTATGGAACAAAGCCCACTTCCAAAAGCGAAACGAAGAATGTTAGAGAAGAGTAAACCGGTTACAACAAGATCAAAAGGGAAAGAGAAAGGAACGGGATCGGAATCGGGAGCAAGTCTAGAGATGGAAGTCTGTGGAACGATAACACTAAAGCCGTTACAGCTGGCGTCGGGCATAGAGAGGAGAATTTCACGAAGATTGTCAAAGTTACCAGTAGAGGTTCCTGCGTAAATACCACCGCTTAGCTAGTTACGCCCGCTCATTTCATCTGTTGTTGGAACGATTAAATGGATGGTTTTCCTTTGTTTTAAGTGTACTCATTCTTTCCTTATACGTTTATTTAGTATTATTATCCCCATGTTTTTTTGTACAAGTCAGGGCGGACTGCTGCTGGGGTGTGTACATTTGTGGGTGCTTGGGCGTTATGCGGGGGGGGATATCAATTGTACTGTTTATGACGGGCTCATGTCGGAAAGTATTCATGCCTACATAATATATACCCACGTTTTTTTATTTGTTTGTTTGTTTGGCGATTAACACCATTAATTTTTGTTCCCCCCCTCCTCTTCCCTGGTGGTTGCATGACTTGTGTGTACATAATTTAGTTTTCACGAATTACAAAGACGGGGAGGATCCTGAGGAGAGTTTGATCACCCTTTGAGCCGCAATCTCTCGATTACATAGTTATGTGTAGTCGGGGGCCGCCAATCGACGACATCGACATCGACACCGCATCTGAGATCACAAATACCACGTATGTCGTTCCGCCTGCAGTCACGAGCATAGGACACCTTGCGAGCCTCATTTTTCACAGACAGCAGACCGCCGCGAGTAACCGTCGCCATTTGCGGCTGAACTCGCCCAGAGTAGAGTACACGTGGATGATAACCTATCTTTGGAGGCTCTGTTATTGTCGGTTTGTATGTATGAAGGAAGGGCGCTTGCTATTTTAAGACATTGCATCATGGGCTATCACTCGCAGAGATGGGAATACGAGCGTGAGCTCTGGGCGCGTATCTAGCTCATGTAGGCGTTTTTGGCACTACGGGCTGTGATCTGGGGGGGGGGGGGGTACTTGTACGCTTTCCTAGGTACCTTATGGTGCGGTGGTTATGTGTCTAGAGGGAGCTTGTTGCTGTGCGTGCTGTCAGGTGGAATTGTAGGCTTAATTCTTCGGGCTGGGGCTTTCTAGGCGCTCGTGACGTTCACGGGGTTGTATCGTGAGTACTTACCACCTGGGGTAGAGGGGGTTTGGGGGACTTATACATCCTGACCAGCCAGCGACGAAGCCCTATCAGCGGAACGGAGGTAGGTGGCGAACCCCATACAGGGGCAAAACCAGGGTCTGAATAAGGTTATTTACACATGACACAGTGGCGTATTCTCTGGGAAATTTCGGGGTTGAAGGGGTCTTCGCCTTATGTTGTGTTCAGGCAGCGAAGAGTCGAGAAGATTGATAAAGGTAGTTTCGTGTTGGGTAGTGGGTTTTGAGTCTTTAGTGAAAGTTATCTCTAGACGTAGCTTTACGTTTGATAGTGTTCCGCTGCTTTGACTGTCGCAACATCTGGAGGTGCAGTCTACTGGTCAACGACAACACGGCCTACCTAGGATCCTAGAGCTACTACCTATCCACGAACAAATTTCTTATACCCGACTATAATGCCCCATAGTCGGGTATCTTGGTGGCTTACTTGGGCTATTGGTTTAATTTCTGTGGGAATAAAACATAGACAGCATGTGGGGAAACTAAAATTATGTCCATGTCTCGCCCTCGACTCTTGGGAACTTCCTTATATGTTGTCTTGTAAACGGTCTCCAAAGAAACAAAACAGGGGATTGTTCATGCTCGGGGTATCCCAATAAGGAAAACACCCCAGCATATGAGTCTATTCGCAAATGGGGCGCCATCTTCGCGAACTTTCCTAGATAGGGCTCATTTGTCGATATTGAGGGCCACACAAATAAGACAATCATCCACAGTTGGGATGCGCCTTTTGTGAACGTTTCAATATGTGATTACATATCTTCATGAATTGGGCATTTTGAGCCGGGCCAGAGACATAAAATATCAGCTAATCATATTTATATGGCTGATATCTTGATTCTTTCCTGGTGGCTGGCTAGAGGGCGTTTTTGGTATTATTGGGCGCTGCACTTATACCTCGCGTCTGCCTAACTTATACTACAGCTGTCATTCACGGTAATTTAGGGCCCGGCTTCCTTTTTCATTGACCTAGGACGCTCTGTCCCTCGAGAAACAGGATATCTTATCGCGCCATGGATAACATTGCTCCCGGTTGGTGTCATGTGGGTCGAGTCACAAAGAATCACTCATATCCTCCGGTTTCCCCGGTGTCGAAAATATTCGGTCTTTTAACCAGCGAGCATGACTGCCGCCCTCATTAGGAATAACCCTTAAGTTTATAAGCGCCTTACCTCAAGACGCGACTTCGAATGCCCTATTCATCACCGCGGAGTTTTATCTTAAGGCCCAACGGTTACCATATGTTAGAAGTATCTATCTCTATCACGGGATGTGCTTCGTGCGGTATATGACTTGTCTTGCGAGATCCTTCGTTTTGGTAATCCGAAACTGAACGATTCCGAGCTGCTTGTCTGTATCAAGTTCTCGCATCGTTCCATAGACGGCTAGTATTTCACGAAGATTTTAGACGGATGGTGGTGGAGATAAGGTAGAATGATTAATAATTGGTCGGAGGGGTTACTACATGCAGTAGATGTACCTCCAGCACTTTTGGTTTGGTGTGTCATGTCACCTGAGCTCACGAATGCGAGTCCCTCTCCCGGAACGTGCATCATGGTAATAGCCCATTACTCTACATACAACAAAAACAATCGGTCCTGGAACCCATTTAGATTGTTGGCAGGGAGAAGGAAAAAAAACAAGTACTCTGGTGTGGGCACTCGTTGATGGACCCCCTCCCTCGACATGGTGAGCCTTGAAGGCTGACACAGCGCGCAAATTGTTGGTCCTGATGATTGATGACAATCCGGCGTGTTTGTAGCATATATAGATTTGTGGCAGTAACACCGACCTTTGGTTGTGTTTGTCCATTGGGGGAGCGCAAGAGGCATAACAAGGTTATGCATATTGCCAGTAAAGAAAGGCTACAGTCTACTAAACTCTTTAATTGTCGATGAGAGCATGTTCGAGAAGGACCGGCCAACAAGGCTTCCTATTGGCTGAATATACGGGGTGCCACCTGCAATGACAGTTGGGGCACTACATTCTTCTAGCGTTATGAGCTGTACTGTCATATAATGCTGGCACCATATTCATTGACGAACGGTGGTGACAGTTTCCTATAGCTTCAGATGCGCACCCCCCCCCCCCCCCAAAGACTTGGCTGACTACGGCTATAACGTATTGTAATATGATCTTCCAGGAAACCGTTCCCCAAAGGTCCATAAAACCGCCCAAAAAGGATTTGACACGCAAATCCACCCTTGCTTGAATTTAGAGAAGGGGTTTTTTTTCCCCACAGGGTCCGGATGAACCACATCCCCTCAACGTCTTAGTGGGATTCATACTGGGCTAGCGTCGTATGTGGATTGAGCCAAGGGGAGGGGCTTTATTTTTACTTAATCTCAGAGTTGTAAGGCTGATGAGATTGACGAGCCAACCATATGTGCACCCAGCAAGTTGTGGATGAGTTTTCTGGCCCAGAAGAATCGAACCACATGGCAGCAAGTCCTTAGGGCTGTTCCTTGCTCTAGTCTCGTCATTAAGGTGGGGCCAAGAAGATGTACAGACACGTACCTGTGCTTTCCTAGCCAATCGGGCATCAAACCTATCTGTCGGATCTCGGCCATCGGAACTCATTCGTCAGGAAGAGAGAATACGAATGGAGCTTCTCTTCGAAGGTTATGATTCACTAGATGTGATTGCGTCTTCTCCCGCTCGAGTTGTTGCCCTGAGTACGCACATGTAGGTACCCAGGGATGGTGGGGGGTTCGGACCAATAGTTAGACATGTCTTAGCCGCATTAGGAATAGCGTGCTCTCGGGAGATCTACCCGGCGGCTCTGTTGAGCCGCATCATGGATGACGACATGTCAACAAACTTGTGCATCAAACTAGCAAACAGAGGAGTTCTTGGTCAGAATACATGCAATTGTGTTCAATAATAAATTTATTTCGCTCTTGAGAAGACGTTACTCGCCTCTGTCCTCTGTCCTCGAACATACCAGAATACCGTGAAGAAGAAAAAACCCAACTAAACTTTTGTATCCCCAAAGCCTCAACGACCTGAATAACCACCTTCAGCCAGCCGTAGTAGAAAAAGAAGAGAAATATAAAAGAATGGAAATTCGAAAAGAAGACAAATAATACGGACATTTACCGAAAGCTCGGCGGTTTCTGTAGGGAAAGGATCTAGCCGTCTACTTCCAAGCAAACTGGGATCGACCCATCAGATGAACGCACGGTTCCCTCTAGTGTGCACTCCACACCCCACGCTCCAACAAACGGGTTTGACAGAAATTGAAGGGAATATAAGGAGAGAATTTGGGGTTTAAACCATTCTTCGTGTTAGTAAACTCGCAACCGTACAGAGGAAAGAGTGATGCAACCCCCTAAATGAATAAAGGCGATTTGTAAAATGACACAGAACATTATCAAGACCATAAAAAAACACCAAAGGATATACACTATAGAAATAATAAGTAGAAGATTTGGATGACAAAAAGAAAATCGTAATGGATACCTAGGCAGTAGAGCAAACATTTATGCATGAGTAGACAACTAACCAAGATATGTCTGAAAAAATGACGAAGGCTATCAAAAAATGATACTTATGCTGTAAATGGAAGGAAAAAGCGGGGTAAAGTCTCATTCGCGATACAATCACGTCCCCAAAAATACAAACATGAAAACTAAGAAAAGTCGTAATGCCGTCTCCACTGATCCAAAGATACAGTTATTCGGCGTGAGTTTCCGGGGGGATCAATCACACTAGCATCCGTCGGAGAAGTCTAGTAAGTTGGCTTCTTTGGCTTCCTCCAGTAGTATTGCTAGATTTAAGCAACCATTAGTCCCATCCCCACACATCAATAAAAAGTATTTATAAGATTAACTAACCTTGTGGGACTTTCTGCAGGACCTTAACCCTACTCTCCCCATCCCTTCAACAACCGCAGCACGTCGACCTTCATCAGTATCCTGGTCCGGGATATAGTAATATTCACTCTGCAGAGGTTTTCCTGCAGCATCCTTGCCAGTACGCTTGATTTCTCCAATACAATCAATGTTGCTCATAATCTGGACCAAACGCTCCTTGGTGATGGAAGCTGCCAAAGCGGATGGAAGATGAGACATTAAAATTGTGAGCGAGGTGGATGATAGACGTGAGAAGGCAAGCTGATTGATGATGTGGTTTTGGACAGTATTAGTCTTGTTAGGAGAGATTGAGGCACTACGGCGTTGTATAGGAGAAGAAGGCAAAGCAGATACTGCACGGATAGTCGAGGAAGTTGCCGGAGTTGCTGGAGGAGCATAGAGCGATTCCTTTGTTGAGAACCTACCCATGGGTGGAAGTATAGGTTCCGGTGCATAGCTATGTAAGATCGGCTCTTCCTCCCTCTCCTCCTCTTCCTCCTCCTCTGATTCATCCGATTCATTCTCAGCTAACAATTGCTTGAGCTCTTCATCTTCATCCGTTTCATCTCCCGGGGCCATCGGTAGTTTGGCAGCATCCTCTTTTTCCAATGGTCCGGGAAGCTCTATATGGTCCTCATCATCATCCCCCTGCTCATCGTCCTGCTCATCCTCTTCTCCCTCATCCTCGTTTACCTCCTCGTTAACGAAATCTGCCACTGGTTCGTCTTCATATATTTCCAAGAAAGTATCTGTCATATGCGGATCCGATTCGAATATGGCACCAGTGTTACCCAAACCTCTCCTAGGAGGAGGAATAGGGGAACGATTTTGCTTTTCAGTAGAAACATTGAACAGACGACGATCAGTGCGTTCATTGTTACCAAGAGGGTCGATATTTTCATCGTTATCATCAGCCCATCCAATTGAAGGACTTCTGGAAACTCTAGCACGAGTTGGTGTGCCAATGGTAGAGGTGCTTGACGAACGGGCCCGGCGGACCTGAGTTGGTACTGGCCATGCCAAGACAACTCTAGAATCCTGAACATCTAACATGATCTCTGCATCCTCCGTCTCAGACGTGAAGACATCCCCCGTAGAAAGCTCCCATGCTTGACCTTGACAGTGAATTTTCACACCATTCCATCCCATACATTGAATCTCGACCATGGGCCGTGTTGAAGAGGACAGGTATTGCGCCTTGACATGGACGCGTGAAATTAGTCTGTTTGCAGAAAGCTGATAGTGAGATGAATTGCTGGACCTGCCAAGTAGAACTGGTTCACCATTTTCGGGAAGAGTGATGGATGGCAGTGCGGATAACGGAGCACGCTCAGTCAGAGTGGATTGGCTTCTTGCGAGGAGGGGTTTGCGTGCAGCAGCGACACTGGGATGTGGAGGCGGAGACGATTGAATCCTCTGCGACGACGAAGAAGGGACAGGTGTCGGATATCTGTTTTCGTGTTCTTCTGATAGGACGCGAGATTTATGTCTTTTGAAGCATGGAGGTGAGGATTGAGGCTCGAATGCTGGTAGCAAAGGGCCCGGAGCAGATCGTTTCACCCCAGCAACGGTGTTGTTTGTCTCGAGGACGACCCGTGCGGGCGAGTCCATTTCGGACTTTACTATTTTTTTTATGTCTCTGTGTTAATAGACGACAAATATGTGTGATGATTTTTTCTTTCTTTTTTGGAATATATGGTATGACTCTCAGCAGGAGAGGGTAGAGGATGGATGGATGGTGATGATGATGATGAATATTCTATGGCGAAAGGGCGACCAACTTTGCGTGCTAGAAGGGGATGGGGAAATGGTCGGGTAAAGTGGGTTCGTGGTCGGGTGGTTGGTAGTTGGCACTTTACACGGTGGAGCAATTTGACGGAAATTACCTTCACGAATGAATAAACGTGTAAAGTGGATTACAGTAGGAACACTGAGTATGGTATTGAGGGAGTGTTGGGTTGGAGAATATCAAAAAAAGAGTGAGACCGGAAAAAGGATACAAACGCACTTGCACAAGGA
The DNA here is from genome assembly GCA_024713935.1 of Morchella eximia. NCBI lineage: Eukaryota > Fungi > Ascomycota > Pezizomycetes > Pezizales > Morchellaceae > Morchella > Morchella eximia. Next base: position 298,935 of record JAMGZG010000002.1, read on the forward strand.
CAGAGATAGATGAGGGGGTTAGGAGGGGGTTTAGAGGAGAGGTTGATAGAAAGGAGTAAGCAAAAAAAAAAAAAAACGAAAAGAAAAAACGTCGAATTCCCTCAAATGGCTAGATAGAAACTCCGAAAGACACCGACGACAACTGACATAGAACGCTGACAGACGTTCAGAGTAATGAACTTCTTGATGCTAGGCTGACCGACACACAGAAAGGGAAACGAAAGTGACAGATTGAGGCGAAGGAAGAGTGTAATGCAGGCTCCAGCAAAGTCAGCGTGCAGCGAAAGAGAGGGGGTTGGGCTGCGTTTTGCCAAAGGTGGATACGTTGCGTGCCGTTTACCAAAGCAAGCAAAGACAGTATTTTTTCTTCCATACGTGCCAAAATATTTATTACTCTATTAATAAGACGGGTCACCACGTACTCACGCCTACCTTGGGTCTCTATTTTCATTCTCCATGACGGTACTCTAAGCTGTTGCTCTAGTCTTTTTGTTCGGCAGCTTGGCACTGAAGGAGGCACAATTTCTTAAGGGTGTACTATAGTCATGTAGAACAACCACCTTGCAGTTTGTTCTCCCCTGGTACAATGTTCCAAACCCCCCTCTGTTTCTTGCTGGTTGGGGTTGAATGGTTTTTGATTGCTGCGCGTTGCCCCGGATCGGACCCGCGATTGGGAATCACGCGAGCAGCGCGTCGTTGAGGAAACGCGTTCTCCGGACATACTCGTGCAGGTTTTGAGATTCACTGCTCTTATTGGATATCATATTGAGTTTGTAGATTGCGCTCTCATGCAACTCTGCTTGGCAATTTGTGAACTTGGCAGCTACATACATAGCTGCAGTCTGCTCCTGTTGGAAGCTGGAACCTTTCAACAACAACCGCCAACTCCAAAATAACTACAACTACAACTGCCCTACTGCTCTATAGATATAGGTACAGTTACAGCTATGTACAGCTAGAGTTACAAGTTGCATCTACACTCAGCCAAAACATTCAGGAGCTATCCTCCCCCTAGAACAGTCACTGCTAGGTTCCTGGTTTGTGTGACATGCTGCAACAACCCCGGGCTAACATATGGACGTTCGGTGCCGGCAGACCGTTCCGGTCAGGAATGATAGCCGAGCTGACTTTTACTCTTTTACTACGGTTGACCATGGAATCAGACTTTATATATATACAAGATATATAGGTAAATACACACATGTACCTTACCTAAATGTATATATAAGCAATGTAGAGGCAGCTATATATATGGTTGTATTGTTTGATAAGGAATCTTTCCTAATGGCGCTGCTGCTTCCGAAAGAAGCCATCAAGTAAGCAGTTTTATCTAGCTGCAGACAGGTTTTATAACTCTTTAATCCTCGGGTTGATGCATAACCACACAAAGATGAACCCGAGCTACCCTATTCTACTGACACGTCTATCTATACGATGTCACTCAGACATATCGTCCAATCACTGGGTGATTGCGTGCCTTGTATATATTTCAGGCTACCTACTCCCATTAAGAATATACTCGCAGCAGGAGGAACCCAGTAACTAACTGAGATGTGATTCTTGACGCTTGCTGGACGCAGTTCAAAGGACTAGCAAGAAATGTCTTCTGCTTCTCTTAATTCTGCAGCAATGAGGTGCATAATTAGAAAAAGAAAAGAAAAAAGAACCTTTTTGATGACCAGCTAGCTTACCCCTCATTAGAGGTCAAGTTATCGCTAGTACAGTGATCGTGTTAAGTCCTTCCCAGCCCTCAGGTGTGGAACGAGAGCTTTGACGTCAACGGTCAACGACGATTATATGCAAGCTTATTAACCCTACAGCTGCTGCCCCAGCATCCATCATCACTTCTGCAACTGCAACTGCAGCTTAAGGGGACGCGTTTTTCCGTCTCGTTTTCGCATTTTTCAATTAAGTCATGTGACAAGGCGCGCTACATCGCTTCCCAATCAGTAACGAATATTGACCCACCGGCCCGCGCCTGCGACAACCTCGCGTCCCTGAAACTGGCAGTGAAAGCTGAATTAAATATTAACCCCCCCCCCCCCCCCTCTCTCTTCGTATGACGGATTTTTTTCTTTCCTTTTCGCGACACGAAAAGTGAGATGAGATTCGGAATGTACACAGATAAAACCCCTCTTCCGGAATTTGTCGTTTTTCCATCACCCTTCTCCTTGCATTCGTAGCCGGCTGTTGGGTGTTCACTGTAGATTATAATTTGTCGAACACTTTAACAGTTCACCCTATGAACCATGCTCTCTAGGCAGGTTAGGCTTCACAATCGAAAATCGAGAGCCCAGCAAACGCGCCGTAGATGCGCTGCAGCCCAGTTCAAGTCCCGATATGATAAGTACCGGTAACATGTAGGTTTGATCACAGTGATAACCACAGCATAAGGGTGTCCACCTTACAAGCCATTAGTTACTCAGTGGACCTTGGTAACTCGGGGTGCCTAATTCGGGAGTTTATTTTCTCCCTCCGTATCTGCCATCCTATTATGTATTTGGATCACCTTTCACCTCCCATCTGAGGTTTTTTCTTCTTTCATCCTTGCGGGCAATTCACAGCATAAATTGCCGAGGGTGTGTTTACATATAAAACTCTACCCCTCTCCCTCTTCAGGCTCCTCCTCGCTTGTTTATATGGAGCTAAAGGAGGAAGGGGGGAAAGCCGGTAAATTTCTATAGGCAGATATTCTAGCGACGAGTGAAATCTGGAAATCACCTGCAGTGAAATGTAGTTCCCACGAGGATGTACTGCAAGTTTCAATAAGTCCAGCCCCCTCCAATGCGCGCCGCTAAGAGGCAAGTACTCTATATATGTACATAAATGTATGTATACAAAAAATACTTTACATGTACATACCGTACATACCGTAAACCCCACCCAGCCCGATTAAAATCATCGGCAACAAACGCCGTCGCTTGTAATGCCTTTATGAAATCGATCTCTTCTTCTTGGGCCACATAGCGATATAGAACTCTACAGCTCCACCAAAACACCACTAAGAGAGTGAAGGTAAATTTTTGACTCCTTTATTTGGTGGAGAAAAATAAACAAAAACAAAGTATCGGGTGGTAATTGTCCAGCCCTCATGATGACGAAGGGCTAAATAGCATCTCGAGGTTTTCAGCCTCCTCTGGGGTAGTTGTTGTCTCGAGAATTTCTTGGGCAAATCTCCTCGTACTCTCATCGATACCAAGCTCCTGTGAAAGCCCTTCACTAAATGCTAGTCTTGTCATCGCAACAAGATATTTGTGGCTGGTGTTTGGCGTCGCAATTTTCGACATGCAAGGTTGGCCATGTATCTTCAGGATACTGTGGAGTAATCGCATGGCCAGATTAACTAGTTGAACACTGTTTTAGGGTCTCAGCTTTCTATACTTATAATATGGTAGGCTGCGCTATTTTTGGTTTCTTTTATATAAATATATAAAACGAGAATGCATCCTATCTTTCTTTTCTAAAAGTGGAAAATCCCAACCACTCAAAAATTAGACAGGAATGGTTTATACATACCTTTGTTCCCTCCCGAATTTACACTCATAAATCTCTTCGAGCTCGTCTGCCATTCTTTTTATAAGCCTCGTCAGTGCGGTTGGATGCTTGGCAAGCGCTGAAAGACCTATTTCCATCCCCGAAATACACCCAAGGAGCTGAAGTATCTGCTTTCGGAGCCCTATGATCTCTAATTTCGTATATCCTGGCTTATTTAGAATTGCCCTAGGGGTATTGACGAGAAGTTTCGTTACAGCATCTATTAAATGCCCCTCGTTGGTTCGTTGATCCATCTCGTTGCTGACCACAGAACCGAATGAATCGCCGAGACAGCTGGTAGAAAGAAGAGATGCCATACGCTGGATATGTGGTAGCCGCTGGTGCGGGTTAAGTATCATCAATGGGAAGTCAGAACGGATAAGTTTCCAGAACCTGCAGATTGTTAGACAGCAATAACATCAAAAGAAGAGGGGGAGACGATCGGCCGTCAAAACCTACATCTTAATCCGTTTTTCATCCCCGAAAAGCCCTAGAGCGATGCCCTCCAGTAATCTCAGACAAAGATCGATATCTATATCTTCATCTAAGAGTTCTGTGTTCCTTCTTAACATCGGCATAGCATTGACGTCAACTGTCTGCTGAAATAGGAATACCGCTTCATCAAAGAACTTGTAGCATTTGCCTCCCTGGTCCCACAAAACACCGAATTCAAACAAATTCAGGATAGATTTTAAAGGCCCGTGCTACTTATTTCTCTTGTCAGTTAGAGGTGATACAAACAAATGAGAAATGGGGTTTGGTGGAGGCTTACCAAGCTTTCGGTTAAGCATCTACGCCATATATAAAGCAATGCCTTGCACACTCCAGCTGAAAGTTCTGATTTATCTACTGTTTCCTGTAGTAATGCGATTTGGTCCTGAAGTAGAGAAGATATAGAAGTTTCGGGGGATGATGGGAACGAAAATTTTCTGAGGTTGTCCAAAGACCGCTCCATTCCGGGAGCAGGTCTATGTGCCATAACTGCTTTAAAGAAGTCGAAACGATCATCTTCTATCAATAGCCTTCCTAATAACATCTCCTCCACAAACTGCATCTGTGCATGATCAACTGGCATCATCCTTGGATCCTTTGATGATGTTCCGGACATTTTTGGACTATCAATGAGCGGCCGTTTTCTTTTAATTCCAGGTCTCATTGGTGATCGGCATTTAGCCTTCGATGGGCTCAGCATCTCTGAATCCTCGAACCCATCTCTAAACGCATATCCCTTATTTCTCCTTGGCGTTGTTGCCGGGCTCTTGTGGGATTCATTACTTTGGTTACCCAAAGACGAGTGAAAGTCACCACTCTCCCCGACAGTTAGAACTTGATGTCTTGCTGTTTTTCTTCCTATATTCCTGGGGCCTTGTCTTGCTATTTCTTCAATCTCTTTCCTTAAGAACGTTATCTCCGTTCTCGTACGCTCTGATTCGGCCTCAATAGCCTCAATATGAAGCTTATACTTTTCTCGCTCTTCATTTCGTTTTTGTTCTGCCTGAGCAATGGCATCTTTGAGTGTTGCCTCAGATTTTGCTTTGTTTGTGCGAACAACAGATATCTCGCCATTTTTTGAAGAAACAACATCTCGAACGGAAGCGATTTCTTTTTGAAGAATTTCTTTTTCTTTTTGCAACTAATTACATTCTCAGAATCCCATTAGCAAATTTCAATAGTCAAGGATCTGTAATTTAAATCAAAGCCCAGTTTACCTCTGAAACTCTGGCCATGAGCTTGGTGGATTCTCTTTCATTTTCCCGATTCTCGGTTTCTAGCTCTACCCCGACCATCACATCACCACCCACAAGGCTCACTCGGTCATCATGTGCTGGGTTGTTGCTGGCGAGGTGATAGGCCCCAGCAGAATTGTCAAAACGCCTCCCTTGATCTACTTCCCCGTTGTCCTCCGCATAGTATTGTTGATCGTTTAAATCCTGCGTTAGCGTTTGAGTCTGTGCTTTTGGCGCCACCGCATCCCATAACTCTGAAGTTTCGTCAAACCCGCCATAATCATCATCCGAAGACGGCGCGTTTTCTGGTACTCTAGGGATAATTTTACGGATATAATTCTGTGGTGTTGGCAGCTGATTATTTCGTTGATGGTTATATGGTCTGTATTGATTATAATTCGTGCTCCATTGTTGAATCTTAGATTGCTGCTGCTGTTGCGGCGGCCCTACCGGTAACTGAGGTGGCGGCGGTTTTGCATAATTGTAATATGGGGGTCCTCTACTGATAGCGCGTGAGTCGGGTTGAGCCTGCTGGTATTGAGATTGCTGGTACTGATTCTGTTGAATTGGGTGCAGGGAATATTGTGTCTGTACAGGCTGTTGGGTGCTTTTTACTGCGGCGTCTTCGAGAGCTTGAAGCTCGTCTTCCGGTAGAGCATCAAGTGTCGGATCATCGGAGAAAAAGTCCTCGTCCATGTTTTATCTCCATAATCTTCGAAGGAGTCGTGGGGGATGTATTAAGCTAGATTGTGCCGAGTCAGTGCTGGGTAATGGTATTTATTGATTCCACATCGCACAGTGTCGATCGCCCTAGCACGTGACCCAGGTTTCAGGCACACCCAGCATCAGGCGACCTAAACACAAATCTCATCCCACTATTTGAACAATGCTACAAGGCTTTAATTAATACAAATATTTTTCAAGAAATTCAGTTCACCATGCGATTCACAATTAATTTCGAACCCACTAGCAGATACAGCACAAATTATTTATATTTGGAGAGAGAGGAGATATATATTTTATGGAAACCGTTGCTAAATCAAATCCTAACACCATTTTTTTTTGGACAGTTGGAGCAATCTACCTAAGATCTCCATCAGATGAAACCCACAGAAAGTATCACAACTTATCATTGCTCAGAATTTTTTCTTTCTTGTATTTATCTTTCTACCATTCGCCCGAACCCACGTATCCCCATTCTAACTTTTACTCTACGGGTTGGACTTGACAAATTCCTTGCCCTATTGTTTTCAAAGTCAGAAAATCTCACTGGATTATCGAGGTGATAAGGGCGTTTTACCTTTGCAATGTTCTTGGCAAGGTCCTTAAGCGCAGCAGCAATAAGACCTTCTTCGTACTCATTGATCTTTCCGACGGGGTGGATCTTCTTAACACCCTCGGGGCCAAGCTCAATACGAGAAGAGAAGAATTCACAGCCCTGGTCCTTGTACAGAGGGCTATCAACGAAAGCTGGCTCAGTGACACCCTTCTCACCTTGCGCAGCGCGAAGGAGAGAGTTGGCCATCCTAGAACCGGCATAAGCCATGGAAAGAGTTGCAGAACCAGCGCCATCCTTTGCTTGAACGACCTCATCACCACCGAACTGGATGCGGTTGACGAGAGCATCGCGGGCCTCACCCGTGATATCGGGGTGGTTAGACTGAGAAAGCAGGGGAACAATGGTAACACCTGAGTGACCACCAACGACAGTGACCTCCTCGTCGGCAGGATCGGTGCCCTTGATCTCAGAGATAAAGCGGGAAGCACGGACAACGTCAAGAGTAGTAACACCAAAGAGGCGCTTAGGGTTGTATACACCCTTGGATTTGAAGACCTATCAGAGCAGCTGGTTAGAACTATGTGGGATAGCAAGGAAAATGATAATCATCATACCTCAGCAGTAATAGGAACAGTGGAGTTCACGGGGTTAGAAATAATGAGGAGGTTAGCGTTAGGTGAGTGATCAGCAGCAGCCTTGGCTAAGTCACGGACGATAGAGGCATTGGTGTTGAACAAGTCTGTTAACAGTTTACTTCATTAGCATCCAGAACATAGAGTACCATTTTGAAGCTACCAACCATCACGGGTCATTCCAGGCTTGCGGGGGACACCAGCGGGGATGAGAACAATCTCAGCACCCTCGAGAGCAGCCTTCAATCCCTCAGGACCGACGCTGTATCCAGTAACCTTGCTCTTGGTGTTGACGTGAGAAATGTCAGCGGCGACACCTATATATATATCAATTAGCCAGTGCTATCATTTATTAAAGCAATCAAGCTGTATTAAAGCATACCAGGGCCTCCACGGATATCGTACAGAGCCAATTCAGTGACTCTGGGGTTCAGCTTCAAAAGGAGAGAAAGAGGCTGTCCGATACCACCAGCAGCACCGAGAACAGTGACCTTGGAGTTCTATATCACCCAAAACAGTAGTGGTGAGCATTTTGAACATTGTAGTTATAATAAATATAGCAGGAAAAAAATTTTCTCCGTAAAGAATTGAGTAGGAGAATTGTACCTGCTGAGCAGAAACAGAGAAGCAGCGCCTTTGGGCGGCAGAGAAAGCAGGCCTGAACATGATTGATAGGTATTTGGTGGTTGATAAGACCGAATGGATAGAAAAGAAAGGCGTCTAGTCTACTATGGCACGGCGAAATGTGGGGAAGAGTGAGGGAGAAGGTAGAACTGACGATTTTGGAGACATGGTCGTAGGCACGGATGTTAAGGTCCGGGGTGGTGGGGTCGCGGCTTGGCACTAACTAAAACCCCTCACAACCGTCGGCCGACAGAGAAATGGAGATTCTCGATATCCTTTGGATTACTAGCAAGATCTGGTGGTTTTTTGGTAAAGGTTGATGCACAATTAGATTGAGTGGAGGTAGTGAGTTGGTTGTTTGATTATTTTTTTATGATTATAACGAACCTCTTGAATTTCTAAAGCGTGTAGAAGTACCGCATTTTGAAATAACAACTGTTTACGTATGAATCAAGTAAAAACCACATTGGAAAGTAACGACATCTAAATAGCCGGAGAAAACCAGTGATACTCACACATCGTGGCATTGGGGAAATCCAGAATGGCCGGCCATAGTACAAATGAGACTCTGGCTATTATAAAGTGCCTACGTTCGCTCACTGTTTGCCCGATCGCGATTGAGTAATGCATGGGTTCGATCGTTATGTATAACAATATTGTTATGGAACAACGCCGAGTGATAGCCAATGATGCTCGTATATGATCTGGTAATTGTTAGCTCGGTCTAGAAGGCAGAGATTAATTCTTCGTTCTCATCTTGAGATATATTTCTCAAAGAATTTAGAAGAATTCCATCCCACCTCAAGGTAGACATGACCTACATTTGATAGATTGGTCACGACCAGTGGGGTCCAAGGAGTTTAACTTGTGCTCTAAATAAAAAGTACTTTGATTCAATCCGACTCTACAATCGAATCAGACACAGTTATGGCACACATTGGCCAGTTGTTGCCCTATAACTGATCCCGGAGACCCCCGTGCCTCCTTATCCTAGGTTGATGTTTTCCCAGTAGGTGTGAAATTGAATTTCTAGAAGCGAGCTTAAGGAGGTCTCGATCGACCTGAACATGATAATTGGAAACAGGAACGAGTTTCCTCTTCTTTTGGTACTCTTATACGGACCATCTCGAAGAGTTCACTCGGGTTCACTCGATACATATACCCACCAACTCGTGGGGTAGGTTGATTAGTTTATATACAATTTTAAAGCAGCTGATATGTGTATTTAATATCCACTAGCCTTGATTCCGTGTCGGCGAGAGTTTTTAGCTTTTTTTTTTTTTTACCGCTCGTGTTGTACATGTTATATAGGATCGATTGTGGTAACAGCCGGTATATAGTTGACAAATATTTGAGACAAGCCGAGAGTATACTTATAATTATATATATATAAGCTTACGTGATTAGATTTATAAGTAAAGATTACATGTAGTTCTAGATTGATAACCACTCATGAGTACTGGATTACTACAAAGCTGTTCAATGTCTTGTTCTTGTTAGTCTTGTTTTAAGGCTATTTGATGTTCTCTTTTTGGTGATGGCGGTGGCCTGGCCGGTATGTAATCGATCGACTATTATGCTCTAAATAATATATATATGACGGATTCCCAGCTACAGCAAATATTCATATGCGCAGTATGTGATGGGCACAGTGTACGTGCGTGTGTATGAGATTACTAGTGAGGAACGACTTCTAGCTAGCTGCATGTATAAAATAAAACATCAGTTCGAAGAGCCGTTTATATGGGAGGGGTATACATGTGCATATGCATGTAGGTCCAGAAAACTCATAAACGTTAACGATTCATGGTAATGTGACGTGTGATAGAGACACTTGTACCTGACTACAATATTCCTATTCAGATATAAGTTCAGTATATAAAATACATGCGTACGGGGTTGCATATAAATCAGTACACCCTCTGACTCCCCGGCGTCCACGTACTTCCAGTAAACCTCTGACAACAACGACAATACGAAACCCACCAAAACACAACCACCAAAATGACCCATGACACCAGAGCTTATATGTTACATGTAATTAACAAGATTTCTCAGCTCAAGGAAGACAAGTTTCAAATGAATAAGCCTCGAGCTACTCGCAGTTTTCTGACGTTTCCGGACGCGACCACTATTGCATGCCATACAAAAGATAGCCTTGGCGGGGTTTTTCTGTGTATGCAATAGCAGTTGCGTCCGGAAACGCTAGAAAATTGCGAGTAGTGATGAAAAAGAATTTCAACGTTGACCTCATCCTAGAAATCGAAATCATCAAAGAAGCTAGAGATGCATCATCTCTGAATAAGATTCATTTCGCCCTACGTGCTCTTCAATCACTATCATTTATAGCTATGACTAGTGTGGTCCATGAGCCGACCCGGCTCGGGCATAATCTCAAGTTCAGTTTACTCGCTCTAAACCTGGCTCTGGAAGCCACAAAGGAAGCAAAAGGGGATTTCTACCCACTAGAATGCTCTCCTAAATAATCAATCCTTTCTCACGGTGTTACTCCATGAAATGAAGCTTATATCTGCCATTTTACTACAATTGGTGTAAGGATAACCTGTTTTTTATATCATTGACCACCGGCTCGAGCCAGTTTACGAGCCTGTCATCAAAGCTCGAGCCTTGCGAGCCTCTGCCTCCAACGAGCCGAGCCAGCTCGAGCTTATATGCCGGCTCATGGACCACACTAGCTATGACCGGCATGGTGGTCTTTATTCCGGATTGTTCGGCGGTGCATATCTTGGACACGTGCGCCTCCGTGGTATAAAAACCCTTCTTTTGCTACAATTCACGAGCAATCTTCACAAACTGACTTCTATGGATATTAGTTCGCGGTTCGAGTTAATTACTTCCTTGCACATGTTTTGTTCGCTGATGTGATTGATAGGAACCAATAGTAAGTTGTCATCAAAAGTTCGATTGGAAAGTCTGAAAATATTGATTTGCGGGCATCTAAAATACGTTTCTTTTGCTATCGATGCTTTCTTCTGGATAATGCTTCAAGGTATGGATGATGTTTTGTCACCTCAAGATATAAGCTGCGGTTATCAAACATGGACTTTTGTGGTTTTGTACCCTATGTTCCTCAAGTCAAAACTGTTAGCAAGATAAATAGCTTCCTATCGATTGATATTTGGCCAATTCCCAATAAGAGTTTCTATATCTAATCTTTTTGGCGCAGCACCTTCTTACTAGCTACTATGTTTTTAAGCCTGGGTTGTTACCTGGGCCGTGTCTGTGCTCGTTGGGCTTGCAATCGTAGTCGCCAGAAGGAGGGGGTCGAGAGTATGTGCTAGCATTATTCATTTTTTTAAAGGTGGATATACTACACATTACTTGGGATTGGTATAACTATATATTGAAGATTTGATTCCTCGGAGAAAGGTATATCGACTGCAGGCTGCTGTGAACTTGAAAATTGCATTTCACGAGAAAGGGGTCAATGGTGTCAATTATGTTACTTTTAACGCTCTTAATTTGTGATTTAATGAATGCTTCTTGTAGTAGAGAGTGTCCAGATCCATATACACGAAAAGAAACGCTGGCGGTGCTGATCTACTTTGGAAACATCAAATTCTCATTTATGAGGCGGTAAATGTGTCGAAAGTAATCTTACCAAGGCACGGTAGTAAATTATTTTGCCATTGGTGGTGAAAATAATACCAGCATTTATACATTATATATAGTACCAATTTTTATGATAAAAGCACAGACCTTTTGGCCAAAAGAGGCCATATAATGCCAATATAGATGAACATTGTCCACCGGTGGGAATTTTACCACAAGCGGCAGGTATATCATATGTACAGCCACTCAGCAAAAGTGTTCGTGATATTAGTTTTTAATGTCAGTGCGCAGTGTGGCGCACCCGTAATACTGATGTTATTAAAGTCGAAATTCAAAACAATGAAAAATATATAATATAGTTCGTGACTATATATAAAAAGAAGATAGGCCATTGATCTTATTATTCATTAGTTTGGGCGCCATTAGTCACTAGGAAAGTCTTTCTTAGGGGGTTCTTGATGGTCCGCCACGGTTACATATGGAGAAATTTCTCACTCCGAAATCGGAATCACGAACACTTTTGCAGGGTGGCTGTATATCACCACCGGTGGGGAATTTTCATAAGTTTTGGCATTAATGATTGAACATTTACTAATATAGTATAGCACAGCATAAAGACTGAAATTCAGTATTTATACCACCGATGGCCATGGGAAATGCACTAATGTAGTATAGCGTGACACAAGGACTGAAATTCAGTGCTTATACCGCCGGTACGTGGTAAACAATTTACTACCGTTGGTAAAATTACTTTTGACACATTTACCACTCCATACTTATTTAATTCCCTTGAGCTATTTTATGTTTTTTTTCACTCGTTATAAGTTTATAAATTATGAGTGTCGTGTCTAGATCGCATGCGCAACTACATATATGCCATCTATCCCTCCACCCTGCTGCAGCTGATCCCTCACTATGACCGATAGTCCACCTCGAACATATAATCAAATTCCCAGTACAATACCCCATAAATCGTGGAACATTTACCGCTCATGTCTTTTCATTCAGCTAAGAATACTCATAGTCAGACTAATTGCGCTAAACACTCAGGAAGTTGCCTAGTAGAAGCCACGCCCTCATCTCACTCAACCATACAGGAACTTGTGGGTATGAAAACTACTAACGAAGCCATGACAATCATCCAATACTATGTCATGGTATTTATTCTCGGCGTCGAAGCCCATATTCCAGAGTGCCATTGGACCCACAATGTACTCGTATATTTACCAGTGGTACACGCACATGTAGTATCTCAACCTCATTCGATATTGTGCTGACCGAATAAATACCAGTGCTTCAGCGCATTCCCCTATATATTTTTATGCATATGTTTCACTGGATTGAGCGATACACATCACCTGTGAGTCGATCTAAAGCCTCCCAACTATAACGACTGATTAACGCAAGGATAATTGGGACATAGTGCCAAAATCACTAGTCGAATCGTTGATCAATCTTTCGTGAACGCATTCACTTTTGTCGCTATCAAGCTTGGCCGTTCGGAGATGTGTGGCGCCCATGTAAGGGTTTGGAACAAAATCACAGCCGCGTGTGTAAACACACTCTTATAAACGTTACAGTTTTATTGAGGCTAAGCTAATTCGTTAGGGATAAAGGGTACTATTTACTGGAACCTGTCTTGTGAGCTACTTTCGACTGAAAGAATTGGCCGAGCACTATAAGAACATTGAGACGGAGAACTCTATCGAGTCTGAAGGAGGATCATCTCCATGAGAACGTGCCTGTAAGTATTTTTGGGATATGATATACCAGAAGGGAATAGCGACGGGATGGGTCTTGAGAACTGTAAGTGTATTTTCAGTTCATAATATCGTGTAATGAAGGTGGCAGAAAGAGAAATTCCGGGAAGTATAAGTCTCGGAATATGAATAGACAATGCATTTATATTGCTAGCTTTTCTCGATATCTGAGATAATCAGGCTAGAATAGCCGACACTCATAATCGCTAGGATCTAGACACAAATCACTTAATTCTAGTACTCACACGCAAATTCATGTAGTAATATATGCAGTACCAGAGACCAGTAATGATAAGCGGAAAAGCAGTGCCATAAAATACGAATACACTAATATACTGAAACTACTTGTATATATGTCTGAACGTACATGTACCTTTATACCAAAAGTTTCAGTATCTGGGTAGGTTCCCATCAAGGTTTGAGATTAAAATTGGTACGTAATGATTGATCAATACGTATGTTTAACCCGCATATTACCCGCAATAGGCCACCTGACGTCCCGAGTCTCACGAACTAGATTCCATATCATTTCTCCACCTTGCCGGTACTCCTTCGTCCACATATTTACACATACTCTCTTTTTTGATATTGAAGTCACCACTCAACTTAACATAAGTATTTAACAACTCACTGACCAAATATCGGCAGCTATGAGCGACATGTCCCGTCTTGATCCTCGTAGGCTCAGTAGTCCAGCACGCCGGGCCATCGCCGGGCTCGCAGTAGAGATACCCCTGGAGCACCGTGGTGTCATGGCTATCCGCTTCCTTCTTTTTATAGCTCTTTTTATCTTTGGTTTCACATATGCCAGCGCGCAACCAAGAGTCTATCACGATGTCCTCATCTGGAAGCACAATGCCACCCCGCCCCACACTGTCTATATATACCGCAACATAACATCGTGGGCAGATAGCAGGGGCTCGAGTAGTGGTACTACAGATAGTGGTGATGATGATACAACCCTATTCGGAAGCTTCCTGTGGAATAAGACGAGATCTCCGGGATCAGGGACACGTATTTGCAATGATACCCGTTTCGCAAATGCAGAATACGGGATTGTGTGCGATGGTACTAGTTGGTCGCAGGCGAACAGGATTGGGTTTGAGGATTCGTTGGGGTTCAGAAGGGAGGGTGAGAAGAAGGGAATCTTCTATATTGATAGATATGTGTTCTGGATGATAATTGTGTTTGTGAGTTTTCCCTGTACAATGCGATGTTGGTGAGGGGAAATGCTTATAATTATGTGACCACAAGGGAGGCGTTGCTGTGGGACATTGTCTTATTTGCTTGTGCCATTCTTTACAGCCTGAAGGAATCGCTTTCTACCGGTCAGTGTGCCCTCAACACCAAAATTGCGAGTTGATCTGACAGAGAGGGTTCCTAGATATGAAGTTATTATGGATTGCATATTAGCGCTAGCCTTCCTATCTCTAGGCATCCTTCCGCTAGCATGGCTACCCTCAGGAAGGCTTGCGGGAAAAGAGGGATTCCCAGAGAAATGGAGCTACAACATAACCGATCAATTACTGAGCAACCGCCCAGACCTGAAGACAGGGACCGTTATGGGCTGGCTATGCTTGTACGTATATATATATATCCTCCCAGTTTTATTTTCTCTACATTACATAAACTAACGCCAACTCCTAAAAATCCTAGTATCGCATTTGGGGCCTTGATTGCGCTCAATATGATACTCATCGACGACCTAAACATGTTTGCCAAGATCATAGAGAGGACACAGAGCCGGACTCAAGGACACCACACCCTCCATGACGATATAGTCGAGCGCGTCTCCGAGTTTGGGGCAGTCGGTAATACCGGAAACTACTACTTGCAGCGCCCTGCTGCTGCTACGCCGCGAAGAAGGGCTTCGGGGGGTAACTGTGTTTAGGAGGAGAAAGGTTTCTTTCTTGAAGAGCGTGGCGTATTTTCTTATCAAAACTAGCTTGGTGCACAACGTGGGCAGGCGCTGGGATAGGGTGGATGGTTTGATACACACATCTTTGCGTTGCTTTAGGTGGTAGACGTTGCTGTTGGTTATACTAGTCTTAATGAACTTAAAGGAATAGATTAAACGCTTCTTTTCTTTTCTTCTTCAGTTGATTAACTTGCTCCGTTTTTTAGCTATCCCTTTTTTTTTTTTTTGGGGGGCTTAACGGGGAGGGCGAGTGAATCATGGTGTATCACTCGCACACCAACTAAGCACCATGATGAGCAATTATATCTTACACCCCCCCCCCCCCTTTCGTCTCTAATCGTATACCTACGACGCCCGTATTTTTTGAAACCAGTCAATACATGGCGTTTCATTCCTCGCAAAAAAAAATATCGTAAATGAGAGAAGGAAAAAAAAAAAAAAAGAAAAAAAAAAAAAACTCGGCCCGTAGATACGCCAATGATGATTTCCCAATCCTGTATACGTATGTATAAAAACCTATATAACCATATGGGAAAAGAAAGGGGAAAAAAGGAAAAAAAAAAAAAAAAAAAAGAAATAGCAGAGGCTCCAGGGCCTCCTCCATCGCAAATAGGGAAGAGAGCAAGCAAAAAAAAAAAAAAAAAGTCGCAATGAGAAAAGATGTGCACCAATGAGCAAGAAGAAGATGAAATCCATATAAAAACCTGTAAAACCCTATAAAAACAGCAAAGCAAAAAAAGGAAAAACCCTAACAAAAACCCCAAAGCCTAAGGAAAAGCCAAGAAAAAGAAAAAAGAAAAACAAGCCCAACCCCCCCCCCCCCTCTCACTACACTACAACGTCGCCGCCCTCTCCACCCCCACCTCCCCACCTCCCCCCACCCTCCTCCTCCTCCTCCTCCTCCTCCTCCACCCCCACCCCACCATC
This sequence comes from Morchella eximia, assembly GCA_024713935.1. Taxonomy (NCBI): domain Eukaryota; kingdom Fungi; phylum Ascomycota; class Pezizomycetes; order Pezizales; family Morchellaceae; genus Morchella; species Morchella eximia. The sequence continues at coordinate 314,909 of JAMGZG010000002.1, forward strand.
ATCCCCCCTCCGAATCTCCACCGTAAACACCACACACTCACTCGTCTCCACCACCACCTCGTCGGCGGCCAAATGGTTACTCGTACTCACCAGGCCGCCAAACCTTGTCTCGGCGTCCCGCAGATTCCAGCGCAGCCCCAGCGTCGTGACGCTCGCCGCGCCGCCGATGGGCAGGATCCCGCATGTGAGGCCCAACAGGTGCCGCGGCGTGAGGATGGTGTTGCGCCCTGGGGTGAGCAGGAAGGTGATGTTCTCGGAGGAGATGAGTGTCAGCCGCCGCGTGGGGCGGGTGTTTGCTGCTGTGTAGAGCGCTTGTATCTAGAGCGTCGGGTACCCCGGGGGGTGGGGGGGGGAGGTTAGCTAGCTACGCTACATGTATTCTATCTATCTATCCACCTCCATCTCCGCACAGAGACAAAACAGAAAAAGGGAGGGGGGACCACAAACCGAATGCAAACTCTGATCCACCCTCCCGCCCCATCCTCCCAGCGCAACAACGGGGATGGGGCTGTGCGTGGCCGACACGCGCGTGCCGCGCCAGCCCTCGAGCGCGTCGTGCGTCTCGGTGAACTCGGGCGACTGCAGGCCCGTGTGCTGGCTGATGTAGTCGAGGCACTTTCCGAAATCGGTGCTGTCCTGGTCGGGCATCTTGATGATTGCCACGCCGTGCGCGGCGTAGTAGGACTGGATCGAGGGGAGGAGGGAGTCGAGGTCGCCGACTATTGCGTTTGGAAGCTGTGTGCGGGGTGTTAGTGTGGTGGAGGGGGAGAGGGAGGGGGACAGGGGGGGGGAGGGTAACCATGAGTTCGCGGGCAGCGTCGGTTTGTAGTGCGGTGTAGAGGCGGTTTGCGCCGCCGTCGGCGCAGACGCGGAAGCTGCCTGTGATTGGGTGCCAGTATTAGTTACTGTCGTTGTAGAAATTCACCCGGTTTGGCCCGGGGGAGGAGGAGGGGAGGGGGACTGAACTGTTTGCCCAGATGTTCTCAAACAGCTCGAGGTCTGTAATCTCCTGGTTGAGGATCAGCAGGGCGAAGGGCCTGTCGTCCTCTCTGGCGGGGTCGATGTAGCGGGAGGGATCCCAGACGGTGGGAGGCTTGGAGGGGGAGCTGCCCATTGTCTATTCTATCTTCTGGTGGGGGGAGTGTTGATTGTGGTGTTGAGTGTTGATGTAGATGTGGATGTTGATGTGGATGAGATGTTAGAAAAGACCCTTGTATGATGTCAGTCGTTATCAATTGGATCTAATCAGACGCTCGCTATTCCCCCGTGCATCTACGTCATCTGATCTAATCGCATCCATCTAATCTCAGCTCCCGTGCTTAGAAATGCTCTGTGCGGCAGACGCAGCAGCCCGTCCATGACGAAGGAAGCCCGGAACATCTCTCTCTGCCGCCATCGCAACCACAACGACTCCCGACAAGAGCACAAACACCGCCGCTCACCCCTGATATCTCTCCCTCATTCCAATTGAGTCCCCCGCCTCTCTCTCTTTCTCTCTCTCTCTCCCGATATAAGAGAAAAGAGAAAAGAAAAAACCAGAAAACCAGTTACACAATGTTCCGCCCCGCCGCCGCCCGCTCCCTCCTCCGCCATGCCTCCTCCTCCTCCTCCTCCTCCAGCGCCACCGCCAGAACTGCACTGCTGCTCCGAAAGCCTGCCACAACACCCAGCCACCGCCTCCTGAGCACCTCCGCTGCGCCCAGCAAGAAACGCAGCACGCTCAAGGGCACGGCAGCAAGATGGGCCCTGGCTGCAGGCATCGTCTACTGGTACACCACCTCCGCCGTCTTTGCCGACGAGCCTAAATGTCTGTCTCTCTCCCTCTGTCCCCTGCCCTCTGCCCCCCCAAACTCACAGCACATAGCTAACCTCCCCCTCCCCAACCCACCAGTCGAAGAAGAACGCCCCGCAGGCCCCACCGAAGCCGAAACAGACCGTCCCGCCTCCCTCCTCCCCACCACGCCCCTCCGCAGCTCCAAGACCCCCCCTTCTTCCACCTCCGCCACCTCCGCCACCTCTTCTACCACCACCACCACCTCCTCCTCCGCCACAGGCAAAGGCGAATCCGCCGCCCTCGCCACCCACCCGCGCGCACCCGACGAGCTCGAGGAAGAAGCCTCGCAGGAAGGCGCCTTCAACCCCGAAACCGGCGAGATCAACTGGGACTGCCCCTGCCTCGGCGGCATGGCCCACGGGCCCTGCGGTGAGGAGTTTAAGGCTGCCTTCAGCTGTTTTATATTTTCGACCGAGGAGCCCAAGGGCGTGGATTGTATAGATAAGTTCAAGGGCATGCAGGCGTGCTTTCAGCAGGTTTGTTCTTTTTTTATTTTTATTTTTGTGGTTCTCTTTTTTTGCTGTGGAGGTACAGGTGTAGGTGGAGGTGGAGGGGTAGGGCAGGGCAGGATAGGATAGGAGCTAACAGCGTAATAGCACCCAGACATCTACGGCTCCGAACTCGACGGCGACGACGACGACGACGACGACGACCTAGACGCCGACACCGACCCCGACACCGACCCCACCACCACCCCGCTCGCCGCCAAGTCCTCCGAAACCGGCACCAGCCGCCTCGACCGCTCCTCCTCTCTCTCCGCCTCTTCCTCTCCCGGCTCCACTGCCACCACCGGTTCCGTCCCTGCACACACCGGAACCGCGCCCGCCGCCACCGGTAGCACCCCCGCCACCCGCAGCGCCGCACCGCCCGCCGAGGTGACGGAGCGCACGACCGCGCCGAGCCTCGCGGAGCCGAGCTCGTCGGTGGCAGAGACACCCGTGCTGCAGGGTGCGCATCGCGGCGATGCGAAGGCGCGGTCCATTAGTGATCCGCCGACAGAGAGAGAGAAAGCGGTGGCAGAGGAAGATGCGCCACGGAGGAAGTAGGCAGAGGTAGAGGGTGGGGGTTTGTGTAGGAGAGGGGGAGAGGGGGAGAGGGGAGAGAGAGAAGGGGGGGGGAGGTGGGGGTTGTTGGACCCGGCCCCTGGAAAAAATAGATGTAAGGTATGACAGGTTTGTAAAAAAGCCAAAGGAAATTCAAAATTATGTGTATATTTACTATTATCTCCTTTCCCCATTTTTTACATAAACAACGAATCCCTAGAATATACTATATATAAACAAAACACAAATGACCCGCACGGGTTGTATATAAACATATACAAAAAAATCCCCCCCCCCCACCCCACACCCGTTTGTGAAACCACTTTCGCCCTCCGCCCAATCCCCACCGTCCGCTCCATATACCGCAAAAACCTACCATAATAATTCCACCTCCCCCCCCCCCGGGTGGTGGCCGAATTCTGCTGGAATTATCGTAGGGATGGAATTTAGAGAGAGAGGGTATTTTTTGTTGGCAAACCAACTACAGGTATCGCTCCCCCCCCCCCCCCTCTAACCGCTGAAGGTTTTGGTAGGGGATGGAACTTGCAGAGGGTGGACTTATGATGATGGGGTTTTTTTTTTTTTTTTCTCTGCACATGTATGTATCCGGCCCTTCACACGCCATCACTCGGTCGCGTCATGAGCTGTCATTCGGTGGGTTAGGGTTGGTGTTGGGGTTAGGGGTACTACATGTACATGTATGTATGTATGTACTCAACCTTCAAAGGGATAGAGGAGTGGTTGAGTGATTGGTTGTATGCATATGTATGTATACAGTCCCCGTAAGCTATGGGGATATCTGGCATACGACAAGTACATGAAAACAATCAAAGGGGAAAGAGAGTGTTTTAGTGAATCCCGGCCTCTAATCCAACCCCTCCCACGTAAAAAAAGTGGCTAGCTTCTGTAGCAGAAATATAAATAGGGCAGAGATATGCTTTGGGGGGGTTTGGGGGGGGGGGGCCTAAAAAACCACTCTCTATATATATTTTCACTCGGTGCTGGAAAAAAAAAAAAAAAAAAGGAAAGAAAGAAATCGTTAAGCCTGTTTACAACAATGGAGAGAATATATGGGGGCCAGGGCCGGCCGTGGGCTATGCTATGTACGTACGTGTAGCTAGCCCCGGTACGGTCTCTACACAATACAACAGCCCCCACCCACCCCAGTGGCGTGACGGGCCCCCCCGGGGGGGGGGGGGGTGGCTCGACATGTATTCACCGACATACCCCCGGTGCTCAAGTGGCGTATCTCCGGTCCCCCCAGACGAAAAAAAATATACCACAAAGACAGATTAGTAAAATACATAGCGGCTCCTCGACAGGCGTACGGCCGCTTCTAATTAAGCAGATACAACCAAAGCCGGTCCTGTCGATATATGTAATGCAGAAAAGAGCAGCTCATATAGCTAGAGTAGGTAGTCTATGTTGGAAGGCTAGGCGGGATATACGCTATAGGGTATTACTCGCCCGCTCGCGAGTGAGAAGTGGCGCTTCTAGTACAGAAAGTACTCCCCCGAGAGGCTGTTTAAAACGGAGCCGTTTTTGGGTACCCTAGTTGGGGGAAGACGTAGCCAGCTCAGGCCAGGCCGGGCCCTGATCTGGACAGAGGAGGGGCGACTGTACGTCTACCCTGTTACGCTACATGGTTAGCTGTGTTCTACGTAGCGTAGATAAGCCGGCACCGCTGGCGGCGGGGCGCCGGGTATCTTTCTGAAGATGGGTTTCCCCGTCCGACGTAGGCCGCTCACTCGGAAAGCTTCAATCTAACGCCATGACCGACGGCAAATCCGGTAACTATCCCTCCCCCTCCTCCTGCTCCCGCACACCCGCTACGCCAGTTACGGGAGATATCTAGAATCTCCGTCCCTTAGCCCCCAGCCGGTCACTAGTGGTAAAAGGAGGTGAGGGTGGCAAATAGCCCCAGGAGGTGAGAGGCCGGGCGGCGGGATGTATCGACATATCGGATATACATGTACGCCGGGCCCGAGGTTTCGTGCATGTGCAGTTTGAAAAGTGACACTGCACGCTTTTCTCCTTCTAGCTGTGCTGCGGGGGGAGGACATGGACTTCACTCGCCATCAATCTCGGCGGGCGCACGGGGCCTGGAAATACCCACTCTTTGTCCCCCCGGTCCATACAGTCGAGCCCTCGATCCTCCGGAGCCGTACGTAGCTAGGGCCCGAATCCAGTTCAGTCGATTCCCCTTTGTAGACTTTTCAGACCTCAGACCCTAAACCTCTCTGTCTACAAACCCTCTGCCACGAACGATCCTAGACGGACTATGGCTCGAGTGAGTACTTATGTGCCAAGACCAATGCGCACACCTAGACCATCTATTATCCTCTCGATTAGTCTCATAGTCATTCCCTACTTAGCAGCAAGCTGCTCTTGCCAGTAGGGTCTAGAACATTATCCTCCCGACAAATGTTGGCCGACAGCCTCTGAAATATGATATCGGGCTGTGAATTGTGATGTAGGAGCTCGACTTGTGATATAAAGGCCGACAATGTGATCCAAGAGCCGACGATATGACATAGAAGGCCGACTTGTGATATAGAAGGCCGACTTGCTATTGGGGTCAGAATAAACCTTAATTTTGAATTTTTGTATGTAAATGAGCCCGGCAGCCACCCCGACAGCCGACACCCCATACAAAAAAATATCTCACCCAAGTCAGAAAGATATAGCACCAGCCCGTCCGCTAGAAGCATAAAAGCAGACAGATAGAGAACAAGCCTACCTCTCAATAGTATCAGCATAGTCTCGTACCCATCCCGTACCTGCAGCAGGCTGTCCTGGAAGCATGAAAGCAGACGGGTTGGGGACGAGCCTAGTATCAGCGTAGATGGCAGCAGGCTCTTGCACGGATCCGGGGCCATATCTAGCTAGACAGCCGTACCACAATACGGGGGACCCTACGGTCGGGATATGATACCAGCAGCATTACAAACTAGTATCTACACACCTCCGCGGAGTGAAGTTGAATAAGATGAAAAGATACTAAGCTATATTCTTTCACGAATTTCTATTCGTTCGTTCAATCGCCACCCCTATGCAGCGCAAACCTATTGCGGTTTTCAGTGCAGTTGCCAGAACTATTGCTCGATGTCTTATAGCTGGGACATAGAGGCGTTCGAATCATAGATGTTGGACAGACACCCATCTATGGTAGACCCTCCCTCCCAACAGAGGGCGTGGCCTTGGCTACACGTTTAAGACACCCGAGTTGGGGGCCTAAAGTTTCTTTTAACGACAACAGTCTAGAAACTGTAATGTTTGGGGCGGAAATTACATACATGTATGTAATGTGAAAAAGGTTAGAGAGTGCGTGTCCGGACAGGCAGAATGAGGTATGTATTCAAATGGAGGTTCCCCCACAAGCAGTTGAGCGAGATATTGGATATCGATTAGCATATGGAGACATACTGTGCACTCTACACACAAGTACAACACAAAACAAATGCTCGCATATCAAGTATGTATTGGCGCAACCAGCAAAACACACAGAATCTCGAGAGCTTTCCCACCTCCCCTAAAATTATGCATCTTTTATCTAGACACCTGAGAGACTCTACAGGCCACTTTTAGGCCATAACCATAAAGAACGAGGCGAAGGGTGTCTTAAAAATCCTTTTTTTGCTTTCCTCTCCACCTTTGCCAGTATCCCAATTAGGCCAAGAATTTAAAGCATGAATCTCCCTTATCGAAATTATACTATACTTGGTCGTTGCAGTTTTGGTATGACTATGGGACCTTTTATGAGTTGTTGAATACCTCGATTTTTGGTGTGTTTTGCTGGTTGGGCAAATACATATTTGACAAGGGAGTATGTACGGTACATACACAGCGATAGAATGCATGGGACACCAACAGAATCACAGTGGGGAAAAAGTACCCTTAACCCGCCTCTTCCCCCACATGTTTCAAAAGTAAACACACCAGTATAAATAGCGCCATTGCACTTTCACTTACCCAATGCCACGATCGGGGGGTCTTGTTCCTCAGCAAGACATTGCCCGAGCCAACTCGGCCCTCCAAGCACTCGCCTAATTTAAGCAGATGTCAGATCATCATCTCATCATCACTACATGTAGTACTGACACTGCTCTCACTGACAACAACCATTCATGAGAATAAATGCATACGTACCCGCTGTCAAAAATACATGGAGTTTGCGGGGTTTCTGGTATATACATAAACCGAATTGATTCGCTTACTGATTAGGCAATATGCACTTTCCGACAGCGCCTCATCAGGGATGAATTCGGATGTCAGACCGCCTGCATGCCAGGCAATATGGGAAGCCTTATCCAGGACTCTGGTGTATTCTCAGCTACAGTCGCTCACCTACTGACGGCGGGTCCTGCCTGTCTGATGGTTCTGTTTGCAGTAATTTGCTCTTGGCGTCCAAAACCTAACTCTCTTATTGGCCTCAAATCCCTGACCGCCATCAGACAGGATCCGCCTTCACCCCGTGAGTGACTGTACTTACTAAACTAAAGATGGTAATTATGGTAGTACATACCACGGTAGAAGAAAGCTCGGCCTGATCATTAGTGGTCGTACCCTGGCTCTTGAGGTCTAGGTTCACCGAATTGAAGGCAGGTATCAGCAAAGTGTTCATAATCTCCTTTGTTTCATTGGGCGAACGTATTGAATATACACGCTTACCAGCAAAAGAACCAGAAAATGCAGTTGCTCAGGGCAAGGATTATTTGTATGGAGTGGCGGCGACCCCTCATACAAATTATCCTTGTTTACACCACTTGCATTTTCTGGTTCTTTTGCTGGTAAGCGTGTACAGAGAATCGAAGTATGTGTTTGAAGATCTTCAAGCCAGCGACCCCTGGGGCACGGCGGGAAATTGCAATGCCGAAACTACCTTGCACATATCCAAACTTTTCATCAGCCCCCAAGAATCTATATAATATGTAGATGCGAGTGGTTTCACTGTCTTCTTGTCGCGTCGTTCCTAAAATGCTCATCGAGTTCAATTCACTAGGGATTATTCAGCGATCCTACGTTTCTACGACCACGGTCAGCACACGTACACAATGAATCGAGTTTGGACATCTCCTTACTTTTGTTCAGTCATGGCTAAGAACGATATCGATATTCAGCCATATCCTCTACCAGCCGTCGACCCAAGAGTTACCGGCCCGAGTACTCCTCTCCCTATATACGTACCGGAATATCCTTTAGTTGGGGAAACCGAGATTCCAAAATTCCTCAGCGCTCAACTTCTTACTCAAGATCTAGACGAAATTTCCTCATGGCTATTGCTCTTCCAAACGCCAAGCTCAAATATCTCGCCCCTTCATCATCAAATTGTCCGTCAACGGGAGATTGTAATAACAGAAAAGATGGGGTTGCATCTACTCTGGCACAAAAACAGAATTTTTATCAAGCCATTGCCTTCGTATCTGCTTGACGATAAGTTCCGAGAAAAGTATTTTGATAATAATCCAAGCCTAAAACTAGCTGTTCGCGGATTCCTTCATTCATATACATGTTTGATTCAAAGTCCATCCGACATGGATATCGCCGTCGAAAAAAAGCTACTACCAAAAGGGGCGATCAATGAACTGGATAAACTTTTCAGGCTTTTGAGGCGTTATAAAGGGCTACCGGATGAAGTGATGTCCCCTCGATTTCAGTACGGCGAGCTTCAGCTCAGTAGGATAAACCTCTTCATCAAGATATTCCGCCTCCAACCGGGTTATCATGAGGTTCATGGCCAATATAGAACTTATTTCGGACGCTTTATGGGACCATTCCTCTTCATTTTTGGAACAGTCAGTGTAATTCTATCTGCCATGCAGGTTATTCTAGCAGCTACGCAAGATTATTCCGCCCCGCGGACTTCACCACGTTTATTCGAAATCGTCTCGAAATGGTTTTCCGTAACTTGTATTGGAATTGTTGTCGCTATGATCTTTATGTTAGGCACGCTATTTATCGGTATGGCGTTTCATCAAGGCGCGTTTGTTCTAATTCACGGAATAAGCAGATGGGGAAGGAGGTGTAAGAGAGAACTGCACAGTCCTTGAGGTCTCCATGTAATTTATATACTGGATAAAATTGACATGGTCAAAATGGGTTTTCGAGGCCAATAATAAACAATTCTCCGTACTGAGAAAATCAATATGCTTTTACTCTCACTTATCAACGTAGCGTAGTTTCTACATTGTGCCTAGACCTTCTATCAGATAATTCTAACAGTGATACGAGTAAGGAACGATTCATCAGAATAGAGGCATAAAGACGGGCCTCAAGTGTGTATAAACTCAAGTTAGATGCGTCAGAGATCTTAGATATCTCGAAATCCTGAATATCAGTACATAGTAAAAGCACTTATATGGTTACTCTTCCAATTTCTCATCTTTTAAAAATGTGGATTAAATTCATGAGCTACCACCGCCGATAAGATATCAAGTTCTTAGAGCGCTTGATAATGCTATATTATCACTCTTCCCCATGGGAGAGGCTGGTCTCGAGTCCAGGACTAATATCCGTGGACTGACGAGTGATCTCACATGACTCACAGAGGTCTGCCAACCCCACTGTAACTTAATTCCTGCAAGATGTCAACATATATAAAACCTATTAATTTAAAATATTTTAACAAATTAAAATCACCTGTTTGAGGGGGGTAGATGATTCTCCTAGGCTCGTACCACCATTATTAGCATTTGCAGGTCTTCCCTGTTTACAAGGTGCTGCTAGTAGTAATTCTGTGAGAGCTGAAGTTGAGAGTGAACATTACCAGTTATGATGACCTGTAAAGCGTTATCGGTAGTAAAAACTCGTATTAGTATGGGGGAAGGGTACCATTAAGATAGTTACAGACCTATCGATCGATACCAACAATAGCAAAACTCAAACGGCAAAGTCCGCACGTTAATGTAGTTACGATGGTTATATTTTTGACTACATATGTGCCGAAGATTATGGCAACCCACAGTAGTATAGAAGCCAATAGAAGATGAACCCCGAGCCTAATGGCATTCAAGGCTATAATGGAAAGAGAGGAAAGACAGGAAAATGGGCTCTGGGGTGATCTAGTACGTGAGGGAAAACATGAGCAGGGGTATATGTGGCTACGTACATGTAGTTGATTGTATCGTGGTCTACAATGTGCTGCTGAGAAATAGTTTCTCACTGACAACGTGTTCGTAACTCGATATCGACAGCAGACTACATTCCTCTCCGCAGCTCAACCATTGGGTCCTCGGTCTCGCGAGTGAGAATCTATGATGTCATTTCACTATATATTTTTCCCAAAAATATAGTTCACATACTTAAGGGCCCGTTCGGTTGCAACGCAATATCATGATATTCGACCCTTTATCACGATATTGAAAATTTTCGCTATATTTTATCTTGTGGTATTGTTCTAGCAACTACTTTCATTGCCATTTCACAACTGTTAAAAGCCCCAATATCACGATTTACAACATTTGGGTCAGACCCAAATTTTTGAACTACGACAACGATACACCTGTTGTAACCATTGCACACAACGTAAAAAGTGACCATCACCCTGACCTAGGTTTGCCGAACATGACACTATATTCTCAAAATCACGATATTTTAATTATGGTAGATTCGGTTGCAATATTGTCATGTTATAACATTGTGATTTCCAAACATCATGTACACAAAACGGGCCCTAAGAGAGGTTATTTCTTAGTAAGTGCATGCGTTTGGCGACTACATGTACTACGCCTGTGACGGTAAGTCTGTAGACAGGTGGCGGTGCATTGGGAGACGATTTCTGAACATTTGCTTGTGCGTCACCGCCATCTGTCTACAGACTTACCGTCACAGGCGTAGTACTGCTCATATGAGAAGATAAACACACAACTTGAAACCCTAACCAAACATCTTATAGACTCGGGTCGACGATAAACCGGTGATTCAAAATCCTCATACTATGCCTACATGTCGGTCAACATCCCTAGGCCTGGACCTTTGGGATTAATTTTATGGAAAAGTGCGCCTACAAAGTTCTGTGATACAAATGCCCGGCATTTGAACATCCCACCATTCCTGAGAATCCATAGGGTACCCCCAACTCTAATCTCAAATTCCACCGAGTGATCCTACATGACTTGCACTCTTCATCACAAATGAATGCTTCATCGACGGAACTAAGCAGATCTCAAAACTGATTGACTAGTTGATATATTCACTGTCATAAGACCCCATGACCTGCCCCTCTTAGTGGATAAAGTCGTATCTCAGAATCAAAAAACATGCTCGTGCGATCCACTAGCTTGGTGGCTCGCTTGTAACATTGAAACACCACTCATCTGCACTTGTGAAAGTGTGTATGCGCATAACCGCCATAATATCACAAACATGATTTCCAAAGGCATACCTAAGGGATACTGCATCCCGAAACCGGGAAGACGGATCCTCACAGATACATTAAATTGGGCCGAACAAGGTTTAGGCTTCTTGCACTTCTACTACTACACATAATATAGAATGCCAAGCGCATCACAGCGTCTCACTCTCCGCCCCCTCTTCCCTCCACCCTTCACGAGATTTCATCCAAACACCTATCCAGGAATTCAAACTTTGTTTAGTTTTGCAGAGAACGCAGTTCGTCGCCTGCGCATCTCTGGTAAGCTGTGCTGACGTCATCAGGAAGAACACATGTCCAGTTTACCCCTCCAAAGGCACAATATCTCACTATCAGTATCCCTACTCTAGATCTCTCTACCGTCCCGTATTGCAGTCGGCAAGTAAGTACATAAACGCTTACAAAGAGGGGCCGCGCCGAAGAACATAATGGAGAGTGGGGTAAACCCAGAATGATCACGGGACGGGGAATCGGAAATTTGGCGCTACTAGTTTATGGGGTAGGAATTGCGATTCCATCGGGACCAGTATGTTGGGGGCGGTCGAGATCCACGACCAATGATTTGCTAGAAATCCTAGTGCCTAAATCACAAGGCCACAGCCAAGCAGGACTTGAAAGGTGCAATAAATAAAAATTAAAAAATACAACTCCCGATCCCGATAGCCAGGGGATTTTATCTTGCGTTAGCGGTACGTAAAAACAATTTTTCTATTAAATATCTTGGGTTTATTCGCATGTCATTGTCTACTTGCTGATAGCGTTAAGTGGTTTCTTGCGTCTCGACATTTGCAAGGTAAGCTTCAGGTTGCCAAGACTACCGCCGCCGCCGCATCTAAAGTCCTAATGATTCCGGGCAGATACAGAAGGCAAGATTAAGATGAGAACTGATGCATGCATGGGCTGAAAAAGAAAATGAGAAACATATAATCGAATCCATTGAACATGGGGATTCCATGGTAGGATGGATGGTCAACTACATGCATGCATACTTGCTAAAATGCGACTTCAGTTTTACAGACGGTCGTGAGCCCAGCCAACAACAATTTCACAAGCACAACTCTAAGTGGATTCAATCAATGCCATACGTAATAAGGTCCAACAGAAAAATAGAAATAAAAAACGAAATAACTCCCGTATGTATGTACATATGTATGTACTCTACATACCTACTATACAGGCATGAAGATTGGCTAAGTACATGTACCTCCACTAAAAAAAACACTGCCACTGCCGAGGATCCGGCACCCAGGATAGAGGCGGGGAGTGAGAAGGCTGGGTACATACAGGCCTCGCACTCAAAGGAGAACAAACGCCAGAGCCCATCCCGCGCGCGGCGCAGACATTTTAGCTGGGCCCGACAGTTTGGTCCGGCAATTGATGCAGTGCGACATATATCATCGAGTGAAAACGGACTGATTTCCTACTGGAGGTTGCCTTTAGAGGGTATTGTTCAGGTGTCACAAAAGTACGGATGAGAGCATCAAATCGAAAAAGTGCGCCGCCGGTCGTTGACCCATCCAAACTGACCCACCAGACCAAATTCAGAGCCTGACTAAGCAGCGGAGTCGATCGATTTGGTTATCGTCACGTGCTCCGTATTTATCCGGTCATTCACCAACAGTTGGACTTTCCCATCATTATGGATCACTAATGGTCAAGTTGATCACTTGTAGCAGTAAATTAAGAAAAGGGGCTTACGGGAATTGCTCGTTAGTTGAATTAGACGTCTTACCGGATCGACAACCATATCGTCAATTTAGGTACCGGGTGTTGAGGGTAAGTGATCAGAATCTGATAAGTGAATGCTGTGATCACCTTTCGCTACACCCTGGTACAAGAGATATTCATGGCCCGTTGTATACTAATAAATACGACGATTAATTACGTGTAATATTTTAGATAATAGGCCCACCAATTACATTTTAGGGCCAAGTAAATCATACCATTGACTAGTTCTCAAAGGGTAAAGCAGACCGAAGATTTTGAATCCTACTTTTATAGCGATATTCATATACTCCGGTTTACTTATTGATAATGTAGTTTTACGTTGTGTTGTAACAGATTTCATGGCTGCATTATCTATCATTGACCCTCGGCCGCTTTGTGCCAAGGATTTTATAAGGTACCCGGTATACGGACAACATTAATGCCGGCCGACTTCTACCTATGCCGGTAGCGCATTAGATAGTATTCACTCACAGGTTCCTTCTTCATCCCTTTCTGAGTGGCCCCATACCCTCATGCCCTCAGCTGATCCAGCCTGCAGGCTACTACTAGTTTTGTTGGTGACCAAAGACTCTGTGACAGCCATCTTTGGCACTCGTGGGGGTAGTACCTTGGTGGACCCCGAGGAAAATGGAACCCATCTCAATTCGTCTTGTTTCAATAGAAAATGTATTGAATGGGTATTTTCTGAACAAAAGCGTGAGAGGAGGTAGTGTACCGGAGTCAACCATAAATACCGAGAATCTGATAAGATATTTCACAGAAAGATTCCCTTATCAGATTCTTCGTATTTACCTTCAACACCCGGTACACTAGAGAGCAACACATGTGCACATGGGGTAGAAAACATAATCCTACAATGGGTCAGAAATGCATCATGTAGGTTTACTACTCAGACCTGCACTTTGATAGTTGTGTAGCATCTGATGGGCACGAGACTGTATATCATGTGTTTATCCAACTTCCAATTGCGTCAGTACACTTGCCTAAGATACGGATAAGTGAGTGATATGCCATGAAGAAAGGATTTACTCTCCTCCTCCCTCTCCTAGGGTACACGGCATAGTATCGGTTTATCTATTTGTGTATGTCGGACTCTTATAATTTAAGTTATTCCAAAGTAATTCTCTGGTTCTCAGTAGGGTTCCTACTTTATGCAGGTACATGAATCCACTCTCTCGCGAGTTAGCTTTATGAAATTAGTGATAAGGACATTAATACTGGGAATATCAAATAGAGGGGGGGGCCAATCATTGCTTTGAAATTTATAGGTCTAACATTACGGAGCAATATAATTAGTGCTGTTTAAATTATACCCTTCCGTCTCGGGCTCCATCATAATCTGTCACTCATCGACAGAAACCATAGAATGGGCACCCAGATCCTTAACCAAAGCTTCATCAATTATAGTAAACACTAAATATTGCAATGAGAGTGATCCCTTTATTAATGTTGCCCGTAAGAACCTTAAGGATTCTGTACCATATACATGGTTCTGGGGCTTACAAAGTCCCTGGCATAGACCCAAGTAGATGCTCTTCGAGCCTTGTAACTACCAAATGAAGGAAGTCACGAACTCAGCGGAGGGGAATAAAAGCGGTCTATTAAGCATGATAACAGTAGAGTACAGCGCATAAAAGTAAATCGGTGGAGGCTGAGTCTAAAAATAGCATTGTGGAGCGAATGTGACTCTGTGACTTCCACCAGACAGGTGAAACAACGTAACAACCAGCCTCCAGATTTGATTCTGTGGACCCTAGACGTATTCATATGCTTATTCTCTCCCGATTGTAGATAGCTCATTGAGAGTTGTGTTGTTGAGGTGTTTGTGTAATAGTATTGGTAGTTACAACTTGCTCTCTTTGCCAAGAATGTCTCATCCTCAACAAAAAAAAAAAACTGGTACTTTTTACGGTCCGATACAACGACCAGTAAAGAAAACTAATTGAAGATGGACCTTGGGTAAATACGGTTTGCCTCCGGCGTACATCTTCAGGGTTTCCCCTAAGCCTTTGAGAAATCGACATTTGTGGAGATCCACGACGGTACTTACTGGCCGTTGACTTGTTCCACCACACATATCCCACCTCCACTCGGGGCTTATGTACTCCTACGTTAAGCAGCACTTATTCGTAGGTTTACTTTTTTCTTTCCTTTTTCTGCGCGTGCGTCCGACCTGTCACTTTGCCCCCCTATCCTCGATATCATATGAATAAAATCGGATGGACAAAAATTCGCCGCGGCGGAAGAAGGCGGCTGTGTTACACAGCATGGGCGTATTTGGAACGACTATAAATGACGTACCCTACGGAAATACCACCACAATGATGGTGGTGGAGCTGAATTCACAGCCCAATCTCTCTTTCGCTTCTCGGTTTCTAGCCCTGGGAATACGCAGATAGACTTTTTCAATTTGCTTCTAAATTCCCAAGAGTCGGGCTCTGGAAATAGGTAATCCCAACTGTTGCTTCCAATGCAATTGTAGAGTTGGCGATACCTATTTTACCCGCCAATGAGAGTGGCCACGCCGGAATTCCTTCTCGGAGTGGGACCAGTCAATTTCGGGGCGATCGAATCCACAACCCTTCGCAACAACCTGATTAGCATGATAAAAACATGGCAAAGCGATATCGGCTAGCTCTAACCTCCGGCATATCTCAAAGGGTGGAAGAAGTTGCAAGAAGGTTATAGTTCACCCATTACGACAAACGCATGATCATTCTTGCATATTGTTCTCATAACACTAATAGTGCGGTTATTTCCATATTGCACTCTATTTTGTCTGTAATTGGGTATATCGGAAACGAAAAGCAGATAAAGCTCGACACAACAGTCGAAGCATTTCAACCGGAAAACCCTCCATAAAACACCTCATCAAAGAGGCATATTTGATAATTGAACCGATAAAGCCATAGATAATTCTCAACGGGTCCGGTTTTGAATGCGGAGCCGGGTAAGATACAGCCGAGAAAGGCGGGGCTGGTCCGAGTGATATATTGTGAATGGTTTTAGACAAAGAAAGGCTTCAGTTGAGGCATGTTTGGATTGATTATTACTTTGGTCTGGCGAGTCAAAAACTGAATTATATTCACTTACACGAGGACAATATGCGATCCAAACGTATTATAATATGACCTTCGTATTTGTTTTCATCACTCCGATTCCTGTATGACAGACGGCACCGTGCAGGGATATTGCCGATCTCAGCTCACACTTCCCACCTCCATCGAGCTCCCAGAATTGTTTCCCCGCATTTCCTCGCCACCACCTCCACCTCATTCTCGTCTGTCGACAAAAGCATCCGATTCACGACATCCTGTCAAAGGTCAATTCATCGTAGTTCACATTCCCTCCGCCACAAACAATCGTCAGCGACCAATTCATTAACTCTATCTCACGAGAAGCTCTCTGAAAAAAGTCGAGACATGTCTCAATCTACCCCCCCTCGCCCCACTTACGACAAAGCCCATTACTCTTGGGCACCCCCATCTACTCAGAGCTCACAATCAATCATCAAATCCTCGGACTCCGCCGCAGAGGGTGAGAACGCTAGTGATCCCACCCATCAAGGGAAGCCTCAAACGGCACCGGTGATTCCTCGTCGCTCTTCGTACAATTATGCACAGGACAGTGCTCAATTTTCCGGCCTCGGAAATCATCCCCTCGCTGGAAGCCCAGAGTCGGGCAGTGGCCAGGCAGGAGCGAAGGTATCAGATAGCGACGTTGATGGGCTACAAAAGAAGTTGTTTCATCAAAGGCAGAAGAGTTATACCCAGGAGGATCAGAAGCGCATGCAACATGAATTCATGATGAGGAACGACAATAACCCGCAAAGCTTTTCGGAAACTTAATTCGTCGACGAGGAGTCATGGAGAGGAGAAGGGAAAGTAATGGAGGACTGGTGGGAGAGAGATGGTCGTGTCTTGGGATATGGGTTCGAGCGGGAACATGCATCATAAGATATCACTCAGCGTCATTTTTTTTCCCCTTTCCTTTCTTTTCAAAGGCGGGATGGCTGCAGGAGATTTCAATTCTCCGATCGAAGTTTTCTGTCCCTGTTTGAGGCAAAAAAAAGCCACATTATGTTTTGTTTCGCGCTGGCATCTAGCCTGTAACCTATTAGGCATGATTCTCGGCTCTGTCCCGGTAAACTAACGGGGTGTTTCTGAAGTCTCAAGGGTCGTTCCATGAGACTGTTTTTTCCATAACCACTTTGTCTCTCCTTTACTTTACACTTGCTTTTTCTTCTGGCCTCCCGCCTTCTAGTTAGCTATTGACATGTCTGTTATCAAATGACCTTTCTGTATCCCTTCGATTGCAAGTATGATCCTGGCCCGGTATGATCTAAATTCCGCTACTTCTCCTTGAGTTTCAGCCATTCAAAATGCAGGATCACAGAATCAACGACCACCAATCACCTCTAAAAGCCTTGTGCAGTTGCGAGATGATATTCATGTTTGCGCTCCCTCAACAATATGTGGGAAGAAACCCCTTTAGACGCCGAGATAGGAGCTGCACCAGGCGGCAAGCATATCTCACATTTGAAGAACCCCACTAATGTAGGCAAACCGTAAACCTTGTTTCCGAGCCACTAATCAACCTATATTACAGCTCGTTTATTATCCGCTAAGTGTAAGGGTCGATTGGCGAGAGACCTGAAGGATCTAGGGTAATAACTCCCGGATCTTCAACCTTAGATTTTTGGGGGTGTGAATTCTTCTGGATACTCTTCTGTTGCGTAAGAAAACGTAAGCGTGATGATAGTGATGATGGATATCGACATGATCAAATGCACGAGAGCATGCAAGGTAGACTGATGGGCTCGCCACCTCAGTGCCCACGATGAGCTGACATGCAGACCAGCCAGAAAAGAACCGTCCCGCAGGTCTTAACATGAGGACAAGGCCAGAGATCTCCGGATGCAACTTGGAAACCGAAGACACGCACACTCACTTGCCAAGGAACAAAAAAAGCCTGAGTCACGCATCACACTGTGCAGCGTCTCCATCACCCACAATAGGTAGATACATACATCGTGGACAACAGTGATACTGGACAGTGATACTAGACAGTGGATACCTAATCTGCAGGACGTGGTATCTTCTGTCCTGGGGATTGTACCTCGTGGGGATTTTGCCTTCCACGTTCACAACATAGACAGTAGCTAAAGCACCGCTATGGCAAGGGCTATACAGTAGTCATTGCCTTGCAGCCTCTCAGTAAAACACGTATCTAGTATCTAGTAACTCTTTTTCCAGCCTGGACCAGTCGAGGCCAGCAATTGCTTGAGTGCATATTGATGTGGGGACCTGGGTACGTGTAAGTAAAAGGGATTAAGCGAACAACTAAGAAGGAATGGGTATCGTCCATCCGGTAACAGGCGGGCCTACCGCGGGTTTCCCTCCTTGATCACCATGCATGGATAGTTTGGAAGGACATTTTTTTCTTTCTTGCCTTAACCCTGGTAAACCACGAAGTGCAGTCCAGAATCCAGATAGCGGGATATTTTCCCCGGGGGTGCTTAGCACCGAGCGACCCGCCAGGAGTCAGGCGTTCCATGATTGTTCTTTCCGATTGAACCGAAAGGGGAGAATGAGCAAAAAGCAAGATCTGGGGGAGTTTCAATTGAAGCAATTGCAAATAGGTTTCTCCGTCTTGGCCGGGAAAGGCATCCTTTTATATATATATTTTCTCGGGGGCCGATAGTGAATACATATATTTAGAGTTGATTGCGTGTAGATGGGACAGAGATTAAATTTACCGGAAATATGACTCTGGTGGTTCGTGTGAGCCTGTAATCTTTCTAGAGTGTGTATGTAGGCACTTTGTGTCGTCCATGTTTGAATCGTCCATCCCCACCATCCCCCCTAACTCTAAGCCCCTTCCTTCCCGGTACGACTGGCAATCAATCATTCACGATCTGGATGAACAACAGGGATCAGATCCCGCTAATCGATGAGCATCTCCCAATGAGATCTCGATAGATTGCGTGTAAAAATATCGTGAACCACTGCCAATTTAGGAAGCAAAGCTCTGGGTACTATTAGAGTTGTTGTGTTGATTCTGGGTATTTGTCTTGGTTGCAAATGGCTCCATCCCACTGAATGTTCGTCCACTCACAGCATTGTCACACCCAACTCTCAGAGTTCTGCCAGGTGACAGGCTGGACAGGTTGGGTCATGGGAGACATGTCAAATTAGAGCGCCTCGCTTACTAGGGACATCTGCGTAGTGGCGCAATGTCGATCAGACCGTCACCCGGTGTCATTCGTTTTCCCGACTTTGCGGCCCGTTCGACTACATTTGGTGGCACTCCGTCAAACAATTTTACTTTTTATTTTTGACTCAAGCGCAATTTCCGGGTCATAACCAATGAACACCGAATTCGTGGAGAGATGATCTTCAAGGTCGGTGTCTGTTCAGGGTTTCGTCCCGAGTTTGGATCCCGATACGTTAGGCCACCGACGTTCTCGTGCAATCATTCTTTCGGTGTCCGTCCGAGTCAGTCCGAACGCCGTAACATCAACCGCCACAGAAAAACACGTTTCTGTGCTATACTATCCGTAGGGCAGGGAGATAAACGAACGACTCTAGCCTGTAACCCGTTCCACGGTTCGGGCGTGTTTCCTCTGCGGTTCGTTCCGAAGAGGGTCCAAATGTGCTAGAACATCAACCCCCTCCACACTCGAGCCGCTTCTCGAAAGAGAGAAAGAAGGAAAGAAAAAGGCTATAAAAGAAAACATAAAGGAAAAAAGGCACTCAAATTCGTTCTAGGAATATTCTCCAGGAATTGTCTCCGAAATAAGATGATCATCGTCCGCATATAACAATTAAAAAAACGAAATAACAGGCCAATACTCATGAGGGATATATCAAGACAGTGGGAAAAAAAATACACCATAATATCCTCAAGAACGATAACTTGTTATATCTCTGAAGGTCATATGACTTTTGATCAACCGGTTGATATATCAATGAACGGGAGAGAAGTGGTGGGGCAACTGGGATGGTAGAGGGACGGAACGGTAAATGCAAACAAATCTTACCAACGGTTCGGCGGTAGGGTCGGTAAACAGGATGTGATCTCGAAGGGTTTACAGGTTGATAGGTTGTTGTGCCTGGCAGCCCTGGCAGATACTTCCTACATATTACCACTCATCCCACCCGTCATCCTGTGTTGCGGGGTTCTGGGCAGTCTCAGCTACAGCAGTAGCCATGACTGAAATCGCGGTAGCGGTGGTTTCCGCAAGTATGTGTACCCGGTCCCTTGCAAGATAAGCCGCATCATCTATCATGAAGCGAAAAAAGGATAGCGATCATGACAACAGAGCTCTTTTCTTTGGCATCATGTCGTATCCCCACCAACACTTTTTTCTCGCTCAGACTCATTTTTACTTGGACGGTATCAATTCCTAGGCACCCTGCCAGTAGAACGCTGATCTTGAGAACCGATTAGTTCAAGTTATTGATTGGAGTTGAGGTGTCTAGTGGCCTCGTGACACTGACCAAAAAGCTTCTGCAGACCCCTGCATGTTCCTGCATTCCCACCTAGTAGTCCCTGCGGTCCGACCGCTTTGAGGAAACTGAGACATTCCCTTTTGCGTTGCAACCCCCGCTTGAAGCAACCATTAGCGAAACAGACTTTCAAAGAACCGCGAAACTCAGCTCGCTGCTCGAGCACTGCCTACCTACCCCATGCTCATTGCCCATATTGAAAATTTTCATGTCTCGGAAAAAGGTCAGAGCGTTCTAAGCCTGCCCTAAACATAGGGAAATTTTTAATAGGGTGAATCCGAGAACCGGATATCGGACGAGTACTGTTGGGTAGGCCAAGAACACTACTCGATCGCTGGGGTAATTCTGTCCACTTTCAATATCGGGTGCATGGGGGTTTTTATGGGATGGGAGGGGGGGGCTGTATGAATGGATGGGTGGGGGGGGCTGTATGGTGTAGCTGTAATGTATGTATGTAGGTAGTTGGAAAGGATAGATGTAGGTTAGGGAGGGAATCAAGAACGATGATGACGATGGAGATGATGATGATGATGATTATGTACAATATTACAATAATGGTATCGTGTATACAGATATATCAAGTGTCCAGATCCCAATAGGTACGTAGACCGATTCCGAAAGGGTGACTGGAATGAGTGAAGAAGCTTTCGGGCGCTAGCTAAGTAAGACTAAAGGGCAACCCTTGCAACCCATCTTGTCAGCCGAGAGCATTTCACTGTCGCACATCGTCAATCATTGCCTAACCTGACAGAAATAGACGCACATCATCTGGCCCCATTCATTCCGTTCGGCGACCAGGCAGGATGCATCTGGCCGTCCCCAGCCATGCGGTCTGTGGGACCACAACATATCGAAAGCAAAGCAATAGGGACGCGCGCGAGTAGGCAGCGAACGTACCTACTGCTTGCTGTACATGATACGTCCTACCTACCTGTACGTCCTACGTCCTACTGCCTTAATACTGCCTGGAGCGGTACTCTAAACAGATGTAGCAGATGTAGGCAGTAGAGATGCGGGTACTCTAGGAGTATCTGGATGGTACTCTACAGGTTCATGTATCGTACCTACTCTAACAACCTAAATACCCACATGTAACCTACCTTTTATACATACAACATGCATTATACTGTAACTTTAGAGCACTTACTTACCTGCCCTATGTAGGTATCTACCATACAGTATCTAGAGTAATCTCTGTACCTACTGTACCTCTCATCTTTATGATATCGTGGCCGGAAACAAGCGGCTGCGCCGAGCCTGGGTACGGCAGGGAAAACTCTTCCGCAAGGTGCAGCACAATGCGATGCGCTGCAGGTTAAGGTTTCTGGGTTGGATTTGCCAGATCTAAAGTATTCAAATCCTTGCCAGTTAATACCTGTGTATTTTCAGCAACACACACCCCGTTCGTTCCTTCCGCAGAGGTTCAAGGGAGGGAAAAGAAAAAGAAAGATCTGCTTCTTGGGTGCGGCGGAGGTAGGGGTAGGGGTAGGTACCATTCTGGCGGCTTGGTTGATGAGCAAATGAACACTGGCTCTCCCTTTCTCTCCACATCCGCAATGGGTACTCCTGGGAAGAGAGGCTGGGGGGGGGGGGGGGGGCTTCAATCGTTTTTCGGGCCAGTCAACCACTTGGAGTGTTAGTTAGCTGCGTACCACGACCACGCAGCGGGCGTCTCTTTATTTGTCTGCCAGAGAGGGAACTTAACGGAGATGGTCATAAGTAGAGTAGTCTGCGGACTGTTTCTGCCTCCTGTTGCACTCCTTGCTCGATGCGTCCATCTTTTCGGGTCTTTAGACATATAATATTCCCTCTGCTTTCGTCACTCGCTTTCGTCAACAGCATTAGCAAGTAACAGCAGGAGCAGCAGCAGCAGTCAGAAGCACCCAAGCACCAGCCAGCTATCAGCCATTAGCTCCTTCTTTCAGCTATTGCCTATTCGTGCTCCCACTACTACTGGTAAGATAGCTTGCTTGCCCGCCTGTGCCCGCTGCCACCCTCATTTGTTTTGTCAAGCCCGCAACTAGACCATTCGGAATATTGCAACTTTACCATCTCTTGGGTGGCCGTGTTTTCTTCTTTTCTTTTCTTTACCTTCACAGCCCTCATCTCCGTCATCTCCATCTTCTCCGCCCTTTCTTATTGAAATAATACGAGTGCGTGCGTGTGTATAAGCACAGGGTACCTCATACATACCTCATACATACCGGGTAGATCCATTTCGTGTGTGAGCCCGGAGGTTTGCCTGGATTCCGAGGATTCCAAGATCTCGAGCGAGATCAGATCGGAGAACCGTATTACTACTGCACTGTTCGAGTTACCTCTGGCTGTGGTCTGGGTGCCTGCAAGAGCCTCTACCAAATAACATAACATATCCCACATATCTCGATCTTACCTACCATCCACACACATACATACCAGGTACCTACCCACACATTCTTCTCCCCATTTGTCCTCCCCTCCTCCTCCTCTCCTCCTTCTCCTTCTACTCCTTCCGCGTTCCAACCACCCCTACTTCCACTCCCCCCCTTCCCCTACCTTAGACTTCCAACAGTCGCTCGAGCTTTCCTTCTGCTCTTGCTCCTGTTTGGGCCTCGACCTCAGCTCTCCTGTTCCTCTTTCGGCGCCACCACCATTTATTAATCATCGCCACTGACTCCTTCTCCTAAGTCAAGTTCATACGCATTCTTTCGAGTGTCTCTCTGCCTCGTCGTACATATACCGTGACTGATCGGCTCCCACTCAGCTCTACCCACTACCCAAATAACAGATTTGGAACAGAGTCAAATCAGCCTGACATCTTGATCACTCGAATTCTTTACAACTCTCTTTGAATACGTGATAAACTGCAATCTATTACGGTTTCAATAGTTGTCACCGGGAACCCTTGACAATCACGCTATTGACTACTTCGCACTAGCTACCCCAGCTTGACCAGCCTCGTCTTGGACCACCACCACCCTAGCCTTACTACTACTACATACCGACCCCAAGCAAGGAGATCTTCAGCCCTCTTCTTGCCTCCTTGACCTCACATCTTCCCATTTCATCCACCTACATCTTTCATCGTGGCACTCAGCGCAGTATACACGCACGTTCAAGAGGTAATTTAAATCAACTCTACTGATTCATTTGCTTATATGATACATTCCCCCCTGTTTAGCAACATATTTATGCATGCTGAATATATATTTACAAATGCTATTTATTTATTTATTTTTATTTTATAAAAAAATATCCAAGTTCCTTTGCTAACAGATTGTGATCCTATACAGTCCAGAGACCCTTACTCGTCCTACGACTATCGAGATATTCCTAGCTTTCGGAGCGGGTTACATAACGAAGACGGCCTCCTGGCCAAATCAGCCTTCCCGGCCGGGACCTTGTCGATGTCGGCCTACGGAAAATCTCCCCAGCAGCAGCCGGGTAAGATCTAATTTTGGTAATTATATTCAAAACTTAGCTAACTTATTTTATGTTTTAGAGTATGACACTAGGCCTCAGAGCCAGCACTTGCCCAACCCTCAATCCTCTTACGGGTCATATACTGCCCAGTCCCATTACACAACACCATCACAGCAACAACAGCTGGCACACATCCCTCATAGCCACTCACAATCACAACAACATACCTCAGCTATAGGTGAAGCTACTTACCCATCACGGGGGTATGAGGAACATCAGACAGGTCCATTAATACCTAGGGTAATGGGATATACTCCTCAGATTGGAGTTGAAGGAACACCGTTTAGCGTTTTTCTCCACTGCCCCACAGATTTGACTGCCGACTCTAGACAGTTTAGATTTATGTTTGGTTCACGAAGGTGCAACGCTACTATTCACAAGCACGAAGGGTCCGGAATGTATCGATTGTCTGGCGAGACACCCGCTTTTGCGTTAACGGGCTGGGTAGCTCCTCAAGTTACGGTATACATGAACATGGAGGATGAGGAAGGGCAAGAGTTGGGGACTGTAGATGTTGGCACTTTCACATATACAGACGCAACAACTCAGCAATCTTACAGCTCACCGCCTCGAGCAACAAAACTCAAGCGCAAGCTCACGGCTGAACCTGAAGATTCTACAACTAGGAGCCCCGCAAAGCGTTCCACTCAACCGATAAGACCAAAGAGTGAGGATTATGGTTATGGATATCAGCCTCAAGGACCAGGGCAATACCCGCCTTACGCGTCCCATACAGGTACAGAGAGGGCTTACGGTATTTATTCTGGATATGATCATCCTGAACAAGCAACACACGCCCCTGGGTATCAGCCGCAGACATCACCCCCACGAAATTATACCTATGGTTCATACTCTACAGACGGGCTTCAGCAGTCAGCTACCCAGCCCGGGCAACCATGGACCCAGCCATACCCTGTACAACCTTCCGGCGCTCAGGCATCCGCAGTACCACAATCTGGCAGACCTATCAGGAATGATGGCCCTCCGGACCAACAGCCTCCTTCGTTACCTTCTCCCTCAAACACACCAAATCCGACACTTATCAGAACCTCTACTCTTCAGCAATCAACACATACTGCTCCTGGAGCAGTTCAAGGGGGGCCCAGTGGAACAGGATCCGGTTTTAATCCATATGGAATATACCCCCATAAGGCTCTTCTTGAGATCCAAGGAGAATTAAACGACATGGCACATAACTGGACTTCGGAGGAGTGGGACAATAGGCGAAGGCTTGTGCAGTTTTGGCGACGACAGAAAGGGAGTACGATTCACACAACCTTCCGCCCCGTTGCACCAAACGAAAGGCAGCCAAATAGTATCTGTATAAGTTGTATTTGGTGGGCAGAGAAACGAGAATGTTACGTCACTAGTGTAGACTGCATCTACTTGCTGGAATCTTTGATTGCTGTCCGATTCACAGTGGAGGAGAAGAATAGGATCCGAAGAAATTTGGAGGGCTGCAAGCCATTGACGGTCTCTAAAGCCAAGCCTGATAGCGAGAACTTTTTCAAGCTTATCATGGCTTTCCCGAACCCCAAACCTCGCAACATTGAGAAGGACGTGAAAGTATTCCCATGGGCGGTTCTAACACACGCCTTAAAGAAAATTATTGGCAAATATGTGAGTAAACCCAGATTCTGCATTCTTTGTTCTCTTACTGACTGTTTCCATAGTCTGCCAGTTACTCTTCAACAGCCTCAGTGATTCCCGCTGTTCCTGGAGGCTCTGCATACCCCGGGGGACCAGGTGAATCCACAAAATCAGGCCCTTCTGATGCCCCTCCATCGCGTGTGCCTTCACCCCCGTCTGCAGCAGATTCCAAGTCGTCTGCAGGCCCTTCAGCCTCGATAACTGGCACTGCTGGCCCGCCTTCCCTAAAGCAACCACCTTTGACGACTTCACCGCCGATACAGCGCACTGGTGGTCAGGATTTGCAACCTCACACGGCTCTCCCACCACCTTCGAGTCAGCATGGCAACATGTGGCATGCGCAGCAACCGCTTGCCCCACCTACAACTGGACAACGCAATTGGGATATGGCAGCTTACCTTGAGGCTAATCCCACAACAGCAAACCCTGCAGGAGCACAGGTTGTCCACTACTCACATGGTCCAATAACGTCCGAAGACAGGGAGCCAGTTTCTGGAAGTGGGCCACCAGTGCAGCTACCAAGTGATGTTAACGTTCCTTGAGAGGCATCGTGTTTTGATTATTGGGATTTGAGCGTTTTGGCGATATATCATGTTTTCAGGGTCCGATTTTTATTTGGTGTCACGCTACGACGGTTACTTTGGCTTTCGTTCCACCACATTGCATTTCATTTTCATTTGTCATTCAGCGGGATTCGGGGCACCAGGCGCACATGGATATCCAACAAAAAGGAGCTATGGCGGCGTCGTAGGATTCCGGAGTCTTTATCGGGGTGAGAGTGTGTAGGATTTAGGAGATGGACTAGTGGAAAACTTGTTACGAGGATGGTCGACGATACTTGAGCAGCACATCTTCATTGGATTTACACCACAGATACTTGGCAGCTTGTGTAAAAAATCGACCCTGTACAGTCACATTTTCATTCATGGATCAAACACGGCCTTTCGGCAACGAAGCTACATTCCGGGCTGGATTTTCTTTTATTTTCTCAAATTCCATTTTCAAAAAGAAGCTTATATCTGTCGGTTATATTTTGTGCCTCCTGGTTTCTTTTCTACTACACTTTAACTATATTTCTGTCTTTCTTTGACACATGCATGGGTTTTTGCTTCATCACTTGGGCTCTTTTGTTCTTACTTCATCAAGTTTCACTTTGGAATATTTATAGGCGAGTAAAGATACGGTTGTTTATTTCTTTCGATTTTGGTTATTTTGGCCGGTTTGGTGGTATAAGACATCCAGTATTATTATTATTATTTATGTACATTAGATTATTTCCTGTTCTCATGGTTGATTTTGGTATGGGTATATGTACGGCGGCCTGATTATTATTTAGTTTTGTATCTCATCATGGTTCCGAAACCATCAGTTAATTCACACAGTAGAGAAATGTGTTACCCTCAAAGAGTTGATTTTTACGTTTTTCTTTTCCCACTCCGTCACTTAATTTTTATTTATTTTTTTTTCCTTAGCGACACACAGCCTGCATGTGTACATATTAGGAGCCAGGAATAGAGATGCATGCATGGGGGCGAACAAGGAATTGGGTCATTACGAACCGAACTGGCGGCTCTTGAAATTGAACATCAGCCGGCAACCTGGTTTTCGTCGTTTCATGTTGTTCTAGAAGACGATGGGATGGATTGTGTTGGTGGAGGCCGCGCTTATTACTCTTCGTCTTATGATTGCTTTCATCCCCGGCATGAACCGGCCAACAAGGCTCAATATTTATTTCCCTCTTGTCTAGACTACATACATGATGTATATCAGTATAATCACGAGCGCCTCTTGTAAAATAAAATTAACACATGTATCTTTTTCTCAGGTCATAATATAATCTCGCGCAGATCATGGAAGTCTAGAGTAGAGCTGATCTGGTCTGTGCAACCACGGGCGCTTGTCTTGTCGAGTCAGTCACGATAACAAAAAAGCCACAGCCACTACAGCCCATTCCAGCAAGGAAGGGAAGGGAAGAGATGGGGGATGTGGGATGTGGGAAAAAAAAAAAACAGCGTGAAATAACACACATGAAATAACAACACTAAAAAGGATCCTCAATCTCCAATTTCGAATGTCCAATTTATGCTGTTTATATATACATACGCGCGCGCAGAGCTTCCAGCTAGACTACATGTATCTATATCGACATTATCTCTCAGGCAAGCAAATAACGCAGGTTACGCAAGGGCGGGAGCGGGTTTCCCACCCTTTCCCCCATTCGACAGACGGGCTCCCCCGCATTGAAACCCTTCACCACAGACGTACCCTTCCCTTCCCTACCCTACCCTTCCCCTTCCAGCCCCGCTTTCTCGCTTCTCCCCCAGCCGCCCGCCGACCGGACTCGGGGCGTTGTAGAGTATGAGGCATTGCAAATCGGCATGGAAACCTCCGGTTCTCCGGTGTTGTTGTTGTTGTTGTTGTTCTTCTTGTTGCTTTTACGCGGAGTTTCAGATTTGGGACTCCTGCTTTCCTTTGGAAATGGGACATATAGAACAGTACATACATACAGATGTGTACGCGCGTGCATAGCGCAGTCTACGGGAGGTGATGATGGGACGGACGATTATTACGGTGGTGGTATTGGTGGTGGTGGGGTGGGATACTTTTTTACCTAGCTGGGCCGACTGTAAATGATGAACCCTACATATTTGCGCAAACTTAACCACCCACCACCACCACCACCACCACCACCACCACCCAATCCAAATCCATACCTGCATTTGCATCTGCATCTGGCGGGGGTGGTGGGCGTTAGAGTATTTGTATTTCCTTTCTCTACTTCGGAGATTCAACGATCACAGATGTCCGCCTCGTATTCTATTGCAGAGATCTAGAGTAAGTAGAAAGCTCAAGAGGGGCGAACGATTGGCTGGCCGTTGATGCGCGGACGGGAGGCTTGGCCCGGTCGTGCGCCAGACACCCGGCGGGGCAGGATTCCAGTTCTAGTGTGTGCCGAGTCCTTAGGTCCCCTCGTCCTAATACTACGTACTATTTTCTCGAGCTTGCTCAGATCTCTCTGGGCGGGTGTGTGTGGGATACCGCTGCGAGAGGTTCAGCTGCGAGGTACATACCTTTAAGCTGCGCTGGTGAATCGTGATTGTAGAGGAGAGGGAAGGAAGTACCGAAGTGCACGGGAGGGCAAGGGAAGAAGGGAGGCCGCAGTGCTGCATACGAGTTCCCGACAGGAGCTTTTCTGCCTGCCTTGTCTTTGTCTGCCCGCGTAGAGCAAGTACTTACATGTAGTGCCTGGAGGTTTGTACAGTACGCAGGGCACATATGGGTGGGAAGTCACGAGTAAGAGCAGGTACAGATACTTTACGAGCACAAGCAGAGTACAGCCGTGTATCAGTAATGCTTACACATCCAACCTGAGTGTATCTCACCTCACTCTCTCATCCCCCCATATCTCACTTCGACTTAAGGTTATTTACCTGGAACATCCCTCTCTTTCCTCTCTACATGAACGTTCCCCTCATACATACTCCTCCCCCGGTTACTGAGACACGTCGTGTGTAGCCTGCTTGCTTTGGACGATAAATCCTCCGGTGTGATACATACATACATACATACATACATACATACATGTACATACATACATTAGCACCAAACCCTCCATCCAGCCCTTATCTCGCGATTCCCGTGTCTACGATACGATCAAGATAAAAAATAAAATAATAAAATAAAAATAAAAATAAAAAAAAGAACCCACGGTACCTAACCTCCTCCTACTGCGGGGTATTCCGCAAATTGGTTAGCTAGGTATATGTATGTAGAAATATGTGGAAATCATTATTTTCGGACCCCAACGTCCGTGTGGTTCGGTCCGGCCGCCCTACTCCGGCTCCTTGGCTGGATTGGGGGGAGGGCGCCGAGGGGCCTACGAAGAAACGCACGCACGTGGCTGGAAGGATGCAGTCAGTCATGCATGGAGGAGAAGTCACGAGTGTGGGAAGGGAAAGAGAGATGTTGCGCCAAGGTCATCATCATCGTGGTTATGGTGATGGTGAGCGCTCAGTGGTGGTTGTGATTGAAGTGATGATGGTGATGGTTGTGACGGTGGTGGTGGTGGTGGTGTTCTGATCAGATCATAATCTATCCGATGGTAGCCTACCTGCCTTGTCTTTGGCCAATCCAGCCCAGAGATTGGTGTATTGCTTTGGCCACTGATGTGTAGATTATGTACTCTAGGTGTGTAAATATCGAATGTACGCAGTATCTACATACCTAATCTACTATCTACTGTTTATGCCCGCCTATCCTACATGATACACTGTATCTTGCAAATCTTCCGCGATCTCAACCTTCTGGGCCCTAAGCCTAGGGCTGTCCTGTCCGTCCACCGTCGGTAAGTAGAGTAGGGATGCCCTAACTGGCCTTCTGTCTTTCATTGCTAGCAGAAAAACGCAACAAGCTCCGGGTCTACTCTGCTCTGTTCACTACCCTACACCACGTGTCATACCCAGCTAGCCCACCCCAAATCCACGCTTTGACGTTTGTGATCGATTCCGACTGAGCTTCTTCTTCATCTTCTTCACTCTCGGACCATGTGCTCTACATCATGATTACTCACTCGACGGACTGGGGAAGGACTGTCCGTCCGTCGATCGTCCCATCCATTCATTGAATCCCTCCCCTCCGCTGCCCCCCGAATCATTGAATAGTCAACCCCCACCTTTTGGTCCCGGTACATGGAGTACTCTGGACCCTGAGGGGTGGAAGGGATGGAGGGAGCCATCCGGAGGGACAGTTCCGCTTCGTCATGGTCCGAGATTAGTCTAGTAATCTACATGGCATCCAGCTAGGCTTCATATGTATATTGCCCCACCGGAAGTTCCCGACGATCTGTGCATGGCTGATCTAGCCAGTGGGTTTTGCCAGTGGAGAAACGGTAACGGAGTGATCTTCGTCTGGCAAATGAACGAGGTGGGATTTGCACGCAGCTAGCGATCGGATTACCTACCTACCCACAACACCCCCCGCCCCTACCATGCCCCTAAGAAAGCGCACTGCTTACTGGGTTTCGAGCGTGTTGAGTAGAGGAATTGCTAGGGTTCAATTGAAAGCCACACATGGCACCCATGGCTGCCTGGCTGGCCGGTTAGTGGTGATGCCATCGATCATCCATCCCCCCCCAGGACTCCGCCTCCTGAATCCCTCCCTAGCTTTGCCATGCCGGACCGTTAAGCTTCAGATTCAGATTTTCTACCTTGGACTGTGGTGGTGGTTTTGTCTCTCCTTTTCCGTAGACTATTCATGTCTGTCCCTGATCCTAGTATGCCCTGCTTGCTTGCGTGCGTGCGTTTGCGTGTTTGTGCGTTATCTGCGTCCCCCTCCGCACCCCATACTATTGCGCGCTTCTGTTTAGGAAGGCACGTGATTTGTTTCACAAACAACGCCCATAGGGTGGGAGGGTTATGTCAGTCATGGGTTATCACTCGGTAGGTAACGTTCACCTAGTTTTTCACCGTGGAGTAAGGGAATTCTCACCGCCGCCCGCCCGCTCGCCCCGCATGCCGGTGGGGGTTTGCGGGTTTTTTTTAGTCCTCTGCTGTTGTTGCTTTTGTCTTTTGGCGCTTCCCTTGAAAGTGCGGTTTTTTTAGGGAAAAAATGACTGTACCAATCATGAAGCGTGAAGTGGTCTGTGGTGAGGGGGAGGAAAAAAATTTCTGCAATAATCGATGTTACTTTTTTGCGATTGGGGATCTTGCGTGTTTTTCTCTTTGTCTATCTACCATTAGGAAATTCAGAAAGGCAATTGCAATTGTTCATGAAACATTGGTCACCGGGAAAAATTGATGAGAGGAATTGAAACGTTGTGGTTCGGTTCTTCGGGGTTAGGTGTTTACTATCGGATATGGGCCTGTAATGACGCTGTAGTGCTGGTGCTAGGAGCCGGTGAGGGTCAACAGGGAACGTGGAGAGGAATTCAAGAGGAATCGATTACGGCATTAATTGGAGTTTGCAATTTGGAATTCAGCTTGATGTCCTCAGTGCGCGGATACGCTACCTTACCGGCCTGCATTCCTCTGCTCTGCTCTGCCATTGACCTGCGATGTAGACCCTGTGTTAAAGCAGAGCACTGACCCGTTTGGAATTAAGAAAGTGCTGTTAGATGATGAGCAGAACAGGTTACCCGCGGGTAACATGGTATAGTTCAACGTTCGAAAATACATGGATCGATCCCGATACAACATATACGTCGTCTTTACCGTCTTTTCTTCACCAAGTCGGTGACCAATCCAGTGGCCCACTCGTTATCGGCATATATAATGCATGGAGTAACCATTCCACATTGGGAGAAGATGCCAATTCCCGTATATGTGGTTCCTGGCATGTTCACGGTTGAGTGGCGTAATACACGAGCGAGTCTGGCGTACTAGTGGCCACGGTGTGTATCAGATTCCGATCCCTATCTGAAAA
This sequence comes from Morchella eximia, assembly GCA_024713935.1. Taxonomy (NCBI): domain Eukaryota; kingdom Fungi; phylum Ascomycota; class Pezizomycetes; order Pezizales; family Morchellaceae; genus Morchella; species Morchella eximia. The sequence continues at coordinate 346,928 of JAMGZG010000002.1, forward strand.
TGGCTTCAGAACCTCTCAGCCTTGTCCATCATCATCCCCTCAGTGCAGTACCTACTAGCTTTGGCTTTGTTACGTTGCCGAGCGTGGTACCTGCCTAACGTACGGAAGTGCTGTCTCTGCTTTCAAGGCTCTGTTGGGGACTGTGAATCTTTGCCAGCCGGCCACGAGGTGACAGCTATAGTTTTGGAGAAAAAGGTCCGGTTGAGTACGGCATCGGTTCTCTCAGCTCTGGCTCTAACTTCTCACTCAGTTACTCTACTTACTTTTGAATCCCCCAGCTGGTAGGTATATCGGCATATATTCCAGCGAGCTCGGCATATATATCATATTTCTCTCTTCACCGGCATATGTATATATTCCCGCCGGGAGAGAGAGCTGGATCCAGACCCTGTACTACAATTATTATCCCCCCCCCAATTGCAAAGCACCCAATCCCCTCATCTCCCTTCTCGTTCCCATTTCTAAACACCGGGGAACTTGCCATCACATTTCTTTACCAGCCAGGCTCGGGAGAAATAACTCAGTAACTAATACCCTATCTCACTATTATACGCTCAGATCACGAGCACCCCCACTAAGCATTGTACTGGTTGGTTCACGACTGTTCTCCGCAACAATGGGTGCGGATACAGTGACCTGGGGACGCATAAACAATCCCATCTTGAGAAGCACTCGGAAAGCGGCCTCATTGGATGCTTGTAAACAAGACTGGGAGTGGCCTGGACTGGGCATCTGGATGTGCACGTGATGGAGGGATGGATGGACGTCCCCAAATGGCAATGCATTGAGAGAGAACTTAAGAGAGAGGGGCGTGGCGACACCTCCTACGCCGGTGGCTGATGTGGATGAGGGAGGAGATCGATAATGGTGGCTTTTAGTTGGTTTATTCTTTTTTTTAAATTCCTTTTTCTCGAACTTTCATTCAGCCTTGCATATAGTGGGAAAAAATAAAAATAATAAAAAAAGGGCGAAAATGTCGGAAGCCACCGTCTAAACTAATAGGTAGGTATAATTAACACTGCCGTGATGTGATGATGTATGTCTTTTGTTCCTGCATATATAGTGGTTTTCTTCTTCTTTTGTGTTGGGAATTTGGGGGCAATATCGAGACCTTTTTTGTCTCGAATCGTGAGATTGTTGTTGGTTGAGGAATCAATTCGACGTCGACGTTCTTCACCTCCACCGAGGTTCTGCTATTATCGCACCACACTGAAATAGGTGCACAAAAGCTCGTGCTGCATTGAAAATGAGGCACAGGAGACCAACCAGATGTCTTGCTTGGTTTGAGCTGGTTATTTAGGGTTGGCAAAGAATATGAATTTAGTCTCGTGATGGACGTATGTAAAGCTTGCTTTGCGTCGAGTGGGTGCGAACAAAACAAAAAACCCACGTACAATGTACTCTAGGGTTGGTGCATTGATCTACAGGTTTTGGTTTTTGCAATTGCAACAAACCTGTTCTCCTAGGCCTACCTCCTAGGTAAAAGCAGAAAGATAGGCAAAGGCACGTAAGGGTTTTCCCGCCGACGCTCAATTGAGTTTGCAATTGCGATAGGAGTTACGTATGTTCACTTACACCGCACAGAGACGTCCGCTATCTGTTTGCTTTTGCGTTGTGTGAATGGGTTATTTCTCCCCTAGTTCTCCGTTTCAAAAGCTCCAAAGTTCGATTCCATGGATCGGTGGTTTCGTGTGCTATCTATCTATCCTAGCCTGAGGACCCCAATCTGCATACATATACAATTAAAACTGAGGGGTAAACGGACTGATGTATGGATTTGACGGACAGACGGGTTTTCTGCCCCTCTCTCTCAGGGTTTTCCCAACACCCCAACTCCTGGATCGACCGGGTGCTGATCAGAAACGGATTCAGAAGATCTCAAACAAGCCACCGTACCACACACGCAAGGGGCTGAAACCTTTTCTTTTGTTTTTTCCGTTCGTTTATGTGGGAGGGAAAAAAGGAAACAAAGAAGGGGGAGGGAGGGGCGGAGAAGGAGGAAAAAGTAAATATGGGTGGGAGCTGAATCTCATGGTGATGAGCGGGGGGCAGATAAGAGTTCCCGTTGACCTTTTTCCCTCCATCAACACCCGAAGTTTGAACCCCACGAGGCGGTGTGCTGGGGGGGATATATGATATGATTTGGTGGTACAGCGGTTGGGGGGGTGGAGGTGGGGGTGGCCGAGATGGGGCTGGGGCGATTTTTGATCATTGACTTGTTATGGATGTAATGAAAGGAGGTTCCTTTTGTGTATGAAGAGAGAATTAAGGGTTCTGTACCTGTATTTAAGGGGATTAGTTAGGTAGATACATGCAAGCAGGCGACTTGGTCAGGGTGTTTCATGAGGTGCTCTAGCCACGTGATTGCGAGTGATAACTGGTGACGCCAAATAAAATGATAGAGATAGAAGTTCGACGCATTCAAGTACTGGTAATAATGTAGATATATTTGTTCTTACTGTAGCTATTATCCATAGTAGTCAGGATACATGTAGTCTTACCATCATCGACCGACGAGTGTATGGCATGTCGTGCAAGTTTGATGCTGATGGAAATGAAAATACGTATATACTTGTACATGTAGGTTAATTCATTATATATAGAGCTGTTGACCGTTTGGGGCATACCAACTAAACTTATGCCATTCAATAAAATTCGTTCTGCTTACGCTGAATGTATGTCCCTCATATTTTTTATTATAGCGATTAATAAGACAAAACCTTTCCCCCCACTACAAAGGTTTATAATACCAGCCGAAGATAGGTATGTGATATTCTGGCAATATATATACATGTACGTAGTCCAGTCACCCGCTCAAATAGTCTGTCTTCCGCTCAGCTACCCGTTTCTTCTTGAACCAGCGCCGGGCTAGCTATCAACGTACGTACCAGGCAGAACACACCCTAAGAGATGAGGATCTATCTAGCAACGGAAGAGTTGACCTGAGTGACTTTAGATTCTACTAAGCCAGCGGAATATTGTGGCACTATTTTACAAAAAAATCTTTTTGCCTTCGTGATTTTGCATCCTGCCAATTTATCCCGAAAGCAAACGTTGTTTAATTGTTTATCCACGATTTATAACCATTTCGCAGAGATGCTATCCAATCGAGGGCCCATTCCTCTTAGTAGTAGCTGAGTAGGACTCCCAAGCTGTGTAAAGGGCAGTTTTGAGCATTGGGGGTCTTTGGTAGTTCCTCATCTCCGCCCCACTAATTCTCCTCTTGCCACGACCCCTTCCTTTACCTCCACTCTTCTGGTACTCGCAGAAGGGTTGGGGCGTACCTCACAATTAACTTCTATTGCCAGTATATCCTGCTAATGAGCCTTGTGCTACCTTTAGCTGGCTTGTGGATTTGCGGTGGTCTTGCGATTGCATCAAGCCGTCAGTTTGAGATTATATCTCCTTAATTGTGTACTGATATACAAAGCTAGCGCCTCCGGGGTAAAGATTGGTTTAGATAGCCGTAAACAACTATGCTACAGCCCCCATTGGACATGAGTTAGAGAGGGCTCTACCTTTCTTTCAGTTCCGTGCTCAGATTGTCTTGCGCCGATATCTGCACAGACAAAGCCCGAGAACGAGTCTAGTTAATGAGTTCCGTGGTTTTTCGGTTGAGGTCCCAACATCTAGGTCAAAGATGTTTTAGACACCCCGGCCCTAACGTTTTGACACAGGTTTACCACAAACCCTACCTGTTTTGCTAGGCTTAAGCACCCCGGATCTCTCGCTATGACATGGAGCACAGACCCCGAGGGCCATAGATCTTTTGTCACACACAAATAACTCCTTCTGTCTCAAGTATTTTCATAGGATGGAACCGTTTCCCCTTGTATGGATGTTGCGACTTGTGTTGAAGTAATTATCAACTTGATGGGCTCCTAATGCGTGTACATGCTAGTCCATAGCCAAGATATATAGATCGCAGCACCGCCTATTATACGTACGTGCGCCAGATGCCTAAAGCGTGTGGAAGGAACTCTGATACAGCAAGCTGTTGTCTGTTTACCGAGCAATGTGGCTACCGAGATTCAGCCAATCAATCAATTAATAGGAGCAGGGAAGGATCGGATCTATAATTCACGAGTGATCACCTATGATTCATATACCAGATGGAATTGGCGTGGCCAGTATACTCGCACGTTAATTAAAATGGTCGGATATAGTTGCAACCAAATGCTTACTAAATTTCCGACCTTTTAATTAACGACTGAGTATAACCGGAGACGAATATCTGGGCTCATTGTTTACTCAATAGCTCTTTTGGCTCCTAAAAATGGTTGGAATGCTATTATTTCCATACAAATATTTCCAATGACTTGCAATTCCTAATATATACTCCGGCGGCCCCAGGAATGTGTACCAAATGGCCCCTCCAACCCCAATATTTAACCAAGCCCAAGCCCAAATGCCACAATAATAAAAGACAAAGACAAATGAAAAGTAGTAATGAATGAATGAGTTAAACACTTACAAAGGAAATTTTGCGATTGGTGCAACCATGTGATATACGAAACGCCCTCGGTCAAACAAATGTCCACCATGAAAAGTTAATGAACGGCAGAGTCCACAATTTGAACTCGTAGTCCCCCCCCCATACCCCTAGTTCTCATACTCTCCATAAATTCTCTGCTGCCTTTAAAATCACTCTACGCCTTATACAACGTATCAACAAAACCAATTGCCATCGAATTGATGACGCTTTTGTTTGGAAGGCTCCCCGCAACACCATAAAGAGCCGCAGTATCTCCTGCCGCAGCCTTCGAAGCCCCGCTTTTCTCCCCTCTCAGCTTCACTTCCTTCACTGCCTTCTCGAGATCCTCCAAAAACTTTCCTGTTGCAGACACAGTTGGTTTTGTGCACGCGATATGGATCGCCGGTGGGTCTTGTAGCGCATTCAAGTGCCATCCAAGCGTATTCATCTCATCTGCAACCTCATAGATGTTTATGGTCTTTGATGAGAATGCGACTACGGATACCATAGGCTCCCCTAGTACATAAAGATCAGGGCCGAGCTTCTCGCGAATGCCAGATTCAATTATTTTTGCGGCGCCGACAATATCGCGGCAAGAGGTAGTGTATCCGTTTTCACCTTGTGTCATTAGTGATACCCAAGTTCCAGCAATGAGACTCCCAGCGCGAGACCCCGCGAGGGTGGGTGAGGCGTAAACGCCACCAGGCCAAGTAGCAGTGATAAAATATCCGTATGCCCTGAGCTTCTTGGTACGGAATAAGAGTACACTGTTACCCTTAGGAGCAAATCCATATTTATGCGTGTCACAAGAAATCGATGTAACACCTTTGATCCGGAAGTCGAATGGTGTAGTCGGGAACCCGGCCTTTTCAAGGAACGGTACGAGGAAGGAACCAAGGCAGGCGTCAACGTGAAGTGGAATACGGCGGCGAAGAGCAATCTTAGAGAGCCCCGAGATATCGTCGATTATTCCGTGGGGGAAATTCGGAGCGGAGCCAACAATCTGTGTAAAGTTAATATCGAGCATATCCTAATTATATACCTGTAGTATGCGCTTACCAAAACAGTGTTATAATTAACCAAACGGTTAACAACCTTCAGATCTACCTTAAGAGTAACCGGGTCGACAGCAACGTGGTGCACAGTGATTCCAAAGTAGTGACCAGCCTTGTCAAATGCAGCATGAGCAGTGACAGGGACGATCATTTCAGGTTCTGAAACACTCCGTTCAACATATGCTTTAGTCCTTGCAGATAGACAAGCCATCAAAATACTCTCAGTACCACCGCTAGTGGTGATACCCCCAGCAGTAGACGGCGCATTAAACATAGCCAAAACCTAATATCATGTTAGGAAAGCACTATGATGTCATCGATATTAGGGTGGTTATGTACCATAGCAACAATCTCAGCCTCCATTTTCCTGACACCTGGGAAAACATCCGGGTGTAAAGGGTTGGAAACAGAAAACATCCTGTATGCCTCACTTTGTAGATTTAATAACTCGTCACCGCCATGATAGACGGCACCAGACACATGGCCAGTTTCCCATGAAGTATGTTCCATTTCACTCAATCTTCAGTATAATATCAGCAAAACCTCACCATAAAAGCGACCCAATGTATTTCTTACTGTTTCAATTCTTCCTTCGCTTGCGTTTCCGTGAAGCCCTCCTTAGGCAACGCAAGATATCTTGTCACACCAGGTCCTTTGGGTACAAGCTTGTCCTCCAGCTTTTTCAACGCCTCATCTACCTGTGCCTGGACTTTCCCTCTGACACCTGGTGCGTTGAGGAATAGACCATACGCATATCTTCGCATATATGCATATCCATCGAAGAGTGTACCCAAAACACCACGACCACGAAGTTTTCGAACTGCACGTCTAAAATGGCGGAGGATGAAGTAGGCGAATACAATATTGCGCATTCTAGTCGTGTTAGTGAACGATAGCCGCTGGAGGAAAGGAGTAACTAACAGATCGAGATTAAAGACGAGATGCGGCGACTTCCTAACGGCCGCGGTCTTCGCAGAGGCAAAGTTCCGCAGCGAGACAGGGACACGAGAGGAGCCTGCCATGATTAACAGTTCTCTTCAGTGGTGGAGTTCAACTCCTGAAGAATGCGTTTTGTTTTCGACTCTTGATGTCGATGTTAGCTGGCAGTAGTTCGTTTCCTCGAAGCTGGGCAACAGAAGGGTCGACGAGATCAAAGCGGTGACATGTGCTCGTACCACAGGATTTGTATCGTAAGCTGTTGGCTTGTAATAAGTTGTTGCCTCGGTTCCCGGATGGAGAAACGCGTTGCGTCCACACTCGCTCGCTCGTTCATTCCACAATTCGTTCCAAACCCCCGAGAGCTCCTGCCAAATTAAACGAATAGCCCCATGAGAAGTGGCAGTCCCCGCACGCAGATATGCATGTCCTGTCACTCGTTCGAACGTGCAAACACCCTTCAGAAGCCATTGCTTAGTCATCATTCTACCGACTTATTTTGTCAGACTAGGGGTTGGCCGGTGTTACCACCGCTAAGAGTGGTTTTGATGTTTTTAATATGGGTACCGTTTGGAACTGGTAAATAGTCATCGGTACACAAATTTGGCTGTGAGAATTTGACCAAAACTACGTACATGTAGTTGCCAGAAAGCTACTAAGTAGTCCGACCTCGAATGTCCCGGTTATTGCGATAATATTACTACTTTATAACCAAATTATAAATATATGATACAATTTTCGATAGAGCGTACTTTTTACGAGGAGTTAATTGAATCGCTTGCCGGGCTGTGGAATACGGCAAGAATGATATAAAATACGCTGGAGGCCAGACACCACAGTAATTTACTCCACGTTCACATTTCATATCCTACCAGTGTACTCGCCATAAGAACCAGAAAATGCAACTGAGAAAACAGGTATCATTTGTATGGAGTGGCGCCGATCTGCCATACAAAATAGGCATTTGCATTTCTGGTTCTTTCCCCTACACGCGAGTATATCACAGGTAGTGTGAGGGACTGTTTCATACACCAGGTAACGGGGACAGAGGGGTACCTATGTAAGTATTCAGCAACCAGGTACTGGTCGACAATCCTATGAACCATATGATCTCATATTATATTGACGTGGAGCCTCCAGTAAAATAACCCATAGAACACTGGCGTAGAGCCTGATTTCACACCAATGGAGCATGCCTTTGTAGATGATATTTTTTACGGCGGATTACATGTATTCACAAAGAAATATCAGTGTAGGTGTAGGTACTCTACTCTAGGTATTGCACCTGTGTTTCCCCAGATACGGAAAATAGTTAATCCGGTGATACAGGGTTAGGGTGTGTTACATACATTGCATCTGCATGAGAAAAAAAGCTAGAAGCTTGGACCATGCATGTGTCTAACCTTCCCCACATTGGTTGGCCGAAAATTTGGGAAACCGCCCAACCTTCCACCATAGAGTATCATAGGCGCAACAATTCACAATGGGAAGATCGCAACCAAACATCATTGTCACCGGTACTCCCGGCGTGGGTAATATTCTCTTCCTACAGTATCGCACCGCAAGAAGCGTTTCTTAACAGATCAAATGGCATATAGGGAAGTCATCTCACTGTGAACTCATCGCACAAACTACTGGCCTGAAACACCTCTCGATAAACCAAGTTGTCAAAGAGAAAGGCTGCCATGACGGTTACGACGACGAGCTTAAAACCTGGATCGTTGACGATGATAAGGTTTTTATTACTTTCGATATTCAGTTGGTGCGCTAACTTAGAGAATTCGTCAGCTTCTCGACGAGATTGAAGAAGACGTGATGAAAGGAGGTTATATTATCGATTGGCACGTCTGCGATGTTTTTCCAAAGAGCTGGATCGACCTAGTGGTAGTTCTACGGGCAAATTCGACAATTCTATATGATCGACTTAAGGGCAGGAACTATCCAGGTACAGATTTTTGAGTCCTTGTTTTGTCTGCGGTGTACTAACGATATCGCCACTTTATAGAAAAAAAGCTTCAAGAAAACCTGGACGCAGAGATTATGCAGGTGATACTAGAAGAAGCTCTAGAATCATACGACGAAGAGATAGTGGTCGAACTGCAAAGCAACGACACCGACGAAATCGATAGCAATGTGGAAAGAATAGACTCATGGCTAAAGCAGTGGAAATTGGATCATCCGGACGGAATATAGAATTCTTGTATCAAGTTTTAATTACAACTGGATATAGCATAATGGCTTAGAGAGAAAGAGAAAGTCGCGGTTCAGTCTAATACTTCCCTCTACCACCTTCGGGAGCATCAAACTGCCACTCCCTTCCAGCGGCCTTTCTGATACCCATCCCATCACCGGCAATATTGATAGCCCTTGATTTGACCTCCTCTCCAAACCCATCAAAGAAACTACCACCATCAGAGGAGGTATCATGACCACCCATGTTACGACGGTCCACAGGCTTTGGGGCCGCAGATGGAGGGACACTCCCACCGCTGCCACCGCCATGCTTCTCCTCAAGCCAAGCAGTCAGTTTTTGAAGAGCCTTGAAGCGGTGAGAGATCTTGTTCTTTTGGTAGGAGTCCATCTCCGCGTAGCTGCAAGATAGTTAGATATGACTCAATAAATGTATGGTATCGGTAAGCACTTACGTTGAACCTTCATATTCAAAGATAGGGTCCCAGCCAAAGGAACCCTCGCCCCTTGCCCTCACGACCTTTCCCTTTGTCCTGCCCTCAAAAAGGATGGGCTCACTGCCAGGCTCGCAGTAAGCAAATGTGCATACGGCATATGCTGTCTTGTCATCGTAGGCTGCAAGCATGTTGGTGAGGCCTCGAGTGCCGATCTCCTTCAAGAAGTGTTTGCTAGTAAATAGTTAGCATCTCTTCACAACATGCTAAGGACTTCTCTATAGGGATGTTTGGAACGTACACATATGGGCCTGGAAGCCCTTTGAGAGCATCGAAGCACAAGCAGGTGTCCTCGACAATAATTGGGCCACCGATCTGATTCGAGTCGTTAGCAATCCGCACAAAGTTTTCCATTTTGCATTCATTCGAAAGGCAAACGGGGGGTAGAAACCTGTTCAGCGGCGCGCTTTGCCTTATCCCTTGTGATTTCCTCAATAGTCCCCTGAATTTCGGTGATTTCGACGTTCTTGCTCTCAAGATTCACACCGCTGGCACTCAAAATTGCCTTGGCCTCAGCAAGCTTTCCGGCGTTTGAGGTGACGAAGAAGAGAGTTCGTGAAGACATTTTCTCGTTGGGTTATTCGTGTGAGTGATGGGATTGATGAAATTGTTGTTGTTTTGATGAGATGGGTGAAGGAACGATGGAAACTGACGAATTAATAGTGAATTTTGAAGGGGTTGAGGCTTAAAGTTTAAGACATTTTCCTCTCTTGGACTGACTGTGCCAGCTCAGAGACGGGACCATCCGAGGGTCCGAGAGAGAAGCGGGATTCTTAATGCAGGTCTCCAGTGGCAAGTGCTAGGTGCACTTGCACTGCAGGGTCTACCGTCTACAGTCGCAACTCGATATGCCGGATTGCCAAGATTCGAAGGATTTCGTACGGGATAGTAAAAAATCCGGGATAGCAAATTGATTTTGGAGTAAGAAAATTAAAATCCCAGAGGATTTCGTACGGGACAGCAAGGGATCCGGCGTATTGAGATCCGGCATATCGAGTTGCGACTGTACTCTACATACTTCGAGAATTTAATAAGGAGTCCAACTTACAAGGGGGGGTTAGAAGTTGGTGGAAGCAAAAATTGCTTGTCTATATGTAGGGGTATTGTACTTATGTCAGATATGTCAAGTGAAGTGTAAAGAGTGATATACTATGATTCATCTGTTAGATCCACGCGTTTTTTTTTTTTTTGTGGGGAAGCAGAGCACTCTACATAACAATAGGATTGTATCACAACGCGTCGCCTAAATGGATTCCAGGACCTCGACGCGTTAACCCGCGACAAGTACTCTGGGACTCACGGAACCTTGATATTAGACCAGCCCACAATCCCGATATTTACGGAAAGCTCAAGTATGAATGAATACCGCGACTATCTCAAAGATGCCATTATTGTGCAGAAGACTGTGGTTGGTTTTTCTACCCTTTCTAAACCCGTTGCAAATATGGGGGATCTAAATTGAATCACCACTAATTATAATGATGAATAGGTGTCTTACCGAGTCCTAAGCCGAGCTTTGAAAGTCCATGTAAACCAAGCCAAAGAGTTTGCTTATCCTTCAAACAGCTCCAATCATTTTGTCTAGCTAACGATCCTATCCTGTAGAATGTTGTTTGACTTCTACACCTCCGAGAATGCTACCAAGCCAAAATCTATACATGCAACCTATATAGTCACTGGATATCGCAAACCCCAACCACCTACCAGTACGAGGGGGAGAGAAAGCACCGATGATGATAATGACACCGTAATGTTCGACAGTTCATTTCCAGGAACTCAAACTACAGTTACTGCGGGTGAAGTAAAGAAGGGATTGTGTAAAGTTGTTGAGCTATGCCAAGAGGAAGAGCTAGAAGGTTAGTATTTTCTTTATTTGTGGGTGGTTCGCAATTGTTAGGTCCAATCGAGAATAAACTATGCACTAGGCCGCTGGGATTGATAAGCTAACGAACTCTAATTCATAGCGGTTAAGGCAGAGTTAGAGAAGGTTTTGAGTGTACATCTGTACAGCTTAGAACAAGTACGATTAGAGGTTAGTCTCAATGTTATCAATTCGAATAGTATGATTTTGATAACTTGTCGCTGATAAGGCCATTTAAAAATTATCCAGGATTTTACGATTCTCACGGGATGCTCTGCAAAAGTACTTGCAATTCGTCAAAATGAAGATCTTTTGGAGCTTGGAGCTACCTATGGCATTATTTTGAATCCTAGTGCTAAGGTTTGTGGTCAAGCTTAATCTGCTTGGATCGTTGCATACTAACTATAGTATAGAGAACGGGTAATCGAGCCCCCCCACCGGTACTAGAGCCGAGAAAGGCAACTATATCTGTTGGTCAAGAAAAAAAAAAAGAATTACTAGCAAAAGAGGATCAGGTGGTAGTGAAAAAAGAAGCTGCAGCGAAGAAGAAGGAGGCCAAGTCAGAAACCAGAGACGACCCAGAAGTAAAGGCGGAAATGAAAGAAAAGAAGCCTATTGCAAAAACGTGCGTTCATTGATCACTGATTTGATTCATTACTAAATTATACTGATTCGTTTTATGATTATAGCTCTACATTACCCTCAACGAAAACCGCTTCGGCTGCTGCCAAAGCTAAACGAGGCCAATCTAATGATATCTTTAGTTCATGGAAGGCAGCGCCGAAAAAGAAGACCACAGACCCGGTTTCGGAAACCAATTCTGTATGGCCATGCCCTTTCCACCTGATTTATTTGCCGGCCGCCTCAGCTAACATTGTACCAGGCCGCACAAAGTCCAAGAGTGGAGGAAGGTTGGTCATTTTGACGTCCAAAAAATCAAATATGATTATCGAAATTTTGGGAAATTATCGCTAACTTGTGAGTTTGTATAGAGTCTTCAAAAGAAGATATCGGCGATGACGATGATGAATTAAATGATGAAAAGTCCCAATCACCTGTCCACGATGATACCGAATATGCAAGAAAGAGAAAGGAAAAGGATGAAGAGCTTAGAAATATGATGGATGACGATGATGAAAAAGGTAATGCTTCCCTATATAGATTTTCCTGATAATTATGAACTTACTTGTTAATCGTAATTAGATATTAAAATGGAAGATGACGAAGAACCGCCAGTTAAGATGGTTAAGATTGAGAATCAAGCTGAATCACCCGATATACCCACTGGAGCAGTTGCAGGGGTGGTAACCAGCGGCGGTAGAGTGAGGGGAAAGAGAAAGGTGCTAAAAAAGATCCAAAGTAAAGACAGTGATGGATACTTAGGTTTGTCCTCTTTTAATTTTAGCATCAGTCTACAACTACTTACTTTCTGTGCAGTCACCAAAACGGAGCATGTTTGGGAGTCGTTTTCAGAAGACGAGCCTGAGCCACCGAAACCAAAGCCAATGGTGAAGCCAGTGGCTAAGGGCAAGAAGAACAAAGATAATCAGTCAAAGGGGCAAGGGAATTTGATGTCTTATTTTGCGAAGAAATAACCTGTGGCAAATGGCTCTCTAGGGATTTGTGTGATTCCGGGATAGGATGCGGCGTTTTACCCTTTACCTATCGTTGCTTTTATTGAGGGATGCAATTTTGTATTCTAGTTCGATTCTTGTATTCTACATAAGTGGATCCTTGCGATTTATTAATTGGGCACATTGGGGATTTTTTCTGGAATAGATTAAGAATGGGGAATAGTAAAGATCCAACAAATAATACCGTTTCTACGATCTACATTGTATATCTCCATTATAATAATGTAACACTAACCCTCATACATGTAGTGAATCACAGTTTATGGATTCATATGCCTAGTATGTGAAAGTGATTGAAGAGAGGTGAGAAGTGAATATACAAATCTAAAAAAACAAAAAACAAAGACGATTCCAAACTCCGAATTAATGGTACAGACGCATGTAGTTAGAGCTGTGTAAGAGTTTATACAGTAAAATTCTACATATGATCAAGGGGTCGGCCGCAAGACGCCGTTATCGTCATATTTCGCTTCTATTGATCGAGGATTGTCAATTAGCATAAATGGAAAAACCTCAGTCCTTGAAGGCTGTACTCACTGAAGAAGGTATATGAAAGAGTGACTGTCTCAATTCCCTTCATTTGAGGATCTTCAAGGAAATCAGGATCTATGAAAAAGAAAACCGGCATATCCACCTCTTCTCCTGCATTCAATTTTTGCTCTGTTTTTATTTTTTATTAGCAACATGGCTTCAGCCAATAACCATAATTATTAGTGAGCCCACCTTCAAAGCAAAAACACTGTATCTTTGAAAAATACGGCGCCACTTGTCCCGGGGTTACGCTATATGTAGCAACACCAATGATATCCTCCTTACTCAGGTTCTTGGCCTTATAGAATGCCAGAGCCGTCTCGCCAGGAAGCACCCGGACCTCGCGCTGCTGAGGGGTGAATTTCCACTCAAGCACATCGGAGACCGAGGCATTGAAGGTAATACGGAGACGTTTAGCCTGTCGTTGTGGGATCAACTTTTCGGGGGTGAATCGGGTCTGGTCCGTTATGGGAGTACCGCCAAAGCCGGTACGCTGGCAGATGGCACGGTAGAGAGGGACAGAGGCATAGGCAAGTGTCAAAGTGACAATTCCGAGACTGAAAGTGACCGTTTTATTTAGTTTTTCTTAATCTTCAATGTCCTATATTATTTCCATTTTGGGTAGAGAGAAAACATTGAGGAGAAATATGATATATTGAGAAAAGGATATTGAACAGGAATTGGTATTTAACAAATAATTATAGTGAATTCTCTAACGAGTGGTAACGAACCTCGCAGTATAATATAATCCACTCGAGTTTTTTGCTCTGTACTGGTCTCTCATATTCGGAATCTTCCTCGGCGCACCACCAGCACTGGTATTCGGACCAACAGGCGCCGCCCTCACTGTCAAAGTGGACGAAAAGAACCTCGGCCTCAATTTCACTGCCCGTTTCCCCAACAGCATGTCCGTACAATTAGAACATGTCCATCCCGCAGCCGTAGCTCTTTTAATGAGCGACATCGTATAATAATTCGGAGATTTTTGAACCAGAACCTGGCGTCATTCGGCGCTCACCAAAATCTCCGGAACGGCGGCTGTCCGGGTAACCACTGCGACAGTGGGGTCACTTCTGTTCTTGGCAGCAAACAACCGGACCTCACCCGATCTTTTGATTGCCCACATCGACCCATCGCACATCTCCAATTGTCCTCTTTGCGCTCCCGGAAACACAACCTCTCCACTCTTCACGACCACAGAAAAAATCCGCAACTATGTCCGACGACGAAAGAGAAACCAAGCCATTCAAGTTCGTTACTGCAGGCATGTGGCCGATCGTCCCACAGTTTCTCGGGTTGAGAAGTGAGGGAAGCCAAACTGACAGGGTGTGAATTGAATAGGCTTTGACGCTCGATTCCCTCACCAGAATCAGACCAAGCACGTATGTCACCCCATTATGCCTGTTCGATGAGGAATTATACCCCGTATATGCTAACCTTTATCCTGGGTGTTACTAGTGCTGGCAAAACGTCTGTTCCCCGTAACCTGCAATGCCTATCGCGTTTCACGATGCCTTAACTCATATATGAAGCTAATATAATACCGAATTTCTCCAGTACGTTGACTACTACAAGTGCATCAACGCTAAGGGCGAGGACTTTGCTCCTTGCAAGCAAGTACGCTATTTCCCCAAGGCCCTTTCGCCCGGCTTCTAAATTCTAATCATAAAACTCAAGTTCTACCTTGCCTACCGGTCCCTTTGCCCGAATTCATGGCTCGAGAGATGGGACACTCAACGCGGTACGCTGCCATAGTCCCCAACGTTGATCTCGGTTTTCTAACGAACTAACGTAAACTGCAGAGAACGGAAACTTCCCTGCCAAATTGGACTCTTAGATTGTCCCCGAATGACAAACCATTACTGTATAGCTCTAGGTGAATACGTGAAATAAGATTCCGTGAAGTTGCACGGTGTATAGAACAAGGTGGGTAAAGGTGTTTTTTTTGCGGCATATGGAAGGTGATATCAATCAATAAAATATCGAATTCGATTGCATTTGTGGTAACTTTGGATGAATAATTGCGTTTTAGCTCTCTCTGAGAATATTCTTGATGACACATTTGTAATGAAACACCTCAATTGATATTTACCTCCCTTTTTTATAATGTGGTTCAATAATCTTACGATCCTGGGTAATTTCCCTGCAATTATAGGCCGAAGTTGGAAGTTGTAGTGGATTTCATCAACTTAGTAGTTTCATGTAGTAAGAGTTCAAATCTAATCTTTTTTGAGAGTGTATGCAGTCCCGAGTGACAGCTCATGATCAAGGTTAGTCACATGCTGTCCATTTTAATTGATGGCTTTGAGGCAAGTACCGTCGCCTCAAGGCCCTAGCCTGATAACCGTCATACTATGTGAAATACCAAACCTCTCCAATTGTGAACTGCCCAATCAAAGCCTTCCTCTTCACTTTTAATACGATTTTAAGCCCAACTACAAGACGAGAAGGCGGACAGTTGATTTGTACTAAACCAGCGCACCGGACCAATGGAGCCACCGCAAACATTTGATCGTCGAGATAAAAAAAGAGAGTTATATGGTCCACGTCCAATGAATCGACCAGGTCCAATGTCTAGATCACCAAACCCCCCTCCATCCGCTGCCCCACAGTCATTCCGGCGGCTGAGCTACATTCCAACAACAGCTTCTTTACCTCTTGAAAGCATCCAAAGCAGAAATGCAAGCCGAAAAAACGTCGATGTCGACGAGGCCGAAGAAAAAGGATTGTCAATTCCTAAACGAAGTTTACAAGTCAGGGTGGTGAATGTCTCATCGGAATTCATATTTCTTCCATCGAGTGGTGAAACAAGTACTGTTGCAAAGGCTAGCTCACTTCATTCGCATTCATCCATCATACCTTTATTGAAAGCACAGTCTTCCATGTCATCTATTCAAACTGTTGGTGACTACTCCCGGTATCCACAATGGTCCCAAAAAGAAGCCAGCTCGTCCGAAATTTTTTCAGCACTCCCAGCACTTACCATTGGCAGTGATTATAAGGAAGGGCAGTTTGATGATAAATCAATCCTTCATGAAGAAGACCCTGAGCGTGGTTTCTCGTTATATCCTGAGCATGGTGGTATATCACTCCAGTACCCCACAATCAACGAAATAGAGGATGACGACGCCCTTCATGATCCAAATTCAAACGAGAGGATCAGGCCTAATTACAAAAGGATACTTATGGGAGTTCTGTACTGCACGATATTTACTTGTGGTGTTTTTAGTTTGTTTATTGTATGGCCTGTCCTTACTTATACCAGGCTCGCACGGGAAGGGAAATCGGACTCAGGTGGTGAAGAGCAACTTTCCACCATAACCTACCCAATTTTGGGTGCCGCAAGAGCATTAATAGATGCTGATACGCCAAAATATGCAATGACACGAGATTCAGTAATAGGGGGTGGAAAACTAAAACTAGTATTCAGTGATGAGTTTAATAAAGATGGGAGGTCATTTGGCGAAAATGAAGACCCTTTTTGGCAGGCCATGGACTTTCATTATGCTTCCACTAATGATTTAGAATGGTATGATCCAGATGCTGTGACAACAAAGGGTGGAGCTCTTCGTTTGAGGCTAGACGCATTCAAAAACCACAACCTTGATTATCGGTCTGGAATGCTTCAGAGCTGGAACAAACTCTGCTTCAAGGGCGGTGTATTGGAGGCGTCAGTTTCGCTTCCAGGTCCCGCTGGTGTTCCTGGACTGTGGCCGGGTATTTGGACCTTGGGTAATCTTGGTAGGCCCGGATACATGTCGACGACTGATGGGGTATGGCCATATGCATACGACGAGTGCGATGCAGGCATCACTCCAAATCAGTCGAGCAGCGACGGTTTATCATTTCTTCCAGGTCAAAGGTTTGCAAGATGTGTCTGTACAGGAGAGAATCATCCAAGTCCCGGAACTGGCCGTGGGGCGCCAGAAATTGATGTCCTTGAGGCAAGTACTGATGGAAATCTAAGACTGGGTATCATCACGCAGTCCAACCAAATTGTAGGCTTTCTATCCTTATAAAAGTTATGCACATATCGGTGACTGATCTTTTAGGCGCCGTTTGATATTTGGCATAGGCCTGATATAAACTTTCTAGCAATCAAGAACCCTATTGTTACTCAGATGAACGGGTGGAGTGGTGGGCCCTTTCAACAGGCCATCAGTGGTATGCATCTTTGGATTATCTGTATTTTTCGACCGACTAACTGATATTTTCAAAGGGGTTACCACTTTGAATAATGAGTGGTACGACGGGAAACAAGTGAGCTTGATCATCTCAAAGGGGCCAGGAGTGGGGGGCTTATCGTTGATATAGTTTCAAAAATATGCATTCGAGTATAGACCGGGAAAACGTAACGGCAAGATTGCGTGGTTTGTTGGCGACGAAGAAACCTTTAGAATGACAGGTGATATAGTTACATCTTTAGAGTCGGGGTTCTTTCGTGTATCTTCTCATTAACATTTACAGGTAATGCAATCGGTCCAAATGGAAATATCGGTCAACGAGACATTTCTCGAGAACCTATGTCTATTATATTAAACCTTGGCCTCAGCACTTCATGGACGTATATTGACTGGAATATCTTAGGGTAAGTCGAGTTGAAAAGATATGGAATTATCACACATCAAGTTTGACCGAATACTTAGCCCTAGATTGACTGACGGTGTAACGATGTACATTGACTACATACGTATCTATCAAGAACAAGGGAAGGAGTCAGTTACTTGTGATCCACGTAAGTTTAGTCATTTCTATCTACATTGAGTGCGCGTTTTGAATTCATCTTGTTAAATGCTCTTTATCTTTCAGCGGGGTTCCCGACGACTGAGTACATAAAAAACCATCTGGTTGCTTACATGAACCCAAATCTTACGGTGAGTCATGGTATCTAAAAATGACAATAAAAAATATTGATGATTGAAAAACTACATGTAGTTGTGGAAGGATACGGGCTATGAGTGGCCCAGGAATGAATTAGTTCCAGGCTGCTGAAATGGATTTGAGATGGGCTGGCGTCCTTAATATTCGCAATAGCCTAAAATGCCGTCGCGGATTCGATGTCATTATCACTACTCGCACAAGTAATAGGAAAATTGTCTCTAACTTTATAAGAGGCTCCAGCGGAATCAATGCGCTACACTATTGGAAGGTATGTGGAACATCATAAGATATCACTCGTAGCATAAAAACTGCAGAGACTGCAAAGGGGGGGGGGGGCACTTCCAAAACAAGCGAGATTTGACAGGGGCTTCTAGAAACAACCCCGGCAAGCCATGACAAAAGAGTGCATTAATAATTGAGAAAAGGCTTGGCGTATGCGGCTATTCAATTGCCCCTCCAAACCCCGCCATCCAAAAAATCTTTCCTTTGACTATATGTACTGACACCCTCTTGACCATTGACTCGATCTTCCTGGTAACTGACTCGATCTTCCCAGTAACTGACTCAACTCTAAAGTATATATAAACAACAGAAAGACTCTTGTACCCACTCGATATCACAATAGCTTCATATACAATAATCATCGACGCATAAATAGACAAACATGGCGCTTTCCGCTGAGTCCAAGCAAGAGGATATGTTCCAGTCCATTGGCAACCAGGTCAACGCCGTCGCCAGTAGCGGCGCAAACGGCGAAGCTGTAGAAGGTGGCGAGAACTTTACTGTTGACGAGCCGCAAATTGTGGACAACATTGGTATGTTTCGTGCGCCGAGTTAAGTTTGTAGCTCTCTGCTGATTGCCGTGTTTACTATCTAGAATCGCTATGCATGAATTGCCATGAGCAAGGCATTACTCGTCTTCTTCTTACACGGATTCCCTTTTTCCGCGAGGTTGTCGTCATGTCCTTTGAGTGTTCCTATTGCCACTTCCGCAACAACGAGATCACCTCCGCAGGAGTCATTCAGGAGCGCGGGTGCTCCTACACCTTCAAAGTCGAAAGTAAAGAGGACCTGAATAGACAGATTGTCAAGTCCGAAACATGCACATCGCGCTTCATCGAACTCGACCTTGAGATCCCTGCCCAGCGAGGACAGCTCACGAATGTCGAAGGTCTTTTGTCGCTTGTACTTGAGGACATTGAGCAGGATCAGCCGAAGCGCAAAGAGATGGACCCGGAGTCATACGAGAAGATTGCGCAGTTTGTTACCAAGGGTAGAGATATGGTTGAAGGGCGAGCATTCCCGTTCACGGTGAAGGTTGACGACCCGGCCGGTAACTCGTGGATTGAGCCGAAGCCAGATGACGCAAAGGGCAAGTGGGCCAGGCACGATTATGTCAGGACACCAGAGATGAACACAGCGCTTGGTTTGACGGACACGAGCGCGGAGGACACGGAGAAGTTTGTGGACGACGATATCAGGCCCGATGAGGTGCACACGTTCCCTGCGAGCTGCCCTAGCTGTGTCAGGCCGTGCAGCACACATATGAAGCTTGTGGATATCCCCCATTTCAAGGAGGTGGTGATCATGAGTACTGTCTGCGATGCTTGTGGATGTGGGTTTCCCGACTGGTAGCGACTTACAAGGAGGGTCATTACTAATAGTTTATAGACAAGAGTAACGAAGTTAAGACTGGAGGTGCCGTTCCCTCCCAGGGACGTATCATTACCTTGAAGGTTGAGGACGAAGAGGATCTTGCTCGTGATATTCTTAAGGTTTGTCGGATTCGCTAATTCGTGTTACTTAAAACTAACTTTCCCAGTCCGAGACATGTGCCCTCACCTGCCCTGAGCTCAAACTCGACCTTACCCCCGGAACCCTCGGAGGACGTTTCACCACCCTCGAAGGTCTCCTCCAGCAGGTTCATGACGATCTTCACCAGCGCATTTGGGGCGACATGGCCGAGGAGACCTCCGACTCGGTCGAAAAGGAAACCAGGGACAAGTGGGAGGTATTCTTCCAGGGACTCCGTGACGCCAAGAGTGGAAAGAAGAAGTTCACCTGTATCCTCGACGATCCTCTCGCGGCCAGTTACGTCCAGAACCTCTATGCGCCTGACCCGGACCCGCAGTTGACTATCGTCGATGTGGCCAGGACCAAGGAGCAGGAGGACGAGTTGGGTATCTCGGATATGAGGACCGAGAACTACAATGAGGATGGGTCCGAGAAGGTTCCGAAGAAGGAGGGGGCTGAGAAGGTTGCGCAGAAGGTATAGAAATCGATATCTGTACCAAATAAATATTCCTTTTTCTTGTACTCTCTTTTTTCTTTTTTTTCTTTTCTAGCGGCGGGGAGGCAAACATCAAAAAGTGGGGGGAGGGCGTCAAAATATGGGCGGGACAAAAGTTATGTGTAATTTGGGACGGGTTTTTTTTTTTTTTTTTTAACAAGGATACCTCATGTATCTCTTTGCTTGTATTTGTAGCAAGGAGGGCATAAAATCAAAGCCAGCTGTTTTACGTGAAGAATGATTGCAATCGGCCCTACCAATGATTGAAGTGTGTGATATCTCGCTAGGGTTAGGGTTCCAGCTTGGCTTGATTTCTCATCACGGAGCTGCACTCGACAGCTCCCACGAGCCCCTAAAACATCTCACCTCCAAACCTCACCTCACCACAACCCACCACCACCACCACAACAACAACAACACCAACCATGAAGCCCTCACGCCTGCTCCTCCCACTAACGCTCCTCCTCCTCCCCAGCGCAGCGCTCGCGCAGCACACCTCCAACTGGGCCGTGCTAGTCTCCACCTCGCGGTTCTGGTTCAACTACCGCCACCTGGCCAACGTGCTCTCCATGTACCGGACCGTGAAGCGGCTTGGGATCCCCGACTCACAGATCATCCTCATGCTATCCGACGACATTGCCTGCAACCCGCGCAACGCCTTTCCAGGCACCGTGTACAACAACGCCGACCGCGCGCTCGACCTGTACGGCGACAACATTGAGGTGGACTACCGCGGGTACGAGGTGACGGTCGAGAACTTTATCCGGCTGCTGACGGACCGCGTGGCGCCCGACACGCCGCGCAGCAAGCGCCTGCTCACGGACGACCGCAGTAATATCCTAATCTACATGACGGGCCACGGGGGCAACGAGTTTCTCAAGTTCCAGGACGCGGAGGAGATTAGCGCGTTTGACATTGCCGACGCGTTTGAGCAGATGTGGGAGAAGAAGCGTTACCACGAGATGCTCTTCATGGTGGACACGTGCCAGGCAAACACAATGTACAGCAAGTTCTACTCGCCCAACATCCTCGCCACGGGCAGCAGCAAGCTGGACGAGAGCAGCTACTCGCACCATGCCGACAATGACGTGGGCGTGGCCGTCATTGATCGGTACACGTACTACAACCTGGAGTTTCTGGAGAACGAGGTCAAGGCGGCGAGCAGCAGTCGGCGGACGATGAAGGACCTGTTTGATAGCTACGACACGGAGAAGATACACTCCACCCCCGGCGTCAGGACGGATCTGTTTAGGCGGGACCTGAGCGAGACGCTGATTACAGACTTTTTCGGCAATGTGCAGAATGTGGAGCTGGAGGGCGAGGGCGGGGGCAGCTGGAATGAGGACTTGCTCGAGCTGTCGAGGCTGGCGGTGAATTTCACGGTGCCGAGACGGAATGGGACGTGCGGTGGTGGTGGTGGCGGCGGCCGCGGTGCGGGGGCGGTGGAGGTGAAGGAGGAGGTGAAGGAGGAGGAGAGACCGCAGAAGGTGGTGAGGAGGGAGGGCGCGGTGCGCATCGTGGAGGAGGAGGGGTGGAATCGGAATGCGGTGGGGGTGGGGGCGCTGCTGGCCTGCGCTGCTGCGTGGGTTGCGGGGTCGGCGCTGTCGGCGCTGTAGTGGTGTCCTTTTTCGCTTTTGTTTTTTTGTGTGTTTTTTTATTTATTAGGGCGTGATAGTTATCTTTATCATTAAAGACATTATTTCTTTTCTTGGGTCTTTCTTCTTTACCGTTGATATCCGCGGTTTCTTTTGGGTGGGGATTGTATGTATGCTGTATTTACGGGCTAGAGTGGGTGTGGTGTGGCTTGGAACAATGCTATCAAGATTATCTCTGTAGATTCATTGATCATCTACAGGTGCTGATATGGCCACTACAAATCAATAGCAAGAAGCCCTCGGCACAGTTGACGGGTCACCAAGCCATACCATCAACTACTCCCAGTCTCCGGAAATGATCACACTGCCACTCCACTCCACGCTCTCTATAGCATAACGGCACCTCAATTCACACTTGCCGCCACAGTGCAGCAGCAGCGAGTCTTTAAAAGATGAAATCCAATACCATTTCCCATGCACGCAGCGCAAACAAGCCAAAGAAAGAAAGAAAGAAAAGAAAGAAAAACTACGGATATACTGTACCTGTACTAACCTGTAAAAAGAAAGAAAGAAAAAAAACGACAAATTTACTATACAGAGGTTTTTTGCAAACATGTCCCCCCGACGAAAAACAAAAGCCAATGCCAAATTCCAAGTCTGTGAATCCAGATGTATAAGTACTAAATAATTGTTGTTGGCAGCAGCAGCAGCAGCCGAACCGCAGCCGGCTAGCTACCTCCTCAGAAGCGACCGCAACAAGACGTCTAGCCGTTCGTCTTTGTGTTTAAAATCAACCTATCCCCCCACAGCACACCACATTAGCACTCGCCCCCAAAATCCAAAGAAACACTCACGCCACAATCAACCCATACAGCCCCAGCACCTCCGCAAAGATCAAAATCAGCACCATGCCCACAAACACCTTTCCCTGGCTCATAAACGCGCGGCTCCCCGCATTGCCCACAATGCCAATCGCATAGCCGGCCGCCAGCCCGGCCAGCCCGACCGAGAGCCCCGCGCCCAGGTGCGCAAACCCGCTAAAGAGCGAGTACGAGTTCTTGGGGCCCAGGTCGCCCGCGATGAGGACGGCGATGACGAGGCCGTACACGGCAATGATGCCTGACATGATGACACTGATGAGTGATTTCATGATGAGCTCGGGCTTGAAGGTGCCGACTCCGGCGATGGCGACGCCGGCCTGGATGGGGGGACGCGTGTGTCAGTCAGTGGGCCTCTGGTGGGGGGGGTGGGGCGGGAAAGTACCTTTGCGGTGCCGTATGCGGCGCCCATGGACGAGAAGATCATTGCGGAGGCACTGCGGGTGTGGATCAGTGTTTTGTTCTGTAGGTACCGCTCGTTTGGGGGGGGGGAAGAGCGTAGACTTACATTCCGGCAAACCCAAAGAAGGGCGCGTAGGGAGGGTTTACCTCTGACGACGACATTGGCTGTTGTGGTGTGTGTTTGTGGTTGTGGTTGTGGTTGTGGTTGTGGTTGTGGTTGTGAACGCGGACAGACAGACAGGTTGTTGTGAGCTGCTGGGCGAGGGCGGGAGGGTAAGTGGCAGTTGGGTTACCCGGAGTGCGTATGGCACACATCTGCAACGCTGAGCTGCACCGAGTGATATTCTCTGAAACACCGCGCACCCGACACAGCGCCCGCCCCACACACAAACCCGCCCGCCCGCCCGCACCGATGGCCTCCTGGTCGCCCACCGTCAGCCCCGACGCCGTCTCCGAGAACTGGAGCGCCGTGCTGCTCGTCTGCTCTCCCTCCCCTTTCTTCAATCCCATGGCTAACGTGTGCATATACAGAGCCTCCGGGACCTCCGCCGCGACGTGCCCATAAACTACAACCAGTACCCGGGCATCGCGCTGACGCCCGCGTGCTTTGCGGACGGCAGCTACACGGAGGACAGGGCGGCGTGTGTGGCGAACCTGATTGCGATTGGGTACCGCAGCTTTCTGCTGGATCTGTATCTGGACGGGGAGAGCGGCGGGTGGGGGATCTGTCCAGGTGCGCTACAGCTCTCTACTATCTATCTATGGGGGATGATGAGCTGACTGTGTGCAGTGGCATCAGATGTGCCGGCGCTGGCGGCGAGCTCTAGTGTCTCCGACACCGACTCCGACACGGCCCCGACGGCCACGCCCGCAGCGCTGCTCCTCCCCCGCCAGTCGGCGCCCAGCTACACCTGCACGCCCTCCTTCAACGCCACCAGCCTTCTCACCATCTTCGACACCTGGATGTCTGGCACCAACACCGACCTCGGCGCGCGCATCCTCCTCCTCACGCTCTCACTCCGCCCCGCCGCCACCACAAACTCCTCCTCCTCCGCCGCCGCCGCCGCCCTCACCGCGCCCCCGCAGCCCCTCACAAGCACCCTCAAAAGCGCAAACATCCTCGCCGACGCCTACACGCCCACGCAGCTGCTCTCGGACCGCCGCAACCTCAACGGCAGCTGGTACGACGACTCCACAACCACAAACAGCACCTACTTCACGACCCTCTTTGCCGCCGACAACACCGCCAGCACGCCCGACGGCTGGCCCAGCGAGTCCTACCTCGAGTTCAAGCTCGGCAAGCGCGTCCTCGTCACCTTTGGCAATGTCTCTGCCGCCGTGGCCGCCGTCTACGACCCTGCCGCCACGGGCGACGACGCCGCAATCTTCCCCGCGGGCTACATTGGTGCGCCGCCGCCCTACAACACGTCCACCCCCGCGCCGCACTGCTTCTACAACCCGTCAAACACCAGTATCGCGGCTGGCAACTCGTCGTGGGCGCAGGCCCTCTACCGCCCCTCCTCCTCCTCCTCCTCCTCCTCAACCAACATCACAGCACTAATCAACTGCGGCTACTCCACCCTCCTCGACCCCTCCGTCGCCGCCGCAAACACCACATCCATCGACACACGCTTCCACGACTACGAAGCCCACATCCGCGCCACCGCCGCCTGGGCCTGGGCCGACACCGAACCGCACAACACCACCGGCCGCAAGCCCTCCTTCCGCTGCGCCGCCATGCGCGTCGCCGATGGCCGCTGGTTCGTGGCCGACTGCAACGAGTGGCGGCGGGGCGCGTGTCGTGTTGACGGGCAGCCCTACGACGTATATCCCCCCCCATTCCCCTCCCTCCCCACCCCCAGCGCATCACACTAACACACAACAACAACAACAACAGTGGACACTAACCCCCACCCCCCTCCCCTACGCCTCCCTCCCACCATGCTTCTCCACCCCACGCACGCCGCTCGAAAACGCCCACCTGCACGCCCTCCTCCTCGGCAGTCGCGGCAGCAGCAGCAGCAGCAGCAGCAGCACACAAGACAGCATATGGCTCAACCTCAACTCGCTCTCCACCGACTCGTGCTGGGTGACGGGCGGCGCGAACGCGTCGTGCCCCTACACGGACGGCGGCGGCGACGCGCGGCGCGAGGTGATTGTGAGCGCCGTGGCGGCGCTGATTGTGTTGGTTGTGTTTGGGCTCATGTGGTTTGCCAAGGGGGCGAGTTGGCGCGTGGAGCGCAGCCGGAGGAGGCGCAGGAGGGTGGCGAAGAAGAGGGTGAGGGAGGGGGTGGAGTATGAGGGGGTGCCGTCGTAGGGGTTGGGGGGTTTATGGGGGGAGGGGTTTTTTTTATGAGAGGGGTTTTTTATGGGGCGGGTTTGAGGGGGGGATTGTAATTTTATGTAATATATCACGGGCGTAAGCTTCTCGAGTACTTGTAGTCAACAGAACATTAATACAGTAATACACCGGCCCACACGTCTACCTCTGAAAGGATCCAAATCCCACCATCAACGAACGCCAAACGCACTCTACAACAGCCCCCATCAAGAAGAGAAAAAAAACCGCCTTCTCCCCCCTCTTCCATTACGGCCAGCTACAAGCACAAACCAGAGCAGAGCCAGAAAAAAGCAAGTTGAAAACCTTTGCACATAATTAACGAAAACCCTACCTACTCTTAAGATTTCGGATCATGACCCATCACTCACCCCCCACAATCCCATCTTGGCACGCATGTAGTAGACGACTTCCCGGGGATGTGGTCAACACGGGGGTATGGTCAATTCCAAGATTTTGTATGGAAACCAAAAGAGGTAGTCGATCAACTCCCTGCGTATCATACATCACTCCGGCGTATATTTGAGATTGACCGTACCCCCGTGTTGACCGTACCCCCGTGAAAGCGTCTACTATAACTACATCCCGGGACTCTGCCACCACAGTGCTTGTCTGCTATTGGTGGGCGGGCTTAGCTACATGTAGTAGTAGTAGTAGTAGTAGTAGTAGTAGTAGTAGTAGTAGTAGTAGTAGTGGTAGTAGTAGTAGTAGTAGTAGTAGTAGTAGTAGCCATGCGTCTACCACGAGTCTCTGGGTCTGGGCATGGAATAAACATACATGTACATGTATGTGGGTACATAGTAGTCTCGTGCCCATCCCAGATCCTCTACTCTTCTTTCTTTTTTCCTACACATCTCAAGCATCCACGCCCAGAAAAGCAACTGTTATCGCGGGGCCAACTCAAGCAACCCAGCCAGCAAATACAAATACGTGTAAAAAAGTCGCCATATATATTGCCAAGCACGTAAAACCGAGTGACGCTTAAAGTCGACGATATTTAGTATGTAGCTATTGCAGTAACTTTATTTGCCAAGCAAGAATCTTAAAAAACCCCGACTGTACGGTAAAAACAAAGCCATAGAAGATGATACACACATACACATACAACTGCTATTAAAGTCTGAACGGGTCCGCTGGGTATTCTTTATCATGAAAAAAAGATGTAGTAATATATGTAGGGAGGGGGAAGAGAGAGGGGGGGGGACGGTGGTGGTGGGGCCATATGGGGAAAAGGTATAGGAGGTGAGGGTAATGGAGAGAGAGAGAGAAGAAAAAAGGAAATTGATAAAATCAAAAGAAAATCCTATTTACAAAGTTAGACATTAAAAACCAAAAAAAAAGAGAGAAAAAGAATATAATAGTGTACAAGTAGCTTCCATGTTAGCAAGGGATGAAACAAAGGTCCGATGGTAAGTCATAGAAAAAGTTCAAGGTGAAATAAAACGAAATGGGGGGTTGCAAAAAAAAAAAAAAGGAATACTGCAGAACGCCATCCAAAAGAGTCCAACGCTTCGCTGCCATATGAACTTTCTAAACATCAAAAAAAGGCCCGTTTTCTGTCCTACAAGATTTTTATTTTCTTGTTTATCTCCAATAGATATCTTCCTCACAGTTGACGCTTCTTAGAGGAAGAGTCGTCATCTCCATCGTCATTAAATAATTCTATTATGCCCGCAACTGTTGGTGGGGCGGTGCTGGAATGAACAATAACAAGCCATCCGACAACGAAATCGACGAGATGGTGCAGTCGGTATGCGTAAGTTACGCCGTACAAGGCGGAATAAGATGCTAATCCGAGGAATAATATGTTTGTGATTAATCTTATACTATTCATTTTAAACTTTGGTCAGCGATATTTCGAGGTCCATAGCGTCTTGAAAACATACCGGCTAGGAATTCTTGGGATCATATTTCCCGTCGTAAGGGTTTCCACAAGCAGTATAAACGGCATAATGGAGAGCAAATTGTGGTGGGATGAAAATGGTGTGAGCCAATGAACTGCTAGGTTATGTATCCATACAACAAGTACGGGCAGGTTTATAGGTAATATCCAAAGCATCATAACAAGGATTGAATGGGTGTAGTTGGAGAAATCTGCCGATGACCCAGAGCGTTCAGAGTATCCCTAAAATATCACGTGAGTTGAATTACGAGGTGATGCTTAGAGAGAGAAACATACGCTTTCTTTTGCAACTTTCAGTGCACGGACGCAAGTTGCGATTTGGACAATGCAAGCAACCATGTAAGCGAACTGGTAAGGAATAAGGGTCGCTACGAAAAACAAAAGCATAAGGGTTGTCATGATCCGTCTTCGTGGGCTGCTTGACGAAAACGTCGGACCTATTGAGCGTCTTCTGAAATCAGCTATTTGATCCATTCTAGGGCCTTCGCATATATCTTACCTTCGTTCATTACTAACCCAGTTGGGCCATCGAACGAATATTGAATATATGAATGTTAAAACATGCAATAAGATCATCAGTCCATAGTTTAGAACAGCAACCACGCCAACAGCCAATAAGGCAAATAATGGTGCCAAGAACCAAAAGAATGGATCTGCAAGCCCAACTAGAAGATCGTTTTTATCGAACTCCATGGTGGGAGAGGACTGCTCGGCCGCAGACTTTGGCCATGAAAATGGAGATGATATTCGCTTTTCCTGCTCGGCCTTGGCGAATCCGAGAGAAACTGCTAGGAGGGACAACGAAATCATAACAAATGGTAGTGTTTTATTTATCAATAATTCTATGCCTCTGGTGAAGCTTATGAAACGGCCTACAATATTCCATTAGCAAGACAAATTCACAGACCGGAAGATTACAAAAAAACATACCACCGTTATTATATTCGGTAAATTGTATTCTAAGGACAAGAGCTACCACAAGCATAGGGAATGCAGCAAAGACAGTTCTGTACCGCATGACAAGTTTTCCCAGGCTTCCGACGAAATCAAACTCAACTGACACATCTATAGTTGAATTGCAGGTTGGGTCTGTCCAAAATTGCAATGACAATCCCTTCTTGTTATTCGGGCGGAGAGCCGGTGGTATAAATGGTGCTGTCCCGTGAAGGCTTATGTCGGCTGTGTGCACATTGACGAAATACTTTGATTCATGCGGATCCATGAGGTATTGACGGACCAGAGGGGTAAAAAGCTGGCCGTCTTCCCCGCAAGATTGGATACCCACATTTAGCTTATACGTCAGAAGACTGCTGTGCATTACAGGTATATGAAGTTCAGTCACGATTGGACGTTCGGCTGGCAAAGTTGTTCGAACCCCATCCAATAACAAACCACGTAGACCGACGTTTGATTGAATACTGGTATCCTTCTTCTCGACGAACTCTGCAATTACCCAGCCCTGTGATACTCTACTAGCCTTGTCAACAACAGCCACAAATTGGTGCTCAGCGAGGTCCTCAAAATCATATTGCAAAGATGAAAATGGCTGGGCTGAATCAAATGAGTATTTTGAGTTTCGGTACGATGCAGGCATTTGAATGACATCATCAGCGGCGTTTTTGCATGCAAGGCGGGTCGATCCAGAACTGTCTCCAGACAGATCCATATTCATAGAGAATATTGCAGCCGTTTGTCCAGCTTGAAGAGGGAAAACACTGCAAAACAAAACCTCCAGCTTTGAATCCCGAACACCATCCAATTTTTGGTCTGTCAATAGTGTAAATTTTGTGGTTCCGACTCCACGAGATGGCGGCACAGGCATCAAGTATGCACGAGGCTTTTGCGATTCACCAAGTTGCCTCAAAACAAGCTTTTGCCCAAGAGTAATGATCGAGTGCGAGTTATCTTCAAGAGTCAATAGTGTAGTAGGTTCTATTCAAATTAGCAAGGAGTCCTGGAAAAATTACCGATAAATAGATATCAGACCTTTCTGCGGTAGTGTTTTCTCGGCAACAGGTTCCATGCCAGTAAGATACCATTTCTTGAATAAACGCATCCTTTCTGCTCGAGGCTTCGTCTGCCCAGGCCTTTTCACATCGATGATATCTAGCATAGACCGGGCAACAACTTTCATAAGCTGATCGCACCAGAGAATCGCTAAATGATCTACCCCAACCCAAACATTTGGCATTGAAGATGTAAAAACCGTAAATCCATGTGTGTCCGGAACTAATGATGAAATACTGGCGTAATCCGAAGGCACAACGTTGTCCAAACCCCCACCAGCAATAGAAACCAGAGTAACATGCCATAATGGATTATTATTTGCCCATTTTTCCGAGAAAGATCTCCGCCAATAGTTGTTTATATCATCGTACGTCTGCACTATCTGTTTATCGAAAGATACTGGCGGTCGAGCATGAGGTGCTGACATGGTGATAATAGTATTGATGGAGTTTGATTGGTAATTTGGCATGATCAACATGGTACGGGCGACTATCCCCCCCATCGAATGGCCAAAAATTATCACAGAACTTGGATCTGGAAGATCCGAATCCATTGTGGCCTTTCGGGAGTCGTGATAGAGAGAAAGAATGTACGCAACAGCCTCATTCAAGTATTCGGCCTGGTCGAGCATTGTCTGGCCATGGAATGCGGTTATATCTTCATTAAAATCCACCGTGAAGAAATCGAGACCACGTTGTCCAAGTTTCATTAGGTTTTCGTCTTTAGCTGCTGCTTCTTTGAAAGTGCGCGCAGCCTCGGCAGCTATCGGCCGTACTTGTTTGTAGCTACCAGCGTTTCCCGGGATAAAAAGTACTGGCACGCCCTTGGGCTGCAAGCACCTCAGCAAATGACTTGGAACAACTTGGGACCGCGAGCAGTCAATTGTGAACGGATCAAATGTATCAGGTCGCCCATTTTTCTTTGCAAATTCGCTTCTTGCATCCAAGATAGGCCAAAGATCCTTCACAGAACCAACACGGAAACGTCAAGGAAGATCTGGAAGCGCCCAAGGAAAAGGAGGGACTTACCGGATAATCGATATCCACATTATGCTCCCGGTATAGATAGAGGCTATATTTGCTGGCAAATCTAGTATGTTCCGTGTCGAAATCCTTCTCCCGGATGTAAACAGGGGACATGCGTGGCATCCGGCAACCTTTAGAGTCGCATTGAAGGTCCGTAAAGGATGTTATGCTGACCCAGAGGAGGAAGGCCGAGAAAAGGATAACAGTTAGTGTTGATAACGAGCATAACCATGCCGACCGTACTCGTGAAGACTTGTAGCTCCGTGTGTCCTCCATCCCTTCCTTCGTCGGTGTTGGCGTCGCGTCTAAAGGCTCTCGATCTCGGTCCCGCGGTGGAATCCAGAGAGGTTTTGTAGGGGAATTATGTGCTGTCTTTATCTCTTCGCCTCGGTCCTGGATATTCAAAGCAGAGGAAAATTGACATTCCTCGTTCCCTTCCACCGGCGAGGCCTCGCTGTCTTCACCGTCGTCTGCAGTGATGGAGGGTCTCGAATCTCTCGAAGAGCGTCGACTCCGCATCAATGGCTTAGATATTCGAACCGGACTCCGTAATGATTAACGAATGGTTCTCCAACGCTGCTGAGTATTCTGGGCAGACGTGTTGGTAGCCGGGGGGTAGATTATGCAGGAGAGAGTGAAGGTATCGTTGCCTCAGGAGCTAAGTAAAGGGAAGATAAAGTCAGTGCCGACGTCGTCAGCGTATCTCGCCCAAGAGGATCGACAACCTTGCCCCAGGCCTTCCGGGCATAGACAAGGAACCGAAAAAATCTTGGAAGGGATGAGAGAAGGAATAATTTTGATAGGTACAGATGAAGAATAAACAGAAATATAAACGGATCAAGTAAAGAGGACTTACCACGAGGCAGCGAAAAGAGAGACAAACGAGAGCGAGGGCTACCAAACGAGAGGAGAGTCAAGGAGAAATCGAGGGCGTGGTGACGAGGTTGTCATACACGGGCGGCAAAGAACAGGATTGTCACAGAGAAGGAGGAGAGTTTGGCTAATGAATTGTTCCCACGCCGTAATAGGTAACTAATAATCTTCAACTTCAGTCACCATCATAGAGGCCCTACATGTATCCTACATCTATAATAGTGTAATCACGTTGCCCTGGCTGTTTGCCTGCCACCGTGTTTTTCTTTCTTTCTTTCTTTCTTTCTCTCCCCTTCTCACCCCCCAACGAGCAGCTAATCTCCGCCCGACTGGCCCCGACATCCACATCCACATCCACATCCACATCCACATCCACATCCACATCCACATCCACATCCACATCCACATCCACAACTCCTATCAAATTCACCTCTCCCGCCCAAATATATTACTACTACATGTAGTATTATTATTATTGCAGTTCCTATATACATTTACTGCACTTTTTTTCTTTCCTCTGAACTGTATTAAACCTTAAGGTCGTTCTACAATTTCCAACCTCTAACATGTGCAGCGGTAGAGTACATGTAGATACATGTGCCTACATGTATTTATGTTTACTTCGAGAAAAACATCAGGTTACATCTTATATAATCCCAATCGTGTAAGAAGCCACATAAGTGTGTGCATGTGTAGTAGGAACCTGTACCTCTTTACCCGGAATCTACATGTAGATACGTGAGGTCATTGTTGCTCGCCAGGTTGATTTAGAGTAGAAATATATTAACATCGGTGCCGTTTACTTTTAGGTTATTGGGTTTTCAACTTCGTAATCTCATGCCAGGTCAGATCGAATTGGATTAGAATACATCTAGTTATTTGAACTAGAACGAACTTTTCATGTGGTATCACATAGTACGTACATGTACATATGTCACGGGATTTCTCAAGGAGCTGGATACTCCGGCTCTAGATTGAATATGCTATATTCTGAGGTAAAATCTATTATCTTATTAATTTGGTTTATAGTCGATGTCATGTATATAGCACGCATATACATACGGTCTGTATTAGTCTCGTACCTAGCCCGTTACTTGCAGCAGGCTGCCCACAGTACGTCTGGAAGTAGACGGGTTGGGGGCGAGCCTAGGTCTGTATCTTGGACAATAAAGTACATGTAGCTAGGTCGGTGATGCATCTCCTCCTTATACATTTTTCAGAATGCGCCACTGCCAACTATTTTAAATAGCCCATGTAAGCATACGCATATAAGAGATCTAAAGCAAGTATTTGAAGAATTAAATACCCCCCCCCCCCCAATATATAATCGAGTATACACATGTGCTGGACTTCGATTACACAAATTGTGTGGATAAAGGTAAGTAGAATACCAGCATCATAAGATAGCACTCGATTCCATATGAATTTATCCGATTGGTCTATTATGAACAGCAGTGAAACTGGAAGTAAATTGAAGTAAGTATCGTATCGGTCTTGCTATAATAGGGAAGCAGGTCCTCCGCATAATTGACACACTTGTCTAACTTCTCTGAAGTGCTTGTTCCCGTTACTACATCTAAGGCGAGGCCCATTACAGAGCTCTACAATAGTCATCAATACGGATTTGCTACTTCTTGGTACGTGAAATGGGATGTTGTTGGGTATGTGTTTTGAGGTTTAGAGTATAGGATTGGGGGGTTGGCTGTTCATTAATGACCAATCAGATTATATTTCTTTTGGTTTCCTAGCATTTTTGCTAAGTGCTTTTCCATTAAATGTAAGGACCATTTCCCCTTTTATTTCCTCCCCTTTCCCGACGGAGTACCTCATTTTCGCTTCCAGCCCCTGTAAAAGTATACCAGCTGCTGAATTCCAGACAAACTGCTGCAATTGACCTCCATCCGCGTACGGTTTGACGTAACAATAGGCCAAGGGTCGCCTGGACAAAAGCATTTGACTTATAGCGCCACGAGTGCATGATGATACAGTGGCCAATATCCCAATCGTATCCTGACTTGATGATCCTAAAGCCCCCTCCAGCTCGCGAATTTGTACAGGCCCAGATGTAATTTTGTGAGCCTTACACGAAACAATAATTGGTATTCCCGATGAGTTTAGATCTTCTTTAGGGAGACCTGGTATATCCCAGGTCCCACGTAAGTCTATGCCATGGTCGCCCGGCATACCGCAACGACCAAGCTTCATGCGAAGAGCTGAGAGAGCGGCAAAAACGGTGTACCTTGATGATGGGCACAAACCTTAAAATCTACGGCCATTGCTAAATAATGTGGATGTAGAAGGCGGAACAGGAGACCTACTCATAGATGGTTCCAACATATGTCGTAGAATCGGGCGTCATAGATACAGACTCTGCATACCGAATGAAGGACGGGATATCTTGATGCTGCGAGGCTTTTGTTTTGTAGAGTCTTTCATGACGTATAAATGTGCGGTGAAAAAGACGATAGGCAAGAAGAGGGGGCCGCATATCTTTTCTGGTATATTTTCGTAATTAAGTAAGGAGGTGTTAAAAACTTGGGAAATCGCAATATGGGTGCCTGCCAAGTATTCTTATCTTGGGCTGAGTAAGCTTCATGGGGCTGAGCCCTGATTACTCGGCCTGATTAAGAGTAGTCACCACCAATCATGTACGCGGAATGAAACTGCTTTAAACTCGCCGTAAACCAAAATTGAAAAAAAAACCAAGTGGGGTATTTTTCCTGTTGCCCCTCCACCAGCCCCAAGCCCTTTTATCTGTTCTATTCCCACACCCACCCTCGATCCCTTCTCTCCTTCTCATCTACATCGTAGTCTCCGTTTAGCCCGCTACTTTCTTTTTCATCTCATTCCAAAAAAAAGTCGCTTTATAATTCTTTCAAGATGGCCGACAACGATGAGCAGGTGTGCATTTTGTTCCCACTCTTTTAATTCCTTCCATGTTTCATTCCCCGCTTCCACGAGACCGTGATAATTTCACTATTTTTCTACCCCGCACAAAACCGCTACTACTCTCAATCAGCGCACATGGAAAGAACCATGAAGGAAAATGAAGCTTTGTTAGACCTGAGAACTGACGTTTGTGTTTTATAGCACAACCACACCTTTGAGTCGGCTTCGGCCGGTGCTTCCGCTACGTTCCCCATGCAGTGCTCTGCACTCCGCAAGAACGGGTATGTCTTAGATTCTTCGCCGTTCCTGCATCGATCCGATGTCTCATTATGATATACGGGTATATTGACGTTTCTCGAACCTTCCATAGACACGTCGTTATCAAGAACCGCCCCTGCAAGATTGTCGAGATGAGCACATCTAAGACTGGAAAGCACGGCCACGCCAAGGTTCACTTGGTTGCCATTGATATCTTCACTGGCAAGAAGCTCGAAGAACTTTGCCCGTCCACCCACAACATGGATGTCCCCAACGTCTCCCGCACTGAATACCAGTTCTCCCACATCGAGGACGAGTTCCTTCACCTCATCAGGCCCGATGGTAGCGAGAAGAGCGACGTCAAGCTCCCCGAGGGAGAAGTTGGCGAGAAGATTCAGGCTTATGAGGATGATGGCACTGATATCCGTATGTCATCTCCTTTCTTTATTTACCTTGGATATATGAACTAATTATTTGTCTTTATAGTTATCACAATTATCTCTGCTATGGGTGAGGAGGCTGCCATCTCCGTCAAGGAGGCCCCGAAATAAGCGCATTTCAACTCTCCTCTGTCATTTTGTGGATCAGTGATCTCGCTTTTTTCTTTTCGGTTCTGTTTTTTTCTTTCTTTTTTTTTTTCCGGGAGCGAGGCTTGTTCATTGGGTTTTCATCAACTCTGATAATTGGAGAATTTGGGTGTGAAAAAAGTGAACTAAGGCGGAGGTCAATCTTAAAAAAAAAATCGAATTTGTTCTTTTTACCTCGACGAGATTAAGTACCAACAAAAAGATGAACAGAGATGCCTTCTTTAGATATGGTTGGTAAAATAATCCAAAATGTAACCTAATTCTGTTTCGGTAAACAAGTATTCTCATCACAGTGATAAATGAAACAAAAACTACCAGAGTTGTCAGGCCTTATCAAACTCGGTATGCACATTGAAAACCATGAACCCATGAACCCATGAACGATGTGATGTGCTTGCCGCCGCGGGTTCAATCCTTGTAAAAGGTGGGGAAATTGAGGCTCAATGCATAGCAGTGGAGTGGACCAATTCTTTTGTTCCGTTCATTCCCTCGACTTACCGTGAAATCACAACACTTTCACTCCCTTGTCGTGGTAAAGATGGATTACAAGCGTCTTTCACGCTGCGGCGTTGATAACTGCAAACAGACTTTATTCTATCTAGATGATGGCCAGTGGTTCTGTAAAAACGGTCATTTAAGAGAGGTAATTTCTCAAAACTCTGCGTCACAAAATCCACACACGAATTTTCATCTAAATAATGATTAGGGTGAGCTCGAAATCGAGGCGGATGACGAGGGGTTCGGGCCACAGGGCGACAGAGCAGCGAGAAAAAACCAAGAGAAAGAAAAGGTCCAGAGAGGTATTTTTTTTTTTTTTTTTGACGGGCCAGCTTGAACAAGGCAGAGAATATTACTTACGCACAATAGTTCTTCGTGGAAGAAGAGGGTTTGAGCTCTTCTTACAATGCTATCAATTAATTCTCCAAAAACAAGTTCATTGGCTCATCAACGAGAAGGGCTTTCCTGCAGAATTAGAGGTAGGTCATTCTTGATCCAGGATTGTGCGACATATTTGTATACGTACCCTAGCAAGGTTCCAGTGCTTGATTAACACGGTGGATGTAGATAATGGTCCGTGACCTATGGGCTCTTCAACTGAAGAATACCTCTGCGACCATCCCAGAGATTTCAGACGCTGCCCCATCTCAAGAAGATGGCCCAGACGTTGAGGGTTCGATCAACGGGTGGTCATCAACAACCGGCTGGTCTAGCCAATCAGAGTATCTATACACAAGTGACGAGGAATCTCAGGCTTCGACCAATATAACCTTGAATACCCGCAACAAAAATCGCCGCCGACGGAAGATTCCAAAGGCTAGCGACAGACCGAGGCTCATTGCATCCGTAGGGTTGTGCTACCTTGGATTGATGCTGTTAAGGGTTGTTGTTTCGTTAGGTGATATGCATAGATGGATTGTGGAAGAGAAGCTGATTTATCTGAGAGCTATCGATCACATTCCAGCGGAGATGAGGTCTAGGCTGGACCTACATTATATATTTTCCTTGGACCCAAAAGTACGGTATACCTATAGTGCTTTCATAGCCTTATAAAGACTAACGCACAGCAGTCGAAACCAAAACAAGGTCTTTTATATCACACTGTTCAAGAGCTAGTGGTGATGTACCAGACTTCATTTGGCATGAGTTTTCCTCCAATCGATACTACACTAATGGTATTTCGCTACATCAAAGATCTTGGATTCCCTCGTATATCCCCCCTGAATCACTATTACCTTCCCGATAAGCGCTGAATTGAATTTCGTAGTTGAGGTTTACCTCGCTGTCAAGCGTCTCAGCGATCTAATGTCACTCACGTTCGTCTGGAACGGCTTACTTCCGGCAAAGAGAGTATCAGCCTGGCCTGAGGCACAACTAATGGCTCTTATTATTATCGCCACAAAGTTGTTATATGGACTCGATGGCGTATCTAGGACTCCGGAATCCAACACAGAGCCTGCAGCAGTTGGATTAAAGTGGGAAGCTTGGGACAGGTTTTTGCGTTTAGGTAACGCGGAACGTAGGGGCCTTTTGGGAGGCGTCGATGGGGAAAGTAGTAAAAAAAGACTTGAAGTTGATGTTAAGGAAATCGACATTCTTGATATGAATGGGGAAGAGTTGGATAAATACATGGACTGGTTCGAAAAGACTTGGACAAGCAATTCTAACACAAAACGTATGCTTCCGCTTGTGAAGGACCACTGCTTTTCCTTAAATGTGCTAACAAACTGGATTGGGCAGTGACGGAACAAATATTAAATTTGTTCCCGATTGAACACAAAGGAACAGCTATGAGCCAGGATACAACGCAGGCCGATTCTGAAAATGGAAGCGACGCCTCCAGTGATGGTCTACGGAAACTAAATTCCCAGATCGAACTCCAGTCAGTAGCACAACAAGAAGAAAAAATGGAAAGGCCTGGCGATCAATATCTTTGCTATTCATCAACATCGGAATTACCGCTAGAGCACCAAACTTTGCTACAAGCAGCAGCAGACCTTCTAGCTATAACACGGGACGATCTTGGGAAGGTCGTAAGGTATTCCGAGGAACGATTTCGAAACCACTTGAAGGAGCAAAGAAAAAAAGAAATGAGGGAAAGTAGAATGGAAATCGATAGGGAATAGACCCGCCGCTCTCATACAACCCCAACTACTACCCCAATTCCTGTATTGCAGGTCTTCTCGGCAACTCCAATGACAGATATCCAATCTCTCTCTTCATCCAAATCAACAACAAACACTTTGGTACCGATCTCCACCTCGATACTGTCAATCTTTTGCTCTTTTTTCAACTGAAACTTCTCTCGTACTTTTTCGAAAAAGAGAGACAAAGAGGGCGTATCGTTAGCGTAGATAAATTTTGCCTTTTGAGAATTGGCGAGGCGAGTCTCAAATACTAGTCCCGGATTTCCACTGATAGGTGTTGGGGTAATGGCGGGAGATCTCAACGCTTTGACGGGAGAAGCGCCGTAATGATTGGTATTATTGTCGCTAGTGCTATTGGAGATATTCTCACTGGCTTTGGCAATTTCTGTTCCTTCCCCTTTTGATACTCGAGATCTCTTAACCGAATTCAAACTGTTTTCTTCTATCGCAATATGTTTTTTCGATCTCGCCCCTGGAGTCTGAGACTTTTTCTTAGGACGGCCGGGGCCTCGGCGTTGAGGATCAGCTAGAGCAGAGCTGCTACTTGCCACGACGTCATAACCCTTCGACTCGTTTTCAAGTATGGCACCTGTGGGTGGGTTTACCGTCTCATTTTCCGGATTAGGTGTTTCTGCTGCTTTTCCAACCTTGAGCTTTGATCTTTCCACCCCAGCCATCTCTACTATCTGGGCCCTCAAAATTGTTTGAATTCTGCAAGCCTATGTTTAGTACTCTTCTAAAATAATAGCTTATAAAAAAAAAGAGAAAAAAAAGGGAATAAAAAGAGGGAGATGAAAATAAACAAAGGAATAAACGAACAAACAAGAGAAAAGACGGCATACTCACGCGGTCTTGTCCCTGGGAAATATCCATTCCCTTCCCTGGGATTCCCCCCAATACTTCTCTCCAATGCCTCCTGCATAGAGGAGATTCTCAAACCAATCATCCCATTCCGTCCCATGGGCCAAAGGACCTCCCAAACCGACTAAATTAAGATGCAATGATCGAATGATGGTCGTGCGAAGACATTCCCAATCCTCTTCGGAGAACTTACACCCGTCCGAGCGAAAGCGCCAGGGCACAACCATCACGAATATCAGATACAGTAAAAACAAGATGAATTGGAGTTGTAGTACGTGCCTTCTATGAGAAAAGAGTTGGATGGAGATTATGATAGTCTGTAGTACATGTATAAACCCGATTCGACCACGCCTACCGAGTGTCCTATGCACTGCGCATTACCTACATACATACATCATACGTCGGCAGTTATGTGTCTCATGCAATGTCATTTATGTACCAAAAATCTCATGAATGAATTCACATATGCGCTGAAAATACAACACTGAAGTTTGATGAGAGTCTAGCCTAAACTAGAGTTCTAGAGGGATCATTCCCTCTCAGGCAGTGTGCACTAGTTGACTGTAGTAACCTGAAAGTTGAGGTTGGGTTAAAGTTATGCGGCTCTGCTCGCTTAATAGAGTAAACTAAGACAGCCCACTTACATGTATGTAGCTACCCGATTACCCTGTGACCTAAGCCCTAAGGAGCTTCAACATATCGTACTGTAGACCAATGATCGTACCTACAAGTATTATACATGTACAGTGAACTTTAAACTTTCCGGCCTACAAAAGCCACAACATACATGTAGTTGGTAACAAAAAAATTGAATGACGCATTAAACCATTATGGATGGATAAAACTTAACTACATGTAAGTACATGTATTGTACATCTTGAATTAGCGCTGACCATACTAGTAATGCCGATAGTCTTTATTCCTACCGACTTATAAGCCTTTAGTAGTATATATTCGAATTGCGCAATTATATCATTCTATCCTCTCTGATCACAGTTTTTTTTTTTTTTTTTATTCCGCTAACTCATAGAATCCGATTTTATACGGTGTGGTAGGCTCTGTGTTCTATTAAAACAGAATATAGGAATTTGGGTTGGTAGACCACTATTTCTGGATCTCTGAAATATGAGATCTGGCTCGATTCATGAACTCTTATTACGGTTAGCATGTATGATATGGTGGAAATACTATTGTGCGTACAAAGAGGGTTGTTATTATTAGTAGGTTATATTGAATATTAGCTTGAACAAAACTACATGTATATATAGTAATATCTCGCTATAAGTATATGATCGGGACCGGAAATGTGTATCCTTATAACGAATTATCATTATAGAAAGATTAGGGTTAGGTTTTGTAGAGTTGATTTCTGTTGCGGGTTCCAAGCCCTTTAGTAATAGTCTGTCGTCTCTATTTTGTTTTTTGTGATTCTAGCATTTGAAGAAATTTGATGCTAAGATCACTGCTTTCTATAAGGATACGCATACAAAACCTTGCAATTATGCCAGGGATATTCTTATTGTGAAATACAATACGAAAAAACGGGGTGGAATCAGTACTATACGACTACGGTATTTAGTGAATAATACGGGATGAAACTGGCACTACAAAAAGAATGCCGTAGTAATGCCGTATTCCTGCTGCGTTACTAGCGCATCAAGGGGAATAACGTAGCGAATCCATAACATTTTGGTATTGTATTCTTAAAATCACATACAAAATACACGGGGCTGGCAATCAATATCCTTATAAGGCATATATCCTAAAAAGTATCCTTATAGCGAGAGACTTCTATAACCAACAAAAAAAAAAAAAAAAAAAAAAACTCAATTCGGCATACATGTATCTATACATACTTATTCGATGGTATATGCAAAGACCCTTTGTACCCAAGGCCCACCTACGTATATATGTACAGCCACTCTGCAAAAGTTTTCGTGATTTAGTTTAACGTCAGCGCACAGTGGCGCACCCGTAATGTTGATAAAAACAACGAAAAAATATATAATATGATTCATGACTATATATAAAAGAAGGTAGGCCATTGATCTCATCGATTCCATTGGTCACTGGGAAAGTAATCCACCAGGGTTACATATGGAGAAATGTCTCATTTCGAAATTGGTATCACGAACACTTTTGCAGGGTGGCTGTATGTATTCCAGAAAGAAAGTAAAAATACCCTCAAGGAGTGGGAAATAAGTTAAGATGGCCCTTGGTGAAGCCAATGGGAATCGATTGGGTTGGGATGGGAATGATTTCAATCCAGATTTCAAAGTTATAGATTTTAAGTTACATGTACTTATGCCCAATCTATTTATGACTACATGTAGGTAATTTTGATCAAAGAAAAATGTTCCTTTTATGATTTCGGCTACTTTTGTGTCAGGAGTATCCCTAGTAAACTATTTATATATACCTCAGCGCCATAACTCTCGGAAGAAAGAAAAAGAGGAAGAAAGACATAGAAGAACATAAGCTAACAAATTTTGAGGATTGACAAGATACGTCAAAAGGCGGTTAATAATAAAACCGATTGGGGAGAAGAAAATAGAAAGATAATCTATCCTCTTCATATTACGTAAAAGTCCAAACTTAACACCAAGTGAACACCGGATTCCTTGATTTCACAGCCTCCAGTCTCTCTACTATAACCTTCCTTTGGGCCCCTTCGCTTCCGTCAACAGCCGAGTACCCTAAATCACCTTCGGCATCATCATCATTGTACACATTTCGTGGCGGTCCCGCACTGGAAGTTAAAGAAAATCTTCGTTTCCGCTGATCAAGAAAGTTGGGTCCTGGTTTCTTCCTTTCAGCAGGGGACCGTCGCTCATCAAAGCTCTTATGGCTGCGACGACTTGATCGGGGGGCGTTCATTGATGAGGACTGTACACTCGGGTTCGCTTCATTTCCCAATGAGAACTTGGAAGCCAGCGAGTCTACCGCGGACAGTGGGGAAGCCGAAAGAATATCGCCATTCTGATTCGAAGATGATCCCGATTGATCACTCTGAAGGCTATGAGTCCTTGACATTCCAAGTCTTGCAGAGCTAGGAATTTCCGATCGAGGGGGTGAAAGACCCAGGAGATCATGTTCACGCAAGAGGGGCGCCGAGGCGACAGCAGCACCGATATCCATCTCAGCCTCTTCGTCAAAGCCACGTTCCAGATCTGTTTCTCGACGGTGGCGAGATTCTGATGATGGTACACGTAAGGGAACTGCGACAGGTACCTCCATCTCGTCATCCTAATTTCAAAATTCGATTAGCACACCTCTTATTTGTCTCTCTAAAGTTGGGTATTTGGTAAGAGAAGCGCACCCAAACATGAACTCTTGCCCTCCTTGTAAGCTCCAAAGGACCCTGGTCTGGGGTTTTCAAAGTTTCAAGGACATTAAAAGCCTGTCCCTTGAGTACTGCTATTTGCTTTTGAAACATTCTTTCCTTAAAGTCCGAGTCCTGTTCGAATAATCTTCGCAACATCGTCTGTGTTTCGGCCCACCATTTCGTAGACGTGAGCAACGGAATAAAATGATCTCTAGTTTTTTGAGAGAATGGTTGTCCAATAAGTGATACAGGGAGAAATAGCCAACCAAATGGAAAGCTACGCCATTGATCCGGATGTTTCCAAGGAAAAGCCAATGAGTTGTCAATGGCGCCAATTTTAATTGTGGCACTGGCACCGATTTGTGGAGTGACAGATCTTGAACTTGCGACCATAGGCTCCTGAACTCGGTATATCGGAGTAGCTGGGTGTAGACTATTTATTCCAGCAGGGTTCGGCTCGCTAGCCGTAGCCTGTAGAGTCTGTGTAGCTGGCTGTAAATTGACGTTGAGGTGAGTTGGGTGACTAGCAACTGAAACTTCCTGGGTCTTCCAATCAACTTTGATCATCCAGTTGTCGAGACCTCTGTCTGTATTCCTCATAATGTAATCCAAAATTACGAGTTTTTCGAGTTCTTCTCTAAAGTTCTGTTGAAGCTGCTCGGTCCAAACAAACCGTCTGTTATTCGGGTCATCAGTTTGAGAGGGTGTATTTGAATCACCGTCAGAAAGATCATCCTCATCACCACTTGGCCGGCAAGCCGAGGCCCAGGGTGCTCGTCTCCTCGGGGCAGCATCTGTCCGGAAACCAGAATTGTACTGGTCCGGCCATGGATATTTACGGAGGAATACGTTTGCATCTTTTGAGGCCATCAGTGTTGAGCTCTGTTAACTGGGGAATCTATCACTGTGTACCTTGAAATCCTTGAAGGAATACTTGAAAACTTCCAACCTTCGGAGGCAGTGGCTTAGATCTCCTGTAATATGCTCGACGATCCCAATAATCATAATGAAAAGCTTTGCTAGATAGCTTAACAATATCCGTGTAAGGAACCAAAAACGTTCTTAACTGTCGGTCAAGAACACAAGCCGCTGCCTCGGATATATAACTAAGGTTTGGTATCAAGCTATAATTGAAAGAATTAGCATCTTTCGTTTTTGAGTGCCCAAAACTACAAACCATGCACGACCGAAGAAACATGGAAACCTGTAAGAATTTGTCAGTCAACGAAATTGTCGGAAGAGTCGAAAAATTGATCTTGGAGTTTCCTAGGACATACAAAGTGCGGTGCAGCCATTTCATCATTTTAGGATTCAGTTTTCCGTATCTAATCAAGAGCTTAGCACGCGCGGGGGAGCTTTTGAATGCGAAGTAAACCCACGGCTCTTCATCCTTCGGTTTGAAAACACCCACGATCTTCCCATCACTATTCCGCATAAAATAGCTTCCTGATGATCCTTGCTTGATAAGTTTAGGATCAATGCCTTTTCTAATAGCAGTTCTAACAGACTCTACGATCTCTTCAAATTGCTCTTGTGCAAGATGTGTATTTTCCGGTAGCTCTGGTGAAGCTTCTGGAGTCCCATCCAACGCGGGTCTAGAGCCATCCGGTGGTAAAAAGACAGAATAAACGATCTCCAAGGGCGGTTGGTCCTGATGGGACGGTCCTTTCTTTAATTTGAATTTGCTAGCGATCTCCCTACTCCAACGTTCCAAGCGCGCGTTGATAGCTTTAATGTCAACACCAGAGCTATTACTCCGCGTACGTTTCATAGCGCGACCATTGTGATGGGTAACAGAGGGGGATATCGGAGTGTATGGTGTTGGATGAATAGCTGTTGGATGCGGCTGGATTGAAACAACGCGGCCGGGATAGTCAACGATAGAATCACGATCGTCATCATCTGAATCCGAGAACTGGGCATCCTGAGCGAGTCTTTCGTAGCCTGAGGCTGCAGGACGAGGCATGTTGATAGTTGACAGCTTTTTTTTTCTTGATAAGAAAGATGAATTGGTTATCGGCGAAGCTGTCCAGGCATGGCTTGTAATTCTGGGAGGACGTGGACTTCGTCAGAGGTTACAGGGCACACGTATGAGGCCGCAGCCGCCGCCACCCGACGCAGCAACAGCAGTCGACAAATGATCAAAGAACAAAGCTGCAGAGTTTCGTTTATTTTAGGACGCAGTCAAGGCAAACTTCCGAACAATCTTCCCCACTGTTTAAATCTTCTATGTATTTTATTTTTGACATAATTATACCGGCTCATAGCATTGGGTTTCGGCAGTACCATCACCGCAACATACATACATGTACTTGACTGTTGATTAAGCAGAGCCTCACACTGATGACAGGAGTTTTCTCTTCG
Source organism: Morchella eximia (assembly GCA_024713935.1). NCBI lineage: Eukaryota > Fungi > Ascomycota > Pezizomycetes > Pezizales > Morchellaceae > Morchella > Morchella eximia. The sequence continues at coordinate 391,224 of JAMGZG010000002.1, forward strand.
CAATTTACAAGTCCCTCTTATGCCGCTAGATACCCGCGCGCTCTGCAGGAATGACTTCATCCCGGAGTATTTTAGTCGCTGATCTTTTACAGTACTTTTCATCTGTAAATAGAACTGGCCAGCCCTATCAGGTCCCGATTGCCAGGACAATGGCGGTGCCTTAACTCGATAGCCGAGAGAAGTGGCCATGTCAACAATGTTGTGATAGACGTGGATATTAACATTTACATGTATAATTTGATGGCAGAGTGTACCTATATGTACATGTAGGTAGAGTATTGTATGTATACCTACGCAGTTATATAGCATGGAGGCGCCCTGTCTCGGGAGATTCTCACTTCTCTCCAATCTAAGTTTAAAGTAATGATGATGCAATTCACATTTCCAGTAAGGGCTCCCTCGGTGTTTATTTCTGCGTTTCCCCCTCTTTTATCTGCAGATTCTGCTGCGGACAAGGCAATCTTATCGTGAGTTCCCAATCGTGCGGAACGAGGGTATCAACGGCTGGCTCAGCCCACCGGTTAGATTGCTACGCTAGAAGGTTGAGTGCATGCTTCTAGAAGGTAATCAAAACACTTCTGATTTGCTTGGTGTGGAGTTGTGTGTTCCGAAATTGGCTCAGTGTGTAGGAGCTGCGCACAATCTCAATTCGTGCGGGTGCGCTATCGGGCGAATCTCACTTATCACAAGCGATCCATTTTTGATCGTGTTTAGTGGGGCGGAAGAAGCTGAAGAAGCACGAAACGAAAAAGGGGCAGAGCCAGCGCCCAGATCCGTAAATCAGGGCAAATCCAAATCCCAACCATCTGCCAGATGCATGTCAGCAAATTGTTATCACCCATGCTTGTCATGCTGCTGGCTGCTATCTGGGGATACCTGCACTTTAAGTGGGTAAGTAAGCTATCCACTTATCTCTATCTGGTAATATCTGATGCTAATTTTATCGCGCTTCTCCATTAGTAGAGTAGAGCAGCTGCGGACGGGGGTGTAACTTCGAGACTTACTTGCCTACATGTATGTATGTACTCTATGTGAAGAGTACATATGGTTTAGGTGCTCTGAGGAGCCCTGGAAAAGCAAAATCTTCTAAACAGAGGGTTGGCTAGGGCAAGGGAACTGGATACGGGGTGGGGGGAAGGGATTACCTATGTGTATGGGAAGGTTGTGAGTGATGGAAATTGTTGAACGGGCCCCTCGAATCTGCCACCCACATTCTTTACAGCGTACAGCGTACATGTAGCGATTAGGTAGAGACTTATCGACAACAACGTTGGTGTACCACCGATTCGTCCTTATCTACGGCGACCGCCCACCCCCTTTCTGCCGTTCCTCTACCATCGTTACTTTTGATTCTTATCCCCCCGTCGTTCGTTGTTTCTTTCCTCCTTCCATCACTCATTCCTTGCATGTCCTGGATCTGTAACCGCGCTCTACAAAAACAAATCCCATCTTTCTGTTGTCTGAGAACTTGATTGTTTTTAATATATATATTTTCCTCTCGTTTTCCCATTTATTATTCAGATATATACCCGCAAAACCCCCCCACCGCTCGCTTTCTCCTTTTCCAATTCGTTGTCTCTCTCGTTTTTTCCAGTCTCTCTTTCCCTATCATTGTTAGATATCATCACACCTTCAACCATTCTTCCTCCTCCGCACCAAAGCCTTCCGCCGTTCACACACATCATCACCTCTCACTCTGCCTTCACCAAGCAGAGCTTTGGTGCTTTAGATCATAAACTGGCGCCCACGGCCCTCTTCTACTCTCCTGCCCCAGAGCAGTTGCTACCATCTCCACATCACCTTCTTCACCCCACACCAAACAACGACAGCCCGAGACTGCCTTCAATCTCGCGGACATCGTCTATTTCTCCGTTGCCATCTCTTAACACGCTGGCTTCCGTCGCACTCCCGTCTCCCCCGTTGCGGTATGTTACCCAGCTTTCATTTAGAGTTTCTCACTTTTCCCCATGCCCCTTATCCCTTATCAACGCAACACCTTCTCTTATCTAAACGCGATCGGGACACCCCCTAAAGCAAGAGATTTAAGAAGACAAGAGAAAAAATAAAGCCCCCTTTGCTGACATCCCTCTTTCATAATTAATAGGCTGAACGGGGGCTTCGCCATGACTTTCGCTACTTCATCACCGGGTGCAAGCACCGCTGGGCAAGGAACCACTCCGGTAATTTCTTCCGAGTTTTTCTCAATTTTTGTTGTCGACACGCGACTGTTTCCTGAGGGGTTTTTCCCCTTCCTTATCGCGCAGCATGCTAACGTGGTTGTAATAGCCTATTTGCCAAAATTGTACAACGTCTACAACTCCTTTATGGCGAAGAGATGAAAGTGGTTCTGTTCTCTGTAATGCCTGTGGATTATTCTTGAAACTTCATGGCCGACCACGACCGATCAGTTTGAAGACTGATGTTATAAAAAGCCGGAACCGTGTTAAAAATTCTGGGCAGCCTGCAAAAAAGAAGGTTAGTAATATTGTTTCCTCCGTCGTATTCTGTTTGCTTAATCTTTCTTTTTAGAGTCTATTCGACTCGCCAAATGGATCAACAAATGGTCACCCAATAGCAAGATCGGAAAATGGGACACCTCCCCCGGGTCATCGTAAACCATCCTCAGGTGCCACACCAAACAGATCTGTGTCACCCCAGTCTCGAGCAGGAACTCCTTTGCCTCCTACATCGCACATTGCACCTCCCTCAATATTTGAGTCACTTGTCAGCCATGCAGACAACTCTGTCGTTGGAAGTCCTTCTCCCCTTCCAGGGCTCAACTCCTTCAATCATCCCTCACCGGGATCCACATCATCCCTACATGATAGGCATATGGAGCAGCCAACGCCAACGCTTGATAGTCTAATGAGCACCAATAGCAAACTCAAAACCCGGGTTGCAGAATTAGAGTTGGTCAACGATCTTTTCCGAACCCGAGTGAATGAGCTAGAACAGAGCGAAGCAAATGCTCGACAAAAAGAGATTACCAGGCGAGAGGTTGAGGCGCAGCTTCGAGTTCTCCTTTCCGATAGTACCAAGCGCGAGGAAGAACTAAAGCGAAAACTCGAGGATGTAGAAAGGGAGCTTAATGAGTTTCGTGGGGATCATCAGCGGAAGAAGGTCAGGGTCTCTGACTTGACTGAATAGAATTGTGCAGAAAAAAAGGGAATATATAAAAATGAAGGAAAGATAGCAAAAGTCTCAACTAATTCATGGCATGGCATTGTGTGTTTTCTATCGTCGGTGTTAATTTTTTGGTCCCGTGTAGTGAGTACTCGGGTTTCTTGGTTTTGTACTTGTTTATGGCTGGGGGTTCTCTATTTTTTCCTCGTTTCCTTAATTATATTTTCCGAACAAAAGCAAAAGAACATAAAAAGTTTTTCTTATCTAGGGGCTTTCTGGTATGGTCACAGGGATCGGAATACAAAAAAAGGGAAGGGAAGAACTCTTGTAGGAGTATTAGGGTTTTGCTGCTGTTTTTCTTATTTCTTTTTTATATTTTCATTCTTCTAATGTTTCCTATTACATCTTATCTCCTCACTCTAATTTCTACTTCAATAATTCACAAGCCGCTCATCACCTCTAGCTCTTTCTTAGTTTGATTTTTGATTGACTGATTGATTCTCTATTGTTTATGTATGACCTTTTGTCCAATATTTTATGCTTTTTTCCTACTATCTTCTTACAGTAAATGGGGGTTTGTTTCTGTCTTGCACTAAAAAAATTTGTCCTGTGTTGGATTTCCCACACATGCTCTTCTTAATAATATATCGGTCTATATATGTAGTCGCCTCGTGTATTTAACTCTGCTTTTTATCTCCCGCCTTTAACATCCACATAAAGTAGTCGAAGGTAGCAACGAATTGTGTGGTGAGGGTTTTATGCATGGCAGTTAATCCAATGGTTTTACAAATTGCCACAGCCCAGTGCATGTGCCTACATATCTATCGACTCTACTCTATCGATAAGGTCCCGTTCGCTGCGCTGCACCACACGCACGTGCTTTGACAAGTAGATCCGGGGGAAGGGCTTGAGGTGTTGTAACTTGGTGATGCTCTTCCTCTCTCCAGACCGGGTAAAATCCTTTACTGCGGGAAACGGCAAGCGCGTTAATATTGATATTATTAAGTACGTACACAGAGGAGAGAAAGAAAAGAAGAAATGAAAGGGAACCAAAAAAAAAAAAAATCCCCCATTTCGTTGTGTTCCACAGCTGCAATGCAAACGCACCCAAGACACACAGACAGATACAAGTCCATACAGTAGAGTTTGCAAATAAAAGCTATAATCGTTCCAAAAGAAGTGCCTTAAGTAGATACACACCAAATAGATAATGGTATTAGTATACCTTAATGCAAAGAAGGTCGGTGAAAACTGAAGTTCAAATTCTATATCTATATAAATAAAAAAAAAGTTCCGGTATCATCTAGATCCGATTGCCATGATATGATATCTCAAAGATAGACACTTATAAATTCTCCAAAATCTACCAAAAAAATAATATTCGTGGGTATCCGATTTTTCAAGGGCCAGCCGCGTGACGAACATTACCAGCTTGTACTGCTAGTCTTCTGTTGCGCTGAATGGTCATCAATGCAAGGACAAGCCCAATGAGGACAGCACCCAGCGTGATCCAGTAACTATCCCGATAGCACTCAAGTCCAAGCGTGCACTCACGAGTACCCTCAGGGGTGACGTTACTATGGTCGTCATATATCCGACCTTGTTTGCATCGTCAGCAGACTGTCTTTCCTTTTTTTTTTTTCCATTTCCCTTTCATTTTTTCTTTCTTTTTTTTTGATAAGTTTCTTTTTCAGCCGCAAGGTTTCTGAAGCAACGTGGCGTGAGGCTTTGAAAGAGGGTTTTTTTTTCTCGTCGCCACGCACGATAAGCTGATATGTGCTCGATATGCGGCAAGGGCCCGTGCGCGCATATCTGACGCAAGATCGTGTGCACAAAGAAAAAGCCTCCATGAAGTGACTGATAGATAGGAGGACCTACCATAGAACATATTAAAGATTTGGCCCGAAATAACGGCAGAAAGGGTCATTGTTCCCCAGTTTTGTGACAACCCATGAAGCCCAAAAGTTTCTGAGGTCTTGTAGACAAAAAGTTAGTTTGGAATCTAGTCAATAGAATGAAGCCCTACAAGTATGGGACTTAGGATAGGTAGTAGGATAGGTACATGTAGTAGGATAGGTAGTAGGATAGGTAGTAGGATAGGCGGTAGTCACACAATTTGCGGAGTGGGCTAGATCTTGGAATGCCCCCCCGGGGGGGGAGGGGGGGGGGGTTTGAACGTACTATAGTCGGGAATACACCAAACAGCACACCGTATCCCAAGCCGCTCAGAAAAGAGACCAACCATAGTTGATGAGGATTCCCGATATTCAGTGCAAAAATTTGCGAAAACAAAAATATAACTGCCGAAGCAACTACTAACCAGATGCGCTGCAGGCCATAATTCTTGTAAAGAATGTCCGAAGAAGTCCCTGTAATACTGTTAGATAGAGCTTGGATAAATAATTGATTGACCGAAGAATAGTCACCGCTCATGATCCGGCCAGCAAAGCTGCCGATGGAGAGAAGAGAAACGTGAAACCCTTGTCTTTGCTGAACATAGTCAGGATGGGTATCGGGTGCATATTTTTGCCAAAGTGCTTGGACCTATAGAGTTTCTATTCAGGGCTTCTGTTAAGTGGTTAAATGGGAATGAACTCATGGATGCCTACCGAATGTCCAATATTACTAAAAACTAGCGTTAACAATGTTGAATCTATACAAGTAGGTAAGATAATATAAGGACTAGCTTACTTAATAGTCATCAATCCAGTTCCAGTCAATAAACCCAATAGGGTAAACAACAGCCAGAAGTCCGTCGATTTGGTCAACGCCCATCCCCGAATATCTGTATGATAGGCATGATCATTACTACCAATAACCCCACCCCGTGTGCTTTCTGCATCCCTACGGTCCTCATCACTGCTGGAGGATGAATTTGTAAGGAAAGATGATGATTCATCTGGTGTACAGTCCGGATTTGTTATTCTAACAACCCCTCTACTACTGGTGCTCGTACCTGGTTCCTGATAAGTTTCTTTTGCCGCACTTCGACTTTCGCCAGATTTCGTTCGGTGCAGTCTGCTACTTCCAGTGTAATCAGGCTCTGCTGGTGGTACAATAGAATATGCACCTAGTACGGGTACTACTCTGAGGAAAAAATATGAAAGTAAGACGATGCTGCTGGTTGCTATGGCGAGAACTAAAAGGAAGTCGCTAGTATTTCCAGGGAAGAGCCATGAAGAAAGGGACGAAAAAAAGAAAGCACTAAGGCCAAATGCTGCGAGTGGTATCGCGGTCGCCGTTCCACGGTGGTTAGGGAAATTCAGGGCGGCTTGAACAAAAATCACTTATTAGTTTGGTACGATATGAAGAGTCGATGTTACAATCTTACCAGCTTTAATTGCCCCTCCAAATGAAGCACAGCTCCCGACTCCCGTCAAGAATGAAAAAAAACACAAAGAAAAAACACTCGTTGATTCTTGCCCAGAATGCATAGCTATTGAAATTGTTAGATTTTAATATCATCGGTGCAAACGGAATAATATATACCATTGTATATTGGATAATACCCAGAAAATAGCAGAACAGCGCCCAGTAAGACCGGCAATCGAGGTCCCTTTGCGTCTATAAACATTCCGCCCGGTATCCCTATATTGACTTAGAGGCTGGGCTTAAGTAAGGATCTACACGCTTCTATCTGTACACACCTGCAAGATACATCCCAAGATTGCCACAGATACCCTACAACCTGTCAGTGCGACCGCTTAATTAAAAGTATTGTGACCACTTACGATCAAGTTGCTCTCTGTTGCCGTAAGTTGCAAACGTTCAGCAAGTTGGGGAGCATATGCCGAATAGACGTACTATAAAAATTATCAGCCGGGACTAAATCCTAATTGAAAGGAAGGCAGGTACTACATTTGTCCCTGCGGATAGAGCTATACACGTCGAAGCTGCTAAGCTTACAAGGCGAGCGGCGCGAAGCCGGTTCTCAGGTACCATCCTCAAAGGATGTGCGATGATCACAGTAAAGGACTATATAAAGAATGCAGAAGGTTTGGAGTGCCGTGAACTATTAAGGTGGTTGATTATAGCAGGATGTTTTCTGAAAACCTGGGGGGAGCTATGTCTAGGCTTGGGTTGGCAGAAGGCTTCGCATTCAGAGGCTCACAGCACACGCATGCAGATCCGATAGAAATTAATTTGGCCTGCGCTTCTGAGATATGTTGAGTCGCAGTAATGAAGGTACGACGAAATATGGTGCTTGCGGGTTAAGGCCCAACTGGCTGGTAGTTCTGAAGTAGAAGTGTTGACTAGGATCCGGATTCTAGAGTGAGTAATTACTTAAAGGTGATGAAAGAACGTACGGCGCAAAAGGTTGATATGTAGAGTATTATTCAGGGTCCAGCTTATGGGGATGCAGCAGATGTAGGCTTCATGAGTACACATGTAACCAATAAAAGAACAAGCTTGTTGATAAGTCGGCCACGCGCACGGCGGGCCCGGCACCTCCACATCGGGAGAATACGCTGTCTTCGAATCTTTACCCCTGATTTAAAGGGTCTATTCTGCATGATGAGATAGATGCCACTGCAGGCAGTGCCAGCCAGGTCACCGGGTAACATCCATCTCGTGACACCCAGTGTTGTCGCTTTGTTTACATAATTGAGCTGAAAGGCTAATACGCTTTACTACATGTAATATTGGTTCGTGATCTGTTTATCAGTAATTCCAGAAGTCACATGTAGGAAAGCCTATATTTTGATCGAGCTTGTAGCAATTACAATTCGGCCATTGTAGTAGGTATGTAGGTAGTTACATGTACTTGCTTACCAGCAGAAAATGCAACTGACGGAAACAGGGATTATTTCTATGAGAGAACGGCACCCCTCCACTTGCCCTAATTATAAGCATCTACATTTTCTAGAACTTTTATTAGTAGCAAGTACATATGGTGCGAGAAGGCCTAGAGGGCGGGTGTGTCAACTTCAGAGGAATTTCGTTTGTATGGGAATCTGAGAAAATGCCAGGGTTAGTCTAGGCGCTAGTACCATTATGGCCAATTTCTATAGGTTTGATTGGCTGATTCTTTAAAAAAGGCCGAAGTTTACACACCTGCCCCCCATAGCTTCTCGAGCCATACATGTATGTATATACAGCTTCCAAGACAACGATACATTTCCACAATAATTCTTACCCAAAGCACCCACCAGCCATATGTACTCACATGTATTTCAATTCAATTAGTGCCAGCTAGTTACATGTGTATTCGAGCTTATTAACACACCTTACCTGAACTCATGTGTATGTATATGTTGCATCAAGTGCATGTGCTTTAATTATTGGATATACTGTAAATCGATTTTTAGGTTCTCCGGGTTCCACAGATCCATTACCCTTCTGTATCCAACTTTCTCCAAACATTATCATAGCCGTCTTTTTTCTTCACTGATAAATTATAAACTGGGGCTCCAGGACACCAATGGTACTTCATCATATACCTATTTCCTGGTGGATCCTTTTAAATCCAGCAACAATTTTTTTGAGTAACACCCTTTCAAAAGCTTCACCTTTACCTATTGAACTAGATCATGTGTCCATGCCCTCGGCGAAGATCTTTGATCTCAGAGGACCTTTAGCATGTTCTGGAAATCTTACCGCACATGAGTCGGAAGCATACAACCCTTCAGTATCATGTGATTCAGGAGTGTTTTGCCAAGGGACAACTTCATGCAATGACACTCTAATTTGCAGTCGAGACTGGATAGATCTTAACGGGACTTTGGCTTGTAATGGCGAGCTATTTTGTAACGGTACTCTAAGTTGCAGTAGGAATTCCGCACATCCTACATGCCTTCCAGGGCTCAATAAACTACCAACACCCGCTCTATCAATAATAATAATGCTTCTGGTCTTTATTTCAGGTGGACTCAATGGACTTAAGTCGGCATTCATGAGTAATTATTGGATATCGTATTTGCTTTTCGTTTGATTTTACTGAAGGCTAACAAATTTTTGCTACGTTTAATACAGGCTTGGATCCGTGAGAATCACTTAGATCTAGATATTATTATAATTATAAGTGACGGGTGCTAACAGGTTTTATTTTGACAACTTGATAGTATAGATTTGCGAACAATAATGGATACAGGAACAATGCACGAGAAGTATCTTTGTCTATATAATCACTTTTGTTACAACCCTTTGCTAACATTAATTACTTAGAGAACTGGCAGGAAGAATACATGAAGCCCGACAACACTCGGAATTTACCACGTTATTTCTTTGTATATTCCCAATCCATTACCTTCAGTATCCTTTATATAGTTCAAATTAATTTTAGTGCCTTCATATGGCAGGTGCGATGACTCTTACAACCGTGATGATCAATCACTCTCTTCCTCTTATGGCTGCGTGCCTACTCAACAATAATCTTTGGGGGTTCTTATTATCCAGTGCTCTAGTAATAATTTTTGGAGAAATCTTACCATTAATGGTATTTCCCAGATTCCCTCTTCTAATTCTAGGGAACATGATGTGGTAAGCTCGGTTTCCAGCTACCATCTCAATAATGCATACGATCACTGAAATTTTATAGGGCCATATATACAGTCTCTTGTATTTTATGCATCCCAGCTTGCCTCCTGTCATATATCTATGGAACTACGATGGCCCCAGGACCTGTGCGGCACCAAACCAATCATAACAGGAAAGGGATCAATTCTCTAGCTGATTTACGCGCTGTACGAAAGGAAATTGACAAAGATTTCTCTATCGATGCCGCAAGGTAAATACCTAATTCGAAACGTTGAATTGGATAATAACGTGTTTTTCTTAGACTCCTCCGCGGTATTATTGGCATGGAAAAAAGAGTTGCTCGTGATATCATGAAGCCACTTTCAGAAATAAAAATGAAGTCTGTGGATTCGAGGATGACATTCCACAGCTGGACAGAGATCTCTGATTGGGGCTATAGTCGTGTTCCTATCTATATGTCCCTTGATCACAATAGAGATAACAACTCGATTTATTCCGACCATAATATCAAAATCTTGGGGTTCTTATACATTTTTGTAGGTTCTGAATTTAGAACATATTATCTATATATATAAGGATTCACTACTGATCTTTCCTGTCTATATAAATAAATATAGGATTTATTACTAGTGATTCCCGATGAAGTAACAACATTAAAAGAGCTTCCAATGCACAAGATGCCTGTTATTGGTGAAGACTACCCGCTTTGGGACCTCCTTCATCTATTTCAGGTAGGTCTTCCTATCAAAATCGAGAGATAAAATTATTAACTACGTTCACTTGACAGGAAGGTGCCTCTCAGTAAGACTATAATTATGTGCTTACATGTGGTTATATTATAAACTAATATATATGTTGATTTAGTATGGCAATCGTAGAAAGGGGTTTAGGGGAGATCGAATTTTTTGACTCGTTTCTGGAATGCAAGCCTTCACAATCCTTTTGGGGAATAGCAAAGGAAAAATGTCGGAATATTCTACGAAAAATCTTCCCATGCCACTCGAAGGCCACGGAAGCCAAAAAAACATCACTTCACCACACTCCGAAGTATTGGACGGATGAAGAAAACTACTTGTCATCCCGTGGATATACAACAGGTGTAATTACCCTTGAGGATGTGTTAGAGACTCTGATACAATCAAGAATACTTGACGAAAAGGATGTTTCACTTGGCCGCCGTAGAATCAACAATACCGGTAGTACACGAAGCAGCAGCAGAATTACTATTTCATCTGAGCAAATATCGACTCTAGACTCCTGTGAGTCGTTGGTAACCAACGAAACAGGAAGAAAGATTCCTCATGTTAATCCTGGAGGGTGTCGCATGCATCTCAGTCCTACCAGAAAAGTTGGTTCTCCCCAAAGAAAAGCTTTCCTCCCACACAATAACCAAACACTATCACCATTATTAACAAAACACTTAAAGGATCATGACGGTAAACGAAGGGTTTCGTTTCCTGAGGGTACCTATGGGGGTTACGGAACACCCAATATAGAACGGAACATTAGAACTTTTGATAGGAAGAACTTCAGGTCGAAAACATTCCCAAGAAACATGGAATATGCAAAAGTCGATACGGGGCCTCTTTTCTTGGGACAACCAATCGATCTTTTGGGGTTCATGTGTGATGAGGAAACAGATCTCAAGACTGTTTCTGGGCCCGAACTAGACACACATGGCCATAGGAGCCCCACAAATGAGAATAGCTTTGATTCCATCGAATCATGAAGCGTTGGAACTTAAGAATCAAGACATAATGTACTAGCACTGAAAGAGAATTCAAATAAGTACTAAATCACTGAACTAAAAAGGCCTGAACAATTCAAAATTCCCATCGTTTTTGAATCTCCTCATAACCTCGTAATAATGTAATAATCGTGATAATTTTGTAAACCAATATAATCATCTAGTCCTTATGGAGCCCCTGCTTCTTCATTTTTGGTTTCGTGCAACGGCCGCGCACAGTTCCACTTTCATACCTGCACCAGACAAAACATGTATCCAGAGTCTTTGTTTATCACTTAATCTATCATTCTCAGATTTGACTAGAGATTGACTATATTAGTCGTAACTCGAAGAATAAAAGAAAATCCTTACCTTCTGAAAACATGCATAATTCTTTTCTAGGGTTCCAGAGGAATAGATCTGGAAGACCCGATGCCCTTTGGCGGTATTCCTGGCAGAACTATAGGTCAAGTTGAATCATTAGTGTTTCCATACAATAATATTGCGATTTCTGGGTGTACTTACAACTTTACAAATGATGCCCAATGCATCCCCGCCAATACACTGGTATCGTTCCAATCATAAGTTTTCTATCCACCAAGATTTTTGAACAAATAGGGAGTTGATGGGGGGATACTGACATCAACAATCTCCAATAGATCTTCTTTCGCAAAACTCCAATCCAAACCAACAATGCATGTCCTTCTGCATCTATGTTCCCGATCAATATTCTCAATAATAGCGGCTGCTCCCCCATTTGACAGCTCAGCCAAGCGATGGTTGATTTCACTCAAGCGGGCGGGGTAGAATCCGTCTGTAAACAGATCTAAAGGACATGTTTGAAACTGGGTTTGGAAAACATTAGGGAGATAAAGAAACATGATATCGTAAAATAAATATGCAAATAGGGTTTTGAGAATCCCCCCCTCTGAGTGGTATCCCTTCCATCCTTCGCTTTGATAATAAGATAGACACATTTCCTCAACGCTACATTCACCGCCTTCCTTTTCGTCTCTCCAAATCGTTTTCCTCCCTATAGCCGAGTCATTGGCCTCTATCTCTTGGAATATCCTCTCGCCCATAATTTTCTTTTTTTCAGGTTGCATTAGTCTAGAATGGCCAAAATCGTGTTGATCTTTTTTCGGGATGCGTAGCCTTGGCTCTAATTTCATGATCCGCTTTTGTAGATCATAGTGATAGATTAAATGTGTCTCTGGATCCTGTAATCCCGCCTCGCATGTCTTCAATGCTTTCCGCAACCAGATTTTCTTATTCGCCTCTGGGGTTGTATATGAAGTTGGGCCAGGAGTGATAGAGGCCATGTAATTTTCTTCGATCAGCGCTCTTCGTTGATACCATCCTCCTCTCCTGGCAGGATGATGGCCACGTTGAGCAAGTAACGCGTTAAGGACCTCATATTCTCGTGCATAATCTTTGAGCCTACCAAGAACGTATGCACCCTTGTGAACGACTCGAGTCAGGACCCAAGCTGCTGTGAAGCGTCTCAGATAAACGTTCTCTAGTTCTTCTTCTTCATTGCCATGTTTTCTTTCCTGATCCTCGGCGATCAAGCGCTTCCATTTTTCATATATTCGGTCAAGAATAGTTCTCACAGTCTCGAGGCCTTCCATTGTTGCAGCACCATTGTTTTCAAGAATCTCATCGACGGAAGATTGGATCTTAACGCTTTCCTCGAAATCTAGAAGAGAGGCACGAGTAGGAAAGATATTGGATGTGCGAGATACAATATAATCTGGGAAGTTACGGCGTTGTGTTCGCGCAAGAATCATTGTAGTGAGAGATTTTTCTGTCCACTCGGAGGAACGGTAGAATACGAGGTGGACACGTTCAAAAAGGGTTGTTGTACTTGACTTAAGGCGGATGAGGGGCCCTGGAGAAGCGAATCGACACACAGTATTAGGAATGTATGATCTGATATAATATTTGAGAGTAACAATAACGGACGGACTCGGAACAAGATGGGTTGGGTGAAGCCGGGTGATATTTCATGATTCAAAAACGCGAATTCAAGGAAAAGTGAAGTTGGGCTATACCAGTCATTTCCAATATCTTTTTCACAAAATGCGTATCGCGAGTAACATAATTCCCCTTCTTGTCAAAGCTAAGCCCGAGTTCAAGTTGCCCCTTAGATCCGAGTCCAACTTGTCCACCTGAAGCCTTTTTCAAAGCCGCCATTAATTCAACCTTGTTTGAGCCAGTAGCCCGGGCCTTTGCTTCTTTTGCGATTAATTTCAGTTCCTCCGTATTTAGGAGAGTAACAGCTTCTTCAAGAGTAGTTATGGCCTTTTCGTTTTCAGCAAATCCAACTTCATCACATTGAAGTGTTTTGCACGCGGAAGCCATATCGGAAATATCGTTGTAGTAGCCAAGCTTCCTTACACGGAACCAAGCCGATGTTTTGCGGAGAAATAAGCGGACATATCTGAGAGGGTAGCTGCGTTAGTATAGTGGAAGGAAAGTAGTTGATAAGACTGGTCATACAGGAACTGAGGTTCATATTCCAAGGACCGGTACTTCGCAAAAATCTCTTGCTCGGAATCGGAAAACAAGTGCAGTTCATCTTTTAATACTGTATCTAGTGCCAAATTGAAAGCGTCGACATATATAGACTTGCGATATCTTTCTGTAGCTGTGTATTCCCTTATGGCCGTATCATGGTCGTTTGGCAGTGGCAAGGATGCGTATAGTCCATTATCTAGGTCATTGCCGAGCTCTGCAGGGACGATATCTGCACAAGATTGGGAGTCTTCCTGTTCGCTTTCTGACTCTGACTTCTTTCCTATTATCCCCTTATTATTCGTAGACTTGTGTAAATGAATATGTTTTATCCGTTTTGGAGGTCTGTTGATGTTTTCCTGAAGACGGGGCTTGCCGAGGGCCTCTAAAACCATGATGGGTGCTGCTGTGAAGGGAGAGGCGGTAGGACTTTGCCTCTCGGTGGTGGGGGGCTTAGACTACTCATATGGGTTAGGGTTAGATTAGGAGCCACGATTATGCGTTCTATTTAGGTATAGCTTAGTCAGATGCAGGGGAAGAGCGGCGGGCTCTTTTGGCGAAAAAGTCAAGAGGACACGATGCTCTCTTGGGCTCAATAGATACCCGCATTGCAGAACCCACAGTTCTACTTTATCTCTCCTTTCCCTCGACAACCAACAACCACTCAGCTCCCCTATTATAGGGCCTCCTAGACAAGCGGCACCTACCTACAAATAAGGGTCGACAAATAACTACTTGGCTTCTACCATTCCTTCTGATCTCGATAAGCTCTTTCGTTTCCTCACCACAACCACATTTATTATTTGAAAGCTCATAATATACAAACCGGACTAGAAGGGAAAAGAGTAGAGCTAGAAATAAACCAGCGGGCAAAGCGCTGATCCCGCAACCATGTCGCAAGACTATAATTATGACGACCAGGTACATCTCTTCTCGAGAGGATGCAGCCAGAAGGCCACGAGCTTATAACTAACTTGCGATCTTATCATCAATTTAGGGACAATTTTTCCCTTATTTTATCCTTACACTTTCAGGGCTGGTCCTCGTACCGCTCACCTACTCCACCTTTGCGCCCAGTAAACGTAGTTATTCCTCACTCTCCAGGGCCCTTTGAGCACGATTGTTAATATTTGTACTCAGAGCCGGGACTTTTAAAGACACCTCTCCTAAAAGACAGCAGCTATAAACCGCCTAATAGCGACCTGATTGATGGTGCGCGCCGCCGACAGGCGAAGCGGGAACGTCGCTTGAAGCGCTTTATCTCTATTGTTTTCGGATGGGTGTTGTTTGCCTACATGGTTTACCTTATTGCTACTACCAAAAATGCGGAAGGCAAGAAGATCTGGGATCCGTATGACATTTTAGGAATCAGCACATCAGCCACTGAAAAACAAATCAAATCTCACTACCGAAGGCTCTCTCTCAAATTTCATCCCGACAAAATCCGCCCTACCGAGAACCAGACCATTGAGATGCTCAACGAGCAATTCTCGGAGCTGACAAAGGCCTACAAAACATTGACAGATGAGGAGATCCGCAACAATTACGCTCAGTACGGTCATCCTGACGGAAAGCAAGCGTTTTCCATTGGAATTGCTCTACCCGTTTGGATCGTCTCTGAAGGAAATTCTTACTACGTTCTTGCTGTTTATGGATTATTGTTCGGAATATTACTGCCATACACCGTGGGCCGTTGGTGGTACGGAACTAAGAAGCACACCAAGGATGGGGTTTTGATGGAGAGTGCTGGTAGTCTTTTTAGAGCTTACGATGAACACATCGACGAAAAAAAACTGGTATCGATCTTGACTGTCGGTGAAGAGATGAAACATATAACTGGTGGCAAAAGAGAAAAGGAATGGATTGGAAGTGAAGAGGCAATCATTGAACGGAAAATCCGCGAAGCAGGTGTACCTGAAAGGGAGCTTGCTGCATTGCAAGAACTAGATGGCTGGCAACGAAGAGCCTGTGGGCTTCTATGGGCGTATCTTTATCGGGTCGATCTGGGAAGCGAAAAACTTGAAAACGGTATGCTTTCCACGATGAATTATGGTTAGCTGGCTCTTACTTACATAATTTAGCAAAACTTGACATTGGCCCTGCGGCAGTTGCGCTTAACAGGAGTTTTCATGCAATCTCACTCGCTTACAGCAACACCCAACCGATCCTTGCTTCTATGTCTCTGAACCAAAGCCTTATTCAAGCTATCCCCCCTGATCATTCACCGCTTCTCCAACTGCCCAACTTCACCAACGAGATTGTTGCTGCTGTTGAACAGGATGGGGGTAAAAACCACTGGACAGTTCAGCGCTTCATGGCCACTCCTGAAGAGAAACGGCGAAAACTTTGTGTTGGCAAGGGACTTCTTTCGGAAAAGCAATATGAACAGGCTATTTACTTTGCCAAAAATCTTCCTGCGCTTTCTGTAGAGGATGCATTTTTCAAAGTCATGGGCGAAACATATATCACACCCTCAAGCTTGGTACAATTCGTGGTTAAATGTAGAGTCATCCCCCCCGGATCTAAAGCCCCCCCTGTCGACCCTAAGGATCTACTGGACGAAGACCCCGAAGAAACCGATGTTGAGGCCCTTCTTGGTCGCAAATCCCGTTGGTCACAATCGAAACAGGGCGAAGAAACTCCAACCACTCCATTTGCTCACGCACCATTCTATCCTCGAGACTACACACCAAGCTGGCAGATCTTCCTTGCAGACGCAAAGCAAGCCAAGATGATTGTTCCTCCCCAGGCTATTACAGGCTTCGAAAAGAGCACTGATAATTTTGCTGTTCAAACATTCAAAATGCAATTCCAGGCACCACCACAACCGGGCGAATATACATTCGTGATGCATTGTGTCAGCGATTCTTACCTCGGAGTTGATACCAGACGGAGCGTGAAGCTAGTTATTAGCGATCCCAGCAAAGTTGAGAAGATCATTGAGGAAGATGATATCAGCGAACCGGAAGAAGGTATATCTAGCTGTTTCCCGTGATCTTGAGAGGAACTAGAAATTAACGAACTGTTTTGTTGTAGATTCGATTGCAGGCCAAATGAATGCTATGCGTGGAGGCCCGGTTAAAAAGAAGAAGGTACCAAAAGACGATGACTCATCTGAAGACGAGGAGTCCGACACCGATGGGGAGCAGGCTGCCGAGGAAAGCGAAACAGATACGGACACAGACACGGACGAGGAATAGTATCTCGACCATGTGTTATTCATTCTGTTATGTCTTTTTACCAAGTAATGGGGCTTGGTTCGGGGTTTTTCTTTTCTTTTGCACGTGTGTTATAATTTAGGCTGTTTTTTTTTTCTTACATGGACGATGAAAAAAGGGATGGTTTGGGCAGTGATTCTCTCTAGCTTATTTATAACAATTGTAACTGGTGTCTTGATCTTGTATTGTTATGGTTGATGTTTGATTTTTCCAATATTTGGATATGTGGATTTTGAAGTTAGAGCCATGAGGTCCAGAGTAAATCTTACACTTGTCTCTAGATCTTCATATATTGTCGAGCGCGTTTAAACCGCCGATTCTCCTATCTACCCCTCTAGCTCTGGTTTCCTTCTGGGGTGGACTGGATTCATCTTCTTGGCTTTATAAACCAACCATTTTATCTCCTAATCGTACCTACATATAGTATGCAGCTGTCAAGATGACACCTAATCAAAATGCTACCTACAGTATCCAAGCTGCCAATATATATACGCATTCGGAACCCCCCGCCCATAGTGGAGTAATTATTGAGGCTGGGACGCCAAATGTTTCCTGCATACATGTACTCTATATGATGTACCCCTCGGTTACAAAACTGATACCAGTTAGGAATATTAGTTATCCATTATCGATATACGCGGCGCTCTCACTACCTCCGAGATCAAGTAGTGTATGGACCCGTCAATCATTAATAATACTGCGATATATTTTTCTGTCAATAATAAGAGGTTCGCATTTATGACCAATATTCTTGCGAGCACTCGTACAAAGCACCAAACCTCAAGTTTCATCCCAGAATCAGAAGAGAAAAAAAAAAACCGAAAAAACCGAAAAAACCGAAAAAAAAGAGGGAAAAAAAAAGACAATAGAACCCCCAACTAGAGAAATGACCGAAGAAAAACAAATATAGTTTAATAAAATTTCATGCTCCTATGATTGGCAAGGTCGGTCTTCGGTCCACCACTGAGATGTGGAAATCTAAGTAATTACACAGCAACTATTTTGTTTTTTGGCCTATGAGTATGAGTTAGTGCGAACCCTTGATTGTTGCGATGGGGGGAGGTCTGGGTACCTGGGTGTAAAACATCTTGGACGAGGAGCTCAGCCCTTCACTTCTGGCAACTAAGTTGTCGATTTTCTCGCCCCGTTCCAGTACACTTTCGATAGTCTTGTGCAAGACAATCTTTGTCTCGTCCAGTTCTTGTTGAATTCTCAGCATGCTATCGGCTTGTTTCGGGTCCTGGTACTTGACGATGTACTCGCCCAGGACTGGAAGAGGGAGTTTTCCAGCTTGAGACCATTTTGCGCGAGTATAAGTTGTCAAGAAATCATCAGAGACCTGCGAAAGAAGCTTGTGCGCGACTTGTTTTGGATATTCTTGATCGGTGATCACCACGCTGACAATACCCTCGGAACGCTTGTACACGTAGAAGACGTAGGCTATATGCCGAAGGTTAGTGGGTGAGAACTATTCACATATCCCTTGTGGGGTGAAAGGGTTTCCGGAAGGCGGTAGCGTACATTGTTCCGTGACTTCTTGACGTGGTGTCAAGTCCTTGCTCTCCGCTATGGCACGGGCGAACAGACTCATGAACTCGCTAACGGGAGTCTGTTGAAAATAACCGAAGCTTGAGAGATCAGTTTGAGAACAAAGCTCAAAAGTCGGCTCAGGGTCTCTGCGGAACACCTATACGCATTGTAAAGCTGGACATTAGCTTCAATTCACCTCCACTGGTAGGTACTGCGGGGAAAGTAAGCACTCACGCCGATGTAATAGACCTTCATTTTGATAGATTGAGGTGCTTGAAGTTGCTGCTATAGCTCTAGTTGGGTTGTAATAGCACTTGATGTTTGCTGCTGCTATGATATGTTGAGTTGCGGTGGAAGGGGATGAATAAATAGTAGACAGATTGACTGGAAGAGTTTCCTGGAGGCAATGCTGCTTAGTCTAGACGCTTGCAGTTTCTAGATAGGTTCTGCACGTGGTCAACGCTTTTGGGGCTGACACATGTTATCGCGCTTATCTGAGTACTGCGCCTTCACACGCGCTTAGTAGACGCCTTCAGGGGGGTATGGTCAATCTCAAATATACGCCGGAGTGATGTATGATACGCAGGGAGTTGATCGACTACCTTCCATACAACTTGGAATTGACCATACCCCCGTGAAGTCGTCGATCTACATTTCTTTTTCTACACAATATTAGGATCATTCCGACTTTCTGGGGTACTATGTCTAAAACCCTCAAATAGCCGCACAATTCTCGACTTGAAAGTCCCTATCATGACCTCGATAATATGTAGTTAACTGGTAGGGTCGTCTCGTAATTCCCTTTGGCCCGCGATTGCATGTGCGAGTGATCATCTGTGATTCTCGATCGGCCAATCTCCCAGATCCCACTGCCGATTGATAATTTTTTTTGATAATTTCCCGCCGCAGAGGCTCCTCATGTATTATACAGAGAATCGATCTAACTAGAAGATACATTTCCAGGCCGTTCATATTGGCTAAATCACCGAGAGTATTACCACTCAGAAAACCAAGAAAAACACCCAAACTGATCTTTCATTAAATTATTCCCCTAGATAAACCACACCCGCGACACTTTTTATTTATGCTCTCCTTCCCCTAGATCTATATATTATGGCTTATTTACTTCAATGGTCTTCACTAGTTCGCCTCCCAACCTCGCGATCTCATTGAGAATGGCTTTCTTGTTGATAACGAGCTTTACATCCTAAATAAGAAGAGTTAAAATTAGTAACCAAAGTTCAAATCAGTCTAGAGAAAGATCATTTCACATTTCCGTCGTCCTTGTCAGATCTCTCCGTGATCGGTGACGTCGAGTATGTTAAGTTTACTTTCCACCCTCTAGCACCTGTGCAGAGAGGGCTCCATAAACACCCCACAGTTACACCAACCAAGCAATCATAGAATATGATGAGATTATGGCCATAAAAATTCTGTGCAGATGGTAAGCTTCAAAATTTATTATAGAGCGCAACTGGAGACGAACCGAAAGCTCCGAAAGAAACATTTTCACAGGGTCAAGCCCTAGCTTCGAAATATCCTGAATTGTGATTATCTCTGGTTTCTGTAAGTTCTTAAATTTTGGTTGTTGCTTTTTTTTCCGGATCCCACCCGCCGTAAATGCTGGATTGAGCTCAAGGACAAAATCATAATCTTTCATAGAATGTGTAAATAGAGTTTCGACCTCGATTTGCGAGCCGCAGTTCTTCACCAACTCACAGGCACTCCTTGCCAATGCCGTCATTCTGGTGGCCACAACCTTGATCGGCCCATTCTCCGTCCATGTGGTCCCCTCTTGGCTGTGATTTGAAGCCGCAAAAAGAACAGTTTTGTTCAGTGCAGGATCGTTCTTTCTCATTGAGTCGAACCTCTCGATAATTTCCTGGACGGCTGAGGCCCCCAAATCGCCAATAGACATGTCTACAATCAACGGCTCTGTTCTCCAGTCCCATTGAGAAATGAATGAAATTGTCCTCAAAAACCCAGTCATTACGCTAGATGGTCTCACCCAGGATGATGGATTGATGAAGCATCGGAGTGTAATAAGCTCTACTAGCTCATCCGATATATGAGGGGATAGTAAATGTGAGTGAAACCATTTCTTGACCAGCCTGATCGTCGGAGAAAGGGCAGGGAATCGGTGACAAAGTTTTTGAAGGTCTTGGGTATGTAGAGGCCCATAGATGAACGATCTGCAATGTTCCGACAATGCTTGGGTAATCTCTTCTCTAGTACGAGGAGAAAGGCTTTTATCCTTCAATTGCCTCTCAAGAAGGTTTCGTTCTCTATCATGATATATTCGAACCCTAAACGTAGCGCCCGTAAGATAAACAACGTCAAGGAAAGCGCTGTTCATAGTATTGTGGCCTTCGTTCTCAAATCCAACTCGGGTAACAATATCCTCGCCTTTTGCCTGCTCAAGGAGCTCTGCAATTTTCAAAAGAAACGCGATCTTTGCCTTTTGGACCGCAACGAGGTCCTCAGGCCATTTAAGTGAACTCTCAAACTGCACAACCACGTTTGCTGGTTCCATCAAGTATTGTCCATCTGCAGCAATCAATGGAACCTCCACTGTAGAGTATCTTAAAGAAGGCGCAGCTGCAGATATCTGTCTCACTTGTAAGGGAAGGCCTTCAAGGGCTCTTAGATCCTTGACAAGCATATCGAAACCATTCATCGCCGGCTGAAAAGATGTTGTAGACTGGGAGCCTAAAAGCTGAGATTTCGGAAGAAGACGAATAAATTCATCGCCGATAAAAACGGTATCTTTCGCGACATCTGTTCCAATATGTCGCTCTACAATATACTGGATAATCTGATTGAAAACCGACAGCTTTGAGTCTTTGTCCGTCCAGACAACGCTCTCGAGGATGCTTCCATCTTTGAATCTACGTAGTTCTGCTTTAGGGCCCCAAAATTTGCGGTATTCTGCCGCCTCTTTCTTATGTTCTGCAGGAGGACCATGATCCACAGCTCGTGCGCATTGATTAGCATCCAACATGAAACCAACGATTATCTGCCTCTCAATTAAAGGTTCGGGGGGTGATTTCAGGTTAATGCTTCTGGGGGAAGGTGAAGGTAAGATCAGATGAATCAGAGAAACCCTATCTCCAAGGCCTCTAGCCAGAGAGTCATAGAGTTTGTAGGAATATGACAGCAGTGTGTGCGTTTTATGGTCTTCATCTTTCGATACCATGGTGGACCCCAGTTCTGTAGTCGTTTGAGAAATTGGAATCCGAGTAATGGAATCAAATCTAGAATGTAGCTCATCAACCTTATTTAGAAATATTGCATCAAAGTTGTCAGATGTTGTATCATTGAGGAGTTTCATGGTCATCGTCGCCTCGTGTTTTAACTTGAGAAGCATTAGTTCTGAATCATATATAAATTCCGCAAATGGTTTTACGAACCAATTTATACGACCATGGTGTCATTTTGAACAGCAAGTTCAGCCCATTCGAACCATCAAACAATAATGGTAACCTTGAGCCTTTGACTCTCGCTTCCTCGCCGGCATTGAAAATCAATGGACTCGCTACCAAATCTCTTGTCGCCAGAAACTGGATTATAGCCTTGAACATCTGGTAGTTATTGTATCCTTGAGAAAGAATGGCGTGTCCTTTGGAATCCCCTCCTTTTAACAGAAATGACATCAAAATAGCCCATTCAAAATGGCCAAACCCGCCCTTACTAATCCCTCCTCCGAATCCCCGTTGATGCAACCACACTCTTCCTAATAAGCATGCATCTTTGAAAGATGCACAATTCTCAGAGCTGGAATGAAGTTGTGATAGATGTTTGAAATAAGTTGTATCGGCTAATAGGGATGAATTGTATGATGTTGTTGGGCCTGGTTCAGGCGTTTTTTTCCCGTCCACCTCAAGTGTTTGAGAAACCCTTACACAATTTTTGGAAGGAAGTAGCTTATTTGTTGCGAATGTATCTCGAGAAGCGGCGGGGATCAACCTGATCGAGCATTTTGAAGCTGTAAAATCTAGTTCATCGCCATCTATAATTTAGTTAGGATATGCCTTTTTCATTGAATTTTATATGAAACCTACTGCCACTAGGAGAAACCACCAAAATGGGGCGTAGGAGGTCTTCGTTGATATAGTCAATTGTTAATTTTATTTTGATATCCTTAGACTCTTGGATTGCCGCAGCCAAATTCGCAAGATAGTATGCCCTCTTGTGAAAGTATCGATAATTAAGATAATCCTTTTCTTGGAAAATGTTCTAAACCTGGTTTAGCATGGTTCCTCAAATTCGACTTATGGACATACCGAAGGCATTGAGACAATCAAATCGATCGAAAACCCTTCACTTTGTTTAATCAATGTCTTAAGCGCATATCCGCCAACGATGTTGATATAGGATGGCTTTGCATATGAAAATTTGTACATAACATCCTTTGCCGGTTTTGGATCCGGAAAGGGAATGTTGATTTTGCGCCTGTTCATCTCTTTCTCGGCCTCGCATATCTGCCGGTTGCATGGTCAGTAAGACTTTTCGTCTAGGAAATGTTTGAATCATGAAACTCACGGGAATATCTAGGTTTTCAGGGATAACTTCAATAATACTCTTTAACCTGTGCAAGACTCTCTCCACAGGTGCCATACGCTTCTGGTAGTTTAGACGGACTTCCTTCAGCAACTCTTCAGTTTCCATCCGGAACACGTTCGATTTGTATTCGTACATGTCGCTGACTGCTTGAGCCTTCTCCTTCTCAGATACTCCTCCATCAGCGCCCTTTCTTTTTCTTTGCTTTCGTTCTTTTTGGTTCGCATTGGGGGTTTCGATGTCATCCTCGCCAGAAGACTCCATTTCACTACCGTCTGCTTTATCTTCAACTTCGTCAGTTGAAAAATTATCTGGCATAGAATCACTTGCAACTTCTATAGCGCTGGTTTTGCGGTTATCCGTTCGGCGTTTTTTCGTAACTGGGGCCATTGTGCTCGTCCTTGTAGGTTTTCGGAGGAGTGTGGTTGCAGACTTAAAGTATCAAAAATGTCATGACCCTAAGAATTTTCTTGTGTTACCCTAGTCCCAGTTGACGCACGGACCATGCATGAGGCTCACCTACATTTACTTGCCGCAAAAAAAAAAAAAAAAGGTCTTGGGCATTTTTAGCATTGAGCCCAATCGTTTCTTATTTATTCCACAACACTCAAAACCCCCAGAAGGACATCAAATAATGTTGACTGAACAGGTGATTCTCGGCACCCAGCGCTCTTCACTCGATAACTCTAGTGTTTCAACAGCCGAGTCTAGCATTGCTGTCTTTGACTTGCATACATATTCGCAGACAGCAAGCTTCAAGCGCTCTTCGACACCAAAAAACTGTCTTGCAGTAACCCCATCGCATGTTTTCGCTGCGCAGAGTGACAAGGCAATTATCAATATATACAACAGATCGAAACAAAATTTAGAATCTACAGTGCCATTCCAAGAAAAGTTCACGGTCATTGAAGCGAGCGGGGGATCTGGTGCGTTTCTGGCTGGAGGAACCGACTCTGGACGGCTCACAATTTGGGAGGTTTGTGTGATCCTCAGAACCAGTAACGGTTTACCAAAATCTCTTTTTAGAAAAAAATCATAACACATTGCCTTCTAGACTGCAACCGGACGATTTATCTCGACCCCTCAAATACATCTTCAAAAAGTTACATGCATCGCCTTCGACTTTAATTCAAATTTTGTCATAACAGGTTCCGCAGACAGCAATGTCTATGTATGGTCTCTGGCTTCCTTACTCGACATTCGGAGTAGCGAGAGAAAGCCGGAAAGAATTCTTGACCGCCATCAGCGGGAAATCACAGCTATATCACCTGGGAGAATCGGTGCAGCGGGGCCAGCTGATATTATGGTCACTGCTTCAAAGGATTCGTCTTGTATAGTAAGGAATCCTTTGAAAACACTATAAGATTAAACATGGTTCTAGCCACTGACCCAGCTAGGTATGGGACTATCGCAATGGTACTCACTTACGAACATACATACTTTCCTCTGTTCCTACAGCTTTAGCGCTTGATCCTGTGGATCGTGCTTTTTATGCAGGCCTCGAGGACGGGACAGTTCAAAGCGTGAGCTTTCACAGCAATGCTGGCTTTGATGAAACAATGGATACGTCTTCAAATCAACTGTTCTCCGAACAGTTTCGGCATGTTCCTGTGACACTTTCAGGGAATCGTTGGCATACTACTGATCATGAAAGTCCAATTACATCAATGGGTGTTGTTTACGAGGGAAACTATCTCGTCACTGGGACCGAGAAAGGAACCGTCAGCATCTGGGATGTAGCCACGGGTCATGTGTTCCGAACGCTAGCGCAATTCAAATGTAAGCATCCCGCCCTTCATTTTTCGTAATCTTTATTTATTCAAAGCCGTTTATCATCTAGCTTCTGTGACAACTATCAAAATTCTGCCTCCAAATGGCTTTGTCCCAACTTCTCCTAATGCTCATGACACCATCGAGCAAACAACAATTAAAAAGCCGCGTTATGACGCCGTTCTTGCATCCGCTTCCACAATTGTCGACCTGCATAACTATGCATTAATAACCAAATCAAATGGGTTTATTCATGAAACCATTTCAGCATCTCTTGGCACCAAAAATCCCACCCAGATTTCAAATTTCATGCCACTTTCGGACTCAGCGGTTGTTATGAGAGGTATGACAGATATGAGAGCATATACACCATCACTGGCATCAAAACACAAAGTTGAGGCATTGGAAAATGAGTTGGCGATGTTATATGACCATTATGACCGCCTGGCAGTGTTGCATCGGGAAACTTGGGATGGTCATGCAAGGTGGCTTCTAGAGAATGCTAGTACTGCCAGCAACAGTACATGTAATCATGGTGCCTAGAGATAGGAATTAGGCGTATTTTGAATTGCGGTATAATAACATATAAATCGATTCAACATATGCCATTATGATTCGGGACTTCGTACGTGTATATGTGACCTTAACCATTATGCCAATGCTCGATGTTGTAAATATGGTTATGCCACAGTACAAGAGCTTGGGTAAAATGTTGTATTTTGCTTATAAATATACTTCGTCTATGGGACCTGGCCAGCATTAAAGTATGCAGACTTTACTACAATTATGTAAGGGTATAGGGTAGCTATACATGTATGCACATGTACTTATGCTGTACGGCATGAAAATGGAAATTACAGAGTTCCATCAATGCTGGAGTTTTTTGTCATATTCCGTATTATAATTACATTTACCCCCCCAAACTGTTTTTCTGTGCATTATGTACATAATATGTACAATAGTTCTAGGTTCTCAGTTAGTCAGTTTCATGATGCATGGTATATGAATAATTCATTCACATGATCCTCCCAAGAACAGAAATAAATCACCAAACGTGCCATGTTTAATAGCTTACCTAAATTAGTCTATTGTAACAAATCGGCATTCTCCTCCTCTTCGTATGTCTCAACTTTACCTCTTCCCTACGGAGACAATGCTTGGCAAATCTCTGCAGTCCGTAGTTTCATTTGTTACCAAGTCTACAACCCGTACACCCTCAACGTTCAGTACACCAGTTGCCAACGCGATGAATCGAAGTTCAGCTGTGTGACATGCCGAAGGTAGTAATGGCCTAATATAGGATAACGATTAGATTTTGTTTTCAATGTTATACTATGACGCGACTTACCCAACCCTAACATCGTTGACAAGTGGCACCAACTCTGCCGGTTCTAGATACTGCGCCCTGTGTGTCTGGTACACGACATTTTCGTCCAATACCGATTCCGTTGCATCATCCCCTGCTGGCCGAGGGGGTAGAACTTTACCCTCCCCGACCTTTCGTCGTTTTGGTGGAACGATGAGTGCTAGTTTTCTTGCCCGTTGGGAGCGGTTTACGACGAATACCGTCCAGAGGAAAACTTCGCCCACATATACTCTCGAAGGGCCTGCAAAAGTTATCGTCAAACCCAGTGCACTTTCCTGGTTTTGGAAAGATGCAAATGAGGGAGATGATAGAATGGGTGGAGTAAAGGCAATATTAGGTGAAGGTTGTGCAGGTTGATAAACAGGCCGAATGCCAGTAGAGGAAGAAACAGTTGCACCGTGAATTATACTCCCCAAAGAAGGAGGGCGATGAGTTCGTTGTATTCCAGGAGTAGGTGGGAATGAAGGCGTTACTGGAGGCGGGGAGAAGTCTACAGTTGTTGTCCAGTTTGTGAATATCTTAGGATGACAGACTGAGGAAAGATGTGCCGTCGCTCTTAAGCTTACTGAAATCGGGCGAACCGGTGAGTTAGAGGGGATCGGTATAGGATCGCTGGAGGTTGGGAGAAGATCGGTTTGAGTAAGAGTATATAGAAACGTTATATCATCTCTGGGTCGGCATTCTATCGGCAGTGTGGAAGATGATATATCTTCTAGTGCGTCGGCTCTTCCACCCGATAACGCAATGTCAACGCTCTCGATAGTAACATCGCAATCCCCGAAGGGGGTAACTTCAAGATCTAGGGAAGCAATAATTGTTTGTTTAGTCCCGGAGAAAATACGTGAGTAACGTAAACGAATATTAATCGCAGGGTATATGTTAAAAGAGCGTTTTGAGGCATAACCGAAGGGACGCAGAGCTTGCTGGGGAGCTTGAGTCACAGGGATAACGCGGGAGACACGAGATGCCGAGAGACGTGGAGCAATCGAAGATAGGTAGGGGTCATCTGAGAAGGATTCGAGAAGATTGAGACCGACAGGTTGCCTGGAAGTAATATATTCATCTTCGATCACAGATTTCTGAAGCTCGGTCGGTCGTATGGTGGTAGAAGCCGTGAATATCACACGAGGGTTGTTCAGGCGAGCTCGGGGGTGGCCTAATGGAACCTCCAGTTTCCATATTGCTAGCCTCTGCGAGTCATCCCCCAATAGAATCCGCTGGGTTTCCTTTTCATCCACAACTGTCTGGAAGAGCAAGTGAAGCTGCTCGTGGCCCTTCCCCCCATAATCTGTTTGGCGCTTTTGGCCATCTACCGCTGCTACTTCAAGAGATACAGCGAGTCGGGAGAGGTAGGATTCATAAAGACTTTCCTCCAGGGGGATGAGGATCTGAAGAACTACAAAGACCGGAAGTGTCTCATCTATATCGAAGAACACTATTAGCCTCCATCACTGGCTCTATGAAAATACATAACCCGAACAAACCATAGAAGAGCGAATCACGCTGCGCAATGGTAGCTACGGCGGGGATGCCGCCAGCATATGTTGCAGCTGGTTTACTGCTATCCTCGAGCGTCTTAGAAATTGCCTGTGATATATCGAGATCTGAGGCTTGGGGGATAACGAGCTCGAGACGGGCAGACTCCTGGATCTCGACTGTATTTGTCCTGGCGTGTCCTTTTCCCCGTGGGGCTGTAGCAGGCATTGCGGGTGTGAGGGCAGGATGGTGAAGATGGAGTAGAGCAGTAACTCCCTGCGAACTAATCTATCTGTTAAATATTTCAGCGTCTATCTACTGTCATCCATTAACTAGGAGTTGGCCCGGTGTTACCACCGCGAAGAGCGATAGATAATCTAGATACATGTATGTAGCAATGATGGATATATAACTTTAGGTTGTAGGATTATGGATCATCTATAGGTTTACGTTCTTTTCTTCATTTATAGTTGTTTCCACTAAACCCTAACTACATATACCTCTCCCGTAGAGAGTTCGTTTGTTGGGGTTAATCCATAGTTTCCGGCCTTCCTTTAAAGGCCGAGTTCATTACCTCCATTTATTTTTACTTAAATAGGGCGTATTTGCCAACCGTTAATTTGAAAATCGACCTTTTGAATTTCACAATTCCTCCGCGGAGAGGGCCTATCAAGTAGAAGGAAGGTACATGTACATATAACAGGAGGCTGTAAAATGGTTCCTCATGTTTGCTAAGATACGCTAACAGTAATAATTGTAGTCTCGGGAAATCGTATTTGATACCCACTAAACGTACCACATAGCCCGACTCCATACACTGTTTAAATGAGTTGGAACATCTAAGTACGTGACCTTAACATGGGAATCTCTGTGACTTCAACCAACCGAATTGTGATCCTGTGAGGCTAGGGGTTAGGGCTATGATTCGTTGGTCGAGATCGCCAGCCTCCCTACCTACCGTGTCTTCCTTTTCTGCGCGAAACCTTCCATTGCAGCTCCAGGGAAAGAAAAACAGAGAAAGGTTGAAGTATCCACTTTCGCAGCGTTCACCTTCTTGTCTTCAAATATCGACAATTTCCTGTGCCATTCTGCATCTTCATTAATCATGTCATCCCTATGGCAGGAAGCGAAGAATCCAGAGGGACGAGTTTACTACTACAATGTTCAAACAAAAGCCACCCAATGGACCAAACCAGTAGAGATGATGACACCAGCCGAAGTGAGAACCAGTTTCTCGAGCTATAAAGTTAAAAGTTGATACTGATGCTATTTTAGAGGGCCCTACAAGACCTGCCATGGAAGCAGCACAAATCCGAAGAAGGCCGTCCCTACTGGTGAGTTTCTAATACTGCTATATCCACTTCTGACGCGGTACTAATCTGTTCGCCGAAATAGGTACCATGAAGAGACTAAACAGACCACCTGGGAGATGCCCGAGGCCTATAAAGCTGCTTTAGAGAAAACACAGGCGCCTATAGGATTGTCTCATATTCCGTGAGTCGCGAGATCTCTCCCGAATGATGTAAACCTTGTGTTTACAAAATTCAAACTGATAACGGAATAGGCAGCAAACCTTCGTCGCCGGGGGCACACAAAATTTCAACAATCATTACGAAAACAATGACCGCCAGGTAGCCCTCCAGGGTGCGCATATGGACACCAGCATCGATGGCGCTGCTAAGCCCATGTCTCTTCCCTCTGCTTTAGCTAATGATAAAGATGGTCCACAATATTCCTCCCATGACGAAGCCGAGGCGGCATTTATTAAGCTTTTGCGTCGCACTGGAGTGGCGCCTGACTGGTCGTGGGAGCAAACGATGCGCACAATTATAAAGGAGCCGCAGTATCGTGCTTTAAAGGATCCTAAGGACAGGAAGGCAGCATTTGAGAAGTATATTGTCGAACTCAAACAGCAGGAGCAGGAAAAAGCAAAGGATAGGATCACGAAGCTGAGACAGGACTTTGCAGTCATGTTGAAGAGTCATCCCGAAATTAAATATTACACAAGGTGGAAGTATGTTTATAGCCACCCGCCCTCAATCATCTTAAACCGTGCTAATGGCCTATGCCCGTAGAACTGCGCGACCCATGATCGAGGGCGAAACGATTTTTCGATCTAGTTCAGACGAAAGCGAACGTCGCCAATTGTTTGACGAGTACATTGTAGAACTTCGAAAGGCTCAACAGGAGCGTGAGCAGCAAGCACGAAAGGAAGCATCAGAGGAGCTGGTTGGCTTACTAAGGTCACTTGACTTGGAGCCATATACACGTTGGTCAGAAGCCCAGGCGATCATCCACGCGAATGAACGTTTCCAGTCTGAAGAAAAATTCCAGGCATTATCCAAACTTGATGTATTGAACGCTTTCGAAAACCATATCAAAATGCTCGAGAGAACATTCAACGACAAAAGGCAGAAGGTCAAAAACACGAAAATGAGAAAGGAGAGGAAGTGTAGGGAGGCCTTTACGGCACTTTTGAGCCAACTTCGTACTAAAGGTGACATCCGAGTCGGAACAAAGTGGAAACATATTCACCCGTTAATTAAGGATGACGAACGGTATCTCAATATGCTCGGTCAGCCTGGCTCTACGCCTCTCGATTTGTTTTGGGACATTATGGAAGAGGTTGAGAGAGACATAAGATTGAAAAGGAACCTAGTTTTGGATATCTTGGATGTGAGTTCCCCAGTCTGTTCCCTTGTTATAACAGGACATACTAATACCTTATTCTGATACACAGGAGAAACGATTTGAAATCAGAGAGCAAACTACTCTTGAAGATTTGGAAAGTGTGTTGAAATCTGACCATCGTACAGCACAATATGACCGTGAAACGATGGCTGCTCTATTCGAAAAACTCCGTGAGAAGATTGTAAAGCGTATCGAGGACGATCGTCATCAGCAGGAGCGTCATGCACGCCGCAAAATGGATGCTTTAAGGTCTGTTATGAAACACCTCGAGCCTCCGATTGATGTGACGGATACGTGGGAACAAGTCCGTCCTCGTATCCAAAAAATGGATGAGTTTATAGCACTTGATCCAGAAGAATTACGTCGCACAGCGTTCGATAAGTTCATTCGTCGGCTTAAGGATAAGCACGACGATAGGGAGAAGGAAAGAGAGCGGAAAGAGAAGGATCGTGGGGATAGAGATCGCGGTGACAGAGTGCGGGAAAAGGATAGGGATGGGCGAGCTTATCGTGGAGATGCTGCTGTTGAACCTCGTAATGGTCACCGCTCAAGTGCTTCCTACCACAAACCTACTGATTCTCGTCATCATCGTGACTCCCACCATAGCCGATCTCCAGAGCCTGATGCATATGAGGCAGAAAGAAGGAGGGCCGCTGGCGAAAGAGAAAGGGTATATCAACATAGGGGAAGTGTAGCGCGAAGCACTTCGCATCATCGCTCTGAAAGAGGGGAAACGAGAAGGCCCGATAGTAGACATAGACACGATAGAGACCGAGCGGAAAGTGTCTATGACAGAGAGCGAAGAGAGAGGGAAGAAGAGAGAGAGAGGCTTTATAGGACTAGAGGTGACGATGAATATCGCACTAGAAGAAGAGCTAGGCCTTTAAGTCCTACAGAAGAAAGCGATGATGGTAGAAGGGATTCAAAGGTATAATTGTCGTCTTCCTCCTTTTACTAAAGACATGAAAATCTTAATTTACTGACTTCTACATCAGAGATCGAGACGGGAAAGAACCCCTAAGGAGAGGACCCCCAGGGCAAGAACGCCTGACGAAAGGACTCCAGGGGGCTATGACTATCCCAGAGATGTCCGTTCTCCGACCATAAAGGCATCTACAAAACAGCCTGAAAAGATGCAACTTGATGAGAAGGCAGAAGAAAGCGAAGAGGGTGAAATCGCAGAGTAAATGTTATGTTGGCTGAAATGAATTAAGAACGGCTGTTTGTGGCTGCACCATCTATAATTTGCGCTGGAAATCTTTGTACTTAATCCCCTTTCTTCGCAGGACGGACAGCTGATCGACGTAGCTGCGACGTGTTATAAAAAAAATCTTCGGAAGAACGGAAGTGTCTTGATTTAATTAATGCTGCTCAATTATGAAAATGGTGTAGAGTATACTCACCTGTATATTAGAAGAGTTTTGCTACGAAGTTCGCTTTATAATCTGTGTGCGCCTTCATAGCAACGATGCTCCGAAGTAGGCTAATTTATAGCGAGCTAGAAGAAAGCATAGAGTAGAGATAATGCAAATTCAAAAGTGCACTTAAATACATGTAGTTCGGACTTGTAGTAAAATATCGTTTTGTTTTCTTGCACGCCCGACTCAATCTAGCCTGTTCGCGAGAGCCGGAAATCGTGCACACTTGATAGCAAGACACAATATCCAGAGCTCCGACTATCTGCGCATGCGCATATATTTTTCGGGCGAAACAATAATTTCGGCTCTCAAGGCAACCTTCTGTACATACATGTATACATGCTGGGTTGAGTGCATGTATGTATGCCCAGATTCTAGAGCCATTTAAACCCGTTTTACCTAATGTATATCGTCTTGTCTCTTAAAAATGTGCTACAAAACAAATTAATTCATGGCTACATATCTACTATACTATATCTACTACATGTACCCAGGGGCCCCGATAAGTGATGCAACGTTTGACTTAGCAACACCGAAATGCACCAAGATTTCAATGTTTTAATACAAAACAACCTCTAATTATGATAGATACTTTGATAATACACATGATAAATGAGTCTTGAGGATAGAATCCGCGTTTTTTTCAAGTCATTAATTTGGGTTTTTTAGCCTACAAAAGGGCAACTTCTGACAAACAACAGCGATAAAAAACGAGCAGCAGCTATTCATGATAAGTCTTACCAAAACTATAATCCTCACCTTCTAATGTATCATAAATTCACTTCGTATTTTGTTGGCTAGTTTCGTTGTTGAAAAATAGGAATCATATGATCGTTGCATCACTTATTGGGACTCTATCGCCTGGTGGGCCGAAACATGCTCAGAATCTGGTGCTGTGCAGCCTTGGCAAATCTGGGCCAAAACTTACTACTTGTGGGAGTTTCTTGTGGAAATCTCAACTGTGGCATTACCCTATCTGGCAAGGCAAGCGCCAGGTTTGTACAATATTCAAAGCACCAGATTCTGAGCATGTTTCGGCCTACTAGGCGATACTATAAAAGAATACGTAGGTTAGTAGGTACATACCGGGAAAGTTTCGCTAAACCCTAACCCTGAAACTGGTGCCTTCAACATTGTACTCGGGCCGTGCTAGAAGAGTCTGAGTTCTAGACTACTTGTACACACATACCTTTGGAGCCTGAAAAATAGTGACCCGGGGGCAACACCCGGAGGTACCCCTAGTAGGTACCCCTACTAGGTCAATGTAAAAAAAGATATTTCAAAAACTTCTGCCGTGTTCACCATCATCTATTATGTACCTACTGGATTAACGATTTTTCGAAAGTCTCTGGCATTTGATTGGTCGAGAGCAGTGAACCCTAACCCTGACTGACCCCTGCCTGGCAACCGGTCCACCCCACATTGCTGAGCGATCTAATATTCATTCTGTATAATTATATTTATTTAAAAAGGTCTATGTATAATTATAATATAATTAATGATATGGTATGATATGATATGATATGACTGGGAGCACTAGGTGGACGAGATGGAGGAGGTGGAAGGCGGTAGACGAGGTGGATGCGGTGGACGAGGTAGAGATGGCAGGCGGAGAGCTAGCGGCGGAGCTGGGGGGAGGTATCGAGTTGGAAGGGGCCGGGGGAGGAGGAGGGGGGGGGGAGGGTGGAAGAAATCCCCCAACTCGCGGTCGCGAGGTGGCACACCCCTACTAGTGTATACAGTACTGTATCCTATAACCTACATATGTACTTGTACTTAATTCTTGGGTTTTTCCTGTATGCCACTCTGCTCTGAGTACATGTACTTCCTACAATCGTATATAAAAGAATTACGGGCCGCTTATTCCTACATGTATGTCCCACTGAAATCCGCTAGGGTTAGGGCTCGAAAAATATTGTCACCTAACCCTAACCCTATACCGCCCCTCCCCGAATGGAGTCTGACTACCGCAGCGTTCCACTGGAAGAGACCAGCCTCTTCTGACGGTGCAATCCACAGGAAAGGGGCTGAATTGGTGTTTTCGGGGTGACTTACATCCTTGGTCGTCTGCCACTGTTAGAAAAAGAAGCTAAGACCGCCTAAACTGCTATTATGTGGCCAGAGGGATAAATCTCATAACCGAAATATAAGGAGCCGGTGACACAGAATCTATCTAGAAGAGAAATCTTGGAAAGGACCCCGGTATATATAGCAACCCCTGGTCCTAGTCCTTAAACAATAATAAAAAAACCTAAAGATCTTACAGCTTATGTAGCTGTTTCTTGCCATAATTTGTACTATTCGTGAATTTTCACTGCCATTGGTAGCTAGAGCATTAGTCGATGGTCAACGACGATAGGCGCTCACTCTACTATTCTAGTCCCACGAGCCTGCTACTCACTATTCTTATGCAGGTGCCACAAAAGCCACTTCCCAATCAGTAGGGTTGGTTGGCTAGCTCAGCTGTCAGCCCGTTAGGTACATAATCAACCGAGAGCATAATACAGGAACGGTTAGCCTTTGATTCATGCCATGTCATGCGGCCTTATCTTCGTCCGGGTAACCCCGCATTAATCTGGGGAAACCGCTTGACGGTAAAATGGATGTTGGAGGAGTAACGTACCTACATGTATAATTATATTTTTCACTGGCAGGGGTGGGTGTCAGAGCAGTCGTCTCGAATCATTGCTTATGTAATCAAATATAGCGATCTGCCGACTTGAATGTGTGTAACTGTGTAATGCCGCTAACAATGTGATTGTTGTTTCACCGGATAAACTGGAGAGCTTCTAAGGACAGGTAGCAACACCTTACACACGATATAATAACGCTCCGTGTTTCCTTTTCCTATATTGGCTTCTGCGACTCGAGGTTTCCCTCTCTTTTTTTCAATCTCTACACGTAATCTGCTCTACTGTCAGGAGCTTCACATATCGCAGCCAATCATTACATTCTTTTCAATTCTCCTTTGAAATGAGAACGTCACTCTCAAGATCAGGGCTCTTGAAGAGCTTCAACGCCATTGCTCAGGTACTCTTAGTGCTTGCACCTGCACATTCTTTCGCCCAGGCCGACAGAAACTATGAATATAATGCTGATTACTCAATCGGGCTGATCCATCCGTGAGTTACATATATCGCAAAAAGACTTCAGGATTACGCTAATATAAGTATCCAAAGATTCTCCCAAGATAGACATACAATTCGTGGATACCAAATATTTGGCGATCCGCAGATACTCTCGGACAGATTGGTCCTAACACCACCAAGCCCCGGGAACCAACGTGTTGGACTATATACGAACAAACCAAATCCATATAACGAATGGTCCGTCGATATTGATTTTAGAACATCGGGCGGCGAAAGGCCTGGTGGAAGTTTCCATTTCTGGTACACCGCAGGTGGGGCTAGTGGGAAGGGGGGACTCGAATCGGTCTATACCTCAAAACCCTTCGATGGACTAGCTTTGGTCGTTGATTCGTATGGCGGAGTATGTTCAACTGAAATTTAGTTTTTTGGAAAATTATTTCATCTAACCATTGCCGAGTACAGTCAGGAAGCGTTCGGGGGTATCTGAACGATGGCCAGACTGACTATTCAATCCACCACCATGTTCCCTCACTTGCCTTTGGGCACTGTGACATAAATTATCGCAACAGAGGAGTTTTGACATCTCTAAAGATTGTCCAAGGGCCAAAGACCTTTAAGGTCGAAGTTGATGGAAACTTGTGTTTTGAAACGGATAAGGTGCATAAACGAGGTTTCCCTCTACTTTGGCATACTATTTGCTGACCGTCTTTGTGATTCAGGTTAAACTTCCTTCTAGCTACCACTTCGGAGTGTCAGCACTTACTTCAGACACTCCTGACAGCTTTGAGCTCTTTTCGATACTGGTAGCTTCCCCGGAACAGCGTGGAGACGCACCTGGGACTCAGCAGCAGGATCTTGGAGGTAATGAGCAGATAAATCGCGAGTCATCTCAGCAAAATGCTCAGGGTGACGCCCCCAGAGCGCATGGCCGGACACCTCACGAGCAGGACTTTGAGGAGTACATTCCCGAGTTCCAGGACACATCCGCAGAGATGTACAAAACGCCGGAACAACAGTTCCAGGATTTGCACGATCGATTGCAGGGCATGGTGGGTGATCTTTGTGATTGTTTATTATTATCCACAGTAATGTCTGATATTTCCTGTCTTCCGAAAAACAGACACATCACATGGCTGCGATCCAATCTCAAATTGGAATGCTCTATGACAGACTCGATGCGCTGACCCACAGGCACGACGATATGCGTTCTGAAATGAGAGGAACTAGAGTTCCCCGCAACCAAATTGATAATATGGAGACCAAAATGTAAGTCATTAAATTGTCCCCGGGATACGCTCTTAATAAGTATGGTTGATGTTGTAAATTCGATCGTTTGGCTTATGGACCTATGCAGAAACGTTATTGAAAACCTTGCTGTACAAATTGGGAACGCAATCACCCACAAAGATTATTCACACCAGTTCGACGCGCTGCAGAGGACTCTGAAAGAGCATCACTCCAATTTACTATATGCCGTCCCCGATACCGTGACCCAAGGTTCGTTCGTTTTTAACAAAGCCCTTTTCATTGTTTACCCCAACAACAAAGAAGACACAAAGAGCTGATATCATTCTGATTTTTAGCCCTGACAACGAGTGGCTCCAGGCTTGGAACATACATTGCAATTCTTATTGCTTTCCAAGTATTTATTGTTGCTGGGTACGTTGTTTACAAGCGGAGGAGAGCAGGCTCGCCCAAAAAGTACTTGTAGATGCCATCGTGAGGGCACCGATCCTGGAAGATCCGAGAAATCTTTTGTCGTTTATCCATTATTTCGCCTCTTATATCTTTGTCCTTTTTTTTTTTTTTTTTTTTTTTTTGCTCCCGTACCAAAAATGGTTCAAGACAGGAACGATTGTTTTGTATTATAGAAAGGGTTCGAGTTCAAGTGGAAGGAGCGAAGTGTGCCCACCTTTATCTTTAAACTGCCACAGCAGCCTATCGGTTCGAGGCCGCTGCATGTAGACGTATTAGATCAAATGTGACACCTGGCTGATCATCCCTGCACTGGGTAAGCCTCATACATATCTCCCTGGACAGACACATGGTCGGTCCTCCAGCAAGTCAACAAACAGGTTGCCTAAACCGCGAAATATACTTCTCTTCTGCATTATCCTTCGTTGAATCCTTCATTGAAGAATATCTTGACAACCTTTCCTATCATAATTAATCACTCTTTAGGTCGCTATGGCGCACAGGCAGCAGCAGCGCAAGAAACGCCTTGGATGCCCCCTTTGTCAGTTCCATGACAACGACGAGTATGTACTCCTGTTACATATAGAAGCGCTGCACACAGAAGACTCCCCATTCGTGGTTAAGGAAGAGTGCAAGACCGCCATTAGCGACAGCATCGGCGGCCGTGGAAATTTCAATTCTCTAGACTACGAATTTAGAAAAGTTGCAGAGAGCGAAGAGACGACATATGTCCTTTGTCCCGAATCCGGGTGCGGGGAGTCTGTGTTGTTGATGGAGTTACAGACTCACCTTGATTTCCACGATGCAGAACAAATATCCATGGAGGATGTGAGACATGAGGAGGGGTATAGAAGCTCATCCGGAAGCTCGAGCGGGAATTCTCCAGCGAGTTCAGCCTCGAGTCAAAAAGAGATGGGAATTGCAAGGGGTTCTGTGTATATGGAACGGGAAAATGGGAGTGGTAGTTGTAAATCGGCAAAGGAGACGAATGGTGGTAGCAGCAGAAGTAGTAGCGGGACTCGAAAAAGAGAGAAAAAGGAAAGCAGAAGTTTGTTCCTAGGAAGAGATGGTATTATATCCAGGGAGTCGGTGGTACCGAGAGACGCTTATGGCCGTAGCGAATACGATAATAAGGATAAGGGGAAACAGTTCAGGGAGAGTGATCGGCGAAGAGAAAGAGATGACCGTAGGGAGTATGATAAAAATGACACACGCAAAGATAGGGAGAGTGATAGAGGAAGAGAAAAAGAACGGGATAGAGGTTTTGGACACAGACCGATTTACAAAGACTCAGAACCTTTATCTTCACCAGTAGTATCTACAAGGCACCAATCGCCGAAAAAGGTGTCTTTCCCACCGGGACAGCGCAAAGATACCGTCTATACAAGCAACAGTTCAAGCAGTTCGAGGAAACATGAAAAATCAAAACCAAGGTCAAATACAGTCAACCCTTACACTGACAGTAGGGTCAAACGTTTGAGTGTATGTGAAGTGGCTTTCTTTCTTTTACTAATCGATTACTACCATCGTCTTCGAATAAAACTAATTTCTATAGAAATCCGACCTTGGGCCATACGCCCATGAACATCAAATGCCTGATCGGCTCCGCAAGGAACTTGAAAGGGGCGGCAAAGTCAGCACACACACCAGGATCGACAGTGCGACTAATACTGTTGTAACAACTGTGTCAGTATCCAATGAAACTTCAGATCTACTTCCTGTAATTGCACTTCTGTGTGAGCGTGACCCAAATGTTGCACGCGCCTGGTTATGCCATCCTTGGGTAAAGCATGTGGGAAAGCAAATCAAGGGAGAAGGTGGATTCTGTGGATATAGGAATATTCAGATGATGATCAGCTACATTCAAGCTGCCTTTCCGAGGGGAAGCCATCCCTTCGAAGGAGGGATACCTTCTATATTAAGAATACAAGACTGGATTGAAGAGGGTTGGGATAAAGGCATCAACCCTAGCGCAAGGCTAGAAACTGGTGGTATTAGAGGCACCAGAAAATACATAGGAACATCAGAGGCTAGTTTCCAAATCACTATGGAATATCTAATCTAAAGAGTTTAACTAATGTGAACAGGCTCAAACGATGTTGCTTTCTCTCGGGATCTCCTGTCGTCCGTTTCCATTCAATAGATCTGAAGGACTTCAGACCCAGCATCGTTTGCTTGACTTTGTTGAGAGTTACTTCGAATCAGGTACAGCTCAAAGGCAGGTCGTACACAGAGTTTCGCGGACCCAAAAACCGCCGATATACTTTCAGCACAGCGGGCATTCGATGACGATTGTGGGCATTGAGAAGACTTTAGACGGTATGAGAAACCTACTTGTCTTCGATCCATTCTTTACTCCAAGCATACCCATGAAGAACTTGATTGGGATGAGACCTTTGAAGGGAAGGTTGGATTCGGAGATGTTGTTGAGGGCATATAGGAGGAGAATGAATTACCTACAAAAGTATAAAGAGTTTGAGTTGATTTGGTAAGTCCGGATCCTTCAGTTATGTGCTGTGAGATGGGAACTTGACTATTTAGCTAATTCCATCATTTAGCCTGGACGTATGAAACCGTGGGCAATCATCACAGACAAGATGCGCGTGTGAATTTGGGGGTATCATTCTTCTTGCAAATTATTCCTGGGAAACCCCCATAATATAGTTTCAATAAAAGTCTAAGCTTTTAATATCTAAACGGCTTATTGTTTTTAGGCAAGGAATTCATCATTAGTAATCCCATTTCTGTATATTAATTCTGTTCTTGGCTTCTATTTCTTTACAAAATTATCTCCGAGTGAGAATAAGCATTCGCGTTGATTTTATAGGGTATGGCAGGATCAGTCTTATTTGTAAAACTAACCCTCGTAGGGGAGGTTTGCTGGGTATCTAGAGTAGAGAGCTACATGTTCCTCATTAGAGTTTGGGAGAAAGCGAGGATGGGTTGGTCAAAACAGAGCACCAGTTAGTACCCGAGTCTCATATACTTATATATGTAGTTATTTTGGACATAATTAGGCGCTTCGGAAATAGATATGTATAGAAACAGAAAAATTTGCTTATTCCTAGATAAATTGACCTGGACTATGGAGTGCTTTGAGTTGTCTGGATTTCGGTGGTAAAATACCCTACCCATATATACTCTCTAAACTAAAGCCGATATGCACATTATACAGTACAATCATAATTTGATTCATGAGCCGTCACTCGACTGATCTATAACGGCAGTTAAAACGAATAATATACAGGTAATGACGGAAGTGCTGTGGAAACCCGTTCAAAAAGGCTTCCCCTATTTGTGAGTCTCCTTTGATCAAGAGGTGTAGTAGCGGTGCTAAGCGGCTGCTTCAAGGGAACAGTTATGCACATACCCACAGAAACGCCCCTTAGACATTGTCTTTGTCCTCATCCTGGGGAGAGTCCCGGGCCGGAATGATTGAACCCTTTTGATTAGAATGGTCGTAATCCGTGGGCGTGTAGCTAAAGGCCAGCGAATACAATCACCAAATGTTGGTTGGGCTATCTTCATAATCTTGAAGCGTTGATTAACCTACCCGTGCGCCGCCGTAAAAAGCCCCGACTCTTAGCCATAACAACGGTTTTATTGATCTCCCAGAGCCATCCCCAAACCCCAGTTCAAAGAAAACACAGATGGTATTAGTATGCTAATAGTCTACTTATAGTTCTTTCGTGGGGGTTTGCGACCTCGCGGTAGTTTGACGTAGGCAGTGCAGGAAAGGTCTATGGCGCGTCACAAGCTCTCACTCACTCTCTTGCATCTAATAAAATGAGTAGTAAACACTCGCATCTCAACGACAAATGCTTTTTTCTTTCTAGATTATCCCCAGAAAAGAAACAACAACAACTAGGGTATACAATGCTCTATCGTATAGAGGGAAGTATCTAAGAATACAGCATACCTAGAATATTTTGAAACACAAAAAAAAAATGAAATGAAATGAAAGCCCAAACGCCCGGCCCTCGCTCGTAATAAAACAATATACAAAGCCACCCATAATAATGCTATTCTATGCGTACAACGGGGAAAAAAGGGAGCCAAAATGAAAAGGAGACAATTAATCCGCACTTTCCTCCGAGAAAGAGTTATCTTCCTGCAACTCACATGCAAGAACTTCCTCATCACTCTCAATGATATTGTCGACGGTTGAAACAAATCCAGAATACACTTTAGATTGGCGTCTTGGCCTATGATGAGCAGGTGGACTTATAGCCTTCATCGGGCTTATGTCCTTCGCCTGTTTCCGCTTTTTGGCCATCGGCCTCCTCTTCTTCATGGGTATTACTTTGTGCTCATGCACTTTGGTGGTCGTTTGTGACTCTGACAAGGTTGCTGCCGAATGAAAAGCAGTTGAAATACCATCGTCTCCTCTCCATAGACCACCATCATGCTTTGTCTTCCTCCTCTTATCCGTTTCCCATGACGCCAGATAACCGGCGCTGTCCCTCCAGTTCATAAGATCCAGCGGTCTCTTCCTTTCGAGGGGAAGCAACTCTGGCAACGATTCTGCTACTTTAGGCAAAGGCTGACTGGGTTCTCTGCCCATCAGCTCCCATAGAGCTTTCTCCTCCTTATAGCTCCGTTTCTTATCCAACACCTCCATATACACATCCTCTGCATTATCGATAGCCTCTAAGTTGGAATCTAGTTTTTTCTGAGGCTTGCTTCTAAGCGTGCCATCTAAGTCCATATCGCTATCTGCGAATTTATGACCTTCATCTTCCTCATCCTCGTCGCCATCGATACCAGTCTCAGAGTCCAAGTCTGAGATTTCAGAATCCATTAAATCCGAAGCAGCTTGATCCTTTATTCCCTCGTTATTATGGCGCTCAACGTACGCGGCTGCAAGCAAAGCATCCATCTTAGCCTCCGCGGCCTCGTCATCTTCCTCTTCGTCACCATTATCACCCTGATTCACCGCTGAACCTGAGCCATATGCCCTGGTAGATTTCAGGACCTGCTCCAGTTCATCATATGGAATGGAGCCTATATTACTCTTCTTCCTGATGTCCTCCTTCCTGTTATAAATATGCAGCCCGGTTCTCCTCGGGATCCTAATCCAGTACTCCCTCGAGTTCGTGGGGAGGCCTAGACAATTCACCGCTGCCTTAACATCGGCCGGGCGTATGGATTTGGTGAACTTGGATTTGCCAAAGACCTGGCTCTCCATTCCACGGAGCCGTGATGTGGCCATGTAGATTGTTGTTTGGACGATGCGTCTGATCAGGCTGACAATGAGCGTGTGGATATCTTTGAATGCTGTGTAGCGGATCGCGGGTGAATCAGAGCCCAGGAACTGCCAGTTGCGATCGTCGCCGGAGCCGTTCATGAAGATACTGTGTGCGATTCAAACTGTAAGGGCCAAAAGCAGACAAGACAATTTAATGGCAAATTTAAAGCACTATTGCGCAATTGATCGGACAAGAAAGTATTGAAAAAAGATTGCCGGGGAGGGGTGGAGGGGGAAAGTACACATACCTTTCTGATATCTCAAGCATGTTATGAATGTTCAACAGCTCAGCTTCCGGTGCAATCTCTCGAATCTCATCGATTTCATTCTTCTTGTACATTTTCTCAATGGTCCTCGAGCTTGCAGCATCTAGACGCCAGAGATCTCCCCATTTAACCTTCTCCCGCCTCTCTTCGTCCTTGCGTATTCGCAACTCCAGTGCATCCGCCTCTTCCTCTAATGCCTCGACACACTCATCACTAAGTTCCATGGCCGCTGGTATGTCTCTCGAGGAAACAATTTCCCTTTCTCTTATCCACCGCTTAGCCGGAGCATGCCAATCGTGCTCTCTCCCATCCTGCAGCGCCTTTACATATGCGCGGCACTCCACAACACTCTTGGTACCAATAAGCCGTGATAGTTCAGCGACATTATCCTTCCCAACAATCGCTATATACTTGAAAAATATATCCCTCTCCCTCCTCGTCCACACCGACCCAAGCACGGGCGTCACCCGCTCGCGGTCATGCTCAATCTCACTGAGCCCCCGTGAAGCGGCCAGCTCGATCTGGTCATTGAGGAGCTCAATGTATTTGGGGTTGTACAAGTCGACCTGTAGCCCCCGCCTTCTTCCAGTGACTTGAGGGGCCCGTTCTCCTCGTGCTGCGGCCCGTCGTTCTGCGGCCTGTTCTGTTGCGATCCGTTGTTTTGCGGCCCGTCGTTCTGCGGCCTGTTCTTTTGCGATCTGTCGTTCTGCGGCCTGCTTTTCTGCGATCCGTCGTTCTGCGGCCTGCTTTTCTGCGACCCGTTGTGCTGCGACCCGTTTTGGGCGGCCTTTTGAGGCGGAGGAAATGGTTGCTGTGGGCTTGATCTCAGCGAACTCATCTTCGCTTTCATCTTCGCCGGAATCGGTATAATGACTTTCGGTGTCTTCTTCGGCGCCTGCTTCGCGTTGATCCAATGGGGAGGGGCTATCTAGAGGGGCTGCGGGGCGTTTGTTAGAACTGGCGAGTGGAGCTGGGCTTTCTTCTTCTTCTTGTTCCTCCTCCCCCTCCTCCCCCCCCTCTTCTTCTATGTCTGAATCACCATCAGATAGAGACGGCGTTGCGGGACCGGAATTTGTAGCTCTATTGGCATAGCAGTGTATTATGGGCGGTAACTCGTAAAGTGGTTGGGTCTCTAGCTGGGATTCGTCTGCGAATTGAGCTTCATCCTCAAGTTCTGGTTCTAGTTCGGGTTCGGGTTCGCCCTCGGACTCGGACTCGGGCTCGGAGCTATCCTCAGGCCCGTTCCAAGGCTCGGGCATGCCCTCTACCTCTGAATCGGCCTCTGCTTCCGAGTCTAGCTCTGCTTCTGATTCGAATTTTGTTTCTGCTCCGGTCTCTGCTTCTGATTCCACTTCTGCTTCTGATTCGAATTTTGTTTCGGTTTCGACTTTTGCTTCTGATTCGACCTCTGGTTCTGAGCCGGCCTCCACTTCCGATTCGACCTCCTGTTCCGATTCAATCTCCAGTTTCGGTTCGGCCTCTACTTCTGACTCGGTTTCCGCTTCAGTCTCGGTCTCTGCATTATCTTCAGCACCTGGAATTGAAGCTTCTTTCTCGTCTTCGCTCTCCTCGTCCTCAGACCCTAGCTCCTGATCTGGGCTCTCTTGCCTCCCTATCCGTGTCTCACCAGACCTGGTAGTACTATCTGGATGTAGCTGTTCTTCAATTGCTGAGGCGGCCTCCGATTCCCCATCACTCTCAACATCGTCCTCGTCCTCAGAATCGCCCACCCCACTCTCACCAGAGCTCACCTCAGCCCCACTCCCACTCCCAGACACACTCTCATCGTCCGACTCTTCCTCTCGCAATACACTCGGGCTCCTCTCTTTCCGCAGCCGTATGCGCCCGCTCTCCGCCGACTCATACCCCTGCTCCCCATCGTCGCCTC
This sequence comes from Morchella eximia, assembly GCA_024713935.1. Classification (NCBI taxonomy): domain Eukaryota; kingdom Fungi; phylum Ascomycota; class Pezizomycetes; order Pezizales; family Morchellaceae; genus Morchella; species Morchella eximia. Next base: position 435,282 of record JAMGZG010000002.1, read on the forward strand.
CCCAGCGCCCAACCCCAACCCCAACCCCAATCCCTGGCGAAACACCCCTCTTTGCTCTCTTCCTCCTGTGCACAATGGGGCTCGGCGACCTCGACACGCTCTTTGCCCACGACGGCGTTTTCGACGGCACGCGGAGATGCCGTGGCGGGCGCTCGGGCTCGCTGTCGGTGTCGGAGTCGGACGAGACGAGGATGGGGCCGCGGCGGCGGGGGAGGCGGAGGGGTGTGCTGGCTTCGGTGTCGGCGTCGGAGTCGGGATCCGAGACAGATGCCATTGGGATGGGTGGATTGAATTGGGTTTTGTTCTGTGGTGTTGAGGGCTTTGTTTTGGAGATGGAGGTAGGATATACTTTTATTTTGTGCCACTGGGAATCTTTTTTTTTTTTTACGGCTTGTTCCGTGGGAGCTTATGGATAGATGCAGGGTAGGCAGGGTAACGGTCACTGGACCACACGCACGCGTGTGGTTGGAGGTTGGAGGGGCGAGTGAGAGCCTGTGAAGCTGGATTTGGCACGGGCGTCATATTGATCAATTGATTTGGAACGTGAATGTTTGATTACATGTATTTAACCCCGCCACTGCCACTGTCATCATCATCACCGCCGACACCAAATTTTTCTAGAACGTTCAGACAGACATACAGACAGAAACCCACCAACTTCTCCCCCACTTTCTTTTCTCCTCTCCCCAAAAAGTCCTTTTTTGGTTTCTCCGACTACAAGACACGCCCGCACCACCGCCGTCCATTTAATACCGGCCGTATCGCAGCTACATGTACTACATACCAACCTTCGTGATCATCTGCATTACAATACGGAGCTAGTAGGTAGATACGGTAGGCAACGAAAAAAAAAAAGAAAAAAGAAAAAAAAAATAGAGCTTTCATAAAATACAAAACACTGAAGAAGAAAAAGATGATAAAAAGAAAATAGTAAAAAAGAGAAATCACGCCAATGTAACCCTTTTAAAGAAACCCCACCACACTCCACACACCCCACCCCACACAACACGACTACAAATTATCTATGCCTCATACCCAACATAGCCACCCGGATTCTCTAAACTGACAGGCCTCATCCCAGCATTAGGAATAGTGCCCTGCTGCTGCCCCTCAAACGCCAACTTCGGCCCCTGCCCGCCCATCTGCGCCGCCTGCCCAGCCAACTGGTATCCCTCCGCGCCACCAACGGCAAGAGCTCTCTTGAGCGTGTCCTGCACAACGACGCACTGCTTCTTCATCGCGAGGCGGTCGAGGAACAGCTGCTGGCGGCCCTTCTCAATCTCGCGGCGCTCGGCCTGGAGCACCTGCTCCAGCTCGTTGAACTGTGTGAGCTTGAGCTCGAGCTTGCGGAGCGAGCAGTTGACGACTGCATTGACGAGGCGCGTCATCTCGCGCTCCTCGTTCGACGCGAGGGCGTGCGCGCGCGCGGCGGAGGTGCCCAGCGCGATCGAGGCCACCTTGGTGACGATGTTCTCGGGGGTGTCGGTGGGGTCGATCTCGGGGTTGCTGGGGGAGAGGGCAGCGGTGGTGGATGCGGCTTCGGGCTCGTCCACGTCCATGGTCTCGTCGACTGTGGTGCCTTCGGACTTGACGTCGGTGGATTTTGAGGCCCCCGCCGCCGAGGATTCGGCCGCCGGCTTGGGGGAATTGGTAGCGGAGGTTTCCTTCTCACCAGCAGTCTCGGACTCGGCTTTCTTGGGGTCCTCTTTGGCGAGAGCGGCCTTGTTGCCTTGAATCTGGTCGTTCAGGGATTTGGTCATTTCTCCAATTGACGACTTTGCGGCAGCGGCGGCGACCTTGGGGTCGACGATACTGGCCAGGAAGGCGACGACACTCATGACTGGGTTGTCGGCCTGAGAGAACGGGGTGCGGTTGTACTGCAGGGGTCCAAGCTGCTCCGGCTTCTCCTCAAGGTAGTTATCCTCAATGGGAAGCTGGAGGAAGCGGACTACACACTGCTCCCTAGTCCTGGTTCCGACATGGTCTGCAATTTGATTCCAGTCCTCATTGTACAGCTCCAATCCCTCGAGCAGCAGGAGGGTCTCTTGGTCAGTCCATGGCGCGTCCTTCTCAGTAGTAGAGTGAGAAGGATCCTCCATGCGGACGAAATCCGTGTTGCTGCTAGTAGCGGGGAAGCGACCCTCAAGGAAGCAGTTGGGGCAGAGCTCAATCTGCTTCTGAGACCGTGCGCTACGGGCAGAATGATAGCGCACGCGGGTGCAGTCAACACCGCAGGAGTAGCAGTTGTACAGCTTCTTTCCGGACTCATCCTCAGAGTCACCGGAGGTGCCATTGGCCTGGGTACCGCCCACACGGTTTCCGGAGGCATCATAGACGTTTTTGCGGATCTCCAGGTTAAGCTCAGCCTTAGAAGGGCCAGCGCTGGAGGCGCGTTCGGTTGTCGGGTGCGGCTTTCCGGGCGTAGTGATAGCGCCAGGGGCGGGCTGGAAAGGTTGCAGACCACGTGGGGTATCCGCAGTTATCCTGAAGTGACCAGTAAATGGGGGACCAATGTTTGATGGCCTTGTTTCAGGGTCAATCTGCATGTGCAGCCTTTTTTAGCATTAATGATCGGGGGTAAGTTTAGGAGAACGAACCTGGTAGTTGATGAGTCCCCATTGCTCCAAGAACGCATGGACGCGCATGATCGAGCAGACATCACCTGCCAAGTTCCTGCGACACGCCGTGACTGTGAGATATTCAGACGGGTTTAAGCGGTAAGTATTAATCATAAAGTCGCGATAATCCTTATACACGAGCGGTGTCTTGCTCCTGTTACGGTTATTAAAGAACTCGGGCAACGCCCTCTGCTCGATATCTTTGATATTGTTAATATCAAACCACTTTGAGTATGACGGCACCACGACCATATGCGTCTGCTCAACCAAATACCCCTTCGCCGCATCCTCCAACTTTTTCTTCTCCGACGCAGGCGAAGCCGGCGCGTTAGCAGCGGCCGAAGACCCTTCACCCGCAGCCCCTTCGCCCTCCCCGCCGTTCTTTGCGGGCGAGTCGCCGTTCTTCTTGGAGTCAGCGCTGCCCTCGTCAGTTCCTTGCATCACAGAGTCTTCTTCCTCGGGCGCGGCGGTGTCAGTTGGCGAGCCCTTGCTGGCGTCAGCTCCGCCAGCTCCTCCCGCTCCGGCGCTCTCGGACGGGGCGGCAGTGTTGTTTCCGTTCTGGGTGTGCGTATCTTCATCATCGTCCATACCGTTGCCTGGGGTCAGACCTACAGGCGTGTTGCCATCGCCCTGGATATGAGCCTGGTTTGCAGCAGCAGGGTTGTGGTTGGGGGCACCGGTGTTTGTACCTGATAATGGGGAATCTCCAAAGTCCAGCGTATCGGCATCCATGATTTACTCTTTGTTTTATACTCTTCAATTCGAACGAATCGGTTTTTTCGCTGCGTATTGCAGTTGTTATTTTAACGACCAAAGGGATGAAAAGAGAGGAGAGAGCAAGAGGGGGGAGGGAGAAAAGAAGCGAGAAACGGGAGGTGAGGCTGAAAGGGTCGAAACGGAGAGATTGATGAAACGGATATCAGTGGGCGATGACAGCAGAGACGATTGCTGCTCTCGAGTGCTGGTGATCGCGACGATGCGGTGTGTTTCGTTCGTGGAAGAGATCGGGGAAAGAAGTCGCGTTGTTACCCCCAGCGAGCGCAGTAATGGTCGCGATGAAACGTCGCTTAGTCAGCGCAGCTCTATTTGGCTGCGCTGTCTTGGCATTCCTGCTTTGGGATATTTATCTGAGTGTGGGGGTTTTTGTTTATGAATCTGGATTTTTCCTTTCTAAAATTTGGGAGATCTTGTGGGTGTTTAGTGTTTATGGTTGTGTGGATGTTGGCTTGGAGTGGTGGTGAGGTTGACATCCTTTTTTTCTGGTGGACGAGATCGCGGAGCCCGCCCATGACCCGAAAATTAAAGCTGATTGATATTTGGGCTCCGGGGTCCAGCTCCCATCTACCGAGATGACATGAATGCATTTTTGTTCGTTTTTGTATTTTTCTGTTGTTCAAATATACATATGATTCACAACGGATGGCGAAAGGGCTCCGAGTGATAGGCTGTGACTGTGGCCAAAGGCTCAAATACATAATAGGCCCTGTTCCCACTTTACTCGGAAATTAGATTGACGGATATCTCCTCTCCCCAATAACAGAGATCCAGTGATACGGTATGATGTGCCCTGAGATATCGGTTTTAGATGTGACAATGACCTGGGTTAGTCCAGGGAGTAGAGAAAGCTCGAAAATGCTAACCAAGTGACTACATGTATTACATACATGTAGATATCAGTCTACAAGCGCGCCAGGGCTTTGGGGGCCGTGTGTTTTGCCGTTGTCCCAGGACCCTAAGGATGAGCATGAGCCACTGCAGATTGGCTACAAGAGCTTCAATTTCTAAGCTTGGCGATCTCTGATACTAAGACACGGAGCTGCTCTAACCAGCCATTCACCAAAAGTTTCTTCATATCGCGTCCGTAGCGGACATGCACCAAGTTCTCGGTCCACACATCCAAACTACCCGTAGGACAATCTTCCTTCTCCTGCGTTTGCTGGTATGCTCTCGTGAAACCGGGAAGTTGGAGACGGACTTTTGCCTACTACAAAAAAAAAAAAAATCTTTTTCGTTTAGGGATTGAATCTCCCTTGACCTCGTTACGACTGGCCCTTTGAACGAAACTACTTGATTGAGCGCTTCTAGACCAGGTTAGATAGAAAGGTACTGCGATTCCGGGCCCGAGATCAGAATGTTTCTGCGCCCGTGAAAGAAGCCCCAAAGAGAGAGGTCGTATATTTTGGCCAACGAACTCCAATTAGGTACTCAAGGTCTTCCCACGCACTCCAGCTTCGTGAGCTGTATTGCTTTGAGCTTATCTTGCCGATACACATGAAATCCCGGAGTAATCACGCCCCACACCCCGCGCTCATACACACACAGCCAATGCACAATACAGCCATTGCAAAACGAGCTCACAACATAACCCACTCGAGCTGTGCTAAGCTACATGTAGCCCATAGCTCAACCAAGTCGGCTGTGCCAAGCTAGGACACTTGGCCAGACAGAAAATTAAGCCACATAGAGCAGGTATAGCCAAAGGCACAAACAGAAGCTCAGGTAGCACCGGGGTTATGGATGGTCAACCGGTGAACACTTGAGGTTCCTATACCGTTGGTCTGAGTTCTAATCCGTTGCGGCCAATCATTCCTAAGGAGCCTTCGTCACAGTTTATCACGCGGCATTCTCTTCACAGGCCATCACTCGGTCCCTTCACTTGTTCTGCACACTACAGCCCCCGCGTATGCACCGTCACGGCGGCAGATCACAAGCCAATGCGCGCGCCTTTGCCCGACCGGGCATCGATGGTGGGGAAGACACAAGGGCTTGGCGGCGAGCGACCGACACAACGGAAACAACCGAGTTAGCGCAGAATCTCTCCTCTGTCGACGGCGACATATCTACATATCGAGCACCCACTCACTCCACTCACTCCTCCTCTAGATCTCTCTCACTCCTCCTCTAGATCTCTCTCACTCCTCTAGATCTCTCTCTCTCTCCCCGGCATAAACTCTCCACACTCCACACACACATACACACAATGTTGCTCACGAGAACAGCACCCTCAGTCCTGCGAGCAGCAGCAGCAGCAACAGGAGCACACGCACGCCGCTCCCGCCTCCTAAGCACCCTGGCCGTGCTCGAGCACAAGGAGGGCAAACTCCTCCCCCAGTCGCTCCCCGTCATCACCGCCGCCACAAAACTCGGCGACTCGGTGACGGCCCTCCTCGCCGGCACCGACGCCGCCAGCGTCGCAGCCCAGGTCGCAAAACTCAATGGCGTCTCAAAGATCCTCACGGTCTCCAACGGGGCCTACGACAAGGTGTGTGTGTTGTTGTTGTACTCCCCGCTCTGACCCCCCCACTACCCCCCCACTACCCCCTCACGCTTCTTCTTCTTCTCACAATGGCCGGCCCGCCCACAACAGAGCCTCGCCGAGAACTTTGCGCCCATGCTGCAAGAGAACATCAAGGCCGGCGGCTTCACCCACGTTGTCGCCGCGCACTCTGCCTTTGGCAAGAACATCATGCCGCGCCTGTCGGCCCTCCTCGACGTCCAGCAGATCTCGGACGTTGTCGAGATCCACGACGAGGCCACCTTTGTCCGCCCCATCTACGCCGGCAACGCCATCGCGACCGTAAAGTCGTCCGACGCCATCAAGGTGCTCACCATCCGCGGCACGGCCTTCCCCGCGGCCGAGGAAGGGTCGGGATCAGCGGCGGCGGTCGAGGAGTCGAGTGTGGATCCCAAGGCAGAGTCCTCGACGACGTGGGTCAGCGAGAATCTGGCAAAGAGCGAGAGGCCGGATCTGGGCACGGCGTCGAAGGTCGTCTCGGGCGGCAGGGGACTGAAGGATAAGGATAACTTTGATAAGCTGATGCCGCCGCTTGCGGATGCGTTGGGGGCGGCGATTGGCGCGTCGAGGGCGGCGGTGGACTCGGGGTTTGCGGATAATAGTTTGCAGGTGGGGCAGACGGGCAAGGTGGTGGCGCCGCAGCTGTATTTGGCTGTGGGCATCTCGGGGGCCATTCAGCATTTGGCGGGGATGAAGGACTCGAAGGTGATTGCGGCTATCAATAAGGGTATGTGCTCTCTCTCTTCTTTTTTAAGAAAATCTTGTTTGGGTTTGTTTGTCACTAACGGTTTGGGTAGATGCGGATGCACCGATATTTCAAGTTGCGGACGTGGGCCTTGTGGCGGATCTTTTCACGGCGGTATGTTCTCTCTGTCCAGGGTCTGTCTACGGTTTTGAAAATCACGGAAAACTAATAATAATATGCACAGGTGCCTGAGCTGACCGAGAAGCTCAAGAGCGAGAAATAAGCTATTCTTCCACCCTGCATACCTCCCTCCCTCCCTCCCTCCTTCCCTTTCCTTTCCAAATAATGTATATAAAAAATTCAAGCTGTAAAGCTCCCCAATTTTGAAACACGCCATCTAGCTGCTCTATCGCTATCGCTATCATGATGTTGCTTGTGGGTCCCTCGGCGGGGAATTGTGGGTCTTGAAAAAAAAAAAAAAAAAAAAAAAAGAAAGAAAAAAAGAGCCAAGAATCCACTTTAAGTGGCAACGCGAGACCCCTGAGCGAGCATTCCAACAACGCGTCGTCTCGCAATCCTTTGTTACGAGAACATCAAGAGCAATTGATTGCAGCCAACGACCGATCACGGCACAAAACACCAACACCATCACCAACACCATCACCAACACCAACACCAACAGCCAGCAATCTCTCACTCTCAAAGAAAAGAAGAAGCAAAGCACAGGAAGAAAGGCAAAGAACACCACAGTCAGCACTCAATCATGCCTCGGAAAGAGAAAAAGTCTCAGCCCTCGAGCATCCGCACATCGTCACCCACGCCCCAAACCGCCATGGCCATGCCCTCCTGCACCGAGATCACCACAACCACAACCACAACCACAACCACAACCACAACTTCAACCTCAACGTCCCCCAGCTCGCCCACCGGATCCGCCGCCGCCGCATCCACGCCCGCAACATCCACAAGCTCCCACTCCGACAAGGACGAGCCCAATGCCACCGCCGCCACAAAAGAAGAACAACAAGAAGAAGAAGCAGTAGCAGTAGCAGCGCCCATAGATCCTCCTCGTAAGTAGAAAACAATGCCACCACCACCACATTTTTCACCCGCCAGCCAATCTGACCGACTTTTGCCGCAGCGGTCCCGATGCAGCGCGCGCGCCTCGACTTCCTCATCAAGCAGTCGAGTGTCTATGCAAACATCATGGCCGACAAACTGCTCAAGCAGCAGCAAGAGATGGCTGCCCGAGCCGAGGAGGAGGACCGCCGTGCCCGTGCCGCCGCCGCACCACCCGTCACCACCACCACCACCGCCACCGCCACCACCACCACCACCGCACCCGCACTCGCCTTAGAGGTGAGGAAGAGCGGACGGAACAATGCCGCTGCTGCTTCCGCGGCGGAGGAACCGCAGGGTAAGGGCGCCGCGAAGAAGAAGCCGGGCCGCAAGCCGACAAAGGCAAAGGGCAAGACGGCAATCTCAGACTACTTCACCAAGGACGAGCTGAAGGAGTCCGGCAGCACCGCCGAGGCGCTGGCCAACGCACAGGAGCCGACGGATCTGAAGCTGGGGCTGCAGAAGGACCTGCGCTCCGCGCGGCAGCCAAAGCTGATCACGGGCGGCGTCATGAAGCCGTACCAGCTGCAGGGCCTCGACTGGCTCGTCTCGCTGTACGAGAACGGGCTCAACGGCATCCTGGCGGACGAGATGGGGCTGGGCAAGACGCTGCAGACCATCTCGTTCCTGGCGTTCCTGAAGGAGAAGGGCACGAATGGGCCGTTCCTGGTGGCGGCGCCGGTTAGCACCCTGAGCAATTGGGTGGATGAGATTGAGCGCTTTGCGCCTGAGATGCCGGTGCTCATGTACCATGGGACGCCGGTGGAGCGCGAGGAGATGCGCAGGACGCGCATGGCAAAGATGGGCAAGGACTTCCCCATCATCTGCACGTCGTACGAGCTCATCATGAACGACCGCAAGCACCTACAGAAGTATGCGTGGAAGTTCATCATCATCGACGAGGGCCACCGCATCAAGAACCTCAACTGCAAGCTCGTGCGCGAGCTCAAGTCGTACACCTCCGCCAACAGGCTCCTGCTCACGGGCACGCCGCTGCAGAACAACCTCTCGGAGCTGTGGTCGCTGCTCAACTTCCTGCTGCCCGACATCTTTGACGACCTCGACAGCTTCCAGAACTGGTTCGACTTTAGTGCCATCCAGGAGAAGGAGGGTCACCACGCGTGGCTCGAGGAGCAGAAAAAGTCAAACATCGTTGGCAGCCTTCACGCAATCTTGAAGCCGTTCCTGCTCCGCCGCATGAAGACCGACGTCGAGACTATGCTGCCGCCGAAGCGCGAGTACGTCCTCTATGCGCCCCTCACACAGGCGCAGAAGGACCTCTACGGGAAGCTCCTCAACCACGAGGGCCGCAGCTGGCTCATTGAGAAGCTCGTTGGCAGTGACGCCACAAAGAAGCGCAAGCTCGAAGAAGACGCCGCGGCCTCCAAAAAGCGCAAGCTCAAGGAAAACGACGACGACGACGACTCCACCACGCCGCGGTCCAAGAAAGCGCGCAGCACGCGCTCTACCCGCCGTAAAACCACCTCCTACAAAGAACTCGAGGACCGCGAGTACTTTGCCAAGCTCGACGAGAGCTCGGACGAGGAGGAGATCATCCCCGTCGATGAATACCAGCTCAAGCTGCTCAAAGCCACCAAAGACGCCGGCAGCAAGAAGCTGCAGAACCTCGTCATGCAGCTGCGGCAGGCCTGCAACTCGCCCCACCTCTTTTACTGGCCCTTCCCCGGCGGCGACCCCGACAACACCATCGTCACCGAGTCGGGCAAGATGATGCTGCTCGAGCGGCTGGTGCCCGCGCTCTTTGCGCGCGGCCACAAGGTGCTCATCTTCTCGCAGTTCTCAAAGATGCTTGACATCATCGAGGAGTGGGCGAGCACGCTGCGCGGGTGGCAGGTCTGCCGCATCGACGGCGCCGTCAGCCAGGTTGACCGCCGCGAGCAGATCCGCCGCTTCAACCACGACGCCGGCTGGAACCTCTTCCTCCTGAGCACGCGCGCGGGCGGCCTTGGCATCAACCTGACGGCCGCCGACACGGTGATCCTCTTTGATAGCGACTGGAACCCGCAGCAGGACCTGCAGGCGCAGGACCGCGCGCACAGGATCGGGCAGCGGAAGCCCGTCATTGTGTATCGGTTTGCGACGGCCGCGACGGTCGAGCAGACGCTGCTCGAGAAGGCGGATGGCAAGCGGCGCCTGGAGAAGCTGGTCATACAGAAGGGGAAGTTTAAGAGTGTTGTGACGGCGGTGCCGGCGGCGGCGGGGGCCAATGATCATGATGAGCTGAGCAGCATATTGCTGAGAGAGGACTTTGAGAAGGTGAATGTTGTGCAGGCGGGGCAGCAGGTGCTGAGTGATGCGGAGCTGGAGACGCTGATGGACCGCAGCGCCGAGGCGTATGAGAGGGCGGAGAAGGGGGGGAAGGGCGCGAGTGGCGCGTTTAGGGTCGTGGAGACGGTGGTGAAGGAGGAGTCGTAGTAGTGATATACTATGGGTCTTTTTTCTTTCTTTTTTTTCGTTATTTTTCATAGCTTGTATTGACGTTTCTTTTATTTTTATTTTATTGGGGCTTGCTTTCTTCTGCGCTTTTGGGTTAAAAATAATGGCTTGTGGAGTAGGCTTTTTTTTTTTTTGTATTGGACTGTTGGACTGGATTGGAGTGGACTGGACTGGAGTGGATTTGGGGTCGGGTGGGATTGGGCGGAGATACCTTTTTTTTCTTCTCTTCTTTTTTTTTTTTTTACTACTAACGCGCTAACTCACAGATCACAATGAGCTCCATGTTCTCTTTCCTCTTTCCTCTTTCTCTTTCTTTGTTTTTTTCCCTTTCTTTTTCGTTACATCCCACGATAGACCTTTTAGCTAGATCACACAGTCTCACTCGGACTAGCTAGCTAGCTAGCTACCTACACACACACACGCCTACACTATTTAGATTCCTTTGCTATTATTAGGATTTGGGAGGCGGAGGCCCAGGGGGGGTTTATTGTTTGTGGGCCGACAAAGATATACGATAGAATATAGTAACTATTTTGAACCACATTCACCTAGGTACTCTCGATTGAACCACCAAGTGTTTTTTGCCAATTGCTCATGATCCACTCACCAGCATTCTCCACTCCACCCCCACCCCCACATCGAGACACGCCAAGATGTAAACATCCGCATTGCAGTTTTATGTCCACACCGCCCAGCCCCCGTCGACGAAAAAACAAAAAGACAATCTTGGCACTTTTGGCTATAAAATAAGCAGCACCCTCCGTCCCCTTCTCTCGCCTTTTTTTTTTCTTTTATGTTCTGCAGGGGGGAAACTCCTCCTCTGGCTTTGTGTGTCGGCTTGGGGCCGGCCGGCCGGCTTTGGAGGGGGTTTTCCCTGGGTTGGCTGGGTGGGCCTGTGTGGGGTGGGGTTGGTGGGGGTGGGCCTGTGTGGGCGGGGTGGGTTTTGTGGGTGGGGTGTGGTGTGGTGTGGTGTGGGTGGGGTGTGGGCTGGGCGCGGTGTGTGGGCGTGGTGTGTTTGTGGGTGGGGTGGGGTGGGGTTGTTTGGGCGGGGTGTGCTGGGGTGTGCTGGGGTGCCGCTGGGTGAGGGCGGTCTCCCTGGCGGGGATAAATGCTGGGTGTGGTGTGGCTGGTCCCGCCGTGTTGTGTTGTGTGGCCTGGTGCGGCCCGGGGTGCGGCCAGGTTGAGGGCTGCCCCCGCTGGGCCGTGGTCCGGCTGGGGTTGTGGGCGGGCTGCTGGCTGGCCTTCGGGCCGGTCATGCGGAGTGGGGAGTGCGGGCTGGGGGTTTGCTGGCTGGTCGTGCGGAGTGGGCAGTGCGGGCTGACCTTCTCCCTGGCTGCCCTCCACTCCCGACCGCTGCCCCGCCTCCCGCCTCCCGCCCGCGCTCCGGCCCCAGCCAGAGTTGCAGGTTGCTCTCCTCACGAGGAGGAGAGCAACCCCTTATCGATCCTTGGGAGTTTCCGAGGGATCGAGAAGGGGTCCTACCTGCTTCTGCCGCGGCTCCTCCTCCTCCTCCTGCCCTATCCCTTTCCCCCCATCCCGCCCCCGTCCCCCAAGCCCTTTGCGCTCCTTCAAAAGGAGGAGCGCGGTCCTCTGCCAGTCTCTGGGGGTTCCCGAGGGGCTGAGAGAGGATCTGTGCCGTTGCCCTCCCCCTTTCACCCCCCTCCAGCCCGTGCCCGATCCCCGCTTTCGTCCCATCTTTTCGTGGGTTGCCCGTCCCCGTCCCCGTCCTTGTCCCAACCCGCGCTCCTTCATAAAGAGGGGCGCAGTCCTCTATTAGTCTCTGGGAGTCTCCGAGGGACTAAGAGAGGACTTGTCCCATTATTGCCCCTACTTTTTTCCCCTTATGCCCATGAGTACCCACCCCTCCCTCGCTCCCCTCACTCACTAACCCCTCTGTTTTTTTTTGGTTGCCTGTCCCGTCTTTTTTGTGCTCCTTCGTAAGGAGGAGTGCAGCCCTCTATTGGTCTCTGGGAGTTTCCGAGGGACCGAGAGAGGACTTGTGTCGCTCCTGTTCCCTCTTTTTCTTTCTTTCTTTCTTTTTGGTGTTCTCTGTGCCTGCCCCCCCGCCTCCGCAAAGGGAGGGCAATCCTCTATCAGTTTTTTTTTTTTTTTTTTTTTTTTTTAATTTGGAATTTTCCGAGGGACTGAGCTGGAGCTTCATGAGGAACTTGCCGATTCCGCTCCTAGCCCAGGCCCTTCCCCTTTGATTTTATCTGCCCGCATTTCCTCATGTCCGTCTCTATTTTTCTCCCTCCCCTCTAATTTCTAGAGATACTCACCTGCTTCTTCCGTTTGGTCCCTAGCATCGCTTAATTACGACCGTAGTTAGGCACCCCGCTCTAAACCTGAAAACCTGTAATTTTGATCATTTCCGCACGTGAATCTAGTAGATAGCAACGGCCGGCATGCGGTAACCAATAGATCACCCAAGAGAAAACACTAGCTAAGGTAGTCTAGTCTTCTACTTCTGTGTATAACGATAACTACCGGCGGGGGTCCATGTTGGTTTGACGGGGGTGAGTTGTAGTTTTATATAGTCGTCTGTAAGGCCTGATAACTTGGGACTTGCATTTGGATAGTCCCACGAGATAGCCTTGTAGTTAGAATAGATGGTTAGAATTAAGCGGCCACATTGAAGTATTTCCTGTCCCCCTTCCATGTAAATTCCGTAGGCGCGCAACAATTTTTAAGGAGATAGTACTCAGCTCGTGAGCATCTGTAGTTTTATCGAACATAGGCGTGTCTAGGCTCGTCGGTGAAGTTTCACTCCCGGGTGACCACAGCGGATGTGATAATTTCGATCCTCCTGATTACTCTACTCTCGAGAGGCCGCGGCTGGGCGTAGGTTTATATGTGTTGAAGAGCTAGAGTATATGAGACGCAGCTACAGTGGAGTCCCGATAGTAGCAACCCCGATAATAGCATATCCTCGATAGTAGCATATAGTTGGGCAATCCCAAACGAGTCAGTATGGGCAAAGTTGTTCTCGATACAAGCATATCCCCGATAGTGGCACACGAAAATCCGTTCCCGACCATATGCTACTATCGAGACTCCACTGTATAAGTATAACCAGCCCTTATTGCGTTTATGAGTGACATCAGAGCGTCTGTAAATCTTTGACGCAATCAAACAGACGTCTCTACGACGGCCTAACAGGTCACATCCCCGCGTGTGGGTTCTGAGGGTGCTTCCAATTATACCAACATAGGTAGCGAGTACACAATTTGTTTTCTGCCCTTTTTTATAGATAATAGTATAATTCTCTAAGGTCTCTATATACAGCGCTTGTGACGCTATCCACCTAGTATACAATAAAAGAGTATGGTTTCGCTAAACCTTAATACTACATCCGACCCTAGCCATAGGGGAGATTGATTGATTGGTTGATAATTCATTGATTGTATTGAGGGGGGGAGGACAAATGATGAGCGAGAGGCTAAGATAATTATTCATTAAGCTGCGATTACGGGCCAGAGATCTGATCGATATCACACTTGACCTACGAGGAGGAGGGTCAATAGTCTCCAGGAAAATATGTCGATAGATTTTGCAAAAGTGATGCTATGATGTATAACTCTCTACACCATCATGACACGCTACCCACCCGCTTAATTGTAGACCATAACCATGCAGTGACAAAACACTCGATAATTAATTTAATTATATCTACTTTTAAAAGCTACTATCTAACTATACATAGAGTACTGGAGATAGTAAGAGACCTAAGGGTCCCAATATATTTAAGGCAAGTCTTCATTGTGAAAAAAAGGAAAAACGAAAAATCGTTCAAGCTTAAATCTGGGCGGCAGCTGGTGATAGCCTGTGACGCAAGCTAGCCCTGAGCCCTGTGAGGCCACCCACATGAGCCCGCTAGGTACGGCCCGCGCCGCACTTGACATCACGAGCCAAGGCTCATCCCGTTCCCCCACACATCCACAACACTATAAATTTCAACCAACTTCGATCAATCCTCAACTCTAACTAATATCTTGCTGCGCATGGCCAAGAGAGCTATAATCATTCTGGCACCAATTATCCAGTGTATCACCAACCAATCCTCCATGTCAAGTGTAAGTAAAGCCTTCTCCCAATCTCTCGCCCCCTGCCCCTCCACTTCCCTTACAGACGAATGATGATCGCATGCTTCGTGCATTGATCGGCGGCCCATAGAGGTAGTCTAAATGAATGAAACAATTTACTATTTTCAAAACCTGACTTGCTGTTTTTTCTACCTTTCTGCTTCATTAATTACGCGCCTGGTTTGGAGCCTTGCTAATTATCTTCTTGGGGAGTTCAGTCCGGATGCGAATTTTCGGCTTCCAACTGGCATGGTTGCTAACGGCGAGGGGGGGCGGGGGCATGGATCCATAGAGCCTTCACCTTGAGATTCAAATGTATTAATAGAGTAATGTACTGCAGTTACAATCTAATGACAGCAAATATATATCAATGTCCAAGGTCGCGATGGTCAATTGCAATATATTAACATTTAGCGAGTCGCGAGTTTGTACTTGCAGTCATTGTAAGGTATATTAGAGCCCTAAGGTACGCTCTACGATCTATAAAGGTTTTGATGCATGTAGTTGGGAACAATACAGTTCTAACCAATACCTCTTAGTCCTTTAGTGACTAGAACATAGTTTGCTCTCCTAGCACTAGGTATAACAAGACTCCATGGTCAAAAAATGCAAGGCCAATAACGCGCGCACAAGCATTAATAGACCTAAACTTAACCCTATGGGGCGTTACTGGATGACTTATTCCCCTTTCAAAAAAATTATACCACTCCTTGACAGTATTTTTATTAGTTGTATGTTTTACGATTTTTTGAGTTCAACTCTGTGAGGAACACGAGCGATGCGATATAAGGATCACAAAGATCTCTGGTTGGACGAACTCAAGAACTAGAGACTAACAAGCTTGCCAGGCATGAGGGGAGGCCTTCGAACCTAGAGATGACCTGTTATTCAGAATAATCAACCACCAAGAGGCGTTCCAATACATAATAAAAGATATCAATGAAAATTCTCGGAACCCTAATCTTCTACTCCCTCAAATGCTATTGATCGGCAGAGATATGAGCATCCTTCCATTATAGGTTAAGGGTCGTTTAGGCTTTAGATAACGACCAATCAAGATTTGTGTTTAAACAAAATATGGCATCGAGTGATAAAGTATGATCCCAGTCGGCCCCACATCGTCACCATTAACTCTTGGCATCCGGAACCTGGACCTCCACACTTCACAGCTTGTAATATTCAAGCACCAACAATACCCAAAACCAACCTCACCACAATCCAATTAACCCACAAACAAAACAGTCATGGTAGCGCCCATCCCCTCTCCATCCGCCCCCAAACGAGAAAGCTCCAGCTAACAAAAAACCCCACAGGGCGGCGGCGACAAAATCCCGTAACTACACCCCTCCTCCTCCTCCTCTCCCCCCCACATCCATCTCTGGGGGGGTATCCGGGCCCACAGTGTTTTAACATGAATGCTCCCCCTCTCACAGATACCCAAAGCACGTGTGGTCACCCTCCGGTGGTTGGTACTCGCGACCTGCAAACTGGAAGGGAAACACGGCCATCATGTTCGGCGTCATCGGGGGCTGCGTTGCGCTCATGTGGAAGTTGAGCGCCGAGCGGGAGTACCGCACGCGTATGCCGGACCCTGACCGGTTCTTTCCGAGTCGATGTTAGTGCTCCTCCTCATCCCCATCCCATTTCCGTTAGGTGTTTTGTGTGTGATTGGTTTGGCTTTGGTTTTTGCTAACATTGGATGGTGGTTGGTGGTAGACTGGAGCAAGCAAATTATCGAGTTCGAGAGAGGTTCCAAGGATTCGAAATAAACAATTGCTGGAAGCATAGAACCATGGAACTGGTGCCATTGGGGGGTAGCGTATCTGGTGTTGTGTATGTATATATATGCCGAGGGTTTGATGGCGGGCAGCAAAGCAACAAAGCAATCGCGGACCTGAAAGAAATAGAGTGCGTTTCCGAGCTGATATTATGCAGGGTTTCCATTGTGCATTCCATTCCATGATGGAATGGTATGAATTAGTAAGTGAATATCTACAATCACTTAATTTTGGCCTCCGAAGTATAAGATGTGGGTTCAGTCCAACAATTTTGTCGTCTGTATCATTATATAGGGAACATATTATAGCAGCGACGAGTAGTTCAATTGACAGGCCATAATTATGAAATCATGTAAATGTTTATATGAAATGAAGCATTAACACCATTTATCCCCATTGCCCCAGGTATAAAAAAGGCCAAAGTCTCGCATGGTAGAACTAAATAGAAATATGCGAATCCAAGATAAATACAGAAAATAAAAGCAAAAGAAGGAATAATAGTTAACAAAAGCAACCTGATTATGCGCAAAACACCACGAGCTATAAATAAAAACAGGAAAAGAAGGAACTCCAAAGTAGAAGTGATTAAAACAAAACCTACTACCGCTGACACTCTTACAACACCCCATAAACCTCGGCGCCACATGAACAATGCTTTAAAAATCAACTTTTCACAAGCCTTACCCTATATAACGAAAAGAAAAGAAACAGTACAAAGCGCTACCACGGGCATATGCCCACAGGCAACTACTCTCATTGCCTCATTTCGCCTTCTCTTTTTGCAAAGTAATAAGTTAAAAGGTTTTGGTGTCCACTTTTGAGTCCTTTAAAAATTTCATCAAAGAGTCTTTCGTCGTTCCCTAACTTACTGTGCATCTCAATGCACATGGATACGCACGATCTCCTTACTTCGGCATCCTCATCATCCAGAGACTGAAAAATAATATTAGTGTCCGTTTATACAAAACTTGAAGATATTGGATAATCACAAACCTTAACAGCTAAAACACCAAGACGAGGCATTTGGGGATCTAGGGTTGATGCTTTACTGCTCCTCACTAGTGCTGCCAGACAACTAAGAGCCATGCACCAACTTTGAGTAGGCGGCCTAAATCCAGGTGCATCCTTAGGCAACATCATGTTCAAGATAGCCTCAATTCCTGTGTACGGGTCGACAAGAGCTAAGAACTCCTCGCTGATTTCTTCGATGCCGGTGGTGACATGTGATTGTGTTGGATACTTTCCCCGTAGATCAATAAGTGTACGCAACACTGCTGGCTCATGTCGTGAAAAATAAGGGGCAGTTTTGGAAAGCAACTGTTTTAGTACTAGAAGCCCTTGTACTCGGAGATCCGCAGCTCTATCCACATCAATCTATAATAATAGTATGTCAATACACGCGCCACGAATAAAACCTCGAGGAATTAAACTTACAGATTCATCATCAAGGTACTCAAGGAGAGCAATAAGTAACTCGTCAAACATCTTCCCGTTCTCCCAGATATCATACAGGTGCTCCCCATTATTCTCTTGCAAGACAGCCCTAACCGGATTTTCTCTTGCGATCCCAATCAGCTTTCTGAATGCTTGGGTATCAATTTCACGATTTTGTAGCCTTGTGATGAGCGTAATGAGTAATCTGGAAGAGTGCTCTGGTGTCTTTGGCAAGTTTGAATTGCTGATTTGCTTCTTCATCTTTGTCCTATTCCATTCACCGTATCCAGGACCTTGTTGTTTATCCCCGCCTGTAGCCACAGCACCATTGGACTCGACAATTGGATCCTGGTAAACCTTAATAGTTGGAGTTTTGTCATCGGCGCGTGCAGACTTTCGCATTGACAAGCCAAGGAGGTCAGGAGTGTTGTCAATTGGTGTGGTGGGAAGAGGCGGCAAATCCTGGAGTTTCTTTTCGTTCTCTCTGACTCGTGTTGGTGTAGCTACTTTGGGTGCAGGAGGGAGGGGAGGAAGGCTAATCATAGTAATATCTTCATCATCTTTAGAGAACGAAATATCATCACCAATGGATGATTCCTTTCTCGCCATCGATGACGCATTGATTTGCTGAGAGTTCATTGGCGTTTTACCAATCTTTGGCACAGACCCCAGAACTTGTTCCACGTCTGCGACCTTTTCTTCAATGGGAATCGCTTCTGTCTCATCCTCAACATTAACTCCCCAAGCCTTTTTCAAATCTTTAACAGTCTGAGACTCAAACGTCATCAGGATCTTATCGAAAGCCTCAGGGTCCATCTTCTGTAATTTCTTCAATAGGGTAGTCAGAGGACCATAATTCGGCACCCTTGTGTTGTTTAACATTGCTATCAGACGATTGGTCCATAGCTTGAAGTTTGAAGAATCGCTCAAAAATTCGTTCTGCGCACCGTTAAGATGCGACTCCACGATTTCGCACATCCAGATGAGGCAACCATGGAGAATCTTTCGTTTCTGGGTTGTTGTAAATGAACCAACAGCTAGTTTCCTTGGTACTACGCCGGATACCCCCATACTAGTGATAATTTTGAAATGCATTTCTGCAGCTTCGGATTCCGTCATCAACTTTTTCAATGCCGGCATGCTGTGCGACATGATAGGTTGAGAATGTTCCGCATCATCACTCTCACTTAGCAAGAGTACTTTAGGAACAATCTGGTCCATAGGAACCACTTTCACTAATTCTGCAAGGACCTCGGGCGCAACGACATGTTCGACAACTTCCGGCTGGGGGTCATTGAGTAGCTTTGCTAAAGTCGGTGCGAACACATCACTCGGAGGAAGGGTTGGCATTTTCTGGCCATCGTAATTTGGGGGTGTCTTTTTAGCAAGAAGGCAGGCAACTAACACCACTCCCTCAACTCTTACTCTCCAGTCGCTGTGATTCAACTGCTCCAGTACAGTGAGTTTTCTACCAGAACTACCAATAAGTGGGCTTTGTTGACGTTGGGGCGTTGAGTGCATTCGAACTGCTCTGTCATGGAAGTTTCTTGTTGGGGGCGATAATGGAGGTGACCGTACACCATTCGTACGAGAATTTTGTAGCGGTGACGTCCTTTGGCCAGATTGGTATGCGCCCGAGGGGCTTAATTCTCGTTTTACAGATGGGGCATCTGCGTGCGTTCTTTCAGGCACAGCAGCTTTTGTCTTTACATGGGGTCTCTGGGGCCTAAGAGGCGCAGAGGCCAGACCGCTTTGAGTAGCAGCAGGAGGTCCCATATCAGTAGGCCCAGTTTGAGGTCTAAGCTCCCCACGGCTCTTCTTCGACGCAAGAATCGCCTCCTTTACTGAAGGCCTTCCTGGAGCAGGGCCTCTTCCTAATGGCTGGCGTAGATTTGATACGCCTTTTGGCGCTGCTGTTGCGCCAGGGTTCGGATTGCCTTTTTGGAGTAGTTTCTGCGAGCTTGAGTCTAGAGTATCCATAAGCCTATAAAAGTCAGTATTTGGATGCATTATAGTCTCAACGATTGAAAAGAATCACTCACGCCTCAGCTCGCGCCGGCCAAATGGAGGCGAACAGCCAGTATGTTGATCTCATCCCTTCTCTTACTCCCGGATTTGCGTCTGATAGGCCCCTCTTGATGCACTTTTCAATCACATCAGTCCCCCCAGAATGTTCAATATACCCCTTTTGATCTATGTGAGTCTCCAAAAGGATTCTCAGCCATCCAGCTGCATAGCTCCTTGGTTGAACATTTTTGTCGTTACATGCAATTAGTAGTTGTTGTACAAGCTTCACATGATATGAAATGTTTGAAATCAGCACAGCTGTTGTGACATTTCCCAATTGTGATGTAATCTTTTTCGTTCCCGCACAGAGCTTAATAAGATTCATCATGAGGATCTCCATCATAGGGTCAAGGCCCGGGCCAATGATTTTCGCTAAATCTTTCAATAGTTGACCACCATTCGTGGCTACTGTTGTACGCAGAGAGTTGACCGTCTTGAGGATGCCGTCCAGGAGCGATTTTAATGACACAAGAAACGTTGTTTGGTAATCTTTATACGCGTTTCCTCTGACCAGCTGCCTAAGCTTCGTGACATTTTTGTCCCGAGCTGCCCAGTTTCCTTCCGATTCTCTTCCTTCAAATGCGTCGACCATACCGTGCATAATCTCCTCCAGCTCACGATTCGTGTTGACGTATAATGGTTCGATACCATTTTCCATCTCACTTCCAGGCATGCTCTGAACATAAACCGACGAAGCCATACTACCTGCAACGCTCTTTCCTCCCTTCACACTTTCCACTTCTTCTTCATGTCCTTCCGGGGATCTCACAGTATTCCGCATTTCTGCTTCGCCGCCAGGTATCCCAAGTTGACTCACAATATATGTAGCAATTGCTTTTCGGACTTGTCGATTCTGTAACTCTCTTTTAAGGTCCGATTTTGCATGATCCGGCGCATTCCTTTCCAAAGGTTAGCTTAAACTTTTCTGTATAGGAACAAAGCCACTCACTTAAATAGCTCCACAACAACGTCTTTGGCAGATTCTCTAACAGGCTCGCTAGCATCCTCAAGCATCTTGATCATAAACGGTGTAAAGCTCCTGAAAGAAAAGCCCTGCTGGCTATGATGAACCTGCAGCAGCCAATTCAAACTCTCCTGCCTGCACCTAGGGATCTTACTCCCAAAACCAAGCTCCTTAATCCCTCTCTCCACATCAGGCCCAGAACTCTTCCATAGATCCAATAATCCAGTCAGAGCTACTGATCGACACCTGTCCTTCTGATCGCCGAGCTTTTCAATGAGAACTGGGAGTATGTGGGCGACATGCGGGCGGATGCGAGCGACGTCTTGGAGGGTAACTCTTTTAATCAGATGTCCGAGGCAGGAGAGAGCGTGGAGTGATAGTGTATTGTTAGGGGACGAGGCTCCGAGACGACAGGCTTCGAATAAGGGGCCTATCGCTTCTGTCTGGGTTTGAGTTAGTTTCGAAGAATTCGGCGGTATAATCCTGGGCTGTCATACCTGCACATGTTGGTGCTTGACCTGCGACTTGATATTTGCAAATTCGGCAATCTTCTGATCAACATCTATAACCATATATCCGTATTTAGAATTTCTGTACTAAATATTTGGGGTCGAGGTCGCAAATCTCGAAGTATGAGCTGCGAGGGTAGGAAGAATCAACTCACCACTTCCTTTCAGCAGAGCCAAAAGGTTTTCTGCCTGTGTATCTCTAACAGACATGATTCGCAACTGGCAACTAGTGTCCCGGGGAAAGTTGTAGAGCAAATGAAGACAGGGACGGGCGACCGAGTCTTTAAACACCGAGTAGTGATGAAATCAAATTACCGAGAGGGGGCCCGTGCAGAGGTGGTAGGTAATGAGGAAACACTCTCGCGTACGGTTGAGGAGAGAGATCCGGAGCGCAAGGAGGCCGATAAAGTAAGCGGCCGCTCGTGCGACTGGAATGTACAAATGCGGCAAGGAACAGAGTTATTGTTTGGTACGGTAGTGTTCTGTGCTGAGGTAGATAGTTTGGTGGTAGTAGGTGGTGTAGAGTATTTACTGTATGTTACTCACAGCAGAAAGGAGAAGGGTGAGGGACGAGAGACGAACTGACGCAGGGGATGAAATGACGATGAACCGAACGGCACAGAAATGAAATGAGGTCGTCCAGCGAGGGGTTAGGCTGTTCCACTTTCAGCAGGAAAGATATTTGTTTCTTGTGATGGCTTTTTGCTTTTGTTTTTGATTGCACCGGTCTCGCGAGGTTGAGGCCAAAACAAACAACACAACGCTTTCCCCCCCTTCCCCCACTAAACAAGGCCAAAGTTCACCTCAACAACCAACCATCATCCATTCCATCGAAGGTTCTCGTACCCTAGCTCTCTCCGCCACGCTGCAGCCCCACCATCACATCGCATGAGCTCCCTGCAGCAGAGCCTCCTCAATGATAAAACTCTGTTAGCGCGTGCTTCTTACCTGAATACCATTCTACTCTGGGTTATTTTTCACGTGCGCGAACAATTTAGGTACATCATAGGCAAATGCTTTGGGCTTCAGTCAAGATAAGATAAGATCTTAGTCTTCAGTGAGTGATCAATTGTGAAGGACCACACAGCAATGAAAGGAATGCACAAGAAATTCCATGAGATGAACAACTCGCTATTTAAACTATGATAAACTTAAAAAATCAATGATAAGATCGACGGGTCGCTTCAAACTGCCTCAAACCGAATCAGAATTGCAACAATTAGTGCAACCACCACCGGTACCACCACCAAGAAGGCCCAATCAAGAACCACCCCCTTATAACCCATCCAATATACACTCTTTTCATACGACCTTACTCCTCTCAAACCTTTCCCCACAACCCCTCTGGTGGGCGCATTCCCGTCATTTGCATGCAGCAGATATGTTATCTCCCCAGGACTTCCTGTATTCTGCAAAATACCCCTCATACCCATAAGACTTCCTTCATTGCCTAGATCCGTCAGATATGCAACTCCTTCGGAGCCCTTTATCTCTTCCCACCCCACCTCTCCTGTCTTGACGTTCCTACAATTCCGCCATTCTCTCCACCAACACCAAACACCTGCAGGAAAATCATCAAACGGATTCTTGGTATAAAAATCGCTCTTTTTGATTTTGCGACCATTACTATAAATTCCGTGAACCTTCTTTTCAACCATATCGAATAGCCATAACTTATCACTAGTCGTGGCCCCTACAAATCGACCATCAGCACTCAAGGATAGAGATGAGTACTGCCGGGGAAATCCTGGAGTATCTTCGACGTTATTTGCGTCGGAGTCAGTGGGGTTTGGTATTTCATATATCGGCCCTTTGCGATCTTTAGAATAGTCCCAGACCAATAGACCTCCCCCAATACCCCCCGATACAATGTGTGTGTCCGTCAGCAAAAAATCGTGCGAGAAGGCGGTGGTGAACGCGGCGCGTGTGTTCGTAGATATACATTTAACTGGAAACTTCATTGTTTTTACGACGATTCCAGTTTCAAGGGATATCACAATGAAATTGGTTCTTGTGAGTTTCCCAAGAGTTGAAGATGGATGGCGAGTCACGAGGCAAACAAGATGCTTTCTATATGCAATAGTTATTATTTATGGTACATAATAGATTCGAGAAAGAAGAAAAGAACCTACCTTGTGATGTGGAAATTCTTGAGATGTGGAAAGCTAGTATATGGCTCATCCTCCATCCACTCTCTACTCAAGTCAAACTCCCATACCACTTTACTCTCCGCTTCGGTGATTTTTCCCACAGACTCCACACATAACAAGTTACTTGGAATTTGCGTTGCCCCGACTGAGCTAGTCGGGTCTGGAAAGGTCACCGCAACTAGGATCTCCCCATTTGCAACAAAGCGGTCAGGAGCTCTCTTTCCTAGGTTCCATAATTGTGATAACCCCATTTCTAGTGCATCTACCGCGCGCACTCTATATTCACCATTCTTTTCCTCAACGAGGAAACCAGCTGATGTAGGGAAAGGTGTTGCCGTCCATTGATTTTGAGCTTTCCACTCAAGTGCAACTGCTTGTATTTTACCGAATGCAGGATCCAAAACACCGGTAATAAGTCTAGTCATAGAATTTGTGGCTGTAACAGCTTTCTCAGGTCGTATCTGGAAAACCACACAGCCATCATCTTTGACACTGGCGTGTTTACTCAAGTATGCCGCACCTTTGCGACTTCCTTCGCCATAAGTGAACAGTTCTATAGTTCTCCTTCCAAACCAGTCTCCATTCCTATCTGGTGGAGGCAATTCTTTTGGAACCTTTTGTAATCGTGGTACTGTTGGTGCTGCGACAGGAAATGGGCGCGACCACCCGAGACTCAACTTTACAACATTTTGCCAAAGACGACGTTGGACGGCTGAGGAGCCAGGATACAGGATTTGTTCGAGTTGCAAAGATTCATGAATCCCGAGCGTTAATGCAGCACCACGCCATATAGAATCATTTTCTGAACAGAAAATCGCGTGGTGCAGCTGTGAGCAGGTTTGTGCAAGCTTTAAAAGTGTTATATAAGAACCGGGAGAGGAAGCTGTGAATTTGAGGATGTTTATGAGTATCTCTATTGGAAGTTGTAGGAGTGGTGGGAGGTCCATTGCATTCGGTAATGTATTAGAAGTTTAAGAGGGGCAAGCTCGAGAACGAGGACAACAGGTACTTATTACCTGTGCCCTATCTACAGCATCAGTAGTGTCATTTCAGCTACAGGGCTGTGAAGATTAGATAGATACGAGGATATCCAGGTGACTCACACAGATCTTGCCAGATATGTGGTGCTACATACATAAAATCCAGCCACTATCTACTTCATGTTTTTACTGCTAAGTATGTACCTACAGGTAGGTATGTCCATTACACAACTACTAGTACTACAGCTTGCTCCTTCCTAGATACCAATGATAGATCAAATATTTACATAACTTTCGATTTATTGCAGCAATATAGTTACACCCAAAGGCCTACTCGGGTATGTAGGTACATTGATGCACTGATATCACAACGATTGTCCGGCTTGAGATAGAGCTATCAATATTTCTGCGATGAATTTCTACTCTATTGTATCTCCGTGAAGGATATCGCGTCGAGATACTTATACCGGGCGATTGGAATAATTGGCTTGTTCGTTATCCGTAGCATTGCAAACAAGTTTCGACGATCATAACAGAACACTTGTGAGGACAAAAAGATCCCAAGAAGTTTCTCTTTCCTGCCTAAAAAATACAAGATGGAGAAGGAGACACAAAAAAAGCACTTTTGAAGATTTCCTGAGTATTTAACAGAAATGAAAGATAAAAGAAAAGAAACCAACCCTGTCTATGTTACAGATACTCCCTATCGGGGTCAATTACCACTGCCATTATTATGCGAAGCCTCAGGCAACCGGGGATGCATCAGTTTTAGTTTTCTTCAAGCCATTCTCGCCATCGTCTGCGGCCTTCCTTTTAGCGGCTCCGTTTTGAGCAGAGGCATCAACTTCCGAGCTGCTCTTGAGCTGCGGGATGCCATTCTCGTTTTTCTTGGCTCCCTCGGGATTGTTAGGCTTGTCGCTTCTGTTGTTGTGCCTGTCATTGGACCCTCCGCGCCCTCCTCGTCCTCCGCGCCCTCCGCGCCCGCCACGCCCGCCACGATTCCGGTTACCACCACGACCACCACCGCCGCGGTTGGAATTGTGTTTACCCCTGTCACCACCAGACTTCCCATCTCCGCCATTCTTCCTCTCATTACCGCGTTTTGGCTTTACTACTCCGTCTTTAATGTCTTGAATTTTCCCCTCAACATATTCCAGTTTTGATTTCCACAAAAGGTCTTTGCCTTCCCACTTAGGTTTTTCTTCCAATGCCATAAATTTTTCTGAGGCTTCATCGCTGAGGAACTCGACGAAGACTGATCCCTTAAAAATTCCGTAGGTTGTGCGACGAAGCCTGACTCCACAGATAGGACCAAAGGGTTCGAAAAACTTTTCGATGTCCACCTGAGTAGAAGGAGTTTCTACCCCAAATCCTTTCTGTTCATTGTAGAAAAAGATTATAAGCTATGCGCCTTCCAAAATGAATTAGATATAAGATGGCGTCAAAACATACCGCATAGATGCTTTTATTGATCGCTTTATCAGTGATCGGCCCGACGGCGACGGTTCGGTTGTATAGATTGGCGGACTCGGCCATGGACTTTGCGGAGTCTGGCCCTTCCTCCCGTCGTGTATTCCGGGGAATAACTTCGGTGATATCCAATGGGATCTTCCTTTTGATGGTTTCTTCTCCGGCATCTCCAGCGAGGTCCAAGACTTCGCTTTCTTGTAAAGCCTTGACGAGTGTATCACGGTTGGTGAAGCGTTTCATTCTCTTGAATGATGCGACAAGTTTGAGAGGTACTGGCTTGTTTTCCTTGCCGACAAGGCCGAAGAGAAACTTGTCGTAAGGCAAATTTGAATCCGAAAAGTAGAATTCGACCTGCAACACAAAATTGGGAATTATTAACATTTTGCAAAATACAAGAGTCGCCTAGAGGAATAGGCTAAAAAAATCTTACCTGCTTGCGCATCTCGGCCGGATCATCTGACTCAGGAAGCACTGTAGCATCGAACTTGACGTTGCTCCGGAATTTTTGCATCCAAGTCTTAGTCTTTGGTTCTCCCTTCTTGACATCGGCGGCGGGTTCATCTTTTGTCTCTTCCTTCGCGTCAGCAGAAGCAGGCTCATCTTTGTTCTCTTCTTTAACATCGGCTGCAGGCTCGTCTTTAGTCTCTGTTGGGGCGTCAAGAGACTCTTCCTCTTTGACCTCGCGCTCCTCCTGCTTGTTTTCTTGGACGGTATCAATGTTTTCAGCATTATCAGCCTGGATATCTTCCGTATTAATATCAACTGCTGGTGCCTCAGTAGCAGCGGCAGCATCAGCAGCTGCAACCGGGGGAATGCCGTTGTCAGCCATTGAAGTAGTGGGACTGTTTAAAAGTGCGGGAAGATAGTGTTGATAGATAATTGTTATTATCCTAGTAGAACTTTTTGGTTATGGACCAGGGGAATACAAGCTGTGGAGGAATGGAGAATTTTGGAGGAAAAGAGTCAGTTTATCAAGGTATGAGGGGTCGTTGACTGGGACTTGGCATAATTACAACTTTTCTACCACAGCGGCTACCCGTTAGAACAGTCAGATGCCAAGAGAAAGAAAAGCTTGAGCCGCTGAGTCTTTAACCGACTTGGCTCGAATTACATGTACTAATACTACATGTGTAATATAGCAAGTGCACTCTAATCCATCGTTTAAATTATCGTTATGTCAAAATCACACTTTCGGCTTCTATGGAAAATAAAGGAAGTATATGTACATGTACTTAAGTATACCTAGTTCACATCTAGGACGCTAAAGGACCTTAGCCTTAGCAATGGATCTCTTTGAGCATTCCTCGAGACCTCCGAGTCATAACCAGCAAATTGCTATCCGTGCATTTCTCAGGGTCTCTACCACATCAGCATACCTTCTTCAATACCGGAAAGCCAGCACAAATCTAGGATGACTCTTCGTTCACCGATACTTAGTGGGAGTCAAAATATTTAATCTGGAGCTCAAAACAGGGTTAGGGTTTCATATTATTTCCATGTTTGTGACTCGCTCCCGTGACTCACTACCTACAATGGCACCTAGTAAAGTATTAGAATTGATAACGTACCTTTGTCCATACTCTCATGGTCCCATGTACATATTTCATATCACCTAACAAAGGAGCTTTCGAATTACACGAGCAGGAATCACACTACGTATATCGCTGTTCCTTATTCTTTCCGACCTCTTGAATGGGAGATATTTTCTTTCAAGCCCGCTATGAAAAAGGCACCCCACATAAGTGGCGTTTTTTTCCAACCAGCATATAATCGAGCACAAATGACTGGATTGGCAAGAGTTTCTACATATGGAGATGAACAAAGAAAAAAGAGGTAAAATTGATCATTACCTCTTAAGCAACTACCAAAACGAGCAAGATACAACTCGAAGCAGAAAACCCAGACCCAGTCGAGAGATCAGGCCATACAAAATTGGTCCTCGAGTCTCCCGAGACCGCAAAACAGAGATCTGTTTCCAATACTACAATTCAATCGGAAGCAAAAGATCCACTAATGACTGCTCTCCAAGACCCCAAGCATACGAAGTCAGCGGACTGTATATCTACACTTAATTCATTTGATAACCCCAAAAAGGAAGCTACAGACCTAGATATTGGTGCGATAAGTTCTCCCCGAGAAAGGCTTTACCTTCCACGGCGTCCCTCCTTCTCCTGCTCCCCAACACGCCAACGCTTCCCCTACATCTCCTTTATACCTCCATACTATCTCCCCACTACACTCACTCACTCCCCCGCTTTCCGTCTACTCTACCCAGAGAGTTACACAATCTACCAACTTCATTACACCTTCCTATCTACCACTCTACCTTTGCCGTTCTCCTTCCATGCCTTCCTTTCTGGCACTCTCATAGGAGGTCACGGTATTAATGCAATAGAAAATGGTGATGTAAGTGGAAGGATTCCATTGACAAGGATAGTATTCGAGAGCTTGGGATTGCTGGGGGAGGAGATTGTAATGCCATGGCTGAGAGGTATATGTGGATTGAGGTGGATATTTGAGCAGGACATGTGTGATTTAGGGCCTGTAGAACTAACTGGACTGAAAGGAATTAAGGTGAGGGTTGCTACTGCCACTGTTAATATTAATATTGATGTAGATGAGATGGAGGACCCTAAGTGGACGTTTTATGGATGTGTGACTGAGGGGACTGAGGGTAGGCTTGCCTAATTATAAAGATTGATGATCGATTAAAGTATTTGGTTTATAAAATATATTTTCTTTTACCGCCTCCGAAGTTGAAATTTCCAGTAAGATACATGTAGATCGCATATTTCAGCCTTAGTAAATATAAATCCGAATAACATAATTCATGAATACAATCTACGACCTGCGTGAGCGAAATAGGTCGTTCAAGAGTACAACGCAAGTTGGTATATATATATATTGGCATATATATTGGGCATCATCCTGACATGTAATTCCGGCTGGGATAATAGTCTCGATCATATAATATCACTCGAAGGTAGTTACACGTTAGTATCAACTATATAACATTGTATAGTGACGACCATATTATCATTTATTGTACCTGATCGCAGAATATTGTGACTATCATGCATATATTCGTATGTTCGGAACAATATCTTACTAAGGATTGGCTAAATGCCCCTACTATCTGTGGTATTATACATCTACATGTATGATCATGAGGGCAGGGGGATATTACGAACCGTACCACGCCTGCTCTTTATTAGAGGATTGCTGGTGTGAATTACAGCCACCTGCAACAAACGAAATGTAGTGGCAGGTGGTCTTTTAAATTACATATGTGCTTACATTTAGTGCATGGGATCGATGGGAGCCCGTTTTTGGTAAGCGGTCCCTCATGAGCCACATCGCTGTTACCATAGATTCACATATTCTCACTCGGGATTACTACATTTCCTCACATCATGTGCCTAGCCCTATATTTATAGCATGTGTCCTAGCGAGGATATCAGATTGTTTTGTATTTTATGTGCTTGAACCCCCTTGCTGAGAGTTTTTAGGGATGATCGAAATTTACTGTTGGTTTGGAAAGTACGAGATCGCGGGCCAAGGCATGTCCAATTTTTTAAAGAGAATATATTAAGGCCAAGGTATTAATAAAGAGCCCGCCTTCCCATTGTCAGTTTCTCAACCTTAGATAGTACAGTGATGGGCGAGTGATGAGCGTAACACCAGAAGCAACATGCACCCTGATAGCGAGGGTGAAACTTTATCTAGTTGACAATGGACCAGTTCGTCTATATATTAATGAAATATCCCTCCAGCTACGGATAAATACCATGTACCACTCCAGCCCAGGTTAAGTAAACGACGAAGTCCTAAGCTCGATAATTAATTATTCGCATTATCTGCACCATGACTTGGATCTTCTCGCAATACAGAGTGCATGGGAGTATCTGACGAGTCATATGTGCCCCGATATTCTACCCCAATCGACTAATAATTGATTGATAATTAATTTACTCCATCCTCCAATATTATGTAGCTAACATTGACATGAAATGGGAAGAATAGGTAAGTTTAGCTGCTAGGGCTGTCATCGTCGCAATCAACTGAGAGTTTCTAGCTATCTAAAGTAGACGGAATTATTGTCGTAGCGGAAGAGGCCACAGGTATCCCGACATCTTGATGCTCTACTACTTGGTCCGTTCATGATGGGTTGCATGAATGGCTGGACGAGATCGAGAACAGCGATACGTATACATGTAGTTATGTACTCTAGCCTATTCTCACCACCTAATATCACTTTAAGTCGCATCTTGGTCATATGTATTTGTTTGTACTTGATCATGGCATGCTACGATACCCTCTCCTGGTAAACTAACAGCTAAGCCTCCGGGTTTCTGCGTGAATACGGTCACTCGGGTGGATCTTCGGTCCCGATTCACTTGACCCCAGTCGGCCACCTTTGTCTGGGATTAATACGTCTGCTTTGTTTATGCATACACACAGAGCTTATGGGCTTGTTCCATATCTACAATTCTGGGAACCCACACAAGAACATCGAAGTTATGTCCATAAGCGTGACAGTAACTAATACCTTACGTACTGAATCAGTACCAAGCAAACATCAATCTCTTCTTAAACAACACCCCGTCCCCTACAAGAAACCCAAGACTTGATTCACACTGAATACTACTTCAATCACCGTCACCCAAGTTGCTAAGCACGCATAGATACCTTTGATATTATATGATGGATATTATTTCCCCACTTAAAAGCAGGCGCCAATTTGATTTTTTTTCTCTAGCCAACTAGGTTCATTTAAGATACAGCATTAACGAGAAAAAAATAAGTACGCTTATGTTCCTTCATCATAGGTTCCCGCCACCTTTGAATCGTCTGCACGCTTAGTGGCCACCGTGGGGGTCTTCTTGTGGTTGTTCGGCTGTAAAAAAGGGACTGAGTTAGTTCCTGGTATGTGTTTATGTAGGTGGTGATAACTTACGATCCAACTTAATCATGGTATCAATTCTCATGATCGCAATACAAGCCTCCACACCTGATTTCTATATTACCAAAAACAATTTATGAGTATATCGACTTTCCTAAAGATAATGTATATAAAGAGGATGAGATATAACGTACCAAACTCTTCACCTTGCTCATGGTTGGCTCCAAAACTCCCGCCTTGACCTCATCCGTTACTTTACCCCTCAACAGGTCCAGACCGTAGTTCTTGTAATTCTTCTTCTTGGTGTCGGTCTCATCAGCTGTCTGGCTAGCAGCGTGGTATGATCGGAGCTTGGCAACAAGGTCGGAAGAGTCCTTCGCGGCATTGACGGCAAGAGTTTTGGGGATGACGAGAAGGGAAGAAGCAAACTCGGCAATTGCGAGCTGCTCACGGGATCCAAGGGTGGTGGCAAAGTTCTCCAAGTAGATGCTCAGAGCAGTCTCGACGGCACCACCTCCTGGAACGACCTTTCCGCTCTCAAGGGTTCGCTTGACAGCACAGAGAGAGTCGTGAACAGACCTCTCCATTTCATCAAGCTGGTAGTCGTTGGGGCCTCGCAAGATAATGGAGGCGGAGGAGAACGCCTTGGTACCCTTGACCAAGATGCACTCATCGTCGGAGATACGCTCCTGCACAACCTCCTCAGCTGCTCCCAAAGATGAAGCCTCAAACACCTCCTCACCTTCCAAGTTTGAGAGCGAGCTGACAAGAGTGGCCCCGGTGGCCTTCGCTATCCGCCTCAGATCCTCCTTCTTGCAACGCCTGACAGCCATAGCACCCTTCTCAACGAAAGTCTTTAAACACAGATCATCAATACCCTTAGTTGTAAAGATAACATTTGCACCAGCATCCAAAATTAACTTTATACGGTCCAGGACCATTGAGGCCTCACGTTCCCGGATAGCCTCGAGCTGTTGTGGGTCATCAATGGTGATGTGGACGCCAAGAGCCATGCGTGCCTTCTGAAGATTCATGTCGAGACAAGCAATCTTTGCGTTCTGTATACGGGTAGGCATAGCCTGGGAGGCAACTGTGCAGTTCAAAGCATATCCCTTTACCAACATAGATTCCAAAGCACCCTTTCCGTGAGCCTTGAGGATGTTGACAGCCTTAACAGGGTACTTGACCTCTCCTCGGACATTGGTGGACTTGACAGCCTGAATCGCGTCGACACACAGCCTGGCGAAGAATTCAGAGTCACTACCAATAATTTTCGACGACATGGAGGTCTTTGCAATGTTGATTAGGGTTTCGGTTCCGAGTGAGTCGACCTTGATGGACATGACATCCTGCATGTACTTTACGGCTTCTCGGAGGGCGAGACGATATCCCGTGATGATGGTGGTAGGGTGTATCCGGTTACGAACAAGGTCGTTTGCTCTTCGGAGGAGTTCAGCGGCAATGATCACGACCGATGTTGTTCCATCTCCAACCTAAGTAGAACCGCCGTCAAACAAAGTGTTAGAACAGTAGCTGCATTGCAGAACCCATCCAGGAGCTGAATTGTTCCATCTAAAACTCGGGACCTATCTCTAACCTCTTTATCCTGTTGTTGGGCAAGGTCCACCAAGATCTTCCCAGCGGGATGCTCAACGTCCAAAAGACTCAGGATGGTAGCTCCATCATTCGTTACGGTCACATCTCCAATGTCATCCACCATCATCTTGTCGAGCCCGGAAGGCCCATATGAGCTCTTAACAATGTTCGCAATGGCCTGGGTAGCAAGAACTTCAATGAAGCGTATTAGTTGGTGTCGCCTAATCGATGGAAACACTGAGATTCCACCCCTTACCATTCTGATCTCGAACCTCCGCGCCGGTGATCTTCTCTCCTCCTAGGACTGCGTGTGTTTGTCAGTAGGGGTTCTTTATCATCATAGGGGAAAGCATTGGGACGCACAAAGGGTTCCGTTATTTCTAGGGGCTTGAAAAATGCTCGTCATCTTGGATTATATCTGGTGGTGGGGGGGTGGTGTGATAAGTCGGAGATGTTTTTTGGCGGGATGAGAGGTTGGCCTGCGGGGCTCTTTTTTGGTAAAGCGGCGTCAGAGGGTCCCACGTGCTGACGAATGCTGATGGCACGAACTTTTGAGCACTAGAGCAACAGGCCAAGACTAAATAATCCTTAAGGAGATGATTGGTTTTAATCTTCAAAGCTTATTTTAATGCTATCCGGCTCTGAATTGATATAAAAGTAGATTACTTTATCACCGGAATCATTAATTCCTTGATTCTGCCCATGATGCCATCCCATAACCCGTCTGTGAAGACATCTGCTAAACACGTTCTAACTATCATTTACAGCAGGGCCCCAGGGTCAACAAAACCAACGCCTACAACTACACTCACGACGAGTACTGCAACTCCAGCCCCACAGCTCTAAACGGCGCATCCCTCCTTCTCAAATCAATACCCGCACCCACACTAAAGAGTAAATGCTTGATTCTCCCCTCCCACAGCAGCCCAAGCCCCAAGCTCTGCGAGACCCTGGCCTTCAGGACACCGGCGAAATTATCTTTAATTTCCTCCTCCTCTTCTTCCTCCCTCAGCGACTTCTTCTTCTCACCGCCCGGTGCCTTACTCTCGCTCGAGCGGCGTCTCCACAGCTCACACCCTACCGACAAGTCACTCTCATACGAGTACATATTAAACTCGAACCTACTGCAAAACGCCGCCGATGTTCCCGCCCTGATGGCGTAGGTGGCCGAGAGATGTCCCATGAGTGGGTTTAGGGTTAGGGTCATGGTCAATGGCGTACCTGGATGTGTTGGGAGCGTGCTATAGCGGAATCCCGTCGACACTGGCAGCGTCTCAGTATAGTAGAGAAACGAAAAATGAAGGGGAATGGGTTTACAGACTTCCGGCACTCTTATTAAGAATCCCGTAGTAGAGTTCCGCTCCCATGCTGAATCGCCCGGCGTACTCGGTGGTTGCGGTGGGGGGATCAGATTTGCGGGGGTCGCGGCCAAAGTTGTAGAGGCCACGGGCGCCGATGAGAGCACCGTCGGTAATGTAGAGGTATTCGGTGCACCACTTGCCGGTGTCTTGCTGGAGCATGGCCATTATCTACGCCCACCGTCCCCAGTGTCTCAATTAAGCCCCGGGCCCTCCAATCCACAGATACAAGGGACGAAGCAGGCACACATACCGTCCCACCACTCTTAAGCTTCGAGTCGCTCACCGCCGTGAGCCTGATCTGCTGCGTCGGCGACACCCTCCTCAAATACAGCGCCTCCAGCTGCGACGCCGGCAAATACATCTTCCCACACAGCAGCGTATCTTCCACCTCGCAAGCACCCCCACCACAAAATCAGCACACCCTACACCAGGAGCGGGGAGGGCAAGAAAAATGCACTTAGCGGCGCCCACTTCTTCCATCGATCCTGTTCCCGCCCTGCCACACCTCCCAGTCCGCCGGGTCATCCGGGTGCCGCAGCTCCTGCAGCTGCCGGTATCCCTCCGTCACGGCGTGCAGGTCGACGTCGCAGCTGCGCTGCACATTCATGAGCGGGAGCGACGACGAGAGGTACGACACGAAGCCGTCGACAACGCCGACGTTGCCGAAGCCGTAGGAGGTGGCGAAGTTGGGGGAGGAGAGGGAGGAGAGGTTCATCTTGAGGCCGCGGGGGGTGGGAAAGTCGAGCAGCGCTGGTTGGTGACATGTTTATTAGCTTTTGTGCATTGTATGATATTAAGGATAGAGTGTGGGGCAGTACCGCGAGCTGTGGCCGTGAGTTGCGCATAGGAATTGTCCTGGTTCCAGCCTGTGGCCTCGTAGAATGCGTTCTGGATATAGTCCATGTAGGGCAACATTTTCAAGATGCCTCTCTATATCTCTGTTTCTGTTCCTGCTGTGGTGTTGCGGGTTCCCGAGTGAGTGTCAATGATAGTAGCAGCACCCACCAAACCAAGCTTCCCAGGATGCGACGTTGAAGAGGCTCCCATCCCAGTGCCCAAAGCAGTAAGGCGCCGCACTGCACTAACCCCACACCGCACAGAAACTTTCGCAAAGAAAAAAAAAATAGTTGGGCGACAAAACAAATCTTCCCTAAGCTCTAACCTTCCAACCTCAACCTCAAACCTCAACCCCCCCAACGCTAGGACATTTAAAAATATACACTTAAATATAAACAGCAATGCCTCGCAGCAAGAGATCAAAGGTCGTGTCATTGACAAAGACGGGGAAGAAGCCCGGAAGAGAGAACAATGAGCGTCTCTTCACAAAGGTCCGGGAGTCTCTCGACGAGTATCAGACATGTCTTGTCTTCTCCGTCGAGAACATGCGCAACACCCACCTGAAGGAGGTGCGAACAGACCTCAGCGACTGCAGGTAGATTCCTCCATACCCAAGCCCTCTTCAAACAATTATCTCCCACAGACAATATATATATAAGATACCTAACTAACTCCACCAGACTCTTCTTCGGCAAAACCAAAGTCATGGCCAAAGCCCTCGGCACCACCGCCGCCGACGAATACCGCGACAACCTCTCCTCCCTCTCCAAGCACCTCGCGGGCAACGTCGGCCTACTATTCACCAACCGGCCCGCACAGGAGATCATCGAGTACTTTGAGACCTTCATCAAGGCCGACTACGCGCGCATGAACTGCATCGCGCCGCTCACGTTCGTCGTCCCCGAGGGCACCGTGTACAGCATGGGCGGGCAGATCCCGACCGAGGAGGACGTGCCGCTCGCGCACTCGCTCGAGAGCACCGTCAGGGCGCTGGGCATGCCGACAAAGCTAGTGCAGGGGAAAGTGCACCTGGATCAGCCGTACACGGTCTGTGTGGAGGGGAAGAAGCTCGACTCGAAGCAGGCGAATCTGTTAAAGCAGTTCGGGTGTGCGGTAGCAGAGTTTAAGGTTGAGCCTGTTGCGTGAGTTTCCTCCGCTGCTGCTCCCTGGTTTGGTGTCTGGATACTGACAATGAACAACAGGTACTGGTCAAATGCGGACTTCAAGGTAGTCGAGTGCGACAAAAACGCTATGGAGGAATAGACACCACTATCGTCACAGATCACGACCACCACCAAACCACTACTACGACAACAGCCAAACTTTCTTTAGTAATGAACGAGCCTACAGGATATAGTAGTTCCCCCCAGAATGAAAAAAACAAAACAAGCAGGCTTCTTTATGTATACTAGGACGGGTAGGGAAAGGGACAGGCACACACGCACAGAAAAAAAAAAGTACTTTGGCGTTATAGTCTTTTTGAAATTTAAATACGGATTTTTTCTCTCTTTTTTTAAACTTTAAACTTCAGTTGTAACTACATGTACTCTGGTATCAATCCCGTTCTCCAAGTATTCGTGACATGGCACTACACTACAGCTTGCTCCACGGCACCAGAACCGGCATCGTGACACCCTGTGCATCCTCATAGCCCCCGTGTCTCCCTTCTAGAACCACCACCACCACCACCATCCACATGATGAAACCCCGCCCCCCTCCCTCCCTCCTTCTCTACAACCACACCTCCCCCTCTCCACTCACAACCCGTCACTCGTCACACGCACCGGCACAAACCCTAACTCCAACCCACGCAGACACATGCCCCCCCGGCGCATTCCCCTCCTCTCACAGCAAACCGGTGCCCTAGGCTACCAACCTAGAGTAGCTACATACATTCATACATCTTACCTACATACATACATGCTGTCTCAAACCCATTACACACGTAAAGGTTCAAGACAGAGAACAGAGAAGAGGAAAAGAGAAAGAAAAAAAACTCACCGCCTTCAGCTGCCACAAAGGCCAACCACTGCCAGCAGGCACCCGACCACGTCACATTCCCGTCGTGTGGTTGATGATGCTGATTCTGGTGATGTTGGCGAGAACAAACACTGATTGAGTGGCCAGAGTCATACCGAATCACTCGCAGCGCCTTCTTTGCTTCACATGCTCGTCAGGTGGTGGACAGGGGGGCAGGCCTGGTCCAGCCGGGCAGCAGGATCGAAATGTTTAATCTAATCTTGAGTACTAATTCCGCGTATCTAGAGCACGATAGATACTGGTGCATCCCCATAACCTGCTTCTTACATACTCTATCTAGAGTATGTACAGAGAGTTATACTCGTAGCTTCATAGCGTTTCCGAACACGACCAATATTGCATGGCATACAAAAAGGTGGATTTGGCGCTTTTTTGTATGGTATGCAATAGCAGTCGTGTTCGGAAACGTCATGAAGCTACGAGTAGAGTACTGCACTCAAAAATAGAAGGTTGTAAAAATAGCGACCATGCCATCGTTGAGATCCACGCCACAGTCAGAGCGAGATTCACAGAAAAGAGAAGCACTGTACCACACCCAAGATATCCCGTGTAACCAGCCCCTACATCCACCCCCCCAATCTGAGCAGCGACCACCGGACCGTGTGTGGCAACCCAGATTGATTGATTGAGCGACCGACCGCAACAACCCCACCTGACGTCACCGCCCCCCGCCTCCGCCCGTCCGTCCGTCGCTCCTGACGACTCATGACGGAGTGGCTCAACCCAGTTCCCCTTGTGGCTAACCGGTATATATATACAATATTAAATTCCCCAACAGAAAAAAACCCTCATATTATTTAATTCCAAGGAAGTGGGGAGTAGAAGAGTCTAGTAGAGAAAGAGCGAGGGAAAAAAAAAAACGAAGACTGTCATTTCCCCCTCTTTGAAACAAACAAAATATGATATTTTGTCCCGTCTACATATCTGCCTCCTGACAATCACAAAAGAAAAGGAAGAAAAAAAACAATTCCGCCCCTCCCAATTGAATCCGCTTGATCCATTAGTTACACGCTGCTCGCTGGTTGCTGCTGCTGGCTGGCACATGCTTTTGCAAATCCCCTCCCCATGCGCATTCTATCGGCCCCGGGATCATCCTCACTATCATCATGCTACTGCCGCCTGCTTTGGGGGTTGAGGAGGGGGAGGGGTCGCTCACACCGCATTGCCTCTTTAACCTCTCTACGCTGTAAATCGTCCCAAACCGGTGGTCCTGCTCCCTCTGCCCGGAGTTCCCCCTCCCAATCTTCGTCTTCGTCTTCGTCCTCCCGCACTGCTGCTGCAGAAACTCCACCAATGAACAGCAGCACAAACTTCAAGATCGGCCTCGGCGCCCTCGTCACCGCAACCGTCCTCGTCACATTCTACCAGACGCAATCCCGCCGGCGCAAATCCGGGCTGCAATGCGACAGCACCACCGAGTTCCCCGCGCTCGTCAAAGTCACGCCCGACCTCTCCGCGCAGCTCCAAGCCGAACAGGAATCCGTCAAGCCGCTCCCGGCGCCGGACCCCTCCGATCAATCCGTCGCTGCCGCGGCCGCCGCTGAACAGGAAGACACATCCTCAGACTACCAGTGGCTCAACTTCTCGTCCAAGCTGCTGGCCGCAAAGGAGAGCATCATCAGCATCGAGTGGGGAAAGCTCACGGACCTCACCCACGTCTTCCCGACATGGGCCGTTGGTCTGCCGGAATGGATTACAAAGCTGCAGCGCGAACTTAATATGGAGCCTGGCTCGCTGGCTGGCACGCTCTGGGAGGAGGCGAAGGACCCAAAGATCACGCCCGAGATCGAGTGGGATGCGCGCGTCCGGCAAGGGAAGGACCTCTGCGCGGAGGAGCAGGAATTCCTTGCCCGCCGGCGCACGCACACGAAGAAGGCGCTCGCCAGCTATCTAGGTATCCCCGAGACAGAGATCCACGAGGACGACGTACCAGTGATTGCAATCACGGGGAGCGGTGGTGGGCTCCGCGCGATGGTTGCGGGGACGGGGTACTACCGTGCGTTAACGCGGGCGGGACTATATGACTGCGCAACTTACACGGCGGGTGTGTCGGGGAGCTGCTGGCTGCAGGCGCTGTATCTGACGAGTATTGGTGACTGTAATTTTGACAAGGTGCTGCAACATATCAGGGAGCGCATCTGTGTGCATATTGCGTATCCGCCCAAAGCGCTCGAGCTTCTGACGGCGCCGCCGGTCAACAAGTATTTGCTTAGAGGTGTGGTAGAGAGGCTGCGGACAGGATATTCGTCTTTTGGCCTGGTGGATTTGTATGGCCTGCTTCTGGGCGCGAGATTATTGGTGCCAAGTGAGGAGACAAAGGTCAATGATCAGGATCTCAAGTTAAGTAACCAGAAGCGGTATCTAGAGAACGGCGAGCAGCCATTGCCGATCTATACGGCAGTCCGCCATGAGATTCCATTTGTAGGCGGAGAGAATGAGAAGAACGAGAATATCACGGAGGAGGTCAAGGAGAAGGCCAGTAAATCCGGTGAAGCCTGGTTTCAATGGTTCGAGGTAACTCCATTCGAGTTTTTCTGCGAAGACTTAGATGGTAGGAAATGACCGAATGATAGCCTATGATCGAAACGGAACGAATCATGTTTAACTAACTACTTCACTAACAGCCGGCATACCAACTTGGTCTATGGGCCGCCGCTTCGAGGGCGGCGTCAATGTCGACCGTGAAGTGCCAGAAATGAAACTCCCACTACTATTCGGCATTTTTGGATCTGCGTTCTGTGCGACGCTGAGCCATTACTATGCTGAGATCCGCCCATTTGTCACGTCGATCAATCTATTTCTGGCACTCGACAAAATGGTGCTCGAGAGAAACAACGATCTGAGCAAAGTCCATCCTATCGACCCCGCGCAGATGCCAAATTTTGTCAAAGGCCTAAAGGATTCACTGCCTGATACGTGTCCAGAGTCTTTGTACGAGTCAGAGGGCATGAAGCTGATGGTGTGTTGTCCAAATCGAGTACATATGCACAAAGTATCTATCCTCTAACCCGTACCCCCCATAATTTAGGATGCAGGCATGTCTAACAATCTTGCATGCTACCCGCTTCTCCGCCGCGGCCGCAACGTCGATATTCTCCTGGCATTCGACTCCTCGGCCGACATTCAGACCGCCAATTGGCTCGGTTTCGCCGAGGGTTACGCAAAACAGCGCAAAGTCCAAGGCTGGCCCGTGTCCATTGGGTGGCCCAAGGAAGAGGATTCCGACTCGACCATTCTAGAGGAACTAGAGGGTGCGCAGGCACATTCGACCTCAGAGGCAAAAGAGAAGCTCGAGGAAGCGCAGAGGGAGGACGAGGAGGCCGAAGCTAGCAAGTCACCCGCCACAAAGACAGAAGAGGAGAGAAAAAAGAGCGCGCTTGGATACTGTACCGTTTGGGTTGGAAGCAAGGAGGAGAGGAGCACCGATGAGGAGCCGCCCCCAAGTAAGGCCGTGGAGGAGGATTGGGAGTTGATGGATCCAGATGCTGGTTAGTGGATTCCCGTTTCTACGTCCCGTCACATTGTAGTTTTATTTTTACCCCTCCTCTTCTCCCCTCTATCTTATCGGACGGCTTCCTCAGTCACGAGATTGGGTAATCGAGATTCCTCGCAGAGTGCGGGGTTTATCATGATGGTATATTTTGACATGTGTTGTTGTTTATGTCTTTCTTGACATATCATTGGCTCAGTTTAACTACGACTGAGGCGTTGTTGCAATGTCGAAACCTCACCGCAGCCACTCAAAAACTGCCTCTTTTTCCGCACTCTTAAATAACCGATAGGGCTGATGCTGACTTTGATTCTCAACAGGGATTACTGTTGCTTATTTCCCACTCATTCCAAACGAGAAAGCTCCTGGCGTGGAGCCCGAACGGTCGCCTTATCTCTCAACGTGGAATTTCGAGGTTTGTGATTGACTCCCTATTTGCTGGCTTTGAATTGTTGCCCTACTCCACTCTGCCCCGCTGTCATTTTTTCTTCCTAGTTTGTTTACTCTCGCTCTTGCCGATTTCTCATCGGTGTGCGTCGGGCTGAAAGCAAAACCGGAATCTGACATTTTTGTGGCGTAGTGGACACCGGAAGAGGTTGACAAGACGGTAGCATTAGCGCAAGCAAATTTCGACGAAGGTGCCGATAAAGTTAAGAGAACAGTTAGGGCGGTTTATGAGAGGAAGAAGCGGTTGAGGTTGAAGAGAGAGGCAGGAAAGAGTGAAGCGGATCACGAAGAGACTCAGAGGATGCATAGTATTCATGATCATTTCTCATGATGTCTTACTGTCTTCCGAGAAGGCTTTTCTTTTAATGGCATTAGTGTTTGTTGCCCTAGAATTCCCATGATATCTTCCAGTCTTGTTTGCGAGGTGCGATTTGGAATGAGATATGTAGCCCTTTTACATAATTAGTCCCGTTTTAGACTTTGTCGACGGTCGTCAGTTTATTTCTTTCTGCAGCTTTCTTTCTTTTAGGTGTGGTGTTGCATGTAGAGCACATATATATGTATGTACCATAAAGTGTAGTTTCAATTGGGTCAGATATCCTGGTTTTTTTGATTGATTTTTGGTTGGCCCTAGCAAGTATTGCTGATTCGTGTTAATTGGAGTGGGTATGATATAGATACTTTGTGTAAAGTTGCTGGAGAAGAAAGGCGAGGATATTATCCAAGTGACGATCAGTCTGATCTACATGTCCTATGAGTTGACAATTGCCCAATGTCCTCTTACACAAATGTGTCGTCACGATAGCAAAATGTCTTATTATCGACTGTAGGTAGTTACGTACCGGTAGATGCCGGTAGAGTGGTAAGAACCCAGGTTTGAGCTGAGGTCCGGAGGGGTACCGGAAAGAGGTTTTGGACACTCTAGCGCTTACCACTTGTCGGTAAAACTGCACATAA
Organism: Morchella eximia; assembly: GCA_024713935.1. NCBI lineage: Eukaryota > Fungi > Ascomycota > Pezizomycetes > Pezizales > Morchellaceae > Morchella > Morchella eximia. Next base: position 476,521 of record JAMGZG010000002.1, read on the forward strand.
CTTGAAATCGTGGGCCGCTGGTGAAGATTTTTTGGTTGGCGCTGGTGCAATAGGATGTGAGTGATCTGGTGTGAAGAGCGCGCGCCAGGTGCAGCAGCGCGCGTTAGAATGTCTCTGTCTCTTTCTTCTGTTGCGGTTTCTGCAAAGATGGCACCAGCATCCCTGAGGAGCACGTTCTCAACTGTCAATGGCCGATCGCGCAAGCAGTACCGGCAGAGAGGCACTTATCCCTAATCTGCGAACTTCAAACATCGGAGAAGGAAGGCCAGACTTCCGAGTGGACCGGTCGAACAAAATGTTACCTTGATTAGACTTCGAACAAACGCGCAAGAGTTTGGTCTTAGGATCGAAAATATCTCCCGGGGACATGAGACATTTTTCGATGGATGGGTTACAGTCGTAGACCCTCCAAAACACCAGACACGCTGCTGACTCGTTAGAGTATTTGCTGTAGATCACATCACCAGATCGATATCTATATGTACTTTATTTTATTTTTCTGGGACGGAATGTGAATACATTCTTTGCGCAATTTAGAAGAGTTTTTTTTCTCTCTATCGGATTATTCATTATTCCTGGGAAGGTGACACTCATAGCCTCGTATATAACTGACTGACTCTATCTACCTGCTGCGTGCTGCTTGCTGTGTGGGACTTGTGCCGTTTCCGAATCCGTGGACCCTGGGTAGAGCTTTCTAACCTATGTAGGTACTGGTAGTCTTTGCAATTCCCCAACCAGAATGCTCTCTAGCTTCGACACTGCATCGCGATTCTAAGCGTGGCATAGGCACGCTTGGCCACTATCACCATGACGCTTGAGCAGCGATGAATGGTGGTTGTGCCTTGTGGAACAGGGAGGGGGGCGTGAAAGCGCGTCAAGTAGGGATCTTGGGGGAGTGGTGGTGGGATGTTTTTCCTGGCCATGAAGTCTCTCTCTCGGTGGTGCCCGCCGAACAAGTGTTCCAGATGGGAACTCAAAACCATTCCCTGCGTCTGCAGGCCGAATCACCACCAGGGTCGCTTGCCGATGCTAGAAACGTGCTAGGTCTAGGTCATAGGCACCTCAGCCGCAGCGGAAACACAATCGTGGAGAGAGAGCGATCTACGCCCGTTCGAACGAGGGCTGAGGCTGCACAGAGAGCTGTCATTTGATATTTGGGGTGGCTTGGAAATCCCATGCCCATCCTTTTCAGTGTTTTTCTTCTTCCTTTTTCTGGGGAGAAAAAAAAAGAGAAGGCTGTCTGCACAGTCGCACACGCCGCGGTCACTCATAGGTAGGCGTGTTACTGTGTTACTTATCTGCTATTACATGGTGGGCACAAGCACTATCAAATTCGCAGGCTTATTGTTGGAGGAATGGGCGAGATCTTGGGTCTCTCTGGGGATGACAGTCCGGTTTTGGTTTGTACTGGTTACCCATTGATCAACCTGGTCGCGTGTGCGGATGCCTGTTTTACTTTGTTTCCACACATGTAGTTCCATACTGTACGGTGTACCGTACCTGCTCAACTACAATACTACCGACTCTTAGCTATCTTACTATTGTTGTTACTTTTCTCTACCACCCCCCACCACCACCACCACCACCTCCACCTCCACCACATCCCACCTGCCCCTGGTCGAGTCCTTCTACGTGAAATTAGGTATAAAACATGTGCCTCCCTTCCCTCTCACTGGCAAAGAAGCAACATTACTATTCTACGTCACATCGTGGTACCCCCAAATACAATACCTCCTTATTCCCGCATATCCTACTTCTCGATCAGTCTACTCATATTCCCACCTACTGCAAAACGGAAGCTGAACACAGTGAGCCAAAGAAAATCGTCTGGTGTGATCTTTACATCCAGTCCCAAAAGACCCCCAATTCTCCCACGTTACATAACCCCCCCCCCCATTATTGAATACTCCCCCATACCCGTGCTCGGGTTGCTATATTTGTTGCCTACGTACAGAAACGGCTCGGTGCCTAGTCCCGAACAGAACTTCCAAGGGTCCAAGCGGGTGGATCTGGGTCTCTCGTACCGAAGGCAAAAAGAATAGTCTGTGTTTGGCCTGACCTGATCTGGGGATTCGCGACGAGGTTGGGGACAAAAAATCAGGGGATACTCGGCACGGAAGAAGTGGAAAAGAACTCAGAGGGAAAAAACCTCTACCCCAAAACTGGTCTATTTTATGCCTGGTACAAGTGTATTGTGCCCTGAAAGCCTTGATTGTGCATAGTACACGATCCACCCTGGGTTGGGATCTCGTTACGGCCGCAGTGTTGGTGTTGAGCTGGCAGTAAGGCCCTTGCTCAGCCCGAGATAGGTAGAGCCTCTTTCGCAGCAGTCTCTCTCGACAGAAAAGCTTTCGTCCAGTTGAGTACGTGTGTACCGTGACGGCCCCCGTTTCCGTCCCCGCTATCGTACCTACTTCTCCCTCCCCCCGCCCGTTCCTTGCCCCTGTTTTAAGAGGTGGTCTTCGGCGTCCCGACCTTTCTTCCTCGGCCAGAGGCAGACAGTGAGTGAGAGATAGTGAATGAGAAAGTACCTGCTTGAGACACATTTCTTCACCTGCAGTTTTATTTCAAATACCCTTCCCTCCCCTCCTCCCCTTCTTCTTCCAAGATTATTCTATACTTCCTCAAGTACTACATATACCTGCCGTATCGTACATACAAATACAATTATACCTTCATCGGTACACAGAGGTATATGTGAGTACAAGAAAGACATACTTGCTTCCACTCTCAGACACTACCAGCAGCTGCATCAGCACGGACACGCAAGACGCAGGCCGCAAATCTACATACATAGAACAAACTAGGATCAAGTCGTTAATCATGTCAAGGAGAAACACCCACTCACTCGTTCTTGTACTCCCGTCCTACCATTCTATATGTTCATCCCCACCCTCCTCTTCCTCTTCCTCCTCCCCCTCCTCCTCACCGTCATTCTCAACTGCAAACCCTCCCGCTCAATGCTCAGCTCCCTGCACAAGACCACCCCCGTTTCCCGTTTTTGCAGATCACCCAGCCACAGCCGGCCATAAATTCGTTTCTCGATCTTTACCGTGCCTGCCAACAGTCCACAAGCTAGGACTCGTGACGCCGGATACTCCAGTCTTCCCTTTCCACGCTACTCAGGACAGCCACATCTCCGGAGAAAAGATGTCAATGTGCCAGGAAGCGTCAACGGACAACATGATGGAATGCCACATCCCAACACCGAACCTGACAAACTCTCCAGGATCCCCGGGCTCCCTGGACCTTGATCTGGATTGCTCCTTTGAGGAGTTCGAAAGATACCTTCCATTATCCAATCTCCCCACACCGCCGCCATCGGATCCATCGTCTCCGACAATGCTTGTTGAGGTGGATTTTGAGGAGGAATTGAATCCAGAACTTTTCGGTAGGTGTTATCTTTTTCAATTGGTTGATATCTGATGTTCGGACGAAAGTCTAACAGCCACCTATTAGGTCCCGCGACATATCTGTGTAGCATGATACCTCGAAACGCCTCGCGCGAAGCACCGTCGGCATATCTGCTTCAGTCGATCCTGCAACGAGCAAATATTAGCTTGGAGACCGTCGGACTGGGAAGCTGCATCTTGGATTGCCTATCGTCGCGTTTTGTGCGTCGGTGGAGGGAAGAATGGTGCGCAGAGACAGGATCAGTCGAAGGGTGCGAGGTTCTAGCAGTAGCAGCCCTATCAATTGCATTGAAGTTCTTAGAAGACACGGTTAGTCGCTTTTATATAGTTATAATTATGTTGCGTTGTTGTACTGACTTAGATTAGTCCTTCTCTGTAAGGATGTGGGCCAGGGACATTGCAGGCGATCTATTCTCGTCGCGTCTTCTGAACAAGACTGAAATGCTGATCCTTGACGACATAAACTTCTCTGTCGCCTCGATCTGTACTACGGAACTCATCGAGTATTCCTTAGCCGAGATGAGGAGATGCGCACAGGCCGCTCCGCAGGTTCAGAAGTCAAAAGTTAATTCCCCGCCTTCCAAAAGCCTTGCGAGGACTACCTTCCCACGTCTGTCCCAGGCTCTGGAACCAGTAATCGGTGACGATATCTTCGAGCCGTTGCATGAAATGGAAGGCCTCGCCATCAGGTGACTACCTCTGAGGCCTTGAGACCCGTCGATCCTTTAAAAATTTCGTTTACATCTTTCTTTTATTGTTTAAGAACATGGTGTTTGGGGGCGTTTTGTTTATTTCAAAAATAGCGGGTGCATCGGAGCGATCGAGAATCTTACATACGACCTTTTTAATTGTTTTCCTTATTATTATTTTGATTAATGCAACGTTGGCATACGTGTTGGAACTCTATGCATTTGGGGCGGCTATCTGTTTGTACTATTTTGTTTGTAATATCTGCGTGGGGCCGTCTTGAAGGCTCAGGCGTTTTGCGATGAGATGCAGGTGTACCTGTGTGCTCATTTTGGTTAGTCGAGCAGAGGAGGACAAATCAGTTTATATGACTGAAAAATATATCAGTCTCATGATAGAATATATGGAGTTATCAAGAGTGATTGTGCACAAGCGTGTAGTGAGAGTAAACGTAGTGGTCGATTATCGGGTATCAAGAATTTGTGGAGGATAGTGGGCGATCCCTGTTTGCCCTGTAGATCTTCAGAGCACATCAACACCGTTGAAACCTGAGTACTGGAACCCTCTGTCGCCAACCCCTCCACGCAGAAATCGAAAGCAATGACCCTGCGGTGTGTAATAACTCATCGCTGTCTCTGCCCACAATTATTAAACACTTTACCTACACGAACTCATGGCCCAGCAACTGCTCTCAATATAAATCGATTACTCTCACCACAAATTGCCAGAAATTTCTCCACGCCCAGTGTACCCACCACTCCCGAAGAAACGCTTATACAGGAAACCGAAACTTCTACAGATAAAATTGAGAACGAGTATTCGGGTTTTCGGATACGGGGTGTGAAGCTTGCTAAAAAGGATGGCGACACGCGAGCGGCCCGGGAACGGTACACTGGAGGTACACCGGTGGTTTTTCGGTCCCCAGAACTCACCGGGATCGACAAAGTAGCGGATCTAGCAAGACGAAGCATGCTTCCTGGGGTCTTTAAAGCAGCAGAGGAATTGGTGCGAGGGGGATATGTACCGGATACAAAGCTCTATGCTGTCTTAATTGAGGCTTGTGGGAATTTCCACGGATGCCTATTACAGCCTCTAGCGTTCCGGCTTCTTGAAGAGATGAAAGCGAGAGGGCTACAAGTGAACTCGGAGATCTACCATTCTCTCCTAAAGGTGGGTCGGTTATGTGCGATGGTGTCCATTGTGGCTATGCGCTGTGCCTGTGGAATGGAATGGAATGCTGATATATTTTACGGATGAAATAGCTCCTGGCCAAATCACCAGACTACCTGAAGCGGTCAGAAGTCCTAAGTGAGATGAAACAAGGATGGTACGAAGTGACAGATGGCGGCTGGGAAGATGTAATTGCAGGATATATATTGGGTGGGCAACTGGAGATGGCGCTGGAGATTCTTGATAGGCGGCGGAGGGAGGATCGGACTCTACATCGGAATATTTACAAAGACGTAATCACGGGCCTTTGTAAAGTTGGAGAGGTTGACGAAGCATTGCGCTTGCTTCGAGAACTGGAGGCAGAAATCACTTGGATTACGCCCCCGGCGTTAGCATACACTCTTCTGGTAGCTGCTACAAACCAACTTCACGTAAGCATTAACACTCTCAACATCACCCCATCATGTTCCGCTTCTGATGTTTTTCACACATCCAGCTAGAAGCCACCCTGTTCTGCTGGAGGATGATTATTGACAAAGAAATGTTCAACCCCGATGATGGGCTTTGTTTGTCCACACTCAACGTTGCAGCTAGACATGGCCAGCCCCAATTGGCGTCAGATGTTTTTAGGGTGCTCTGGAACCGCAGCTTCAAGTATGAGGAACATCATTATGCTGCTCTTTTGGAATCATATGCTGTTGCTGGCGACCTAACGGCTGCATTAGCGATTCTGCCTCTTATGCGGCAGGCAGGTGTTCCGCCAGTTGAGAATACGGCCCAGCCAATCACAAAACGCCTTTGTGACGACGCTTCTATCCAAGAAGGCTTTGAGCTCTTAAAACAAATGAAAAAATCCGGTAAGGATGTTGACCTCGCAGCGATTCATGCTCTGATAGCTGCACACATCGTCCGTCGCGATATCGACGCGGCGTTTGAAGTATACAAAGAATTGCCCGAGTTCGATCTGCGGCCCGATATAAACACATTCAATCTCCTCTTGAAGCTTGCTGCGAAAGAGGCCAGGAAGGACTTCGCAGTTAACCTCGTTGGTGAGATGAAGGAGATGAGAATTGAACCAGACGCGGAAACCTATGAGCACCTTTTCTATGTGTCTCTGGCACAGGACAACTACGAGGATGCGTTCATCTATTTAGAAGAACTGAAAGCAACATGGAGATATGTACGACCGAGTTTGTACAAAGCCCTGGCTACCAAGTGCTACTTAGTGGGGGATAATAATAGGTATTACATGGCACTGGGAGAGCTGCGAGCAATGGGTATAGGAACAGCGCACTTTATAAAGAGCTTGAGGGGAACTCACGATAAGCCGTCGAACTAAATCATGTAGAAATATATCTCTGTAAAATTGGCGATATACCTGCATGCAAATTCCCTAAGCTTACCAAGATTCATGTAGATTCTCGTATGCCTGTAGATGGGGTTCATGGTATGACACAAAATTAATTACATTCTCTAAACTCCATATATAGTAAGAAAGCAAAGGCATAGCTTTGCATACTTGCGCTCTCTGAATAAAGGAAACCATCTAGTTTGAATTTTCGCCCTCCGCACCTTCCACTGGACCTGCCGGCAAAGTTGTCTTGACTATGCGCAATAACTCTTGTGCTCCTTGATCATCGAACCGGGCGTCCATCTCCTCAACCAAACAATCCAGTTCAGCAATACTGGAAGGCCGTGAATTGATTATCATCAATAACTCTGCCTTCTCGAGTGCGAACTTCGACACAGAGCTCATGAAATTGTCAATGTCCTTTTGAGTCTGTGTCGCCGCTGGTGTGGTAGATAGATAGTCTTTCACCTAGTAACCAATAAAGTTAGCAAATCTTTCAACCAGCATTAGCGTCCTGTGAGAAAAGAACCTCTTTCATAACCGTCTCAAGATTTCCGGCCTTCATAGCATGCACAGCACCTTGAGTCTCGTGAACGTGGGTGTAACGGGCTTTCATCGCGATGAGATGTTGTAAAACTTCATGGTCGCAGAGAAAGCTCTCGGAGGGGTTAAGGACTTTCATTTTGCTGGTTTGACGTTTGCGTTACTATGTTGCAGTTTGCTGGACTTTTTAGAGGAGCACCAACAGGTGACGTTCGGCAACCAAAATTACAAAACTAAGCTTTGCGGCTCTGGGTGACACATGCGGCTTGGCGTTACCAGGGTCCTTGGGATCCTTGGGTAAAATGCGTTTGAACTGTGAATTGAGTAGAGCTAGAGCTCAATTGATCTCGGTATTCTTGTAGTGAGAGACGAGCTATATAAAGTGAGGACTGGTATATCCTTTATAAATACGCGAACTAGTAGCCGTGAATTTTCCATGCGTAAAATCCTCCTTTCCAGGAAATATGAACCTCTTAATTTACAGTGTACCTATAAAGTACATGTATGTAGGTACCTACATTGTAAGGGTCTCTTTTCGATCATAGGAATGCACTCGGAGGGGCGGTGCTGGCCAAGTTATGCCAAGACTGTTATTGTTTGACGCGAAAGACAACGATTCGCGCGAGTCTCTTGTCAGTGCCCCGACCACCACTTTACGCGTCCCACTTCAGCTTTGCCCCTCCTTCTTCAACAATCAATTTGGTCGCCCGCCGTTCTCTTTTTATCAAGAAGAGGGAAACAAACAAACGTTTGTAATTTTTTTTTTCCATTCCCTCAATACTCCCGGGGGTCATCTTCGCCTTTGTTCTTAGACTGCCTTGCTAACCTCGACTGCGAAATCACATACTAGACTCCTTGATTCTTCAACTGTTCGCCAATTGGTAACGTCCCTGAGCTATGGACTCTGGACCTATTCTCGATGAGATTGTTATCGGTAGTAACTTCACTGGTTTACCCTAGTACGAGACGCTGACTATTCGTAATAGGCCGCGTTAGAGAGTTCACGGAATTCTTAGATCCCAATGACAACGATGTACGAAGCTACACAGATGCGGTAAAACTGATGCTCAACCGGGGGGAGCGACGCCTACCGGTCAACATAGATGAGATTCGCAATCATAATAGGGAACTTGCGGAGGGACTCTTGAACTCCCCGTTTGAGTATCTTCCGGCCCTGGATAGAGCATTGAAAGAGCTTGCTTTAACACAGAGGGACCGCCAACGTCACACTATCACCGAAGAAACTGTAGAGATACCTTATGAAAGCTTAATGTGGAGCTGTTTGTTAATATATCGCACAGGTGTTTTATGCCGCATTGACGGGAAGCTTTGGAGAATATGCGGTTAATCCGAGAACACTGAGCTCGAAGCATCTCAACCATCTTGTTTCCCTTGAGGGAATTGTATGCCTTCCGTACTTACTGAGTTGCCTATCTAAATACTGACATCACCGTTTCGTAGGTTACTCGATGCTCACTCGTAAGACCTAAGGTGGTCAAAAGTGTTCACTATAATGAAGTGCAAAAGCTATTTATGTGGCGCGAGTATAAGGACCAGACAATGTCGGTCAATGCGCCGGCTTCTTCAAGTGTCTATCCTACCGAAGACGACAAGGGAAATCCGCTCACCACAGAATATGGGTATTGTACTTATCGAGACCACCAAATGATCTCCATACAGGAAATGCCAGAACGTGCCCCTGCTGGACAGCTCCCTCGTAGTGTAGATGTTATCATGGATGACGATCTCGTTGATCGAGTGAAGCCTGGTGATCGTATCCAGTTGGTGGGACTTTACCGCTCTCTTGGTAACAGAAATGCTGGACAGGGTAGCTCGACTTTTCGAACGCTCTTGATCGCCAATAATATCATTTTGCTCTCATCAAAGGCTGGCGGAGGAATAGCGCAAGCCACAATCACCGATACCGACATTCGTAACATCAACAAAATCTCAAAAAAGAAGAACATTTTTAGCTTGCTCTCTCAATCTTTGGCGCCCAGCATTTATGGCCATGAGCACATTAAGAAGGCCATTTTGCTGATGCTTCTCGGGGGCATGGAGAAGAATTTAGACAACGGAACACATTTGAGAGGGTTTGTTATCCTGCCTACCATTGAGAAATATAATTAACAAAATTAGTGATATCAATATTCTCATGGTCGGTGACCCATCAACTGCAAAATCTCAACTTTTACGATTCGTTCTCAACACAGCACCTCTTGCGATTGCGACTACTGGTCGCGGATCCTCGGGTGTTGGTCTTACAGCCGCAGTGACCTCTGATAAAGAGACCGGTGAACGAAGGTTAGAAGCTGGTGCAATGGTACTTGCTGATCGTGGTGTGGTTTGTATCGATGAATTTGATAAAATGAGCGATATTGACCGAGTGGCCATTCACGAAGTCATGGAACAGCAGACAGTCACAATTGCCAAGGCCGGTATTCATACCTCCCTTAATGCTCGATGCAGTGTTATTGCCGCTGCCAATCCGATTTATGGACAGTATGATCCTCATAAAGACCCCCACAAGAACATCGCCCTTCCAGACTCTTTGCTGTCCCGTTTCGATTTGTTATTTGTTGTTACGGATGACATTGATGATGTTCGAGATCGCCAGGTATCAGAGCACGTTTTAAGGATGCACAGATACCGCCAACCCGGAACTGAAGAGGGTGCTCCTGTCAGAGAGGGCTCTGGGCAGACACTTGGCGTTGGCCTTGAGGAGGATAATGCAGAGTCTGGAAGACCCACAGAAGTTTACGAGAAGTACGATGTTCTACTACACGCTGGAGTCACCATCACCACTGGCCGGGGAAATGCTAGGAGGGTGGAGGTATTGAGCATGGGCTTCGTCAAAAAGTACATCCAGTATGCCAAGACCCGTATAAAGCCTGTCTTGACCAAAGGTGCAGCGGATCATATTGTAGCTACATACTCGGCCCTTCGAAATGATGAATTAGAAGGAAGTCAACGAAGGACGTCCCCAATGACTGCACGTACTTTGGAGACGTTGATTCGTCTTGCGACGGCTCATGCCAAAGCCAGACTTTCCAATCGCGTTGATGAGCGAGATGCAATTGCTGCTGAAGATATCCTAAGGTTTGCACTCTTCAAAGAAATCGTGGAAGACGAGAGACGGAAGAGACGAAGGGTTGGTACCGAGGCCACTGCGGACTCAAGCGACGAAGAGGAGGAGGAGGAGGATACCCCCCAACCCACAGGTCGCGCTGCGTCGAAAAGACGCGCCGCATCAAGAAGAACTCGCGCCCAAGCAACTAATGATGATGAAGACGATGAGATGGATGCCGATGAAGATGCAGATCTGTACACTGTTCCCTCAACCACTTCTCGCACAAGGAAATCTACACGTGGTGCGACTGCATCGCAGGTCGAGTCCCAGGACTCATGGGCGTCTTCCCATCGCGCTTCGTCAATGGTCCAGTCACAAGATGCTGGTGAAGGCTCTTCAAGTGCTGGGGCTGGCGGGGATACACAAACGGAAGCGGTATCCCCAGCCCGACTCCAGGTGTTCAGGAAGGCCCTTGGGAGTCTGCTCCAGAACCCTATATTTGGGGAAGAGGGTGTAGCTCAGTTAGATGAGTTGCTGGTGGCCATTAACTCTAAGATCGGGCAGCAGGATAACTTCGATAAAGTTGAGGCAGAGGCGGCACTGGAAAAGATGACCGAAAGTAACCAGATTATGTATGATTTCCCTAATTTAATTCCATTGATGAGATCACAAATTCGACCTTTTATAGATAAGATCTCTAATCAATATATTTTTAATAGGTTTACCGGTGGCAATCTTGTGTATAGGTTGTAATGGATTTAATAGAGAGGTTTACGGATGATGTCTTTTCTATGCAATGCCTGTTTTCGACGAATATCATGTCTTCATACCGGAATTCGCGGTTCTTTTTTGTTATAATCCCTCCTACTTTCAGATGTTACTTACATGGATTGTGTATTGTATATCTGAGGAACTACAACTTAGACAGAATACCCATAGTTTTGGCCATTGATTGTCATACCCAAGAAATACAATTACAACAGTAGCCTAATATTAAACAGCATAAACCTTCATTCATTCAACAGGTATATTGGTATTAATAGGGACTTTACAATAGGCGCTGACGTTAGTCCCATTGAGTGGAAACTATGGATTTATTTGTCTAGGTTTAAAGGCCTCATAGTAGAAAGACGGTCGATCATACGCTATCACTCGGTGCCCAAATACAGCTAACTTTCCTTATATATATCCATCTATTCCTAGGCCATCTATACCTAAGACTACAATAGTTGGAAAAACCGGCTTATAGCTGGGTCTCCATAAATCCTATAATCGCCTCCAATAAGCCCTCGGGACTCGGCTTCCTTGCTGTTACTTCTGGTTTTCGATCTAATGCGTCCTCTAGACACCTCTCTGTCGTCGGCCCAATGGCCGCAATGCAAGACTTGCTTCCATTCGCCGATGCCCAATGCTCTTTAAGAACATCAACAGCCACATCAGCCCCTGACGGCGAAAATACACAGATCCATCTCATACTCCCATTCCCGTCCGTCTCCTTTACCACTTGCGTAAACTTCTCCCGGAAGCTTTCCTCAACAGTGGTTTCATAGATTACCATCTCTTCAACGCCTATGCTCGCTGCTATAAGTGTCTTAGGAATGATATCACGACGAATCTCACCCACGAGGAAGAGGATCGGCTTTTGGGGCTTGTTGTAGGAGGAGACTATGAACTTGGATAGAACCTCACCGTTCCCGCATTCAGCGCCGAGGACGTTGGACGCTGTGAAGCCGAGTTTGGTTATCGCTGAAGCGGTTGCGGGGCCGACAATGTAGACGATTGTGTTTGCGAGTAGAGATGTCACTTTGGCCTCCCATGTGGAGTTTTCTGCGTGTGATAAATAATTTGAGATTTCGATTCTATATACAAAAGGGGTTGTAGGTAAACCTTTAACTCTATCAAGCACTGCCCCGAGCGCCTCGACTGCACGCTGTGACGTGACTATCAGCGCACCATACCCTCCTGCTTCTGTGTCCTGCTCAAGTCTTCCTGAAGTGATAACCGACTCCAGCAAATCAAGGTTGATATGCCTGTGCTGCAGTACAGGAACAAAAATCGGCTGGAATGGCGCCACAGGTCCTCCATTGGCCGGGTGGAAGGGGTTTTGGGAGAAGTGGACCTCGTAGGGGTCCGTTGGATTTGACCTGGTTTTGAGGAGAAGGAGGGGGATTGGTGAGGGCGTCATGATGGGAAGCGGATGGACCAGTGGTAGTCAGGAGAGTGGGAATAGTTACTAGCGTAGTAGAATCCTCTCCCCTTGCATGTGAATGATCGTCAGTGATTAACGAGGTGTTTATTCTTGCTGGGAAGCTTGTCTCTGGTATCTGGTATCTGGAGTGAAGATTAATTAATTTCTATGAGGCTCGGCGGTGCAACGTCACGCAGAGGATCCCCAGACTCAGCCTCCGCTCCCAGCAACTCCAATTCGCCCACCCCCTTGCTGATAATCTCATGCACCCGAATACATAACAACAACACCTTTACAACTCTCTACAACCTCTCACACCCTTTACTGACGTCAACTATCACTGGTACAGCTAGCTACCCACATACCAGCTATCCACTCACACTCTAATCCAAACATTCCCCACAGTCTCATTAGCAATACGTCCACCATGCAGCGCCCAATGTACCCCGCCAAAACCCCTCCACTGCACCATCCAGTGCCCCAGAAACCCGTACAGGTACCTGTGATGCACTCTCCACCGCCGCCGCCCTCATCCTCAAACTCCTACAACTCCCCATATGACAATCCCAGTTACTCTCAACCAAGTACTCGTGGCATCCCCGGAGGAAATCTACATCCCCAGTCCGCTGCTTACCCATCATGGGCGCCGCAAAATACGAACGGGAATTTCTTCTCCGACCCAGCAGCCCAGATGGGGTTCTCTGTCGCGAATGCTGCAATGTCCCGTGGGACCGATATGGCTGAGAAAAACGTAGACACCCTACCCGTCATTCTGCTCCTTTGTTTGGGCTGTGATACTGATGGTTCTATTTGCTCAGTTGAATCGCTACATCTCGGCTCTGAAACCGTACTTTGCAGTAACAAATACTTACGTTCTTCGTAAGCTGCGGATCCTCCTGTTCCCCTTCTCGCATACCCCCTGGTTTCGAACCTCTACCACACGGCCCTCCAGCACTCCCGGAGGTCCGCTAGAGTGTTCATATCTCCCGCCAAGCGAAGATGTCAATGCGCCAGACCATTACATTCCGCTCATGTCTTTCGTGACGTATATTCTCTTTAACAGTCTTCTCACGGGAATCTCAGGGAACTTCCATCCTGAACAACTCGCACAGACTGCAACCACGGCGTTTGTAATTGTGTTTTTTGAGCTCGCGATATTGAAGATGGGGAGCTACCTTTTGAACATCAACGGTGGTGAGGGGCAGTTTTTGGACTTGTTGGGGTATAGCGGGTATAAGTTTTTTGGCGCAATCCTTATGATTCTTATTGGGGAGGTGACGGGGATGAATAGTTGGATTGCATGGGCTGTGTTTATGTACTTCTTTGCGGCGAATGCGTTTTTCCTTGTAAGATCCCCCTCCCTCATACTTGTTTCCTCGAGCATTTCTGACAGGAAGCGCAATAGCTACGGAGTCTGAAATATGTGCTACTGCCGTCCGAGAGTGGACAAGATGGGCGAGATGTGTATACCAATACCTCTTCGGCCGGTGTGCCCAGGGGACAGAGAAGGAAGAGGAGGACCTGGTTTTTGTTTTTTTATAGTTATGTAGTGCAGTTTATCTCGGCGCTGATTCTGACTAGTAATGTGGGGAAGGGCTCAGGCACCAAGTAGGATAGAAATCGAAAGGAAAGTGCCTGGTGCTGTATGGTAGCGATAGCAGGACAATAACCATATTTTCTTGGTTTGAGTTTTTTAGTACTTGGTTAGGCAGCGTGAAGTAATATGTATGATAGGAGTGCGGTGCGGAGCATAATCTAGTATTGAGAGTTTTACGGGTTTGTGTAGAGGCAAACTATTATATTTATAAGATAAGCGGGGCTGTTCGTGTGTCGATACGCTAATAAAGATGCCGAGATTCTGACATGTGCATAACAGCTGATTTCATCAGGTATTCAACCGGAGTCTTGCGAGTGATGGCCGATGATCCAGACTTTCTAAGTTCATTTCGTGCCTAGTCCAAGGTTCCGGAAAGGTTCGTGAACAAGAATAGTTGATAAATCTTGTCCACCTGTGTTGGAATAGCTAGGCAATCATCTTCTTCAGCAAGAACTCCTAGCTAGTCTGTATATGTGCATACAGCCACTTTCCAATTTTCAAAGAAGCTTTTTGTATTAACTGGCCTCAACTCTAAGTAAAAAAAACGATTTGTACTGAACTCGCCCATAATTGACCGCGCTGTGAATGAAGCGAAAGGATATATAGGCGAAATTGGAGTAAGTAAGTATTTCCGTATGTGCCTTGAATAGCTATCACCTCCTCGAAGGAACATTCTTCCCATGGGCCAAGTAGACACGACAAAGGAAAATATAATTATCTCTATGCGTACCCCACTAATGGTTTAATCCTGGATATAACAAAATATGGGACGAGGGAAGAGGGAGAAGTAAATTAGATAAATAGCAACGGTCTTTGGTATCACGGCTCTTAGTGGTTCAATAGGGCTCTAGGTCCATGGGTCAAAAGAGAGAGGCTCGAGAAAAGGGGTTCGTTTATCACCACCATATACGAAACCAGCCTCCACGCGCATCTGAGTACTTTTTCAGATAAATCTTTGATTTAACATAGTCTAAGACGTCGTCATCATTGTTCCACCTATTAATGAATATATAAAAATACAATCATTGTACCGCCTAGCGCAGACTTTGGTTCGTCGAGTGAGAAGATGTGTTCATTATTGCTCGCATAGGCAACCATGTTCTCAACACGGACCTATGTGGTTTAACCTAAATAGAAGGTGTAGAAAAAACAGATATCAGCTGAACGAAGGAATAATGTGGTTTCTTTATTACTATGCACTTATTTAATGTAAAAGGTGCTAAAATTGGCAGACTCATGTGATATCACTCGTACGTGGTCCGTGCGCTGTAATTGGAAGGGTACATGCACCTGCACGTACTTGGCCTTCTCCCTAATGTAAGTACAATAGCGTATTCCACAAAATATTTTCTGAACGGTTCTACGTGTTTGCTATTCTTTAAAAATTCAAACTCTGTCGAGAGTTGGATGATTCCCTTCAAAGTATAAATCAATACTTTCACGCTCACGCCGCCTCCTTTCCAAGAAAGACGTCTTATTAGACTTTGGCAATTAGGTTTCTGATCACTACATGTAAAGTCTGTGCAGAAACAACGCCACCACTACCACATTCTAGCATAGATAGGCATGTAGTCTTATCCTAGAATGCTTAGTGGAACCATCTGTCTCAAATCAAGTAAGTTTGTAGTCATAGAGTATAAGGACTGTTTCTTGTGACTAAGAGTTGAGTGAAATAAGTCCCTGTGATAAGATCAGTGTTTTGACTACACCGCTAGAGCGCGCGGCATACCGCGAGTGATAGTTTGTGAGGAAAGTACCTGGAGCAAAAATCCTGTATTTGGAGATATATTCCAGCCTCTACCCTAAAGATAGGGGTTCAGAAGCTTGCTGTCGCCAGCGCTCGCGTTATACTCTCATCCCAAGCATTATGGTCCAAGGATCACTTAATCAAAATACGTGGAGCTTGCGGGGTATGCAGTCAATGATTTTGTTTAGAGTGAGCTGCCGCCGGTAGTACGGCAAACACTGCAGCTGTGCTTAATTGCCTGTCTCACTCTCACTCGGCGGAATGCCCCGGAAAAGCGTTAGCCGAGATGGGATATCCAGGATGACGACAAGTGGGTGTGAGTGTGGTCTTTAAAATGACCCCATTAACCACGTGAGTTCCAGAAAGAATATTCGCCTACCTATCCTTTTATTGCGCACGTATGTTGAAGTGGTATGGGTTCCAGATATTAGACAATCACTGGTAAGTTGTAACCCATGCCATATCTTTTGGCGAGAGCGAATACGAATGCATGGTACTCTACATACTCTGGAGTGCATAGATAGAGTGCACCATATCGAGGTACATATGTATAGGTATTTGTGATTTGAAGCCTCCAATTAAACAAGAGTGTTGAAATACAGGTATGTCCATAGGTACATGTAATGTATCTAGTACCTACTCCGATTAGCCGCGAGGGATATATCTAGGCGCAAATGTGGACACTACAGGTCGAATCATGTTAAGAAATTACCCCTGACTGCAGTGATTGGACAGATTCGGATACAAGGCTTTCCGTAACCGTAGAGATAATCTCAATAATCAGATTGTTGTAGGGGCCAAGCCAAATATCAGCAGGGGAATGGCCTCTTTCCCCCTCCTTGGTCCCAATGGTTGAAATGGTTGAGAGCCCTGTTTGGGAATAGAAAAACTCATGTTATCGTTGGCGTTAGTGATACCCCCATTGAGCACTCGGTTGTTGTTGACGTTACCTTCTGCTTGTAACAGAATTGGTCCGGAAATTGATTTATCATACCCTCCTTTCCCCTTCGATCGTTCCATTTCCCTCCTCCTTCTTTACCCTCTTCTTCGACCTACTCATCATCGGCCGATTGTTTCCGCCTTTGTTGTCGCCAGTGTTTGGACTGTCCATTGCGGTCTCTACCTGATCGATTCACGCCAAAGGTGCTTGTTCATCCCAAGCTTTCTCATCGGATTACTGTTCTCGCTCGCTACGGTTAGATCCCGGTTTGACCGCGTAGCGCATCCATCAAGAAAAGAAGATACACGCGACTGCGTTTTCTTCTGTTCCATCATCGCAATGGCGGAAATAACAGCCAACTCATCTACCTTTGCGCACCCCTCAGCCGTCAGTTCGGCTGAGCAGCCCTTCCAAAGCCTTGTAAATACAGTGGGGGAATTGGGGAAATCCCTTGAGGGAATAAGTGCATGGCAGGCTATCATTACCATTGTACTGCTATCTATAACCTATGATCAAGGTTTGTGGCTCCCTTTACCCCTTTCCAATAATTGCGATAAATTCTTGGAAATTGGTGATGATTGTAAAAAGAGTTTGGGCTAACAATAAATTTTGCACTTTTAGTTCGGTACCTTTGGCAAAAGGGCAGCATTGCTGGACCCTCGTTTAAGATTCCTTTCATGGGGCCTTTCTTAGAATCTGTCAACCCAAAGTTTAGCGAGTACCTTGCCAAATGGAATAGCGGGCCACTGAGTTGTGTTTCAGTATTCCATAAGTATGTTCACTCGATTTACCATAAACGAGAATTTCGCTAATTGGTCCATAGATTTGTCGTCATTGCTTCAACCAGAGATCTGGCTCGCAAGGTTTTCAACTCCCCGGCATATGTCAGCCCCTGCGTTGTCGACGTAGCGAAGAAGATTCTCCGACCTAGCAACTGGGTTTTCTTGGACGGAAAGAACCACGTTGAATATCGTAAGGGACTCAATGGATTGTTCAGTCGTCAAGCTATGGGCATGTATCTGCCTGGGCAGGAGGAAATCTATGATACCTACTTCAAAAGGTGGTTGGAAATCTCAAAGGATGGTAAGCCGCGACCATACATGAGCGAGTTCCGTGATATCAATTGCGCTGTTTCCCTACGCACTTTTGTTGGACACTATATCACCGATGAAGCTGTCAAGGAAATCTCCGAAAACTACTACAAAATCACCGAAGCACTCGAACTCGTCAACTTCCCCATCATCATTCCGTACACAAAGACATGGTACGGAAAGAAGTGCGCCGATTTTGTTCTCAACGAATTCGCAAGATGCGCCGCACTCTCAAAGGTTGCCATGGAGGCTGGAAAAGAGCCCGGTTGTACTATGGATGCCTGGATCAAGTCTATGATTGAGGCCAGGGAAGCTGCGAAGAAACATGAATCTGGTGAATTTGAGGGAGAAATGAAGGCTTCTGCTAAAATCCGGGTGTTCTCTGATATGGAAATCTCCATGACTATTTTTACCTTCCTTTTCGCTTCCCAGGACGCATCTTCCAGCGCCAGCACTTGGCAATTCCAGCTCCTTGCTGATAGGCCCGATGTTATGGCTAAGGTTCGTGAGGAGCAGCTTCGTGTTCGCGGTGGTGATCCGTACAAGCGTCTCGATTTGGATTTGGTTGATCAGATGGTCTACACTCGTGCCGTTGTCAAAGAGCAACTCAGATACCGTCCCCCAGTTATTATGGTACCCTATGAGGTCAAGAAACCCTTCAAGCTTACAGACAATTACACTGTCCCAAAAGGTATACCCTACTTCTAGTTACTAAATGCGAAAGAAGTAAAAAGGATTAATAGAAGGTTAGGCGCCATGGTTATTCCCACCCTTTACCCGGCTCTTCACGATCCTGAGGTCTATAACGATCCCGAAGCCTTCAACCCTGACAGATGGTTGGAAGGTGGTGAGGCTGAGGCCGCAAAGAAGAACTGGCTTGTATTTGGCACTGGACCTCACGTCTGCCTTGGTCAAAACGTAAGAATATCTTTCATGGAGTATGTAATGAGATGATCGGACTGAATCTAATATTTTGTAGTATGCGATTATGAACTTCATGTCTATGATTGGCAAAGCGTCTCTTATGATGGATTGGGAGCACCACACAACGCCTCAGTCGGAAGACATTAAAGTTTTCGCAACGATTTTCCCTGAGGATGATTGCCATCTTGTTTTCAAGGAACGTCTTCCTTTGACACCGCCAACTTCATCATGATCCGCAGTTTATGTGTGAATAATTTTTTGACTTATATTCTTTCCCCCCCCCCATTTCTACTTGCGATTCTTTGTCTCCCTACTTCTTCAAACGTCGTCACTCTGGGGGTGTAAGAATTATCCTTCACCATTAAAAAAAAGACAAGGGCACTTTTGGTCTTGGGGGGGATATATCTTTGTAACCTAGGATTTACAGCTGTACATGCAGCGGGCGTATAATAATCTGCGGATGAATAATAGGGTAGGTGGCGTGTTGTAATAGAGTCGAGTCTTTTGTATTCTTTTGGAGGAAGGAAAAAGTTCTGGCTTGAATGTGTTATGGAAAGATGTATGATTTGTATGGTTTTATATGAACCATTCAGTATTTAGAATTAAGAAGCAGGATTTAGAAGAATCTATACTGGCAATTTTTTCAAAGCTACTATACTTACATTACCACGATAGAAACACTGGGATCTTTAGTGACATCTGAGATATATCTACTAGTAGATTGATTGATAAGGTACGACAATTCCTAGTTTCACACCTAGATAACATGAGTTCATAGGTTCCCTAGGGTCATAATTATAAATACAGGTGACTTTCCCTATGGGTACGGAAATATCGGAAGGTGTGCATACCCTTGTAGGGTCCTCAGGGTTAGGGATTCAGTCGAATTCCAACTGATCAGTATGGTCGAACTCTAACGTACAGTGAGAGTTAGCGAGTCGAGAACACAGACTTTGGTAGGCTAGAGTCAGAAGTTTAATTAGGTGGGGAGCTCGCTTTTCATACTAAAAACAGTAGCCTATAGACCGGGCTCCTTATAAGCCGAGTATTTTTATGAAGAGTACATACCCGTATAGGAGAGTCGACTGTATAATTCTGTATCTCAAAGTTCTCGAAAAACGCGCATCATGTTTTGTAGATATCTCTAATGTATTGATTCATCTATTGTGTATCAATGCGCGCTAGCTAGCTACAAGTACAACAATAACTCCGTGCATACATACAAAATGCTAAATAAAAAAAGTTCCCAATTCCCAAAGTCCAGCAAGTAAAAACACATAAAGAAGTGAAAAATAACCCTCAACGTTTTAAATAAGGGGAAAAAAAAGAAACCATCTACAGCTTAGACTTGGGAGGCTCGACTACAAGCTCCGTCTCCATCAGCTCCCTCATGTCATTCGCCGCATCCGTCAAGTAGAAGTGCATCTTATCGGCGCCTAGCTTCTTGCTGACAATGTTGAACTGCAAGTTGGTCTCGTTGATCATGTACGCGATACCGAACCCACCATCAATGACCTGACTCCACCCGTATCCGTTGAAGTGGTCTGAACTCAGCTGACTGGTGCTTAGGAACCAGCTGCTGGAGTAGCCGTATGCGGGGTCCTTGTAGATCGCGGGTAGCTCCTGGCCCTTGGGGACAAGGTTCTTGAGACCGAAGAGGTGGCGGTCGACACCACGGCCGTCGGACCCGTCTGTGATGTACTTTACATGGGCGTTGATGGCCTTCCGGAAGAGGTCAATGCAGGTCTTTGCATCAACTTCTGGGTCGGCCATTGCCTTGCACCACGCGACGGAATCGTCAGAGACGGTACGGCAGGTTTCGGTACGGCCCTGTTGGAACTTGCGGGTTGCCGTGGACTCGTAGGTGGGACGGTTCTTGCCGTACATCTTGTGGTAGGCCAGCTGGATCACCATCTGGACATAGGCATCGGGAGAGCACTTGAACTTCTTGATGAGGCCCTTTCCGTAGCCCTGGTAGGCTAGGACGCAGAGGTCGTGCTTGCCAATCACTTCGCGGAAGGCCTTTTGGGCGGCATCAATAGTTTCGTTGACGGCATCGTTGACTGTGAAGTTGATTGGCGCGGGCTCGGGAAGGTGGCTGCGGATGCTGCCGGCAGTGAAGTCCATCTTGTTCTTGAAAATCACTTCATTTATGTAATCGTTAAGACGGTGAGTGGGGGTACCGTCCATCATCGAGTGCTCGCCCATGAACCCGGCGGTGCCGTTCTCGTTGACGATGAACTGAAGAGGCTTGTCATAGAAGCGGTTCTGGCCGTCGCCGTGCCAGTATTGGTGGGCACGCTCTTCGAAGGTGACGGGGGCAGTGTCATCGAGACAAACAACGAATGAGGCAGACTCGATCTCGGCGAGAGATTGAGCATTCTGGGGGTCAGCTTCTAGGAGAGTTGCGCGGGCGTCGGTCCAAATGTCGCGGTTCTGGGAGGTCAGGGCTCCGATGGCGGGGGCCTTCTCGGAGTTTGCGATCTCGTAGACGCGGTTGAACTGGGCCTCCAGCTCCTGTGCGTTGAGCTGTACTCCATCAACTTCGTGAAGAACTTTGAAAAAGCGGTTCTTGCGGATTACGACAAAGTGCTTGTGCTCGGAGGCTGGGTATATGAGTGGCTCATCGGCAGGCTTCTTGGGGATACGGCAGGTGTTGAACATGTACTTGTATGAGTCCATGCACATGGGCTGCTTCCTCATGTACTCAGGTTCCAGAGATTTCGAGTCAACCATCTTCTTGAACTCCAATGCCACGGTTGAGATGGCCGCAGCCCTCTTCGCCGGGTCACGCCTCTTCTTGTCATCTTTGTAGGAGTAGAAGTACGAGACGTAGGGGACTACAGGATCACGGTACGCCAAGTATGCGTAGTGATTCCACCAGTCTGCGAGCCAGTTCTTGACACTTGGATCCTCGGCCTTCGCGATCAGCTTCTTCTGGAGCTCCTCGCCAATACCACCGGGCTTGATGAACTCGCTGACGGCGGATTTTGTAGACTCGAACTCTTCGGTAGAAAGAAGAGGATGTACTGATTTGACGTAGCGGTCGGCGGTCTCTTGCAGTGTCGGTACTGGAAGTCTAGGGAGTGACTCCTGGAAACGGAGCATAGCACCCTTCGTGTGGTCCTCTTTGTAGCCTTAAAGAAAAGGAGCTTCAGTCAATACATGTGAAACCACAACAAGATACATATCGAGGGCTATCCATACCTGCAGCAACGGCAGCTGTAGCGTTTGTTCTTGCTATTATGGGGGCCATTCTTCTGATCTATACAAAACGTTCAAAGAACTATTAACACTAATACTACTGAGTTTGGGCGGTTTTAAAGGTGTACCTGTGAAGTTAATGGTCGGCGCAGGGAGGCCGAGGTAAGGGCCCTAACAGAGATGCCTCGGCAAAAAGCGGAAGAAGACATATGCGAGACTTGATGACGAAACTGGTGGGGGGATAGGGGGGAGGAGGGAGGAGGACGGCCGGTCTTTAGTAGTGGGGGTTTGGTGACAAGTGCATAGGATCAGGTGGAAGGGGGGTTTATATAGTTATTTATTTATATACACGATCCTCGGTCCAGCGGCTTTGTGAGGGGTGGGATCTGTAGCACGTCCTATCGGTTCGAGGTTGACTTCATGTGGAGAAGAAGGCACATCTACAGTTGAGACTTGGACGGCGTAAAGGAAGATTCACCTCCTCCCCCCACGGTGTTTGTGGACAGTGGGCGTTGTCTATCACATGCTAGCACCTAACATGCGGCGCGCTTCCTTTTTTCCTTCCCCAGTTTTTTCCTTGTTTCCGGGGGGGGCACGTGCTTTTGAAAGACAGTATGTAGGGTAACTGGGTTCAAGACAGT
Organism: Morchella eximia; assembly: GCA_024713935.1. Taxonomy (NCBI): domain Eukaryota; kingdom Fungi; phylum Ascomycota; class Pezizomycetes; order Pezizales; family Morchellaceae; genus Morchella; species Morchella eximia. The sequence continues at coordinate 499,087 of JAMGZG010000002.1, forward strand.
AGTGTCAAACTGTCATATGCCCCTCTGTGATCATCATTGGAAAGCTCACCAACCCCTCTATCTGCATATTAACCACGATCTGACTGTACCTGGGTGGAATAACAATAACGCCGGCACTAAGGAGCTCCGCGTCTTGATGCCTATTTAATCAATTGGTTCACAGAGGGGATTGATGGGTCATGGATCACAAGCCGAGGCCAATGTTGAATGACTGACAACCAACAAGACAACACTCAACGTCACGAGTGATGGTTCATGAACTTAAATGCGCCCTGCCTGCCTGGTCTACTGTCAAGATTTAAAAGCCATAGGAACTGCCCTTTCCATATCATAAAAGACCGAAGTGTGATGGAGCATTCTCTTGGCCGGCCCCAGACTACCTACAGTACCGTATTGATAATTAATTAGCGCACCGTGGGGTAGTATCTGCCAAGATCCAACTGCATAAGCCACCACCGCATGAACCGTGGTTTAACCAGTTTCGCGGTGGGGAAACTAAATCGAACCTTCTCGGGATTAGAACTGGTACCTTTTAGCTAACAGAATACCTAACACGAAAAAAAGGGGACAGGGATCTACAATGCCCTCCAACTAAGTTTCATGCCACACCGGCCATGTTGGTTACATGTAACCTATAATACGTACACTATTCAATTACTAAATATTCCATTTCTCGTACTTGCTATGTGGTATCAACGCGGTCGGAGTATTGTTGGCTGTTAACTACAGACAGGGCCACATGCATAGGGCCTCGAGCGAGAGAGTGAAAGAATTGGCTGGCGATCGAGGTGTTTATCAGCAATCTCTGTATCTTCTGATTCATCGGTGACAAGTCGACCAACTTAAGTGGTGAGCGAAGATTCGCAATGAGTGGGCACTACTGGGCTCGGGGGTGTATGTATCAACATTGATCATGAATCATCACTCGGTATGTAGGAAAGAAATGCATCGACTTACGCCGGCTGTTTACCTTTCACCCTATATGCCCATGAGGATGGAAGGCTTCGGATAAGCAGCTGGGGTCTTACGCCCTACATCTAGAGGAACAATTTCATGGTACAGCAGTCGGCCTTCCGTATAAATACATATACAGTGGCACCAACTTTTTTTTTTTTATCACTTAGTTTATTAATTCTAGGTACAAAACTTCTGCATGTAGTCGTAGACTATGACATTACAGTGGCACTAACTGAGGCCCTCAATTATATATCATAATGTCCCGAACCCCTCTGTGGTGGGGATAGAGTCCGAGACATTCCGACATATGTCAGATGTTTATATCACCACACTAGGTAGCGATAGCTACACACCTAACATTCAGAATTTCATGTTAAAGCAAATACAATTAGGTCCTGTCCTATTTTTGTGTGGCATTCTGGGAGTTTTCCGTTTAGCTAAATGGGTTGGGTAAGACGGCTTGACCGAAAATCAACACGCTGGGCAGCACGGCCCGAAGATCTACCGAGTCAGCCACCTTCGGTGAGAGCAAAGGCAGATTAGGTCAGGCCGGATGCGAACAGCACTTATGGGTCGAGTGATGGACAATGATCACATAAAGGCTCAAAAACTAAGCTGTCTTCAGCTGGAACAATTCTCTCCCGCGGAGCGGTCCGTTTGAGCCTCCTTGGTAAAATCTCGAGCCCTTACACCACAAGGCCACCCAGAGAAGAAGTAGACCAAATCGACGAGGAACGCATAGAGTTGAAATCCTCAAGATATCTTTCATTATTTGTGATGGGCCTGGTCCCAATTACCATGAGCGTGCCCATAATACTTTGCATCTGGTGTAAAGGCCTTCTAAAAGGTGGTTTTTTCCCCACTGCGGCTAACCAGTTATTACCCCGCTTTGTTACTATAGTCATATATCCAGCTTCTAAGCTAGAGATATTTTTATAGCGATCACGGCAGCGCCTATCTATATGATGTGTTTGAGAATTGGAATCTTGTCGGGCGGATACCGGCCCAACTAGGTTCCTCTTCAACCCCTGACAATCCCTTCTCATCGTGGTAACTACCACCGGGGCTAGTGCAGGAGGGAGCTCGGAGTTCTCCCGTGGGACTGGGTTCCCGCGGCGTTAGTGAATGCAGGTCCGATCCGAGGATCGAGATTCGAGGAGGCCTGGTACATGGGTTGATTGGTCAGCATATCATGGCTCTCATGGTGGGCGGTTTCAGGAGATGTAGGATTTTTCCGGACGGGGATAAAGGGTAGAGGGATCTAGAGCTAGTGGTAGTTATAAAGAAAGACCTGGAGCGCGGGTATCAATTGCGGTTAATATTATTTGAACCGCGACGGACATATAATAAATCATGTAATATCACTCGGCTGTCTTGTATGTGTAAATGTTGAGGGGATGGCTCCCACTAGGAGAAAGGTATTTCATTTTTTAGTATTGTTTTTATATGTACCAATATACTGAACTATTTTCTTCTTCTTCCTCTTCTTTATAAATGTCCTATGTGCTATGTGTATCTCTCCATCCTTACCCATCGGATCTAATCTCTTGACATATGGCTAATGTACAAGATACGAGAAGAAAAATATATGGTGCCGGTCACGATAAACCTAGTATTTCTCTTGTAGAAACACCCCCGCGCCCAATCTATCTCGTCCTCCAAAAACAAGAAAGTCGACTTTACTTCCTCCAAATGGGCACTAAACATCACTTCCCACGCAAAACCAACAAGGGCGAGCGGTCTAACGGTTTAGACCCCGGCGTCGGGTGAGACACTGTGTGTTCGCTCAGGGCCGTGAGGTCCTGGGCTCGAACCTTCAAGGAGTGGGGGTTAGTAACGGGCCGCCGTTGCAGTGCCTTTTGTTCTTTTTTTTTTTTTTTGTAGGACCTGTAGGTAACCACCAGGACTATAGATTCTATTTTCTCGTTTTCTCTATTTCGTTTTTATTGAAGGACTAGATAGCTATAGGTATAGGTCTACCGATTCTGGCGCAAATCCTCTATTTTTCATCTGCTTTGCCTGGAAACAGTTATTCTGCTAGAATATATATTTAATTTCTTCCAAAAAACCGGTATGCAGTCCAGACGGCCAGGGAGTTTGTGAAACCATGCTCGGACGGGTCACACGGCCTCTATATATTTTTTTTTTCCATCAGTAAAGAACCAGGAGAGGGATATGTACCCAGCACTCTCAACCGAAGAGAGCAAATCTATCGTCCAATACCCACGCTGCGTCGAGCCTCTGCTTCATGCGCCCCAACCTCCTCTCCATGTTCTTAAAAATATCGTCCCCATGCCCCCCCCGCGAATAGCCGCTCATACCTCAACTCTGCCAGGACCTGAGCCCCCCAGCGCCATCAAGGACTAGACCATTTCCCCATCTTCTGCAAGTTCCGCCGCGCGCCAGAGATTGATAGATGAGAGCGAAGAAATGGCGTTCATGCATCTTCGACCATCGATCGCCGCGAAGCTGGTCAGGCTGTTGATAGCTTGAGCAGCCACGGCTGCATTAACCTACTCTACATCCCATCTACATGCCCTCACTCAACCCCCCCCTTCCTCCCCTCGCCATCCCTTCATCTTGATATGTAAGCAAGGTTCCAGGGTTAGGTTTCCACAATGTCTTAAAAGTGGCAAAGCTATCATTGACGTTAGGCAGGGGGAAACGATACACGGTATATATACTTTTTCCACTGGGAGAGTAAAAAAAGGCAAAAATAGGTTATGGATGGGGGGTTTAATAGAGGCTGGGATGGTCACTAGCAGTGTGCTATGGAGCTCCGGGTCTGGTATATACTGAGGACTGGCCCTTCTGGATGGGTTTGGTCCTCTGTGGTTATTCAGAGTGGATTGATCTGTGGGGTTGTAATTATAGCATCACCAGAGAGAGAGAGAGAGGTGCACACTTCTGTTTTTGTGTGCTTTGTGGGTGAGATGTGGATACTTGATTTTTGGGTACCTTTTTTTCTTTCTCTTGCTACTAGAGTGGAGTACAGGGTATGATAAAACTACTAAGGGGACCATTAGTACTACGATGTCGTATCGGGGGAGGTATTCTACAAACTTGCTCACAAAAACTACAAACACCCATACATACACATACCAACAACTTGAACCCCCTATCAACAACCCATAAAAAAAGTCTCACTACTCTACACTTCCTCCCCCCCTCCTCCCCCCCTCCTCCCCCCCTACTTCTCCCCCGCCGCCGGATCCACCCAATACCCCTGACATCTCCAACCTCACCAGCAACCCCGCCAATAACCCTCCCTCCCTGCCGCCCCCACCCCCACCAAACACAGCCTCCACCGCCCTCCTGCCCTCCCCATCCCTCCTCCCATCACCATACCCCCGCTTCTCCGACAAGCCCCGACACACACTCAGAAAGATGCCCACCCGCCTTCTAAACACCTTGTACAGCTCCGCCAGCTCCCCCTCCCCCATCCCGCCACCCCTCCCCTCCGCACGCTCATGGCTATACCGCGCAAACGCCAGCACCGCCACAAACACATCCTCAACAAGCTTCATCACGGGCGCCTGCCGCTTCCGCGTCAGCGTCGCAAACATAATCCGGTCCAACACGCTCTCGTGGTACCCGCGGAGGCGCTCCAGCCCCTCCGCCACCAAGTCCGCCTTTGCCGCCGTCGCCGCGCCGTCGAGCGCAGCATCGAGCGCGCAGAGCTTCGCCTCAAACTTGGCCCACGGCGCGGCGACGCCGGACTCAAACATGTGTGCGGCGAGGGTGGTGACAAAGTGGTGTGCATCGACCCTGAAGCGCTGCGCGATGAGGGGCTGGCGGTGGCGCGGCCAGCGGGTGTCGCGGCGGGTGGCGTCGCGGAAGAGCTTTGTGGTGACAAAGAGCATGCGCTGGATGCGGAGGAGGAGGCGGAAGAGGCGGTCGTAGCGGTAGAGGGCCGTCGGGGTGATGATGGCTTCGAGTGGCGGGGGCGGGGTGTAGTGGAGCTTGAGAAAGTCGAGGGCGGAGATGGAGTGTGGGTCCATGCACTTGTCGAGGTCGTCGGGCGTCATGTCGCGTACGGCGAAACTGAGGTTGCCCGGTAGCTCGTGCTCCTTGCCGGATGTGTAGATGCCGCTGAGGGGCTCGGTGGTGGTGGTGGAGGAGGACGTGAAGCTGTCGGTGAGCACGCCCATGAGTGCGAGGCGCAGCTCGGAGGAGCCGGGCGGCCAGGTGTCGCGCGAGCCTAGTTTGAGGCCCATGGTGCCGCCGCTGCGGTACTGGTTGGGCTGCTTCTCGGTGGTGTCGAGCTCGTCGGAGAAGAGGGCGTGGGAGAGGCGCGAGGAGAAGACGCCGTCGCCAAAGAGCTGGAAGCGCCGGAGGAGGCGCAGGTGCGAGAGGATCTGGTGCTCGCGGAAGAACATGCGCAGGCAGGCGGTGTTGATGAGTTTTGCCTGCACGGCGAAGAGGTGCGAGAAGGAGAGCATGGGCGTGATGGAGATTGGGGGCGCAAAGGTTGTGAGATGGTCTTCGCCGCCGGGGTCTTCTTGGCCGGAGCCGCGGCGGGAGATGGAGAGAACCAGGTGCCGGAGGGCGTCTGAATGGGCGGTCTCGAGCGGCGGCGGAAGACGGGCGTTCATGGAGGTGACCGAGTGAGATATCATGCTTATGATCTCCTCCTTGCTCTTGCCAAACGTGGGGAACTCTTCAAACTTTTCGGGGATGTCGTCGCGGATTACACCTGTGGGCAGAGCTATTGAACCACCAGAGGAGTATTTTGAAATTGCCGTCTGTAGCTGTCTCTCGTAGTTCTTTGCCTGCGCCTGTAGGTTCTCGAGGTCTTCCCAGGAGAACTTCCACTCCAGCTTGGGCGCCTCAACACCCTCTACTGCGCCAGGCTTGCTCAATGGGTGATTGGGGTGAAAATTTTGCAAAAACCGCAAGCTCTTTCCACTCTCAAAGATCGTCTCCGCCGTCTCAGCACTCGTGAAGCTCGGAACCTTCTTCTTATCAAACAACTACTCCCCCCCCCCGCATTAGCACCTCCCCACCACAAGACCAACACCCAAAGGTTTTCAAAAACACTCACAAAGCTCCTCTTTGTCACCTCCTGCCCTCGCTCATCCACCTCCATCTCCTCCTCGACCCTCACAAACAGGCCCCTCTCCACCAGGCCCTCAAACCCAATCCCCTCGCCCCCAATAGGCCTATCCAGCCCAATCCACTCCTCCAAAAACCCCAGCCACGGCCTGGAAACCCTTGCCAGCGTCTCCATCAGCAGAGGCTTCAGCCACCCGCTGCGGTGCTGCTCCTGCTGCACGACATCAAACAGCCGCGTCAGCAGCACAGAATCGTTCTTGGCCCCCGAGGTCTTGGTGATGATGGAGTGGAAGGTGTTGATGATGAGCGCGGGCTCGCGCATGAGCGAGTGCAGATGCAGGATGGACGTGATGGTTGACGGCGGGATGCTGAGGCGTGTTTGGATTGCCTCGAGGATGGAGGTGATGCAGTCGGCGAGGGCGATGGTGGTCGGGTTTGGGCGCGAGGCGTAGATGGTGGAGGTGTAGGAGGTGAGGAAGTGGATCTTTTTGCCGGTGGTTGCGAATGATATGACGATGCTGTGTATTCCGGTCAGCTACAGTACTATTTTTCCAATACAGGGACTATGAGGGCCTAAACAAACCTCTCCACTGTGCCCGCTGTGCAGCCTGATATCCGCAGGTTCGGCCTCACAGGCCGAAACTCCTTCTGCACGGGGTCCCAGTCAAACAGCACCGACGACCGTCCCAGGCCCAGATGCAGCAAACACTAGATATCACTCGGCCATCAGCACCCCTCAACAGCCCAGGAGCTACCCAATGGCAATGGTCAATGGGAAAAAACCAACAGTGCAAAACACATCGCTCCGCACCACATCCCCCACATCCTGCCCCTGGCCATACTCGCCCAGCGCCGCATCAAACACCCTCGGCCCCGCCTCGGAGAAGTACGGATTCCCCGGCTCGGCCGCGCCCTCCACCAGGAAGCTGTCCCACGTCTGGAACCGCGACTTTGCCGGCGCCTTGCACGCGTCGGGCTGCGCCCATAGGTCTATGCTTGTGGCGGCCGAGGAGGAGGCATCTTCGAGCTGCTGCTGCAGGTCGGCCTCTTGTGCCGATGATGATGATGATGATGATGGCGCCGCCGAGTCGCCGGAGGGTGGTTGTGAGGGCTCAGGTGGGATGTGCGAGAAGAAGAAGCCGGGGTTGAAGCTGAAGAGCGAGGTCTGCGGCGTCGGCGAGGGGGGAGAGTCGATGTGCTTTGTGTCGGCTGTGGGGGGGGGGGAAGTGTATAGTTAGATATCTGTAGCTGTAGCTGTAGCTGTAGTAAAGTGGAGAAGAGATTGAGGGGGGGAGGGTGCAAATGATGGAAACTTACTTGCCTTGCAGGAGGGCGATTGGGAACAGCTGGGAGTCCCGCGAGAGGTCGGGCGCGAGGTAGGACGAGCGCCAGAGGTCTGGGATGGCGAAGGGATAGACGTCTGCGTCGGGGGAGCGCTGCGAGTCTGCGAATATCGGTGCGTAGTCGGTCATTGTGCGGGGGTTTGTCTCTGTCTGTCTGTCTGTCTGTCTGTCTGTCTGTCTGTCTGTCTGTCTGTCTGTCTGTCTGTCTGTCTGTCTCTGTCTCTGTCTCTCTGTCTCTGTCTCTGTCTCTGTCTGTCTCTGTCTCCCTGTCTGTCCCTGTCTCTGTCTGTCTGTCTCTGTCTCTGTCTCGATGTCGCTCGTTCGTGATGTCTCTGGCCGTATCGCGGGTGTGGCTTGTGTGTGCAGCTGGCGGGGTTTGTGTTTCGTTCTTTGTCTCGTGCAGTCGCGTCGCCCGCGACACCGCGACAACGCAACTCAACTCCTCTTCTCTTCAATCTCTCTCTCTCTCTACAGCTCCTCTACCGCTCCTCTACAGCTTCATCTCCCCCCCACACTCCACACCACAGCTATGCCACCAAAGAAAAAGTCAAAGGCCCCCAATCGCGCCGCAGATGCAGACTCGCCGGCCCCCGAGCCCGTCATCTTCGACGGCTGGACCGACGAACAGGAAACTACGCTCTTCAAGGCCATCTCTGTCTACCGCCTTAAGCCCGCCGGTGAGCTCTTTCTCTCTCTCTCCCATCCTCTGACATGGCAATTGCACGATAGCTAGCTCTACACTCGAAACTAATTCTCATCTCTTGCACCCCGCCTCCCCCCAGGAATGCACAAGCACTTCCGCATCATCGGCATCTCCGAGCTCATGAAGAACCACGGCGTCTCCGACATTCACACCGGCGTCGAGGGCATCTGGCGCAAGCTGCAGTCACTCTACAACCTCGAGGGGCTCGACGAGCGGGTACTCAATCCCCCGCCCTTCCACCCACCCTTCTTTCTACTCTACTGTTGCTACTACTACTATTGGACTAACATCAGCCCCACCCCACAGGAAGACCTTGAAGAAGACGGCTCCCCCGACCCCGGGGCAGAATTCACACTCCCGGACGAAGACTTCGGCACCCTCATGCACGCGCGCCGTCTCGACCCCAACAGCGCCGACTCCCCCGTGCGATTGTCGACCTTTACGTTCACGCCGGCGGCGCCGCGCGGGAAGAAGGGGCGCGCGATGCGCAGCGTGAGCGCTGACGGGTCCAGGACCGCGCGCACGAGCAGCATCATAGCGGACGATACCGAGGACGGTATGCCACACCCTTTACCCTTTACCTTTCTTTACCTCTCTTTTTTTCCAATTGCACGGCCCTACTACAGTACGGTACAGTCTACTAACACCCCCGCCACAGAGCTATCCCTCAAATCCGCCTCCCCCGTCCCGCGCAAGACCAAGATCATATCGACCCGCGGGCGCAAGCCCGGCCCCGGAAAGGGCCGCGGCCGCGGCCTCAAGAAGATGACATCTCCACGGCGCAAGCCTCCCGCCACGCCCAAGCCCGCCGAGGAGTCGGCTGAAGAAGAGTCCGAGTCGTCGAGCACGCACGACGCCTCCGACGACGAGCTCTCGGAAGTGCCGGACGAGGACGACGACGACGTGGCCGAGGCCGAGAGCGACGGCGAGGCCGAGAGCGATGGCGAGGCCGAGAGCGAGGGGGGCGAGAGCACGACGGCCGTGGAGAGCCCGGCGCCGACGGTGAGTAGTCGCGGGAAGGGCAGTGGGCGCGGGAGGGGGGGAGGGAGAGGGAGGGGGGGCAAGAGGGGTGCGAAGAGGGGGGGCGATGTGAGGAGGAGCACGAGGAAGAAGTAGTGACGTCTTCTTCTTCCTTCTTCCTATTCTTCTTCTTCTTTCTTCCCCTCATTATCATGCTGCTTCTTGGGTTTTAACTGGTTGTTTCTTTTTTTTTTTTCTCCCTGTGCCTGTTTTTGTATGTCCCCCACCCCTCATCCGGTTGTTTTTGAACCTGCTGTACATTACCGGCCGGCGCACATTGCAAGTCTTGATTTTTTTTTTTCTTTCAGTCCCTTTCTTTTGTTTTTTTTCCCAGCCTTTTTTGTTTCCCTCTTCTCTCTTCTCTCGCCTTATGCATGCATGTATATCCCCCTGGGAAAACAGTAGTTAATTTTAACCGACCCCCAACCGCCCCCGGCACCCCATTGGCTAGCCGGCCACCGAGGATGAGGAAAATTATATAACCGATTGTGTGCTTAACCGTGTAGATGAAGGGCTCGCTGCGGGTATGTATGTATGAGAGTGAGGGGGGTGAGATGTGGTGATGCACTGTGGAGGTGGAGAGGGCATACCCGGTGTGTGAGTCGATGGGGCAGAGGGGCAGAGGGGCAGAGGGGCAGAGGGGCAGAGGGGCAGAGGGGCAGAGGGGCAGAGGGGGTTGAAATTCTCTCGAGTTGGTATTGGGGGCTCGATCTGTGGGATTGAGTGCGATTGTGGACGTACCGGGGGAATTGTAGTAGGGGGCAGTATCTGGTGTGGTATGGGATGGGTGCGTCCTACTATGGGGAGGGGGGCTTTTTGAGCATTATATCAGGGGGAGTAGGGAGTATGATCATGAATATGTGAGGGAGTATTGGGAGTAAGGAGGATTGTCTTTTGGGGGGGAGAAGCAAGAGGGAGGGGGGGGGGATGTAGGTACCGATGTGTTTGATGTATGTGCTTTGAGTAGAGTATCTGATATTTAATATTCTCCAGCTATATTCACTACTACATGTAGGTACCTACTATCAGATCCAATACGTCTCTCTATGTTCTATCAGGTACCTACCTACATACGTGTAGCACCCTAAGTAGAAGGGTCGGAATATCACACTACTTCTAGTCTTTATGGAGTAGCTGGGCTACAAACTCACATGTAGTTTTTTATATATATTCCCTACGAGCATGCAGCAAGCTAGCTACTAGCTAATAAGGACCACTGTACTCACAATATTGGCAGAATTAAACTGCCGCAAAAACTTGGTCTTGAACTGAGTGAGAGCACTAGGTAAGTGGCAATTTAATGAGTATTCATACCCAGAGAAAACACTTGGCACTGTATACGGAGCGGGTTTACCAGAATAGCTGGTACATGATCTTCACGGTTAGAGCTCGCTCTTCCTCTATCATTAATCAAGCAATCTGCACTGCATCAAGCGTGACTTTTCACCGTGTACCTACCTCCTATAGTACAGCTACATACATAAAGGTACGTGATGATGCGAAGGCAGAATCGAAAAAGGCCGGATATGCACCTTCATCTTCCCCCCATCTCCTTCTGTCCCTAAATAACTATGTACCCCCCCTTTCACATGGATTCTTTTTTTTTTTTTTTTAAATCCCTCTATCACTCACCCTCACTCATGATCACTCTCTCTAGATATCTCCACGATTGCAAAAAAATGCAAGATCCACCGGCTTCGAATCGCGCCTGGCGCCGTTGGAAATATCTAGCTGCGCTGCCTCGGTGGAGTAAGCCATGTATGTAGCTGCATGTAGCTAGCTAGATGACAATGTAGAGTACATGTATGTATGTATGTATGTAGGTACTGAATTAACTGACCGACTAGATCGTGATGAGGTGTGATTTTAGAGACCCCCTCTACTCCAGCTCTGCTCTGATCTGCTGCAGCTGAGAAATCTGGAAAATATCTGGCTCTAACCCTCCATCGCATATTCCATACGGCTATGTAGCTGACTGCGTCCTGCGCATACAGTAGAGTAGTACGGGGAGAGAACAGGCACGCCATCATATATCAGCCATTATTGTTGCGCCTCTCTCTCTCTCGAGCTGATGCTCAAGCACCCCATTTTCACAAGCCAGACATGTGCTGTAGCGAGCTCGCCCATCTCGCACCCGCGATGAGCCCAGGCCCGTGCGAACCTACAGAGGGAGGGAGAATCTCGATCGTATCCCAGAAACGTGACTTTCGAGACGTAACCGGTCTTCCCCCATATATCCATACCCAACCGGTGGGGTATGCGGATTGGGGGGGAGTAGTGAGTGAATCGAGATCTGGCGGAAGCAGCACCCTTCGATAGTCACAATCACGTTTAATACCCTTCCCCGCCCCCCATAGAGTAGGTACAGTACTCTTCTTCTATTATTGTTGTTATTATTACCGGGGGTTAGGGTTGCAGCAAGCACGGGCCATGCATTGAGGTTGGGGTTCATGGGGATACGATACCTAGACCGGGTATTTAATTCACAGTACGTACCCTGCAAAAGACGACGACGTCGAGGGTAAAATCCGCCCAGAAATGGAAACATGCGACTTGGCCTCTTTTTTTTTTCTGGGAGGAGGGGGGAATTATTATTATTATTATCCTGATTGAATTTAAATTACTGATGTGATGATGACTCTCTGCTCTAATTGCGCGCGCCGGTACAATTAACAGTGTGGGCAATACTATCATTGACCAGCTAGCTAACAAGTCTAGCTAGTCAAAATGCAACATCGACCACCACCACTACCACCCACAGTGTACCTCCTACATCGAATATTCTATATGGGTAAAATACCTCCGATCCAGCCAAACATCCAGCTAGCAAATCCGGCGGCGGCAGTATGATACGGCAATTCCAATCAAACCCACAATTTTAATTCTCCCCTTTTATAATTGGGGGGAAGTCCCAGTACCAATGAGCGGAGATTTCCCACCATGATCTCGGAATTTTGCAGATGGTGAGCGTGGATCGAGATTTCCGGATCTTTTTTTTTATTTTTTATTTTTTTATTTTTTTATTTTCGTTCTTGCACCACGCATGCGGGGATGTGCAATGTTTTTTTCTCTCTTCCTGTTTATCTTGTTTGTTCCCCACCATCTGTTTATGTTTTAAATCGAACTAGGTGCTGAAATTGGGTCTGGATTGGGGGACCTCTTTCCGCCCACTACAATTGAGGTGGCGGCGGAGGAGAAGGAAGGAGGAGAAGGAAGAGGAGGAGGGAGGGGTAGAGGAGGGAGGGTACGTACCCATGGTTCAAGATACAGCACCTACAAAGTGGGTATGGGTATGTATTTGCACCTACATAGAAGTATCTCCACCACCACCACCACAACGTTTCCCATTGCACCCCTCCTCCCCCGACCCAACCATACATAACCCAGGAAAAACCCAACCTATGTACCTCTCGGGATTCCGCAACTAGGATCCCCAGCCACCCTCTCCCGATCTCGATCGGACCCTGCATAGCAAACTGCCCACAGGGCTGGCTGGCCGACAGGACAGGACAGGACGACCAAGATACCGAGTGATCGGTTGTGAATCTTCCAATCGGTGCACGCGCGCGCGCTGGCCCTAACGAGCAGTTTTGATTCACAAAGAAGAGGCATACCTGCCCACCCCTGGGAGCTGCGCAGAACATGTGAATCATTGACCCGCTGCCGGGGGTGGTGAATCGTGCTTCCGGATTCCGCAATTTCGGGTTCGGGTGCACTTTGGTGGGGGTACATATACCTGGTGGGATGTACCTATCCTACCCTACATCATATTACATGTCTTGACTTGATTGAGCTAGAGCGCGGGATCCGTGACGTAGATCTCCAAGAATAGACGGATGGGAAAGAATCTTGTGATGTAGTTTTGCGCGATGAAATTGCACTTTTGTCCCCGTCGTTGTCTTTCGAGGATTTCCATATGGGAGGATTACAATGATCGCCCGGACATGTTTCTGGCCATCCCGTCTTTCGCCAGCCCTCGTAGCAGCTCGACGTCTAGACACCAACTCTGCCGAAAAAGGCACCCAGAAATCATTTCCCAGCCAGCCCAATCTAGTAATGCTTGAATTTGATCCCAGCTAGGCAGCCCGTCTCGCTAAACGGTCTTGGCGGCGAAACCCTACTAGTAGAAGCACTTTCACGAAGGCCAAGCTTTCTAGTTTTGATTTCCTACATAGCTGAACTGGAAATGACGATCCTACCTATCAAGTTTCAATTGCACTGGAGCCGCCGCCACGGATTCTTTAGACCCTTCCCGAGACCCGTGGAGCTGAAAAAAAGCAATGCTAGACAAAGACGAATAACCGGATGAAAGCGGAGCTCATTGATCGGTTGGATGTGTGTTGAGCAGGTAGAGGAGAGTATGTACATGCCTACAGACGGGTAGGTAGAGTACAATAGACTCGTGGAGTGGTCTCCCGTTCATCGTACGAGCGCTGTGGAGTACCCTAAATGCTCAATGTAGAGTAGAGCATGTAGAGTAGGTGAACTACATACTCGACTCTACCTACGTTACGTATGTGCGTGCTCGTAACAGTCGGTTGTGATGTGACTTTTCTTTTTCAACTTTCGGATCGAAAACCACGGCGAATGAAGCAGAGCAGGTACATGTAGGTGCTCTAGAGGAGAAAACGTTCGCCATACCAGCCAACTTGGCAACCATACGTTGCAATACCATCCAGCAACCGTGCCATGCCAGTACTGAGCAAAACCTTTGTATTTCTTCACAACCTGTATGTCTTATACTTGCTATGATCATGGTTCCTCTATCAACGCCTTGTTACTAGAAGTAGAACCCAATAACAAACAAATAAACAAACAATAATTGTGTATATAGTAGCGGAAAAAAATGATTAATATCCAAAGCATTAGCATCCGCCACCTTGATTTCAGCTGCCCTTTCTTACCTATTCCGAGTCCCTTACTTTTATAAATAAGACGATGGAATTTCCGATTCAACAAGGCCGTATCTTCCTCTCCTGGGAGGAAATGAAAAATATAATTGAGGATTGGTCAATTGCCTCACAATTTTCTTTTGATGTACCCGTTAAAGATCGCACCCGTGCGGACTACAGATGTAGGGATAGGGGAAGAGGTGGTTGTTCTTGGAGAGTTTACTCGTCTCTCAACAGGGAGGGGGAAATTCAAGTCAAAATAATTCTCCCCCGACACACTTGTGTGGGCGGAGAAAATGGCCAAAATAGAGTCGCCAATACACAGGCTTGGCTGAGGAGGGTTGTACCAGAGCACTTGTTTGTTACACGAGAAACAAAAACACGCGAGATAGTTGAGAGCATGCTCATGCACTACGGGGTTCAGGTCAACGAGCAAGCCGCGAGAATCACAAGGTCTTTTTTAATAAAAGACCGTTTAGACCATCAACGCCAGCAATATATGAAAGTTCCTTCCTATCTTGCCCTTCTACATAGCCGACATCCACTTTTACATACAGCCTTACACACTACCGATGACAATTGTTTTCAACGTGTATTTGTTTGTCCATTACAATCACAATCCTCCTTTATACAAATGCGAAAGTTTGTCGCCCTCGACGGTACATTTCTAAAGGCCCGTTTTGTTCAAACTTTGTTGCTGGCTGTGGGTATAGACGCGAATAACAACGTGCTTATACTCGCTTGGGCAGTAGTAGAGAGTGAAAACAAATCTTCTTGGGTATGGTTTTTGAACAATCTCAAACAAGCAATCCCTCAAGTTATGGTGGCAACCGTAATTAGCGATCGAGATAAAGGTTTACTTGCGGCGGAGGAGGTACTGGGTGCAAATGTTACGCGTTTGATCTGTTGTTTCCACTTAAAATCAAACTTTTGCAAGCGTTACGGACGGGTTGTGGGACACTTTTGGCCTATCGCAAATTCCAAAACAATGGCCCAGTTTAATGCACATATGGACGAGTTGCGTGCTGTTTATCCCGCTGCTGCAGATTATCTATCTGAAATTGAACTCAGTTCTTGGGTAACGGCCTTTTATACTGGCCCGTACTATGGACAAAAGACTTCAAATATTGTGGAATCAATGAACCGGGTTCTAAAAGGTGACAGGGAGTTATCAATTCTTGATCTTTTAAACGAGATTTGGAGTTATACCATGGAACAGAGATTCAAGCGAGCAACTCAAGCAAATGGGTTACTGGAACGGGGGGAGCAACTGCATACAGATTACTGTATGCAAAAGTTACAAGAAAGCAAACAGTGGTCGTTGAAGAATGAAGTCCGGATGGCATCACCAACACGGGGTATTGTGATGCAAGCTAATCAAAAGACATATGCGGTTGATT
The DNA here is from genome assembly GCA_024713935.1 of Morchella eximia. Classification (NCBI taxonomy): domain Eukaryota; kingdom Fungi; phylum Ascomycota; class Pezizomycetes; order Pezizales; family Morchellaceae; genus Morchella; species Morchella eximia. Next base: position 514,457 of record JAMGZG010000002.1, read on the forward strand.
TGTTGTTGAGGACCTGCACATGTGGACACTTCCAAGCAAACGGTATACCCTGCGGACATGCCTATTCATGTATCAAGTCTGTTGGCCAGAGACCTCGAGATCATGTTCCCAATTTCTTTACTTTGGCTATATGGAGGGACACCTACCTGGAAAACCTAACACCAATCACGTTAGAGGAGTTGGTTGAAAATCCAAATAATGTGCAATGTGCCCCACCTGTACGTGAGAGAGCACATATGGGTAGACCCCAAAGAGTTCGTCAGAACCCTGGTGGACAAAGGAAAAGAATTGCTCGGGCGCAAGCAATTCTTAATAACGAAGCAGCCCCAGCAGACCATGGTAGGGGCAGTCAATCATGTCGAAGATGTGGGGAGTACGGTCATAATAAGCGGTCCTGTAACGTAGAGCTTGATTTCTATTGAATCTGTATGTAAATAATGAAAAACGAGTGATCAAGGATGAACAAGACAAAATCAGCCCACTACCTGGAGTTTCAACCGAAGCGCGCTTCTTAAAAAGAACCAGCGTGCGCAAACTAGTACTGACTGCCTGGATGCCAGTAGAGACCAGCCGGTGCCTGGATGCCAGTAGAGACTAGCCGGTGCCCGAATGCCAGTAGTGATCAACCGGTGCCTGTTTGGCAACCACCTCGCTACCATTAGCAGGACCAGCCCGCTGCCTATATGGGGACCAGCATGCTGCCAGTGCCTGTATGGGGACCAGCCCGCTGCCTGGATAGGGACCAGCTCGCTACCATTAGCAGGACCAGCCCGCTGCCTGAATGGGGACCAGCTCGCTACCATTAGCAGGACCAGCCCGCTGCCTATATGTGGACCAGCCCGCTGCCAGTGCCTGTATGGGGACCAGCCCGCTGCCTAGATGGGGGGATGGGGACCAGCTCGCTACCATGAGCAGGACCTGCCCGCTGCCTGTATGGGGACCAGCCCGCTACCTGGGTGAGAACCAGCTCGCTACCATGAGCAGGACCTGCCCGCTGCCTGGATGAGGACCACTGGCAGCCCGCTGCCTCAGGCTGGATGGGGACCACTGGCATGCCTGGATAAGGACCAATCCGCTGCCAATCCGCTGCCTGGATGGGGACCAGCCCACTGCCTGGATGGGGACCAGCCCGCTGCCTGTAGCCAGCCCAATCCAGAGCAAATAGCGAGCATTTTGGTTAGTAAAATACTCTAATAGGGGGTTGGCTCCAACTTACCTCAATGTGCGAAGGTTCCACTCAGTACTGGCATGGCACGGTTGCTGGATGGTATTGCAACGTATGGTTGCCAAGTTGGCTGGTATGGCGAACGTTTTCTCGCTCTAGAGAGCATGTATGTGCCCAGAACACTTGTGAATACTATGGGTTTTCTGACCGCGGTAGAGGGCAGGGAGTTCCCCCCTCCCCGTAAGCGCGAGATCGGATGAACCGGGGGTTGCCTCTACTCTATCTACAACTCCAACATATCTCCGAGATAGGCAACCTTGGAAGTACGAGTAAGAAACCCCGCCAAGCCACCGGCAGCGGGGGTGGGGGAAGGATTAGATCGAAAGGGTCCAATTGCATCTTATCGCGCCGCCGTTACACCCAGCACCAGGAACGTGCACGATGGCATTTTGACTAAAAATACGGTCCAAGGGAAAAAAAGAAAAGAAACCAAGGGAGAGGGGAAATGATGCAACCGCAGACGTAATAAGACTTTACTCTATCCACCACATTATGCAGGCTGCCTACTCAATGTATGCCCAATGTATGCAGAGTTTGAGTACGAGTACCTACCCACTACTCTACTGGTTGGGTGACGCCCTATGCTTTACTTTTGGGGGGGCAATGTGATTGTACCTCTACCTTTGGATTTCCATCGCGACCTTTTAGCTAATTACCTAAGGTTATCGTACGAGGCTGCCGCTGCTGTCGGGATCGGTAGAGCAAAGGTATTCGGTACCTCTCCCATGGATCTCGCCTCAGGAAAGCCTCGTTTCTCGCCCATTGATTGACTGATGAGTGCTCAACGAGGCTTCTACCCGTGGGTAGGTATGCTCGAGGCATTTACACACTCCAGAGAAAGGCGATGAGGGCACTTTACGCTCGAGGATAGCCTGGATAGCCTGGATAGGTGGTAAAAAGGCGCACGTCTTCTTCGTCTTCTTCCTCCCGCCAATGTCCGCCTGGCAGTTAGTGCACACCTCATCTCAGGCTTACATGTTTCGTCAAACGGACAACCGTGCACCGGAAAGTGCAGCATGTGTTTCCCCGAAACTCTCTGACTGGGCGTGGGTATATGCGTGTGTGTGTGTTTTTGTCCTGTGGGCTAGAAAACAATCTCTCATCGAAGCGTCTTGGTGGGCAAGCCTGTAAGGGCGTCCATCGTTGGTGGTGCGTTGGCCGATGCCACTGACCAGGTTTCCAGAGTGCCATGAGATTACATATACAGGCTGCAGGGAGTGGTACGGTAGCTGTGTCTATCCGACAAGTCTTTGAAACAAAAAAGAGCCGCTCGTAACTATTTGCTTACTGTTCGCGGGTAATCATCCCGAAGCAGACAATATAGTAGATCCTTAATTTTGTGAACAGTCAGTTTGGCAATACAAATGGAATTATTGACACCTTTGTGGATTGTTTTCTCCACTTGGGGGAATCGAAATCATATTTAAACATACCGCGCATTATGCGCTGGATTACCCACTCAAGAGTCAAGACGAGGATGTGGATGCAGTGATCATTTGCCCCAATCAAGTATTTTTTTTTTTGCCCAGAGAATCCCACACTCCATCTGCTGATAACTGCCTTACCTACCTACATCTACATAGCGAGGCGATTCCATACCGGTATTCTGGCCAACGCGGTTCAAGCGGCAGCCTGGGTCATCATGTGCACAAAGGCAAAGACAAAGAATGGTGAGTTCTTACTACAGATCACCAGTGGCCTCGTCCAGGAAGGCAGAAAAGAAAGAAAGAAAGGAAAAGGAACACCCAGAGAATACCACGACGTTTGCCACGTATGGGTAGTGAACACTCCAAGGAAAAATAAAATATTTAAAGAGAAATAGGAAAGCAAATTCAATAACACGGGATTTTCTTTTGATTTTTCATGACATTACTGAATCTTCTTCAGACATTGCTGCTGGCCTCAATAAGAACCGTAGTTTGTAGATGGCATAGCCAGCTAGACACCCGAACACGGTTAACAGGATAACGATGAGGGCGATGACTTGGGCCTGGGGCATTTCGATACCGTTAGCTCGTATGGATGGAAAACGAATATCTAATAGATACCAGCCACACAGCCAATCAGCTACTCAGTAATTGGAAACAGGAACGGTGCTTCACCTACGCCTTAGGGGTCCGGTAGTGCACAGGTATCGTGGTTACCAGGATAATACACAAAGGTTTGAAAGTATTGGGGTGGGGAATTTTTTTTTGGTGGGTAGGGCAGAAAGAGTACGTTGCGGGACCCCACGAGGATTTTCCACTGTATTCGGATATTGGTCGTATTAATGTGGGTTCTTTTGTCGATCGATATTTTTGGTGTCAAGTGTTCGAAAACACTTAATTTTCGTGGATTCCGTGGGTTTGCAAATTGACTGTCGTGAATTAATATTTCGTTGAGCTTGTGATCCTCAGCGGTGAGGACCTTGTTTAACGGATGAGCCTGCCATGAGGGTGCACGACAGGGCTTGTTATGGCAGGCCGAGTACTATTAGCATAGTGGGGTTCTCGGAGTCTTGGTGTTTTGAATATTCTGTGGAACGAGTGCGGTGGCATGGTATTATTGCGGGGAGAGTAATTGCTTTTGCGATTTTGATAGGTTGGGGATGAATTCTGGGCGTTTTCGTAATGACCAATTACTATTCATATTCGAAGCGCCGGGGACAAAACAGGCCAGGCTACCTACTGATTCGCCCATTCGAAACCGCCTCTCGTGAAGTATTATTATCCCCATAATCTCGAACTATTCTCGAGCTCCAGAGACTTCTAACGGGTTGAGTAACAAGATAATAACACTTCATGAAAGATGGTTTCGAACCACTTTGATCACCACTACTAATACCCACTATATACCTTGTCTTTCCTAAACGGGTCGTATCTCCCGTTGATTTGTGATATACCACCGTCGAGACTGTTGTGCCAATTGTTCCACCTTCAAGATCATCTCACGAAGTCGCATCGTGGGGCTGTCCAGATTGTAGACTACCGATACACGGCGTATGGACATAGCAGAGCCGAGATGTCGCAGGGGCTCATCCACGCTCAGCTCCTCGTTCGCCTACGTATCCAGTCCAGTCGTGCGGAGCAGCGGCACCACAACGTTCGGCGAATTTAGTGGCAGAGGTTGCAATTTTGACATGCGCATCGGGGAAAGTCCACAACAGCCGTGGGTGGGGGCGGCCCGAGCTTCAAGAGCCTCACGATGCCTTTGATAAGAACTGGCCCGCTGATCCTGAGTTGGAGAGAATTTCAATAAGGGCGGACCATTGTCAATTTTGTTTTCCTTCCCTTTCCAGAACGTGACCCGCTGAGTATTCGCACGTTGGGTACATACTCTATCTTCAGTGTTGAGCCGTGCATGTAGGAGTGGAATAGTGCAGTGCAGGTTGCTTCCTGTAGCTTGGCTGGCAGTGCATGGCCCAAACCAGTGCCTTGCAATTCGACGCTATCACCATAACCACCACCAGTTCGTTTTGCCATGTCATATTTTTCATTTGCTGGCTGCACTCCACACCGTCCTTCCTGACTTGCAGTAACAGAGAAACATGGCCGAACCAATCCCTCCTCAACTCGTGGTCGTTCTGTAGTGAGCTGCATAGCTGCATGAACGCACTAGTGCTAGTGCGGTATTGGTGCCCTCTCCCCCCATGAGTACTTAACTCTGCTGCCAAACAAAATGTTAGATATAAGAAATGCCCTGCGACTCTCGTCTGAAGTTGAATTCTGCCTCGAACAACACGAATCTCAACCCAGTTCATCAGCTCAGAAATAAATTATCGCTCGGCTCCTGAAACGCTGACCAAAAAAGCTTTCGACTCAAGTCAACAACCCAACGTTTTTTTCGAAGGAAAAAAAAAACAAACAAGTTACCGCCGGCGGCTCCTAAGACCTCTACAGCTACTCGAAAGCCTTACCAAAGTCTCGAAGTCGACTATAAAGAATCTTATATATATATATATATATATCATTGGTCAGTATCTAGGCTCTCTGAACTGTATATATCAGGTCGTCCATTTCCTAACATTTTGCAGGGGTTGCTCTCACCAGAGGCACCAAATAATCACGCTGGCGAAACGATATATTCCAGTAACAATGTCCCACCCAACAACACCACCTAGCACTGCTGGGTACTCTTTTGTTTCTTACCCTACGGATTACATCTATGGCCCGGACCCCCGTAATCACGTAGTTTCGCAGCCACAACCGATCCAAGCAATTCAGATGCATCAAATGGAGCTTCCTGGTATCCAAACAGGGGCACCAACTTACCAACCCTATTATCCATCAAATATCGCATATGCACATATGGCTCCGATGGGGCAACAAACACCACCAAGTGGCCCAAGCCCTATGCTCGCACACTCACATCTACCGCCAAGTCCAATAATGCACCATCCCCATGGAAACCCTCCACCAACACCACCAAGCCCAGACCGGTGCAGCGCAGATACGAAGGTTATGCGACATATCCTGACTGCAATGACAAAAATGCAAAGCACTATGAAGGATTTGGCCGAGAGACAAGAGCAGATTCTCGACCGAATGAGCTTGCTGGAGCAGCGAGGTAGGCCTATTAATCAAATCACCAATTGTAAAGTAGCCCAAAAGCTAATTTTTTGTTCAACACATAGTCGGAAGAATTGATGACGGCATCAGCACGCTATTGCAACAATCCGAGGTTATTGTGGAAGATGGAAAGAACATCAGGGCTAGAGTTGATGATAGCGATAGGTTAGTTGGACTCTTTCTTTGGACATCCGATCGTTCTCGAGCTAACGGGTTCTGATCTCGATAGTCAAGATGCATTCGAAAACAGACTGACAGCCTTGATGGATGGGGTTGTAGAGAAACTGATTGGTGGGATTGGTGACGAGATCAAAGACATCAAACGACTAGTGAAGGACACCGAGAAATACGTCCGAGTTGATCCTTTCAGCTGGAACGGCAAAATGGCTCTGGGACAACGCTATCGAGAGGCCATCAGTTCTGAAGGAGAAGAAGAAAAAGAGGTCAATGCTTGATTTCTGGATCTATTCTTCCTTCTTTTCCCTTTATCAGTCATCATCTGCAGTTTTGTTTTTTGGGCAGGAGCATATTCGGAGTGTACTCTTACAGGATTTCTTTGATGGTAAACTCGTTGGGCAGGCTTATTTGACTTTTTGTATCTATCTTTTTTTTTTTTGGTCATACCTTAACTTGCGGCTGGCTGGCTTGTTTTTCTTTTCTTTGTTTATTATTTTATTTCCCCCCCCGGGTGTCCTGGCTACACTATTTCTCCTTCCTTTTTTTATTCTGGCGTATTTTGTTTCATAAGAGTTACTGTGGGGAAACAGTACTGGGTGGTCCTTTTGCGATATCCAAAGAACTTTGCAATGTTCAAAGAAATAATATTGCTTGAAACAGTTTTTTTCTTCTTTCTCCGCCGCCCTTATCTTCGTGTTGGCATGTGCAGGTCAATCAATCATTTTTGCGATACTTAACTGAAGTATCTCAAAAAAGTTATATTCTGTACCAGTCCTAAAGCGGGGATTTCTACATGAACATGCGTAGCGGTAGATAACATTTCAACCCATAGGAGCTTTTTTTTTTTTTTCGCAATCGCGGATCGATTCCTGACACCCAAGGCGTTCGTGGTCCAATACCTGAAACTGGGTGACAGTTTATGTGACCTACATAAAAGCCGTTGCATATATTAAGGCACCGATCGAATCGTATCCAACAATCAAAGCAAAAAAACAGGCTAGCTGTCCAGTAGGCATTGAGCCCTTGGGGGGGGGGGGGACAAATCCGTCAGCAGATGTTTTTTCTTTCTTCCCTTGGAAGCTTCTAGTACAGTGCAATTGAGATTAAGACCCTCACTTGCAATCAAGCTGCTAGCTACCTACTGGCTGGCTATTATTTTTTTTTTGCAAAATTGCAACCGCAATCTTGTCTCATTAGTAAAGATCGTAGTAACAAACTGAAAGCTTCGCCGGCGCCGATTTCATCATCCTCATGCTCATGAGTTGATTGCTTTCCCAAGGAATTGGTTGTCATAAAAAGCAAAAATCCCGCTTTGCTGTCCAGAGCTTGTTGCTGCTGCGAGAAGCTGTGGGGTGGGGGAGGACTGTACGAATCGAATTTGGAGAGAGAGAAGAAAACAAAAAGAGCTCTTGCAAATGGAGGTGTTTTGTTAGCTCTGTGCTATGACATCACGTGAAACATTGAGACATCATATCTTGAGTTAGTTACCCGGCTCCTCTTTGTAATCGAATCATTTTTCATGATGCAACACTTCTCGTCTTGCAATGTACTAGCATTAAAGGGTAGCGGGTTGTTGTGGTCTGGTTGAATGACCACGGTGACCACCTAGAGGTTAGAACTACGCTCATCCCTTAGTTTTCCCCCAAATAACGGCTTTCTTGAACTGCTTTGTACAGGCTAGGATGTTAAGTACTGGTTCTGGGTATAGATAGAAAGGAACTATGTTGCAGGGCGGATCTATACAGATCTATCGAGTTCGCGGCTACAAGTACGAGCGGTCTAGTGTGGTCCATGAGTCGAGCTCAATTTATTTACTTTGAACTCGGCTCTAAAAAGCTATGAAAGAAGCAAAAGGGAGGTTTCTACCCACTCGAATGTTCGGTTACATACCAATCCATTCCTTCTCGCAGGATTTGGTGCAAGGATAACCTTTTTTTTGTATCATTGACCACTGGCTCGAGCTACCCTACGAGCCTGTCACTAAAGATCGAGCCTTGCAAGTCTCTGTCTCCCAGGAGCCGAGCCAGCTCGAGCTTATATGTCGGCTCGAGCTGGCTCATGAACCACACTAAAGTGGTCAGACTATTGAGGTACTCGGAAACCGGTCCGGTCTGTGTGCATATGTATATCTCTAGCAATATGGTTCTCGGGCAAAACAAAATCAGGACTAATTGAACTCTACGGGACTTATTTTCTTACCCTGGATACTTGTCCGTAGGAGATAGTTTGACGCACAAGCTTCGAAAGCATGGACCTGTAAATCCGGGAGAAACCCGATCGTCTTCATCCTATTAACACCAGCGAATACAGTAGTTAAATACCCCATCGGAGCTCACAAGTCCCAAAACAAAACAACAAAGAGAGAGAGGGAAAAAAAAGAAGAAAATAAAAACCACCAACAAACCAGCGCAAAAAACAAAAAAAAACCAGTCAAAGAAGGGGAAAATCACAACTCAAGGCCTATTCTCTAAAACCAACCCCCCGCGCCTACGACCTCCTCAAGCTCCGAATGACCATATCCAACTTCTCCGCCGCCTCCTCCCGCGCCCTCACGGCCTCCAACCGCTGCGCCTCCGCCTCCTTGTACTCATTCTCGAGGTTCCGCAGGCGCTCCTGCTGCTCGTCCTCCGACACGCCGATGCCTGGCAGCGAGGTGATCAGGAACTCGATCTGCTTGGACTTGAAGATGAGGTCGCGGGCGAGCTCGATTTTCGCGGCTAGGGCTGTTAGCGTTGCGCGATAGGAGACGGGGGGTGGTGGGGGCTAGGTACCGTCAAATGTGGCTTTGTCGTCGATTACGGCTGTAAATGTGTGTGTTAGTTTTGAAGGGTCTGGGGGGGGAGGGAGGGAGGGGGGGGGGGGATAACCGTTCTCGTCTGTGACTTTGGCTTCGCCGCCGACGGGGACCGCGTCGTGGTGCGTGCCGACGTAACGGAGGGCGCTGAAGAGCTGGGTGGCCATCTGGGTGTGTGTTAGAACTGCGGAGATGGAGTAGGGAGAGGGTGTGTGCCTGATCGATTGCATCTTGGAGCTGCGAGAGTCGGTCAGCCATTGTGGTTGTGTGGAGTGGTTGTGGTTGAGTGTGTGGAAAGCAGGCAGGAGTGAGTGTTGCACACAGAGCACACCACAACCACACAACACTCTCCACCAACACTCTCCACCACAGAACATCCCCACCATCTCCCCCACACCTCAACACCTCAACACCTCAATTCCCCCAGAAGATGGCCCAGAAACCGCCCCTCACGCTCACCGCGGAGCTCGAGAAGCTCGAGCAGAGCATAACTCTCACCCTCCAAGGCAAGTTTGCACCCCCGACACCCCCGCCTCTCCTTCCCTTCCTCGCTCCTAACACCCCCGTGCCCCCGCAGAGATCGACCACAACTTCAGCAAAACCCACCGCATCGTCACAAACTCCATTATACCCATCGTTGAGCGCTACGCCAAAGAATCCACCGCCGTCTGGGAAGGCTCAAAGGTCTCCTCCCCCCCCCCCCCCTCTCTCCCTCTCTCAAAATCAATCATTGACACTTCTCATAACACACCCATAGTTCTGGAAGCAATTCTTTGAAGCCTCCGCCAATGTCGCGCTCTCCAACTACCAAGAAGAAGAAGAGCCCAACTACGGTGAGCCCACCACAGTCGCCGCCGAGGGCACAACCTACGTCACGCACGACTCGTCCGCATTCCCAAACTCGTCGCCGGCCAACTACGAGCGCACCCGCGGCGCCGCTGCTGACGACGACGGGGACGAGACACTGCAGACAACCGCGACGACGGAGCACCACGCTCAGGGAGACGCAGATAGTGACAATGACGATGATTACCTGCTCGACGACTCGATGCTCGACTCGCTGAACCTCACGGGGGCAATCACGCACCACTCCACGCCCAAGCCGAAGGTGGGCAAGCCATCACAGCCGCAGCAGCAGCGAGCGGGGCAATGGGCCAACATCGAGTCGCCCTTCGAGGCATTCAAGAAGGAGCTCACCCCCGACCCCTTCCCCGGCGGCAGCGGCAGAAACGACGCCGCCGACTCCGACTCCGACACCAGCCTGACCGACTCCCTCCTCCTCCCCTCCACGCCGCCCACAAACCGCAGCCGCCGCCCAGCACCCACGCACGACCCCAGCACGCCCACACCCAGCACCTCCTCCCCCTTCCTCCCGCCCACACTGAACACAGCGCGCAAGACCCCCGGCGGCGACGCCCTCCTGCACCGCGTGCTCGACAAGAACTGGCGCGTCCAGGCCACCCCGCTCGGAAAAGCCCCCGCCACAAAATACCGCACCACCACCACCACCGGCGCAACACCCCACAGCACCCGCCGCCTCTTCACCACCACCCACCTCGACCCCGACTCGGACGACGACGACCGCTCCCCCGAGAAGCCGCAGCTGCACACCAAGCACCTCTTCTCCCCCTCCCCCCCGCGCGCCGCCCACCTCAACCTCGGCCCCAAAACACCCACCACCTCCAAGGCCAAAGGCAAAAACAAAGCCTCCGACCCCCACCCCTGGGACAACGCCGCCGCCGCCGCCGGCTCAGACGACGACGAAGAAGACAGCGACGACAACATTCTCGGCTACAGCCCCCCGCAGACAATCCAGTTCTCGTTCCCCGCGAGCAAGCTCCTGGCCACGCCGGCGCGCGAGGCGAGCAGGAGGATCGTCAAGGATATACTGATGACGGCGGGGGCGGGCGATCTGAGTGCGAGCCAGGGCGGGAACAGCTTTAGTAGTCCGCCGTTTGTCAGTGGGAAGGGCGCGGGGCGGTGGGCGGATAGTGATGAGGATATCTTTTAGCTGCGGGTTGGGGAGGTCGGGGGCAGGGGTGGGGAGTGATGGGATGATGGGGAGGGGGAGGGGGGGGTAATTGTATATATAGATGATATTATTCTGGTTTTTTTTTTTTTTTTTTGCTGCTTTTGCTTTTGGCTTTGTTTTGATAGTAATGGGTAATAATCACTAGGGGGACGGAGAGCGTGCTTATTCATGAGTGATCACTCGCACATGTACAAGACGGGAAATGATTGCTTCTGCATGTATTGGTCGCACACCACTATCTACCGAACAACTTAATATTAATCCTTCCTTCCTTCCACCTCTTCCGCCCACCCCGAGGTCAGAGTCAGCAACAACCCAAACCATCCCTACTATTCTATCAATTGCACACATCCACCCCATCCACCCAGGCTCTTCCAAACCAGCCTGCCTGCCCAAACATGTCCTCCTTAACTTCCGCCACATGCACCGCGCTTCAAACTTCTCTCCATTCCCTCGTTTGGACAGTCGCAGGTTAGTATGCACTTGGACATACAACAACCAGGGGCCACTTAAAATTTGCTTGCTCGGGTAGACCGTGGTGCACCTGTGGCCGAGCATCTTATCGGATCTACATACATAGTAAAAGCCGCATTTTAGCCCCATCAGTTGGAAGTAGATCCTTAGAGATCAGACAAGGTACTCGGCTACAGGTACATACATTCTCGGCTACAGGTATACACGGTCTACCGAGTCCCCCTCGCACTATACAATTAATGAATTAAACAAAAAAAAAAAAAAAAAAAAAATTCCCCCCCGCACTCAGTAGTCTCAAATACCTCGAGTGATAATCCATGACACACCTCTACCCCCCCTCTACCCCCCTTTTCCTTTTCTCCTCTCGGAGAATAAAACATAAAATCAAAACAGCCTCCGGTATTACTTCCTCTGAGCTTGCCACGGAGTAGTAAAAAAAAAAAAAAAAAGAACAAAAGGTACTGCAACGGCGGCCCGTTACTACCCCCACTCCTTGAAGGTTCGAACCCAGGACCTCACGGTCCTGACCGAACACACAGTGTCTCACCCGACCGCTCGCCCTTGTTGGTACTGCGTGGGAGGTGATATTCTAACCTTGGTGGTGTGTGTCAAGATGAAGCGGGACCCCTAGCCCTGGGATTTCAAAACTTGATGCACTCGATGGGATGGCCGGGGGGAGTAGCTTAAAGAGCGAGAGACACAAACCTGTTGTCATATCGATGCTCTACTATTTTACAAGTATTCAAGACCGTCAAAATATAGAGTGGTGTGGCGCAAGTAAATCAACTAGGTATTCTAATTCTACACTCTCGCACCATCCAACAGTCTACAATATAAATAGTCAATTGATTCATTCCCCTCGCAGCACATCTCTTTATAAACCTTAAAGCCCACAAATTGATATCCCACACCCAACCACTAGGGCCCCAAATACTTCCTCGCGCTCTATCATCACACACACCCTCCAATCAGCCCCACTCATCGTCACCACTCACTCACAACCAAAAAAGAATCCAAAACTCACCTCCTGCAAAATGCCAACCTGCCTGCTCGCCCTGATAAACATATCCCGATACTGCTCCAGACTGCTATGCACTACATCCCCTCTTGTCATGGTGCCCTCGCAGATGCGCTTCATCTTCTCCTCCATCTCCTTGCGCAGGAAAGGCTTGCTGAGGCTGTTGTCGAACCCGATCTTGTCGTAGCCCTCGACCAGCGCGATCCCGAGATTGCTGGGTATGAACTCTAGCATCCCGCCTCTTCCGCCGCCTGCTGCCGCACCACCCCTACCACCTCCTCGCGCTGCTCCTCCTCGACCGCGGCCGCGGCCACGGCCTCTTCCGGCGGCGGCAGGTTCATTGTCCACTTCCTCTTCTGCGTCACCGCCGCCGCTACCGGCACCGCGGGCCTTGGGCTGCGCAAAAACATACATCCTCTCCGTGATCCTCGCAATATGATCTGCCATAGTGGCATCCGTGCCAATGCCGTTCGCATCCATCAGCGCAATCAGCTCCGGCTCCGTCAGATACGCGGGGGGGCTCGTCTTCCCCTCCGTGATATTCGCCTCTGTCGGGATGAACCTCTCTCCGTCTCTGAATTCCGGGAGTATCTGCGAGGAGACCCATTTCTCGTAGATGTAGACGTCGAGGTAGTTGCGCTCGCGCACGACAAGGCCCGAGGCGTGGAAGCGCTCGTCGCCGTACTTGATGTTGACCGTTGTGGTTTCGCCAATTGCATCTTCGGAGCAGCAGGCGAGGAAGCGGCGGGTGATGAGTTCGTAGACTTTGCGCTCGTCGGCGGTGGCGAGGGCGGAGGGGGCGACAAAGACGACGGGGTGGATGGGGGGATGGGCTTTGTCGTTATTTTTGCCCATGCGGGGTTGGGAGAAACCGCCGTTCATGAGTCTGTATAACGTAGCATATCAATCATTGATATCCCGGGAGTGAATATAAGAATTATAGAATATGCCATACCCTCGAGCGAACTGCCCCCAGCTCTCACTCTGTGTCTGTTTCTCCACAAGCGCACGCAGGTCAATTGCTTTATCAAACTGGTCCGTCTCCGTTCTAGGATAACTGATGAACCCCGATATATAAAGCTTCTCCGCTATCTATATAGCACACATCAGCAATCCCTTGACTCGACTTGATGACTGGACTCGATAACACTTAACGCACCGTCATCACAAGCTGCGACGAAAGGCCCAACAGCCTACTCCCCTGCTTCTGCAGCTCCACCGTCGTCAACGGCAGCGGCTTCCTACGCAACCATCAGCCAAACCCAAAGATGAAAAAGATGAAAAATGCAGATAGATACCATTTCCTAGCGGGCTTCGCGACTGTGCTTATGACGGTGGCATACTTTTCCAGCAGACACCGCTCAAACAGGATGACCGTGCTCATCCTGTCAAACAGCCGGTGCCGGTCCCAGTTGAACGTGACATGGACATCGTCCCTCTTATGCATAACCTTGATGCACCAGAAAGGCTCCGCAACAAAGTTCTTGACCTTGTGATACCGGTCCACCACGAACCCCAACGTCGGGAACTGACAAGACCCTACCCACCACCACCCACACACACCTCGCCGTCAGCACACAAAACCCAAACCCCACACTCCGCCCCAAACCAAAACCAAAACCAAAAAAAACCCACCATAGCTCACAATCTGATCACTCCCCAGAATAGTCTTCAACGCCGTCGTCTGCCACCTCGTGAAGGCCGCGCCAATCCTCAAATCCAGCTCTATCCTCGCCGACACTGCCGCCGCCTGTTTTTCATCCAGGTCTATGGGGTTCTGTGCCGCATGCAAGATGTGCGCGCGCTCGATATTCGAGAAGCGCGCACGCTTGACCATGATCCGTGGGTTGGCCTTGAGCGCAATGTCGCGCACTTCGGTGCCAATGTATTCGCCTTCGCGGTCGCAGTCGGTCCAGATGAAGAGCATTGATGCGTTGCGGGCTTCGTGAGTGATGTTGGTAGCCACATCTTTAGTTTTTTTCTGTGCGGGTGAGCGAGCTGGGGTTAGTGACGGTGGTGGTGGTGGTGGATTACTACTACTGCGGCGGCGGCGGGCGGGCGGGTGGGTGGACTACATACGCCAATGACCTGTACCGTGCGGGCTTCAAACAGCGCCCCCGGCGCGCACGAGCTCCACTTGCGATGCTCATCGTCGAAATCCCACTCGACCGTGTGGCCCAGCACCGATGTCATAGTCACCGCGCACTCGCCCCATGGCTGCGCGAAGCGGTACGTAAAGTCGTAGTTCTTGATGTACTTATTTTGGGTGGTCCTTACCTACATAACCCAGCGAGCCAAAAAAAAAAAAGACTTCACACATCAATCATCTATACCCCCAATCAACAGCAACACGTACAGAGGAAGAAATTCAAGTATATATTACATTCGTCCGGCCACCACTCATATGCTGCGACACAGCCTTTGCAATCGATGGCTTCTCGGCGATACAGAGGATCTTCTTGGGTGGCATCTTGCACGCGGTTGAGGTTGAGGCTGTGGTTGTAGTTTTGGCGAGATATTTCTTTGCGGATGTGGTAAGAGAACGGCGTTGCATGGGGTGCGCGCGGGTGTTCTGGTAGACGCGGAGGGGGAGGGAGGAGGAGAAGGGCGGTGGAGAGGAGGGGAGACGTGACGTTGGTGCGTGGGCGACGCGAAGGGTTAGGCGCTGTCTTACTACTTTACGCGACGTGTGCGGTGAAGTCATGGCCTGTCACTCGGTGTGTGGGGTCGAGCAGCGGGGGTCAGTGAGGTGAGTGAGGTCTCAGGCGAGGTGAAGTGACGTGAGGTGAGGTAAGATGGGAGACGGTGCTGCTACCCTTTTTATTCACCTCTCAATCCTTCTCGACGGACAGATGAAACTGTGAATAACTGTAGATAGAGATGAAGCGATGCAATGGTGATGGTGGTGTTGTTGATGGTGGTGGTGGTGGTGAACATGAGAAACATGTACGGTGTCCCTACATGTAGGTACGTTTCCGCTACGTATTCCGCTTGTCCCAATCGGTCGTTCAATCTATATACATGCGCCACAACGGAGAGGGGAAAGCAACTGTTCAGCATTGTTGTTTGTGGCTATATAGATCAATGATACTAGCTGCCGAGGGCATGTATACTCTAGTTCTTAGTCGTAACCAAAAATGCCACTTTTCAACATGCTCCTAGACCATCAATTGTCTATTAGCTGAAAATTACAGTATTACACTTCTAGCATGAGTTGTGTTGGTTTTGTTACATTGAGTTGTAAAAAATGCGCCAAGACCTAAATCTCTAAGTCTCTCTACTTCTAGCTCATGTAACTTCTTCCACATTTGACTTCAGGGAGTGCCCTCTTAGATTTATTAAATTTGATAGCCAATATTTCACACCCACCCCCCCCCCCCCCACAAAAAAAAAAAAAAAAAAAAAAAAAAAAAAAAGCCTTGTTTACTATTGATGGCAATTGTGTTGTGGGTGGTGGTTGCATTTAGACCAATTTTTGGCGGGTTTTGGTGCGGTTTGGTTGCCTTCCCATGATTTACGACCTCGCGACATCTCTAGCGTGCCTAGTCTTGCTGTTACCTGCTATTTCTAGTTCCGTTGCATACCGCCCCCGCTGCCAACCTGCCTTCAGTAGCAGTACTGGTAGAGCGAGGATACAATAAACAAGATGGAGAGAGCACCTCGAGCATTCTGCAACTCGCTTAACTGGACGCCTTCCCGTAAGCTATAGCGAGCGTTCTATCGCCGGATAGATCAAATTTTGGTGTTCTAACGAATAGAACAGTGTGTCTATGTGTTTCTTATAGACCCCCCCCCCCCTAGGGGGGGGCTCTATTTGATTCATGAACTCTATCCATTTTCTATCCGTTGCAATAGGCAAAACACCTTACTAGCGCGAGAAATAGTCCCCAAAAATGGCTCCGCGATACCCAATTTGTATTAGATTTTTAGGAATCTACATCAATCACCATATGCTTACGGGAACCTGGTCTATTCGAAAACCATACTCTATTGCGATAGAACACGTTCAATAGCTTACGGGAAGGCGTCCACTGTAAAAGGCTGTAAATATTCGAGTTAATTCCCATCGCCTCGTTTGGAAATAAGTCTAGGGCATTGACCGCTGCAAAAGATGTAGTTACACAGTCATCACAGCATATCACTCGTTTACCCGCGGTGGCTCTCTTTACATTTCACCCTTGGCGTAGCGATTGAAATGCTCCCCACCCCCAGGTTTACTGCGGCACGCAAGTATAGCTGGTCCTCTCCTCAATGGAGCCTGTAATATAATAGGGCAACTAATTGGACATGAAGTGACAGTATAAGTATGAAAGGACCCTGACCCTATAGCTAGATCTCGAACTTCTCAATTCTTGAAAAACATAACCATTGCGCTTTCTCATAGTCGACGTATATAGCGCACTAGGTTCCCCCCCTCTCCCGGGCCCCAGACATTAACCACCTTTACCTTAGATCCCAAAAAAGAAAGGGAAATGAAAGAGAAAGAGACAAAACATAATAGAATAGAAATGTTCCAATTCCCATGCGATCGCGGTAAAAATGAAAAAATAAATAAAAAACAAGAATTTTTTTGATGGGGATGATATAACAAACAAAAAAAAAGAACGCCCCCTTTGTCCGCTCTCACACATACATAACCAAATCAAACGACCAGAAGGGGGGGGGGGGGGAGAAAAAGTTACAAGAAGGTATATAAAAAAGCAAATGATTGAAGTGTAGGACGCCGATATGGGCTGCTTGTGCCCCCAGTCATTACAAAAACAAAATCAAAAGATAACCTCGTTATGGTCAATGAGAAACTGGATCGCGTTGTTCTTCGCGTGCATGTCGGTAATCTCACGCTCGTCGGTCGTGTGTCGCAACAACGTTGGTGCGAAAACCACTGCCAGATTTCTTGTTGTCATAAGATTCTCTTCCTTCCTCGCGGCAACCCTGAACGGTGTCAGTCAACTCAAACAAAAAAGCGTAAGAGAGCAATGTGACCTACCTGGCCAAGTGGAACACCACAAACTGTAAACAGTCCCTGTGAATGGAAGGAAGTTCATCAATCAGGTCCTTTATAATTTCTACTCGCTTTTCATCCTCTGGTTCATCTATAGAGGAAAAAAAGTCAGTATCAGTAATCGATTCGAGGCTTTGATAAGGTCCATACTTGTTGTTTCAACGAAACGCTCATAGATCTCATATGTGAGGAGGGGGTTCGGCAAGTTCCGGAAATATTGCTTGAGCACACTCGTTACACCGCAAATGTCGACATTGCTATCGAATTGTGGATCTTCGCCCCTTTCAAACGCATCCTGGATCTGGCGCATTTGCGAGGCGCCCCCGGACTTCCTGTAGATTCCTTCAAAGTCCATTCCTCGAATTTCAACCTCTTGGATGCATTTCTGAACGACATTAGGTATCCGGTTACCCTCGTATTCGGCTCGCTGTTCGAGTTCGGTACCGAAAAGTCCAACTGTAACTGTCAGGGAAATGAAGCAAGGACAATCACCAAGGCTTTGGGGAACACTTACGAACACCGTTATCTCCAAGAGCATTAGAAGATCCGGACCCGCCTAAAGTGTTTGTACCACTCTTGTTGTTCTTCGCCCAGCCCTTTCGTGCACCGAAAATCTTGGCACCAGGTGCGTCTGGTGCGGCGACAGATGTGACCTTCCGCAAATCAGGCGAGTCAACACAATTCGTCCAATTAATAAAGTTGCATCTCCCCCGGGGGCACAAACCTTATTAAAGCCTTTCCCAGCTCCCTTCATGATTGAAGCGCTTCCCTTCTTCCAGAAAGTCTTTTTCGGTTGTGCGCCATTCTTCAACGTAGTAACCTTCTGAGCTACTAGAACCTCGGCCCCATCGTTGGCATGAAGCTGTGATTGTGAGGATTGTAGTTGGGTTGGCTGGTGTTGTAGTGGCTGCTGCTGGTAATCCTGGACAGGAATGGGAATTGAAATGCTTGACATTGACATCGACGCTGAAGATGTATTCGCAGTCGGTGGCCGTTTCTCTTCCGATGAACCCTTCATGCTTTCTAAGATATCCATGGGATTTCCGGTAAAAATCCCCAATCCATTAACGGGTGCTTTATTAGCCTTGAATTGACCCTGAATCCGTCTCGTGAGTTCATTGTTAAGATCAGCTAGCTGTGCATTCTTCAAATTAAGCTGTTCGGTGTCCTGTATAGTCTGTTCGCGAGTATGGGCAAACATGTTGACCTCTTCAACCAATTGATCTCTTTGAGTGACAAGACGCTGGATTTCTGTTTTCAAGGTTGCCTTTAGATCTTCTAACTCTCGTGTTACACCACGGATGAGATCAGACTTCAGTTCTTCCATATTCAGTGGTTGCCTGTAGATATTTAGTAGATTTTCATCCATGAGATCCAAAAGATACTGACCCATCCTTAGCAGCATCAACCCTTTCTTTAATTACCATGAGCTCACGCAAAAAGGCTTCCCTTTCAGTTTCCAACAAAGCAACCGTGTTCCTCTTTTCCGTGATATTGGAGTCAAGGGCCTTTGCGGTTCCCGCTTGCTGCATATAGTTATTAGTATACCCTAGAATTCTTTTCCGGAAGTTAACTTACAGTTAGTTTAGCCTCAAGCTCGGCAACTCTTAGCATTGCACGTCGAAGTTCTTGTTTGAGGACGATATTCTCCTCTTTGGCATCCAGCGACAAAACCGGGCTGATATCTGTACTATATGGAATGTATCCTGGATGACCGGCACTTGGTGATCTTGGCCACTTTGGCGAAGAGCTAGTTCTAGCTGCCAAATCACTGAAGCTTCGTCCATGTCTGACGGCATTCGATACTCTTCGGAGAATTGAGGCCTGGTCACCTGCACCGAAGACTCTTGCAATATCTTCATCCATACTCAAATCACTTACTGGCGATTTGAAAGGATGCGGCAAGATTGTTGATGAAAGATCATAATTTGTCATCAAGTGTAGATGCTCGCTGCGAGTAGTGGCATGTGCAGTTGAGGGACGAGGATGGGATACGGGTTTTGATAAGAAGGGGGGTAATTGTTGACTCGAAGAGGATGAAGGAGTGTCCTGGTAATTGGCACTGGGAATAATGGCCCCAGTGTTGATCTTGATACCGGGTGGCCTAGATTCACTAGCTCCTTGGGCATTAGAAATTGCAACCTCTGGCGATTCGGCAGCAGTTATGGCTGATGCATTCGAGCCTGATGTGCCATGGGATCTCTGGGACCGGCCTGATGAAGAATTTGAATGAATAGGCGACTCGAAAGATTTCTTGTGCACAGATGCCGGAGATGTCACAGGTGGCTTGTATGAGTCTCCTCTGGGTGGTATTTCTGGATGGACTGCTGGCGGTGGCATGTCCAGGTCCAATGGAGAAAATGAAATCGAGATCTCATGTGAATAATCATCATCTACAGATCTGATTGTTCCCACTGACTTCTTCCTCTCATTTGGCATCTCTCCAAGCTTGAAATTCTCTCTCTTCTCTGGAGAATTTTGATTTTGAGAAATCATCGATTTTTGTGAAGGTGCCTTAATACTCTCATTCTCCTTCGAATAATACGCAGATGGGTTATAAGCCTCACTCGAGAGATATTCCTTTTCCAACCTTTCCCGGCCGGAATCATGCGATTTTCTGCTGATATCTTGCCCGTCTCCACTGCCTGGGTATTGACGAGATCCTTGAGACGGAACATATGGACGTCTTACTTTGTCGGTATCTAGGTGAATTGATGGTTCGGATATATTGCGTTCAAAAGATGGACGTGTATTGGTTAACTGATTTCGACCTTGGTCTCGCTCGTGAAGATTCTGATAGATATTGTATGAAGATGATCGGTTCGGTCTATATGTCGTGCTAGGTAGGGGATCCGGAGCAGGCGGTGAAGGGTCAAGAACCACTGGAATGAACGAATATGGATCATATGTCCCATTGCTGGTTGAGTTATCCGCCGAGTGTTCCGAGACTTGAGAATTTTGTGAATATCGTTTATACGAGCGAGGGGTGGTGCGAAGATGATTTTCTATATATACAAGTCAAAATAAAGCTTTAAACATGTCTGTTGGGCTTAATGTTATACCTGGAGGAACAAATCCTAACGGTGACAGCTGATCAGGGGTGTGGCCTGATCTTGAAGATATAGTTCTGGTGTTTGGTGGCCGTGGCCGCGGTGATAGTTCCGTTGGAGTTACATGGCCATCTGAGGGAGAATCATCCTCCACTGGCAAAGAAGGGAGAGACTTGTCTAACGAAAGCATCGGTGACGCCGCATTGCTTCCCAAAGTTGGAGTCTTTGCCGTTTTGTTGCGTTTTCGTCGCCGGGCCATAATAGTTTCGTGACAGCTCATACAAAATATCCCCTGCGACGTTCTAGCATACTTGAGATTTTCAATTTTCCGCTTGCAGTTCCGACATCTGAAACAGCCTGCGCAAAATGCCTGGTCCCCTGTAAGAATTGCGAGGTCCTCGATTTTGTTTTGACAAGCTGCACAGCTGTATGTACAGTTGTTACAAATCAGGGAGCCGTCACCCAGCAACAGCAAGTTAGCATCCGAGTCCAGTAGCGTGTCGCATTTATTGCACCGGAAGCAATCGATATGCCATCTGTTCCCCGCTGCGATATTGTTAGCCAGAGATCATAGGGCCATGACTGCGGAAATTTGGATCGACTAAGATGTACTCACATAGCTCGAAAGCTTTCCCCTCTTCTAGAATCTATTCGCCAGTTAGTAACTTTTTTTTTAGCATGATAGTCGGTCCGTACATTTCCACATCCTTTGCAAGGAAAAGAGTCTTCATCCTCTGTGACTGGTGATTCGGGTTCATGATCGTGATCTGGAGATTCCATAGCTGCCACAAACTATTCGTCCTCCTAATATACCACAGTCGTTAACTCGCGGTATCCCGTCCGGAGCCACGATACCGGTAAGATATATTTCGATTCCTCTACGAACAAAAACAGATTTCCAGCTGGTATTCGTTCGTGCGAGTGTTCTGAAGGGGAGGGGGTGTTGGGTGGAAAGTGAATTCGTAATACCGGGATCAACGGAGGGTGAGCACACAGAGGGTGATTTGTGAGTGTGAATGTATAGTGAAAGATACGGGAAAACGTATAGTGATGGAGCTGCAACTTGGAGAACAATTTGGCCTGCCTGTGTCGCCCCCGGATTCCCGTCGTTGATGATGGCGGAGGAGATTGGAGATTGGTGTGGTGGTCAGGGACGGGGTTTCACGTAGAAAGCCGCGATGTCTATCTGCTCAGCCGCCTACTACTTCTTTTGGAGGTTGAGTGCGGGTTTCCAGTCTAGCGGACCGACCACGGCTACAGCTACGGCTACAGGAGAGGGACAGGTTTCCAGGGCCTCAAGCGCACTGGACGGACAGGTGCGATTATGTGGAGCCTTACTTGTTCTTCACTTTTCTCTCCCTGAGCAGTGCAGCAGCAGCAGCAGTAGCTCTCGCTTGTTGTATGCAATGTATGCAGTGTATGCAGTCGCCTTTGCTGTCGACGGCCGAATCAGTTAGGGTAGTGGTCCTGCTGTTGCTTGGTGCTCCTCTTCCTATTGCTCCTTCTGTCCCGACACTCTTGGTTCTTCTCTGGACCGTGGTCTTGGATTTGTACTTGAGTGTAAAGTAAGAGCTCTGGTCCAGAAATCGGCTGATGGGGTTTGTTGTAGGGGTCTGAACTTGCAAGGGAAGTCTTTGTCGATGGAGGAATGCTACATACAAGAAAGCCCCCAGCTTTTCACCTTAACTCATTCTTTTATCTTTGAGGAGCAAATCTCACAGAAAACGTGTTCCTCAATAGAATGGCAAAGGAATGGAACGTCCCCCATGCCCCTTTTTTGCTTTGGCCCCGCCCTGATTGACTGATAGAATACCACCACCCCTCTTATTAATAGCTAACTACAACCCACCCCTCTCCTTCCTCGTGCTTCTGTTAAGGCATCATGGGTATTCTGTGCCTCACTTATCCACATTATCGATATCATGAATATCCCCCCCCCCATGTCCCCGCCTCCCCGCCTGTGTGCGCGCGTGTGTGTGTACCTGAAATCTCCATTACCTGAGCTTTCAGGCTTGGTCATCGCTGGAGGTGAAATTAAGACGCTAGTGCGGAAGGACCATGAAGCGAGTTCGCAACACTAGCACGTTCCACCGTTCCAGGAATCCAGGGGCTACTTACATATCTAATATCAACGCAATCGATCGGGAATCTTCTTGGCTCCTTCTTCAAAAGTTTAGTCTTTTCGCGCAACCCGCGCCTAAACCTCGGTAGACACTCAAACGGCTGTGGCCATTTTGTTTGACGCGTCTTTCAGAGGCACTGAGTATAATCGAGGAAATTATTTCAATGGGACAACACTGTAGTAAGTGTGGAGCTTAGATTACTGCTTTAATTGTTCCATTCTACAACTGTAAAGCATAAACATATGCCAAGCTTATCATAGTACCTACTCTAGTGCTCTGAGTCTCTGGTGCCTATGATTTTCAGGTCCTGGTATCACGAGAGTGAATCTCTTTTTTGTCCACTCGAGTGTGCACCAAATAACGCAACACGCGCCACGATCTGAGGATCGTCAAGGATCCCCCGATTTGAAAACGCCCCAATGAAAGGGAAACATTTAGTTAATTAATTACTCATAGGTAAAGTATTTCTACCAGCCACAATTTTTCACTCTTATTGTGGGCGCAAAAACCTGTCGCACATTCACATTGGGCTCCACGTTTGCATACTGAACTCACCGTTACTGATCCGCAACATATATTAAAGATCGACAAAATATACAGATTGAGTGTTAAATTTCGGTTGGATGCATATCCCGACTGTCAGAGATTCCACCATCCTGTTAAATCTCATCTGTCACATCTGACGAAACAACCGTCGCTGTTTCAAATAAAGTATCCAAACAAACTTCAAACGGTTCCCGGGGTGATACGGGGAGAGCTACCAGCGGACTAGCAGTCGCACTATGAATTCGCTCAGAAGCTTAGATAGCTCCCATTCACGGCTCACTGAATCCGTGAATGTAACCTAAACTTCTCACTCATTGCACAAGAGAAGAAACACATAACTGTTACCAACATACCTTCTCGGCGCTTGTTAACGAGACATAGGATTTGCAGTCTCAATACTCAGCCATAACCGGTTCTGAAGTCGATCTCCTAGCCTTCGTGATATTTACACAAGCTTATACGACGCATTAGGGTACGACATACCGTTCGTTTCTTCCCTGCAGACCTTTCCATGTCAGTAAATCCGCTGTCCAAGTAGCTGGGATCTGTAGGTACGAATTAGGCGTAATCGTTGCCGGGGCCGGGATCAATAAGTGGCATGACTCCGTCTAAAGGCAACAATCAATACTCTGATAGTATGGGACAGTAGGCTGCACATAGTAGTTGCACATAATATCTTCGCATGGAGTTGACTGTGTTCGTACGAACCGTGAAGTTACCTAATCTCAAAAGCAGCATGTTGTAAACGTACTCAGGCAAGTGTTCCAAGACATACTTTTTCCCGAGACATCTATGGCGAATAGGTACTCTAGAATGGTTACATACATATTGAGCCATAAACTTATCAGCCCTACCTATTATAGTTATTGCTTTTTCCAAGGTAAAGGGGTGGTGGTGTGGTGACAACCAGCCAATACGGCGGCGTCTTTGCTTTTTAGTGGATGTTCCAATGTTCAGGTCGAGTTACATACCTACATACATTTTAACATAGGGTAGAGTGGGTACAGGTATCAACGTGCATGCACCCTTCATGCGTAGGAGATTACACGTGGAGTGATATAGCCAATGAGAAGGTGCACAATTTTCCAACACAAACCTCTCTTAGGGCTTGCTGTAGCCCCAATTATCTGATTCTTTCCAGAATAGCGTTGTTGTTTTTTTTTTTTTTTTTTTTTTTTTGTCGAAACCTCACCCTGGCTATTTTGCCATTTACAGTGTTGGCCGATACTTCAGAATCATAGCTACGAGCCATGTTCAACAACACTTTTTATGGCTCCCTTGTTTATACGATTCTTCGTGAACATCTAGCTACGTCCGTCCCCGCGGAATCATCAGGAGTTGTGGTAACAGGAAAGCTCAATCGCGGATTGATATATCAGCACATGCTCGTAAGGCAATCTTCCAGAGTAGCCAAACCAGCTAAGGTTTACGTCGGAACGACTATCATAGTAAGATCACGTTTCCAGGTTCTAGGGACAATTTTCCAGGGTTCCGTGCTGTTGGTTTTCTCGTTGCCTCGTTGCGTAGGTACACGCGTCACCATTACCTCCCACTAACTGCGTAAGCCAGGACGTCCAAATGTGCATCTTTCACCATGAATGAGTTTTTTTCCTTTCCTGTTGGTTGGCTAGACCGTAGCAGAATAATCGTGGGTCTGTATTGATTGGCGCAACTGGTCCTGGGGGGCCCGCCTGCGCCTTTAGGTCTGGCTGCAAAATGCCATTCATTCTGCAACCCCAACTAACAAAAAAAAAACCAAAAAAAAAAAACCAAAACCTGCTGATAACCAATCTAGATGTGATTCGAATATGATTACTCAGTACGTATGAGCGATGAGCCCATTGACTAATGCTGATATGTAGCCGAAAATACCCCTCTTACACTACGACTGGCCCGGGCAGATATTTTACTTCCACCTGGATCATTGGATGAGCGAATCAACTAGTGTTGGGAATTTATAAGCACATTCATGGAATATCACTCGGTGAAGTTTATAACTTACAATTGATATTATCATACGAAATAAACAAACTAATCTCGAATTAGTAGTCTTTAATCCTATTCGGGTATCAACAGGCTGATAGTCAGCCTAATCTAGAGAGAATGATGAAACCGAGTGATATTCCATGACGAAGACAAACACTATCCTACGTGCGTGTAAGTACGTCTATGGTACCTTTCTTGGCTCACAGGATTCTCATAGCGCGGTGCCGTAAGGGGTACTCGGAGTCTTCCCGGAGGATGCTTTCTTCATTGGAGTATGCGGTGGGGGAGCGTAACTGTAGGAAACCAAGGGGGATATAAATTTTTATTTCCCACCAACCAGTGATATCCAAAAATATACTTGTCATAGAATGTAGTTTACAAAGTTCCACTTGGTTGCCACTGTAAAAACAAAATAACTACATGTATGGCCAACGCAGCTCAATACACACACAACTCTCGTACCCTGTTCTATCGCCTTTTGTTTGCCCGAGGGAAAGTACTGATGCGCCATTGATGAAACCCAAACATAAAACTTCACTACCCCATTTAGGGAAACATCCGTGAGCCGGAAAATAAAATATGAAAAGGAAAGAGGTAGGAGGGGGATAAGAAAAAATACGAAGATATTGTAAGTAAACCATCCCAAACCTCTTGAGACGTAATCCAGAAAAGAAGGCACATAGGGAATGTCCATGCCAGAACACATATTGACATGTTAAGGCCAGGATGGTATCATAAAGACAAAGGGAATAACCGTAAATAAACAATCCCCCACCCAGAGACTTAGACGCCAAAAAAAAAAAACGAAATAAGTATAAGAGAAAAAGTTTGAAAGTGGGTATATCAGATATAAGGCGCGGCCACAGAAGAAGATCTTGACCTGGTATCATTAACCTCCAATTTCGTCCAATCCTCGCCATCAAGTAATGGCCCAGGGATTCCATCCCATCCAGAAAGCGAAGCAATAGATCCGCTCCTCTGATGATTAGCCAAGCGAGCACTTGAGCTCACGGCGCTACCTGGTGCTGACATCCCAGCAGATCCGGCGTCAGATGATGTAGCCGAAGCCACAATAGAGGCCTTCCTAGCTCCCTCATAAAAAGCAGCTTCAGTTTCCTCTGTCAACGGACCTGGCTCGCCATGAATAGGCCCTCCCAAAATTCCCATATCTACCGAAAGTCGATTACCTTGGGCAGTGGTGGAACCAAGCGATCCGACGGGTGAAGTCTTTTGGAGGATGCGTTGTTCAAAGAACGGTGCATAATCTTCAAATGAGTCTGATTTTGGGCGCGGAAGTGCTCCATTGACTGGTTCTGCATCAACGCCATTTGCAACAAGAAAGGTTGTCAACATATCTATAGCATCTCGAACACCTCCTGCGTTATTCCTGGTATAAGTAAAAGATACAGTTTGGTTTTTCGCGTAGTTTTCTTTGCGCTCAAAATTCATTTCAATTCCGAACTGCCTTCGCATAGGTTCAGTAACTTGGTGGTTGATGGCTTCTCCATGAATTAGATCTTCGAGCTGTTTCGATCTCGATAGTTGAATTTTATGAGATTCGGGAACGTGAGACTAAACTTATTAGATAAAACCGTGAGGATGTTGCTGCTTTAGAAGTGCACATACCAAGAACTCATGAACAGCCTGAGGGATTTGCCACTCAGGACCCTTGATTTTTACCACATCGCTCGCTGATTCAGTACTCGGAAATATGACTGAGCACCCCCATTTTGCCTCGAGATCATCAAATATTTGACGTTGTGCCATCAATGGTCGATGGAGCAACCGTGGCACAATGACGTTTTCCTCCACGATTTCAGCATCAGCCTGTTGAACCATTTTCATAATTTCCGTCTTGACCAGTTCCAAATTCTTTGCGTTTCTAGCTGGCGTCCTGCAGACGACGTTGTCTACCTTGGAATCATCGGATTCCATTCTTCCTGCAGAACCTCTTTCCATTGCATTAGAAAACTTTACGAAAACCGAATATTTTTTCATTATCCTCTGAATGTGTTGCCCGCCGACCCCTATGATGCGCTTGTGATAAGAATCTGGGACATGAAAAGACACTGATGCCGGAAGCTCATGCTCGACCAAATGCAGGCCTAATGCTGCTTGTTCGAAATTATTGGAAACAACATCAATGAAGAAGTTGTATTCGTTAAACGCGTCGAATACGATTTGTATACCAGCTTGGCCCATGATTTTGTTGATTTTGCCGTTCTTCTTTCCGGAAACGAATTCTTTGTGTTCGTTGGCAAGCTCAATCTTTACCCGGGTCTGAAACGGATACTGCTTGACGAGGCGCACTTCACTCAAAATGTGCATAGCGATCTTCACACAGTCGTCTACACCACACATATCAAATGATTGCTTATTAAAAGCAATATCAGCCCCACTAAATGCCGAAATATCGGTGATCATCTTTCTGAGATCTTGCGGCGCCGGTAATGAAGTAAGTTCGCCATGGTGCATGTCCGGAGGGATCATCCACCAGGTAGCATTATAATACTGTCCGCAGATGGCCATAATTGATCGAACTGTACGCTCAATATTGAGGGTTTCTGTTCCTTGGATCCTCATGCAGACATCCCGTTGTCCTAACGATCCGAGGCGTGGCAATTGGACATAAGTTGCATTCGCCTCCATAATCTTCTTGATGTCATCCAAACGTTCAAGGAGAAGGTAATCAAGTTTCGTCATCGTAATGGAGACGTCCTTGACGTAAAGTCTTAGGCCACGACGCTACAGTGGTAATCAGCAATCATTTCT
Organism: Morchella eximia; assembly: GCA_024713935.1. NCBI lineage: Eukaryota > Fungi > Ascomycota > Pezizomycetes > Pezizales > Morchellaceae > Morchella > Morchella eximia. The sequence continues at coordinate 542,203 of JAMGZG010000002.1, forward strand.
ACAATTAAGTTAAGTATTAACCGTACAATGTTGACAAGCATTCTTTCGGCCTTGGCGATATCCTCGCGGCAGCTACCTGTGATGAATACCTGATCCGGGTCTCGTGAGGTAGCATGAGGGGGTCTGTAGCTATAGATACGGGGAAATGGTGGTGGGAAGTATATTGCCGTTCGAGTTTGCGATTCAATGTGCTTGATGTTTTTTCTCCCGCGACCACATATCAAGGATTGCGTGGATAGCTCGACCATTGTAGTATCTAAGACTTGGCCCAGCTAAAAAATTGTAAACAAGATCGATGCCGTGAGGTTGGGATCGGTGTCATGTGCTTACCATATCGTCAATGGCGACAAGGACTCTTGTCTTTGCATGCTCAACGCTTTCATAGTCACCGTAGATTTTGATTTGCAATCTGTTACTTTGGCTGGTGCTATTTCCAAGATCTGCCGCCGCCGCAGCGTCTGCGCTTATCCCGGGGGTCTTCAACAGAAAGATATCCGTTCCGGTAAAGCTCGCTGTGTGCTCTAGATGAGAAAAGAAATTTTGGTTGAAGACATTCTCATCATCATAAATTTGATCACGATCAATGTTCACGTAGGCTGACCTCTGCGCAAACAGTTTTTATTACTAACCTGTTCCCTCTCATCCCCGAGGTCCTCTGGCCAAACTTACTAGTGCGACTGGTGTATTCTGCATAATTACGCCTCTGGCCCGCAGCACCGACTCTGGATGACCAGATAGCCATACATTCGTAATGATCCCTCTCTTAGTCTGTCGATAAGAACCGTGTTGGGGCTCGGATACCGTCAAAGCCGCTTCGCACTTGAACTCCAATGCGTCAGATATCTCTTTACACAACTTCCTCAATGTGTCCACATTCGCCTGGTGTATCGGTAATGAGTATGCAGGGGTGTCGGTATCATTAAAGCGTTCGACTGACTGTATCCATCTCTCTTTCGCTCCCGGGCTTGCCGTAATTATGTCATCGGGGTCCGGGCCTGGCAATATGCTAAAGGGAATGCAAAAAGAGTAGCTAACGGGGTAATTTTCGTCCTTGGATTTTGCTGGGGCCTTATTACTTGGCGAGAGACTAAGCGGCGAGCCGTTGTCGAATACAGGTTTTGGTGGAAGTCCATGGATCGGTTGCTGGTGGTGGTGATGGTGAGGTTGGTGGTGGTGGCCGTTGAACATCGTGAACTGCTACTTCTGACAAAAGCACCCCCTCTTTAAGATGAAAGCGAGGATCGAACACTTTCGGGGTTGTAAAGGGACCAGATATAGGTATTTATGGTGACTTTGTGGGGCGTGACGGTGGTATTTGGTTTCCAAAATTGGGGTTCTCAACACCCAAGACCTTAGATAATGATGATGGGTGATGATAATGAGCGAACAGTGACGATTGATACTAGCAACAACGCGGATGGGAGCTTTTTAATAACCGTAATTGATACAAGAAGGCGAGGCGACACGAAGAGGGGAAGGAGGGAGAAAGAATAAGAAGGAAGCGAAAGAATAAATTGGGGCAAGCGAACTGGAGGTCTTTTATTGGGAGGGGGGGTACGAGTTGGTGGTTGGTGGCAGATGGAAGGGCCCAAAGGAAGCGGCGCTCGGAGAAGACGAGAAAGGGAGGGAAGGGTTATAAAACTTTGACTAGTGTGAACAGCTTTCTCTTCCCTCGTTCGCCTCTTATGCACTTGGTATGTCTGTCTGATTTGGCTGGCCTAAGTGTATCTGTTCGTTCCCATACAGACACTGCAGCAGCAGCAGCAGCAGCAGCAGCAGTGAGTGAACGCGCTTGGGTGTCAGGCAAAGCTAATGAGAGTGAACACAATTATTTCTAAAAGTACAGCGGTCTTCTTGGGTACAGCGTAGTGTGTACGTACATGCACGTACATACACGTGCGTACAATATGTAGGTAAATACATGTACATGTATGTACGAACAAGCCGAGGGCTCTCTCTGATTGATCTGTGGTTCAAAGAATGGGGGTGTAACTGGTAGGCCGAGGAGACAGCGGAATGATGGGAATTGGATATAGAAAGGCTAACACGAGATCTGGGAGATGGGTGATCATGATTAGGATCTCAAGACGACAAACTCTGGGCGATGTGCGTGTGAGGGTGTGGATAAGAGAGTGGAAATTGGAAAATGGAGATCTGCAGCAAATGCCAAACGCGAAGCACAGGCCACCACCACCACCACTTGGTAAACACCATTACTTCCACCACTACCGCCACCACACAATTCACCATCACGAAAAACAAGAACTTGGCGGTTGATGTCCTGGTTCTGGAACCACGCGAGAAAGGGGAGCGGATGGATGACATTGGATTGTAGCAGTTCATCGGTTACGACTTCTTTCTCTGTGTTACCGAGCCAGACGCAACGGCGGAACCTCCTGCAGCTAGAGGCACTTATGCTTCCCTCCATCGTGGGTGACGAGAAAACTTGCCGCTCAGGAAGTCTGGAATTCTGACGTTTCCCACTGAGCTTGGGTAGACCCACTGAGAAAACCGCCGCTTAGTTCTTGACCGGCGGTAGGCGACTTTACTACATGTACCTAGTACTGTCATCACTTGTGCTTAATCATAACAATGACATATTCTGCACGCCTCGGACTTCAATGTCAGAGAAACCGTCATAGATATCACACGACCCGACAAGGAGGTTCTTGCTGAGAATTTTCTCAATTTCAAAGCTTCTGCATTCCCATTTGTACCGAAAACCCACTGCTTTTAAAGCTCGTGATTAAACTGAGTGTGCACCTCCCGCTAATGGTATTCTTACGGTAGTTCCTAGGCACATGCACTTTACTCTAGATAGTAGTCACCTTAACGGGCTAGAGAATGTCTATCGGGGGCGCAAACGAAACAATTCGCTTCGCGATCTTCGGTCGCGTCGTTATCGATGCTCACACAAGCTTCCAACGGTTCCCGGCGGCTCTGTCTCAATCTCACAAGCCACTTAACGGCTCTAAATCGTCGGTAGTTGCCGATTCTTTGATCAGGGCCACAAATTGTGGTTGGTACTTTTGAGATCACGTGAACTGTTAAGTTTGGCCAGAAATCATTTCCGGGCATGCCTGCAGAATGGTAGGTAATCATTATTAGTAGTTTTAGGAGCCTGGCAAACATCTAAATATGATATAACTAGCCATAGATATCAATTACCACTCGGGTTGAGTCAACCAATATGCCTCTTCCCTGACATCACCTCTACATATACTCATACAGTGCAGTCCTCGCCTTTTCTCAGAGGGAAAAAAAAAAAACTCAAAAAAAAAAAGAAAGAAAGAAAGAAAGAAAGAAAACTCAATATTTCCGGCCATATCTAGAGTCTCCATATTCGCTTCCAGCATAGGGAAGCCTTGGTGGTGGCTGCATTTGCCCTGAATCCCTAGCAAAGCCTCCCGTAATTGGTAGAGGTTCCATATACTGTTCCCTCGAGTCGTCTCTTCTCACATCAGGTCTCACGCTTTGTTGGCGGACTACTGCATATTCCCTTTCTCCATAGCCTCTCGATATCTCTGGTCGCGCACTGGCATGCCTTATGGGCGGGTATCCTCCCCTCTCATCAGGCCTAGCGCTTGTGCGTCCACCATGATCCCGTTCCCTCTCATCAGGCCTGGCAAGGGATCGGTCATGATAATCACCCCTTTCACCAATTCCCCGAGGATAATCCAGGATTTCTGTAGGTAGCCCCACAGGTGCCCTGGAGGTTGCTCTGGATGATGCCCGGGCGTATTCGAGCGGTGACGGAGGATATCCACCCCCAATAGTTGGAGGTGGCGGTAAAGATTGTCTTGCTGCTGTTGAATAAGAATACTCTCTATCCCTGTAACTTCTCACTTCCGCTTCCCGAGCTACAATACTGCTCTCTGGCCTCGGCGGTTCATTATAATGGACCGGAGCTTGAGGCTGATAGTAGAGCGACCTTTCATCACCGTAAGCTGGTCTTTCACGATGCGGAGCATAGGGATGTCCATATTCCGCAGCATACATCTCATTGCCTCGTTGCTGAATAGCCGAAGATGATTGGGGCATTGTTCTACCGTACTGGTCGATACGAGGAGGACTTAGAGGCATCCTGCTCTGCGGCCGATACTCTGAATTAACGAGCCGAGGGGATTCTCCCCTCCTACGCTCGGTAGGTGAGACAGAACGACTTGAGTGGCGAGTATGCCGGTACGGTCCCGGGGGTGAGGCAGATCTTCTTCCCACACGTGAAGGTTGATGTATAGGTGCTGGAGGTGGGGGCGGATACCTACGGTCAAATTCATCATAGGGTGGCCGTGGGGGATATGTTGATGCCACTGGGGGCACATATGCCGGCGTATAAGATCTGCGCGCTGCATAATCAATTTGCGCAGGGGGGCATGCATATGGGTCCGCTTCCCTGTGTGAATAAGGATCGTACGGACGATGAGCTGGTACAAGAGGAGGAGCAGGTGGGACAGAATAATAACCAGTTGGGGGAACATATGAATATTCGTAGCGTGCCCGACCCCCAGTATCATATTGGCCAACACGGCTCGGGGGTCTTCCTCTATCGGGAGTCGGCACTCGCGGCACTGGCTCACGATAACCAGGGGACGCAGGTTCGGGTTTGATATAGGGTACCGGTGAAGCTCGGCCTCTATATGGAGGTCTCCCGGCACTCCCATATGGAATCTCTGCATCAACCTCAACTATCATTCTTTGGTCCTGAGATTCTACACGAGCCATATTTGCTGGGCGGACTGGCTGGGGCGCCGCGGGCGATCGAAGTTGACTCGTAGCAGAATAATGAGGTCGAGCCGGCGGTGAGTAAACGCGTTCGGGAATTGTATCACGCGTATTATGATATTTCGCTTCTGAGTCTCCATGTCTTGAAGCTTGATCTTGTTCCCGTGGAGTAGACATTGCAGCTGGACCTGTAGGTGGTTTTCGAAGAGCTTCAATTAGATAAGCCTCTGGTTTTTCCTCCTGTTCGAGAACTCCTGCTCTCCTTGGTGCAGGTTCTCCTGTCTGCATATCCATGTCTTCATTACCAGGACGGGTACTTCTCGTCGCTGAAAGTCCAACTTTCTCCATTACCTCCTCTAAATTCAGATCTTCCTCATCTATCGTCACTTGTCTTTTCTCCTCGACCTGCCTCTTTAACTCCTTCTCTATTCGTTGCCTCTTCAGCTTTATTTCTGCATTTACCAAGACATCTGACTTTGACAACAAAATGTCACTTATTCGGCTCTCTGTAATTTGACCAACAGAGTCCGTAGGCCAACCCTGCGACTGACCACGCGATACACCTGAAGAGTAGTTCTTGTCGGCTGAAGTCCCAGAGCTCGAATTGGCAGGCTGCGCAGTTGATCTTAAAACTGACCCAGGTTGCGAAGCTGGTTTAAAGCGGGGGTGCTTTCCCGCATATATTTCATCGCGAAGCTTGATGATTTTCAAATACTCCTGGATCTCGTGTTCGGTCTCGGCGCTATTTGAGGGCATTGGGGCCACCTGAATTTCTGTAGCCATGTTTTTTTTCAGCGATAAGAAACACCGCAGCAGCGGATAGCACTCCTAGAAACCCTGTGAGTAATAACTCGCTCGTCGAAGTCCTATGGCTGGTTGTGAGTATTGTTGAGCCTGACATGAAAGGAAAGGAGGGAGCAAAGGACAAACCGCTGGAGTGACGAGACACTCATCAGATAACAATGCCAAGACCCGAGTGCTAAGATTAGATCTAATCAAGAACCCCTATGGAAAAACAGGGGGGTGTGAAATTGTATGGCGCACCATAACTGTTTTTTTCCATAGATCATTCCTATCGCTGTACATGAGTTTCAGTTACGCCGCCATACGTGATAAGAATGAACGACATGTATATGTGCTACATACTGCCAACCCCACATTTTACAAGATCTAGTAGGTATTCTCTTTTCACTGTAGGTTGACGGTTGACACCTTGCATCCATGACTATTGGATCAATTGCAAGTAACCGAAGGTTCTTCATAGACTCTCACTCGGAAAACACTTGGCCTATTTTGGAACGCGTCGCTAAGTATTGAAACATGTTTATAATGGAAAGCGGCCAATAGTCCTCGATCCTACATCTGATTTTAAAATAGAAAGTTCTCGAGTCTTTATGTATTTAGATATACTCAAAGTCCTCATATTTCTACAATACTTATTTCTCTATCCTATGATATTTAGTAGCCTATGCTCTACCATCAGGGATCGTAGATGAGTTCGTTGAGGTTAAATGGCGATGATGAGGGTTTGGTTTTATACTGAGGAAGGAAGAAAAGAGCCGCCCCTAAGGATTCTACCAAGTGTGCATTAGGTGTTACCCGGTTGTGATCTGTTATAATTCTAGGCCAGGAACGATTCTGTACAAGCTTTAGATACTCGCCCTCATACCTTTCAATGATCAGCGATAAATAGCTTATTATCGCCGAATTATTTACTGTTCGTCTATCAAATTAAAATTTAAAGGACTAGAAAAGCTATGTAGGCATGAATAGAAAGATTCGGTAGTGGTATTTGTCTGAGATTGGGCAATCATAATTACAGCTTTACAAAGTGGATAGCTATAGGTCAATATTGCGAGATAATTTTGAGTCAATATAGAGTCCTCGTAATTGTCCATTTTAGATACATGTAGTATATATCGAGCTTATAATTGAGGCTAGTCCCCTATTGATTATTTACAAAAGGTTACGTCGTGGGGAGAATTTAGTACATATACTATTACTAAAGAGGAACGATACTCCAAAGCAACCGGAATCGGATATAATTCTGCATAGACTGCGCTACGGTGATATTGGTGATGTAGGTTTGTAATGCTATAGGTATAATTGTAACAAAGTTGAGAACAAGCTCGGGTAGGATAAACTAGAGTGAGACTAGGGATAAATCAGAGAGCGTGAAAAAACTCATATTAGACCTTAATTCTGGGACACGCACTTCCAAAGCCCGATTGAGCGCAGGATTGCCTTATTTAGCGCGAGGGTGAGCTCAGCTCGACAAAGTTCAAATCATGAGCCCTAAGCTTCTTATAAATCCCTCCCAGATCCCACCATCCCACCATCCCCCATCTCTCCTCTCAACCTTCGACATTTCAACCTTCGACATAAAAGTACATGTAGCTAAATAACCCGACAACACCTACACTCGCACACACACTGAAACTCGCGCTTTAGACCCCATTAAATTTCGCTCTCGGTCCCAACTAACGATATCTAAACTCCAAAGTATCAAGAAATCGTATTCAATGACGAATTCTGACGCCATATCATTCGAAATTTCTGACATGGAAATAACCAACGAGCACCAATCTAACGGTCGGTCATCCTCTGAAATCTCCGACACCACCATTAACGAATGTCAAAATAATAAGACACTGAAATCCGAAATCCAATCCCCAGTGTCTTCTGCAGCAAGATCTGATAGTATCGCTATCGAGAACGATTCACAAGATAGTCGTTCCGCTATGGGTTCAATAGAATCTGCTATGAGAAGCTCAACGTATGACGGAACAACTGTAGTGGGGGATAATGCTTCGTCACAACCTCAAGTTCAAACACAGCGAGAAATTGGTGCTGGCTCATCGAAAATTGCGATATCAAGGGAGTCCAATGTCAAAGGCTTGGAACTACTTGTCAGCAAGTCCTCAAATCACAGAAAAATGCTTAACCCAACCACCACAACAAGAAGAAGCTCTCGTATATCTAAAGCTCCGGCTCGATACGAAGATTCTAGGGTTTCCATTCACACATCTGAAATCCAAAAGAAAGAGAAGGCTATAGTGGTTGCATCTGATAAAAGGTCCCCGGAATTAAACATCTCCTCAGTTTCCCTTTCGCCAAAACCTCCCATCGTTTCCCACGGTGATGATGCTTCTACCAAGGTCCACTCAAAGAAAGAAACAGCCGTTGAGTTTCATCCGCCGCGCAAAGGTCCAGGAAGACCGCGGAAGCGCCAGAAATACGAAGGGCCACCCGAAGAAATTGAATCAGTTACCCCAGAGTTCTCTCACACAAAAAAGAGGAAACTTGATCATAAAGCTCTCGAAGTTACAGCCGCGACTACGAACTTAGACCCCGCTTTGACAAAGATCCTAAAACCTGAGCATAAAACTCGTGGTCGTGGCCGTTCGCGTGTCGCTACCAGCTCGACACGCAAGACTCGCAGCCAGAGCTCCGCTAAAATTTTCGACCCCAATTTGTCCGATTCGTTAGCTCAATCGCCGTCCACGGGGAGATCTAGCCCTACGGAGAGCATTTCAAAGCTTGACTTCGCTAAGCTCGATACCGCTTCCCTTTATTCTTTTATTGGAGATGCAATAAATCATTACTCAAGTCTTCCGAAGACATTGAGCGACCCAGATGGCTTCAAGGCTCTCTATAGAACCTTTTTCCCGAGTACCAGTTACCAACACTATGCAAAAGCATTGGGGCTTGAAGTGAGTGATTTAGATCTCAGGGAGGCGATGAGGAAGATTTGGGAGATGGTGAATGGCGGGGAAAATGATAAGGAGATTGTTCTGCATAGGTTAGGCTTATCTTGGGCGAAGAAGGGGGTTTCTAAGAAATACCGCCGTGCGAGTTGATCGACATTCCGTGCAATCCTACAAGGCCCTAGAAAACCTCAATCTAGGATCAATGTATAACACTCATGAAATATTGGTCAATTCATATACATAGTATTATTGTTCTTTTAAGTTGTTCATTGCTATTTATGGCTGTAAATGCGGGATTCAATCGTTAAAGAATCTATCTCAGTGGATTATTTTTAGTAATATTGATTGGCTATTTTTTATTCACTGGCCCAATGATTAATCATAGACTATCACTCGGCTATTTACTTGCCGAAGTGGCGTGAAGCAAGTAGGAACAGTTCGGTCATTATAGGCTCGTAAATAATTCGATTGAAGGAGCCTCCTCCACCACAATATACTTGAGCCTTTGCGAAAAGACCCCAACTCAAAATCCTAATTATCTGATTGGCCGATTGGAGAATCTGCACCAATCAAGTTGCCGGAAAACTAAGCCGTCCACCCAAAGATACTCATCCGGAAAGCAATTAAGCATGCAGAACGAGATTTGGTACGTACTAGTCAATTTATGAACTTAAATCGATTTTCCTTAATGACTGTTCGCGAATTATTCAGTTTGAATAAAAAATTGAACACTTGATCATTTACTATATATAGTTCATGACTAAACTTAACTACTCTACATGTAGAGTATATTCCCATGCATGTGGTTATAGGTCATGGCTATATCTCGAACCTTCTTCCAATCGGGATCGACATAGACAGGTTGAATTATATGTGTGGGGTTATCCGATCATGAACGCTTACCTAAAACGAGAAGACTTGAAGGGCCCTTTGATGTATCGTATCCGATTTGTAAAGTGCTCTACATAAGGAAGAAAAGGAGGTTTAGTTCATTATTGCCTTAGTTCCTATATAGATACGCTTCTAGAGATTAGATGTGTTATTTGGCGTCCGGAGGCAATACCGTCAAGTTTTCTCAAGCGTTGACTATATCCAGCTAGAGCTAAGTCGATAGGAGAGGAGAAATATGGGGGTGGAACGGGAGTTAAATGGGAATCGAGTCAAAAAGTATCATACTTGTTCCGAATCATCAGACTTGAGAATCACTTCAATATGCGTCTACGTGGGCGTTAAAAGAATTGCATGCAGACTCAAGTATGAAGGCTAAAATATCTGACTACGACTAGAGTAATTGAGCTCCTGGTTACACGGCCAATCTAAAGTGTAGGTACTGTATAATCAAGTTTCAATATATATGTACACCCACAGGAAAAAAGTGACGAAACAACGAGTGACCACAAACTGACTTTTGAAGGGAGGCCGTACTATATACTCTCTTTCTCATTTTGTAGTTCATTTTGCTCATATGTTGAAGACATGTATGTACACCCATGGGAAAAAAGTGAGGAAGCAACCCCTGCAACGACATGTAAGAAGCACTTGGAGTTCTCGTCCTCGAGTGTGGACGTAAACTATAGGCAGTAGAAGTCGAAAAGCAATACGACAGAGTTACAAAAGTACGGAAATCCGCCACCTTCGACTGGTTAGCTATATGTTAATTCTTTGATGACAAAAAGGTTCCAGCTTCATCGCATACATTCAGCCCTAGTCATCCGTGAAACCACATCATTGAAATCTAGATATATCCTAGTAGTACCAACCCTAGAAGGAGCTAGATTATATAGAGACATACCTACATGTGACTTCTAGGGGATGTGTGTATGTAGCTAGCAGAATTCCATCCCAATGCCCCGAGCTGCTGAGAGACATTTGTGAGAGTGTTAGGATTGGATTAAAATTGTCGGTAACTTATCATGTATTTTAAATTCTTCTCTATAGATAAAGATATAGGCACCGAATTTTTCTTGGAAAGCGATGTTTGTGGTTACACGAACTCTAGGTGTGAGACATGAGCTAGGGTTTCCTAGCAAAGTCGCTACGTTAACATGGAATCGGCGCTAACCATTAACGGATTCCTACGGGACCCCATTCCATTCTAGAAGATACATGTTACATCACTACCCAGGACGCTCAACAACGCTGTTTACTCACCTAACTTTGTTATAAAACCACCACAAATCCGTTCTTAAAATCATTAAAACCGTTAGCATCATCACTCGCTGGACATCCCAAAATATGGCGCAAGATACCGAAGACGAAAAGCCCGTTTTCTTTTTCGACATTGATAATTGTGTAAGCACCCGCACAGATAGGTTCTTCATTGAAGGCAATCCCACTGACTCATATTACAACATAGCTCTATCCAAGAAGCAAGAGGGTATAACATACAGCGCTTTAACTTGACGGGCTCTGAAAACTAATCTGTCAAGCTCTTCCCAGGTCCATGATATGATGAAAGAGCTAATCAACAAATACTTCCGCGAGCAGCTTGGTACGCTCCCCCATTCACCAGGCACAAGGGTTATGCGTTAACTTCTTCCACAGATCTTGACCGAGCAGACGCTACCCTTCTTCATGAATCATACTACAAGAACTACGGACTAGCTCTCGAGGGCCTTGTGCGCCACCATAAGATCGACCCTCTTGAGTACAATCGAGTAGTTGACGATGCCTTACCACTCGAAACCGTGCTACACCCCGATACTGAATTGCGAAAGTTGATTCAAGACATCGACAGGAGCAAAATTAAGCTATGGCTATTCACCAATGCATATATTAATCATGGAAAGAGGGTTGTTAGGTTGTTAGGAATTGATGATTTGTTCGATGGTATCACGTACTGTAATTACGGGCGCGAGACTTTAATCTGCAAGCCTAAGCTTGAAATGTACGAACAAGGTACGTAATCAGACTTCATAATTTGTGGCTGAATAACTGATATTTTCCAAAACGTAGCCATGAAAGATGCAGGCGTCACTGATCGCTCTAAGTGCTATTTCGTGGATGATGCTGCCATAAATTGTGAAGCTGCCATCCGCTTTGGCTGGAAGAAAACAGTCCAGAAGTTGGAGCCCGGCGACCCAGAGCCTGAACGCCCTGTAGCAGCACACCATATTCGAAGTTTAGAGGAGTTAAGAGATATCTTCCCGGAGATATTTAAAAGGTAGTGTATGATAGAAAGATGTTTAGCTATATGAAGAAAGGTGCAAGGGTGTTAGAAACTTAGGTGATTTTTTATGTTACAATAGACTTTAAAAATAAGAAAGATACCTCCGATTTGGAAAGCGAGTCATGGTTCCAATTTAAACCGATTGGGGCCCGCCCATTCCGGTAGGGCAAGCTTGTGCCAAAATGATTTTGTATGCACCCCTAGAAATCCAATAAGTACAGTTCTTGATGGGAAGACACCATTTTGCACCCAAAAACGCCACTTTTCAGCATGGTCCTAGACCACCAATTGTTCTGAGAATTGGAAGACTATATGTTTTGCATGAACAATCGCTCTATCAGCTGAAAATTACAATATTACACTTCCAGCATCCAGCATGAGTTGTGTTGGTTTTGTTACATTGAGTTGCAAAAAATGCGCCAAGACCCAATCTCCAAGTCTCTCTACTTCTAGCTCATGTAACTTCTTCCACATTTGACTTCAGGGAGTACCCTCTTAGATTTATTAAATTTGATAGCCAATATTTCACCCCCCAAAGCTTTGTTTACTATTGATGGCAATTGTGTTGTGGGTGGTGGTTGGATTTGGGCCAATTTTTGGCGGGTTTTGGTGCGGTTTGGTATGATTTACGACCTCGCGCTGTACGTTTTTGACCCAGTACTGTGTCAGACCTAGAAGTGTGTCGCATGGCAACGGCACACAAAGCCTCCGAAAAACGAAGACTCTACAATCACCATATAGAGGAAAGTTAATCTAGAAACTATACAAATACTTGTATTTTCAAGTTGAATTCATTTCCTAAAAATCTAGTAGTAAATATCTCAAGAGGTGGTGGAGATAAGTTTGGCAGCAGAAATCCCCATACAAATTTGTGTGGGATTGACACTCTTCTAGGTCTGACACGGTTCCCGGTCTAAAACGTTACATGTAATTTTTTTTTAAGTCATAGTTTCATTGTTTTCTGGATATAAGAAACATGTAATATGTTACTGTAATCTTAGAGTTAAATAAAACTAAACTTAATTAAGCCTAGTTCGAGATAAATGGTAATCCTTATTTGCATGTGATATGTACTGCATTTGCTATTTAATTGGTTCGAATAATTATGTCATTTGGAGATTAAGAATTATGACAAGAATCCCAAAACATCATCACGTGCACTGCATATATTATTGTTACTAAACCCCCAAATAAGTACCCGAAATAAAACCATTATGCATAACAGCGTAGAACATGAGCTTTTATGTGCTGACACCAAATCATCGCTCTCCACAACAGAAAAAAACAGAGAAATAAAAAAACATGAAATTTAGAAAGAATAATAGTAATTGATAAATACGATGAATGAAATAGGAAAATCGAGACAAAATTTGTTTTCCCTTACTAATACTCTTCGAACTTCTCCCCATCCCCCATTCTTCAATCATTTCCCGTAAAACACATAACAAGATGAAGAGAAGGGCTCTTTCACTTCTTCTCAAACATAGCTCTTCTGGCAGCAAATGAAGATTTCGGGGCGTCTGGATCGTCTTGCTGACTAAATCGCTTTGCACGCTCTGCAATAGAACTCTTGATCCGTTCAGGTTTGAGAGCTGGTTTTTCTGGGCTCGTGCTTCCGGATTCACTTCTAATGTGGCCAATGGATCTCAGGCTCGAATCCTTTTCGGGACTCATTCTCCCGGAATCGGTCCTTGTATGATCCACAGATCTCAAAACAGAGTCCTTGTCAGAGTTCATACTTCCAGACTCTGTTCTTGCGTGCCTTATAGGTCTCAGAATGGGTTCTCTCTCAAGGCCCGTGCTTCCAGATTCAACCCTCACGTGTCCTACAGACCTCAAAACGCTATTGTCGGAATTCATACTTCCTGACTCTGTTCTTGCGTGCCTGATGGGTCTCAGAACAGGCTCTCTGACAGGGCTCAAACTCCCGGAGTCGTTTCTTGTATGCCTCGTGGGCTTAAGGACAGGCTCTCCAGTGCTAGTTACTGGAGACTCGCTTCTCGTAAATCTCATTGATCTTAGGGACTCCCCTGATGTTTTGAGACCAATCGTTGCGGATTCGGTTCCTGCGCGACTTAAAGGCTTAATGATGGTTTCTTGAGGAGAGGTGTGGGTAACAGATTCGCCTCTTATATGCCTTCCAACCCTAAAGGACTCGGGTGATTTTGCTCTAGCCGAAATCGCCTCCATCGGAGAAGTTTTGTTATAATCGGGGCTTTTCATCGGTTCTGGTGACACCCTCTCTGATTTGATGGCGCCGATAGCCGTCTCGAAAGTTGGAATAGAACGCCTGACTATCTTTTCTGCGACCGAAGAGATCTCAGAAGTCACTCCTATAGTTGGCCCAAAAGGGGTCTGCGCAAGTCTTCCCGGTCTTAGAGGCCTTTCTACTTTTTCCAAAACTGGTGAAGATGGTTGAGTCGGTTCAGCTACCACTCTCCTTTTCCGTACAACTAGTTTCGGAGATTCAACCTTCTCAACTGGTGACGCGAGGGGCTGAGCGATATCAGTTTCGGTCTTGGTAGGTATCTCTACCTCCAATGCCGATGCAAGTGATTGAGTAGATTCGGTGCTCTCAGGATCCAGTACTGGGGACTCAACGGGTTTCTCTACAGGCAACCCGGGGTTGTGACTCGATTCGGTATCCAGTGATGCTTGAAGGACATCTTGTACGACCGGAAAGGCTGTTTTCGGCTCATCCTTCACAGGCGTTGGAGGAGGAATATCCTCTTCATCAATTGGCAGGACCGATTTAACTGGCTCTGGGGGAGGCATAACCTTTTCGATTTTTTCTTCCTCCACTGACAGAGCTGAGCCCGCTGGCGCTGCCAAATGCATACCCGTTTCTATTTGCTGTTCCTCACATAATGGAGCTTTACCCGTTGAGGTTGGGGGTGACATGCTCTGTTCTTCCTCCTCAACTGCCTTCGCAGGTGTCGGAGAAGATACGCCCATTTCCTCCCCTTCTTCCTCGATTGGTAAGGTTGACTTCGCCGGTGTCACTAAAGGCATATCCGTTTTCACTCTCTCTTCCTCGGCTAGGACTTGTTTCGCTAGCGTTGGAGGAGGCATACTTCGCCGTTCTTTATCGACTAGTACAACTACCTTCGTTTGCGTTAGAAGAGGTATATCTTTTTCGTCTTCCCCCGTTTCCGCCGGTAGAGCTGGTAGAGCAGGCTCATCCTTGTCCAACTTGGGAGGCAATGGCTGCCCAGTAGTTAGGACAGGTAAGTTCTTAGGTTCAAGATTAGCAATTCCAAGGCCAACACCCTTCTCTTCATCCAAATTTTTCGCTGCACCAAGGGGAAAGCCACTGCCACTGTTCCTCTGGGGTGACATAACAGGCGAGTCAGACCCGCCATATGCAGCTCTTGCTCTTGCATCGAAGATTGACTCCTCAAAAGACTTCTTTGGGGGATCAGGAGGTAGGGATTTTTCGTTTGCATCTGTGGCTGGCTCCGGTGGAGGGCTGGTGATGGCGGGCTTTACAAAGGCTTTTTTCTTTTCCCCAGCCCAAGCTGCCCAGGACGAGAAATATGTCCCAGCTCGGGTTACTGTTTCGGCCACTGGTATCGCGGGAGTTGCTGTACTCGTGGTGGCGGTCGGAGCCGTGACAGATTCTGTAGCTGGTGATCCTTCACTTGTCGGGCTTGTGATGACCTCAGAACTGGGTTGGGGAGTAACATCCTGGGACCTTCGTTGCTCCCTAAACTTCTCTACATTCTTCGATAGGTTACTGAATACTGTCGTGACATTGGTGCGGCCCGAGGCTAGAGTTGTGGCGAGGACTTCTCGGCCACGGTTAACCTTCTCGTCTACTCCTAATTCCCTCATTTGTCTATTGAAATTAGTAATAGTGTTAACGTAGGACTATGAAGATATACATACTGGACGATTCGTCGTTGAACATCTTCCATGGTAAGACCACCAGCCATCACATGCTTTGGAGGGACAAGATCAAACAACTCAGAATCTATTGGGCACGATTAGCTAGGCAACAAATATTGCACTTCCTGAACGAAAATCTTACCAGTGAACTTTTGGAATATACGGAAATTCTCTGTCATTTTCCAATAATCCACCCAGTCCATCTGAAAATCGTATGCCGGATCTCCCTCTACTACATATCAGTAGGTATAATTTTGAAATGGCACCTGGGTTGGCCTCTCACCGATATCTGGTAAAAATAAATTTTGATCCGACCCATGATGTTTGTCCAAAAATAGATGATATTTCACAGATGACACCATGGAGAGAACATACTCCTCGAATTGGAGACGGATATAATCCTCACTTCCAACGAAGCCCATAGTCTTCGGCCTTGATGGATCTGCTTCATCCCAGGATTCTGTGACTGAAAATACTAGAGCATCTATCCATCTCCTGTCGGCGGCCGAGAGTACTAACGCAGCACGTAAGGACGGAGATGTCACATTAATAGAATTTTCATCGAGCTTTGAATGACGTCAGTGACAACCTTAATGAATGAGGATACACATATCTCACATTTACAAGTATGTCTGAGTACCTGTCTCTCTGTTGAAGCAATAAGGAATTTGTCGAACCAACGATATAGGACTTTGTTCCAAAGTCTGCAAGGATATCGAGCTGTTGCAAGGGGGTATACGGTCCAAATAGAGCTCCCTTTCCGAAAATTTGAAGGGGGAAACCCATAAATTTCAGAACTTAACGAATTAGGATTATTCAATCAAGCCACTTAGTCATCGCTGATAGCAAATCAAGAAACTCACGAGATTGCCTATCGCTAGTCTTGACAGACGTTGGCTTTCTTAGCTTAGATTCATAGCTATTTAGATCAGGATCGCTGCAATCTTCTAGGTTTCGCAGCAGCCCTGGGACAAGCGAAAGAAGTGAAAACTGTGTCATGCAAAGCCTTTCACACCGTGAGCCAAAGAATAGCATCTGCGGGTATTAGCTTTGATTATGTTCGTATTATGAGGGTGCATGGTACAACCTTAGGTTGCAAAAGAGCACATTTGAATAACACTAGTGTTTGGTGCCGAAATTCGTAAACCAATTCTCGAAGTGACAAGCCTATCATGTTAGTTCTTCTAATATGCCTGGAAGGTGCCTCTGATAGCTTACCAACATACTGTTCGCGTCCGTGTTCGATATCTTTGAAGGCTTTTTTCAAGCTCTCTTGAAATTTCTATATCACCAAAGCTTAGAAATTTAACCTAATGAAATCATGAAGCTGGGGTGGAAGTAGCTTGCCGTTATAATATCCAAATCCTCGAAGTTCCTAGTATCACAAGTTCTATGTGAGCGAAAACCATACAAGAATGTTTCAAGAGCTCCAATACCTTTGTGCAAACCAAGCAGTCGTTACGGCTGAGAGCTGTTGCTTCAAATGTCCAAAGAAGAACGTTGGGCTATTCGCAATAACGACTACAGCCTTCTGAACCGTGGAGCGCGTGACATCTGCAGGCCGCTCTATAAGCTCATTCGAGTCCAGCTGTCTAGTGCAGGATATCCCGAACAAAGTTGTTGGCCCCGAGGCTGTTTCGTGCTTCAGGGTGAAGTATGAAAAGTCTTCTTCTGCGAAATGGGCTCCATCGGCGAGTGCCAGAAAAGGGAGCAGCGGCCATTCCGATATGTGATCTTGGTCATCCACTCCAATCCAATGCTCAACCTCAGGTCCCCTAAACGAGTTTTGTTAGTTTCAATGTGCTGCTGGATTCGTTTGGTGGGCCGGCCGGAAAAGGGGTCAGGGAAAAACCTCGCGTGGTGAAACCCGATTATTGACACAACCGGGGTATATGGGGTCGTTGTGTTCATGAGATAAATTCTAATAGTAGGTCTCTTGAAAGTATTGCTAGGAAAATTCAGTGACCTGACGATTCGAGCAGGGAGAGTTCTGCAAGGTAGCTGAAGAGTGAGGGACGGAAGCTGTACACGACAGGGTATTCTACGTCATGGTAGAAGAATTGTTCGGGCACGGGCCATTGGCCACGAGAGACTGCAGAGCCACGAACTGCCTCAAGCCACGACGGCATAGCACCTACACTTTCACGGGTCTATTTCCTGGTAGACGTTTTCTAGAAAAAAGATTGCTAAATGTATTATTTGCCTAGACATCTATCTGCAGAACAATTTTCGGACATCTTCTTTATTCGGTTGTGCGCTATATATATATATTACCCCATATCCCATTCCCCGTTCTCCGTTCCTCTACCCTAGCTCTGCGCATATGTTTTTAACCCTCTTCAGATGAATTATTTCGTAATTTCATTCATGCACCCCCCCCCCCCTCCTTATCTGACATTCCCCTGGAATGCCACAACATAACCTACCAAGAAAACAACGGAATGATTGAACGACAAGAGAAGCATTGTAAGCGCTAAGAAGGTATAAAGTTAAAGTTAAAGCAGAGATACAAAATGTATCATGCATCGTAACATTAAACTGTTTTAAATCAAAAAAAAAAATATTTCCTCACTGTTGGGCAGACCCATCGACATTGTGGTAATCCAAAATTTCCGAGTACCTGTAGACGTTCGCGTGTAAGCATAAGTAATTTGAGCAAATTCAGGAACCCAAAAATCAAAATAAGAACAAGAAACCACAAATCTTACATCATAATTTTCCAGGTGTCCACTGGTAGATCTGCGTCGTTAAAGGACCAATCGAATTTTTCCCCTGCCACTGGTTCATCGGTGGGATCGTGATAGGGCGCAAGATATTCGTGAGCAAGAGCTGCCTCAGCGGTGATTCTCTTCCTAGGATCGAAGACGAGCATTTGCTCCAACAAATCGATTGCTTCAAATTGTTAGATAATTATTAAGCATAGATATTGACGGTACTTACCTAGAGGATCGGCATTTCTGAACTTTTGAGACAGGGGTTGTCTCTCCCTCTTTGGGAGCGACTGCACGAATCTCAAGGTCTATAATCTATTAGTACTATAAAAATCCCAGGCATAAAGGAGTTTATGAACTCACATTCTCGCTGCAGATGGTGTGGATAACATCATCTGGTGGTGTTCCAAGAAGTTCGGTAATGATGGAGAACTGGTTAACATGGTCCTTTCCTGGGAAAAGTGGCTTCCCCTCCAACATCTCCGCAAAAATACACCCTGCACTCCAGATATCAACCTCCACATCATATTTCTGCCACGTCAACATAATCTCTGGTGCACGATAGTATCGTGTGGAAACATAACCAGTCATCTGAGGATCCTGGATCCTTGCCAACCCGAAATCGCAGATCTTGAGATCACAATTCTCGTTCACCAAAATGTTGCTTGGTTTTAAGTCACGGTGGACAACTCCGGCAGAATGAACATATTTCAGGCCTCGCTAAAAAATCGTCAATTTCGGTGATTGTGGCGGAGAGATAATTCAACATACGAGAATTTGATATAGAAAGTATTGAATGAATTGTTTCTCCAGTGGCCGTGAGGTTAATAACCTATGCAAATCGGTCCCAAGAAGTTCGGTAACAAAGTAGCTAGAGGTGGAAAATTAGTTAAATCACAAGAGCAGAGGCGGATGTACGCACATGTCTTCTAGAGGGGATATGAAGATATCGCTCAGACTAATGACCTGGGTATTATTAGAAATAACTTTCTTTGAATTTAGCGGGGTAATGGTCTAGTTCAACATACATTTTCGTGTCGCAGATGCTTGAGCAGTTTAAGCTCTCGATAAGTTCTTTTGGACAGAACCGGGGTGCTGAATGGCTTCATAATCTTCTTGATGGCAACAGCTTGACCTGTCAACTGATCTTTGGCAGAGCTTTTGCGGTAACGTCCTCAGCGATCCTGTTTTGACAAGTTTTTCGAAAGAAAATAATCACCATACGAGACCAAAGGCACCCATTCCTACAGGTTGTAAATCCGTATATCTACAAAAATGGTTAATAGGGTACGAATGCGATAACAAAAATGGGGGGCTGCATACCTGCTGGTTATCTCGAACGTAGTGCCGAAGATTTGGGCACGAACAAATTCAGCCATGTTGAAAGCTGGTCAATCGATAGAGAGTAAATGGTTGAGGGGACAGATGTTGACAGAAGCAGAGGTGGTATGTAGTCTGGTCGTTCTGGGAAGGCAAGACAGCAGCGGAAGACGGATACCTATGTGGGTGAATTTCACGAAACTGAAGACACGGAGGGGGGGATGCGGCGAGGCGTCAAACTAAATAGTAGCCGCGTTTTCGTCGGATAGGAACCGAGCTAAATACACATTAGGACTAATAACCTTCGCAGTTGTGTGGTCAAAAACCAAGATTTTCAGGGCTCTGTGGAACGAAATATTTGCCTTCCAGACAGAGAAATGGGGGCAGCAGCGAGGCGACTCCTTGAACTGTATGAGCTTGATCTTGCAGGGCGTCGCGTTCGCCTGGGCCTCTTTGGTGAAGAACGGCTTCTTTCCTTGGAGATCCTCTCACTCCTGGCGATGAAATCACCGTGCAGCAACAGCAGCACTAGGCGCGGGGTGAGAGCGGGGCTGATAGGTATCGGGCTACTCCCCAACCAGAGCACCTACCGTACTCTACACCACCTCTGTTACTGTCCGTGTTTTCACCTAATTTATTTCTGTGGCGCAAGCTCAATTCCTCTCCATTTTTTGTTAAAATAGTCCTAGGGTAGGTATCTTTATTTCAACACTTTTTTTTACTTCTCAACAGCTAAGCTCTGTAAATGTAGCAGGATCACGGCACCAGCCTCGCGAGTTGCATGAAAGCTAATTGGTCGGATCAGACTACCGGTTTCCAAGTATTCATGAGTGGACTGCACAAGCAAAGGGACAAGGGCATCCTCTGCCCAGATTCCGTTTCCGTACAAACCTGATGGGAACCAGCGTCAGCCACAACCATCATTTACAAAATCCTTGCCCAAGCCAAGAACGCATTTTCCGATTTGTGCCTGATTCCTATTTTTTGTATGATTTTTTTTTTAGAACTCCCCAGGGAATTGGTTAGACCCTGAGAATTTCATAGAACGGTTTGGACGCGGGGCACTCCGCACGAGGGTCATCTTGTCTAGATGCCAAATGATAAATCTGTAGGCAGCTTAGATATCTCAGGTACAATTTACAATGCAAGCTTGGACCAGTAGCTAAAGCTTCAGGACTAGTTTTTTTTTTTTTTTTTTTTTTTTTTACCCACATTTATCAGTTTCCTGTTTTTGAACCATGGTGTGTAGTTTTACCCTGTGATACAACCCATGAGGCGTGACAGGAACAGAATTAAAACGGAAGTAAGCTATGGAAGAGAATATGTTCGAACCCTTGAAACCTCTCAATTAAACCACATCGTTTTAATAACACTTATTCCTCTGGCTTCGATCTCTGAGCTTCATTCTCAGATTTGTAGGTACAAAACCTCAACATGTACACCGCAGAGTGCGATCCGTTCTTTTTTCAAGCATTCGCGCTGAAAGACAAGGATATCGAAGATAGTTTTTCTTAATCTCAACCGAATGCATTCCTCGAGAGAGCCGAACGAGATTGCGATTCACACGGAACCAATAACCGGTCTCCTCCCAGCGCCTGACATCAGGCTTTGATAGACCACAACCGTTGCATTAGTTTACTGCAGATGACCGGTGTAGTATCGATTTGAGAACGAAAGTTCTCTACTTTATACGAGGTTTGTATAATTCACATCCTTGATGATGATGAGTGTCACCAAATTGCAGTTTTTGGGAGCTCTGCGCAATTCGATCCGAGCGTGCATGAGATTGGCGAAGATTTAAAGGACGGAACCCATGGCCGGTTCTTACTCGTACTCGGGTTGCCGGATTATTATAATCGACATTGCTCAGGGAATCTTTCCATTCTCTGGAATCAAGAGGAACAGATGTTAAGAAATGATTCTGCAACGAAATCATGAGCATAAAAGAAGGGAATTTTATCTGTCATGAGGTGCTTACCATATCTTGGGTCCACAGACATGAGTGAGCGTTAACGCGTTTCAGGGGCTCGGTAATAATAATAAACAAACGACCAAAACAAAACATCACCAGAAAACAGAAACCCAGTCCAGCTGCAGGCATGAAAGTATTTAAATAAATGACGGGCAGGAGTTCCTCTGCAATCATCATGGCCGTGAATCATGATAATGACGAATTTGTAAAGGTACCATGTAGGTCCTTGTTTGGAAAGAACGCGAAGGTCCTGCCGCCTGACGTCATCAAGTGAGTCTGCCAACACGACGTTAGACTTGACTATGCGAAGTTTGAATCCCTTCGTAATCACAACATGTTAGGCGATAAAATTTTAACGAAAAATATGCTCCACTACCTTTTAGAGAAATTTTGCACCGCCAGCTGAAATTTGCAGTTAGCTTCTATAATTTGTATGGTGAGCCACCAATCGCCACATGTCGTGAAAACGTACGAAGGGATAGGAGGGAAAGCCGGGTCATACCGGACAGGAATGAATAAATCAGATCCCAGGTCAGAGTTGTACCTTTGTTAGTCGCAGACCAAATTAGTGAACTCTTAATACCATTCCGGTTCTGGTGACCTCCTTCAGACCCTAAATGCTGATCAGTTTTCTTTAAGAAAACAAAACAAGTTTTAGCCCGAGGCCGAGGAATCAACCAATTTGAACGTTGGGCGTGTCTTATATAATTACCCGTAGATTCATACAAAAAAGCGCCGGATCCATCTTTTGTATGTCATGCAATATTGGTCGTGTTCGGAAACGCTATGTACTGGAATACACTTTTTTCTAAACTCTCTGGAATCTGATTGGCTGAGAGGTGCAGGGGTCTTTAGTAAGCACGACACATCAATATTTGAGCATGAAAGTGCGAATATTTGAGCATGGGATCGCGAATATCTGAGCATGGCACTGAGAATATTTGGGCATGGGAGTGCAAATATTTGAGAGAATACTTGAGCATGAGAGTGCACCGTCGAGTCTTTATCTTTGTATAATTATCTATATAATTAAATGTAATTACATGTAATGATATCACATGATCTGACTGGGAGTAGGAGGTGGTAGACGAGGTGGACGGTTTGTGGGAGGAGGAGGTAGAAGGGGAGCGGGGGGAGGTGGAGCGGGAGGGGGAGCTGGAGCTGGAAGGGGGAGCTGGAGCGGGAGGGGGAGCTGCAGCGGGAGAGGAGCTGGGGGGAGGTGGAAAGGATGGAAGGAGTTCCCTCCATCAAATTCATGCTCATTAACAGCTCGCGGTCGCGAACTGGCACACCCCTAGTTACGAATACATGTACCTACATGGTGTATAGGCAGAATGCGATAGCCTAGGTATTAAAACAAATCTATCAAGATAGTATACCTTTTATATAGACATCATTGAAAATCACGATACAAGCTCCACTTGACCAAGAAGCTTTAATTTATAAATTTAGTCACTCTATATATTATCATGTACTCAGTCGCTAATTAAAAGGTCGGAAATTTTAGTTACAACGAACGATACCCGACCATTTATACTATACACAGTGCCATTAAGAACCTACACATTTATACCAAAGACATATATATACATGTATATATGTATCAAGCCCCCCCCTTTAATTTGCATGTAACATTCATTGGCATACATGTATACATAAATGATATCATGTAACACAACCTGCAATAGAGCGTATTTGACAACTGTCGATTCCGACAATTGACAGTTCGCCGGCTGAAATAGCTGTTTGCCGAACCGTCAATTTTGATTGATGAAGGTATCGGCACAGGGTACCGGAGCTTGGGGCCGGACTCTATCAATGCGCAAAAGGCCTTATGTCTCGATCTCGTCACCACTGATAATGGTCGAGATCTACTAAATAATTTAATATAAACTTGATAGTTCGTGAAGTATAATGTCAATTTTGCAACCCGCAACTGTCAAAGCCGAACTGTCAATTGTCGAAATCGACAGTTGTCAAATACGCTCTAATCACCCAAGTATCGTCGAGAAGTATTCACTCGTGATCTCTTATGTATATGATCAGATCACGATCATAGGATTACATATAACACAAGTACTTGAAGGCATTACCGGAAATGGGGTAAAACTGATACCGTATCATATTGATCAATACGGTGCAAATTGCAAGAATACATGTATACGCTTTATCTCCATATTGGCATGGGTTCTATGGCATTGTCAGATTTGCAAAGACTGCAATACAGTCGCAACTCGATATGCCGGATCTCAATACGCCGGATCCCTTGCTGTCCCGTACGAAATCCTCTGGGATTTTAATTTTCTTACTCCAAAATCAATTCCGGATTTTTTGCTATCCCGTACGAAATCCTTCGAATCTTGGCAATCCGGCATATCGAGTTGCGACTGTAGTAATTTCACCCAAATTTCTGTCACCGCACTATATACCTAAGTATACTGGGGCCTTACGGCTCACTTGTTGAAGCAAAGGGGATCATGGGTGTTGTCCTCGTATCACGGTTTACAAGTTCAGGAGATCTATAGTTAGTTGATTATATAATTAGTCTAAGCACTTCAATGCTATTATAATAACTATTGCGTACAAAGTAATTCTCATAATTCTTGTACCTACTCTTGAACTAAATGTAAGAATAATTATTTGTCCTTTAAAGGCGACAGGGGCTGTGCTGACTGGTAATGAGGTGGCCTGTGAAGTAAGGGCCGGAGTGACCATTAGGAAGTCCAGCACCGAATGGCGACATACCATAGGAGATTTCTCGGGAATCGAGAATCGCGATACCGGGACATCTGGCACATGGTTCAATAGATTAGTTGCGGTGGTTACCGATACTCGAGTCTCGCGTGGGAGAAGTCTTGGCAAGCTATTTATTTGAGCCTGGGCACTGGAGAAGATGCTGGCGCCTTGGAAAGTCTATAGGTAAGCGTACCGTAGGTACATGTACTTAGGTAGTGTAGGTACCTACATGTAGTACGGGCACGCTATGTTGATCAGAAGCGTTGGTAAAGTACGTAGAGTAATCTACCTCGTCTGTCTGTCACCTGTCCAAACCTTGGTTCCTCTGACGAGATACCCTTTTTAACCATCTGATCAGAGTACGGTAGACTAAGTTTCCTGTGTATGCAAGGTTAAGATGACCATCATCGAACAAACATTCAGTTGAATTTAGGCTAGACACATGGAGCAGCAGCTAAATATGGTCTTTGCACAGCCGAAATTTCACAAATAAGGGCCCAGAAGCTAAGACATGAAGGTAAAGCTGGGGCCGGAGGCCCTTCTCAAGGTCCCAGGGAACTCCTTGAAAGTTTAGAAACATTACCCTCACGATGTTACGAGTCCCAAGTCTCCTTTGCGCGAAGATCGCTCGCAGACCAATAGGTGAGAACTCTGGGACAAAAAAAGCTACCTTCATATGAATTTACTGTAACGATAGTCGGTGTGCGGCGCGAAGACGGCTGTCAATTTTATGTGTGTCAATGTCGATCTTTACTCCTTTCACTGCCACACCCTACTCCAGGGGGCCGGCTGGTCCAGAAAATGGATTGACTGGAATTTTGGGCTTATGGGTACTTACTGGCAGTGGCAGTGGCCTGCTCTATGGGACTCTATCTACTCTAAGATACTCTATGAGCACGCGTGGTACAGTAGGTAACTCCCCCAGCGCTTTACCCTTAAATCAGTCAAGTGCTTACAGTAATTTGAATCGTTGAGCTGCTGCTACTGCAAACAAACCCGAGGCTGAGGAAGTGTGGGTTGTGCTAGAGAATTTCGTTCGGTTCAAAAAATCGTTGTATGTGCCGGCCGTGGATGCGTTTTTTGTTTGGTTGTCACTCTGCCCGCGACACGAACAGCGACTGTGCATGTGTTTCTATCACTACTCACTTCATATCCCATTCTCCGTTTCCTCCCTTTCCCTATTCCCCCCCCCAACAAGCTCCGTGTTCCTGGGCATCTCGCCCCGTCGCCCCGCCCCCCACAGTTTTCAAATCAAGCAAGAGCACGGTAGAGTACCGTACCACCTTTCACGCAACTTGAACTCTACTTGCAACCCCCCAGGACCTTGCCGAGAGCCTCTTCTCCCAAACCTCGACCTCGTCACTAACGACAACATCCTTCGCATTGAGTACCTCGTTCCGTGGTCTCTCTGCTGAACACCCCTTCCCTAAAGCCCACGACACCCACCGTCATACATACCCTCCTCCTCTCCCCGCCAGTATTCAGCGGCCAGGCTGAAGGAGTGGGTGAGTAAGTGACCGAGTGAGTTATCAGCGAGGAGCGAGCTAGTGATTGGTTGAGTGACTGAGTGACTTTGAGAACACTAGAGGGTGATCATCCTCCGCTCTTCTTTGCTCCTGCTCCTGTTGCCTAGACCCCTTGCCTTTCCCTTTCTTCTCCCCTCCAGCTCTCCCATCCATCACCCACACTCATACTCGTCCACTTGTTAGCCAGCAACGGCGGCATCGCAAGCAATTCGAACCCACTCGAATTCTCCGCGCCGCCCGCCGTCTGGCACCCACACTACCTAACTTTCAGCCCTGCGACTTGCCAACCACAGTCGATATCCCTCGCTTGTCGTTATTCACAGCATAGGGCGCACAGACTCCTCCGCACACCGAAAACCTCGCGGCTGACTATCAACCTTACACCTCGCACCTTACTTATTGATTGCCAGACTGCCCCTATCCTCCCTTCGTGTGGTGTTGGCGTCGATCGTGGATGGTCTTGAGTCTTCCGGCAATCACCTTCGACAACTGTTGTTGGGCGGGAAAACATCGAGATAGGACGACACGGCTGGATTCACTTGGACATTTACAGCGCATCCCTGCTAACTCAGAACAAAACTCTGAATCACGCTGTGGACCCAGGCTTTGCTCAAACATCGACCCTTCTCCTCTCATCAACTGGTCCTGTTTCACCAACCTGTACTAACAACGCTCAACCGCGTTCCTATACCCAGCGAGTATTCATCTTCTACAGCCTGGTATTTGGCTTCAACTCTACGACCGCAACGAAATACACAATCCTCAGTCTTTCGTTTTCACCTGGTCAGCTCGGCATCACCTCAACAACTTTATTTCCTAGTGCTGTGGGGGGATATCTGTTGAACATCAGCTCTCGGTTTACTGTGGGGACCAAATCAGAATCATCGTTTTTATCAACTTCTTTTCGGCCCTCGGCTCTCTTCCGGCTGGACCGTATTATCAATAATCGCTATCACCTTTAAATCAATATCATTTTACTCTTACTACGACATAATTTCACGACCCCAAATAACCTTTATTTAATATAGTTTACACGACTTACCCGCTATTTCAGTTGTGTACCAAACGCCTGTGCTATCCATATTCTCAGCATTTAATACTGTCCCTATAATACATATAATAGCGATGGGCATATGTTTTTCAAGTGAAAGCGACGAAAGTCGTGTTAGCGCTCAGATTGATAAGAAGATTGAAGAGGATTCGCGGAGGTTAAGGAGAGAATGCAAGATCCTTTTGCTAGGTAATTATTGATAGAATTATCTAGTTGAGAGCTTTCTCTAACATTATGCCTAGGCTCCGGGGAGAGCGGGAAATCTACAATCGTCAAACAGATGAAGATTATCCATCAGAATGGCTACACCCTTGAAGAACTTGCGATGTATCGGCTTACGATATATAAGAACTTGGTTGACTGTGCAAAGGCTTTGGTTATGGCTTTACGGCAATTCGAAATCGATCCCGAATTATCTCCTAATAAGGTTGGATTGCGATCCTAACACTAAAGTGAAAAACTGCTGATTGTTTGGTCTAGGAATATGCCGACTTCATCGTCGAGTTCCAAGTTGATCCCGATCCAAACACCCCCCTAGATCCTAGGCTTGCTGCTGCTGTTGTTTCATTATGGAAAGACCCTTGCATACCCAAGGTAATGGCACATCAGAACGAGTTCTACCTAATGGATTCTGCACCCTAGTAGGTCACTTAATATAATCCTTATATGATATCAAAATTGGTACTTACCCGGATGCATTAGCTTCTTTGATGAGGCCCTTAGAATAGGTCACAGAGAGTACATACCAACAGAACCGGATGTCCTCCGAGCACGAACTAAAACAACTGGTATCTACGAGACCAGATTTTCGATGGGTCAATTAAGCATACAGTATGTCAACCCTCATAATCGTTAACCACTAAATTGAACCTTGAAGCTAATAGTTTCTTGCAGCATGTTCGATGTTGGCGGCCAAAGAAGTGAGCGGAAAAAATGGATACATTGCTTTGAAACCGTCACGTCAATTATCTTTTGCGTTGCGCTGAGTGAGTACGATCAAGTATTGCTAGAAGAATCAAACCAGGTAAAATGCCAACATCAAGAATACCATGAGTAGTTGCATGCCCTAACTACATACAGAATCGGATGATGGAAAGTCTGGTTCTCTTTGATTCCGTCGTGAATAGTCGATGGTTCGTCCGTACAAGTATCATCTTATTCCTAAATAAGGTGGATTTGTTCAAGCAAAAGCTAGCTCGGAGTCCGCTTTCAAATTACTTCCCCGATTACTCTGGAGGCAATGATGTGACCAGAGCCGCTAAATATCTACTTTGGCGATTTAATCAAGTCAACCGTGCTCATCTCAATTTATATCCTCAGTACGAGCCATCTTTTCCTTGTTTTAGATATGGCTAATTTGCTAACATATCATGCAGCCTTACCCAAGCAACCGATACATCGAATATCCGTCTAGTATTTGCTGCAGTCAAGGAGACGATATTACAGAACGCACTAAAGGAATCAGGCATATTATGACCTGCATGCGCGATAGGTGGCGATCATTAATAAACCCGATGGTCCCTTGTACAAAATACTTTGCTTATTAGTTACCGGTATTGCTTTTATTTCTTTTGTTTTTGCTTTTCTGGCTTTTTGTTTCGGCTTCTTACTTGGAATCGACTGTTCTGGGTAGCGTGGGGATAGTTTAGTTTGAAAAAGGGGAGGAATCGTGTCACATCTCGAAAAAGGGATTGCTTTTATTTCCTTAAGGACATGGCTACTTTTTGGTGGGGTAGCTGTATTGCTTGGTCTCTCTCTTTTTTTCCTCACTTTCTTTCTTCTCTTTCTTTTTTCGGTATGGGTACAAAGCACGGGAGCATCTTGTGCGAATTGGTTCGCGTGGTTTGTCAAGCATCGGAGTTCAGGCGAGAGTCTTTCAACACTCGCAATTGTGTATAGTCCTTTCGTAGTCTTTTTGTTCCTTTCCCATGTTTTGTTTCTTGGCCCTCCTTCTTCTATTTATTGATTTTATCCTTTCTTTTGACGTATAAGGGATGATGGGTGTGAAGATGTAATTGGAACCGGTTACTTCGTCTCCCGATATTGCTTTCTCCGGTGCGGCAATTGTGCGTGTTATCTTTTCTTGCATCGTCATGAATTATCTTTCACTTTCCCATCAAATCTCGCGGGGAGGGGTGTATCTTCTCCTGATCCCACTTTTTCCGCTGCCGGGATTACATAGAACTATACTCGGGCAGATCCCGCACTGCCGATGCACCGAAAATATTGGAGGAGGAAAAGGTGGGATTTGCAGCTCTTGTATGCAGAGGGATGGAGGCAGAATCGATGGCATGGGCATAAAGTGCGATGCTGTTTCCTTATTCTTCCGATGCAATTTTTTTTTTCTCCCGTTGCAGTTGGAATAGCTACGTGGTGGTGGGTGCAGAATATCGATATGACAGCTTTCTATAGGAGACGGTATGTAACAGATTCTGACCCCTCTTGCACCGTGTTACCCCGCGTATTATTTTAGGTTGCGTACTTGTGCGGTCCTTATCGCTAGTAAACGTATCAAACCCCAGAAACTGCCTTACCCCACCGGTTGTTTGTGCTCAAGGTTGTTTGCACCCCACCAGTACTGCACCCCACCATCTCCATCGACACAACACATACGATATTTCTTGCTTTTGGGATCGGTGTGTGCATCACTGGTGTCTCGTCCGAGTTTACGTGCTGGTTGCCTGCGTGAGTGTCAAGTATTGCTCGGTCTCTTCCCCTCACTCGATGGTGGGGAGGGCTTGGAAATGTTGTCCGTGCAGAGATCAAGCTGTAATAGCTCTGGCCAGCAAATAGTACATGAATAAAGCTGCTGCCGTTCCCCTCGCGTTATAGTTCAACTCTCTCATTGTCCCCTCTTCTGAACCAGGCTCTTCTCCTCAGCCATTACTTATAGAGTTGGCCCTTCCATCCCTCTTCTTATCATCCACCATCTATCCACCATCAATCTTCTATCCATTGCTACTCCCATTGTAATATTACCTTCGTAGTTGAAGCAATTGCAATGTCTGCACCTCCAATCTCGAGCCCTCCGGCTCCCGGTGTTGTCGAACCCCATTTACGTCCTAAGCATCGAAGGACCCATACTGGATTTGGTGTTCGTGAGATCAAGGCCGTTGAAGCCAGCATCCCGCAACCCTTGAGAGAAACGTACGCTATTCATACATAGTCCACTAAGTAATCTTATGTTTTGACTAACCTTTGTCTTTAGTTGGCGCAAACTTGTGAGATCTTGCCTCCGAATCTAGCCATGTAATATTGAACGCATTCTAACTTGAGTAGGCCGCTACTGAATTCACGGGGAAGGAGGAATTCCAGGTTTGTGCCTTTTCTTCAGTAAAGTCATCATAATATATACTGATCTCTATTTTTCACCACAGAGAGAGGTTGTTCGCCATGTCGAGACCACTTTGGCTCGTTCGATGTACAACTGCGATGACTTGGCAGCATATTCCGGTACAGCTCTTGCTGTCCGTGATAAGCTTGTAATTTCCTGGAATAAAACCCAGCAACACCAAACGCTCCAGGACCAAAAGCGAATCTATTACCTTTCGCTTGAGTTTCTGATGGGAAGAACTCTTGACAACTCCTTGTTGAACACGGGAATCAAGGACACCGCCAGAGAGGGTGTTGGTGAGCTTGGTTTCAGAATTGAAGATGTTATTGACAAAGAACATGATGCTGCTCTTGGAAATGGTGGCCTTGGAAGATTAGCCGCTTGTTTCTTGGATTCTCTTGCGACCTTGAACTACCCAGCTTGGGGCTACGGTTTGAGATACCGCTACGGAATCTTCAAGCAGGAAATTGTAGATGGTTATCAAGTTGAGGTTCCAGATTACTGGCTGGATTTCAACCCCTGGGAATTCCCGCGTCCTGATGTCTGCGTTGATATCATGTTTTATGGTTATGTAACCAAGGTTAGGTAAGTCTATTACGATGCCCTTACTTTCTTTCACGATTGATCATTGACATCTTCCTCAGCGATGATGATGGCAAGATTTCCCACCTCTGGGAGGGAGGTGAGATAGTTCAAGCAATTGCGTACGATGTCCCTATTCCCGGCTACGAGACTGCTACAACCAACAATCTTCGTCTATGGTCCTCAAAGCCGTCGAGTGGCGAGTTTGACTTCCAAAAGTTCAACTCCGGTGACTACGAAGGGTCTATCCGTGAACAACAGAAAGCCGAGACCATCTCTGCAGTCCTGTACCCCAATGATAACATCTCCGCCGGTAAAGAGCTCAGACTCAAACAACAGTATTTCTGGGTTGCGGCTTCATTGCACGATATCGTAAGACGATTCAAGAAGTCGCACCGCCCATGGAAGGAGTTCCCAGACCAAGTTGCGATCCAGCTCAACGATACTCATCCAACGCTGGCGATTGTTGAGTTACAGAGAATCTTCATCGACATTGAGGGTCTTACATGGGATCAAGGTTGGGATATCGTCACCCGTACTTTCGGCTACACCAACCACACCGTTCTTCCGGAAGCACTTGAGAAATGGTCGGTCCCTCTTTTCCAGAGCCTCCTCCCACGTCATCTCCAGATCATCTACGAGATCAATCTTTACTTCCTTCAGGGCGTTGAGAAGAAGTTTCCCAAGGTTAGTGAGAAAAGTCTCTTAGTATAGCCTTTCCTTAGATTTTATATCCACTCTAACCGATTTCAAAGGATCGTGACATGTTGCAACGAGTTTCTATCATCGAGGAGAGCCAGCCTCAAGTAATCCGAATGGCTTACCTCGCGATCATTGGCTCCCACAAAGTCAATGGTGTTGCCGAACTACACTCCGATCTTATTAAGGCTACAATCTTTAAAGATTTTATTGCCGTATTCGGCCCCGATAAGTTTACGAACGTTACAAATGGCATCACTCCTCGCCGCTGGCTTCATCAAGCAAATCCCAAACTTTCGGATCTCATCGCGAGCAAGTTGGGTGGATACGACTTTTTGAAGGATCTAAACCTCCTCAAAGGGCTTGAACAGTGGGTCGATGACAAGGAATTCCGCAAGGAGGTGAGTTTTCTTCTTAAATCCCCAAAGCACGATTTACTGACACAAATTAGTGGATGGAAATCAAGCTAGCCGCAAAGATAAGACTTGCGAAGTACATTAGGGACACTACTCAGATAGCAGTGAACCCACATTCATTGTTTGATATTCAGGTCAAGAGGATACACGAGGTAAATTTTGTCGTGAGATTGTTTTGAACTTATCTAATTTATTTAGTACAAACGTCAACAAATGAACATTTTCGGTGTCATTTATCGATACCTGAGGCTCAAACAGATGAAGCCCGAGGAGCTCAAGAAACAAGTACCCAGAGCCTCTATCTTTGGAGGAAAGGCTGCCCCGGGTTATTGGATGGTAACCATTGCGTTTTAACTTTCTTCGAAAAGGCTTAATTAACACTAAGTAGGCAAAAACCATCATCCGTCTTATCACTGCTGTTGGTGAAGTTGTGAACTGCGATAAGGATATTGGTGACCTTCTAAAGGTTGTTTTCATTGAGGATTACAACGTTAGTAAGGCAGAGATCATTATTCCCGCCTCCGACATCAGTGAACACATTTCTACCGCCGGAACCGAAGCCAGTGGAACAAGTATGACGCAGTCCTTTAAAACTATCGATTATATTTCTAATCATTTATAGGTAACATGAAGTTTGTGCTGAATGGTGGTTTGATCATCGGAACTTGCGATGGTGCCAACGTGAGTCATTACTAGTGGTGATTTAAATAATACCATAACCAATCATTGACACATCTCTCGCACAGATTGAAATCACACGCGAGATTGGAGAAGACAATATCTTCTTGCTTGGTCACTTAGCAGAGGTCCGTACTTCGAAAATGTTGATATTAATATATTGAATTTTTACTAATAGATTTCTAGGATGTCGAAGAGCTTCGTCATCAACACCGCTTCGGAAAAGTCGAGATGGACCCCAAACTCCGATTAGTCTGCGATGCGATTGAAGCTGGACAATTCGGTGACCAGAACATCTACAGCGGCTTAATCTCGGCTCTTACAACAGGATGTGATTACTACCTTGTCAGCGACGATTTCTCCAGTTATCTTGCCACTCAAGATTTGGTCGACACGACCTTTAAGGACAAGGAGGACTGGGCTACAAAGTCGATCATGAGCGTCGCAAACATGGGATTCTTCAGCGCCGACCGTGCTATCAACGAGTAAGCGCCTCCTATTCTGTCTTGATGTGGCAGAAGCCTTTCTTTTACTGACTTTATTAAACCTAGGTATGCCGATACAATCTGGAATGTGGAGCCAACCCCACAAAAGAAATAAAGGGCTAGATACGGTGTTCATTAGTATTAGTATCAGTAGCTTATGAAGTGTTGTCACTACCATTGTCCTTGTCGGCAGGATTGACACATATTGGAATTCAAAGCGAGCGTACATCCGGGAGTTTCTTTTTATTGCTTTTTCCTTTTCCTTTTTCCTTTTCTTCTTTTTATTAAGTGAAGCGATGAGTTG
The DNA here is from genome assembly GCA_024713935.1 of Morchella eximia. Taxonomy (NCBI): domain Eukaryota; kingdom Fungi; phylum Ascomycota; class Pezizomycetes; order Pezizales; family Morchellaceae; genus Morchella; species Morchella eximia. The sequence goes on from JAMGZG010000002.1 coordinate 575,506, forward strand.
AGGTCAATAGATACCGGTAAATAAAGTTTATTCTTGCTCGATATGTAGACGTGAAATAAATTTTAAAATTTATTTTCCAGTGATATCTTAGGCTTTCACGACTGTGAGCTAGTAGTCAACTTTTACTCGGTAATAAACCTAACCCTTATTCCGTTTTTGCTGTAAAGTCACCTTCTGGAACCCCTCCTATACCTTTTTCTGGTGTCTCCACAGTCTGTAGGTAGCTAGATTGAATATCACCACGCCGTCATGGGCCTAACTAATATGTCTCCATTTTTGCTGTGACGAACGAAGGGATATGTAGGTATATATATGAAGAGGTTCAAAATGATCTTCGCTATTTAGCAGGCAGGGTAATCTTCAGAAGTTACCCGCGTGTTCTGTGTTCTGTGTTACCCATTGACGTCCATCCCACGCTACTTAAGATAAGCTTCTCTCCTACAGGCCCACCCACTCATGCTATTGTAGGATCAATTTTGCGCAATGAGTATCCCAGCTCTTCTCGATTACGTTCTGGAAGAGGTTTCCTTAGATGGAGAAGACGGTAATTTCATCCTGTTGCTATAATTCGTTTATAACGTCTTTGCATTTCTGTTGAATCGTATGTGGCGTTTGAACAACACAAAAAAATTACTTCCCCAGCATCTTGAAGCCAAAATATTATTTTGGGGGGCTGACTCTAAAATTTGAGCCTCAATACCCTTTTTGATTCTCTACGTTATTCGACTGCATATGTGTGCGGAGCTCACCTCGTTCGATCCTCGTCATCGTCATTTCATTTTTTTTTTTCTTTTTGCCCGAGATCTCAAAAGAGAAGTTCGCTAATATATCATAAAAATAGGGACAACAATTCATCAATTGTTTGCATATGTTACCACCTTTTATGCCAAAAATCCTCAGCCCAAAACCGACATATGTTCATTGACGTCCGATGGTGCACCAGTTGATGATATGCCAAGCCTTCAGAGGCCCGACCCAGTTGGGGTTACAATGTGGAATTTACCTAACTTAGAAGAAGAATTTCAGGATTATGTCTGGGATCTTTTAAGGATGGAGAAAGACTTCATTATTGGAAAGAATAATGAAGGCCGCAACTTGACCTTGAAGGATATCGTAGATGATCTTAGGAAAGACAAAATCCCCAAGAAAAGCGGCGGAGAGTCAGACCTTGGGGATCCCACTTCAAAAGACCAAGAAAGGTGCGAGATAGGCCAGGAGAAATGGAGGGTTTATGCTTCCGAAGAAAGACGCTGGCGAGCACTTACAGGGCATGGAGTGGATCCTAAGAAGGTACTATCATCCGACAATGATGAGAGGATTCATGAGCTAATTAAATCATTAATAGGTTCCAAATGCGATTTTCAAATGCCTCGAGGTCATCGGAAAGCATCGTGAAATGGGGATAATTCAACCGGAATTGACCAGAGTGACCGGACAGGACAAGAAATCTGTTCCTGTACGAACTACGATGCTCAAAAATCAAGGATATATTGAGAAGAAGAGCGTTCTGGTAAAGAACCTCAACACCAGCAAGCTCACTTTAGCACGGTTCGCATTTCAACGGGATATAAGACGGAGTGTGCAGACTCCACCAGAAAAAGATGCTAGAAAAAAAGGCAGACGGCAGCTTGACAGAGAAGACGAGGGCCCGAATTTCGCTTGGACCGGGCCTACCATCGACACCGAAAAGCTTATCAAAGCTATCCTCTTCGAGTTAAAATTGGCAAAAAATCGAGTCTTAATGCATAGTGATCTAAAAAGAAAATTGGTATGTGACAGCATAATATTTAATGGTACGTATTAACGTCTTCCGGGAAACAGGGCATGGATAAATCTCGATTTCATTGGCGTTCATTCTCAAGAATCCTTCGAAAACTGGAGTCATTGGGCGTACTCAAGCGGATCCGAGTCCCTCTCAAGCTCAACCGAAAGTACACAAAGAGGGAGGCAAACAGAGAGATAGCGATATCAGAGCAATGTCATGCCCGATGCGTAAGATATTTGCGTGATATGGATGCTTGTGATTGGCGCAAAGTTCTCACTGCTTTTTCAAAACGTGAAGTGAATATGGAAGATGAAGAAGGGGAAGAAGGAGGAGGCGCGGCTGAGGCATCCGATGATGATATCGCCAAGGATAAAGATGGCGATGAGTTAGATGCTGATGCGGTGAAAGAGCTAGAAAACGTGGACGTTGATGCGGTAGGAGAGATCGATAGGGATACACCTCAGTGGCGGATAGATAAGCCCTTGACAAGCATAATCTTTGACATAGTAGACAAGGCAGGAAAGGACGGGATTACAAGCATGGTAATACTTATGGATTCATGAATATTTATTATATGCATATATACTAATAGCCTCGTCTTTATTAAGGATCTAATGTCCAGAACCGTTGGACCTTTATATTATCGTCCGATGGACCAGATTCTTCATCGAATGACCGATTTTCCCAGGCAGTCACAGCCTCCTCAGTACATGCACCTTGCTATAATTCGGGAAACTGGTATTACTGGCCGATCAACACACTATAGATACTTCAGCTATCAATGGCACCAACAGCTAGTCTCCGAAGGATTGGCAACTGAGCCTTATGAGCCCACCCCCAAAAAGAAGGGGGTGAAACAGGGTTCTGTCGGAACCTCTTTGCAGAAGGCAGATGATGTTGATATTGAGAGAGATGACTTCGGGTTTTCTGTTCTAGATACCTCTCGATTTATAAAGAAGGATGGGTCTGGAACTCTGAAGGAAAGCCAGTTACAAGGTAAAAAAAAGGAGAATCTAAAAATACTCACATCGCAATTCAATATCGTCAATGATAACAAGGGTGGTAGAAGTATTGACTGGAAGAGTAGTAAGTGTAAACATTCAAAGATTTGCCGTTCACAATTTGTCTAATATAAAATAGATCGCGTAGGAGCAGGAAGGCCACGTAAAAATGACAAAGGGGAGGAACCATACCTAGAAACAAAACGGCGTACAGCCACTAAACGTGGGGGTACATTCGCCAAAAGTAGGCTTGGCCAGGGATGTTATTCTGTCTCTAATAGTGAACATATGGGACCAGAACTTGAGGAGCAACTGCCACTCGAAGCTAGCGAGCAAAGAATATTGGGTTCAACTGAATTAGAGGTCACCGAAGATCTATCTATTACACAAGCACCACCAGTCCCCAAGCGTCGTGGACGTCCGCCGAAGAAACAAAAAACAGACAATAGCGAACCATCTGTAAAACGACGTTATACAAAAAAAACTCAGAACACTGCTGCACCTGTCATAACCGGGAACCAAGGCCAGCCCGCGCAAATCATATCTCTGGATAAGCAACATACCGACCAGTTAGTTCCCGCAGACTCTATACCTGTGAACACTTCCAATGTGGCCGTGACAAGTAAGCGGAAGGCCCCAGTTAAACAAACACAAACCCGCAAATCGAAACGTATGAAACAAGCAGTACCTAATGAAGGTAACGCAACGCCTAATATTGGTGGGGGCTATATCGAGGTAGTTACAGTGCCAACAGAACCAGGCGCTGTCGCAAGTGTCGAACTCGAGAATAAGCAGGTGGTGTCAAGTGATTATCAAGAAGACGCTCGCTTTGAGAAGTCTATGGAAATTGCCAGGTTTACTACAGAACCTCGCGACATTGTCGCAGTTAACGATGAACGCGGTACAGAGAACAATGACATGGAGATAGTCGCCTCTGGTGGTATAACTCCTGTTGGTTCTGCCCCTGGGGGCTCAGCTTCTGAAAATTCATCAAAGCCAGTTCACGTCATCAACGGGGTGGCTGTTCAAGAAGAAAAGCTAGATGTTGAAGGGAACGAATCCTACGGCTCCATTGGTGGCATGCTAGCACTAGCTCGCCAACAAGTTGTTCTTGATCTCATAAAGGAACATGGCGGGGTTTTCCCCGGAGGCAATGAGCTTCGTTTCGCGTTTGATAAGAAATATCGTCAGAAGAATCCAAAAGCCGGACTCTGTGACCGGCGTCTAATACGAGGCATAGTTCAATCGCTCCAGTACAAGAGAAAAATCCAGGCGCTTACGTTTACTTTTACCAGTGGTAGTGGGAGCGCAATCACGAAAAAGATATTGGTAGATGCTAGTATTAGCACTGACTCGCCAAAGGTTGATGCCATGGTTAGGGAAATGATGTCTGTGGAGGGAAACCTTTGGTTTCCACCTAACACAGACCTCCAGCAGGATATCCAGGATAGATTCGCCAAACCACCACACTGGTCATTACCCAAACCAAGGGAGGTCGAGGGTGTTGAATTTGAGCGAATACATCCAAATTCTGTCATGCAGTTGAAGATGAAGCGCGCCGCTATGGCAGCTGATCGCTTGGCCGCGAGGGCTGCAAGAATAGCCACACCAACTAAACCCCGAGGCCGCCCGCGTATATACACCGAGACTCTCATTCCGTCTACTTCAACAGGTAGACGTAAAAAGTTTACAGATGAGCAAAAAGAGGAGGCCGCTCGCCGAAGAAAGGCCGAGATTAAAGCTGAAAAAGTACTGCTAAAGTTAAACCAGCAATACCGTAACGAACCATTTGACCCTTACGACCCACCGCCCACAGAAGAAAATTTACCAAGGCGAGTTTGGTGGAATGACTTTGTGGAAAGGGATCTTAACGAGCCAAGAGACGAAAGGAGATTCTATCAAGAAATTGAGGAGGTCGAAAAGTGGGAAAAAAGGATGGATAAAGCTCCCCTGGCTGAACCAAGTGAAAAAACTTTCATTATGATAAATCATTTTGCACCTGATACCCAAGTCGGCGAAAACTTTACACAAGTTCCTATATTAAATATGGACCAGCGCATTAGGGCACCGGATTTCTCTGAGGCTCGACTTATGGGTCCCCGAAAGCCTGGGCCGAAACCTGGTAGTACTAGGAGGAAGCCAGCATCAAAACCTACTCGGACAGTTGATATACTGATGGGAGAAACACCAAAAAGAAAGCGTAGAGCTCCGGGTTCATTCGAAAAGATTCCTTCTCGTCGTGAGCGTGCTATGACTGCAATTCGCAAAAACACACTCAGAGCATCTGACACACTTCCCCTTGAAGAACGTAAGTATCTGAGTCTGTGATTCTTTTTCTTACATCAATGCTGACCTTAGATAAGTCCCTCCTCGCAGATTTCAGTTTAGAAATCAGTACATAATACCTAAAGAGGATGAAGATTCGCTACTTATCGCTATAATAATTGTCAGAACTATCTTTGGGGGTTGGGATCGTAAGATCGATTGGAACCTTGTACAGACTGCCATCCCCAAGCATAATTCGTTAACACTACAGAAACGGTGGCCACGTGTGCGCGAGATTCATAAGACACACATGAAGAAACTTCAAGCGGAATTCGAGCAGATGTTTCTTGAGGCCTACGAAAAGGGCGAATTGCCGGCTTTCAACCCTGCAGATTCGTCCACTTTTGACTTGCCATTCGTCGTTACATGGTTCCGTGAGAATCTAGAACTTCCAGAGTAAGCTTGGCGCCTTTCCCTCTACAGATTGATCGATTAGTTAACATTACCTTTCAGGAGTCAATCGGTACCCGAACTTCCCGTAACGCGCGAGGCTTTCGATAAAATTTATGAACTGCGTGCCGATGGGCCTTCAACTTGGAGGAACGAGTTCCACAGCCCTGTTCTTACAATGGGGAATAGAGGAAATCATTTTGTATGCCATCCTTATGAGATACCTTTACATGAAAGAGAGCGCCCCGCCGAGGATGAAGAAACCCTAGAATATATCAAGTCAGTAATTAAGGTAACCTTGACCCCCCCCCCCCCACAACTAATTCATCGCTTTAACTAATAGTGATTTCAGGCTAATATTATCACTGATGCCTCTGAGTATAATCCCAAGAAAGCATTTGAGATTCTGCACTCGTATCCGGAGCGCCTTGTGGATGGGGCATTTTACACGCTCATAATCAGTAAAACAATTGCGCATAAGAAAGATAAAACACGGTTCACACCAGGACGGAACTACGAGTTTACTGACAAGTTCCATCACTCACTACGCACACCAATGGATGAAGGTCTTTTTGCCCAAGCCGTATCTTATGAGACATACATTCGTGAAAATTTCAAGAGATACAAAGCAATTGAAGTGTCACCATTGACAAATGATGGTTCAATGGCTTGTTTGTTTGATATGATGGCTTCGAGACGGGTATGAAAGACGATTTATTCACATACTAAAGCCCAAACTAACAATTTACAGATTATTCTGTGTAAAAGCGGATATTTCGCTGATAAGCTTGGCTTGATCGATGGGTATAAAACGCGAGGAATGGACAAAGATATCGTCAATTTCAAGGTCCAGATTAAACCAGGACCACGATATGAGTCCAAATCAAGAACCCTCCCGGCGCCTCCATTTCCAAGAGGAAACCCAGAAAGTAGAACTGAGCCCATCCGCCTATGGGTGGATATCAACGGGAAACTCATCACGGGCATGTGGCTTAAAGTCACAACTGCAGTTCTCGCATTGATCACTAGCCGACCAGGAATTCACATGAAAGAAATCATGAGAGTTTTGTGGCCTGGATTGACCTTAGTTGAGGTTGAAGAGATTGTAAATTGGCTGGCTTCCCGGGGATCTGTCAAGTACAGTAATGAGGGTGACGACGATACCAAAACAGGATGTTGGCCTAATGAGGGCTATTTCCTCGCTCTACAGTCTTAATTTTATCTCTTCGGTAGCCTTGCCGTCAAATACACGCGACATCGATATGGATATATTGTCAAACGGGTTTGTCTATAAGGATATCTTGTCTGTGGTGATTTGTAGGTACATGCGTCTCACAAATTTTATCCCAGAGCTCCAATATACCGTGTAATATCAAGTGGCAAGTGCATTATGAGTTTAAGTATAGAGTAATATCATTTTATAAAAACGACTCGCCCTCTAACAGTTAATTCTTCCAAGATTTCTATCAGATAATATGTATCTTTCTATTGACTAAACCAAATGACCCTTCTACAGCGTCTACTACGGATCTTCATGCATCATGGAGATGTGTATTGTCCATATTATTACACCCCACCACCATTACAATGCTTCCAGTAGGGGGGTTATTGCGCTCGAGTTTTATTTACTCGAGAATGCCGCGGCCGGACCTAGATAATGCGGATTGAATTGATTGGTTTGACCTGGGTGTCCAACGCCAAGACCAGTAACAATCATAAGATATCACTCTCTCGATAAATTCACCTCAACGCCCACACATCAACACTCCGATACACTACACCATTACTTGTCAATTACTTACACCAATATACTTCGATACACAGCGAGCACACTATATCTTTTTCACCCCGCCCACAGACCACCCCTCATACCTCATCCTCATATCGCGCGTGATCTGTGGCACTGCCTTCTCCATAGCTTGATCAAAATGCGTTTTACCAACAGCGTCGATATCAAACGATTCACGCATGGCATAATGAATAGCCTCGTCGCAAATATTTACAATCTCCGCGCCGGAATATCCGTCCGTCTTCTTTGCTAGAATATCCAAGTCTACGTCTGGTGAAATCGACATCTTCTTTGTTTTTATTTGAAGGATCTGTTTACGCGCATCGAGATCTGGCGGGCCAACATACAGAATAGTGTCAAGGCGCCCGGGGCGAAGGAGTGCCGGATCCTAAAAATAGTCAGCATCGCTGTCTTCCTCAAGACGAAACCAATGTAATTAAAGGAAGAAAGTGCCCTACAATAATCTCGGGCCTATTCGTCGCCGCAAGGATAGTGACGTTCTTCAAGCTCTCGATGCCGTCCATCTCATTCAACAAGGCCGTCAATACACTCGCCCCAACGCCACCACCATCACTCTTGCCCTGTCCACCCTCCCGTGATGCGCTGAGGGCATCGATCTCATCAAAAAAAATAATGCTAGGACTTGCCGCACGGGCTTTCCGGAAGATTTCGCGGACGGCACGTTCTGACTCGCCAACATACATGCTGAAGAGCTCAGGTCCTTTGACAGCCATGAAGTTAAGGCCGGCTTCGGTGGCGAGGGCCTTAGCGGTGAGAGTTTTAGAGCATCCCGGAGGGCCGTAAAGGAGAAGACCTTTGCGAGGGGTACCACCGAGGCGGGAAAATACTTCAGGGTGCTGTGGAAAACAGCGGTCAATATCTCGAGAAATTATGGGTATTTGGAGAGAGGTTAGAGAATGCTTCACTCACAGTCAATGGCCATTCTACAGCTTCTCGGAGGCGCTGCTTGACTTCTTCTTGGCCGCCGATATCGGACCAGCGGACCCTCGGTGGTTCCAGAAATATCTCCCTCATTGCTGTGGGCCGCACATCTTTCAAGGCCGCCTCAATGTCATCCTCTCGAATAACCACTTCCTTCTCCGTCTTTTCCCCTTTCTGCCCCTCAACCAGCTCAAGTCTCTTGAGCCCGACTGTAAACCCAGTCCTAACCAACGACTCCAAATCTGCTCCCACAAACCCGTGCGTCCGCGCCGCCAACGCCTTTACAAATTCTTCCTTCCCCTTCCCATCCCGCCCTTCAAATGGCAGTTCCTTCATCAGCACCTCTAGTATCTCCCTCCTCGAATCCACATCCGGAATTCCGACCTCAATCTCTCTGTCAAACCTTCCGGGTCTCCTCAACGCTCCATCAACCGCATTCGGCCTGTTTGTGGCTGCAACAACAACAACCTTCACTGCTTCACCGCCGCCACTATAGTCAAGTCCGTCCATCTCTGTTAGCAGTGTCGTCACCACCCTACCTTCGCCACTGTCACCCGCCGTACGCTTCGGTGCAAGACTGTCGACCTCGTCGACAAACACAATTGCGGGCTGGTGTGCACGAGCTTCAGCAAAGACACGGCGAACAGCAGCTTCTGACTCGCCCATGTATTTCCCGACAATGCTGCCGTTGAGAACGAAGCAGGTTGCGGAGAGCTCGGATGCAATAGCTTTGAGGAGGAGCGTCTTTCCCGTACCGGGAGGGCCATAGAGGAGGATTCCACGCGGTGGTGTTAAATTGAAGCGTGTGAAGTGGTGGGATTGGTATAGTGTCGACAAAAGGAGGGCCTTAAGGGCATCGATCTGTTTCGAGAGGCCGCCGATAGAGGCAAAGTTGGTGCGGGAGGGTAGAGCGATCGTGACAGGTGGATTTTCTTCCACTACTAAGGCTCGGGGAGCTCGAGTGGGTTTTGATCTGGTGGGGCCAGAGCTGCAAGGGTCGGCAGAGTCGGTGGTGAGCTCAATGATCGTGGACTCAGTCATCTTATATGCAGGTACCGAGTGCTCGTCATTAATCTCCCGGGGCACGTTTTTTGCAACGATCTTTTCGATCCGGAAGGCTCGTTTCACGCCCTTGTATTCGATTGCGCTGAGAATCAGGCCCTCTGAGATATATTTTGTCTCCACTACATACACATGAAAAAATCTCAGCATAAGCACCTCCACAACTAGCTACAGCTCTCCCAGCAACATCCAACATACCAAGGACATGTTCCAGAAACCATCGCCAGCCCTCCGCTTGGTTTTTCTCAATCCCAACCCTACTTTTCTTTGGTACTGTCGTCCCAGGCCTAGCAGCAGTCGGTAGCGGCTCCCCGTACTCAATTTCCTTGACAAGCACGCTCACGGCGTCCTCAACCTTCTCGGTGTACTTTCCGATTAGGACTTTATCTTCGAAGCCTACACTCAAAGCTGTGCGAACATTATCAGAAATGAGGGCGATTCCTTTTTGCAGATGCGCGTCGGAGGCGAGCCATGCAATAGCGGGTATGATGGGTGTTTTGGCGGTCTCCGAGATCTCGGCAGTGGTGATGTGACATAGGTCGCCAGATTTGATGTCGAGATTGTTCAGAGAGCCACGGTTCAGGTTGATACGTAGAAAGGTCCTATGGGAGACTGGAGTTGGGAATGGACGACTGAAAACACGGTAGGTATTAATTTCAAGATGAACTACAACTAACTACTAGTATGGTATAGAGGGGGCATTTACATGGTAAAGAGGTGAGGATTGTGGTCGCCTTTTGAGAGGCGCGCTATCACGGCTTTTGGTGGCATTTTGGCAGCTGTTGTCAGTCAATTGGCAAGATGTGACTCTCGAGCGACATCTTTTGAAAAAAACGGCCGGCATACCTCTGGACCCTGGTGGGGCGGTAGTGGGGCGTGACGTCAAGAGCCGGGTAACTGATACAGCCTTACCCGGTAGTGAGCGAGCATTTGCCTGTGTCGCCATGGCCGGTCACTCGGCAACGGCAAACTGTATAATATGTGTGGGCATACATAGAATTCACGGCAAAGAAAAGACCCAACTCCAGACTACTACTAGCAAACTTTCCTGGAATAATAAACAATGCAGAATTCACTGGATTATAAAACGCTCAACTTATCACCAAACTATGCATGGTATGTACTTCTTGTTCTTCATCATGCTAATCAAGCCTCCTATAGTCTATACCGCCCCTGTCTTTACTCACAAGCTTTTGTTCATGAACCGTCTCTTGGTGAAGCTCAACCACCACTACGCAAGTTAGCCCAGTACATAAATGATGGCTTCATAAAGTTTCATTACATACCTTGCTCGGCTTTCCAGTTCCATCCGCGTAGATCCTGCTGAGAAGTCTAATAACTAACTCTTGCCTCATTTGACTGATATAACCTCTCAAGGTCTCAGCGTCTGCTCTATCCTTCGGGGGTTGGTAAAGCGCGTTCAGGGGGAATGCAGGATCGCCGGGGAGGGCGAAGTGGTCGAGTGCAGAGGTTTGGAGCGCCTGGATTGAACCCTTATAAGCAAAACGATACTCCAACGTAGTAACCCTGGGTAAGCTACCTTCTCAGAATCCCTCATACTCATAGTCGGCTTGATTTTACTCAAGCAGTCCGAGATCCACAAAATACCATAGATCAACGTCCGATCAGCCGGGCCCTTGATTTCAAAGTTACGGAAGAAAGTGTTGGCCCGGAACAACGTAAGGGTCTCGTCGAGCACATCGTAATGCTCGCTATCTGGGTCGACATCGAGGTCACTCGTGTTTGGTGGCAGTGGCGGGAGGGTATATGCTGGCCCCCTGGTCCTCGTACGGAGTGGAAGAAGGCCAAAGTTTCCTAATTGGAGAAATATCTATCAGAATTGATGTAACCTAGGAGGTAACGAGGGGTATCGGTGCTTACCGACGACGCGGACATCAGTATCTTGCAGGAACGCGGAGTGGTAGGCCTGGTAAGTGGTTGATTTGTTAGTTTCATATGCTTCTGATCGAGGTATTTGGAAGGCAGATAAATGGGAGCTTACTGGCATTATGGGTGGTGGTTGTGGAAATGGGTGCCGTTGTGGTGTGTGAACACTGAATGGAGCTTCGCGGTGTTGAGGCTCAGGTTGGAGCTTCCGTCTTGGCACTCCTTTAGACATGTGGAACATCTTTGCGGGGCTAGAGGGTTGTGTTACCCGGCCTGTGGACCTTGGGCAGTGGTCAATGATCGATCGCATCATATGCCTATAGCTAACGATGATATGAAGTTAATTAAGACTAGTGTCTTCAAAGGTTCATACCTCAAATTTACCTTCCCATAATAGTTATTTGGTATGTATCACAGTATTCTCATAGAATCAAGGAACTAATGATGACGAGTGAGAGGCTGTGACCGAACCTAATGGATAAGCAATACGTTGATAATAAAAGCTTAACGTATACGTACATATATCTACCAACACCTCCAGATCTTGATACATAGTTTTTGATATGATTATAACTTTTAAAAGATATGTACCTATTTTATTTAAAAACGGAATTAAGTACTGTGGCCATGCATATATACATGGGTGAAAGTATTACAACTACTACCTGCCCCTATCCACCCGCCCCTATCTTCAATTCAGGGCCTTCAGCTACCGGGACTAGCGCATGGCGTCTAACCTAACAAGTAGTCTATATAGTTATTACCAGTACTCGCCCATGTTTTGCAGTATTTTCCGGGAATGGCATTTGAGGGGCAGCACGTCGAGCATCTCATTAGAACCCAAAACCAGGTCAGGTCGACACCAGCCATTAATTTGAATGTATGGTTGAGCCTTATGAGCCACAAACTTTAAAGAGTTGGATTAAAATATTAGTATGAGGAGATAAATCACAATGCGTGAGTAACATAGAACTATCTCCACATCGATAAAAGCGGTTTTAACCCCTAGTTATATATATATGTCTAGGTGGTGTCAGTATAGATTAATTGAAAATCTTAAGTTTATTTCTAGATTCGAAACCCTAACTAATTAAAGTACCTTATCCGAATCCTGAACCGTAGGCTAGGCCACTAAGCCATATGCTCACTGAGATCCGAGCCTCTTCTTGGTCCTACCTGGCCTCCTAATATTTCGTTTAAAATAGGAGGTCTGAAGCTTGCAGAATGTATTAGATTAAGAGACAATCGCACTCCAAAGCTACTGGAAAGGTTGGAATTACCTCTTGTAGAGATCAATCGCTTTCTCGACCTCAGCCATTAGGTCAGGGTATACGACGGAAATGGTCTCCCACACAGCTTTCCACTGATCCCCCTTAGCATGGGCGAGGTGGTTGCGCTGCTCTCTAAGTTTTTCGTATGTGCTTGCTCTTAGATTATTCTTCCCGATCTCCCGAAGATTCTCAAAGATCAAAATAGTTCCCATCGAGATAGCGCTGCGGGCACGGTATTCATTCGTACCGCTTTCTGCTGCCATGAACTTCTGTGTAGCAACTGATAAGCTGCATGTCACTTATATAAAAACATGAACATGGAACTCAATATATCTACCTTCTGGTTGAGATTATACAAAATTAGAGTCTTTTCAATCTCCCTTAAAGACATTTTTATCTCCTTAAGCCGCTTTAAATCGTTACCGTTGGGAGGTCGATTGAATCGTAAGACAGTCAACAACAGAGGTGTGGACGAACACAAGTAACGAACATGTCCAACTTTAGAGACTCTAGTACAGAACGATTCTTTTAGTCTACCGAGCGCGGTAATTGAAAATATGAATTTTTGGATCATTGGTATATAGTCGGGGTGAATAGGTTTGGAAATTACTGGGGTTGATGGAAGCCCGTCAACTGAATGGTGCAACCAGACCATCTAAATAGTGTTAAACCAAGTACTGTAATCGATCTGATTTCATTGATTGTTCTTTGAATTCATGCAGTTCGCCACTGCTGTAGAAAATACTAAGAAATATCCACAGTATTGGACGAAATGGGAGGGAGCGGGACCAATGATTGATCAAGGGAAACTTGCGTCATACATGATCACTGATCTTTTGTAGAAACTTTAGTTATATAACAAACTGTGTAAGGACCCAGGGCTATCGTATGTGTATATATGATTCCGGTAAACAATCTGAGCACATATATTCACACCAACTGAGCTAGGATCACTTCAAGCTATAGTTTAGTTGATCTCTCTAGATTTATTGATGGTGGATTCGTAGCGCTCGACTTCATTACCCATAAACTCGATCGAGACCAGCCCGCTTTAACTATGTTCACAATATTTGTTAGTGCTATAGCTCATAATACGTAATTAGGCATAAACGAGACTACCTCAATACTGGAGGACAACTTAGACTAAACGTTGGTAGAGTTCTAAAAATATCTGAGCCATGGGCCACTCTTGGCAATTCAGACTTCAAAAAACTAAGGCATCCGTGTGATATGTTGTGATTGATCATAAATGGCTCGGGTTCTAGATTATCATTGATACCTCCAATCATGGATTTATCGACGATTACCATAAACCTCCCTTTGCACAAACACTTGTATGTGCACTTCAATGGAGAAAGTTAGGGTTAGAGACCAGCTCTCTGTAGGCTTCTGAAGTTTTGATAGATGTATGTATTTACCGAAATAAATTTACAGGTTACGGTACCCACAGCCTATCTCTGAGCCAATGCTAATAACTCGTCAGTCATCCAACGTTCAAGTATCATGTGCGTACGCACATATGCAGCCCATTTTGGGGCCAAACATGCACGCACAATGACTCTCTCAAACCTTGAGGCGCCCTTGCCAAGTTTGGTGCATGGTAACACGCGCACGGACACAAATCCGTTCGTTATCCTCAATTTTGGACCCTCGGTGTTTAGCAATCAACCGAACCTTAGTTACCCATAACCATGTTTCATGTGCTGCCTAGTCAACTGCAAGATATCGGTATTCTGTTGAATTCAAAAAAATAATACAGAGGTACAAAAATAAAACCAAAAATCCATAATTAACTCCATGATACCTTGCCCATTACGGGTACTTCATAGCAATCTCCATTCGTCGTTATCACTCACAACATGCGTACGCGTACGGATAAACCGTATAACTAGCAAAGAGTGAGAGCTTGGGAACACAATAAACGTGGCTCTCATTAATTCGATGAGTTCATTTAGACCCCGCCACCTATATCGCAAAGAAATCTCAATGTCGCGCTCCTGGAAATACGAGAAGAGTAAGTAATAGGGATCGGTCTCACCAGAGCGTTCACAGCCTCCCAGAGCAAAACTCTGACCGGTTCCAGCAGCTGCTTGAGCTTTTTTTGCGGCCTCCGATTTGGCATTCAAGCTCAATGCCGCCACTCCGAGGCCCGTGAGGGCAACTACAGTGGCGAGGGTACTTTTTGTGCTATTGTAGTTACCGAGTTAGCCGGATGAGCCTCGGGGATGCTGGAAGAATGTTGAGATTGGGAAAACAAACGTGAATGCACGGGTCAGCATTTCTTATTTGTGAAATATCGAAAATATCAATTATTGATAGGATGCTAGTAAAAGGATATTGCGGATAATTCAGGAAAGCTCGGAGCAAGAAGGGGGGCAGTAGGGCCCATTTGTACTCGTAATTGGTATCATCCCACCTTGTACTGTACCCCCCTCGATCCCTCTCAACAGTTCTGAGCACACATCGAGATAGTGGACACGCGACTTATCCCGCGCTACAGCTGGCGATCGGCGCGAACGTTCAACTTCTCTCCCCACAACTGCTGCTCCCGGGGGTGTGGGTGATATCCCTGCCCGCCTTCTCTTCTTCTCTCGCTTCGAACTATCTGGACCATGTTGACGCAAGAAGATAAATCTTGTTGTCTGGTGCGTGCGTTGTTGCCCGTTATGGCCCGCGGAGGCGGATCGATAACTAGACTGCGTGCAATGCTTGATCTATTGGCTGTCTGCAACTGCAATGGAGTGGATTGGATTTTGGCTAGCGAGGATGGAGCTGAAGTACCCCATGATGGTACATGTAAAGTAGGTACAGCATCAGCTACTAGCAGGCCCTTGGGAGCTGTTGAATTAAGAGAACCGACTACAATCAATACCTGTAGTGAATCACTGGACTAGCAATGTCTTATTGCCCTTGCATTCTGGAGCACCCCCTGCAGATATCCATCAAGCAACCACAAATACCCAAGTATTGAATATAAAAGACAACTATGGATCCCCAACAATTTTCCGTCGGCCTTGGGATATTGCATGATTCAATCGTATTATGAGTGTTCCGGCTGCTTTTGTAGGTGAAATGCAATCATCAAGGAATACATGTACTTTACCGTATATCACCGTATGAGTCTTATCCAAACCTTGTACTCTATCGACTCGAACCTTTGTCTGAAACAAAGAGTCATGGGCAATGATTATCGACTTCCGGTGGACTTCCAATAGGTGGGTTTTAAAGCCCCCCCCTCCCCCTCCCCATAAAGGGGTTAATGCCTAGAATGAAGCTTCTAGGATGTGGTACGTGCTAGAGGCACGTGTATACCTACTTTGGTGGCCAGGTCGTCAACTAGGCAGAAGATATGGAACCTATAGTTCATTTGGGGGTTTCTCTTAAATTTAGTTTTAAAACTTGGTTTGTACAAAATGACACGAAGCGCGGTTTTCGGGGAAATTATTTGGACCAACCGGGCATAGTCAGTAAATTTGTGGCTTGTACAAACACTAGGGTTCTAACGAGTGATATTGTATGAAGTATGTATAATGTAGGTACATCCCATATATGTGAATCTCAACGGAGCTGTGCCCAACAGACGGTAGATTTTAAAGGCGATACTCTGCATAGATATATAACATCTCCCGGCTCCATCTGACTACGTGAGATCTAGGTTTTGGACTGATTATTAGGATTTTTCTGGAAAATATTTTACTTTTCTCTATAGTATGCAGCTGCTTCTTTTTATATCATCAACATTGCACCGTGCAAGGGTGGTTTGGCTTAAGTACATCATTTGTTCGAAAGAGGCTGTCGTGATTCCGAAGAATCCGAATCCGCTTGTGGCTACGGTATCCGATATTTGTTGATTAGAAATAGCATGCCGGATAGCCTGCGAAAGCATTCTAGTAATTATTGCGAACTCTAAAAGTTCATAAACAGATAACATATCATATTTTGAACATCAGTCACGTATATATGCACGAAGTAGCGACCAATTCTTATCTGCATAATTCAATGTATCTAGGTACAGTCACTCACGGGGTGAAGGCGGATCCTGTCTGATGGCGGTCAGGGATTTGAGGCCAATAGCAGAGTTAAGCCCGGGGCGCCAAGGAAAAATTACTACGGCAACAACCATCAGACAGGATCCGCCGTCACTAGGTGAGCGACTGTACTCTAGGTAGACTACTTAGAGTACGGTACATGTAGGTTACCAAGAAATGCGTGCAGATAACCGCTGCATCCCGAACTGTGATAGGTAAGTGCCAGCGATCATTGTCTTTCCTTTTTCTTTTTGACCGCTGGGCCGTTTAAGTTCGGTGGCTGTGTATGTACTCTAGTGCCACTGAGGATCCAAACGCAGTCCTCGGTAATCACCATGTTCTATTTTCGGGGGGCGGCCATCTACTCCTAATCTCCTGTCATCAGGAAGCGGGGACAGAAACATGGTACTTACAGGCGCTCTAAAGCACATCGATGTAAGCTAGAGTAGATATCTTTGTCCATACAGGTCCTTCGGAATGAAGCCCCTCACTGTATTTATGAAATAAGGGGCAAGGAGAGGTAAAATTTCTCCTGTCAGGTAGAGACGAGAATTCCCTTTTTAGTGGATGTGCATGGCCCGGGTCGCAATGAAAGGTTTCATCTCACACGTGTTGTTGGGATACCATATGAATGAACGTCTCCTAGCCACAGAATGTGGCGGTGAAATATTGCCACGGAGATTGACTGCATCCAGGATTATGAGTTTCCTTCATATTCTAATATCATCTACAGCCGAGTATCGCCATTCAGAGCTCCGCATGCCGACACTTTCAATACTACATACTGCTGCCTCTGCCTGAAAACTTGGAGAGACCACACCGTCACGGAAATCACAAGCATATAGCGTGGTTTCTGCCTTATTAAGAGGAAGACAGCAACTCCGCCTAAACACCTTTCTACACTTACATCTACACCTCTCGCTCTTGACCTTCAAGGGGTGACCATAACAGAGTTATTCAAAATGGCGCCCAAGAAGAAGGAAGAGTTCGCGCCTATGGTCAACTGGGTCTACGATGTCGTGTTATGGTCCTTTTCGGGTATGTGAAATGTGTTTTGGTAGCTTTTGAAAGGAGGCGACGATAAAAGTCCAAACAACAAGATACTGATATTTGATCCGTTTTACTAGTTCTTGTTGACCTCTTTTTCAGAGAAGTACACCCTCGTGGTGCTTTTCGGATTCCGAAGAGAGGTCCTATAATATTTGTCGCCGCTCCCCATGCAAACCAGGTACTTATCTCCAGGACCGATTACCTTACCCTTCGATACTAATTCGTCCTATAGTTTGTTGATCCTCTCATTCTTATGCGAGCTGTCCGGCTCGAATCACGACGCCGTATCGCTTTTCTTGTTGCCGAAAAATCCATGCGCCGCAAGTTTATCGGTTGGCTTTCTCGTTGTGTCGGCGCTGTTCCTGTATCACGCTCTCAGGACTTAGCGAAGGCTGGGCAGGGTCGCATTTATCTTCCGGATGCTGAAGGCCAGCCTCTTAAGATTCGTGGTGTTGGGACAAAGTTTACTACGGAAGTTACCCCCGGCGGTTCATTGACATTGCCGTCCGTCCCGGGGCAGGCAGGCGCTAGCACCGATGTTGCAGAAATCTTAAGTGATACCGAGATAATACTTAAGAAACCTTTTAAGGGTGATGTGGCTTTACGACAATTGCAGCAGGAGTCTGATGAGGGGAAGGGAACTAAATATAAGGTTGCACCGAAGGTTGATCAGACTGAAGTATACGATGCTGTATTTCACAGATTGAACTCTGGCGGTTGCGTAGGCATCTTTCCGGAGGGTGGTAGTCACGACAGAACGGAATTGTTGCCTCTGAAAGGTATGTTTTTTTTTGTTGCATTTGGGTTGGTCATTATTTGGTGGCGATCCGCTTCTATACGATTTAAGTAAACCGGCTAACATACCTTCAGCTGGTGTGGCTATCATGGCTCTCGGCGCTCTTTCTGCAAATCCAAACTGTGGCCTTAAAATCGTGCCAACAGGAATGAATTATTTCCACGCGCATAAATTTCGGTCACGAGCCGTTATCGAATTTGGAGCACCTATCGATGTCCCGAAAGAGCTTGTGGAACAATATTCGAGAGGAGAGAAACGTGAGGCTGTCAGGGCCCTTTTGGAAATGATTTACAACGGATTGGTATCAGTTACTGTCCCCTCACCGGATTACGATACACTCATGGTGCGTGCTTATGAGCTCCTGATTTCATTTCGTTTTTTGTGCTGATTTTTCTAGGCTATCCAAGCTGCAAGGAGACTGTACAAGCCTACCAACAAGAAATTACCCCTTCCGATGGTAGTTGAGTTGAATAGAAGATTGGTAACTGGATACACTCACTACAAGGATGACCCTCGTATAATACATCTCCGAGAATCGGTTACCGAGTACAATCGCCAACTCCGCCTTCTTGGTCTTCGAGATCACCAAGTAGAGTATGCCAAGTTCTCGGTATTCCGGGTGGTTTTTACTTTGATCTACCGCATTGGTAAACTAGCAGTACTCGCTCTTGGCGCTCTCCCGGGATTTATTCTCTTCGGGCCGGTTTTTATAGCTACAAAGATTATCTCCAGAAGGAAGGCAGTAGAGGCTCTTAAGGCTTCTACTGTTAAGGTCCAAGGAAAAGATGTCATGGCTACTTGGAAGCTTCTTGTTGCCTTGGCTTTTGCCCCGGTTCTATACAACTTTTACGTCGTTATCCTTTGCTATTGGACCTACAGCCACAGAGTATTTGGTTTAATGCCGGATTGGGTGCCGATTATTTGTGTTGCTATATTTGGGTGGATTTTATTCCCTACAATCACCTTTGCCGCACTAAGATTTGGTGAGATTGGGATGGACATCTTTAAGTCTCTTCGACCGCTAGTTTTATCTCTGAATCCTACATCTGCCAACACCATTGTTAAACTCCGCCAAAGGCGCGCAAAGCTTTCGATTGAAGTTACGGACTTAATCAATACCCTTGGCCCTGAGCTTTTCCCTGACTTCAACTCTGCACGTATTGTCGAAGATCCCTTCCACAAGGATAGCAATATACCACCGATCACTATTGTACGTCGCGATTCAGAAGTTTCCTCGGATGGATTCTCACCTGTATCCGAACACGGGCAAAGCTCGGGATTTGGATGGTCTGGTAATAACTTGCCGCGAAACGAGAGTTTCGCTAACCTGGGAAGTATTGGTTTATTCGCTAGTCGACCGGCTAGTCGAGCTAGAAGTCGAAGCAACAGCGGAGGCTTTCCTATTAAGGCATTTAGTCAAGTAGACGAGAGTGCCGGCCAGGCAGAGTTTGAGGAGGTTAGTCGAAGAATTAGCACGGCAATGGCTGAACGCCGAAGGGAAAGGAGCCGCAGAAGAAGTGGGTCACGGGGCGGCTGGATAATGGAAGGTGAAGATGAGGAGGAAGAGGAGGTGATGGAGATGGAGAGCACTAGTGCTAGCGAGGAAGAAGCTGCCGCGGGGGGAAAGAAATCTATCTAATCTGTGTTTTAGCGGACTGTCAGATGGTTAACAAAAGGATTGGGTTTTTATTTTTATTTCTGTTTCTATTTTTATCCTTCACTGAGTTCGGTAGTCATTCTTCCTGTAGCTGAAACTCGCCGCCCTTTCCAGCGAGTGAAGTTGTCATTTGAACCCCACGCTTATCTGTCTATCTTTCCCGCGTATGGCGCACTGTCCTTCTCCTTTGTTGTTTGGTTGGTTTGGTCTGGTTTGGTCTTCACTTCACTTCCGGGGGGCGGTGAGTGGGCGGGATTACATGTAATGCGGGTTTGCGTTTGATATTGATATTGTACTGCTTTTAATAGGGATTGGTATGTTGGACGGAGTGGACATAGATTTGGTATAGTTAGTTTCATCTAGTGATCAATACCCAGGGGCTTTGATATTTGAAACACTTCCATGGTTATTCCATTGAAACCGTAATCCTTGCATACGAGTCATGGTAAATCACTCGGCAGGTGCTTCCGCTGTCGGTGCCTCCCCCCGCACACCCACCCCCACCTCAAAGTTCCGGGTGTATTCGGATCATGAGATCAGTAATTGGGGTTGGATTCGGGGGTTGCAGTCAATCACAGCTTATCACTCGGGAAGTATCGACTTCTACTTTAGCTTATAATTTTATCGTGTTCTCCGATTTAAGGAGTGATATAAAATATATATAATGAGCGGTTTTCCTAGCAACCGAGGGGAGAGCTGGTCTAAACTTGATACTCTTAGATCATCCCGCTCCAGCTTTTGCTTGTCTGGCACCTATCCATAAGTGAAGCATGCACGTGATTATGGAAGTGTAAAAGAAGGTTGAGTCTTGAATTAATATTGTTGTCTTGGGGATCATCACTTATGAAGGAAGTGATCTGAGTGAATTAACAAGAACTAATAGAGCCCGTTACCGTAGTGCCTTACTAAGATAAAACAATACACTAGACACTCTTGGCACCCCTAAATAACTTGAAATTTGGCGGTACACTTGCTATCCCTGTCCACCATCACAGAAGGACCGCCACCACCCCGTGAGCGAGTGTACCTACTTTGGGGGATAAAAATTCTTATGTAATATAGACAGGGCAGTTGGTTAGGGTACATTAGGTCGGTTAGTTGGCGGCAAGGCCCAAATAGGATGTGATATTTCTTCTGCCTTCACAACAATTGGATACATCGCGTTATATAAAAAGGTCATAGTAGACACTTATACTCATATATCTTTGTGAACGATAAAAATTCATAATTAATATATCACTCTAGACAGCAATCCACCAGGTCCACCACACTTTCATTCCTTTTCCTTTTCATTTATCTTTTCGCGAAAGAAAGAAAAGAAAGCATCTTGGATCATATCGACACTCCTCCTATTCGTCAAGACGCAAAAAAAGTAGACGCAAAAAGCAAAAATCCGCAAGGTCATCCTACCAGCCTGATGCTTTTGATGTTTACGAATGACATAACCGCCTCCTACATCCAAAATCGCCGAGAAATTGAAAGCAAAGATAAGATATAGAAACAACACAAGATTTAATTTACTACCTTAACCAGTTGCACTAGTTTGTACCTGTGACCGCAAGCCTAAAAAAAGAAAAAAGAAAAAAAAACGTCAGTAATGTTATTTGAAAGGGTTTAAATTGGGTACTGACTTCATCAAATGCTCCATAAAGGTTTGCAACGACACATCGTCCGTAAATATAGTCTGTGCGTTCTGTGGGACACCGCCATACCCGCCTGAAGTGTGTGTAGTGGAGGGGTTAAGCTTTGACAGCAGGAAACGCGCTTGGGAACCACCAGCATCGCAGACAATAAATCGAGGTAATGGGAAACGATCTGCAATGAGTTCACGGGCATCTTCTTTTGGCAGCTCCAAAAGCTCCCTAAAGTTCTCATATCCCTCCTGATCTTGATAACCAATCTTCTTCCACTCGGCAATAGTTTCACCGTGGAAAATGAGAATATGAAAGTACGTGTCCAGTAATAAGATAGTGTTGGGTTGGATGGATGTAGAGTCCAATAGAACTGGCCTTGGCGGCTCGTCAAATGTATATGAATCCAATGTAGGTTGTATCATGATCAATGAATTGCCAACATCCTCGCGGTCGATAACATGTCGGTAAAATGCAGTTTCGTCAGGACTGTTATTGAAAACTTGTAAAAATTGGGAGCGTCTTAGATGGAACATGAACTGTGGGTATAAAGTAAAGTTTTTCTCCAGTCTGAACGAGGTAGGGTCGTCTTTACGATAATCCGCGAATCGGGAACACAGTCTGATGAGCATTCTGTCTACCCACCGGAGAACGTCTGGGCCGTCGTCAACATCGGCTTTGAAAACTGCAATACGAGCCATGAGGACTGCAGCCGTCTCCTGATCGAAAGATTGTGCGAGGGATGGGTCGCCTGTGGAGCCGCTGAAGTCACGGCCAATAGTGGTCACTCGGAGGTGGAATTGCCCGGATGAATGTTGATAGTAGGTAAGAAACTGAATAAGACCCTTTTGAGAACCCTGCTGTTGCTGGGCAGGCCCTGCTTGAGAAGCAATTTCGTAGTAAGTTGCGACGGAGGTGCTGGGATTGATGCCGCACATCTTCCATGAGCAAGTGTTACCGATTCCAACTTCGGTTTCGCCAACGGAGGTTGATTTCTTATTCATAGAGACAGCATGGCCGATCAACCCTGTAACCTTAAGCTCTTTCGTAGTCAAAACTTCCATCGAAGCGTTGAATCCCATGAGGAGATTGTCGTTGGCGTCCTTGTCAAATATCTTGACAAAACTTTGCCTAAACATAGACGAAGTAAAACTGTCGGTAAGGATCATGTGGCCGCCAGTGTTATTAGCAAGTGACTTCATTTCTAATAAACCAACTTGATCCAAACAGCCCGCGAAGATATCCACAATATGCCCATTATGCGCAACCCTTTTAGCCATATTCTCATAAAACTAGATCGAAACATATTAGTATCCATATTAGCCAATCTTATCCTCGAGAAACACGCACCTTTGTAGCCTTCTTATAGTACTTGATGTTATCTCTTTCAATATCATGATGGGACCGGATGGGTTCCCTAAGCTCGGGCCCAACTACAAGACCTGGGCCCTCTGTTCCAGGCCCACCAGCAAACAGCATAATCCTTGCACCGGTATTTCCAAACGAGGTCTCTAATAAACCTACAGCAACACTCAAGGCCACGCCTGTACATCTCAGAGGACGCTTGTCATTGGCGACTGGCCAAGGGTCTTTTTGGAGCTGCTCAAGGACATTGGTCAATTGGAACTCGCATTGCTGGACGGGTAGAAGGAATCTCGAGGATGGTGGCATGTGAGGTGGCACTGGACGACCTGGTGCCATAGGCTGTTGTTGGGGGCGAAGACCAGCAGCAAGAAGTCCAAGCATTTCCTGGACCTGCTTTGCGGTGTAGTCCTTATTTCCACGGAACACATAGGACTTGGCGCATTCGGTGTAGCCAAGTTCGTGGACGTGAGTCTAATAGGACTTAGTTTTAAATAGATTATCAAAGAATTTTAATAATGTGTTACCATGGTCCCATAAGTAATCAATCCCACCAACGCATGCGGAGGCAACAAGCTCAAGCTCACAATCAGTGATTCCTTGAGAGTCTTCAGAGAATCCTCCTCTTGGCAGGTGTCAACAACAAACAAGAAGATGGGTGGTGCTGATGCTGGACGAGCAAGCTTATACTCAATGGTGGAGAACGCAGGAGAAAGCTCAAGTGGCCATGAGTTTGGTCCAATATCCTTGTAATGGGGCGGAAGCTGGTTCCTCTGTAGACAGAAAGGACAGATCCAAAGCTTTGCGCGAACATCAACTTGACTATTACGATATATTTAGCTTGATCTAAACTTTGCGTTGGATATAAAGAACTATACCAGTAAGGGTTGAGAACAGCCCGGCAAGGGTTCTTGCAGGTTACCGGTTCATACTGGACCGGAGGTTGTTCTTTCACTTTCAGAGGAGTGTAGAGAACACCGATTGGAACAACAAGTCGACTCGATTCCAGGCGGTTACTGGGAAAGACATTCCAACTATAATCATAGATGTCAGTTTAACGTCACCATCACAGATTAGTATAAACAAGTTGTATACCTCAAACGAACGCCATCCTTTTCTTCCTCCGTTACCCAGGCGTCTTTCAACTGTTCCATGTCCATGATTTCAGACCTTTAGTAGGCAACTGGCGCAGTTTTTACAGTTAGGTAAGGGCGAGATAGATAATCTCGCAGATTGAAAAGCTGTATTTGTGAAAGGTTCGAAACCGCAGCGGTGATAGTAGTGTAGTGGGGGGAAAGTGACAAGAGAATGGGATGAAGGTGTGGAGGAGGGATGTGGCTGTAATTTAGGCCAGATCGCTCACTTCGAGGATTGAGTTGTGGCGCAGCACACCAGAGCTTATATGTGGCTGTGGAGGCTCCCGCAGACGCATTGATATTGATACTAATTGATATTATTACCAAATCATTTACTAGATTACTAAAACCGCCTTCGAATTCATTGGGTATTGATATTCTAAATAGTTTAGAGGATTCCAGTTCTGGACACCTTAGATTTTTATACGAGTGATAGCTAATGATCAAAGCTACTAAAGCTCTAAGCCCAGAAATGGAATGAATTTATCTATGTTTCATGTAACATACAAAGGGCTGCTGCCAGTGTACATATCATGCTCTAGAGCTTGGACAAACTAGCAACTTTTTCATCGAAAAGCTTTTCAGCTTCCTGCCACACTCTGGTGGTGCTCCTGTCTTTCAGAGTCAACAAGCTTGGGAGTAAGTCATTGCTGAATGCCTCACTTGCCTCACGAGGGAGGAGAGTTGGCAAGTGATCAATTGAGATGACAGAAAGTGGAGGCTCTCCGTTAACTTCGACCGGTACGGTAGGCTTGTCGAAGGTTGTGTTGATAGAGTAGATGGGGATAGGGTTGTGAGGATTGGTGGTGTCACAGCTGACGTCAACAACAACTGACAGCTTACGGTTGGGGTTTTCTAGAGACTCCTTGTTGACAAAGTGAGGGATCGGTGTGTTGAGGTAGATGCAGTTCACGAAAATGTCGGCTTTCCAAAATCAGACTTCTGTTATAACATATATTGAAAGAGGTGGCTTACACTCAACAATCTCCGCGAAAGGACCTCCCTTAGCAGTTTCGGCCATGTCCCACTTCAAGACATTCTCAGTAGGGATACCAGCCTTGAGGCATAAATCGACGGCACCTCTCCCACATCTTCCGAGCGCGCCAATGACTAACACTCTAGGTTGCCTTCCGCTCTTCTTGGCTATTTTGCAGCTTTTGTCAATAACGCCCCCGTCCGAAAGTATTAGAATGAAGCAAAAATCGACTCACCGCCCTCAGCTACAAGTTCCTTGACATATTTGATCAATGCATCCTCGTTAGGGTATGGTTTAACATCCCTAATCTCCTCACCAGGGTTCAATAACTGCTTGGCCCAAACTTCAACTCCGAGAGCAGCTCCGGCGAAACCAGCATGATATCCAAAGGCTGCGACACGGCGGCCCGACTCGTCTTGGAGGAACTCCAGGTCGAGCAAGGTCCCGTTACCGGCAGGGAAACGGGAGAGAACATCCCTCCAGCCACCCTGGTTCTTGTAGCAGTGCGCGAACTGGACATGGGTGTGCTTGAGAGGGACTGTACTGTTATGAGAATATTGATCAAGGAAACTTAAAAGAACGAAGTGAGTAAATAAAATAGCTTACAATCATCCTCAGGCAACTCCTTCAACCCAATGATGATGTGATCCGCCGGTGCCTCTACTCATTCGTTAGTTATTCACTCCCGGCGAAAAGAAGTTCAGAACATTTGGAAATTACCAGTCCATGAGCCCTCCGGAAGTAGCGTGCACCCGACCCTATGCTCAATTAGTCCTACTATTTGAATGAAATCTACTACGCGGGGTCATACTTCTCGAACTCCTCATCCTCGAAGATCCTCTGCACGCTGCGCTCAACATTGACTTCATAGCCAGCATCCAACAATGCTTTCGCGGTAGTGGGGGTTACTATTCATATTTCTCAACAGGTGCTCTTCGAATATTCATTATAGTTTGCAAAAAAGGAGGGGTCGGGTCTTACGAGCAGAGCGGTGCTCAAGCGGTTTAGCTATAGATAACACCCCATTGTAAGCTCAAAGCTATGACTCACTGTGAATGCAAGAATCTCGAAATATGAAGGAGGAAATAATGTGTACACTCAGCCCTAAGATGAAGAACAGTTTTTCCTGCCATTGTTATTTGTATGGTATCGATGTTGGGTATCTGAATCAAAATCAATGCGCTCAACGAGATGGTTCAGAGGGTCTTTTGACGAAGGAGGGGGCGGGGCAAGTGCAGGAAGCCGCAACCTAAATAAAAACTTTTTTTTTTTTTTTTAAAAAAAAGGATGCTAGTCCAATTTCAAATTTTTCTTTAGTCCCTGCCGCTCCTGTCACTCTTCATGTACTCACTCATATCTATGCAAGTACATGACGCAGCTAGAGCAAGCCCCACCCACCGGTACCCGAGGAGCTCCTTCTCGAACGGCGGTGTTCTACATAAACATTGCTCAACTTTCACGATCTAATGTACAGGTGAATCCATATGATTTTATGTCTGCTTCAAAACCAAATTTCTGAACTCCTAATTCCGGACCTCACCGCCTAAGGACACAGCAGGATGATATCCATTCATTCCCGACAACGAGACACAACAACGAGCAGAAGAAAACAAGAGCATAAAGAAAAATATCTCCTCCTTAGAGCAGAAGGTACAATAAGAAAGGAAATCAAAGATCAATGACAGCTGTATAAAGGACCAAGCCCCAAATTCTCAAGCTCGCAAAACAAACCATCCTCATCAACCCATGTTTTGGCTATTCGAATAGTTACAAGAGGGTCAATTTCTTGCTCTTTTTCATGACAAAATTATACTTCGTAACTAGCATCCCCCCCTCCCGGGGGGCCATACACACTCCCTCTCGCATCATGCAGTGCACTGATTAGGCCAAGTAACCTGTCATTAAAGTTAGTAATTCGAAGTTAAGAAGTGTAAACTTTTGATACAAACATACCTAGACGTTCACCATCCAACCGCTCCAAGTACTCTTTCTCCAAAAGAATATCTATACATTTCTTGATATCAGGAATCTTGGGCGTGAAACGGGACTTGATCTGCGCAATTGTTTCCTGGACCAATACAACATGCTTGAGGACTTTTCGGGCTTTCATGATGCGGACAATCGCGGACTATATTTTTGTTATCAGCGGCTGCTTTGAATTTCTAGAAATTGGAGTTTCCTCACCTGCATCAGTAGTTTTCGATCTTCTTCAATAGTCTTGTGTGTCTCTTCAACTTCCTGCTTTTGCTCTGCCCTAACTGCCATGTTTAGGTTCACACGAATCTTCTTACTCTTGAAGTCAAAGTTGAGCTTATAAGAGCTTCCTGGCCCAACCTTTTTTGTAGAATCCACAAGCGTCAGGACCTTCGCCTTTAGAAAGACCATCAAAGCTGGCTCTAAGTATTCCTTGGATAAACCAGTAGAGTTTTCTATTTCCTCGTGTGAGACCTTCGTAGCATCATTGAACAAAAGAAGAATGGCCATTTGATATGTTGAGACTTGAAAAGTGTAGGGTATCTTAGTCGCCTTGCAATAGCTGGCCTTCAATTCACCCTTGCACAAATGCCATAACCAGGTCAATTTCCTCCCATTGTGCTTCTCGTTATAGAAATTGACAAATCGGGTGTATGTTTGCACGATGACTTCCGGGATATTGAAGGGAGTAGTAGGAGGATTCAAGGGCCAGAATGATGTTCCCAAAACCTGGCATGTGAAATCCACACCACTCGTCGCACTCTCGCCTTTCCCTTCGGGCTTGAGCCACGCCAAGTACGAATCATTCAGATCTTTAGAGATTTGCATGTCTTGGAACATTCGCTGGAGCTTGTTAGTATACTCAAAGCCACAGGCCTCTTTCAATTTACCGATCATGCTAGTTTCGGCATCATCTGACGCAGAAGTAAAGTTGACCAAACGTTTCGCTAACATTTTGGAATAAAACTTCTGGAACACATCCTTATCCTCAACATATTTGAAGACGGTCATGATAGCAGTAAGTTTATTCTCAAGGTCCGCCTCTTCCGCACTCTTGGCGCTTTTGCGTAGGAGAGAATCCGCATATTTTGCCAGAAGCTCAGGCGACTTTGTGGACGCTGACTTGCAGACCTTATTGCGGTTGACAAACTCGCGACATGCATTATCCAACGAACGAACAAACTCTGCCTCGCTCTTGAATGCAACATCGACAAGGTTTTTGTATTGTGCATGCACTTCCAAAAGAGCGTCAACATAAATTTTGGGCTCAAGGTTATCCCCACCTTCATCGGCAATCTTGTCAACTGCTGACAGGCCAGCTCTCCGAACATGTGCTTCGAATTTTGTACGTAAAGGATCTAGACCATCTGGTATCCGAGAAAGAAGATTGTACATGCGCTGAAGGTCGCTCTGTCGATCATTGTCCAAAAGTACTTGGAACTCTTCCCGTAATAATGAAGCATGCTCTTGAATGAGCACCTTCTGGCATGTTTTCATCAGTGGTTGGAAGATATCAGGATGAAGATACATTTGCACACGTCCTTCTTCCTCATTTAATCTCGTTTCCGCCTATTTGTGCACTAAATTAGCAATAAGCCCATTTTCAGATCACCATAATACTGACCTTTTTCATATACTCAACAACGCTGTTTTCCGCAACGAATTGTTTTGATTCCATCTGATAATATAAGGTTGTAGCCTCGAGGAAGGGTTTCTCAAAGAATTTCCTGTAAACATCGAGAGTCGATTTCGAGGAATCGCTTTCGTCCAATCCGAGAGAAACAAATGAATCTACAATGCTCTTGACCATTGCTGTTTCAATGGTTTCCCCATTACGCTGCTTCTCAACAAGCTTCAGTACACCGTCCATTACATGCTTCTGAACGTGGTCGAAAAGATCGCATCTCCAACGGACAAGGTGCAGCTATTGAATGATCGTCAGCTATACATGGCTAATCCATCGGTAGAGTGAATCATACTGTGTAAACGTCATAAATGTTCTTTTTGCCCTCGTCCATCTCTCTTTTCACCCAGTGTCGGTTTAAGTATCGGAATAGATGGTTAATATACTTGGCAGCGGTTGTGTATCGGTCCCATTCTCGAATGTAAAATGCCAGAAGGGCCTCGTCTGCATGGCTTTCCGAATCCTAAACCTATAGATTAGCAAGGCTGTAATTCTGCGCATGTAATAAGTCCTATACCCACAGTTTTTAGAGTCCCAAGATGCCTGCTTAGGTACCCAATCAAGTTGTTGTAAAGATCCTCTCCAAGTAGGTGGGCTAAAAATCCATGGCAAACATATCAGTATAATCTGCAGAATAACAAACTGGATGACGACAGACCACCTCGATGAACAGCTCCGTTGTTTTGCAGAGTCTGCGGACTTGAGTTGACAGCTTTCTGAGATGTACAAAAGTTGTGAACAGCACTAGATATTACTGTCAGTGACTAAGTGCCATGTGAAGATTGTATCTGGGGTTTTCGTACGTGTAAACGCCCATGTACTGGTAAAACAGTTAGCACAGGGCACAGCTGATAACGATAATGCAAATAGACGGAAAAGAGGTAAAGCTTACGGTGTTCATGTCTACTCCACTATTGAGATCTTTCATGATCTTTTCGACACCCTCTTCCAGATAAGCCCATCTGAGAGTATGATAATATTTAGCTTCCGCGAAACAGATCCAGGCTAGACAAACTCTCAAAAACTCACGTCTGCACCAAATCTTCTCTATTGGGTGTCTTTGGTTGCATTATGATGAGATGGGCACCAAGCCGTAAACTGGTAGCGTGTTATAGTTTCAAGGTACCAGAGCTGATTTTAGGAAGTAAGTCCGTACTGCGGAGATGGGCTAGGCTGAGCGGTCGGGAGCGTATTTCTAGAAAGGTGAAGCTTTTGATCTGATGACAGTGAGCTGGATATAGAGGCGGTGGGGTAACCGTGGAGAGGGGTTGAAGTTGATGATGGTGAGTCTTGAGTTGAGGAGGGGAGGATGGGGAGAAAAGGTGACGGTAGAGGGGAACTTTCCAAGGGAGGTGTGTGGTGAAGCAGTTCCAGTGGAGGTGTGAGTGAGGCTGGGCAACGCAACAGGCAGACGCTTAGTTATGCGGCGGTGGTTTGCTCGCTGTGAATTTCTAGGTATCTGCCCCACCCACTCATATCCCGGCGCGGCTCAACTAGAGTACAGTACCTACATGTAGATACTATTGTAAGCTCCCCTCCGAATCAGATTCTGTGTTGCACTCCAACTCCCGGCCCCAGCTCAAGGTCCACCGGAAATCCCATATGTAATATTAGTGATGATATCAATAGATCCCGGTTACCATTCTTACCCCACAAGCTGCAAGTTGCTTTATGCAAAAATCCACCTACACCACAACTCAGGGTCTACTTACGACGTGGTGGAGGAGTCAGGTTACACAAAAAGAAGCTTGAAACACCACCACCATCGAGTTCTTAGGATCTCTCCTAATCAAGCTTATCTTGATTCTTATTTTGTACGTCGATAAAAGCAAGGTCCCCAGTAAAAATAAATAAATAAGCACCATAATTTCTTGGAAAGACATTGTTCTCGGGAATAGTGCTTGGACATAAGTTTTCAAAATTTTGCAGCCCGCTGCCATTCAAGGATTTGAATTTATGGGACACTATCAAATCTACAAAGCTTGAAGGTAAATTTAAATTTTTTAGTATTCTTTGAGTCTATTCTTGACACCACTGGCTCTCAGCCCATCGCTTTTTTCCTTCCATTTTTTCCATTTTTATTTTTGCCATGGTTTAGGGACATGTGTGGTTGGTTGGGGTGGCTAGACATTGGTACATGGTACTTTGGTTATAAAAGGTATTATTTTCAAAAGCCTTACTTACATACATTTAGTATCGGTGAAATATTCACATTTACTTTGATCATACAACTATGTACATATAGAGACTATGGTGCCGGTCCTAATAAACCTATAACAAAAAACCGCGCTCCAAAATACCCTAACGCCAAACCTATCAGACATACCCCAACATCTAAGATAGAAGTAATATGATCAATCTGTAGAGAATCACAAGAGCTACAGAATTGTCACTCCAATTTATACCTATTTCAAGACCTCGAGGCACTGATAGGTTTGTAAAAATGGGCACTCGAGGTCTAATGATGGATGCCAAAACCATCTTAAAAACTACGGTTAGGGTGATTTATTCGTTCGGGAACACATGAATTGAATGAAAAAGGCTTATTCTGCTCCTACAACCACGATATACGCGCAGATAAATCGGTTTTTGGTCTTGACCGGTGGTGGTGGTGGTGGCTGCAGGTTTATGATTATGACCGGCACCATACATGTATTGGGGTCCCATACACTTAATGTGCATACGTGCCGGTCATGTATCTATACGCCTACATGGAGTACATGTGTGTATCCATCGTTCTAAGTACACATGAAGATACCCAACTGGAAAATAGCCGTCGGGCGTGGAACAGAAGCGTAGGCCTAAGTTAGAAAATATAATTATGAACACTTTCACTTAATTGTCAGAGCCATATCACAGAGAACAGCGTATAATGTAGTCAATTACATCTAGCCCTACATGCACGCACTGAGGACGAAGCCCTAAGCCACGATGTAACTTCCCAGGAGCGAGACTGGCATATGTATGCTAATTGAACATTCTAATACATTCCACAGTAAAACGGACGGACAGGCTAGTGGGGCTATAGAAAGTATGTAGGGCGAGAGGTGAAATGAACAAGATACAAAGGGGGTTAGGAACATAAGAAACAGCATCGGTCTGATTACCAGATTGGACTAATTAGGAACAACACAAGAAACAGATGAGAACTCGCAAGACCGCAATGCCAAAACCAGAGGGGGAAAATACCAAATGAATATCCAAAGCAACATACAAAGCAAAATAACATAACGAGAGAGAGGGGGGGGGGGGGTGAGACTAGAGAGAGAGAAGAAAGACAAAACGCCTAGACCAGACTACCTTCCCATACATAACATCCATCCTATCAGAACGGAAAAAAGATAAAGAAAGAAATATCTTTTACAAATTTTTATAGTCCCCATGCGCTACAGAAGAAGAAATCGAAAATATAAAACCCCAGGTTTCGAAAAGGAAAGGAAAAACAGTGAGTCATATTGGTACAACTATTACGGGCGGGTGTTATTTCCCTTTGATACTCGCTCGACAAGTCTACGGCTATGGTAAGCAAGCATCCTTTTAGGAATGTCTTATGCGGGCTTCAAACCTGAACACACTGACTGTGAACGTAGAGACCCATGCACATAGGGCAAGAAAAATGAATGCCGCAAGAGCTCGTTGCCGATCACATATCGGAGAGACAGTTCGGAGTTCCTTTGATTGCATTAATACCTAAATGTCACAGCTGGTTTTGAGGGAAACTTACATTGTCATTACCACCGAAATCAGCGCCCGTTGTCGCGCTTCTACAACTCCACCGCACATCAAAGAGAGTGTCGAAAGCAAGGGAGAGATTTGCGGAATCAAAAATGATAAATAGAAGATCGAGCATGACTACACATACACAAGCAGGTTAGAATACCTGGTAATGATCAATCGTCATAAAAATATTAGCGTACTCAGTCTCATTTTTGCTTTAGGCGACCGTAGGCCCAAAGGCTTTCCTGAATATTCGTCGTATGTAATATAAATCAGGTATATTAAAGCAATGACGTCAACCACAATTGCCATAACTGTAGAGGGCTTTTGGTCGAATCCATATTGATTGCTAAGTTGGAAAACACTGGAGGCGAGAGCAAGTGCTAGCAATGATAATACCCAGATAAGTGCCCGGAAAGTTAAAGGTACTGCCGGGTTGTTTAATAACATGGTCTTGGCGCCCATTAGTACCAATTTCTAACAAAATAACATTACATGTATGGCGGGACATACATAGATTCGTTTGTACCAAATCCTTCTTCTCTTTGCACTAATCAATAAGCCATCATCAGTGTCATCTGCGGAACCGTCGCCTTGATTTTCGGTATCGGCTTTATGGTTCCATGGTTTATCAAAATCGCCCTGTTTGGCTAACCACTGTTCCGGTTCATCCTTTTCTGAATGTGATGTTGCCGGCGGGTGACCTGTACTAGCTTCGACAAAATTCCTCCATCGGCTTGCGTGCTCGGGTAGCCGGCCCATAGTTATGGGTGTCGTTTCCCGAACGGCATCGTATTGCGAGCGCTCTGGCGGCCGTCGGTGAGCCAAGGGAGGGGCTTCTATTAAATCGTGTTCATCTTCCTCTCGGCTCTGTACCCATGCTACACAGCCCCCGTTAGCATCAGGATGTCCATCCTATAAACGCATTAAAAAACAATCTTACAACGAGAGGGGAGCCAACTTGGTAGCGTCCGGACGTTTTTCCATTGCTGAGAATCACCCATGCCCCTGTCTGGTATGGTGTTTACAGGAGAGCTGATAGATCGCGAAGATATTGAATTTACGGACGAGGTAGGGCGGGCTGTAGATGTTCCTCCGCCTATTCCGATAGTAAGAGGAGGAGGAGCTGACGGACCATCCTGACGTTGGGACGAAGAAGGACGATGTTGTAGGTGCAGGTTATTGTTCAACGAAGACGAGGCCACTACGTCTTGGGTATGGTGTTGGGTGTGTAGCTGCTCATT
Source organism: Morchella eximia (assembly GCA_024713935.1). Taxonomy (NCBI): domain Eukaryota; kingdom Fungi; phylum Ascomycota; class Pezizomycetes; order Pezizales; family Morchellaceae; genus Morchella; species Morchella eximia. The sequence continues at coordinate 609,193 of JAMGZG010000002.1, forward strand.
ACTGGTGGATGACTGGATGCCAGCCATGTGCGCAAGGTGCGTGGGATGTATGTAATGGGGTGGTGGAAGGAGTGGATTGGACAACGATCGACCGATAGCAATAAGGCGAAGCAACTGTCTGCTAATGGGGGATGCGACGCTGGGAAGGGCTTCTTTCTTTTTCTTGTGGCGAGAAAAGGAAGGGAAGAGCCTGCGAATTGTGTGCTGTAATTTGTATGATACGTTATGTACTCCGTCTTCTGTTTTTTCTTGTGCCTACTCTATGTACATACACTACCTAGATATTTTTTTTTGTTGTGGGAGCACTGAGTGAACTGGGGTTGAGTAGAGGGGGCAATTACGTGTGCTGGAGCGACGATTCACAACTTTCGGAAGAAACGAAGGTTGCTAGAAGGTGGTAAGCCTCCGGTTTGCATACGGGTAGAAGGGAGTCGATTGGATGCTGATGAGCATTGCCGAGTGATTGGGACAGTCAGCAAAGCGAGCAACTTGCAAGCTGCTGCACAGGCAACTTGCAAGCAAGTACCCTAGGCGGTAGGTGATAGGCAGTTGGCGCACAAGAGGAACGGTCGGCGGTTGGAGAAATTCTGAACACAATGAATCCTCTCTTTCCAAGGAACAGAATAGAAGGGGTCCCAAGTTGAAACAGGATTGAAGGAACGCGTTCCGAGTTCAAATAAGTGTGGCTCGAGCCGCGCTAGGGCCTTGGAAGCGACATAGGAAAATACTACATGCAGTTGGTACGTAACTACATACAGTACTGTAAGCTAGTTGAAGGTGAAGGAAATGAGCGTGGCTTAGACGGCATGCCGCATGTACCTACATGCAGGTATGGATGGAGTACAAATCATCTATCCCTGATAAGTGACGCTCTTACGGGCCTTGTCGCCACACCTCCGGGTTCAGCTGCGTTACACACCCACAGCCTTGAACTGATATGTTCTGGGTCTGGTGGCCAGTCATATTTACCCAAACATTTTTCCCACGCCGCACAGCCACAGCCACACACAAACCAGGTACACATGTACTTGGATGACGTTGGTCTTTCTTTAGCCCGCTCAACTTTATTCGTACCTCACCTCCGCTGTATTTCCCAGAGCCAGAGCGATAAGGTTAGTAATTGGCAAGGGACAGGAAAAAAGAAAAAGGTATCAAATACCGCTCACTGTAGGTATATTTGCCCCTCTATTCTCGGCCTGTATAAGAAGCAGCCATGTACCGGTGGTGATATTCGGTTCAAATTAAATATAGCTAGAAGTTTGTTTGTCGCGGCCAGCTTCGCCTTCTCCCTCAACCTTTTTTTTTTTTTTTTTTTTTTTTTTGAAAAGCATCTCCTGGTTCTCTCTTGACTTGCATATTCGCCAAGATGCGACTCTATCTCATCCCGATCTCTACACGGCGTACGCTCATCTACGGCCAGAGGTTGAATAAAATCACACATCCCCATCCATCACTTGCGGATAAGGCGTCAGCGTAGGTTTATGCGAGCAGCCTTTCTTAGGATATTGTGTACTTGCTAATCATGGTACAGACGAGCTGCCAAAGTATGGATGTCATGGGTATGCGATTTTCTCTCCACTCCGCAGTCCCTTTGCTGCGCTGTATTCTCGGAGGATTCAATCGCTGATACATTCTGCAAAATTAGGAAACCGGAAAAGCTAGCTGGCAGCGCTCACTCACTGATGCGGGGAATAAACTTTTCAACCGGATACCCTATGAAGAATGGTTTGCCAGCCGTACCATCAAGATTCTTATCATTTGAAGGTTCTGACTGTATTCATTTTAGGGGTCTCAAATCAATTCCCCCATTATCAGCTCGTCGAAAACAGGACGAAATAGACCTCCAAAGGGTAGAAGTCATATACCCACCATCCGTCATCAAAGAGAACAGAATTCCGGAAATAATAAAAAAACTTGCAACGGAGCGTAATGATATCCACCGTAGTCGGTTGATCTGGTCAATAGTTGGAATGCCTATAGTAGCGCCATTTGCTTTGGTTCCCATTATTCCCAACGTATATATCTCTGGAATCTGTTGGCTCTGTTATGGAGCGCTGATTTGAATGCTGCTCTAGATCCCGTTTTTCTATCTTCTATACCGAGGTAAGTTCCCATATACCCTAAAATAAACTCACGAGTAAGTAGGATCCCCTCATATATTGACGCCCCGTCTAGCATTCTCCCACTGGAAAGCCCTCGCCGGCGCAAAACACCTTGAATTCCTAGTCAACCACCAGCTCCTCCAGCCCACTCCAATAACAGAGCTCGACTTACTTTACCGCAACAAGCTCGAGACCGAGGCAGAATTCAAAGAGAAGATATTACACAACGACTCCGAAGAAGTCATGCTCATCAACTTGAGGGACGCTAAGGAGGTACCATTAACACCCCTCAGTCCTTATTTTACCTTATCTGACAACCGCCATAGATCGCAGCGTCGATTGAAGTTCCAGAACTAGCCGTCGAGTGTGAACGTGCATGTGCACAGGTTAGAGCGTCACTGAAAACTATATCAGACGAGAAATTTCGGCTTGAGGGGGAAAGGAAGTCAGAGAAGGAAAGGAACCGGTAGCCATTAAGAGTAGGTGAAAGCACCGACACAATTAGCAAGCAACTTCAAATCATTGTAAGATAACTGTATAAAAAGGAACGACGAATGGACGAGTGGATAGATGAAATCATGTAATGATAGCTCATGCCTACTCTAATCAGTTGTAATATCAAGAAGCGTACTTAGCTACCTATGTATCTATGGTGTCTACAGAAGTTGGTGCTGTTTAAACCTTTTACCCAACAACAAATACGAAACTGCGCGCACGACAAATCTGGATGAAAAATTATTATATGTACAGCTTATGTGCCAAAGAACCACTGCTGCTGGTTTTTTTTTTTTTTTTTTTTTTTTTTTGTCGAGGGCTCGACTTGGGATAATCCCCAGAAAATATATATACTGGGAGCGATTACGGGGGTGTAGCGAGTACCGGTAAAAATTCACCTAACTCTTCATCTGTTAAATTATAAATCTGCTAAGCTCTTGCGGCTATCTGATTCATGAGTGGTTAATCTACGTTTCCTTTAATTTTGGTAGTATACTACTATCGGCTGTCCTATATATAACAATAATCTCAACAGTACTACATGATATGTATGTATATCAATCAGTCCAATATACAGGCTTATTTTCTCTATTTGCATGTCAGTTGGGGCACTCAGGCCGCTGCGCGGCCCTCGACCCCTCCTGGCAGGCAAAGTCCATCACTATATCTAACTATAGTCGATATGTGCCTTTTCTGATATCCCCCATATATGAGTGGATAGATCAAACAATTTCTCCTTTTAACGGCCACCAAGCCGCTAAAATCGAACTACTACATAATTGATTCCCAGAACCAGTAGAAAACCTATTAATAATCTAGCACCGCTCAGCACAATACCAGCTCTAGAGTACAACTATAAATGACTTCGTCCTTTAGTGAGCTCAATAAAGGACGAGTAGCTAAAGGACTCTCCTAGCTAAATTGCCTTTACTAAAGGACTGGCTTAGGTACGTATGTCAGTCCTTGGCACTAAACCTTATTTCCATGCCTCCACTACTATAAAATCACCACCACGAGCGGCTCTCTGCTCTTAAACACTTCTTCATCGCCATCACCAGTAAGTACCAAGGTAGGTCAGATCCATCGTGCTAGGTTGGTGCAAACACTACTAATAGCAGCAGTAGCAGCAACGGTGTAGCAGCGACGGTGTAGCAGCGACGGTGTAGCAGCAGCAGCAGCAGCAGTAGGTATGATAGAGGCCGTATAGGTAATGATGGACAGAGAGATGCCGTAGCTACAGTAAATTATATAATTTAGAAATAAAATAATAATAATAAAAGGTCACTTATCTATAACATATAAAGGACGATTTTAAAGGACACTCTGCAAAAGTGTTCGTGATTCCAATTTGAAATGAGACATTTCTCCATATGTAACCCTGATGGATTACCTTCCCAGTGACCAATGGAATCAATGAGATCAATGGCCTACCTTCTTTTATATATAGTCATGAACTATATTATATATTTTTCGTTAACATTACGGGTGCGCCACTGTGCACTGACGTTAAAACTAAATCACGAACACTTTGCAGAGTGGCTGTGCATACTAAAGTACATGTATATATCACTTTACAGAGCTCGAGGCGTACTTTATTAGCCAGATAAATACAGTCGAGTCTCGATAGTAGCATGGGGTCGGGAATAAATTTTCGTATGCCACTATCGAGAATATGCAAGAATATGCTTCTATCGAGAACAACTTTGCCCGTACCGACTCGTTTGGGATTTCCCAACTATATGCTACAATCGAAAATATGCTATTATCGGGTATGCTACTATCGAGACTCGACTGTATATACATTGTTTAAGGAGTCGACTCATGAAATATCACTCGCCAGTTAGCGTTTCAAATACGGGCAGCAATCTGGGAAAACTTGGGTTAATTGTAAGGCAGTAGATGTCGTTACAAAAGTTTTATTCTCTACAATGAGAGTAAGAGTTTGAAGTCGATACCTCAATCTGGTAATCTGATTCTTGGTTCTGGGTCTTATGACAATCTCCACGTGTAGTACAACGCCAAAAAGGGTATGGATTCGCTGCGTTATTCCCGTTAATATGCTAGTAATGCAGTAAAAATACGGCATTACTACGGTATTCTTTTTGTAATGTCGGTTTCATTCTTCACTGAATCCCGTAGTCATATAGAACTTATTTCACCCCATTTTTCGTACTGTAGTATACCTGAATAATGAAAGCTAACACAATCATACAAAGTATTGTGTTCAAAAGTCGAAAATACTCAAATAAACAAGGTTTCTTAGTCCATTAATCATAGTATATATACCCTATATATGCATTCTTGTTCTCATTCTCGATCTCATTCTCATTATATTATAACCCACGCGGATCACGAGAGAGCTAGCCCCAGGTGATGTGAATATAAAGAGCTTACCTTAAGCTGTTAGTTTTTAGAGCGTATATTATCCTAGTCTAGCATACCAGATATACTTGTATGTATCTAATTCCTTAATAGGAGAAATCAATTTTTCTTTATATGATCATGTTCTCGAAATATTCACTCACTTACTTGGCCATGCGATACATATTATTCACTTACGCTTAGTCCTTGATATACAGTCGAGTCTCGATAGTAGCATACCCGATAATAGCATATTTTCGATTGTAGCATATAGTTGGGAAATCCCAAACGAGTCGGTACGGGCAAAGTTGTTCTCGATAGAAGCATATTCTTGCATATTCTCGATAGTGGCATACGAAAATTTATTCCCGACCCCATGCTACTATCGAGACTCGACTGTAATGAATATAAATACTCGCGCGGCTGAGTTTCAACTTAATCACATGACCTATGCATATGAGAAACGCAAAAAGCCTGTTAAACAGCGTCACGTGAGTAAGTCGAAACTCGGCCGCGCGAGTAGATTATTAGTTGAGATCACCAAAGGGTACAACTACTACCTCTACTAATACTAGCGATATCTACAAAGAGCCTCGACATTCAAGAACGCCCGCACTAACGGATCCCTACCCCAACTACATGTAGATTCATACTCATGAATACTTTTGTATTTTCCAAGCTTGAGTAGATATATAATATTCACGTAGCGGCCGCGGTGGGGAGTCTTCTGGGCATTTGAGTATGATTTCTTGATCATTTAGCTAGGCTCTTACTCAATATCTCGGCAATTATCTATACGGTAACTAGAATTTAATGGTGTTCATTGTGAACTGTTGTTACGCAAAGAAAGCTTTGATTTTTGCTCGCCGGATAAGTTAAATCATGAGGTATCACTCGAGTCGGTAAATAGTAATGACGTACTCTCCGAAAATAGAACAAGTAAGGAAAAACAAAAACAAAGACAGGGAATATAGAATTAAATATGAGTATTTTAGAGTGTCACTATTTGTTAATACAGAGTATTTACAGAAATATGGTCCAAGGGATATATCAGGGGAGCTAGAAAGTAGGATATTGATAAGGCGAACGGGACCAGTTTTTAGTACATGTAGTTAGCCGGGATGAGGACCAGGTAAATAGATGACCTATACATACATGTATACATGTAATCAATTAATTATAATGTAATTATGTACATGTACATGTAATTACATATGTAATCAATATACCTATCAATGGGGTACGTACGTAACTACATGTATAACCTAGAATCTAGAAATGAAATGATTAAAAAAAAAAAAAAAAAAAAAAAACGTAACTACATGTATTACGCCATAGTTTATACTTTATGCGATGATTGTACCTAGAAACAATTCAAATGACTTCACACACACACACACACACGTAACTACATGTACATAAGTAAGGGTTGACTAGGGACCTGTGATCAAGAGTGATAGCATATGATCGATGCATGCATACATGTACTTTTTTTTTTTTTAATTCATTAATTATGTAGATCGATGCATATTACATGTATAATAAATGCCCCCGGCTCCCTACTATATATTTTTGTTACCTCACAGTGAAGTGACACGTACTACATGTAGGTACTTAGATGATTACTTCTATTGATGATGATCTAGAGGGGATCGAGTAGACTTCCCCTCTTAACCTACCTTACCGTCGAAACGCATACAATTCTGAGCCTTATTCAGTCGGCTTATCCAGACCGTAGGCTTACAATAGCTTTATCAGTACAAAAATCCTTTTTTAAGCCTTATTTCATCCTTAAAACACTCTTAAATAATACTTATTTGAACCTTATTGGATTCATAAGGCTATTGTGAGCCTACGTTCTGGATAAGCCGACTGAATAAGGCTCAGAATTGTATGCGTTTCGACGGTAAGGTATACATTGCTTTCCAGCACCCTGGGTATGCATGTATTCATATCGATCATATTTATCCCCTAGTTGATGTTTATGATATATATTACGTTAAAATGAGCTGCCATATTTCATAGTATTAATTTATGTAATATACGTAAACAATATATGCATATGATCTGTATGCTCTCTAGATTGAGTGAACATGTAGATAATCGAGGTTAACTCTGCATTTAGTCTTAGTCGTATTAATTTATTGCTATGATCAATCGATCAATCAAGTTTTAGTTGTAGGCCCAGTCAATTGAATAAGGGACTTAAATGCTTGTACAGCGATGGGGAAAATTATTGTAGAAGTATGGTAAGAGTCCTATTGGCCGGGGCAGCCACCTAAACCCTGTTTTTAGACCCCTGTTTCTACAATAATTTTCCCCATCGCTGTACTCAAGTACTGACATTAAATTAATGTGGGGGTATTTGCTTATTTTACCTGATACCATAGCTCATCACGATCAAATAATCAACCAAGCTTGTATTACCATTACCTGCATGTCTTTCGTACAAGTACGTCCAAGTGCAATTAACTCCACCGACCAAAGAATAGCCCGGCGTCGCAAACTCTCTAATGGCCAGTTGTATTCTCTAGCGGCGTGTGCACATGTAACCAGTTTAAACCTGGATCCCGGATTTATGAGCTGGCGCGTCTTGGCTTTGGTGCTAGATACATGTAGCTATGAAAGTAATAACATACATGTACCCAGTACTACTAATTGGCTCTCTTAAGATCAAGTGAATACTTATAGCTTGGACTCCCCCCTGTTCCGAGGGAATGAGCATCAGGCATTCTATATCTAGGGATGGCTCCGACAGGCCGATTCGCACGCAAGGAGGCATTGTACATATTTGGGGGCTGTGGTGATCTCGGATCGAATGCAGCTCAATCGTTATCACTTCGATTACACCACAGTTTTGGGGTCGGACCAAATTTTCTTTGTTTTGCCATGCATGCAGGGCTGAAAGAGGAATAAGCCATAGAGTCAACCCAAAGTTTTATTTCACATATTTGTTAGAACCTAAGGGCGGCTACCAATATTGAGATCGAGTACCGTCTTGATTGGTTTTAAACTGAAATTGGGCAAACCATGCGGCTATCGGTAGAATTGTGGAAATGTGGTGTTGGAGAATCGTCCTGTTCTCGCATGATCGTTGGTCCCTGTTTTCCACAATAATTCTACCGATAGCTGTATGATTTCTTACCAGTGACACGACTGAGTGCATGCACCTATCTCGATTAGACTACACCTGTTGACTGAGTTTTAATCAATACTATTTGTTCACGATACCCGCCGCTTGATAAAATCTTAAAACTAATGCTAACTCAAAGATAGCTCATGCTCGAATGTGCATGTAGGGGCTCAATGCGCACTATTCGCAAAGCAGATCGAGAAGACATTGTCTCATTTTAAAATCTGTGACATTATGATCCTTTGTCGGTTTTAAATTAGAGAATCGGTATACTATACTACGACCGATAAAACCGGGATACCATTTCAAGATGCAATCTCTATCCTAGCCGAAATGAGAAGAATCAGGAGTACATGTAGTCTTACATGTAGTCATCATCCTATCCCTATTCCATAGAAGATCCTAGTCACGTGGGCCCGTGCTGGCGAGTGATCGCCCATGATTGAATGCTCATGCGCATGACGTACGGCCTACATCATATAGACTTCCATAGGGTACTAGGCTCGTAATGGACATCACTCTCAGTGATGATGGATGTTAAGTAAAGAGGCTCAATGTGTTTGTGGTTCATAGTTACTTTTGATAGTTTTCCTTCCTTAGTTTGACGCATTCATACGTTATCGCCCGGATTTACTCCTACATCTACTCGAATTCTCCGATATTAAATTCACGCCAGGTATCTGCCCAATTCTGACCCCCCCACTGTAAGCCTGTCGAGTTCACATTCTCGGAACTATACTCATTCCAAGATGTTACCTGACCTAACTCTATCAGATGTCTCATAGTCGGACGCCCATGCGGGCAATTCCAAGGTTTATCCAATTCACCCTAGGTAAAAACACGTGGTCAGCCTCAACCCTCCAAACCACCCAGAAGAAAGTTATACCATATGTCGGACAATTTTCTGCATCCCCTTTATTGTGAGCGCTCGGCCTACTTTGGTGCTCTTCTTGCAAGCTCGCATTGCAAACATACTCCGAACCTTGGAACATCGAACTGAAGAATTGCCTTGGTCCTCATGAACTAGGTGTATAAGCTCCTCTAGGTCTTTTATACCGAACACAGTCTCCTTGCTTAAAGGTAAGCTAATTAGTCTGCATCTTGCTCCAGTAGGTGCTTCCGGATCCACCTCGATAATAAAGCCATTCTTTTTGAAAACGTCCAGATGTTCTGTCACAATAACTTCGTCCATCGCCATTAATTCTAGTGTTTTTGGAACAACAAGCCGTTGGTTTTGAACCACAGTATCTTGTTGCAATGTTTCGAAATTGTATTTTTCATCAGACGCATGCTGGTCAATGATGAAAAGATCGTCTTTTCTGGTTGTCAAAATAAATCCTTTGTTGAACTGCCCTTTTATTTGCATTTCGAAGAAGTCCTTCTTAGAAATCGTCAAATTTAAACGTTCCTCGGCAGACAAATCGTCCTCGGTTAAAGTAGAATTAGATGGAGAGGTGTTGTTAGCAGTAGTTCCTGTGGAGAGTGCTCCCAACTGTTTTTTCAATTGGGCCACTGAAGTAGAACATGTTCCAAGGTCCCTCCTTGTAGTATACGCTGGCGAGCCTTCTAGGATCTCGAATGCTCTTTCTAGGTTTTTCGAAGTAGGTTTACCCACTGAACCCTCTGCTTGCTCGAAAAGCTTCTGCGCACGTACTGAGGATTGTTTGAGGAATTCATATTCATCCATAAAATCGTCGTCCTCGGGATCATCGTCGGGTTCCATCTCTTCATCATTTTCTACGCTCGAGTCCCGCTCGCCGTCCATGATTTCATCGCCACCAATTGTGCTGAATTCTACATTAGGGATAAATGATTGATTAGAACCAACCTGGTCTGGAACAACTATGGTTTCCCCCAGCTCACTATCTGTAGATAGCTCATCCGGATCCTTATCAATGTATTGGTTTTCGTCTAAAACCATCTCGTCCGGCCCTTGAATCTCCATTTCCCCGCCAATACCCTCGTGACCCTTAAACAATTCTGGTTCAAAATCATCGGCTTCCTCCTCCGGACGCTCCTCCCTGAATTGCAGCTGAGCTTTTGGCGCTGCGAATCGACTCAAAACGCCCGAAGAGAATTTTGGCTGTCCTAACCTTCCTAACTTTACAATTTTTGACCTTCCGGTTTTAGGTGCAATGATTTTTCTCCGTTTACTCGATGAACTCGGTGGACTATTTCCGGTTGTGATAGGATCTCGGTCGCCAATTGTGATAGTAGCTTTGTTTGCCCGCGATCCTTTGGTGTAACACGATAGCTTTGAGAGGGGACTTGTCATTGTAGTAGGTATATAAGAATGTGAACGAATATTGGGGACAGTTATTAAGCTAGGGAGGCGTGCCTCATACTCTTCGGCTTCCTCAATGAGGACTTCATCAGAGATTTCATCCGCCGTTGTCGTGAAACTAAACGAGTTTTTTGATCGTTCTGGAAATTCCTCGCGCTCTTGAACGGTCAGTGGCGTGAAGTTAGATTCTCGAAGCGTTTGGGGCAGATCCATGGCATATTTTAGTAGTTCTTGGCATTTTTGGTGAGGAATGGGGGCTTCGTTAATTTGAGAATGAGGAGTCGTCTGCTCATTTAGGGGTTCCGTGGCTTTAAAGTCGGCGTTATTGGCATGGTTTTCCGGCGTCATGGTCGGGTCATCAGCCTTTGAACCATCTAATAACGGCGAATCAATTGAATCGGGGGGCGGGTCGGGTAGGTTGAGGGTATTTTGTTTGTAATTTGGTAATTTTGCCTTGATCCCAAGTTGAGTATGGGGTACGGTTTGTTCATGATTCGTGAACATTTCCATAAGTGAGGCCTAATCAAGAAAATATTTGCTTTAGTATCATCTGGTGGATTCTTAACAGCTGTGGTACCTTTAATGATTCCAATAGTTTTGCTTGATCATGGAGCAAGATGGACCGCTTATCAGGGGAAACATTTACATCATACGCATCTATTTCACATGAGAATCTGTATTTGCCCAAGATGAAACGGCCAGAGGGTATATACTTGTATCCATATGTATATCAGCAAATATAAATGGGGATTGCGTAACATTGAAGTTCTTGTAAACTTCGTTAAAGGCCTTTGATATCTTTAAAAGTCAGCATTTCATTCTCAGCCACCTGTGGTATGACATACTTGAGGAAGAACACAGGGTCTACCATTAACGAAGAACATCTGTCGGTCAGGAGCTTGGCGGCCTTCTCCAACGGTAGGACGCGAGATATGGCCAACTATCTTAACCTCTTTACTTCTGAAAATTCCGAGAATCTATGAGAAACCATAATTCAAGTGAAATAACCTATGATGGTGTAACTTACTCTGATCCGCCGCCTATCCGAGTCATGCCGATACCTTTGCGGGTACATGTCATCTCAAATTGTAGATCTAACGCCACCAATGCAGTGAGAGTTTTTGCGCCAAATACATTCGCAATGTTCTCTCGAGTTGTTGGATTGCCTTTTGTAGCAAATACCGGAGTCTTTCTCCCCTTTGGTGTTTGGTTAAAAACCGAAAATTTCACCCCTACATAAATACCCGCATATGCTTGTAGTATACCTAGTACTTTGGTATACTCTCTCTTAATATTCCTTTCTAGCTCACTTCTCCTTACGGGTAACGTTTTGAATATATTTTCTACCAGTACCGTGGTACCGCGTTGCGCAGCAGCAACTGAGCGGGACTTCAATTTTCCAGAAGTCTCGAATTCAAGACGGGTGCCTTTTGGGGCTTCTTCGGCAGTTGCCGTGGTAATCTGAAGATCCGCAAGAGCACAGAGCGAGGAAAGAGCTTCACCACGGAATCCAAAAGTTTTTACGTTGTCGAGGTCATCGTACGATGTAAGCTTGGATGTCCAGTGTTTTAGAGCTATAGACTCATAGTTGTCAGGGGTGATGCCAACACCATTATCGACAACTTCGATGGAATCGAGACCATAATTCTTAAATCGTATCTCTAATAACTTGTCAGATATATTGATTGTTGTAATTGAGTTACACGGGTTTTATAAACTGAGAGATTCAATCTACCGATAGAGGTTGCGCTAGCATCAAAGCTATTCTCTACCAATTCCTTAACCACAGAAGTCAATCCGTCACCAATGACCTGGCCAGACTGTATATGATGAACCTGAGGTTTAAACATGGTTAGTAGATGCATTTTACCCACCAATACTTGGATATGTGGCCACATACAGACTTCTGCTCAATAGGCTTTATTGTAGCCATCACGCGTTTAAAGTAGTACGCGTACGTTGTCTAAGTATGACAGGGCCTAGCTAAGTGACTCTATCTCTCTTTCGTTACCCGGCCATACATGTCCCCAGCTTATCAGTAACTACATGTACATACATGTATGTACCTGCGAGACCACGCTACCTAACGTGATAGTGTGACTAATCTGTCTTCTATTGTATGAAATACAGTTAGACACTTTCTATATTCAGAAGAAATATCAAATAATTCCCTTATCGATAATTTAGATTTCTTGACAAGAAGACTTGAACATATTTCTTTGCACGTGATCTAACGTCCCTTTTGATATGCTTGTAGTACTACATGTATGTACCGGGGGTTAAGGGTAAGTACTGAGAACCCCCTTTTTGGGAATTTTTGGCAGCCAAGCAAGTATTTGAGGAGCCCGTTGCCAGCTCGTTGCCAGCTTTTGCAAAGCAACCTCCATCACCTCAATTTGACTCCCGTTCAACCACAATTTCATCAAATAACAACCTTCAACAAAGTCTGGCAGCCTGAAATGATATGCAGATGATGCGGTAGGCAGGGGAGATACTATTGGTTTTTTGTTTGTATTTTTAACAATTTAATTCGATTTTTTAAAGTGAAATTATATCAAAACTTCTTGGTATTTTTTTCCCACATAGGTCTAAGTAAAAATGATAGTGCATCATTGGTCGCTATGTTATTACCCCATGGTGTTGTTAAAAAATTAACCAATGAAAAAAATGGACATGGGGGTGTCTTCGTACTTTACGTGCACACCCGGTACACGTAAATACCTACATATAGATGCACACATATGTCATAGTACATGTACCAGTAATTTGTGTCAGACATAAACTTTGGAGGCGAAAAGGCTCGGCAATAATCACTACCATGTATGCTCTGCTAATGTCCCGTTTCCCACAACCACCCCGCATTATCCAACTGACAAGGCTGTCCCTAGGATTCATACATGCTCACGTGTAGCAAGAGTCATCAAACGAGGACACATTTCAGTATTCTCAACATACCTTAACTGCACACTACTAAAAATTATTAAAGGTAGAGAGGCGCGACAGGTATGTCCTTAAGTGTTGGATTTGGCAGCTCTCTAGATTCTTGTTTCTAATGGACTTTTTCAGATTCAAACAAAAAATAGAGGGATATCTCAACACGGAGGTTCCGAAATTTACAAAGATGCCATCTGTGTTAAACCAAGTCGACATACCCACTCTTCCTCTCCTATACCGCATCAAACGTATCTCGGTCAATGAGAAACCTCTAGCGACCCCTTCTGCAACCCTCAATGCTAAAATTGGCTTGATTCGAACTGATATCACCAAGCTCCACCTCCCAAATGGTGCAATTGTCAACGCTGCCAATGAAAATCTTACTCCCGGAGGAGGCATTTGTGGAGTAATCCATTCTGCAGCTGGCCCAGAGCTCGCAGAGGAATGCCGCCGTCTTAATGGCTGCAAGACTGGTTATGCAAAGGTAACTAGAGCTTATAGGTTACCTTGCAAGAAAATCATTCATGCTGTCGGGCCTAAATACTGGCTAGCAAAAGAAACGAACGAGCACGAAACAAAGCTCTCTAGCTGCTACACAGAGACCCTGAAATTGGCTGTTGGCAATGGCTTAACTGCTGTCGCTTTCTGCGCTTTATCAACAGGAATCTATGGCTATCCTTCATACGAGGCTGCGGACACGGCTATTTCGTCTGTGAGGAGCTTTCTTGAATCTGAGGATGGCCAAAAGCTAGAGCTCGTCATCTTTTGTAATTTTGAGAAAAAAGATGAAGATGCTTACTCGGAGCTTATCTCGTAAGTAATATAATTTTGAAGGAGTTTCCAATCTAGTATCGTTCTAACGTACCTGAAGAATCTACTTCCCACCCGCGGGACCAGAGGAGAGGGTTGAGGTTGAGAAGACAGGAACCGTTGGTGTCACCAAAGATTCCGAAGCAAAGCTTATCGAGTCGATTGGCAATACTCCTCCTGGACCCATGGAAACCACAGCCACCGAGACCCCTTGTTCGAAGGGAGATCCCAAAGGAGCGGTACCCCCTTCCACGGTGAAAAATAATCTGAAGCAATCCACCTCTGTGCCAGTAAACTTTACAGAGAGTGATGGGCCAGGTGACTTTATTCTGATCGATAAGGACGAATATAAAACTGAGGATAAAATCTAACCGGTAAGCATGGTTGCAGCCCCTACATAAAGCACGCCTGTTGATCTTAACTAGCGAATGAAGTTCAACCATCGGTAGTTCTATGATAGAAGTATGGTTGGAGAGAATCCTCATTAAACTCCCATGTCGTCCATAGGGAATCGTTACGATATGGTTTGTGTAAATGGAAACGCAGGGGATTCTGCTTGATTAGTTAATGAATCCTATTTGTGAGCTTGTTTTCTTCATTGACCAGAAAGAATCTTTTCTGAATCTGTCTCCTGCAGTTGTGTGGCAAAATACAATGAGGTTAAAGTTTGTAGCCATACTGCTACCCGTACTGAAATCTGCATATATATATCTCAAAGGTTCCTTACGAATTCACAGTGTGTAGCTTTCATTCCAAATCCCCACTATAAGTTGAGCATATCCTTTTATTTATAAAATTATCTTCTATCGCCCCTTATCTTTTTCAAACATGTCAATCCTTCCGGAAACCAGTCAAACACGAACTCCGTCAGCTGAGTCAAACTACAAGATATTGTGTCCAACCCTTTGGCTAGAAGCAGAACTACGCAGAAATTGTGAAAGAAGCGGAGTAGGAGGACCGGGCTCACGCTTCACAAAATCCCGCGAGGATATCTTTTGGGAAGAATTCGAAAGACGTCTTGCAGGAGCCAATCACACAGGCCGGGATTTTGTCGACTTTAAGAACCTCACGGCCGATGAGTTAAGGCCCTTAATATCAGAATGTTTTCGCAGAAGCTCCTCGGACTTTACAAAGAGGTTCGACGACCCACGATGGAATCTTGGGAAAAGTAGAAGTGAGATTGTGGAGGAAATTTTGGAGCAATTACTTGCTTTGCGCGAACAGGAAGTGGCAGCCGAGAACCAGAATCATTTGCAGTTGCAGTTCCAAAATTGGCTGGATCAAGGTGAGGCGGCACAGGAAATAGAGATCGAGGAAGACCATATGCCTTATCTCGATCGGGGGAACACTCAAGCGACACTTTTATCTGATGCTCGTTATCGTAGAGCGTAACGAGGAACAAAGTACGACATAAGCCACGAGACAAAGAGCATTTGTGCGTAAGTCTTGCTCCTATACTGACTAAATTGGGGTGCTAGTAAGATGCTGATTATAGAGTCAATAATGTCTGTCAGTGATACAGGGCTATGCATGGGCTGTAGTGGAAGATCGTCCGGGAGTTGACCAATGGAAGATGACAGTATGCGGTATTGGGGTGCTTGGAAACATTGGGCTTAAGGGTTTCGGGGAATTTTGAAAACAACAAATAGTCAACCAACGGGGCTGAGAATTAGAAAGAACCTTTGATATGGGATGGTGCAATTGAATGAATGAGTTGTCATATTGTTGCTACGTCGTTGCGTACGAGAAATCATAAGGTGGCATGTTTTAATCTCGAGCTCACAAAGCGTTCTTTCAGAATCCACTTTGATACTTGCCACCGGGTGGGTCCCTGTCTATACTTTATACTCATTATTGCTGCAAGTGAAAAACATCTACCATACATATTCATGAGAGAACCTGGTCCACATTATATCTATTCCGTCATACGCGCTCATATGACTGACACTAACTAAACGGTCGACATTCTGGGGGTGTATTCCTTCAGTTGCGATCCTTGTGGGAATGCGAAACTAGTGAGATGTAACAGCGGGTGGGATCCGGGAATATTCGATCGAGCCTCCTTCATGCTACAATGTACAGCGATAAGAATGATCTATGGAAAAAACAGTTATATGGTGCACAGATATTTCGCCATACAATTTCACACCCCTGTTTTCCATAGATCATTCCGGTCGCTGTAGTCTTCGCCCACACAAAAGAAAAAGAAACAAAAAAAGGAGCCTAAGGAGCCCAAAGAGGAAAATAGAGCCATTGCGCGACCGTACTCGGGGCAGATAGATACATAGTATCGAACAAGGCAGGCTTCTTGCCCACCAATGGATACGCGTACTAGGAGCCCGTCTCCGGAATTTTTTTAGCAGACGTTAACGTGCATTGTCGGTACTTTTTTTTTGCCTGCTTGAACACATATGTATATCTACCCGCCGGTAAACCACTGCCATTTCCCCAGAAAAAGGGGGGGAGTGTCACAGTCTGCACCGCATGGATATAATAATTCTGTGTACCGACGCCCACGGTCGGTAGGTTTTCTTGTCGATTGGCTGTAACTACTAATTTGGAGGAGGATCAAAAGGAATTAATCTTTTAGCCCATATGTTAAGAGAGCGCCCCCCCCCCCCCCCAAACTAGACGTAGCCAGTAGATGTAAAGATCCACAGTGGACAATGACAAGCATCAAGACCGGCCGCTCCGAGACACAGAACTCGAGACAATGATTGAGGTTCGCGTTACCAACCTCGGTTTTTTCTCATTAAGACATCGGAGATCGGCTCAGCATATAGCTCTATTGTATACGGTACTGTCTACGTTGCTTGTCTCTACTATAGATCTCTGTACGTACATGTGTTCGATTCTAGATCGTGCAGTAGGGACGCCTGCTGGCATCGTGACATACAATTAGGAGTATATGTTTATTTGGAAATATTACTACATGCAGTGACTATGTTGTAATTAATTGCCGTGATATATGCCGCTTTTGATTTTACCTACTCATCTGTAAGTACGATGTGTTCATAGCTATATAGACGACATCATCGTGCAGACTTGGGCCGGCCAGCAGCTAAACGTAGACACCAGTAGCACAGATACATGTAGCTGAAGAAATCTACAAATGAAACTTGTGCCACCAGTGAGCTGTTACCTTCTACTCCCTCATGGAACCGAAGCCCTTTAACAAATCCGTAATGATTCAGAGAGCAACTGAGTACATATGTATCAAGCATAAGGCTGCAAACGATATACAATGTTGAAAATTGTTAAAAGTGAAATGTAAAGGTTCAATATTGTTCCACGATCTCTAGCTTCCGTGCCCACTTTAGTAAGCCCTATTTACAATGACCACTGGCAATGATCGATATGTAACCCCATTGAGATATATATTGCACCAATGAATAAGTGTTTTACTGTTTTTTATGACATGACGGGAAAAATACAAAAGAAGAACTATGAGGATTAAATATTTCTTATCCTAACACTAGTGGCCATATGAATACCCGAGCGCGGCAAATTTTTAAAGCTGATAGCCAAGACCAAATTCCTCCCAACAATACATTTACCATTCTGTATTCCAATGTTATATAAAGTATGCATATGCCCATACCCTCATAGCCTTCGATATATGTTGCATGTTCCTGAGACATTAGTCACGTGTAGCTAGAGTTGTTTGGATTATTATTATTGCTTAATAATCAATAAATCATGAATTATCACTCAGGCGCATATGAGAGCACTCTTTTTGTCACGGACCACAAAAAAAGTTTCAAGACTATTGTGCATGGGGATTGCATATAGACGCAAGTATAATTGTTAGTCAGGATAAACGAGTACAATGTAATAATGTAAGACAATATATCTTGAGCCTCCAAACGACGGCAGAAGTCGCGAACTAGAGAGTCGTTAATCTCCATGCGCGCACCATCTGCCCAGCCTACCGGCAGATAAGCTACGCCCCTTTATCGGCATCCCTTGCGGTGCGTGGTAGGTCTTGCTTGAAAATGATGAGGGTGATGTGTGTCAAGTGTTTTCAACTTTTCGGCTCACGGCTTTTTGGGTCTTCCTCGTTGGACTCTTGTACTATCACAAGACACATTTAATGCAATTATCGAAGAGGGGCAATCTTTTTCTTTATACCGAAACTCCAATAGTTTCTATATCCCGCTATGGATCTAGGTATGGTTTGTCTATCCTCCAGGTATGATAATCTAATTTGCCATGCTTTCAGCTTCGCCCCCCGGGTGTAATGTAAGGCAGTGATAGGTCGATCTAGAGTATCTGTGGAGAAACTCAACGAACACCGTGCCTGCATGCCGCGGAATACCGAGAAGGTACTCTAGAAACAGGGATATTTGAGCAGGGGTTCCGCGGCTGCCTGGAGAATGAGAGACCAATCAAATATACAGGTCCATTCCCACGTTCTGACTACCTATATAAATTTAGCCTTTGCTGTACTCTATATAGTTAGATACATGTGGTGCAAAAGTGTTCGTAATGGCCCTTGCACTGATAAAGTGCACCACTATATTGTGAACCACAAAAATATTTATAGAGAGACTATAAGTATATGATTCTTATGAACGGTATATGGGATTCGCCGCCAAGAGAAACACCAAAATGTGTTGATGACGATGATGCTTATGAAACCGATAAGGCGATGTGTGCGGGCTTATGGTAATGGTTGTGCCTGCGAATGCATTATTGCAAAAAGGAACGTCAAAGTAAAGCCATAGTTGTGATGTTGGGTATGTAGACGTCAGTGACACCTGTACCTACAGTCGTTCACGGAGTAAACGGCTTGGCAGCTTACCGTCACCATAATATATGAATAAATATAGATTCCTAAAGTATCGCAATATTCATTTAATAGATTATTGACGCTACAATTATACCACCCTAGTGCCGGTTTAAACTGGGACAACTACTCGCGCGTTCATTGGGTCCGGATTTGTTTTCAACGATGTTGACAATGGCGAATGGGAAATATTGGCTAGTCATGGAGACACAAACCAATCAAGTTGGTCCATAAGCTATAGTAATCTCTTTTTGGCCGAATTTATTAACCGCCGTGCTTGGTGTAAGTGAATTTATGTGCTTAGTCTGGAGGCCCTCTCATGATCTATTCGTCGTGCCTAGACAACCATGCTCTGTTTGCCTAGAGTTCCTAGGATGTGATCGGGAAGAAAGACCGCCTATGGGTGTGGAGCAAAAGCAACAGAATAAATATATAGGAAGGTAAATAACATGGGATTTATAACGGGGTGAAGCCAATACCAGAAGCTAGGTCTAATAATCAAGTTCCGATAGAGGCGCCTTTCGAGTGATAGTTCATGATTGACCACATGTTGTTCTTTAAATCCAACGAACCTAGCCACTGTTTGGAGGTGTCAGTGATTCTGAAAGCCTACTGGATTCAAACCCCATAGCCAAATCATATAGTCATCCGCAACAACGTCATCCACACGAGTGTTTGGGGTTGATGGTGGGCTGCATCTCCGCCCTCTGCGCCATCCATATGGGTGGTTTGGATGTTCATAGGCCAACTTTAGAGTGTCACTTCGTAAGAATGGTCTAGGTGTTAAGGCCTTGACCATTCTGCGCTGCGTGGTCTCTCCCCTTGTCGATTTTGGACCGGTCCTTCACACCTTTTAGTTCTGCATAGAGGACTGGGTATGTATACGCGTGCAGTGCTCCGCTCACGTTTGTACGGCTAAAATAACTTGAGGTTTGGAAGTTCCTCAGCTTTTGCACTGCTTCCCGGCCCGTAGTGTTGTCCATAAGCTTATTGAGAACCGAAACGATGGAGTGAACTAAAATTCAACAGGTAAAGCACAAGCTACGCGTGTCTTCCCGTAAGTACTGTAGTTGGATCCTTCAAATGTAATCCTCGCTGTCAGAAAGGGGGCTGAAGAGTTTTAACATCCTAACCTATGTCATCCAAAACCTTCCCACGAGGCAGGCCAGCTGCATGTAACTGGCGTATCATCAACCCTGGATATATCGCTTGAACGAGAAGTAAGGGATAGTGTTTGGGACTGATCGATCGCTGGTCAATGGCCTGTCTACATATGTAGCCACCAGGTTCGCTCCCAGCTAGTGTTGGCACGAGACTATGTAGCAACATGCAGAACAAAACCGTGACCAATGTCAAGGACTAAGAGAAGGGAAATGTGTGATAGAAAAAGAAACGGAGGGCGTATGTATCTGTGATTTGGATAGGATACGGCCTAAAGGTGGAAGAGCTCTTCTCAATTGGAAGGAGAAAAGAAGTCAAGAGGGAGCGGGGAGGCAGGGGGAAGGCTAGAAACAATATCCGTCATTAAAGAATCATGTGGAAGCGCGCAGAACGAGAGAGGAGGGCTCGGGAAAGTAGGGCTCGAGATATCCCAGCACCCGCCTAGACCCAGCCCCCTCTCACCCCATATTCCGGAGATCTAGACCCAGTCCCGGGACGTGTCGACAAAACTTAATATTTTATGCACTCAAACTTTCGCTCTTGGATCTGCAGGCAGCTTGATGAGCCCGAAAGGATGAGATAGCGGTATCTTACAACCTCTCCCCAAATCTTATGATAATGTAGTTGTATACACACTCTCCGTGAGTAAGAGCTAGAAAATCTCGTACGTACGTATATCCGGCTCTAATCAGCAATCAACTTTCTGCCACCTCATGATTCCTCAGCTAGTGAGCATGGGCCAGACCGGTAAAAACATGTCACTCCACCATCCATCAGAGAATTTGTATACACGCCGGTCTCGAAAATTTCCATTTTTATGGTTAATAAATATTAAAGTAAGAGCGCGTTTTGTTGTAACGCATATTGTTTCTTGGGAGTATGTTGGCGACCAACAGAATTGATCTTGGCAGACCTCAAATATGGCGCTGATATCATAAAATGCAATAATGAAACTATCATACCCAGCGTAAAATACTAACCTGTCACCCTAATCTCTTGGTTCCCCGAACATAGTACAATGCTTTCAAGTCTACTGCTAGATGGTAAATTATAGGATATTTTGTTGCAGTCTTATCATCTTACAACCCCATGGTATATCCAAACAGCATATTAATTACCGGTCGTAGCCACCCTTTTTTACAACGGCCAAAGACTGCCATCCTATGTATTTGTTTTGAATGCCACGTCCAACTAAATGGCGCACCCAGCCGGCGGACTAAGTGGGCTATTATTTGGGGCAGTAGATATACTGCACCGGCTAAGCACATCACAACATGTGTTCACACAAATGTTAATAATATGCTTCATGAGTTATCACTCGACCATACAGTTGGATACTTACTCCCGCGTTAATTAAGTCCTGAGGGGTTTTGCTACTAAGAGTCCTCAGGACTTAATTTATGGATGTGTATGTGGTTTCCTAAATGACAGTGACTACATGTAGACATGTCATGTGTTTGGGCCTTTTGGTTCGTAGCAACATGTAGACAGCTGGCTGTCTGGGTCCTCTTGCCTACTGATCAACAACCAAACCCCTCCTGTCATTCATTCCCTGACCATGTTCCTCGATCCTCAATTGCTATCCTCTCTTTCTCCTCTGTGAATAATTTTACACCCTCCAAACACTCTGCAGTCTCTTTGCACGCATTTCCCATAGTGCCATTCCATTTGATTCTAAAACTACAGCCATTATATACACGAGATGAAGATGAGTTAACAATCTATAGAAAAAAAGAGGGGGGAAGGGAAGAAAGAGAAATAGAAGGGGCTACAACCGATTATTCCAACACGCTCAACATCTCTTCCTCACTCGCAAACTTCTCTCTCTCCTTCCCCATCTTCTTACCCCTCTCCTTCTCCGCTTCATCGATCTTACGCCACTGTTCCCAATTAATCGGTCTGAGCCCCAGTATCCCAACCTCACCTTTGACTGCATCCCAGCCAGCCCTCTTCTCGAGCCCGCCGAATTTGAGGAACTCCTTTTCGCCCGCAACCCAATCACTCACTATAGCATCACCCGTGTCGAAAGCATCATACATGGTGGTAGCAATGACGCCCGTCGGTCCGCGCTTCACCCATCCGCTGGTGTAAATGCCTGGAACTGGGACTCCAGGTTCTCCCGTTGCTGGGTCCAGCGGGTGCACTACACGGCCATCTTCGTTCGGCACAAGACCACGTGCACCATTGAATGGGATGTCTAGGTCTTCGAAACCCGGTATCGGCTCACTCAGATACCCGATACTGCGGAATGCGAGCCCTGTCGGTATTGTCTCTGTTTCGCCCGTCTGTGTCGCCCGGCTCGTGGGACTAAACGGCTCCTCGAGCTGCATCTTATCAAATAGAACCGCGCCCAGCCTTGTTGGGTCCGCTACCGATGGTAGGAACGCCTTTGGGGAGCGCAGAAAGCCCAGCTCCCATGATTTCGAAGCAGTCTCGAGAGGGGTACGCGGCCCTTTCTGCAGCACCTGTAGCATGCGCTTCGGTGCCCTTTGGAGCCCTGCCGTGTCCGTTGGTAGCAACTCCGGGCTCACAGGCGGGAATCCAACACCGGGTAGCGAGAGCAGCTCCCGTAGCTCCTTCACCGTGAACGACGCCTGGAGTGGCCCACGTCGTCCCACGACCCGTACACGCCGCACTCGGCTTCTACTCAGCGCCTCGAGCGCATACTCCGTGATATCCGTCTTGCGTAGCTCCTCAAGGCTCATGACGAGAATACGGGCTACGTCCAGCGCAACATTCCCTTGCCCTATGATCACGGCTTCGTCGCCGAAAGAATCTAGCCGGGGGTTCAGTGACCGGTACTCTGGCAGGCCGTTGTACCATCCAACGAATGCGCGCGCCGAGAAGACGCCGGAGAGCGAGTTTTCACCGGGGATACCAAGCTCACGGTCCTTGCTGGCGCCATATGAAAGGAGGAGGGCGTCATAGTGTGGGGCCAGCGTAGTTAGCGGTAGCGAACGGTGTGGTGGGTGCGGCCACGAAGTCCCGATGGGGAGGTTACCGATATAGGTGAAGCGCGGATCTTGAGCGACTTGGTCAAATTTGTCTTGACAGTTCTATGGCGGCGTCAATGATGTGTGAGTAGAGGCAGATGGTCTCACTCATACCTTGACTTCTGGATGGTCGGGGGCTACGCCGAATCGCACAAGCCCGTATGGCACCGGGAGAGACTCGTACATGTCGACTTTGGCATTGTAGAGCTTGCTGAGGACCCGGTAAGCTGTGTAGAATCCTGCGGGGCCTGCACCGATCACGGCGAGGTGGAAGGGACGGTCCCCTCTATTCAGGGCTGAGGAGGCGGAGGTTTGTAGGTTTCGGCATTGGCGGCCGCGGAGTAACGACAGGGCCTTGCCTGGTCCTCTTCTTTGTAGTAGTTTTAGTGGTAGGCTCATGTGTGTATATTATGTCTAGTATGTACCGAGTTCAATCCGTAGATGGATGAGCGGGCAGAGCAAGCAGGGGGAGCGGGCAGAGCAAGGAGGGAGTGGCAATTGCAATTGCAATTGTAATTGTTCAAGAATTGAAATTTCAGAGTGTGTAAATCAAATAAGATATTCTGAGACGCGCAGGTCGGTGCTACATACCATGTAGATTTGTATGCACGCGGGTAATGATTAACAGATTCACCGTGATTGAGGGTCGATCCAGCCCCACTTGGCGAGAGCAAGCAACGTCATATCTCGTCCAGGGTTCTGCCTGATGCTGTCTACTGGTCTACTGCTGGTCTACTGCTGGTCTACCGCTGGTCTACCACTGGTCTACCACCACCACCACCACCACCACCACCACCACCACCACCACTACTACTACCACCACCACCACTACCACTACCACTATCTACACTCTACTGCAGAAACAAAACATATACCTACTCCACGCCCCCGCAATGCATCCCCGCAGCCCGTACGCAGAGTACACCGACTTTGCCCAGCTCGCAGAGGGCTATCCGTCTCTTGCTAAACAGTAGGCCTTGCTGCTCTATTCTACTATTTGATTGGTACGATTAATATTTTAACTAATCAACCCCCCCTCTCCCCCCCTCTTCCCCCCCGGGCCTAAACCACATGCAGCCTTGTAAATAAATCAATCAACTTTAAGGATCCCGATGCTGTACGGTAGGTGATATTTATATATAAAACCCCCCACCCTCCCTCCCTCCCTGCCGTCCAGTCACTTTGTAGAATTTTTTTTTTTGTTTTCTTTTTTTTAAAAAAAAAGAGTGAGACTGGGAATAACGTGTTTGTGGGCACCACAGGGAACTCACGAAATGCCTGCTCAAGCATAACTTTGGCCTCACTGTGGAGCTTCCGGAGGACCGTCTGTGCCCGACGGTGCCGAATAGGTATGTCCAGATTCCCCCCCCCCCCAACCTATCCCAACGGCGTAGTGCTGCATATTGTCTTTCAGCGCTGATACGGGAGTGGCCGGCGGAGGGTAGGCTCAACTACGTCCTCTGGATGCAGGACCTCATAGACTCAACCAGCGGCGGCCCCACCGACGACTACGACCCCAGTCGGAAGGTCGTCGGGCTCGATATGTATTCCTCCTGCTCCTCTCTCCCCTCCCCTCTCCCCCGCCCTCCGACAAAACGCTGACAGTAAGGCGCGGCACAGTGGTACAGGAGCAAGCTGTATATACCCGCTCCTTGCCTGCGCCTCGCGGCCGGGATGGCACATGTACGGCACTGACATCGACGCGGCCTCGCTCCGCGCCGCGCGCGCCAACGTCGACCGCAATGCCGACAAGGTCGGCGGCCGCATCACGGTGCTGGATAGTACGGCTGATGGGCCGCTGTTTCCGCCTGGGATCGAGACGTACCTTTTCCCCTCTCTTCTCTCGAAAAAAGAGGTTGATATGCTGACGGATATGGGCGGAGGGAAGACTCGACTTTACAATGTGCAACCCCCCCTTCTACGCCTCGGCCGCCGAACACGCCGCGTCCGCGGCCGCAAAGGCGCTGCCGCCGTCGTCGGCGTGCACAGGGTCTGCGGGGGAGATGGTGTATTCTGATGGCGGGGAGGTGGGCTTTGTGGCGCGCATCATTGAGGAGTCGTGGGTGCGTGGGGGGGAGAGAACGTGGTATAGCAGTATGGTTGGGAAGCTTGCGTCGCTGGCGCCGCTGGTGGAGATTGTGAAGGCGCGGACGGGGAACTATGCGGTGACGGAGTTCCGGCAGGGGGCGACGAGGCGGTGGGGGGTTGCGTGGTGTTGGGGGGATGAGGCCGGGGAGGTGGGAGTTGGGGTTGGGGGCGTGAGGGGCGTGGCCGACGGTGGTGGGTGTGGGGGTGGGGAGGAGAGTGTGGGGACGGTGGTAGGGGTTGTGGAGGGGCTGGGAGTGGGGTGGGAGGCGGTGGAGGGGGAGGGGGAGGGGGGCCGGGTGGTGGGCCGTGGGGAGGCAAGGGGCGATGTGTGGAGCCGCAAGGCGCGGCGGCGGAAGGCTCGCGGGGAGATGGACATAGACATGGAGGGCGGCGAGGTGAAGATGGGCTTTCGGATCGAGGTTGTGGGCGGTGAGGTCGCAGTCAGGTGGACGAGGGGGACAGATCATGTGCTGTTTGAGAGCTTCTGTGGCATGCTGAGGAGATGTGTCAAGGAGGCGGCGACACAGGTCTAGTTATTAGTCTTTGAACAAAATACCTCATGTACGAGTTTTATCACTTTTTTTCTTCTTCCCTCCCCCCTCTTTCTGTCTTGTGCATTCTTTCTGCGCTGCACGCAGCCGGTGGTGTTGGCTGGTACCGTGCGACTACATGTAGCTGCATCATGTACCCGGGCTTGTGCATGGACAACGAGTGATATCTCGAGATGCACCGTGCGTTGTGCACCCAACACCCAACAGCCCGCACCACACAGAGTCCGTAGAGAGAATCTCGGTGTAGGTACATGTTTTTATAGCTCATTGACCGTCACGCCCCAACACACAAGAAGCCCAATGTGTGTGTGTGCGTGTTTTTATATTCATGGAATATCACTCGACTCTGTTTCATTTTTTTTTTTTGGGGGGGGAGCGTTCAAGCTTCACTTGCAAGATGTCCCACCACATTTCGTCCTCCATGAGTGCTAACACGTATTGTTGTGTCTAAATCTACGGGGTGGGTGTGAAGCTCCCAAGCACATACATACCTACTGCAATAAAGAAAAGGTCTATAACCCACCTACATACCGACATATGTACAAACCCCCCCCGGGAAGAAAGAAGGGATATTGACCTACCTAGACGTGCCCTGATCCATACAGCAGCCTCTCCACCCTCTCCGCAATCGCCAACGAGCTCGTCAATCCTACAACACACACACACAGTCAGTCTACCTCTCTCCCATTCCCCCCAGGATAAAAGAACCACTCACCCGGACTCTCAATCCCCAACAAATTCACCCACCCCTCCCTCCCTCCTCCACCCTCACCACAAAGTCCACGCCGCCCACCCCACCCCCGTCCGGCCCCACAATCTTCGGCCTCACCCCACAATAATCCGGCACCAGCTCCTCCTCCCTCACGCCCGGCAAATACCTGCGAATCTCCGCCACCGCCTCCTTCACCCTCCCCACCCCCGGCACCAGATCCTCCGCACCCCCAACCCACTCCACGTCCGGCCCAAACCTCACCCTCCCGGCAATATCCAGCGTCAGATGCGTCCCCAACCCGCCATGGCCCTTGACGGGCGCCGGATACAGCAGCGTGCGCACCCCCAGCGCCCGCCCAGCGTACGCGAAATACGTGCCCTTGCAGTAATACGCCGTCATCTGCCGCTCCGGCGGCAGCACCATGTTCGCAATGTCCACGGCGCCGAGCCCCGCCGCGTTGACGACCACATTGGCGGTGACGGCGCCGCCGGGGACCTCGATGCGGTAGCCACCGGTGGCGAGTGGGGCGACGCCCGTGACGGGGGAGCGCAGCGCAACGTCGCCGCCGGCGTCTTCGAGCGCGCCGTGGAGGTGCTGCATGAGGGCGTGCGAGTCGACGATGCCCGTGCGCGGGGACTCGAGTGCGCCGTGGCGCGCGGTGACGGAGGGTTCGCGGGCGCGGACCTCGCGCGCAGAGAGGAAGCGGAGGGGGATGGAGTGGTCGAGGGCGTGGGTGTAGAGGGCGTTGAGCGTTTCGAGCTCGGGCTCGGTTTGGGCGAGGATGAGCTTGCCTGTAATGGTGTTAGAGGACTCGGGCGGGAGAATGGAACTTGGGCAGCGGTGAAGAGGGGGGGGGGGGGGAGAAGGTCAATCGATCAGGGCCACCTACCCGTCCTCCGGAAGGGAATCCGCGCCTTTTCGCATAGCTCGTAGAGCATCTCTGCGCCCCGTACGCACAGCTCCGTCTTGAGCGAGCCCGCTGGATAGTACAGTCCCGCATGGATAACCTATGCTTCTCTCTCAGCTCTCCACCTCCATCTCACCTCCCCTCGGCAAACAGAGAGGAAACGCACCTCCGAGTTCCTCGACGAAGTTTCAGTCCCAACCATCTCATGCCTCTCCAGCAGCACGGTGCTAGTCCCCGGATGTCGCACCGCTAGTTGGCGCGCGACGGCGAGGCCGACGACGCCGCCGCCAATTACCTATGCCGAGTGTTAGCCCGGGATATAATGAGAAGGGGGGGGGGGGGTACGCAGTGTGTGTAGTCGTTTTGGCCGGAGCCGGAGCCGGAGAGGGTTGAAGCCAGGCGGCGGGGGGTGGTGCGGAGGATGCGGTGCATTGTGAGTGTGCTAGTGGTGGTAGGTGTGGATGGGGGCGGGGCGGGTTTTATAGTGGCCAAGACGTGGAGGTGGGGGTGCGGAAATGTGGAGATATGCAGGTGGGTGGGCAAGTAGGATGTGGAGAGTGACGAAGAGTGGAGCGGGGCGCTTATCGATAGCTGTTATGACGTGCGGCAATTAATGGCTGCAACAGGGACAGGGGTGTGTGCATTGGGGGAGAGGAGGGGGAGAAAGAGAGAGTATCTGTGAGAGAAGAGATTGGGGATTGGATTAGAGAGTGGGAGAGTATCTATGGGAGAAGAGATTGGAGATTGGATCAGAGAGTGGGAGAGTAGAAGAGTGAGAGAGTGGGAATGAGAGTGAGGAGAGGCGTTGATCAAGTTCACCACTCGCTCGAGAAGGACGAATGAATTGCCAACACAGGACTGAGTTTATAGCAAATATAAAGATCATCATTGTCTGTACTGCACTCTAGCTACAACACTACAAGATATAAAACCACAGCAGCACCAGTCAAGTCAAGGGAAAACACAAGTAGCATAGCAAACAAGAAAAAAAAAGAGCGCAAAGAAAGAAGAAAAACAGAGATAACCTCTAAGCCCGAAACGCCATTTCCACAATTTCTATCATCTTCAACCCATTACCATTAAAATGATATTTCCTCCTCCTCCTCCCCAACCCCCATCTATAGCGCATGCACAAAATCATCCGGCAGTCCCTGCTCCACCACCGCGCCCTCTCCCTCCCCGACTGCCACTCCCACCCCCAAGCCCACCCCCCAAGCCCACTCCCTCCCCTCCACCACTCGCTTTCGCCCCCAACTCCGCAACCTGTTTCTCCAACTCTCTAATCCTCCTCTTCAGCATCTCATTCTCCCTCGCCAGCATCTGCGCCTCCGCCACATAAAACGCCATATCCGAGTGCGCGCTCCCCAACCACGGCACATTCCCACCCCCAGCCGCACCCTCATCCCCAATAAAGCTCGCCGCCACAATCCCCGACCCACTCGGCCTCCTAGCGCTATTCTCCCTCGAGAGCCTGCCCGACCCGCGGCGGCTCGCCGGTGCGGTGGTGGACGCAGAGTCGATGGTGGCGGCCGTCGACATGCCGTCGTCGGACTGCAGGTGCTGCAGCCGAATGAGGTTGAGCAGGCGGTTGACCTGGGCCTCCTGCTCGGTCTCGAGCTCCTGGTGCAGCTCGGTGAAGGCCGCGGCCTCCTGCGGGGAGTGGTGGCGCGGGAGGCGCTGCGGGAGCGTGGGGTCGGGCGGGGTACGGCGCGAGGTGGCCGAGGAGAGGGAGAGGGAGGAGGAGGGGCGGCGGACGTGGAGGTTTGTGTTGGAGGTGCGGGGAGGGGGTTGTGGGGCGGGAGGTGTGGAAGGGGGCCAGCGTTGTGGCTGGGGGGGTGTCGAGCTTGTTGACGTCGGGCATTGTGAGGTTTGGTTTTAGTTTATATGCTGACGGTTTGGCTATGGTAGTTGTTGTTGGAGGAGGAGGAGGAGGAGGAGGGAAGGGAGAGAAGGGAGGGAAGGGAGGGATGTTTGAGAGAGAGCAATTGCACCAAGGGACACCTTGGAAGTTCCAAACGGGATTAGCCGGTGGTGAGGTCAGTTGGCGGACTACTGATTGATCTGATCTGATCCGCCGATAAGATAAGATATGTACCTACTCGATCTCTTCAGGCACAGGGGAACGGAATTTACCAGTAGAGCAATAAACAACACCCCCGGAGACAAGTAATGTCAGTATGTATGATACAGAGCAGATAGCAGTTCCAGTTACAAGTAGCCCCTTTCTCTACTTATGCAAGCAAGCCGGGGGCAATGCTCTCTTATACCCACATCAGACACTCTCACAAACCCTCCCGCCAAGCAAACCCTTACCTTGAACACTCCCCCCATTCTCACTTCGCCATGATGTCACCCACATGATGCTTCGAACAAGAGAGAACGCTCCAGAAAGCAGTCACTCCCGAAGAAAATCCCCCTGGATTGGGTGCGACACGTGGCCTGATCTGGATTGCTATTGCCATGGTAACGGATTAGTATTCAGGTATGCTCGTCCCGGACCTCTTGGGGTTGGGGTTTGGGAAGCCTTGGAGGCATAGGCGGAGGTGTAGGTAATATGTGTGTGGGCAGGTATGGCATGTACGGGTACATGTACTCTATCTACCTATGTATGTACTTTAAACGATAGAGTAGAGTAGAACAATCACGATCACGAGCTTGCGCAGCACAGTCTACATACTCCTCGCAGCAGCAGTTAGGCAGTGCGGTTGCATACGCATGCATATAAGGCACAAGCACGATTAGCGAGGCCAGACTGCATAACCTGGGGAAAAAAGAGAAAAGGCTGGGAACTGCAGCCTTCTTTTCATAATGGTATGCTAACACGCAAGCAAGCGCAAACAAAACGCAAACATTTCGAATGCAATCAGCGGTCGAGTGATAGTGTGTGATGTCTCCCCTCCCGGGCCCCGGGTCTAACCATGCCGCCTCTCCGATCACCTAGCAAGCTAGCTACATGTAGGTACACAATGTTTACAATGCGCAGAAACAACACAAAACACCGCTCGCCCTCCCTTCCCTTCGATCCCTTTCCCTTCCCTCCCCTTCCCGATCTGCCGTAACCTCCCGAGTCAGACACAGGCGGTTGGAAATCTCCGCAGAGGACCGGGCGGTGAGAGGTGAGAGGTGAGAGGTGAGAGATGTGAGATGCAATGTTTCTGTTTTTTCTGTGCTCTCAAAGTTTGTAAAACGGGCAAAATCAAAATTGGCATTCCCGATACGGGAGTGCGGTCCGGGGGAGTTCGGGGTTCGGGGTTTTGGGGGAGCACACAGACTGTGGTTGTGAGTTGTGGTTATGGTTATGGTTATTATAGTTAGGGTTATGGTTGGGCCAGGAGCGAGGGAGGGAGCGGGAGTAGTAGTAGCTATGCTGTGCAATAATCAACTAAGGATTGGATCGTTCGGGAGCTCGAGGCCCGGTGGCAGCGGTCAGTGGTCAGTGGTATGCCAGTAAACTACATCGTACGGTGAGGTTCGTTCGTTCGATCTGGCACATGGCTGGCTGGCTGCCGTAGCTGGGGTGTTTAAACTCCCACCTATGACATTGATACTCACATGTAGCGAGCCAGGGTAGCTTCTCGAGTCCGGAGTTGCAATTGGTGCACATGCAAAAAGGCTTCTAATATTAACGCACTACACACGCAATTAAAAAAAATTTACTTGAACCTCTCATAACATCCTCCTCCCCCATCTTCCATTTCGTTTCTCCCCTCTTCTCCCCGTGATTTGAGTCGTCACAACCACCAACAAACAGCAGAAGTAATGAAAGAGAAAGGGTTCAAAGCGCCGTATTCGGGTTATATTTAGGTCTCACCCACTGCAGCCCTAGCCAGTAGCCCGGACCTCCCCTCCCCTCCAAAAATCCCAATCCCGAGGATCCGGACTCACCTTTCTGGAAAAACCGGTATGATGATGGTGGTTGTGGGGGGCTTTGATTACCTAAAAGGATGGGGTCTGTGGGTATTTGTATTTGTGTTTGCATTTGTATTGGGATTGGGATTGGGGATTGGCGGTGGGGATTGCACTGGTACGGGATGGAATTGCACGTGTGAGTATGTAGTTATTGCAATTGGGATCGGGGAGGTTGGTGGAGGTGTAGTGGAGTGGAGTGGAGAAGTGTTAGGTATTTTGCAAATTGGAAAGAAAAGGCTTTTGCGGTTGGGTTGGTTTGCGTTGGTTATGAGGAGCTCGAGGAGGTGAAGGGAATAGGTAGGCACGCGGATGGAGATTTGTTTGTTTTATTGACCGGACCGACTACTCATCTGACAGCTACCGGCGCGCACCTCTTTTCTTCTTTCTATGCAGACTAAGTAGAGCTGTAGGGGTGAGGCCGGTGAGTAAGTGGAGTAATGATATCATGACCAGCGCCATTCAAGCCATTCAAGAAAGAAAACAAAAACAAAAAACCAGTACAATCAATACTCCTCGGGCCGGGGCAGTCGGAAAAACCACCCCCCCCCACCTCTCTTTCTCTCTCTGATAACCAGTCGGCAGCGTAAATATCTCTTTCTTTCTTTCTTTCTTCCCCATCATGTAGAGTACTCTCCCTAGGTACGCGCACGAACACAAGAAAGATAAAAATAACCCCCCCCCCCATGGGGCCCCCATCCCTCTCCCTCTCCGATTCCCAGACCAATCCAGGTTTGCATATACCACTCGCAGCAATATATCGAGCATCGAACGCACGTACGCGCGCAAGCTCTTTAAATCGCGCGACACTCAGCATGAGGGGTACATTATATAAGATCCTCCTCCCCATCCCCTCCCCTCCCCTCCCCTACCCCCGGTGAGGTTCCACGACGGCTGCTCTATGTAGGGGTGGGTGATAGTGGTGGTGCTAAAAAGGTTTTTTTGGGGGGGTGAAAGGATGAAGGGAGCAGAGGAAAAAAAATGTAGGAGGTTGAAACGGTAAAAACCAGAAATCGCTTTTCCCATCCCTACCGCATGCATCCCTACTATTACCAACCCCTGCCCTGCCTGCCTGCCTGCCTCCCTCATGGCATGCCCATGCCCACCCATGCCAGGAGAAACGAGGTGATATGGACCCGGCGATGGGGGTCGACGCCGTGGTTAATCCGCGTTGCAGGTGAGGCTATTAATTGGCCAGGTTTTAGCCATGGGCGCCCTGGGCAGGCACATCGTCCCTACATAGTGAGTCTTGATCACTGTAGGATAGGTAGACTCGAGGAACTTTCTACCTAACTTGACCTTAACAACGTAACCTAAGCTCGCTTTAAGCTGCGCGCACTTTGGGTATGATAAAATAGAAATAAAAAATAAAAAAATAAAAATAAAATTCACTAGCCTGCGTTAAAAAAAAAAGTGCCGGGCTCGGACTGGTTCCCGCATGGTTTCCCGTTCCGCACAACCCACATCCAAAAAGAGGCCAGGGGAGGGTGGGCAAGGCAAAAAAAAATAAGTGGGAAACAGGCAGGAGTTGGCCCTTATCCCGGGAAGTTATGGGTGGGGAGGGATGCACGGTGTGCGTACGTGCACGAGATGAGCATTGACTTGCTTGGGGGCGGCGGGCGCGGACAGCTGCGCTGCACGCGTGGGAAATAGACTTGCACTGAAGCGAGCGAGGGAGGGGGTGGCAGAACAGACGGGTTTATCAAACGCTCGTATGTGCGGACATCAAGTAGCGAATGTAGACGTCAGACATGAGGTACTTCACCTCCTGCCTACGATAGCGGTATTGTATCTCTAAAAGTACCTATACGGGGAGGGAAAGGGTGTGGAATTGAAGACATGTGCTCTACTCTAGAGTCTAGTATGTAGCTAAGAGTACTAGCCTGACATTGACAGTGAGGCTAGTAACGGGCATGCAGCCTGAGGATGTGAGAAGAGGTGCAGCTGGGGGGAAAGAGGGCTGAATTGAGTAGTCTCATGCTCAATTAACTAAATTAACGAGACGAGACTCGTGAGGGTGAGAGTCCAGAATAGAGGCCACCAGTAGAGAATCCGAATCCAGAATCTACAATTCACAGATCCAGAGCACTCAAATAATATATACTTTGTTGTTGATGCATCATAACAGTTACTGGGTTGGGCATGTATCTCCACCTCCTCCCCAGAGACCCTCACCGTACATCTGTTGGTGAGCTCTTTTTGTTTGTTTTGCAATCTGGAACCCACCGATCTTTGACTGGGGGACCCCTCCTCCCCTCTGGTGATGATGATGGTGGTGGTGGTAGTGCTGCTGCTGCTCCTGGTGCTGATACTACTACTTCTGCTGATTGTGGTGGTCAGCCAGCCCCTTTCCTTCCGAGGAATCCAACCTCCCCCGAGCCGGCCCTCTTCCTCATCGTCCCTTTTCCGCTTTTTCCCTCCTTCCCCATTCTCTTCCCTGTCGTTCTATCGCTTCGAATCGAGCCTGCCCTCATTCGTTTTTGTTCCTGCCTCGTTTCTTTCCTTGTTGTTCCTGCCAGTATTTCCTCATATCATTCCTTGTTATTGATCACTCATATTGAGTTTGAATCTTTTTATATTTTTATTTTTTTACATTCCTGCTGAAGACTGTCTCTTCTCTCTCTCTTTCTTATATCGTTTTCTTGAAAATCAATTCACCCCCCTCCTCCTTCCTCCTCCCCTACCTTTAACCCCCCCACATCCTGACGGATTATCTCGCTTGAATTCTTGTTTTTTTCTTCTTTTACAATCCTCGAGGCCGTTCCTGGTTGGATGCCTCTAATCCGCTCAGATGCTCGAACGTGGCCATGGATACAACAGAAATACGGGTATACCCATAGCTGGTAACGCAACATCTAGCTACTACTACAACAACAACAGCAGCAGCAGCAATATCAATATCAATAGCAGCAGCAGCAGTCACAACCAGCGCACTTCCTTCATGGCAACTCCTCCGCTTGCACCGCTAGGCATGGAGCCTCCGGAGAACCACCACCACTCCCACCACCATCACAGCAATAGCACAAGCAATAGTACAAGCAATGGTAGCAGTAGCCATCACCACAGCAGCAGCAGCAGCAGCAGCAGCAGGCCGCAGAAAGGTTTTTTCTCACTCTTCTCACGATTCGGCGTAAAGAACCGTTCACTTTCCCGGATAAATACAAAGTCCAGCGACTTTCCGAGGTTCGAGGCATCCGGCAACCATTCGGTCCCCAGCACGCCCATAACGCCCATGGCACCGACGACACCCCATCCGCATGTCAAACACTCGTTGTCGCTCCCGGTTTTCTCCTCGCGCCATATTGCGTCCCAGATTACGGCCACAATTGACCACTCACCGTTGTCACCAACCCAGAGGACATGGGAGCACATTCCCTACTGGATGGCAGCCACACGGGCAATCCGGTCCGGCTCATTGGCTGCAACCACACTTTCGATGGAGACAATCTTGAGACGTAACCAGGAGCAGAAGGAGGAAGGTACCAGGAGTAGGCGTGGCCGCATACTACAGAGGTCACATGCTTCGACGAAATCGGTGGATCTGGACTGGACAACAAAGATGTTTATCCTGGTGGAGGGGTCGCTGCTTCAGTATGCAGGAGATGGGTCCGAGGACAGGGAGCCTGAGAAAGTTCTGCAGTTGACGGAGTCGTCGGTAGCTTTTGCGAGTGACCTAATCCCAGGTAGACCGTGGGTGTTGCAGGTTTACCAGAGTGCCGGGCCCGACGGGAACTTACCGATGCCTGAAAGAAGAGGCTCGTTCTTGTCGAAAATGCCGACATTCTCTCACAAGACCTCGAAGAATTCCACAGCTTCGCTTTTGTTGGTATTTGATGGTGCAGAGGAGATGGATGCCTGGATGAGTTCGATAAGAGCTGAGGCTATCAGGCTGGGTGGTGGGGTTCCGGACCAGGAGAGAGGAGATACGGAGGATATCGAGGAGGAGGCAGAAGAGACCGATGTCGAGGATAATGAGAATACATATATCCACGCCAGGAGATACATGGAGAATGAAGGGGATTCGTCCAGGCACGAATCATCAGACGAAACTGCTTCCAAGCGGTTATCTAACTCGACTTATTATCGTCGATCGTCCACAGAAGCTGGTAGATCATTTACGACAGTTGTTTCTGGTGACCAGCTTGTGTTGGACCAGCTTCGAGGGTCAAGACTTTCAATGCAGTCTATTGCTGATACGAAGGTATCAACAATTTCCCCAGATACAAGTCCTGATCGTTCGACTAGCACAAGAAATAAACGGAAATCTACAGCCTCTGTGTCTGCAAGGTCCCGTTCGTCTATGGAATTGAAGCCGTCATCTCTCCGTCCGTTGTCTGCAATTGATCGTGATGGAAACTTGTATTGGATTCCACGGACCCCTTCGCCATCCGCCCCCAATTTCTCACTGCCCACGGCTCTGTCAACCACCCATATCCAGCAGCAGCCTGCAAGAAGGCCCCCCATGGTAGCTTCCCAGCCCATTGCTATACCCCACAATCCCACCCCACCATTGTCAAATCGTCCGAGCTTGTCTGCATTGTCGATTGTCGATTCACTACCGGATTCACCACCGTATCCACTTCCACGGCAGCGCCACCGTCAAGCATCTCATTCCACCCCCGCATCACCGAGAGTAGCGTCAGGGCCTTCACGACCCCGTCCCGTTTCGATGGTTGATCCACGTTTAGCAACACCAGAGGTGACCATCACCAAGGCACCCACACTTCCAATGCTCATCAAGAAGCATCATTCGCAAGCCGGCATTGCAATCACAACCCGGACAAAGTCTCTGAGGAGGAAATCGATGACGGCCATTGGTCCCGCAGATGGACCACCGCTGCACCCACCCCCCTCAATTCCACTACCACAATTGCCCCCAGAGCCATATGATGACCTCTATTCCTCATCACTGCCGAGCACATCCTTCTTGGGCGGGCGCAAACTGCCCGCGTCTCCGTTTGTGCAGGCACCAAAGCCGCCCTCAGCTACGCCTTATGCGTTCAGGTCGCTGGGGAGCAGGCATTCATTCCACGGCGTTCGCAAGGGCGAGCGTTATGTATAATGCAGATTGTACCACGTCATGTTTGTTTGCTTGGCCAATTCTTTTGCGTTTTGCTTTTTTTTTCATTTTATAATTTTCTTACGGCTTTTTTCTTTTTTTTCTTTCTCGTTTTTTCTTTGATGGTGTTTATATATGGGGAATGATCTTTTCTTTTGTCTTTGAATATCTTTTTTTTTTTTTTGGAAAGGGGAAACCAATTGGGGGGAAATTTGCATTTTTATTTCCGTTTTTTTATAGTCGCCGCATTCTTACGTTTGGTGTTTCTCTCTTCTAACGGCGCTATTCTGATTTTCTTCATTTCTTGTCAACCTTGATATTGAGGTTTTGTACTTTTTTGATTCGGGTTTATTTTTCTTCCAGGAAGAGTCAAGAGGGAGGGGGGGAGATGGATCCAGAGGGCCTGGGGGGAAAGGAAATGGAAAAGGAAAATATGGATGGATGGATTTTATTATACCTTGGCATCATATTATGGCATTGCTACTTTCTTACATCGGGGTCATTTTGGAATTTTTTATATCTTTTTTTTTTTCATCTTCAATACCCCAAAAGACTGTTTTTTTCTTTCTTTCTACATTCTAGCTAGGGAAGTTAGGGGAAGGGGAAAGGGGAATCACGTAGCCTATGAGGGGGCATGTCCAAAAAAGGGATTTTTATATTTTTGGCAAGTCTGGGCCTTATGCTTTTCGTGTTTTTTTCTTTCTCTTTCTTTCCGTGGTTGGCGCGGTGGTAAGGGGGGCGTGAATGGAGCTCCTTCAAAAAAAAAAGTTCTAGGTTCTAGGTTCTTGGTCATTGGGAGGGGTGAGGGAGGAGGCAGGAGGGGGAAGCTGCAGATTGATATATTCCTTTCTACATATTATTTGCTTCCTAGCCAGCTACATATATCTAGTCCCTTCCTTACTTAGATTTCTCCTTGTCTTGTCTTCCGGGTTCTTGGCATATATATATGGAGGACTACCGGCATCACCTTTTATTATCCCGATATATATATATAAAACTGTAGTTTATGGCTGGCGGAGGGAGGGAGGGAGGGGCTGGGGGGGGGTGTAATCAGTTTTTTGTCCAAAAAAAAGTTCTCTGATGGTTTTTTTTCATGGGGCTGGGATGGGGGAGCAGCGCGGGGGAGGGGGGTTGAAGGCCCATTTTGTACTGTACGATATCGATAAGGTGGAGAGTGTGTGTTTTAATTCAAAAATTTCAATTATTATTTTTTTAATTACCAATATCCAGATCTGTTCCAGATCTAAATCCAGAGGGAGAGTTAGTTGTGATGGGTTACTCTATAATATGTTATTGCATCGTGGAGAAGGAAGGAAAGGGTCTAGACTGGGGGATAGACAGACAGAGCGTACGGGCATGGACATGGTCTGAGGCCGAGTGAGCGCTTGTGAGGACTGGGCAACCGACTGCCCGACTGACTGACTCGCACAGCAGCAGCACGCACTGCATGGACCGCGGTCTGGGTTTTCGTGGTGATCCAACATTCCTGCTTTCCTGCCTAACTACATGTATGTACATACCCTTATTTAATGCCTACATACTATACCTATACCTACTAGCCAGAATACCTGCCAGCCTAGACACAAGGCGTGAAATGAATCCGAGTCTCGACCATTAGACGCTGTACCCTAGCTGAGTACAATGCTTGTATGCAGTGCAGACCTCAATAATCAATAATAATATGATTGTAGTCTTGCTAACTACCGTCTGGCTCGTGCTGCAGATCGCTAAACACACCCGATCGGGCCGGGCTGCATCATTCATTGCAGATCTGCCCTCGCTTTCGCTCCGCTTCGATCGCTTGCTCGAGCGTTTCTTCTTTCTTTCTTTCGTGTTCTGTTGTTGGAGAAGAGCAGATAGAGTAGTTGCGTGCTAACTACTCTCTCTACATGACCTGGCGTGACCTTTCCTTACCGGGGAGATTGAAAAACACCACAATCAATCACGACCGCCTGCACAGAACGCGAGCAGAGAAACACAGACACACAAGCAGAGTAGAGAAAGGACCAAGGAACAAGGAACGCAGCTCAATCACTGCCCCCCATACAGCACGGATGAGTGCCGCCGCCGTTGACGAGGTAGTAGTAGTAGCAGTAGCAGTAGCAGTCGACCACCAACAGCAGCCCGACGACGGCGACGATCCACAGGGCACTCTAGACCCAAACTCGTACACCGCCCATCGACTTGTAAGTGTTCCCCCTCATCCCATCCCACCCCCCTCCCTCTCCTCACTGCACTCACCCTCACTCCCGTCCCGCCTGGTCCATAGCTACATGTATCTACTATATCATATCTATCTATCTAGCTGTTCTCGAGATCTATACATACATACTGACCACCCTCCCCTACTAGGACCATGCCACCCCTGAGCACCTGCACGTCACCACCCGCCGCATGTAAGTCCCCCCTCTCCTCTCTCCCTCGTAAGGGGGCTGACGGTGACTGCGCAGCTTCGTCGGGCCCATCCCAGTCGGCTGGCTCAAGAACCACCGCTCAGAATGGTACAAGCACCACCTGCACGTCAACTACTCGTCCAAGGAGTTGTCATTCGCCAAGGGCGACAACGTCGGCTTCCGCCGCAAGGTCACAGGGCTCGGCGAGTCGGCGGGGGTCGTGGAGTCGTGGCGCCCCGCAGCGGGGGCGGGGACGGCCGAGGAGGTCCTGATTGAGGATGACGAGGAGGAGGAATATCTTGAAGAGGAGGAGGATCTTGAAGAGGAGGAAGAGGGGGGGGAAGATGATGAGGAGGACGCAGAGACGCCGATCCCGCTGACGGGGAGGTTGGGGGTGGGGCGCAATTCGGGACCCGTGCCGATACCGAGGGCCGCGGCCACGACGAAGCTGGATCTGAAGCAGAAGGGGCGGGAGGAGCCGGGCGGCGAGACGACAGCGGCGGGGGCGGGGGCGGGGTCGCCGCCAGAGAGACATCCGGGGAGGCCGTTTACGAGGGGCTCGCGGAGGGGCACGGAGCCGCGGTCGTTCAATCGAGGTGAGTCGTACGCAACCGCATACGAGTCGTTTGATTCCGCGGAGGAGGAGCGCCGGCGGCAGGAGCAACAGGCAGTAGCGGCGAATGGTAGCAGCAGCAGCAGTAAGGCAGTGGCCACCGGGGAGAAGAAGAAGAAGAAGAAGAAGAAGCAGCAACAGCAACAGCAGGAGGAGGGCGAGAGCTCGCGCGAGGGCCCGTTGAAGCTGGACCCGACGCTGTCGCGATCCAACACCGAGTTCACCGGCGAGCTCTCAAGGGCAGAACCGATCCCGATAATGATGGGTGATGGTGGTAGTGATTCCGAGGCAGGCTCGGTACCGCCGTCGGTGGAGGCATCCAATTCGTTAGCATCTCTCCTGAAGCATGATGAATTGGCACGGCGGAAGAAGCTGAAGCTTTGTGTCTCTAGTCGGGGGCGGCCTCTATTAGTGTCGCGGCCATCAATCCTTTCGCCATCAATCCTTTCACTCACCCGAAAGTCGTCCCCAAAGAAGAAGGTGCGCACCGCGTCCGAACCGCCGCCAGTCGCCCGCCTCACGCACGCATCGACGAACAAAGACCGAGTCAGCGGCGGCCTGGTCCGCTTCAACACCGCCGTCGATCTGCGGGAGCGCGATAAGCTGATGCAGCTGAAGCTGGCGGATATGAGTAGGAGCAGGTCGTTCCGCCATGCGGGGCGCCACTACTCGCATGTGCGCAAGCGCGAGGGCGAGATCATCAAGATGGAGAACATGCTCGTGCGGGTGGAGATAACACTGAAGAAGCTGCCCAACGAGTACGACGAGAACGAGAGCATGCAGGTCGAGACGCGCACGGCCGAGAAGTGGCGCGAGTACGTTGTTGTGTGCCGCGAGACGGGCGAGGAGGAGACGCCCTTCAGCCTGCGCCTGTACAAGAGCAGGGTCATCCCCGCGATTGACAGGCCGCACGTCTCGTCCCATGGCACGCGGGAGATCCCGCTGGACCCGAAGCTGACAAAGGTGAACCTGTACTCGTCGCTGGATAAGACGCTGGTGCTGTGGCTGCCGTATAAGCTGGGCACCATCATATACATCATGCGCCCAAGGTGCTACTCGTCGTCGGTGGAGTGGTATACGTTCCTAAGGAATGCGCTGGGCTGGGCGCGCCCGGATTTGCTATGGATTCAGGTCCCGGACCTCTCGCTTTCGCTGCGGATCGAGGATCCGTTTGGGAAGATTGAGGAGAAGCTGAGGGACTCGCCTCTGGACGATGAAGCGCCCATAAGGGAGGAGAAGGTTGTTGCCAGGAATTTGTTGAACCAGAGTATGGAGATGCTGGAGGGCATCAAGGAATGGGCAGATATCATCGAGCATTGGAAGACAAATGAGCGCATGGGACTCGCCTGGCGGCGATACGACCGCATAGAATGGATCCACGGCGTATATCCCCCCCCCAATACTCCTAGCCTTGCAAAAAAAAAAAAAAAAAAAAAACGCTGACACCTAATAGTTGAACGAGCAGCGCATGTACGGCTCCATCGCCATGCAAAAGACGCACCAGCTCGAGCTGCGCCCCAAGACCCACTACCCCACGACCACCAAGATGCCCACGGGCGAAAAGATGGTTGAGCCGCCGCCCATCGAGGGCTTCCTCCTGCGCCTCACCTCCAGCACGGGCCGCCACGAGCGCCTGGGCAAGCTCTTCTTCAAGCGCCTCTACTTCTACACGCACGACAGCCTCCTCTGCTTCTGCAAGCCCGCGCGCGCGCTGCCGCCGCCGCCCCCGAAGCTGCCCGTGCACGGGGGCACCATACCAAAGACGAGCGAGATCATTGACGAGATCCCGCTCATCTATGCCGTTGCGCCGTACTGCCCGGGCCCGGACGGCGAGATCCCGTGGCTGCGTGGGTCGGCGGAGGAGATTGATAGGAGGGATAAGGATGCGTATGATGAGGCGGAGCGGAAGGTGAATACGCTGCTCCGCGCGGATGGGTTTGTGGATCTGGTCAAGGCGGTGGAGGTGAGGCTTGTGAGGCGGCAGCCGCAGGGGAAGGATGCGGGGGTGGGGCATGGGGAGTCGGCGGATTTTCATCAGTCGGTGCCGGATTCGAATGGGGAGGATGGCGCAGTGGGGGAGTTTAATGATGAGAGGGCGTTTGAGATTGTGTTGGACAATGGGCTGGTGCTGAGGCTACAGGTAAGGATCACTGTGGGCATCAGGGAGGTTGTGGCGGAGAGGGGATTTGATGCTAATTGAGGTTTGTGGTGTAGTGTTTCTGCCAGAGGACGAGGGACGAGTGGGTGACGAGACTGCGTGATCTGATAAGCTACTGGAAGGCGAGGGATAAGGACGATCTGGCGATTTTGAGGAGGACGAGGAATGAGAACCTCAGAGAGCTCAATATCGACGAGGAGCAGGAGTCAATTATCGGGCAGTTTGCAAGGAAGTGGGAGGTCTCGAGGTCGGTTGCTTCCGCAGAGATATTCAACGTCTGCGGCATGTCCTCCTGCAGGGCCATCACCGTGAGTTGCATCCTCCAATCCATTATTTTCTCCTACTAACCCCTCTATCAAGATCTCGGGCGTGCTCTACCGCAAACCACGCAAGCACGCTACCTTCAAACGCTACAACGTCGTTCTCTGCCACGGCGAAATGCTCATCTTCCACCACACGTACCGCAGCCGCACGGGCGTCGAGCTGCCGCACGTGCACCAGGAGCGCCACCTCTCGCTGTCGCTGCGCGACTGCTACATCTACTCGGGGCTCATCACGGAGAACGACCTGCTGTACCAGAACCAGACGTTCGACTCCAACACGCCGGGCAGGCACTCGCTGCCACGGATATACCAGGACGGCATGACGAGCCATGATGAAGATACGATGACGTGCTTTGTTCTGTGGCATGGCATGCGCAGGTCGCTGTTTAAGACGACGGATGATGAAGGGCGCACGGTCAGGCATCGGGTGACGCAGTTGGGCGCGGCGGGGAAGTGTATTGTGTTCAAGGCGAGGAGTAGGTTGGAGAGGGATGCGTGGGTCATGAGTATTGGTATGGAGATTGAGAGGTTGAATATTAATACGTCGGAGGATATTAGGATCACGGCGGAGGCGCCGGGGATCTTTGGGTAATGGGCGTTTTTTTCTCCTCCTTTTATGTTATCATTGACCTTTTGTTTTGCTGTTGGTTTTTTTTTTTTATCCTTCTCTTTTTTTATTTTAACCTATTTTGTAGCGTGCACGGCATTTGGGGGGCTGTCTCGGTCTTCTATTCTTCTACTGTTGGTTGGAGTCTCTCTTATCTGTTATTCTTGCGACTGTGTTTGGCGCGCATAGCGATATGTTTTTTTTTCCTTTTCTTTCTTTTCTCCTATTCCTTTTCTATTCCTTCTCAATTCATACGTGCGGTATTAAGTAGACGGCCCCACTGTAATTAATCTAAGCCACGACTAAGAAAAAATGAGGAGGAGAATGAGCAGTATATACAATTTCTGGGAAGGGGGAAAATAGTAAGAGGAGTATTGGGGGGAGGAGAAGAAGAAGAAGAAGGGGGGGGATATATAATACATAATTCTCAATACCTACAATTGAAACCAAACCCTCCACCAACCATATAATCCCAAGTTAGGTCCACGCTGAAAAGTTCTTTATTCAGAAGCCATGCGTATCAGGACGTCCCTTCATGGGAGCTGTGTTCAGGGGCTTTGTGTATTAGGGCGCCCTTGCGGCCCTTAAGGTCCTCCGCTATGCGGCCTGCCCTGCTCAGCGGGAAGAGCACATGCGTGGCCTTTGCTGTTATCAACGCTGACGGGATCTATACCGCACCACAATCAGCAAAAGAGACCCAAATAAAAATAAAACCAAGAGAAAAGACAAAGAGAAAGAGAGACACCGACAGGCCCATAGTTATTGCTATCCACCGAATGAAACCCCTCATCCCCCTCAACCCACACCTGTCCCTGCGGCACCGTCACAACCCTCTCGGCACACGACTTCCTCGTCCTGATCATGTCGCCCTCCAGCCCCACCACGCGCTTGATCACGACCTTTTCCGGCTCCATCGGCGACCTGTTCTCCCTCCCGGCCCAATCGTCAAAACCAATTAGCCCACCACCACCACAATTCCTCCTCCTCCTCCTCCTCCGGAGAAGGTTGGGAGGAAGGGGGGGACGTACCGATACAGCACCACCTGGCCGCGGCGTAGGTTCTCGGCGGCGCGCCAGCGCCGCACGAGAATGAGGTCGTCTGTGAGCGTGGGGCTCATGCTGCGCCCGCGAACGGTCTCGAGGGAGGCGACGTGCTCGGTGATGAAGATGAAGGCGGGGATCCAGAGCGCGAACTCGACGGTGTAGGTGCGGAGGGCCCTGAGCGTGGGGTTCATCGTTGCGGGGCGGAGGAATTATTGGCGGATCGGAGGTTTGCTTTGCGGAGGTTAATTGAATGGGGTGAGACAGAGGCTCTGGGATAAGCTTTGGGTGTGGGGCGTGGGGCGTGGTGGGGCGGCGGGTTGACGTCTGCCAAGAGAGTCATGGGTGGTCACTCGGTTGGTGTGAAGTTTGTCAGTGGCTTGTTTTTGCCGTGCGTCTAGCACGGTCAAGCCATTGCTAGCTAGAGCTGTCGATATGGTACGCTATTTGTAAATTGGTATTGGAGGAGCGATCAAATGACCTAGGCAATACTGCTATGTAAAACCGCACTTAGCTGAATTCAATATCGCACCCAGCTGGAATCTCTGGATAACGTACTCAAAGCATGTTATAATTATACAATAAGCGTAAAAACCGCCAACTCAAGACCACATGGCCAAATTTAACGTCGATAATCATAGCCATAGAACTAACCCCGCGACCTTCTACCGAGCCCTAGGAGGCGTAGAATAGGCTGCTTGGAGAGATTTGGTAGTTCTGTAGCTTGTTTCCCTGCACGGGCCCGCCGCTGACCTAGATATTCGAAATCCTTAGAATTCTAGTGAAAGTATATACATCAGTGTTCCCTCCGGTTTGCTAATCTCATCAAGTATCACAAAACGCTGAAGCATGCATGTAGGCGTTTGTGCGTAGCCTTGCATAGATAACAAGGTCTTGAGAGTGATGAGAACATTATTCTACGAAACTTTGAGCTTACAAAGGTCATAATCTCTAGCATAATTGATGCCTGATAGCTAGAGGAGGAGGGGTTTGGTCATTGGGTATATATCGTCTAATATCGATAACAGTGATGTATATCTTCCTACAGCATTGGTCAGGGTGTGCGGTAGTGTCTCGGATTAGTGGACCGGGAGCCTTTTTACATTAATCACCGAGTGATAATCCATGAAATGAATACCGGGATTGGTATGCAAAAAAGGGTTTCCAATTGCACTAGATTGAAGTATACCAGAGCTGCATAGGGAATGGATAGATTTCAGGACTAACGAACGGGGCTGGGCGAGGTGCTCCTCAATATTTCGGAGC
This sequence comes from Morchella eximia, assembly GCA_024713935.1. Lineage (NCBI taxonomy): Eukaryota > Fungi > Ascomycota > Pezizomycetes > Pezizales > Morchellaceae > Morchella > Morchella eximia. The sequence goes on from JAMGZG010000002.1 coordinate 653,878, forward strand.
TATTGATCGGCCGAAACTTTTTGGGGCCATATATTGAACACACAGAACTTTATTCACGGGTTCTTGTACAACCTATTTGATTGGGTTAAAAATCAAAAAATCTTTCATGATATGGCATCATTTTTGAGTTCAACATCTTCAATCGTAGATTAGAAACATTCATAAGCGGTATTAAGTGCCATGAGTATCATGAACGAAGCCTTTTAAAGAGAAACCATGCATATTAACTCCGGTTGTCGAACCAAATGACAAACAAAAACCGTCCCTAAGTAACAGAAAGAGTGAAGAAAAGTGAGTGGCTTGCTGAGCTCACATGGTGTTCCAGAAATAATTGGCATAGAAGTATTGCGAGAACTTCTTCTCGATATTGACAACATGCACGTCGCCCTTTGCCGAGTTCCCTATAAATCATACAATTAGCCACAGCCGCTCCCCGCAGAGAACCAGAGAACTTACGTATCACCGCCTTATTGTAGCCACCGGCGCCGTCTTCCTGGATATCGATTCCCAAGCTCCTATAAACCTTAAGTTTCAACCTGTTCCCAGAACCGTTAGCACTGACAAATCCAACACGGTAAAGAACGACATACAATGTCCCGTCCTCCGCCTCCATCATAGCGTTTGCCATCGCATCCTCCCCATCCACCTGTTCGAGCTCTTCCTTTAGTCGCGCCAGTTGGCTCTCTAGATGATGTGAGCTGCTCTCCAGCTCATTGATATTCTTCGCGAGCGAGAACTTCTCGCGGTCGAGCTTGATCATCTTGGCGCCATGCTCCTTCTTCGAAGCAGCGGCAACAGACGCCTCCATTGACTGCTTTGCAATGTCCATTTTGCGGGCAAGCGCTCGTAGGGTATTTCGGGAGTCGTCGAGGATCTTGCCGCGCTTGTCGGCGACCTTGGAGAGATCGCTCTTGCACTTTGCGAGGCACTCCATGTCGCCGGAGATGTTGAAGTTCTCGATACAGTGGCTGATGAGACTGTCTGTAGGAGGGTCAGCTATGTACCTAGTCGATTTTGGGGGTGTTGGCGGCGGGGGTGAACGTACGGGGTTCCTCGTCAAGGAGAACCATCTTGATTGCTGCCGGAAATGTGTTTGTGGGGGGAGAGTATGTGCTGTATAAGATAGGCGTAATTCTGTTGTGGAGTCAAAAACGTGGAAAGTCGTGAAGTCGTGATGCTTGTCACAACACCAAAAGCCGTTGTTTCTGAAGTGATCTTCATAGGGCTGCAATCTCCTATCGGTTGCCACAGTAACTGCCATTAGAGAACCCATGCAGGTCACATATAACCGGCAAAGGCTGGATGAGCCACAGCCTGTTTTTCCCTACTTTTGCCACAGCTGACCCCATCCCACTACGTAAGGGACAAGCCATCATCCATTCAGTTCCTAGGCTCATCTGACTGTCTTGACTCTCTGAGGAAAGAAGAAAATATAAAGGGCAAAATAAAGAGTTGCTCTGTTCCTGTTCCCCGGATCCATACACGAAAACTACAGAACTACCGACAGAATTTACCCACCATAGAGCTTTCTTAAACAAGATGCCATCTGACAATCTTCCATGTAAGAGCTTCTTCCTTCTCTTATTAATACCAATTAAGTCTCCAATAAGTTGAAGCATAAAATTTCAAGAATATACATATATACTTACAAGTCTTCCCCCGCACTTTTATAGACGCCGCTGATGCCGAAAGGTATGTGCACATTGCAACCCCCCCTCCTCCTCCCAACCACCTTATGTAGACAACATGTTGACGGTTTTACTATTTACCCAGCCCTCTGAAAGAGTCCGAACTCGCCGTTCTCCGAAGACAGTACGAGGGCGAGGGCCAGTTCGTCGGCGTACAGACCAAATTTAACTATGCCTGGGGTCTAATCAAGAGCGACAAGCGGGTTGAGCAGCAGTTGGGCGTTAAGTTATTGACCGGTTAGTCTTTCTATCAAGCTCTATGGATACTGTGGAATATCGGCTGGTAGTTGGCGGGGTACTTGACCGGGGGATGTCATTATTGGGGGTAAGAGGTTATCGAGCAGTCGCTGATACGAACACGAATAGATATATTCCGAGACCACCCAGAACGCCGTCGCGAGTGTCTGTACTATCTCGCGCTCGGAAACTACAGACTTGGGAACTACGCCGAGGCAAGAAAGTACAACGAAGCTCTGCTTAATCACGAACCAGAGAACTTGCAGAGTCAGAGCTTAAGGACACTGATCGACGATAAGGTTGCTAGAGGTGGGTTGAACCCTGTTACTTGAGAGACATTTCATAGAGGGTATCTACTAATGCGAATTGTGTCTATATAGAGGGTCTCCTTGGCGTTGCGATTATCAGCGGTGTTGCTCTTGCGGCAGGCGTGGTTGGGAGTGCTCTATGGAGAGGTATGGCCAAGAGACGGTGAGGGTGATACACATACCCCCGGACTGGCATCGGAATTTGGTAAAGTTACATGGAGGAATGCACGTTTTTTTTACGAATAACAGTAGTAGGAAATAATGAGCCTGAGTTTTAAAGCGGGAATGGGTTGTGTAGTTTAAATTTTACAGTATGATGGGATTCCTTTTTCTGTTTAGCTGGGGGTATAAATAAATTTCTCGTTGTTTACTCTATTGAAATGATGGATTCCACACTCTTTGTACTATTGCTTGCATGTTATTGTTTTTAGAATGATTCGCATACCCGATATCGATTACATTGCTTCAACTAGATCGTGGATAAACAAGAAAGATACGTGTCGTATCATGGTATCGTGTGAAAAGCAGGTGAGGATTAATCCGGGATTAGGACCTTCAAGCTACCGGGTTGGTTGATTGGACCCGGGGGGGGGGGGGTCCGGCATTTTGACATCATCACCGCGGGGGAAAATAACGCCACACGTGGCGCTTCCTACACGAACCCGAGCGTGCACAGAACATTCCAGCGCTGTCACGCAAACGGACCAGGTGGGTGGTGGTTGGTTGACCTCGAAAGTTCAGCTGTTACTCGGCTGCTAACCAGTGTGCAATTGAATTGTCGTCACTCTGCTTCCAATAAGTACTTATAACCAATCAGTACTTCAACGTTTAATCTTTCGGGGTCTGATATCTATTATTTGCTCTTCTATTCATCCAACAGCATCATCAAATACTAGATTTACTTGAATCCAAGCACTTGCAGCTTCACTTTGTCTGTGCAGCTGCCCCACCTTGCATTATCCCTGCCAGCCGACATCATCCCGCGATCTCTTCTTGACATAGATACATAGCTCCACCCTTTCCCCTCCAGGAAAATCTGATTGTGTGGCTGCCGTTATTCAGCTCCACCACCAAGCACTTTTATCAGAACTTATCCTGTCCTCATCACCACTTGTCCTCCACCACATCTATCTTCTAGTTATCCTTACCCCTCCTCCCATAAACAAAGGGACCAGATATAACGATGTCTTCTATTACCAACAATCCCCCAGGCGAGCGGGAAGTGGTCTACTGTCATTTTTGCCGAGAAGAATGGTATAGAGACGAACACGGCCTTGTTTGCACAAGATGTGGTGGCGATTTTGTTGAAATCGTTAGTATTCCATGACCTTTGCCTTCCGAGTCTTTCCAAACATTTTTACTATTGCCAGTCCCTTTGTTTGTTGGCCACTTTTTCTTTGAGTCTTCGCTATAAGGGCTTAGTGTGCATTTGCTAATCAGGCAAATCATTAGATTGAGCATGACCATGATCCACGTCTCCCTCCACGCGGGCACTTGGATCTCCCCGATGATTTCGAGATCGACGACGGCGACGGCGACGAAACAGAGTCACGCCGGGATCGCTCACCCCCGACATTCTTCCGCGTAGATGGCCCCAATTTCAGCTTCACATCTACACAGCGTACATTTGGGGCCCGCCGTGGCGGTCCAGGTCGGACAGAGTCGAGTGAATCGAGTGGAAATGAAGATCCAAACGATCTGATGATGGTGCAACTATTCACCAACATGCTTCGGAACATTGTGGGGGATCATGGCATGCCACCGGGAGCACGAGGCAGTCCCGGTGGAACACCGGGGAATGAGCAACAAAACCCAAGAGGGGAGGATGGGGGAGGGCATCCTTCGGGGGCAGGGTCCGGGGGCGCCCACCCTCATTCTCCACCAATACCGTCGATCTTTGGGGGTCCACCAACGGTGTTTTCTGGTGGAACTTGGCATTATGATACGAATGCTAGATTGGGTCCCCGGGATGCCAATTCACCACAACCAGCTGGAGGCGATGTACTTGATTTGCAAACGTATGACCCCTCTTGATAGGATTGTTTCATCACACAAATTACTAATGTGTTTATAGTATTCTTGCTAATATCGTCAGCGGTGATACCAACGGTATTTTCGCTCGTGTCCTTGGGATGCCAGGCGGAGGGGGTGACTATGTGTACAGTCAAGTTGAACTCGACAGAGTCATCTCAGGACTCATGGAACAGCACCAAGGAAACGCGCCGCCACCAGCATCGAGAGAAGTGATTGAATCATTGCCGAAAATCAAAGTCGATCAAGCAATGGTCGACGACGGGGCAGACTGTGCAGTTTGCAAAGAGGATTTGGTTGTTAACGAGGAGGTCGCCAATTTACCATGCAAGCATAAATATCATTTCGAATGCGTGAAGAAATGGCTAGAATCCCATGACGTAAGTTATCTTTAGCAAGGGAAAAATCCGATTGATAGATCGAAAAGCCTGCTAACTTATAATATAGACATGCCCAATCTGCCGACACCCTGTCACGCCTGAAAACCAGAGGCCTCAGCCTCAATCTCCTAGGCCTCATATTATCACAACTCCTTGGAACTTCCCCCCAACACCATCACAATCACAACCCTCTGGGCCACCCCCGGCCCCAGATAATAGCAGCGGTCACGCTAGTGGAAGCAGAAGCTCCGGTGGCGGATGGGCTAATATCTTTAGGCGAAGTGGGGGTTCTGGTCAATAATTGTGCTTAGTTAGCAAATAATGATAACTTTCCGTTTGTTGGTTTGGATTGATGCTAGAATTTGGGGAATTGAATGGGGAGGGGGAACTTTACCATTATTTTTATGATTACTATGGCTACTATTTGGGTCTATGGGCGAATACTGTTACTGTTACTGTTGGAGTCGGTTTTTTCTTTCTCATTATTCCTCTTTGGCGTGTGCTTTATTTTTACATTGCTGTTTTCATTATTCTTTCTTTTCTTTATCGTTATGTGTGGATGCCGGTCTTTTGGAGCACCAAATTAGGTGGCAATGCTTTGTAAAAAAACACATAATTGCGTGGAGTCTATTTATACTGTACTTCGTCGTAAGTATCTACTGCATGTACCCTCGGGTTGTTGTTTTCTGATGCACGATATCAAGGCGTTTCAAGATGGTCAAAGCATTTCACAGGAATCATTTTCGGAAGGTTTATTATACACTGCGAAATGTATGGTTACTAATAGGGTAGACTCATAAGGTAATACAAGCGTCGAACAGGATTCGACAGGAGGTGATGTTAACGGCTCAGTGACTTTAGTTGAAGGATTAGTACGTAGCTGATACCAGACTCGATGAGTACCATTTAAGTTTTTTGGAAATAGAATGTATTGCGGGCTCTGGGCAGTAGGTGACGTCCACCGACGGATATTGTTCAATGGGCCCCAAATATTGGTCTATTCTCGATTCCTCCTCCTTGCCACGACTGCCCGAGTGATAGGTCGTGATGCAAAATTACCAGTCCCCGACAACCACACCGTTGGTTCGTCTGGGGCACAAATCCACATTGGATTAGACTACATACGTATTTACAATAGGCTAGTACTAACAGTCAAGTGTTTGAAAAGCTGTCAAAAACTTATCACAGTTTAACGTTATGAAGAATCTAAGAATGCACACAAAGAAATCCATTTAATTTCTTCATTGATAACACGAAGTACAATTTTTGAGTTTGAGTTTGTTGTCGTCGGCGTATAGTCAAAGTCAAGCTTGGATAATTGGCGCTACCTCAGTACGGATTCCAAAATACTCACATACCATGTAGAAAGAGGTTGTCATGACATCTGTACAGGTGTATCATATCAAACAATCGCGACAAGATCAAAAACTTTTGACACACACGTAACAAAAAATTTCCAAGCAGTAAAGAATTATACATTCGAAGCCCTGTTCGTCAACGAGCTTTACTCTTGCGCAATCGACTGCATAAAAATTTCTGACCACCATATTATATGTACCACTTTCCGGATTTCTGCTGTTAAGATATGGACTAGTTTTCCTATGAAAGCTAGTGAATGTCGATAAGCGAGGGCTTCAGCATCAGATTCGATATCTGTCTTGAGGCCTTCCCTCTACATACCCCCGTAACACCTGGCCCCTTCCGAATTAGTAATGCAGCATGATGCTTTGATGATTCCCTGATAAACCCGGGGCTCTGATTAGTAAAAACAACATCTTCCGTGACGTGTTCCGCAGAGGTTTAGCCATTGCGCCGTCCCGTAAACATGCGACGCATCGAATTAGGTATGCTTAAGAATTCGTCGAGGTTTTATTATTATTATTTTTTTTTTTTAAAGGTATCACAAGTTCTGTATCAGTACTGGCTTACTGTACGGTAATTACTTGACTGCAAGGGTGTATGTACTCGGGGCAGGCAAGAAGAACCTGAAAATGCAAGCTGCAAGCAGGGGCTCAATTTGGTGTAGCTTTTTGCCAGCCGCAAATCAGAAGTCGTTACCATAAAAAGTCATTTTCAGGTTCTTCTTGCCTGCTCCGAGTAGGTAGTAGCTGCAGGGGTTAGGTTAGAATACAATTCCTATCTGACCTTACCTTGGGTACGGAACAGATGAGACAGACAGATTAGAACGGTCCTCTTCATATCGATATCAAGAGTATGTATACATCCTATCTCCTCCAATGGGTGCGTATATCTGCATAGGTAAATTAAACTGGTAGTTGTTCCCCCTCGGGAGTTCTAAAGGATCTACCGACGATACACTCCTTAAGTAGATACGTACGTAAATGTACGTATGGATAGGTAAATCCAAAACATCTTTACCGCGCTTTCCCCCCGGATTTCCTTACCTATCACCGACTGGTTGGCTGTCTTCTCGGCTGTGGATTGATTCAGTGGGTTTAGTGATGGCTTGTGCGGTGCATGTTGCGCATTTCCCGCCTGAGCCGCCGGTTCCGCCAAGCAAATACCATCCTTCTATGTATTCCTTAGGGCCCTTTGTGCAGCATGTCATACAACAGCTTCTGTGCTCACGTACCAGAAGTTCGGAGCTTTTGAATTTTTTTTTTGCTTTTTCCCTTCTTCTTTTACATGACTCTCTCACCTTTTCTTCTCCCCAACTCCCTTCTTGCCACTGCACTCCTAACTAGCTTCAGGGCGCTACTTAAAGAAATACTCTGCGACGCAACCCTCCATCATCGAAACATACCCCCATCTAACGAAGTTGAACCAAACTTTCATACGCCGAGACAAGTGTGCTTGGTCTCTCATCCAGTACACTAGCTCCACACAGACGAATATCAAGCCAAATAGGATATAGACCTAGCAACTATGGAGGCCCACTATGGAGCTAGCAGTTCATCTTCAAAACGACCAAGAATCGAGTCTGCACCGCAACCCAGTGGCCACCCGGCTATCAGTACTCAGGTTCCCGTATTCTCACCACTGGGTACCTTGGTTGACTCCCGAACCCAAATGCAAACAGCCACGGAAGCACATCCGTCTCCCATATACAGTTTTCTAGGACAGGCAGGACAAGCAAACTTATTTGAACGCCTTAACGGAGCGCAAAGATGGACGTCATCATCACCATCACGTCCTGAGGGCTTTGGCAGAGGAGAGGTTTCGGTTGGCAACCGTACTACGGGCGCCGTTGGAAGTTCCAGCTTTTCGCGACAACAACATCAATCATTTGGGCGGGGAGTCGATGCTCCTGCGCCCACAAAACCAGGCCCAGGAGCAGGAAACGACTTCATTGATCTAACAGCGGATGACGATGACGAAATTTTTGAAGTTGAGCCAAAGGAAGTTTGCTTCGGGATGATCAGTAACTCGAGGGTATCTGCGCACACCGTTCCGACGCCTTTACCTGGTTCCGATAAATTTGAACATGCATGGCCACCAATTCCAATTGCTCTAAAGCGTGGAGGGAATGCTTCGATGTTGACTATTTGTGCGTTCGATACGAAGGGGAAGGAATTCGGTTGTGTTGATATCAACACTGCGAGGGCGCTCGTCCCGCTGCTAGATATGAAGATTGTGCGAACTGTAGCGAGGACTTCTGGCAGAGCGAAAAACGGAGAGATACTTGGAGGGCCTATCACATCCTCGGACCCAGGTATCCGGATATATATCAATCTTTACGGGCAAGAAGACAAAGCAACCACGGTTGGGAACATCCTCCTGCAGAAAGGTGTCTTATTACATGAGCCAATGGAACAACCGGAGAAAGGGATTGAATACAAGAACCCGCAAATTCGTAACGGCGTCAGAGAGGTTTGGGCGGGAGGCAAAACTCGGGGACCGAATGTCGGATATCTTGCAAGGACGGCGGATGAGATTCGCACGGATGTGAATAAAATTTTTGATCGCCTCGAGGAGTCAGATAGTGTGCCTGAGATGGAGGCTGATCCGCGGATAAAGACGCCCCTGCTCAAGCATCAGAAGCAGGGGCTGTATTTCATGACTAACAAAGAGAAAGAACAGACGTTCAGCGAAGATAGTAAGGTGAATTCTTCTATATGGCGCATACAGCCACGCCCGGGAGGACAGAAAGTCTATCTTAACATCATTACCGGGGCCGAATCGAGGGAAAAACCTACTCAAGTGCTCGGAGGGATTTTGGCAGATATGATGGGGTTAGGGAAAACCCTCCAGGTTATCTCGTTGACTGTCGGCTCACTTGAAGAGGCTAAGATGTTCGCAAAGAAAAAGATCCCAACTCCAAAAGGTAAAGAGAAGGGAAGCGAAAATTTACCAGTTATAAACTCTAGGTCAACTCTGCTTATTTGTCCGCTTAGCACTATCGGCAACTGGGAGGAGCAAATAAAAGCGCATCTAGATGAAAATGCTCTCAATACTTATGTGTACCACGGCAGTAAGCGCGAGACGGACCTGAATAAGCTTGCTGAGTACGATTTGATCATTACGACTTACCAAGTAATCGCAAATGAATACCAAAAGTATCAGAAGGACAATGAAAAGATTAGCCCACTGCAGAAAATGTGGTTTTTTAGGATCGTCTTAGATGGTTTGTGTCCAAACTTGTCATTGGTCCTAGCGGGAGATTTTCAACTAACGTATATGAATTTAGAGGCGCACATGATTCGTGAACAGAGTACTTTGCAATCAAAGGCAGTCATAGCATTGAATGCCCAGAGACGTTGGGCCGTGACTGGAACGCCTATTCAGAGTTAGATCTCCATCCCATGATTTAAAGTCGTTGGTTTTATACAACGTCTATTTCTTTAATCATTGGCTTATTATCTGGGTGCGATTAGATAAACTCGATGACCTGGCTGCCCTAATCAAATTTCTACGCGTTAAGCCTTTCGACGATAAAGCTACATTTAACTTACATATCGCAACGCCATTCAAGGTAATCCTTTTTGACGACGGATATGAGTTTGGAGCTAATACACGTCATAGAACGCCGATCCCGATTGTGTCCCTAAGCTTCGCCTCCTGGTTAACAGTGTGACTTTGCGAAGACTTAAAGATAAACTTAATCTCCCCCCTCGCAACGACCAAATCGTAAGTTATCCTAGCCCCTATGCACGAGGCTATAGTTAATTTTGTAGATATATCTCGAATTTAGCCCGGAAGAACGTGAGATCTATGATGCCACAGCACGGCAATCCACAGCTAGAATGGATCTTGTTGTCAAGACTGGCCATGTTGGTGGCCGTGCATATGTCCACGTTCTGCAGTCTATTCTCCGCCTCCGTCTCATATGCGCCCACGGGAGAGAGCTTCTTGGTAGTGATGACACTGCTGGGCTAACTTCTTCCGACGCAATTGACGTTGATGAACTGGAAGAAAAAACTGGATCTTCGTGGTCTGTGAAGCAGGCATATGAGATTTTTAAGCTCATGAGAGAGGCGAATGAAGATGTCTGCTCTATTTGTCGGAAGAAGGTCAACACCCCCATCAACAACGAAGCTGAAACGAAGGCGGAGGGGAAAACTTCTGGCTCTAGTAAACAATTAATAGGGCATCTTACGCCATGCGCACATCTTATTTGCGTTGGATGCGTTGGGACATATAAAGGTGCTATATCAGAAAACTTCCGGGAAGGACAACAAGCTTCCTGCCCAGTTTGTGGCATATTCGCCAGGATGCATCTTTTTGATCTGTTGCAAGAAGATTTGGCTGCAGAGGAGGACATTGTCGAATCTGTTAAACCTTTGAAGAAGAAGGTCCCATATAGAGGTCCGAGTACAAAGGTTAAAGCTCTTACGAAAATGTTACTCGAGAACAAGAAGGAAAGCACACTAGAGAATCCGATAAAGAGTGTTGTTTTTTCCTGCTGGACTAGTCATATGGACCTTATTGAGCTTGCTTTCAACGCCAACAAGATTAAATTTGTTCGCCTGGATGGCCGCCTTTCCAGGGCGCAGCGAGATCGAGCTATGGCGGATTTTCGCAGAGAACCGGATATCGAGGTTATTCTAATATCAATAATGGCTGGTGGTTTAGGGTGCGCAACTCCCCAAAGTATAAGCGTAAATAATACAGACCAAATACTAACATTTTGTAGCCTGAACTTGACGGATGCTTGTAAAGTGTACGTCATGGAGCCACAGTTCAACCCTGCCGCTGAAGCACAAGCAATCGATCGTATTCATCGTCTTGGTCAGACAAGACCAGTCACGACCGTTAGATTCATCATGTCGAACTCATTTGAGGGGAAGATATTGCAGCTGCAAAGGAAGAAAATGGATTTGGCGAAGCTATCAATGCAGAAATTATCAAGAAGCGAGTTGACGAAGCAGAGGTTGGAAGTAGGTTTACCTTTTACTTCTATCTAAATACGTTGAATGGAAACTAATATATAGAATTAGGATCTTAGATCGTTATTCAAATGATTTCGGTTGTTTTCTTTCTCTCCTTCCTTTATGCTGATTCTATACACCATACATAATTATTATAGGGGAGGATATCTCTTTTGGTTGGTATATTTTTTCTATTGGGGATCGTTATTTTATATTTGTATTATCATTGGGTCTTGGGTTTTTTCTTGGTTGGGACAAGGCGAAACCGGCAAATTACTACTATGCATCGTTTGGGTGGGTCACAAGGCGTTCTACTTTCATCATATATATTTTCGGTGTTATATTCCATTATAGTCAAAGGATGAGGGAAGAGTATACGTGTTTGCAAGAGTATTAGCGTGTACGGTAGAGATCAACGGTGTAGTCTTTATTATAGTCACTAGGAAGCACTTCAATCGTTTTATTTTACAAGGGATAAAACAAACAAATTTCCCTGAGTTCAGAAGAGGCCCATAGCCTTTGAAAAAACCTATAGACAGGTCATATAAGGGGATGTCGGTGATCAAGAACGGAATGACTGCCCTGACACTAGTAGCATACATATATATGTTCTGCCTCACCGGCTAAATGCTCCCTTCCATAAACAGGGTGCACCACTCAGGCATTTACATATATTGGTCAGTAATATGCCTTATCACACTAGAAGAATGGGCCTCAAGGCCAGAAGAGGCTAACAACGGTGGCGTTTTGGGGCCTGGGTATCTCAAGGTTCACCAGGAAAAATCAATTTTAGCATAAGGCGCGTAGATAGAACTTGTAGTTACTTTATTGTCTGAATCTCAACCCAAGGTCCAAAATATAGGAACACGATTAGTTGGTGAGGAGACGTTCCCCAACTTACTCATGACATGACTTAAACTACGCATACTTACTAAACCAGTTAGGCATGGAGAATCCGCGCCGCAAGGTCAGCTACGGAAAAAGGTAAAATAAAGGGATGAGAACCACATCTTGGGATTTAATATTGATGCCTTCTATAAGGAAAGAAACGAACTCAGGACTAAAAATGCAAAAGATATACGTGCGTCATAGATGATCACTCGATGCCAAGACAAACCGGGAGTGAAGCAAACTGCTCCTCGTTATATGTCAAATACGGCTATCCCTTAATCTGTCAATAAACACTAACACTTTCTCGCAGGTGCCAAAATATCTGGATTTGCTATCAAACTCTACATTTACTATGCCTTTCTGGAAGGATCAACATTGACAGACTACGGGATACCGTCTGCCATATGCATGCATGGCGGGGATCCAAGTAGAACGCTAGTTTATTTATTCACACAACTTCTGGCTCGAGACAAGGGGATCTAATGATTGATTAATAATTCATTAATTGTATACAATACCGGAGAGCTAGAATACAGGCGAGGGATTAACCCAAGGTCTAGGTGCTTCGCATTTATTTAAAAGATAAGCAAAATTGACCAGATCCCTCAGAATGAGCCTGAGAGTACTATTTATTAGGTCATTTGTGGCTCCTTCATAGTTTGCGAGTTGCATGGCTAGTAGCACCGAACTGTCTACTAGGTAACTCGTAATACGAAGACATCTCTTTTTCTTTTTCGAATTCCATTCATTCAATTAATCATCTCCACATTTTTTGCGCTAATCACCAACAATTCAAACTCAGAAAGGAAGCCAACGGCTGAGGTAGTGAAATAAGTTTTCTCTCAAGATTCATGTTTATTTTAGGACTCTGTGTCTAGGCTTTTATCTGTGGCGGCATGCTACCCGAAGATGCGCGATTTACAAAATACTTCGGTTGCACCGGCTCGAACCTGAGATTGTAGCTCTATATACGTTGCATTAACTAATCCTATCTAGACATGAAACCCTATAAGACCATTTTGGATGAGAGAGAGCTTTTTTTGTCGCCTGGGAGGTTATACGGCGCTGAAGAACAAAACCGTCACATGCTAATACTAGAGGCTTCATCTATCTTACTGGTGGAGGCCGTATCTTGAATTTAGATGAAGTAAGGAGATGAACAGTGAAAAGGGAAAGGCTATGGGCTTTAGAAGTTGGTAGCAATTCTTCATACTTTATGGATGTTTGTTCAAGCCATCTTACAGAAATTCAATGACGTATCAGGCGATCATGCTTCGAGGCTCATATGGATATCCGTTCTACTTATTATCGCCGTGTACTCTAATATGGCCACGGCAGTACAACCTCTTAGGGGTCAGATTTTCAATACCTACCTGGATTCCAAAAGAAATAGCTCAGTTGCAAGGAGGACTTGTACATAATCCAGAGTGCTTCGTTGAGTCGGGTACAATCCTCGAGTGTCCATGAATGTTTTAGGAATATCCCGCTACAGCTAGCCACTCTCGATACTTCAAGTCCTTATAAACTCATCCTTAATTGAGTGCCGTGTTTATTTAATAATGACTTCCACACAACCGCCTAGAACTATTAATTCACTATAGCTTGGAAAGAATTCCTGGCAGATGTCTTGTACCGTTGTTTACCTGGGACCCCTGATTCAGATAGTGCTATTGGGGCTGTTGCGTTCCAACAGAAACACTTGAGAAACATAAAATTAGACTGCCGTAGCACCCACGAGAGGCCTGTGTATCAGCCATGAACTATAATGTTTTCCTTGTTTCTATGGTATGGGCTGTACCACGTTGTCTATGATCTTGGACTTTAATACAGAATTATAGGGCTTTTTATAAGTATGCGTAGTGTTTCTATGTGTTGGGTGGCTGGACATTGGCGGCATATAATATAACTGGATAACTCTTAGCCAGAACTGAGTCAATATGAATAAGTTTATTCTTGACCATTGATAATACATCTAGTCGGCCTCATAGCCCCAAATACTCCAGGTCTGTTGAACCTAGAGATAACGCCGTCCTATTGTGGACGCAGGCAAAGCCTTATCAGTAAGTGTGTTGAATCCTGGCACACATACGCCACTCCCACTCAATGATATTAACATTAAACAAGAAAGTATTAGAATACCCCTTGACTTCGTGTTGTCGTTCATGATCAACTCTACCTCGAGGACTAAGCATGCTTAGAGAGATTCCTAGAATAAAATTTCGACCTGCAGTGCTTACCCAGTCAGTAGTACCCCTAGGTAAATGAAGTGAAAGCAGATGATTATAGGATTTCTCCCTTCTAGCTATTCTATTCTAACTCCTTTTTCTCAACAAGGATGAGATGTGTAGTTCCTTTTCTTCTCGAGGGATTGGGGCGGGGTATAGTTGGACAACCCCCCAAAGTTGGGGGTATTCCAGTACTTTGCCAGTATTAGTCCAGCAGCGAATAGGAGGGATGTCGATATTCTCGAAAAGGGATTTTGGAAGGAATATCGCTAACAAGACTTCCTTACCAAACCAAAAAATAAAAGAACAGAAAAAGATATTGGTTGTAATGTCGGTGCCATGAATCGAACATGGGTCCTCTCGGAACTATTATCTAGTTGCCTAGAAACCACAACGAGAAGTACTAACCACTATACTACACCGACTTGTTTTTAGTTAGTCAAATTAAATTTTTTAGTATCAAATTTGTGGCTTTCCTAATCAGGTATGGTGAGTCAAGCTACGCGATGACCCATCCGCCAGAGTCAGTCCGGATCGAAATTTAGCAACCCAACCAGGTTCTTCATACCGGATGCTTGATAGTCTCATCTTCGGGGTTTCTGATATCACAGCTTCCTTATATTACTTCCAAACATAGTAAGTTGACCATCCAAGGAATAATACATACGGCTGCTTTTGTTATTCCACTTCACACTTTACAGTTCACAAAGGCATACATCGATTTATCTTTAAAATTGCCAAGGGAGCAATTTTCGACTAGATAGGTAGAGTGATGAATGTCAATAAAGGTGACTTATCATGAATTGAGTGAGCAAGCTTAAGCCAAGGAACGAGTGACTCCATGTGATTCCTTATCATTTATGGATAAAGAGTATAAATCTTGAACAGGTATTTGTATGTATTAATTAGGGAATCTGAGGGCTCTAATCATGAATCGGGCCCTGTTTTTATCTAGTAAATCGACTGATTATAAAGTGCTCTCAACGGTTTAAACTGAGCCCGTCTATTCATCCTTGAGAAAGATAGGCCAGAGGCGACTAGGCTTCCCGTGCCACAAGAAGGGCAAGCGGTTGAGGTGACGAGCCCATCACTTAGAAGATTCTAAAGTGACTTAAAAGAGGCTATCATATTGTCAAGCTTATTCCTATTATTAAGGTTTGAAAAATAAACCGTCCTTAAATCACTGACGGATACGTAAATTTCACACCTTACAAGTTCCAAAAGTCTTTGGTTACTTAGGTAAGGAGCACATTGGGCAAAACTGTCGGGACAACTTGAATCCATGAATCTTGATAGGAGTAAGATGTATATCGATCGCTCTGACCACTTGAATGGCTTCCCATGGATGATGAATACCTCCCCGAGTGACCCCTCGCGCACAATAACTTAGAAGACAGCCATGATATATATCTTCTCTGATCAGAACGGATGATGGAACGCCCGGCCGACGAGGTCCTTGTAAAGTTGAGAGTCAATTTACTCATGCGTTAAAATATGAATTGCAGTACGACCGGTCCAGTTACTAGAAACAATATAAATATACACCTGCATTTTACCCCCAGGGAATGGTGGTGGTTGGAAACCAATATCGATCCCTCTGCCAGCTTGCTTTAAGAGTGGTTAGCTGCATGCTGGGTACCCACTCTTCCCCCGATGATGGAAGCAGGTCGGGTGGATCGGCTTACTTGTGCATGCAAATATAGGTGTAGTATCTCTATAGGATGGTAAGAGTACTACCCGTAATTGAGGTCGAGTTCATCCTAGGCCGGGCGTTGAGGGATTCAAGTAGTGATGATCTAGCGTTTAACAAAAGTTCTGAAGATTTAACCTCCAAGTCTTTTATCTTGGAGGACTGGATATAGGAGACTTTCCAGAACTAGAAAGTACTAGGGGTTGGGTTTTGAATTCTTCGAATTTGCGTTTTTAGGGAATGCTATCACACTACTGATGGTGGTGATGACATGTACCTCCCTGCGAAGCAAATACTTATATGTACCCAGGATACATGCATTCTACTTACTAGCTTGACATGCATTAAAAACAATGCCAACATATGGTTCTGTGGCCATCTCAGCCGAGGAATGCATACAGCAAACCAGTACAGTCCCGTATTTCGAAATCATGGTTTTTTAAGCAGCAGCAGCGGTCCTTTTGACTAGCGAGAGGCACATTATGTGCTCATCCGCCCCCCCGCCCCCCTCCCCAAACCTCCAATTAACACTGATTACCAATAATATTTTGCCTTTTATACTATTACTGAAGAATATTCTAGATCATGAAATGCCCCGACAGCAGGGTGAATAATCAATCCACCCAATTGATAAATTAACGCTGTGTGGGCCTTCTTGGTGAACGGGCAAAGTTAAAAGGACACGGTGTCTGCTAACTATGTTTCAATGTTTCATTTAGCTAATAGTTACAGCTGTTATAATATTAGACCTAGCTGAACGATTTAATACACACAACGATTTTTGCAAAGTTAAGCGTGGTTACTTCATTAGGAAACTCGAGATACTCGTTAAAGTATCTGAATTTAAACTTTCGGCCAGATTCCCTAATGAAGCTATGGGAATTACTTAGAGAGGTGATGAATTGAAGTTTCGCACTATGTGTCACGACGCTCGCCTGGGCCTAGTATTATGACACGGCTGTAAACTATTCACCAAGTCAACTCGCTTACTAGTAGATCACTCGTTCATCATCTTAGTGAATAAAGCCTTCTATTGACGAGCAGAGGTATGGTGAAAGAGCGGGTGGTCCTCACCTGTAATGATTGCCTTGTGTATCAAGTAAATGGCGCATACTTACAAATAGCTTTTTCTTCTTTACGGTTTCATGGGGTGTGATGACCCAGGACTGCAAACGTCAACTACAAGCAAGTACCTACATGTACCTACAAAGTATGTCTCCTCTGCCTACAAGTTCACGACGGACATAATCAACTAATGGAAACCATAAAAAATAGGACTAAAATAGTCACTATCGCCAAACTCGGGAAAGCTAACATAATTTCCAAGACATATTTCTAGGGTATAGAAGCCTACCAACTGTAGTATCCAGCATCCCGAAGTCCTGAGAACGCCTACTCTAAAGGAGAACGTCGTCGAAGCAACCAATGAAAAGGTGCCTTGGCAATTACTTCATTCGAAGCGCCTTGGCAGCGCTTTGTGGATTTCATGGATTTCGTATGACTCCATTACATGGGTGAGTTAAATTACGTACGAAGGCCATAATCAAACCACAATATTAAGAGCAACAGGGTCCAGCATACCTACGGAAACTTGGAAATTCAACTCGCCAAAATGGAGAACTTCCTTAACCTTCAATTCTTTAGAAACACTCAGAATATGTAGTATTCTCAAAATAGAGATAACTGTAAAATGGCATCCCGCCTATAGAAACTTTCATTTCACAATATCTTCTTCTAATCAACACTCTGGCAAGGCGCCACTTAAGGTGGAATCCTACATGTCTCCAACCCGGAATTTATCTACTGATTTTACCATCATCATAGCCCCTAAGGTGGAGAAAATTGTTTGATCATTCCCCCGGGAGTAGTCGTATTATTCGTCCGACTCATTGGGTGGTGTTTCCGCTGCGTTCAACAGCATTTTAGACCCAACATTCCAAGTATTATGTTGAGGCGAAGACGATGTATTATCCCTCTGAAGTCGCCTGTGGAACCAGCAATATTAGGTTTGATCAATAGATCAAAATAGGGCTCGGCATACCAGTTGAAATAAGCCTCTTCTTCAACATCGGCCAACATTTCAGAACCCACTAGATCTCTCTTCTCAGGCCTCAACTGCAAAACTCGAGGCAACAAAGCCCGTATTTTCGTCTGTAAGAACTCTCCCAGGTGAGATACACGGTTAAGAGTTGCAAATGCATCGTCCAAAGGACTCTCAACGGTATCCATAGCCAAGTTATTTGGAGCATCCTGGTCTGCGTGTAGGAACATCGGCATAGAACTAGACGAATACGAGGCCTTTTGAGCTAACTCTAAGGATTCCGACAATGGAGGGTTTCCGTTTGTTGTAAAGACCGAGAGAACCAGCAGGCCGTAAGAAAACGAGTCAGAACGGAGGAGTAACTCAGGCGAGAAAGGTCCGTGTATCTCCTTTACATACTTAACAGCTTCTGGAGGTCTCCAATTAGGAGTTCCGCGGTACATGGTAAAGTCCTCAAGTGCGTCTTCATCTTGAAACGAAATACAGGCACCAAAATCGCTCAGCTTTCCAACATAAGGGACTTTGGCATTCTCCTGAGGGAAAATTAGGATATTATGGGGTTTAATATCCCCATGAACGATACCGCACTTGTGAATAGCAGCCAGACCCTCAGAAATGTCAAGACATATCTGATAGCCTATATTTTCTCTCTGAAGAGATGAGTAGTTGCTGAAGTCGTCACAAGTTAGAAAGCTGAAAAGTGAACACAGTGCCCTTTCCATATACAAGATTGGTACTCGAGGGCGATTGCTATCTTCTCTATAATCGTAGCCCCAAGAAACAATCTCTGCAATATTTCGATGCTTTCTGAGCGGTGGATGACATAGAACCAATATTTCTCTCTCCACAAGATAAAGCCGTCTTCTAAAATTCGCATCCTCCTCATTCTTTTGTTTCTTCTCCCAGTCATCATTGTACACATCAAAGACATTAACCCTTTTGATGACCTGAGGACGATCTTTGTTACGAGCGTCTAAGAACACTGTGAACTGAGATCCGGCGCCGAGCTTCTCTGTCCATAGAGACGTAGTAACTCCAGGCAATTCACTATGATCTAGTCTTTCCAATTCTGATTGTGCCAGGCGTACCGTAAACTCGGCTAGGGTAGTCATGATACGCTGTGTCCGGCGCTTGGGTAGCACGATTTGGGGTTCCGATTCTCTATCTTGTAGAGCTGGTGCTCTGTCATTGGATTCGAAGCCCCATCCGGCGCTGTTTGGGGAACTGTTTTCTTCAGAGAAACCCCATCCGGCTGTGTTTGGAGCACTGGTTTCCTCAGAAAAACCCCAGCCTGAACTCATCTCGATAATATATAAGGCCGCTTATATCGACCCTTGGCTAGTTATTTAATGATCCAATTCGCCATGTCTTCTGATCATAATACCTCTGTATTCACTTGGAAGTTGGCTTCGGGATTGCCGACAATATAAACCAAAAAAATAATAATGAGGTAGATAAATTTCTGGAGGACTAATTGAATCCGGTCATCGTTATCCAGGTAGATGATATATTCACATTAAAGTCCTCGAAAACAATTTATCTGACCCCTCATTTTTGTTCTGCCCTAGTTGATGCATACATGTAAGATCTCATTTCTGCGGGCTGAGAAGTACTCGGGGACTGAAACTTGAGCATTGCGTATTTCTGATAAAGTGACATGTCAACTGCAGAGATGCATAAAGGGCTTTTTCTTCTTGGCTGCATAATTTTGGTTAGTAAACATTGTAATCATGAAAGATCACTCATATCGTGGGGATCTTTGAAATCTTGGTTTCAACAGCTGAATCTGGTATTTTTTTTCGTGTTATGTTGCTATTGGCGCAACAGGCTTTTGCCCCCATAGTTAATTGGCAAAATCTGTCGACGCTCGTAAAAAAAAAAAAAAAAGGCCAAGAGATAACCAAAGCTGGATAAACTCCAAGAGCGAGAAAACCTGATGCTGTCACTTCAACACAATCTATCAAGCCCTAGTAGATCAGCACCGCATCTATCCGGCCGTCCCTCGACTATTTGAACATTCAAACTACCAGGGACAGTGCCGTTCGGCGACTTCTAAGCTAGTGATGGCCATGAGACAAGACGATAGTGGTTTCGTCTCGTATCTTGATGTTGAGGGATAGGGTCTTGGGAGCCTCGAGACGATAGCTCGAGACATCTTGTCTCGCGGCCATCGCTATACTTTGTTCTTCTTCGGGCAATGGGATTCCTTTTTCATGCCGACTGCCCGTGTGCAGCCCAGAATCTCCCACACATTCCAGCTTTCTAGGAGGTGATTTGTGGTTAATATCGATACTCTGGACGTGGCTGCATCCGTACCCTTTGGAATTATCGTCTGCGACGTTAGTTGGCTTTCCAAGCGGGAAGGATGGGATGAACAAATGAGAGGGGGTGGGGGGGGTGGAGGGGTGGAGGAAAGGAGAAGTGGAGGAGGAGGAGGAGTAGGGGAGAAGTAGAAGAAATTGCAGTCGAAAAGAAACTTGGTGCTAGTGTTTGTGGGTGGTTTGCTAGGGCTAAATGTTGTTAGGGTTGGTTAGGGTTTGTGGGCAGTAGGTGTCTCTGATTTTTTTTTTTTTTTTCCGTCCGCAACTACTGCGGTAGCTTGCTGGCTCTTCCCGTCGTTGTTCACAAAATATCACTCGAACATAGAGTGTGGAGTTGGTGAACTTCTAAGGTCATGTAATCATAACTGAACTTTGTCTATTTTTCAAGGACATGCAGATGCAGACAACCCATTCTCATCTCATCAGAACACAAAGAAGAAAGAAAAAACCATTACAAGTCACATCATCCCCGCTCCACGCTAAATCTAACCACCGCTCATGATCACATTACTACAATACAATACACAACAAATCAGCAAGAAAAGAAAAGAAAAAGAAAAAAAAAAACCAAGTCCCACTAACCCCCCCCCTTAAAACCCCCTCCTCCTCAAACTCGGCGTCATCGGCCTCTTGACGACGCCCACCGCCGTGCCCGGTCTCCTGACCACAGCACTCGTCGCCGGCCTCCTCAGCCCCCTGCTCGCCATGGCCTCCTCCCTCGCGCGCGCGTTGGCAAGGTCCTCCTCCTGCTGCGCCTTGTCCTCGGCCATCTTGGCCTCGATCTCCATCTTCTTGTTGATCTCGTTCTCGGTCGTGCGGCGCTCGCGCGCAGAGTAGCCCTTCTCCTTGACGCTGTAAAACACGCCGCCCAGCTCGGCGAGCCAGTGCGGGTCCACCGCCGTCACGGTCGACATGTATTCTTTGGAGGTGAGGATGAGTTCGTGGTAGACTATTATTGGGGGGGGTGTTAGTGTCGTATAATTAGGAGGGGGGAAGGAAAAACTGACCGACGTAATCCGGCAGATATCCCAACCCATACAACGCGCTCGTCGGATGCAGCTGCACCGTCACGCTCGTCCTCAGGTTCGTATACTCGCCAATTCCCTTCACCTTTGCCGCCTGGTGGTAGTACCCGCTGCAGATGCACTTTCGTATCAGGTCCCAGTCCGTCCCGCAGCTGTTTAGCTCCATCTTCTGAAACTTCATAATGTCCATGAGCTGGTTGCGAATCTCCTTTGCGCGCCGCAGCGCCTTGGGCTGCAAGAAATGCTGCACGCACCACCGGTCAGAGTACCCGTTGCTCTTCCACTGCGTGTACACATGCAGCAGCGTCAGATGGTCGCTCTCAGCCACAAAGAAGCGCTCTCTTGCGGCGTCACTCTCCTCCTGCCGCTCCTTGGGGCGGTAAAACACGCTCGGCACAGAGAGCATCGACACGATGGTCAGCATCTCCTCGGAGCAGCCATAGTCCACGCTCATGATGATGAGCTTCGACAGGCTGGGCTCCATGGGGAAGTTTGCCATCGTCTTGCCCAGGCTGGTCAGGTCGCCGATATTCGAGAGCGCGCCGAGCGCCCACAGGTCAAACAGCGACGTGGTCATGGTGTCCTGTGGCGGCGGGTCCATAAAGTCAAACTCGAGCAGGTCGCGCACGCCGAGCGACTTGAGCAGCAGCACGGTGTTGCTCAGGTTGGTCCGCTGAATCTCGGGGATCGTCTGCAGGTACATTTCGTTGCGGAACGCCTGCTCCGTGTACAGCCTGTATGCCTTTCCCGGCCCCGTCCTGCCCGCACGCCCGGAGCGCTGCGACGCGTTGGCCTGCGAGATGGGGGTGATCTGGAGCGCGTCCATGCCCATGCGTGGGTTGTAGACTTTGAGCTTTGAGAAGCCCGCGTCGACAACATACATGATGCCCTCCACGGTCAGCGACGTCTCTGCGATGTTTGTTGCGACAATGACTTTGCGCGCGCCGCCCTCGCCGCGCTCAAAGATCTTTGCCTGCAGGTCCGCCGGCATCTGCGAGTATATGGGCAGGATGTTTAGCTTTGGCGGGTTATTGAGCTGCTTGAGGCGCTCCGCAATCACGTCGCACGTAATCTCGATATCCTCCTGGCCCGTCATGAAGACGAGAATGTCGCCCGCGCCCTGGCCGACGTGGATCTGCAGCACCTGCTTGACGGCTGCGTCGACGTAGTCTTCGCACGGCGACTTGGACCACAGAACGTCGACGGGGAAGGTTCGTCCGGGGATGATGTACTCGGGGGCGCCGCCGTAGAAGCGCGAGAAGCGCTCGGCGTTCATGGTGGCGGAGGTGACGATGAGCTTGAGGTCGCGGCGGCGGGCGAGGATCTTTTTGATCAGCCCCATGAGAACGTCGGTGTTGAGGGCGCGCTCGTGGGCTTCGTCCATGATGATGCAGGAGTACTTGTCGAGGTTGGGGTCGACGAGGGATTCGCGGAGGAGGACGCCGTCGGTCATGTCTGTCGGGGGGGCAAAAGGAGTGGTTAGCAATATGTATGTATAGATAGATATATCTAGAAGCCAATGATATCAAGATGATGAAGAAAGAAAAAAAAGAAACACCCACACTTGATCACCGTCTCATCACTCGTGCAGTCCTCAAAGCGGATGGCATAGCCCACCAGTCCGCCCAGCCTGACCTCCATCTCCTCGCTGACCCTCTTTGCCACACTCATGGCCGCAACTCTTCTGGGCTGCGTGCACCCAATCATGCCGTTCTTTGCATATCCATCCTCATACAAAAACTGCGTCAACTGCGTCGTCTTGCCGCTGCCCGTCTCGCCCACCACAACCACAACCTGGTTATCGCGAATCACCCTCAGCACCTCCTCGCGCACCGCAAACGCCGGCAGAAACTCGCGCTGCTCCCGCAGCGTCCTGCCCTTTGTCAACTCACTCCCGCCGCCCTCTTGCGGCTTCTGCTTTGCCATGTGCTCCGAGAACTTGTTACTCCCGCCGCCGTCCCCCGCGGCGCTGTCCGCGGCGAGCACAGCAGCAGAGTCCGTATCGTCATCGTCCTTGACCCCCAACACATTGCCCAGCGCCGTGCCCGCAATGTTTGTCGCCTCCTGCGCCTGCTTTGTGCGTTCGCGCTGCATGCGCTTCTCCTTCACCAGCGTGCTGCCCTTGCGACTAAACACGGCCATATCACTCTGCGGGTCCCTGACGGCCGGGATCGGATCCAACTGCTTTGTAAACACCCTCCTCCCGTCCAGGAACGGCGGGCGCAGGTCATGCACAAGCAGATGCACGCGCACCTCCTCCTCATCGTCCAGCTCGTCGTCGCCATAGTCGGCGCGCTGCGCCACGCCGCTCGTCAGCATGCGGTTCGTCTCCCACGCGTCCACGTCCTTCATCTTTTGCTGCGCGCGCGCGCTCATGCGCTTCCCTTGCTGCTTCTTGTCGAGCAGCGCCTGCTCGCGCTGCTGGTCGGCCCAGGTGTTGTCGGCGCTGCCGAACGGGTTGTGTGTCTCGTCGCCAAAGGCGTGGCCCAGCTCGTCGCTGGCATACCAGTCGCGGTCGAGCGCGCTGTCGTCCTCGGCGCTGATGACGCCGCCGCCGCCGCCGCCGGGGCCGGTCTCGTCGGGGTCGCGGTCGAACGTGGACGGCATGCGCGGCGTGGCGTTGCCGAAGCGGGAGGAGCGCGCGGTGGATGGGCGGGCGTTGGCGTAGCGGGTGGCGTCGCGGAGGGGCGTGGGGTCGTGGCGGCGGAGGTTTTGCGGGGTGTATTTGGAGTCGCGGTAGGCGTAGTCTGTTTGTCTACTGCCGCCGTCTCGGTCTCGGTCTCTGTCGTTGCTGCTGGCGCCGAGGCGGCGGGCGCGGTGGGCATTCAGTTTCTCGCGCGCGGCCTGCGAGAGCCCGCCGCCGTGCGAGGGCGTGTCCATCCGCCGCTCCCTGATATGTCTGCCCACCGGCAGCGCCGGCTTCTTGAACTCCACCACCTCCTTCACCCCCTCCCCCTCCCCCTCCCCCCCCTTCTTCTCACCATCTCTCCCCCCCTCCAAATCCAGCTTGATCCTCTTTGCCAGCCTATCCAGCCCCAGCCTACTCTCCTTCTTGCCCCCCGCCGCCGCCGCCGCCGATTCATCCCTACGCGGGACCAGCAGCCCCCCAGGCATCTCATGTGCCTGCTCGTAGCGCGCCCGCTGCTTGACCTCCTCATACACGCCCGCGAGAAAGTCGTCGCCGTACTTTCCGAGCGTCTGCACGGCCGCAACAAACGTCTTGGGCCCCGGCTGGTCGCGCGCAATCTTGATGATGTTGGCGGCGAGGTAGGAGTTTGGCGTGGGCGTGGAGAGGTGCGCTTGCAGCTGCTGGGCGAGGTGCTGCGTGTACTGCTCGCTGAGGCCGGGGGGGAGGTCGGGCGTCATGGTTTGTGTTGTTGTTTGAGTGTGTGTGGTGAGAGGTGAAGCTGGAGGTGAGAGGCAGGGGGTGGGAGGGTTGCCACGGTTCAGCCACGGGAGAGAGAGGAGCTGGCTGGGTTCGATTCTAGTTTTGAGCGAGAGGAATTGTGTGATTGTGTGCAGTCTCTGCCCGGGTGTGAATATTCTTGGGTGAGTGTGAATAGTCTTGAGTGAGTGTGAATAGTCTTGAGTGAGTGTGAACAGTCTTGAGTGAGTGAGTGTGAATAGTCTCGAGTGAGTGTGAGTTGGTCAAGCGTAATGAACATCGACAGCCCCGGGTTGACACGCACAAACCCATGCTCGGCAAGCACACCCGCACACTCACACGCTCTCACTCGGCCTCTTTGAAACCCCAAAACCTCAACAGCAGCCCGGAATGTGCTCCCAAGTCCAAACACTGAATTCCCCACCAGGTAGATAGTCGACGTGACCAGAGAGAGATGTGGCACGCAAACCCCCCCCAAGACACGCAGAAACAATGCGCAGGTGGCGTAGATACACTCCTCTGCCTAATCCTTAGCTTAGCCTGGAATAGCAGCCGGGGGCTCTGGAATGCAAACAGAAGCCTCTGTCTGCAACTGAGATGAGATGTAGGTATTTACTGTGCTTTCCCGGGAACTCCACTGGATAGCTGCGTAGAGTACGCATTGTGTATTGTATTGCAGGCAAGCAAACAAACGCACAAGATTAAAGGGCGCCCTTCCAACAGTCATCACCTACCTCCCCGAGCATACATGTATCTAGTTAGATATCAGAGAATATCCACCAGATCTCCAGGGCCATCAAACAGCGCAGAGCCCATCCTCATCTTCCCCTCGCAGATCGTCTTCCTCGCCCTTCCCTCTCGCTACGTCGCGGCAGCCCCCGTCCGTTCCCTGTCAGCAATCTACACGAAACACCGGCTGACGACACTCATTACCACACATGCATCATCCCCACAAAAAGGAGATTCCATATATAACAACTGCGCCCCTCCCCCTCCTCTAACCTCCCTCACTCTACATACATACATACAATAGATATATGCCCCTACCAGACAGAGCCCATCCCCATCCCATCCCCATCCCCACCATCCTCAGTTTACTACTACGACTACCACTACCACTATCACTACCACTACCCAAGACAGCACCCACCAGGAACCATGGCGTCCCTCAACCCGTTCCGCGACATCAACGTCACCGCCTCCGAAACACACTACACCTTCCGCTCGCCGTCGACGCCCGATGCGCCCGCGCTCGTCGTCGCCCGCCCCTCCGGCGACATCAGGCTGACCGACTCGCCCAAGCCCGGCGGGAAGCGTGTCACCAGCATCGCCGGCATCCTAGGTATCATCAAGCTGCGACTTGGTGAGTCTCCACCCCCTCTCGAAGCTCTGTAAAAAAAAAAAAAAAAACTTACAAAGGCGCTTCTAGATAAATACATCATCATCATCACAAAGGCGCAGCTGGTAGGGCGCATCCGCGGGCACATGATCTACAAAGTGCTCGCGACCGAGTTCCTGCCCATGCGCGAGCGCCAGCTGCACGATGCGGATGAGGACCTGTATCTCACGCTGCTGCGCACTCACCTGCGGACGGGGCCTATGTACTTCTCGTACACGTTCGACCTCACAAACAGCTTCCAGCGGCAGTCGGCCGCAGACCTGGCGGTGCCGCTGTGGCAGCGGGCGGATGATCGCTTCTTCTGGAACCGGTATATTGCGTCGGACCTCATTGACCTGCGGAGCTCCTACCCTGCTGTAAGAATGGCCGTTTTTTTTTTTTTTTTTTTTTTTTGCTTCTCTGTGCTTCTGGTAGCTGATTTGTGTGGATTATGTATACATATAGGTCGATCCGTACATCCTGCCCACGTTCTTTGGCTTCCTCACGATAGCTACGACCGCCATCAACTCCACGCCCTGCACCTTCATCCTCATCACCCGGCGCTCCCGGCACCGCGCCGGGACCCGCTACTTCACGCGCGGCCTGGATGTCGCCGGCAATGCCGGTAATTTCAATGAAACCGAGCAGATCATCGTCCTCGGGGACACCGCCGGGGGTCTTGGGGGTCTCGGCTTCTCCGCCCAGAACCTCTCCCCCGCCAACACAAAGAGCAGCCTCGACAGCGGACAGGCCCAAGTCTTCTCGCACGTCCAGACCCGCGGCTCAATCCCCGTCTACTGGTCCGAGCTCAACACCCTCAAGTTCACGCCCACGCTGCAAATAAAGGGCATCGACCACGCGCTCCCCGCCGCGCGAAAGCACCTCAGCGAGCACATCCGCCTCTACGGCGAGACCCACCTCGTCAACCTGATCAACCAGAAAGGGCGCGAGGCGCACATCAAGGCCGCCTACGAGTCTGCCGTCAAGCTGCTCACCCCCGCGCCCAGCGAGCACCAAGAGTCCTCCTTCGTAACCCCCGAGCGCTTCCGCGAGATTGCGCCCACAGGCACAACCGGCGGGCTCCTCGACAGGCTGCACTACGTCTACTTTGACTTCCACCACGAGTGCCGCAACATGCAGTGGCACCGCGCCCAGCTGCTGCTCGACAAGCTCCCGCTCGGCGAGCACCGCTACTTCCACTCCGTCGGCAGCGGCCACATGGCCTCTGTAAAGTCGTGGCAGACGGGCGTCGTCCGCACAAACTGCATGGACTGCCTCGACCGCACAAACGTCGTCCAGAGCATCATCGCCCGCACAATCCTCGCCCAGCAGATGATCGACGCCGGCGTCATCCCGCCGGGCACCAACACGGCTGCATACACAAACTTTGAAGTCCTCTTCCGCAACGCCTGGGCCGACAACGCCGACGCCGTCAGCCGCGCATACTCGGGCACCGGCGCACTAAAGACCGACTACACGCGCACAGGCGTGCGCACAAAGGCCGGCGCCCTCGCCGACGCTTCAAACTCGGCCACGCGCTACATCCGCAACAACTTTGCCGACGGCCCGCGCCAGGACGCATTCGACCTCTTTCTCGGCGTGCACCTGCCCTCGCCGTCCACGGGGCCGCTGCGGCTCTCCGCCGACCGCAGGCCTGTGCTCGTGCAGGCCGTGCCGTATCTATTCGCGGCGGCAGCCTTCTTTCTGCTTGCTGCGCTACTACTACCGCGGGGTGCAGCGCCGCAGCCGCTGCCGATTGGGGTGTTTGCGCTGTGCTGGCTGGGCGTGGGCGTGTGGGCTGCGGCCTTCTTGGTGCGCTTTGGCGTCCTCTATGTTAGGTGGCCGGTGCTCAATCCGCCGCAGTTCTCTGTGGAGGCAGTGTTGAAGGCGGGGAGGGAGGTGGAGAGGGATGTGGTGGTGGGGAGATGGGTGGTGGGTGGGGAGGGTGCGCAGAAGGGACATAGGGTGAGGAAGAGTGTGTTTGGAATTGAGAAGTTGGAGGAGGGGAAAAAGAGGATCGAATAGGAGGGTTTTTCTTTTCTCTTTGGGCATGGGGCGTTTGTGGTGTTTTTTTCGTTTCTTTGTTGGGTGGGAGGGAGTGGTGGGCGGGGAGTTTGGGGGGGGGGGGTTAATTGGATATGGACATGGGCATGGGCATGGACCTGGGTAGATTGAATATAGGATAGAAATAAACTGGGGATTTCTTTTGCTATTGATCCGTCTTTGTGAACTGGTGTCTTTGTATTCGGTCAGTGCGGTGTGTTGTGTATAATCCGATATAAGCCGGAAGAATTCCCAAGCTGGCACCCCCGATCCTAAATCTTCCACAGTAAGCATCAAGTACAAGTACAACTGACGAGGTGAGCAGTACATGTAGCTAATAGAGCCATCCATATTGTCTGTTACTAGTGGCCGATAAATGCCTAGACATAGGTCCAACTTCACTTGGATTAAAGGCGGGATGGGCAATTGCAGGGCTGCAATCACGGGGTTGTGGGACCGAGTGATAGACTGTGAATAAAGTAATTCATCGAAGAGATGAAGTGATGAAGTGATGAGGAGCTAACTTGATGTTAATTTATGGATTTCTTGATAGGCATCGTGTCCTCAAGCTAAGACACATTGCATTATACGTGTACCTACAAGAACATAGCCAGTCAAGCTGAAGTACATCGTGGTAGATTGACATTGCAGGGTTAGGTTTACCCCCACTTAGCTCCTCTTACCCTCGCCCCATTAAGTACATGTATTACTTGCGGGCCACGGACAGCTATGTGGGCGAGTCGTAGACAGGCTCGTCCTGCTACACCTTCTCGAGTGGATTTTGAGCCCCCCCGTGGCCATCGTGGGTTCAATTCCCCGGGGAGAGTATGTGAGGGGGGGGGGGGTGTATATCATTATTATATAACTACTCTACTGGGAAAATGAAGGACAATAATATGTACCGGAAGCTTGATCTCAGAAGAGACGTCCTTTCGTGAATTTAGCCCCCCCATGGTCCCGCGAAAAAGGGTATATAGACCAGAGCATCACTTTTTTGTAAATCTTTTTATTGCGGACGGCGATGGTGGCTTAACCCACGCGGTATCTACCACTAGACTACCTCGCCCACACAACTATCAAAGGCCGGGAAGGGGAGCGAGGGGAAAAAGTAAGCTGGGGGGCACCTAACCCTATAATCACAATCTACCATAAACGTGCTGCCCACTAGCCACCCTTGTGGCAGATGGTAGATGGCAGGCCACCGTTGAAGGTCCGATTAAAGGTATTACAGAAACTACCGTAGACATAGGCAGGCGACCCTCGCCCAAAATAAATTGCGGGTTATAGGATGTATGTAGGGCAGGCACTAATTCGACGAACCGGCAGCTAGCAGTCAGAGGTGACTCAATCCACCGCCCGCCAAAAGCTAGCCCTGTCCGCTGGAAAACCCCCCTTTCTACACTACCAGTGTTAACTCTTTCACATGTTCTTTCTTCTCCGTGTGGAACCATATTGCGACCCATCTCTCATAGTGGCTACATCTACATCACTCTATCATGGCCCCCTCTCCTCCGAAGCCTAGTGACGATTGGGTGGCTACTGCACATACGACTTTTTGGTTCTATTCGGGGATTGAGGTGTGTAGTTCGATCTTGATGATGAGTTTTTCTCTAGATCCTGTTTATATGTATAGGGCACAATATAGCTAATATTATATTAAATAGTTTGCCCTGCTTCGATCGGTAACATAGTTTAGGATGCAGCGGTGGCCGAGTAGGATGTTTATCTGCACCCTATGGCACCTTTGATATGGGGCTTTCTCCCATCATATCTGGAGCCATCCTCCTCAAGATCCTACCCACGCCCTTCTTTTTTCGGCAAATAACACCACACCCCTATTATTCCCAGACAACTCACCAGGAGCAGCAGTAAAAGAAGTAGGTACGCCTTCAAACAAGTGCAAAAAACCACACAATTATCCCAGAGGTTCTTTTCATTTCCCGCTAAATGGGGGCACAAGGTATCACTCGCCCGTGCCGCATGCCGACCCCTTCCACCAGAAGAATAGCCGGCATGGAGACGAACATCAGTCCACCCCTTATAAACGAGTGATGGGTTATGATCTGGGTCCTTAAATCGATCTATCGACGCCTATATCAGCACGAGTTATTTTTTCCCGATGGCTACTGGTCTTAGAGACAGAAATGCATCCTGAGAGGAGCGATAATGCCAAGAACCGGACCCGAGAAGAAGAATGTTGGCATGCATTGCAAGCCACAGGGAGAACTGGCCGGGACGCATCGTTTTGTTCCCGTCGCGGTTCAGTTAGAAAAGTACCCGGAAGTGCACAGAATCTCCTTCAATAGTAGTACGGGTATTCGGTTATAGGCTTTTTTTTTTTTCTTTCTTCAGCGCCAACACTACAGTCCGAACGAATAGGATACAACTTCTATAGTAAAGTATATGCAATACTACACACACTTACGGAGCTATATTCACTGGCAGGAATCCCGATCGCGAGTTATAAGCCATTACCATACGTAGGATATCACTTCCGTGGCTATGAGGCCATTATTACTGCTGGATTTGGGAACATTCATAACTAATGGATCTATCCCGTCTTTCTTATGCAAAGGATTGCTTTCAACACTCGCTCAATGCTGTGTCTCTTCCCGGACCCCCGGGATATGATATTTATATACAATTTATAAAGAATAGGTACATGCAGTGAAGGAGCAAAAAAAATAACAGTTCAGATTTTACCCTCACCTCCCACCCTCCTACCCCCACCCTTTTCATCTGCCCCCCACTCCTCCCGCTCTCTGTTCTACATGCACATGCACTACAACCGTAGGGGGAAAAAAGATATAAACACCCCGCCACCAAAATAACTACTCAAACAATATATACTATATCATATCGCCCCCAACTGCTTTCCCAGATATAATCCGCGCCATGTAAAATGATCTAACCGTTTACTCACCAGCAAATATAAAAACGCATTTACAGCAAGAAGAGAGAAAAAATCAGAACATGTAGGTGAGATTCATAAGAGCCGAAAGAGAAGAAAATGATGGAAAGAAAAAATAAAGAAAGAAAATTCACAACCCGCCGCTGCTACCATGCTTCTAGGCCCGCTTCGAGTGACGGCCCCAAGGAACCACCCTTCCATCCCTCGTAACCTCCGTCCCGATTCTGAAAGCAACTTCTTTTGCAATTCTCGGTTCCTTGTCGATCAAGTTCTGGCAAGCTTCCAGAGTCCTCGGATAATTTCGGTCGTAATCTTTCATTAATCCATCTGCAACCCTATTTCCTTCCCTTATCGAATTCTCAACCTGTCGCAGCTCGGTTGTCATTGTTTCGAGAGTCCGGATGAAGGGGTAGAAGGTTGGCATTTTGGGTTTCATGTCTGAGGCCTGGGTGTAATAGTACCCTTTTCGTCCGGGCCACCCTGGCATTAACTTTTTCTCACAGACCGTGAAAGCTCGGTTTAGATCTCCCCCTATGGTGAATGCTTGAACATAGTCGTTCCAAACATTATTGTCGAACTCGTACCCCATATTCACGAGAATCTGCATCTCTATATCTATGGATGTGAGATCACCGGCCTGTGACATGGCTTTGATGAAAATGCTGAACGGAGAACAAAGGGTGTGGCGCTTAAGAAGGATCGCAGTGTTCGTAGTGGATTGTTGGACAGGTTTGGCCAACCTTCCAGCAAGTCTTTTGCAACTCTCCCACGTTGACCTCACGCCGTCGGTGTTGTTTGCCTTCATATGTGCATTCATCAATGCTATATACATCTTGAGTGTGGGTCTGGTTCCACCGGGCCTCTGCGCATGGGCTAGGTTAAGGAATTCTTCGAATTTCTCTAGAGCTTTTGCGTACATGCGTTCTTTACCATAAATGGAGACTAATGGTGTGAAAAGCCAAGGAGGAGTTGCCGATTTGACTTGATCCATGGATAGAAGATCCAACACTTCGACCTTTTTGGTGACCTCTAATAGGATCTCATTTGCGGACTCCAGTAACAGTGCTCCACCCCGTAACCGCCACTTGGAGTGTTCCAAGAATGCCGACGCCTGGATAAGAAGTGCTAGCGAAGTAGACTGAGGCGTGATTTCCTGTTTTCGCATTTCCCGAAACGTATCCCACACCTTTCCAGTATCCCTTCTACTCATGTGTCCCACCATAAGAATAGAGTAATGAATCTCGCTCGGTTGAAACCCTTCCTCCTGTAGGACCTGTAGGATGTTGTAGGCGGCCTCCACTTTGTTGATCAGGCATAGCGAATGCATGATAATTCCGTAAGTGTATTCATCGAAAGGTACAGTCAAGTTTCGCATACGGTGATATGCTGTGTTCAGCTTATCTGTTTGTTTCCTCGAAGCGTATCCCGCGAGCAAGTTATTCCACAGCTGGGTAGTTTTGATTGTAGATTCCGGTTTCTCGGCTCTGTTGTCTTCTACCTTTTCTAGAATTGTCTCTGCAGCCTCAATATCGTCTACAGCCACATGTGCAGCGATTAAGGCTGCATACATCATGTTGTTTGGTTCGAAACCATTCTCCACTGCCTCGTCAAACAACCTCTTGGTGTTTTCAATATCACCACGCTCCGAAGCCATGGTTATCAATGTAGTGAAAGTATATTCATCGGGCTTTAGGTTCGCAGCATACATATCCTGGACCCGGTTTAAAGCCCCATCCACGTCATTCGCCTTTGCATGAGCATTGATGAGGATATTGTGGGATACTCTATCAGGTGTCAATCCAACCTCCTTGATTGTGTTGAAGACCTTGACCACCTCTTCCAATTCCCCACGGATAGTATGCGCCTGCATCAGGTGATTATACGGGAATACGGTTTGCAACTCAAAGCGCTCAAAAAACTGGCCCACCAACTCCTTCACTATACCCGACTCGCCCCGTCGTGCCATTTCCTTCATGAGAATGTAATAGGCTTGTTGATCAGGTTGGGATCCGAAAGCGAACCAATCATCGAAAACCAGTTGCATGCCCTTCCAATCTAGCTGCTCCCTGAAAGCGCGGAGTGCAGCATTCAACACACTATCGCTCGGCTTGATACCAGCAAATTCTCGGTATTCAAGATATATATCTGTGGCTTGAACAAAATCCTGGTGGCGGTAAAGGTGAAAAAGGACGTGTTCGTAGTCTGCGCTTCTTTTTTCCATGTTTAATGATTGCATAAGGTCCCATATATGTTTGTATTCCAGAGAATCATTCGGGGAAACCTGTGGAGATGTCAATGATTCCAATGCTCCCCTCAACAGCTCCTCAACAAATCGCTGTATCGAACCTCCTCTTTGCATTGTTTCTGCCATATGAATGAATTTTTCCTTGAAATTGGGCACCAATATGGCAACCAAGGTGGTATTGAGTGAATGGGGGTGTGTCTGTGGGCAACTTTCTAACAGCTCCCATGCCTTCACTGCCATCCCAAAGTCGTAGTCGATACAATGTGCAATGAACTGCTCAAAGCCTGCAAGCTTCGAGCTATAGCTTCGCGAAACATTGGTCTTCAAAACCGAAAAGGCAGCATCAATCATACCGAGATCAAGTAAGGCAATGACTATCTTCGAATATTCATCTGGTGTCCTTTTCTCGGCTGATATATGCTGGAACATGGTCACAATCCTTTCTTTATCGATCCGTCGGTCTGAGTACTGTAAATATGAGAGCATCCAGTATCGTTGATCTTTCTTAGATGAAAGGTTTCCTCTATCTTTCTCGTTTAGATAATGATACCACGCCTGATCGTAATAAGCTTGTTCTCCAGACCCTTGCAGATGTTGAAGGCTTATAAACCGTTCATCCCACTCTGGCATGGCTTCGGCGTCAGGGAATCTAATTTCCGGTTCAAGTTCTGACTCCTTTCTTACAGTTGTGTATAGTCTTTTAGATCCATGAGAAAACACTGTTCCGGGCGGTGAATACTCGTGATCCTCTCTGCGTAGTGGCGTCGAAAAATATCGTAAAAATGCGAGTGTCTTTGCTGGGTATAGAAATTCCAATCGAACGACATCCTTCGTGGCACTTCGGCCCTTTAAACAATCCTTCTCACGACCCCCCTCTACATTCTCCTCACCGTAATCATCTGGTCCCTTTCCACCACTATTCCCCAACCCAAATCCAAACAGGCTTGTTGAACTGAAATCCAATTCACCGGTTCCGTGAACCCAGAATGCAGAATGTAGCATCCTCTTTTTCAATTGTCCACGTAGAAGACGGCGACCGCAAGTCTCCAATCGAATGGAAACCCGTTCGAGCATACCCCGTGAACACCCCAGCTGGTAACCGTAACCGTACAGGCGAATTGAATGTGATGTCTGTAGAAACGGGGGAACAATCAGGCACTCAATTCTTGAAACAAAAATCACACAAGCATGTAAAAAAAAATCTTGATTACAAACCTTCAGACATGCCCTCCACGCGCGAAACGTGATATTTGCAGCCGCGGGAGGCTTTGCAACTAATTTCAGAGGAATTGAAGCCCAAATGTTCAATGTGGCGACTCCGATGGCGGGGTTCCGTCACGACTTGAAGCAACAGAGGTGGGACGAGAAACGCCTGAACAAAAAAAAAATGCGGCTCGGTGACTAAGACACGCCTCAACATGTGGCGTTAAGAAAGGAAAAAACGGTCCACGACGTCAACACTTTGAACACACATCCCCCGAAACTTATATAACAACGAGATATGGCGAAGAAACAGTTCAAGGAAAAGCCTGAGAGAAGAAAGGGCTTTAATGTTGGCCCCGCCAACCTACCTGACGGAACCTACAGGCGCAAAGGTTCGGACCACTCACCTCTTGAAGTATTGTTGAATTCACGCACTAATATCATCATTTACGCTCTAGTTGTCAAGATTAAAAAGTCTCTCATCCATAAAGCAAAAGTCAAGAAAACATTCTCGAAGGTCGTCTCCAAGGATGAATCATCTACCGA
This sequence comes from Morchella eximia, assembly GCA_024713935.1. Lineage (NCBI taxonomy): Eukaryota > Fungi > Ascomycota > Pezizomycetes > Pezizales > Morchellaceae > Morchella > Morchella eximia. The sequence continues at coordinate 688,755 of JAMGZG010000002.1, forward strand.
CCCATACGCAGCCCAGGCGCAAAAATATCTCGAAGAAGCCGCAATATTGAAGGAGCAAGAGGAGAAAGAACGTGCTAAGATACGGAAGGCAGCAGAAGAGTCGGGAGAGGTGGAGAAAGATGCTCCAGAGCCCAAGGCCCAAAAGATGCACCCAGAGCGACAAGCCGCATTGGAGACTCCAGCACCAGTTGAAGAAAATGATCAAGAAGAAAAAGGATATCGCTCACGGAGACCCCCGAAGAAGCCCAAAACATCATCTTTCAAGCGCGAAGAGGAATATGCAGCAAAGGTTCAGGCGGAACGCGAGGCAGAGTTAAAGGAGATTGAGCAGAAGAGGAAGAATCACGAGCATAAAGAAAGGGAGAGGCAGAGACGGAAGAACGTCATGGGTGCACGGACAGCGAAAGGTCAGCAGAAGCTGGGGAAGCAGGGCTCAATGCTACTGGATAAAGTTAAGGCCATTATGGGCTCATCTTGAAGAAAGATTAAACCTATTTCTTTGTTTCATTTAAGTGTTTCTGGCGTTTCGTGTCTTTACTATACTACATGTACATACAGTGACATGCATTTACTAGCAATACATGAATAGTAATTCTTACACAAACTTAATGAATACCTCATACAAATCTCAATATTTAATTGTGCATATTTCTGGACCTTACTACATACCAATCGCACTGAATCATAGGCCATCACTCACCGATCTGACACAATTCTCCATGCCCTAGGTCTCATTTAATATTTACCTGCATGTACCTATGCATTTAGGTGTTATTTATAAATTTCATGAAATCGAATCCTTTCATTTGAAAGGCAACCTCTACTAGAATCGCATATATGGATTTAATTCAGCTAGGTAGGTACACAAATCTCAAAATTGTGGAATTTCTGTCTTGCTGCAGCTAATCTTGCACGATAGGCACACCGCCGATATCTGCCTATCATTCTATGGCTGGTAGAGAAATCTGTATCCGATGTAGACTACGGATCTTCCGCCACGTCTCAATCCATTATTGATACGGACGCGATACGCCCCCAAAACGCTAGTGATATTTCTATTTTGTTGAGTAGGTGCATATCTTACTGTACCCATTTCCGATAAGATAGGGTAAAGAGCCCCGTATTTTTTTCTTCCTTTTTAGAAGCTTGAGTGAGCAGGCAGAAAGAGGGCAGAAAGGAGGGGGGAGGGGGCGGGCGTACGGGTTGAGTAATTGTTAAATTAGGTACCTACATGTACGTACTGGTATTGTATGTAGCTCATTGAAGGAGAATAATTAGTTTCGGCGTATACCAAACAACTCCCGGGCGCCGATGTAGGTACGTTTCTGAACACAGCTGGGCTTGCATATAAGCCAAATCTTACATAAGGCAGCTAGTTCATACCTAGAGTAGAGTAGAGTAGAATAGGTACATACTTACATACATGTACCTCCAGTGCACATGTATGTACTCTAGAGTAGGTACTACTCTAGGTACTCTACTCTACTCGTATTTCTCTGACGCTGGTGGACGCGACTGATATTGCATGCCATACAAAAATATGCCAAGCTCATGATTTTGGGTGCATGCAATAATGGCCCAGTTCAAAAACGTCAGAGAAATACTAGTACCTACTCTAGAGTATGTGCTCTATGTAGAGTATAGTAGCTGCATGCACTGATCGCCTTCCACCTTTCTGTCCGACATACTCTACAGCGGGGTTGACCATATCTGGTTGGCGTTGTGAAACGTCCGACAATCGCGCGAGAGTTTGAATTCTGTAGATTACACACCATATTGTACATACTACCTAAACTTGGTACTTAACGAATTTCAAGCAGAAAGAATAGCCATAAGTACTTCGATCAATCACCAGAGAGTAATAGATGAGTTGGACACAAAAAGAAAGCAGAGGAGAGCAGAAAAAAGAAATTCGAAGTTGGTACCAATGAAGATTGGCGCTTATCATTATTATAAGCGAGCCATAGAGGTTCGAAAACAGCCATTTTTTTGTGGGTCAATCTCGAATCATTGGACCAAAATGTTTGACGGATTTGGATATATGTATTCAGTGAATTAATGAAAGAAATAAAGGGTGTACTTTCTGAGAAAGGAATCGTAGTTACATGGACACTGTACCTATGTATGTAGCTACATGTAGGTACATGTATGTACCTATGTAGATATGTAGGTACTAACCTGGCTGGTAACCTCCAGTTTATTTTTCGCTAACTGCGCTTTCGTTCATACGCGCATAACATAATATATCCAAGTACCGTGGTTTGAAGAAGCGTGGCCTCGCGAGGATAAACATTTCTTGTGCAGATATAGTATAATATTACTGTAGGTACTTAGGTACATGTAGGTAGATAGGTCGGTATATCGCTAAACTGGACTGTATGGGCAGGTACATTTATCTGCAGTTGGAGAGGTGGATGAGAATATAAATACAGATCCACAAAGGGAACTTCGGCCAGATTTTGAGTAGATTTTTTGGTGAAGCTACATGTATCTCGTGGCCAGGAGGCAGCAGACCAAGTTCCAGCAAGGGATAGAGGTTGTAAGTAAGCTGTGCACTAGAGTATGTATTTACCTAAATGTAGGTACATACATGTACCTACATAGATCTAGAGTATATGTACTCTAGAGTGGTATCGGGCGAAAGGTGGAGTGCAGGGCGCGCATGCACCCTTCTCGTCGTGTGAGGTATCATAGCTGCTGTTAGTCTACGTAGCTCTCAAAGCAGGCGCCGATGAGGGGCATTTTGTAGGAATCAGAGTATCATGTAAAAGAGCGAACAATCAAAGCATGAGAATAAGTGGAGCCAGCAGGTAGTACAGTAGATCAAATATGTAGGCGTTAGAGATAGATAGCCTTTGAATAGTAAATAACCAGTTCGGAATGATGAGTTTTGTCAGAGCATGGAGAGCTGTTTCTCCACGGTTGCTCATGTAATTTCCCCCCACCCGGATGGTCCCTTCCTCCTCTCTTCCTTGGTTCTACCCTTATTCTCGTCCTTGTCCTCGCTCCTCTTCTCCTCCTCTTCGGTTTATATTCACTCACTCATGGAGCTCTCTATAGCAAACTCTCATTCCACGTCAAAGTTACTGCCACAAGTGTTTCTCCATGCCCCTCGTCTACCACCATCATCGCAATCCTTCTCCTCCACTACCACCACAACCACCCGAGGTGGCCGGCGAATCTTCCCAAGTGCAGTTGAAAATGCATTCTCATGACCCCAGCCCAACTGACTCGCCACCTACTTTCCCCTCCACAAACCCGTCATCTTTGCCAGAAATCATCACGTCGTCACGAGTCACCGACAGGGCAGAACTGATTGAAAGAATTAAAGCTGGTCAAACTTCTACCTGGGTTCCCAATCGCTCGGTAATTCCTCTTTAGCCACCCACCCACCAACTTGCCTACCCCACACCCACAACTTCTGCCTCTTCTGCTGCTGCTTCCCTGTTGCCCCCACATGTTCCATATTGCTTATCCCATGCCGCTTCCTTCATCCGAACTTTGTCAACTCGCTAACTTAGTGCGACACAGCTACATGTATCCAACTACAACTACCACACAACACACTCACCAGAACAACATTTCATCGATGAACATCCTGACCGTCCACATTCTGCTCTTCATCAAGGAGTATTCGTAAACGAATCTCGAAATAGCCAGATTTATTCGCAATCTCCTATTCTTCAGCAAAGTTCCCCATTGAGCTTGGAGTTCAAATCTCTCTTCTCGACAAACCCATCGTCTGTGTCATCTGGAAGTGTTGCTTTTGGTGCAGACAATATCTCCGAAATTCACCAAGCCCGAACTCGGCAGAGGGCCCCATCTTTCTCAAATTTTGTTTTAAAGGCACCGACATCACCACTAGTACACTCATCCAACCCCGATAATGACAATAATGAAAATAACCCTTTACAAACTTCGACAGAACCAATAGCTATCTCTACATCTAAATCAGAGAAACGTTTCTCTATCCCGGCATCTCCACTTTCTTCACTTCAACTCTCGCCATCAGCGCCTCTTAATTCTCGACAGTCTTTTGGATCAGGGACTGGCAGTCGGAGTATTTCGGAAAATTGGCAAGAGCTCCCGTCTCCTTCAGTATCTTCTCGCCAAACCCGTCGCCTTTCCGGCTTTGCAAACTCTACATCGGATTTGCCTTTTGGATCATTCGTCGGCTCTTACGAAGAATCTATACTCAATGGCCGCATGTCCACCACCCCGTCTAAACCGCTCAGTTTCGTCGCTCAAATTGGCGTTCTGGGTATTGGGAAATGCAAAGCTTCGCTTCGTTGCCCGGCCCATGTGACCTTACCGTTCCCCGCTTATTTTTACTCTGTGGGCGACTACGATAGTCCTTCTCCATATGTGGGTCAAATTGATCTCGATACTGCCCTTAGTGCCGAGAAAAATAAGCCTTCGAAAGTTCCCCCAGGCGTTGGGGGCGCCTATCGCATTCCTCAGCGTGGGCAGCTCCAAATTGTGATCAAGAACCCAAATAAGACGGCCGTAAAGCTTTTCTTAGTTCCATATGATCTCAAAGATATGGATGCAGGTACGAAAACATTCATCAGACAGAAAAGTTATTCAGCCGGCAACGCGTTGCTTTCGGATCTTCCCCAAAGTTCTACGGTTTCTATGAAAAGGGAAAAGGAAAAGGATGCATTGCGTTATTTAATACACTTGCACATTGTTTGCCCTAGTCGAGGACGTTACTACCTTCACAAATCAATTAGGATTGTTTTTGCCAACAGAGTCCCTGATGGTAAGGAGAAACTGAGAAATGAGGTCTTATGGCCCGAACCGAAATTTAGTCCATGGAAGGCAGAAAACAGCATTTCCTCACTTACTTCCTTGGCTAGCCACAGGAAAAGGAGGGCCAGTTATTCGGAAATGGTTGGGGTAAAGGGAAGGCTCCCCTCAAAAGATGAAGAAAAGGCAATGCTGTTCACGCCTTCGGACATTGAGATGGACCATGGAAAAATGATGGATCTGGATTCGGTCAACGATGTCAACGGTGATGCTGGCGAATTTGAGAAAATGAGCGTTAAAACCTCTTTGGTTAGAGGCGAGTCACATGGGTTATTGGCTAGGAAGCTGAAGAGCTTGGGGGTTGAAGGAGGTATCATTGCTGATGGTCCTCTTGATAGGTCATGGCATGAGTAATAATTTTGCGCGCTTAAGGCCGTGAATATTACGTCTAGACTTTACTTTGTCTAGCACGTTATCTTGTATATTTGTACTACTTTCTTCATTTTATCAGTTGGGATGGAGTTATTGGGAATTATCATGTTTGGAGTCTTTTGATATTCATGAAGCATTTGGAAACTTTTTGTTTGGATATCGATTCCTGTTTTTCACAGAGAAGCAACGATGCATACTTTGAACCTTCAAGCCATATCTACTCTACATATATGTACTTTGTTTTCCTTGGTTTAGTCTGAAGCTTTTCCATTTCTGTAAAGCGTCTTTATTTAACCCTCTTATATTACATGCACTCCTCTCTTATAATAAGGGAGTAAACTCTACTCATTCTTCACCCCAATCAAAGAAAATGGGTTTGAACAGCTAGTATAAACGGCCGCTAAGAAAATACACCGCCACTTCTCTACATGTATCCACTGAAAAATTAAAGTCTCACGACTTCCAATAATACATGCAATCTTAAGGAAATGCCAAGCCATAAGCTATCCAAGATAAGAGATAAGAGATAAGAGATAAGCTATTTCAGGGCATTAGTCCGGATGAAAAAGCTTGTTTTCGAGCCGCAGATGACGTATGATCTTAAATCACACTTCGAGCTACATTAGGATTGAATTTTGCTTTTCCTGACCCGATCACTTTTTTTTCTGTTCCTCGTTTTATCGAAGTAGAGTACAATTTGTATGTATGGATAGTCAGGAGTGAGCTGAGTGTAAGGGTGATCCATCGCTTCCCTGGCGATCAGCTGAGTGCGTTTTGATTCATTTGTTGCCGCGAGCTTTTTTTTTTTTTTCTTCCCTTGTTATCGCAGGGAGTCGGAAAAAGAAAAGAAAAAAATGGGAGGAGAAAAAATCCCAACAGCGCTGCGTAGAGCAGGCCTTTCCTGGACATGCCAGATATGATCATATGAGGAAAGAGGATAGTTAGTATGCAATTACATGTAGCCAATCTGAGGAGGCCGTTTTTTCTTTTGCTAAGTTTTCTTTAGGGCATATGTGATTGCAAACGTACGTGTATTGCCGGGAGAGCAAATTTAATGACCTGGACACGGCGGGTGATATATTCTCGGCAAGCCATTCTCAAATTACCGTGGTTTGATGAGAGCACTCTACATTTCATGCAGGTTCGAGACGTACTCGGGGCAGGTAAAAAGTACCGGACAATGCAAGTTTTGTCTCTGGGCTTTTTTTGCAGTAGTTCACGCCTAGCACGCGCACCCATTGGTGAACCAAAAACCTGCATTGTCCGGTACATTTTACCTGCCCCGAGTAAGTACATACATGTACATGCATGTATGTAGGTACTCATCAAGCTCGTACCTACTACCCAGCCCTCCTACCGGAGGGGTACTTACATGTATGTATGTATGTATATTACATACATGACTCCTTTGTCCAAGGTAAAAAGACCTTATTTTGTTAGGGAAGTTATACAGTCATCACTAAACATACTTGATCTTTGTTACCATGTATTGCCTTCTGCGAGCACTCTAATCGGATCCTCGAACCCTATAGCCTAGGAAAGAATGGGCTACATTGACCTTTCAATGTGTATCTTGGAGTAACGCCAAAACAAATACATACCAAGTTTTCCTTGCCACTACATATACACATTCCAGTAGAATTATTGCGGGTTTCTTGGTCTGTGCTCACTGCTAAAATTCCTTCAAGGGCCAATGGGACTACCAGGTCACGGAAAATCCACTTTCGCATTAATACTACCAGAATGTGTATTTATTACGGTACCGGAAGCCATTTATATGATTCTCCAGCTCTTAATCTCGCAATGATACGTACCATGTTTTAGGTGGGTCCCTGCAGGATATCTCGAACAGTAAGTCGTAGTCGAGGCAAGCTGCAAGGGTAACCTAGATCCAGTAAAAGAAAACCATTATGGGTAAATAGTCCAGGTTATCGCATTGAACGTGGAGATATCAACAGACAAGGTTTCTGTCAGGTACATACATACCGCCAAAACTCGAAAATTGGCTATCAGAAGTTTCCTATATAAGTAATTTTGATCTCTAGAAGCTCGTGTTATGGTGGTAGTTAGGGAAGTACATCTTGGTAGGTACCTATCTTGGACCGGACATATCGCTGCCGCGCCTCGCCAGATAAAGATACATTGTGAACTCCTGCATGAAGCACTTGGCGAACTACATGTAGGTATCTGTCGTAGGTATATAGGTACGTACATGGTAAATTCAAATCCGTATTTTGTTTTTATGATAGCGTCTATAGATTACATGTAGTTTATTTGGCGGAGAATATCTTCATCTTTTGCAATCATTGAAAAGAATCGTGTGACTGGTTAACTTGTCAAATGATCGTTCAAGACCATCCACGGTTGATTCAATATTTTATATATGTATCACTACATGTATTCTCCCCCATATATGGCGTTAAGTGCGGCAAGAAAAAAGACTCTGGCAATCTATCGAATCCGATACACATCGGCCACGATACATATTTATATCTGGCCATTCGACGTCAACCCTAGCTGAAAGGTGCTTCCAGGGAAAGCCGGTAACACGCTTGTAGACGAAGCCTGAATCACCGGGCAAGCGGCTGTGTTACCTGTACCATTTATTTCTATCACCGGTATTCGGAGTTATTTGAGTAATCCTCCCCGGTCTATACTACAGGATGTTGAAACTCGACAGGAAGTCCTAGCTTCGAGGGAGGAAGTCCTAGCTTCGAGGGCAAAAGTCGCAGGATGTGACTCATTTGTTTCTCTGAAGCTCCAATAAGCCAATCTGTTGAATGTAATTGGATATTCTCAATGTGGGGGGCACATGGTGCCTCTACGTTATGAGTTCTGAGATTGCGGGTGAAATCGTGGAGAGTTTGGTGCCTCCCAGGTCCTTCAATATGCACACTTCATGTCAAAGCAGAGTGCTTACATATTGACATAAATACTTAAGATCAGCGAATCTTAATAGTTAGCTAATATTGCAAAAGATATATATATTTGTGATGTGATTATACCAGTGCAAGACTGTACTGATGTAGCTTTACTACACGCCGCATGTCCTCGCCGGTACAGTGAGCTGATAATATTACATAAATGAACTTTACTATGTGAGACCTTCTTTTAACAAAATATAGTAACTGCGTGTGTGTATTTGCATGTGTATATGATACTAAATACCCCCCCTCTTCGGCGGTGCTCGAAAGAGCTCTTAGGCAGGAGGCGTGCATGATCTCCCATCGCGTTCCAGGCGGCAGAAATATTCCAGAAACCATGCAGTGCAGAAATACTTGCTTACCAGCAAAAGAACCAGAAAATGCAGTTGCTCAGTGCATATGGAGTGGCGCCGTTCTCTCATACAAATAATCCCTGTTTCCGTCACTTGCATTTTCTGGTTCTTTTGCTGGTAAGCAAGTATATGTTACAGGCCCATGGTTGCTACTCGGGGATCACCTAGCTTGTACGCTATTGAAAATAGACACTTGTCGTAGAGGTTGATTGATTGATTGATTGGTTGGTTGACAATTCATTAATTGTATGCAGCCCATTGTCGTAGATCAGGTTGAATTATGTATACATGTACTTAAGTAATTTAAGGACTTGGGTTTTTCGAACGAAGTACAGATAGCTTACAGTCACTGCATTACTCAGAACAAGGCCGGGCGACCAGTTTGGACAACGTGCGTAGATCTTTAAGCCAATAATTAAAACTACCTAATGTAAGTTTAACTCTCACACGCCAACGGGTGTAGATGCTCTTTCCACTTTCCGTTAGTAGGAACTTTTTGAATACATGCATATACAAAAACAGAGAGAGAGAGGAGAAAATATATGTAAAAAGACAAAACTGAACGCCTATAAATACAAACTTTTGTCCTTTCTCTATACGAAATCTAGTTCCTAATAAGTTTTCTAAACATCATGCTGCCTTCTGAGCCCCATGTTACATATGGAGTACAGGGCGCAAATGTTTTCAGCGTGATAGCCCAATAGTTGCGAAAAAACGCCTTATGGTTGCGGATCCGGTGAGGATAGTGGAAATTGCATCCAAATCCAAGTTGACACCACTCTTCCGCATATACCAGCCCAATCCGACAGCCGAAAGTCCAACAACGATGGTTAAGGCAAAGGCGGTTGTAGGTCCCTTATGTTTTGCAAGTCTTTTAAATATCTCCTCTTTCTTCTTTGCCCATTCTAACTCTTTGCACTGCGCGTGAAATAACCCTTCAGCCTGTGCCAAAGTGTACGATTTCCCACTCGATGTAGGTGATATGCGAGATGTCTTGAGGACGCTTTTTGGTGATATTTTACTCCACGTTGACAGTGATTCAGGGGGATAAGTATCGAGTAGAAGATTCGCACGGGAAATCAGTCCCTCCAAATCCAATGGCTTAGGAAGTTTGGAAAGAATGGAGTGAAGCATTTCAGGCTCGTCATCAGGGATCTCAAATAATTCTTCTTTCCTGTGTAAAACGATCTGATTTCAGTGAGCAAGAAGTGCAGTAGATGCGTTTTTTTGTCCCTCTCGAAACAGTGAAGTGACACACCTCTGCAAAGAGATACACAGGGAAAACCGGGTCCATTGCCAATAGTACATCAAATAACCTTGCTATATCACTATACTCTTGGATATCATGAGCATAAAGGGTTAAAGTAGCAGCTAAAGCAAAGAACGGCTGTGTCCGGGAAATATGAGCACAGAGCTTTTTGTCTGCGGCATATAGGAGTGGGTATAGTAGGTGAAGATGGTCCAAAGCGGGCGACATTGATGGAAGCATGAAATCTCTTATACGTAGTAGCGAGATATGCTCAACCGCCGGAACGGCCCGTCTGGACCCAAGTACCAATAAAAAGACTTGACAAATGTCATGAAACCCCTATTTTGGCTCGTTTTAGGGATAAATAAACTGTTATTCGTGAGGGATTTCGGGCTTACCTGGAAGTAACAAAGCATTGGATGACGTCGCAGTACCTCCACAATTAAGTCTGAAAGCTCTTGCTTCCGGGCTTTTGACTCCCGCGGTGACATATCTATCCTTGATAATTCAGTTCCATTCAGCTAGGACCAGTCAGATGGAGATCAGATGAGGCTCCCGCTTACTGGTGGGATAGTAAATAAACGACCGGTTGACGTCCAGCTGCACTTGATTCTCGTCTCCATGAGGAGGGAGGTCTTTCCACGATGACGAATTCGACTGATCCTCGAAATGCCCATCTTTATTGTCGTGTTGAGACTGGGTTACTGCATCTGCATCGTCGTATCCTAGCAAGATGGGCCCTGTATGATTTTATAGAGGATCAGCAATCCAGCTTCTTGGGCAAAAGTAGAGCTGTCAGAGAAGTACATACATGCTTTTCTGCGAATTTTGTCATTGAGTAGACCGTCCTTGGATATTGCTAGTCTAGCAATAGCTTCACGATCCCCCACTAGGCAAGCCTCTTCAGCAGCACTTGCTTTTCCAAGGTCTCGTTCTGCCCCCGAGACAGGCCTGGAAATGCATTCTATCCCAGAGCTTTCAGCTTTCGCAAAATCATTACCATGATCCAGAGCCGGTATTTTTTCGTCGTTCATCACGAACGAGGCTTCAGTGGGGAATAAAGAGATGGATGGGGCTGGAAACGAACAGACGCGCTGTTAGGTATGTAGGTACTGGATGTATGTATGTAGGTACTGGATGTATGTATGTAGGGCCCAAGTCGAAAGGAGAGTCAAATGCAGCCAAAAATACGACACATCAGATGTTTTTGAGATTAAACAGCGAAAGGGGAGCTTGACCGGCAAGGGAGAAAAGCAAGTCGCGTCGCGTGGCTCCAGACAAATAGTTGCTTCCCTGTTTGGTAAAAACCTGCCTTTTGAGGCAATTTAATGCCAAGTCAAACATTCAACGTCCCGACCCTTGAGTTTTAACGTCTCTAAACATAAAAATTTCCTATTTACCCCTCCGCGGGGGATCCAATCACTCTTAGAAAGTGTGGAAGGGATTATCAATGCCCGCTGTGGTATATGTACAACACTCGAATCTGATGTGCATTAAGGCAATGTTAAGTGGATATCTTTGATATAGAGTACTCTAGATTCCCAGATGAAGATATATTAAGAGCTCCGATATTTTGTGAGAAAATCACCAGGAATACCCCTCCACCAAGGAACTGTTGCGTACGTGAGCGTCTTTTTATTGCCGTCATCGCCGCGTAAAGGTATGTACTCTCCAATACGCCGGGACCTATATCATTGTTCCTAGAAAGTAAGAGAAATAAACATGTGTGGCATGTAGAACGATAAAGTGTTAAGGTCTTCTCCGAGTCTCACGAAGCACAGTAGCTTTCAGGGCTCCGGGCCTCTCTGCGACATCAACTTACACCACAGTCGCTCGTAACCGCTCCTATATAATAGCTCTCCGTGCCCACTCAATTAGCAAGATAAAACTAAAGTAAAAAGAAACGGTTTACCCACGATACCGGCTACATCTGCCTGCGGGCTGCATCTACTACAGACAAAAACGCCGCCTCCAGTGCGCGTAGGTTACCTTTACCGATCCAAGGACCACGGGCGCAGAGATACAGCAACTTGTGGGATCTTGCAGGGCAGTAGGTAGAGCAACGGCTGGTAGAGAATCAGGTCTATAGGGAGAGACTTCTTGGTGCGTCATTTCACGAGTACATACGTCTTGCATCAAAAATACGGACACATTTCAAAGCAGGCGATCTTCGATCACCCACTTTCGCCTCCTACAGCTGTCAGCCCTCAGTAGTTGCGGAGTGCTTTTTCGGCGATACTCAAGCTCCAGTATTTTGCTTCACCAAATAGGTAATCCAATCAACATCTGGCGTTGCGCTCAAGGCTTAATTGATATAAGACTCTTGACCCGCGGCTTTCAACGGGACAAAAGTGTCTTGGTGGAGCGGGAAAGTTTGGATGGAGAATTCGAACTCACACGTATGGGTAAACAGGCCGCGGATGAACCAGAACATCGCCCGTGAACAGCTCATGGCACATAATAACCTCCATGATTCCTCCTCATATCGGCCTGAGGAACCCCCGGTTTTTGGGTTAATGACTCGAACTCTAGTGCAATCACCGGTCATTCGCCAGATCATCCCGGCTCGCATCAGGAGTAAAGATTTGAACGATGTTGTATTCATTGGGGTTGGTTCTGCCCTTGCTGTTAAACATATGGCTTTAATGCTGCTATGTCTCAGTGCTAAAACGGTAGAAATATATTGATTGCTGAGTAACTTCTAGGAATCATTTATAGAATTACACATTCTCACGGAAGATGGTAAACTCCGTCAGGTTGGATCAAAGACCGATTTTCAAGCCGACATTCGGCATGCCAGAGTTTTTGGCTCGCCGAGAAAACACTTTTATTCGGCTCAAGATGCAATCTTTAGGCAAGGGCTAGCAAGCCAGTTGCAAGACGATACGGATATGCGAGGAGACGGGGAAGATGCTAGTAAACAGATGCTACCACCCCATATACTCGCTCTAACTCTAGATTCGGGTGATCTTGCTTTCATCTACGCCAAAGATTCTGAGGTACAGGGAGAAGTAGATTTCGTGGTTTCAACAAAGAGAATAGATTCAAAAGGAGTCCATCCAGCAACTTTGGGGAAATCCATAGCTATAGATCCCCGGTATGACAGAATATCCAACCACAAAGGTCATTAGGCTCATGAAGACTAATATCTGGATCAGGTCCAGGGCATTGGCAGTAGCTGCTTACCAAGATCATTTCCGGATGTATGCGCTTCATTCCACAGAAGAATTGGAGAATCAAGTACGCCTGGGGAAAACTCTGAACCCAATCAAAGAGGAAAAGAATTTCGAAGTCAAAGGCTTGATCCTACATATGGAGTTCCTCCATCCATCTCCTGATGACCAGGATCACGTGATTTTATTGTTATTCGTGATCGAGTCCGTCCTCTATCTTCAGATATTCGCTTTGAGTTAAAATAAGCTAAATATTTATATAGTTCGAACCAAAAATCACGCTTACACTTATATGAGTGGTGGACCTCAAAACCGTTACGAACAGCAACTAAACATGGAAACCGTGGATTCTGTCTATCCAGTGGTATTTCTATTTCCACTAGTTCATTCCCATTGATAAATCTAACTTTACTAGATATATCCATGCCTTTGCATGTGATACCACTCGTTATCAGTTCCGCGTTTCTACTGGTCACAGAGTTTTCAACGCATGTTGTGAAGGCCTCAGACATCATGTCAGGGAGTCCTTCATTCGCAAAGATTGCATTTCCGCCTGCCCCTCCGAATGGTCAGCGACGTAAGTCAATCACGGAAATGATGAACTTTCAAAAATTCTAATATCCTTATTAGGAGTTCTTGTAACTTCATGGGCCCGACCTTTAAGGACTCCAAATTATGCATATAACCACGATGATATGTATCTGGCTATGGAAGATGGCGATATCTTTTTTTTGGAAGTAGATACGCAGGGACCAAATCTAATACAGTTGGCCAACAAAGCATGCCACCTCGATTGCTCTATAGGGACGGCGTTTGCATCGTTGGATTTTGGGTTGACTAAAAATGATATGCTTGTTGCAGGCGGGGAGATGAGCAGTGGTGGAGTATATCTAGTAAGTTCAGTTATTAACTTATTTAAAGCCATTACACTTAATTCTACTCCCCCGCGACTGGGCTGAGACTCTTCGATCAGTTAAAGATAGGACCACATCCTGTGGAGACTGAACCAAAGCTTGAAGAATCCGTCGCCAATTGGTCGCCAGTTTTCGATTTTGATCTTGTGAAAATACCTGCCCAAGGCCATGCCAGTGGGAAGGCAGAAAGGGACCGTGTATTCGCTTGCACAGGTCGCGGAGACCATGGCGCAATCACTGAACTGCGATACGGGATTCAAGCAAGAATACAAGGCTCTGCAGAATATCATTCTGGCGTTAGGCGGCTTTGGGTTCTTCCCGATTCTTCTGGTAAAGGCTATTTCCTGCTTTCTTCGTTGCCAGATAGGTCAAGCTTGTGTTTCCTAACACCATCTGGGGATTGGGAAGAGGTAAGTGAGTTTGGTCTTTTGGAGATGGACAAAACCACGCTGGCTGCAGGTGCTGTGGGAGCACTTTCTGTGCAAGTTACACCTAGTACAATCATCATTGCTCGGTTAAAAGAGGAGAGCCTCACTCTGCGTAGAGATGATGGTCGGGATTTTGGCCGAGATGATATTGAGATGGCAGATGTTGCGATGTATATGGACAGTCCTCTCATCATGAAGGATGAGTGTAATGTGGGAGAAATCATTGTAGCAGCAGCACTAAAGGACAAATTTTTAGTAGTTGCAATTCGAAAGGGTGTTGTAGTGGAGTTAATACTAGCTACTATACAAATCGATGAGAATACGTAAGTCTCCATACACTTCTTGAGGATACGAAGGCTGATGTTAACGTAGCAGTGGGAAATTTCTTAATCCTGTTGGTTTACCTACCACCCTTTCTGAAGACCCAACCTTCATAACTATCTTAGAAATGTAAGTTATATCCGGATCCACACAAAGTTGGTAAATACCTAATTATAACTATGTTTATAGAAATGAACACATGCTAGTAGTTGTTGGAACGCAGAAAGCTACGATTCAAATGTTCCTTTTTGATCTGTTGAACGGGTTAATACCATTGTTAGATAAACCAAGTACGAGTCCCTCTGAAGATTAATGAAGTATAACTTACATATCTAGTGTATGAGGGGAATACCGAAGGTCAACTAGCTTTGTTCACCTGCGAGTCTGTAGCACTCCTCACCGCTAATAACTCCTCGACATTATTGTGTGGGTTGAGAGGTGGCACTGTGCTTGCACTAAATGTGGAGTGGGAAAGATGTATGTCTTCATTTGCCTACTTAAAACACAACTATCAGATTGGGAATGAGATAGCTAATTTTTAAAGGCCTTGCTCTTGAGAGAATCGAGGAGATAAAATTCGGGCCAACCCCAGTTCAGCTCCATCCTGATGTGCGACGGTTGGACTCAGCCTTTGTTTTGGCAGGGCCTGAGCTCTTTCGATTTGATTCTCCAAATGGGAAATTCAGAGCTTCCCAGGTCGTATTTGAGGAGTCTAATGTTGAAGTGAGTGCCCAATACCTGTAGTATCTTAGGAAACTAACGAATCATATAGCCATCATTAGTCGCCTTTGCGCAAATCAACTCACTAGATTCAGAAAATATCATGATTGGTATGACTAAGGACCAAATATTTTACGCTGACGTTGGGGAAAGTGAGAAGGTTTGTGTTCGTAGACTTCGCCTAAATGAGACACCGAGAAAGCTCTTGTTTTACAAGCCTCTTAATGTCCTTATTGTTGCCTGTTCGCGGACTGCATCCGATGATCCCCGAGTCGAGAGCGAGAGACATATCCCTGGAAAAAGAAGATCGTTCTGTTCTCTGAGATTCCTAGATCCCAGAACGTCCGTGGCTCCTCTCATTTTGGTTTTAAACTCCCCAAAAACCAACAGCTAACGAAGATGTAGTGGAGAGTCCAAAGCCGACCAAGATATCCGTGACAGCTCAAAAAAGGAGCTTATTTTTGGGAAAGCGAATGAGCAGATCTACTGCCTTGCAGGTTTGATAATTATCTTTTATCAATATATTTTCCTCTTGTTAACCACAACCTAGAATGGAACATTGAAATCGAAAATAAACCCTACCGTTACATCGTATTAGGAACAGATTATATCAACGTTACAACCTCAGATGTACACAAGGGCAGAGTCATTGTGCTTTCTGTTATCCTCGGACCTTCCGGAAACATCGAGGTTCGACGACGATTCCAGATACAATGCGATGAACCCGTTTATTCTTTAGCACCCTATAGCACTAAGTAAATTACCACACATTCCTTCATCCCAATTACTCGGTATCTAACCTCTCTCTCTCTTTCTAGTTCCCTGGTATATTGCTCAGGAGACATGATTTACATGAAGACCTTTAATGCATCAACAAAGAAGTACGTTATCAGATCTAGTCTTTTAAATATTGATGCTAATCAATTATAAAGGTTTGATGATGTCGCCAAGGCGAAAGTTCGATCGCCCGCTGTGCAAATATCGGTGACGGGATCGTTAATTCACCTATCTTGTAGCGCCGATTCAATGCTCATTTTCAGGTTCGAATACGGAGAGTTCAAAGAGCTTGTCAGGTAATTAAATTTCCTTTTGAATCTTGTGGGCATGATTCTAATTTTTTAAGCGATGATACCGCTCGCAATGGGTTTCATCATTTCCAGCTTTTCAAAAATTTCTTCCTCGCTACTGATAAGCAGTATGGCATTGCTGGACTATGGCAACCCCCAAGTAAGTTAGTTTCTACTAGAAGCGCAAATTCATTGCTGATACTCTTTCAGATCCCCGTAATGTGGAGAGTTTGGTGACAGTGGTAGAGGCGGAATTAACCAGTTCCATATCCCGGATAAGGAAGGGAAATGTGAGGCCACCGTGGCAGCTCAATAAACCACGTCCTGGTGTTGTTTTCCCGGACCAAGATCTCATTGCTGCTGGCGTCAATGGCTCAATTTTCCAACTCACACTCTTGGAGGAAGGCCCTTTACGACTATTGAAATATATACAGGATCTTTATAAATCCAAAGTTGTTGTGAGCCGACGTAATCTATCAGCATTGGGGGACCATGATCCACAACTAGGTCAGGTGGATGGAGATATCTTGGTGACAATTTTGAAGCTCGGAAATGAATGGTTGAGAGATCTGGTGGTAAAGTCGGACAGATGTGATCCTAATATGCCCAAATTAACGGAACTCGCTGGTAGAGTCTTGGATGGGTTGGGGAAAACAGAATTGATCGAAGAAGTTATGGGATACATGGATACTTTAGTGAACAGTGTTGTCTTGTAGAATTTAGATTGTGTTTTCTTCCTTTCCTTCTTTTACTAGGTCCTTCCAATGAATGTTTTTGTTTGGTGGGTGTAAAATAGAAGCTGGGTTTCATTTGGGCGGCTGTGTTCTAAAAATTAAATCGCAATTTTTACATACATATGAAGTTAGGTATCAGCCAATCCTGTCTGAGTAATCTAAAACCGGCTATGGACTGGCATGATATAGAGTATGCGCACAGAAAAGTCCTAATACATGTACCTACCTATTCATCACCAAATCGAGGGATATGGCAAGCATATATGATCGATTTAATTCAGTAACGAGGCCATGCCACGGATAGATCTAGAAAACCATTTCAATCATGTCTAACCCCTCTTTCGAACAATCGGGCTATGCCGAAAATCACATATCATCACTCGGTATATGGTAATTAAGGTAGAGTACCTACATGCCTACACGTACAAAGTTATAATCCAGTACATAGTAGATGAACAAAAGGATCGAGAGCTCCGACCCGCTAATAGGTATCAGTTCCATATATTCCAGTACGGTACGTAATCCGTTGCCGTTGTGTTGAACGTTTCACAACAGGTGCACATACGCCGCCACCTTTAACCTACCCTATCACCAGATTTTTGGCCTAGTATGAGCACCGATAGATAATGAACCGTGCGCCGTCCACCGTTCTCTGCAAACCGGCTCACATACGTAATATCATATTAATTTACTTTGAACACGGGCACAGCATCGAATCCAAGACCGACTCAAATTGCGAACCAAAGTGATATGGTTCGCATTGTCCCACAGCGTATCATGTTCTGTTCTGTTTTTGTTTTTACAACATAGCATCGTGTGCATAAAATAATAACTGTACCCTGCATAGATCTTTGTCGCCGAAAGCATGCCCGGGTGTGCATAACCATGGCTCCGGCTGTTTTGATTCGAGAAATAACTAGACCAGTCAGCACTCTGAGTACTCGGTGCTCCGCTGATCACAATCACACGTATCTCTTATATGTAGCTAATCCAGCACAACGCACAATCGCCGGTTCCCCGGTGATTGCCAAGGCCATTTCCTTGGAATATATTCTGCTAAAAAGCAACAATCTTTCAAACCATGGAGAAAATCCCCTGAAGATTTTATTTTGATCGGAGTTCGGTTTGAAATCTAGTGAGCAAGTATGTATGTGCCTACCTAGAGTGTATACTTTATCGTTGATCAGAGCTTTCGACGGGGCCATTCCTATTTACATACATACATGTGTAACCGCAATCGATTTCAATAATTTAACGGGCCAAGTTGTGTAACCTGTTAATTGCGTACTACATGTATGTACGATGTGGGGCATAATTATGAATTACCAATGGTATAATACTACTAATTAATTATTGATACTATGGTGCGCTCACTCTCAAAGGCGACGAAAATCGGGCGAAAATTCAAGGGCTTATAACTTTGCCAAAAAAAAATTAAAAAAGATCGGTAAATAAAAAGTGTAGCACTAATGATGAACTTTAGTTTTTATTTTCAGATTTTTGATATTTACTTTAGTTTAAAAAAGTTATAAGAGTTGCGGATTTTTGTATGTAAAAGGCGCCAAGACTGAGCAAAGTGGAACAGTATTATACCCATTTATACCCCTCAAAAGTGAATTGCGGCAGGAATGCAGCAAAGTGGCTAGGAATAAGCTCTCTCATTGGCCTTGGAGTTCACGATTATTCCACTTCCAGATACCGCCGTGTCACCTTTAAGAATGTGCGCACCATATGTACTAGAAGGATCATAAGTAAAGGAATAAGGGAGACTCAATTGCAAGTCTAGCTTGATGATACAAGCTGCGCCCTAAATCATTAAGTCTTTATATATAACATAGAGTATGGGCCATTCTAGACCTTGGCAGCTAGCTGCAGGCCACATGATATAGGTTAATACATACATCATTATTGCCACCGACCACCCCCGCCACCGCGTATATATAATGACCGATGACCAACAACAAGCACTTGTATGCAGGATTTTGCGGGTATGCACACCCAGTTGTGTTCACAAACGCTATGAGGCTCCAGGTTTTGGTGTATGCACTCACAAACGCTATGAAAATACGAGTGGTGAGTCGAGCGCCGGCCGTGGTTATTATGTTTTCCTCAAATATATAAGTACATGAAATCACATGTCAACATAATTGATCATGGGCGGATTCCATAAGTATGGCAGGGCTATTTGAAATAGTCCCCTCGATCGAGCAGTGATGGAAGTAGCTATAATGACGGTGGTAATATACATATATGTCCACAAAGGTACATATACTACATACCAAATTGATAGAGGGGCTTGTGGCTAAATAGTTGGGCGAGTATAGGTGTCAGAGTATAGCTACAGTACGAAAAAACGGGGTGAAACCAGTACTGTATGACTACGGGATTTAGTGAATAATACGGCATTACAAAAAGAATACCGTAGTAATGCCGCATTCTTGCTGCATTACTAGCGCATTAAGGGGAATAACGTAGCGAATCCATACCCTTTTTTGGTATTGTATGTGTCTAGATCTAGATCAACAGAGCGAGTCGACCAATGATCTACTCGATTGAATAGCAAATATATTAATCGGGGCAATATTTACGCACGTGTAGTGTTTGAACTAATCGTATATACAAGGCTCTGGCATTAAGTGAGCGAACTAAATGGGGTGTTGACAGGTGATGATCCGTTCACTCACTAAATCCAGAGCCTTGTACAATGGATTGCATGAATATATATTGATTGAACCTAGAGTTTAGACTCTTGCCCATTACTCTTTCAGTAGTAACAATATATCAATTAGTACTACGACTACAAAGGTGATTCCAAGTATGAACGTCCTCAAGCTAGGTTTCTTGCTTGATCAAGTGCCTAATTAGATTTGTCTAATTATTATCAACACTTCCCAGCGTACTTCATGACATATTACGTCGGTGCCCATAGTTACATATTTGGGTCACTATGACTATAGCTATAGCTAGTATGGACCCTACAATTAGTAAGCTGGGGTTAATGATCATAAAATATCACTCGCAGGACACAAGCTTTTTTTTTTTTTTTGTTTAATTCCTTAAGTTCAGCTAGCTACACTATCCAGCTTTTTGTTCGTTTATGTACAAGGTTCGTGTATCAAAGCAAACACAGGCTGGGCACGAGACTAGTACTACCATTACTATCTGATATTCTTCCAAGCATGTGCCAGCTGCAAATACGTCCCTAATGTCAACCCAACCTTTCTTTGTATCTCTCGGCCCTCCTGACACCTACCATAGCTTTCCATAACAAACAAATTTCTTGGGCTAGAATCTTCTATTTTTTCCCACCCAAGTGAACATAGCCATCTATGATACTCTTGCCATGAACCCCCTCCTTCTGGGTAATACTTTTCGATTTCTTCCTTTTCGTATATCCAGCCGATCCCGGAAAGTCTTTGTAAGAGATATATAGTCCGCTTTAGTGAGGAAAGGAGACGATAAGGAACCGCAAGGAAGACAGTAATGAGAACGAGAGGAATAGAGAGGACCCAAAAGACCCAGATGACACGTTTAGTCTCGGCCGTGAAGTTTTCGAGTGATATTCCGTTCATTCCTAGAAAGGATGCCACAAATAATAAAGGTACGAAAATCTTGAAGCCAGGTTAAATGAATAATTTCTTCAACTTCAAGTAAGTACCAAGGGAATGCTTACAAACGCTAAATAAGTTAATCTTCCAACTCTCCTCGCTAGTTCAATTCCCATTATTGAGTGCTCAATGGCTTTCTTGCTCTCAACAATCGTTAATTTCGTTAATACAATACTGTGTGCTTTCTCCGCCCTCATAGAAACATAGTGCATATCTTCACACAGTGATGTAAATTCCTCCAATACACCGTCCAAATCACTCCTCGTTTTAGGGTCTTGACTTAGTGCCTTAATTGTCGGAATTGTTTTTCTTACTATCAGCTGCGCACATTTTGACAACTCGGCACTAACAGAACTCAAGCTTCCCCCAGTTAGATCATGGACGTCGTCTGAGGTTATTCTACCCTCCATTGCCCCAAGAAACGAATGCTCGATTCTGACTAATAAATGTCGCCACATGACAAGAGTGAGCCTTAATATATAAGCCAGTAAATATGAGGAGTTTTCGAAAGCGCGGATAGCGTTGAAATCAGAGCTTTTGAAAAAGTCAACTAGCTCTTGTTGGAACGGAGTGCGTTGACTGTCAGGGTCTACCACGGGGTTGTATCTATTGATACCCAGAGACCTATCAAATGCCGCCTCTCCTTCCTTGAATTCTAGGAATGAAGGAAGATTCAGCCGAGAGGTCAGTGCAAATGGGCCGCGGAAGGCATGCTCATCGAACAAATATATATCTAAGCGCAGGGAACCCCTGGTAAGAATTGGTTCGTAGTCAAATATCAGATCCCCCTACCTGTAGTCAACCCTCGGCCAGGAGGGCTACACGTGAAACACGAGAATCGTCTCTGAAATATCGCGTCCCAATTCAATGGTCCACTAGGCTTCTCAAATATTCGACACACGTTTCTCGTGTCCCGATGTGTTCCCCGGGTTCGGCCTAGCTCCCTATACTCAAACTGGAATCTTCGGCTTTCTGGTTTATTCTCCTCTAGGATATGGAGATGACTGCCCCTTGTTGTCTTCGAAGTATAACTTATGTGCTCATCCGGTATTAAGTGATCCGCAAAAAAACCAAAATCCATCCCATACGTATCTCCTAGCACTTCTAGCACAGTTTCTTGAATATCGGTCACCAAGACCACTCTTCTTCCCTGATTAGGCATACCAGCATATCCATTACGCGCAAACGGACTCTTAAGATGCATTTTCAAATCATCAAGGGTTTCGTAGTTGAAAAGTTTGGTTGACCCATCGGATGCTACTTCCAAGATGGAGACTGGGTTCACAGGATTGTAGGTGGGCGGGTTATACGGAACTCCAGCAAAAATGTGCATCTGATCATAAAGAAACCAATATGCCGGCGATCCACGAATGCGTCGAAGATACGCACGGTACGAACACTGGTCTGTAGCACCAGTAGTGCCCAGCTCGTGCCCCGAGGTATTTATTAAAGTTGATTGTCGAGTCGTTGAGAGTCGGTTGTTCCGCAAGGTACGATTTGGCGATTCTGGGGTAGACATGTTTGATGCTTGCCTAGGGGTATTGATATGTCCTTCTGGGAGGTTGTTGGGCTTTGTTTTATTATATACCCACGTTGAACAGTTGATCAAATTGGACATGCAAGATCGTATGGTACCCTCCAGGGGTAATCCTTGTGTAACCCAACCATGACTTCAGCTTCATAAAACTATCACTCGCTAGGTATTCTAGTAGAAAATGGATACATGACCTCTCAAATCGCGAACATCCAACACCTCAACCTCTTTATGATTTCTACAAGTTATTCCAATAAATTCACTGCACATCATTAAGCAATTTCAATACTCTTCTTGACAAAAGCCCAGATTTATTTATTTACCCAGAAGCCCTAGAAGAGAAGAAAAAAAGAGAAAAAAGTAAAATAAGATTCCCCGAAGCCTTTTTTTTTGTTTCCCAAACGCACACAACTAAAGACGGCGACCACGACGACCACCCTTTCTGCGGGTGCTGTCGGAAGGTGTAGGAGTAACATCCTCGATGCGTCCAATCCTCATACCGGCACGAGCAAGGGCACGGAGAGCTGACTGGGCGCCAGGTCCGGGAGTCTTGGTTCCGTTACCTATATCATCCGTAGTTAGTACTCCACATTCATGGCGCTGTCGCCGGGAGAGGGGGTACAAACCTCCGGTAGCACGGATCTTGATGTGAAGGGCTGTGATGCCGACCTCCTTGCAGCGGGCAGCAACATCCTGAGCAGCCAACATAGCAGCGTATGGTGAGGACTCATCACGATCGGCCTTGACCTTCATTCCACCGGTGACACGGACGATGGTTTCCCGACCACTGGAGAGAACGAAAGGATCAACGAAGCGTCAGCCTCTACCCTTTATATATAACTCTCTCATGAATCATGAGAAAGTTTCCAAAAACCCCAATTTTTCTCATTTTCATGATAGTTCTATTGTTGGTTTGTTGGTTTGGATTATTCTTGGGGCGAAACACACCTGAGATCGGTCACATGGACGAAGGTATCGTTGAAAGACGCGAAAATGCGAGCAACACCGAAAACGAGTTCACCTAATTCAAACTCAATGTCAGTTCCTCCGCAATCCCTTTCTCTCCCACCATCCTACTCCACCGCGAATAAATCAGGTGCTGATAAGGACCGACCTTCACGGATCTGAGGACCGAGAGAGATGTTCTCCTCCTTGCGCTCAACCTTCTTTCCTTTTGGGGCCATTTTTGGTTATTTAATTTGTCAGTTGACGAGAGGTACGGGGATTATAGGTGGATTGGCCGTTTGTGGTGTTGCTTGACGTCTCTATCGTTGAGGATTCGGTAGTGAAGTTACAGAAATTCGCTGGATGTGTGTTCGTCGGGCTTGGCGGTGGGAGGAAACAGCAGTCACAATGGGCAAGGGTAGGCTGGGTTAGCAGCTTATCACCTTGGTCCACTAGAGTGTTGTAAAAAGTGATAGAATCTGATAAGACAAAATAGACGCTTTCACGGGGGTACGGTCAATCTCAAATATACGCCGGAGTGATGTATGATACGCAGGGAGTTGATCGACTACCTCTTTTAGTTTCCATACAAAATCTTGGAATTGACCATACCCCCGTGAAGTCGTCTACTTATCACTTACCCTCAACACCTGGTACAGTTACACCTCGCTATAAGAAACCTCGCTATAAGAAAACTTTGCTGTAAGAAACAGCGCATAGGGTACACGCTAACAGCTCTATGTACACCAAAATCTTACTTGCTATAAGAAATATTGGCGGAAATTTTGCTATAAGAAACAAAATCCGCCGCCACCTTGGCGTTTCTTATATTGAGGTGTCGCTGTCCTACATTTAGAATTGGCTCTAGCAAGTCTCGATACATATTTGGCCTGGCAAAGCTTCACATCGGTGCAATCCTCTGAACTTTAAATTGATAGCATTCTTTTAGGCTTTAGTAAATCCGGGTTATCTAATCAATCAATTTTTCGAATAATTGACTGACGAAGTGATGGCAATTCTCTCCATATGGTAATATTTCAAGAACCGTACTATTCCAATAACTGGCCAGGCCGCCAAATTACTAACTTACGTGTAAAGTATTAATACAGACGTAGCAGAAGTAAATTTAATAAAATAGAGTACAGTAGATATATAAATAATGCAGCAGCACATCTAAAAAAAAGAAGAAGAAGAAGAAGAAGAAGAAGAAAAGCCGACTAATGAACAAACAGCTAAGAAATGACAACAATTATTCGATAATACTTTCCAAATCAGAAAATCTCGCCCTTTCTTCACTATCAAAGGCTCATAATAGTAACAATACAAAGATCCTAATCACCTCTTTCCTTTCTCCTCTTCAATCTCATCTAGTACACCCTGCAGTATTCCTTCTCGCTCCCTTAGATGCTGCTCTACTGCATCGACTTGCATTCTAACCATTTCCAAATCCTCCCTTACGCTCTTTAAATCTGCGCCGCCTTTTGCCGAACCTCCACCATCTTCCAAATCCCGAAGAGTTCGTCGTTTATAATCCAACATCTGCTCAAGTTCCCGTTTCACTAGTGCTGCTTTTGATCCGCTAGATCCATATTTATCTCTGTTTCTTCTTTTTTCCGCCGCAGCTTCCGCTTCCGCGATCTTGGTTTCGAGATCTGCGAGTTCACGTTTAAGACGGACTTCTTCCCAGTCTTTGTCCTTTGTAGACGAAAAGTCGGTTCCTATCTCAAAGTTAGTATTCGTTTTATATAGTTAAGTGTTGACGCTCTACCAGAATGCTTAAAGTTCCCTCTCCCACCAACCCCTAATCTTGTAAGATAGCTCTCTCCAAATGCCTCTTTTTTCCCCGAGATTGTGTTCATATCTCTCCTCCCGCTTCCGAGGCCCCGTCCTGTGTCTTTCACCTTATCAAGATCGTAGTTTATCTGATTTTTCTGGAAGGTTGCTCTCAGAGACGCCGGGACAGTTCGTGGAATCCGGTAACCTTCATGGCGACCATTGAGGATATGCAAGAACACTAAGGCCTGATCTTTTCCTATAGATGGTGACGAAGAAGGGTTGACTAAGTTCCAAGCGAAGCGGATATCGGTATCCGGAACGTTTATTGAGTCATAGAGACCGTCCAATGCAGAAACTACGGATGCAATTAGCGAAGTGTGTTACCAAGGTAGGGAGCTATATAGTTGTACACTGGATCTGCCCATGGTCGCCTGCATTGGCCAGGTAAATTCCCTCATATTTGGACTTATCCCCAGGTGACATATACCAATCGAAGCCATCTTTGAGCCCTACAGTATCATCCTCGAGGTCTTCCATCCTTTCAAACTGCGGCGGATCATTGGAGAGTGCGTCCGAAGCAGTAACAAGGTGGGCTTTGGATTCTGGGACAAGAAACGCGGGTAGCTTTGTAGGCACTGCTTTCAATTCCTACACACGCCATTAGCTCCCCTTATACCTCTCAAAGCTTCCTCATAGCTCTGCCGGGATTTGAGGGGGAGAGAACACACCCCATTAACGAGATCGAAAATCAACCTCATCGCAACACAAAATTCCTCGAAGTCGAGATCTCCATCTTTATCAACATCAGCGAGATCCCAGATTTTAGCAAGCTGGTCCTCGTTTAAGCCGGAATTCTTGAGCATGCCATAGGCTTGGTCGCCGGTGATTCGCTTTCCATCGCGGGAGTGCGCGCTGAAAATCTCCCAGTATTTTCCGATATCGGCTTCGGAGATAGGTTTGGAGGCCATCGTGTTGGTGCTGTGTAGCCGCGGGAGTGAGTGTTGTAGGGAGCTTGTGTGTACCTAGAGGGGGGGGGGGGCAGTAGGTCTTGGAAATCTGGAAGGGCCAGGGTCTCGGGCCCAGACGGCGGAAAGGCGTCGTCGTCAGCAGTCGCCCCCATCAGTTTAATCTATTTACGAATACACAACCCAATTGCAATATCTACTCTTTTCGAAATGTAGATACACATACATGTAGTTTTAGTTGGTTCGAACATTTATAACTTCTGAACAAATAAAAACCTCTTACCTACCTATACACAATCATCTGGACCTAGCTCAAATCCGAAGTACATACATGTATTATAGCACATGTATTTTTTACATGCTGATTCATGCAACTGGTTCAGACTACATGTAGGTACATGTAACCCCACCACAAGTGAACCCCGCAATCTCTTATTTTACTTCCTCCCAAAAATCACAATTATCGAAAATGACCAAACCAATCATTAGGCATGCTGTCGCTTCAGGTGAGTTACTCAAGCTGCACAAGAAATACAGAAAATTTCTTAAGCCAATAAACATTAGACGTCCCTCTCATCCTTGAGTTCATCAATGAACTTGCAATCTACGAGAAAGAGCCCGATGCGGTACTTGCTACTGTTGAAACACTCACCGATACCTTAGGGTTCAGGGAAGGATCTAAAGCTTATGCAATGACATTTTTAATCTTTGAAGGGGATAAACCAGCTGGAATGGCTCTGTAAGTTTTAATGTAGGCTATAAACTTATTTTAGTGATCTCCTCTAATAAATTAGTAGATACTTCAATAACTATAGCACATGGCGTGCTAAGCCCGGTATCTACCTCGAAGATCTATTCGTCCGCCCCGAGTTCCGTGGCCGTGGGTACGGCACTGCACTTCTTGCAGCCCTTGCGCAGGAAGTAATAGAGATTAATGGAGCAAGGTTAGAATGGAGTGTTTTGAAATGTTAGTACTCCTTGTACCATTTTGTGCCAAGCCTGTTTAACAAAATCGTAGGGAATACCCCATCAATTAAATTCTATGAGAGTATTGGTGCAGAAAATATGGGCAAAGAATGGCAGGTTATGAGACTGGCTGATGATACTCTGGTAGCTATGGCTAAGAGGGGCCCAGAGGTTGAGAGACGCTAGAGAGTGTATATGTTCACCAGATCTCACTCGAATCAGGAAAAATACCTATTCCACCCAAAGCATGATATTTCACCTTAATTGCCCTCAATTGGATTATATAAGTGCAAATCCTGATCTCCTTCCCGTAGAGCGAATAAAGTGAAGATAAAACATCTTTTCCCCAATTGATTGCAAATGTCAATCTTATTACTTTCTTTATAAACCAAAACCGGGAGATATTGAGTACATGTAGCTTTACTCCTAAATTACATGTATTTAGTTACTTGTTTTCGATACATTATCTTGCTCGTAAGCACTCATCGTCAATTACCTATGATATCATTCATCATTTTCATCTCCATGAAATTCTCTAAAGAACATTTCTCCGTCGTGTACATAAATATTGTAACTATGTACAATAAGAAAAACATGGAAATGGTATCCTTCGTTCTCAGTGCCTATCGATAGCCTCATTTCCATCCAATTTGCCCCACAAAATACAACTGATTCCGTCCTTAAAAGAACGCAGGCCAAGAAGGAAAAAAAGTGAATGCCTTGATGTATACATGTACATAGAAAGAAATGGAAACATTAGTAACTTGTTCGAAGATTCCGTGGTAAAAAAATTCCTGTAAAAATCAAAGGGTTATTCAGCACAAAGGTATAAAGATGCAAAACGAAAATGATCCGAAACAATGACATTGGACGCCTAATGCACCACACTCCTCCGAAAGAAAAAGAAGAAATAACATTCGCGCACCTAGCCTAGTTTCCGTAAAGAGAAGATGATCAAATAATCCTCTCAAAACAACAAGGTAAAAAAAAAAGGATCGGATGGACGGAAGATAGCTGTGGTAAGTAATAATCAATGACGCCTATGAAGGTCCTCAAATGACAGTGATGTCCGCAACGTTCTCCCATGAATAGTAGTCAAACAAAGATTCAGTATTGTTTATGCTTCGCAAGGATCAATCTCTTGACAAGGACAAGCTTTCATCAACTTTCCTTAGAAAGCTGCTAACCCTAGCTGTGTCTACCTCTCCTGGATCGCTTTCTACAGCTTGTACGAGGCCTTCGAGTAGCGAGTCAACCCTATCTTCATCCACCCCTGTACATAGGGAAACAACCCTTCGAAATTTATCCTCCAGCTCAGTGCTTCGATCATGCAGTTTGCTAGCAACATCCTTAAGCATATCTTCGTTTGTCCTGTAAGCTCGGACCCGAGCCCGGAGGGCTGATGCCGACGGCAGAGACTGTAGGTATTCCCTTTGTTGCTGACTCATGTTCCTAACATCCGTAACAGGTGCCAAAAGTTCAGGTAATATTTTAAAAGGGGCGTCAGGGTCCATCGAGTCTCCATTCATGCTTCGAGAAGTACCATTGACGGCTCCAAGTTTCTCCTTGAACCGGGAGTCTTCTTCTTCGATTGCGCGTCGTAGATTCTGACAATGTTGTCGAAGTTCAGCATGTTGTCGACTTCGTTGGCGGAGTTGATTCATGTTTTCACGTTCTTTACCTAACTTTAAGGTGACCTCTCTCAACTGGTTCAGGGTTGCCATGACCTGCTCTTGCTTCGCCTCAATCTCGCCTTGAAAGTCCTTTTCGAGGCCAGCAATGGCATCTTTTATCACTAGAGGGAAAGTCACCATGTTAGAGTGACCGCACGGGAAGCCAGTGAGATTTAAAGAACTTACGATTCACTATGTCCTGCCGTTTTTGTACAACAACAGGCGGTGCAATCCAAGTTTGCTCCCTCCTGCTTGGGACAGGAGCAGGCTCTCCGCCGACACCAAAATCGATAGGTCTTAGTCCTGCCCTATTTGGTATACTAGAGTCTGCACCAATCTCTAGCAATTGCTGTATAATGCTCTTATTCCCTATCCGAGCAGCGATATTCAACGCCGTATCTCCACTTTTATCTTGTGCGTTCACAATCTCCCCAATAAACCTTGTCAGACTCATCACCTTTGGGCCACCTGTACGGCTCGTAGACGAGGCACCATGCTTGGCCACAAACTCTAGCAAACAATGGAGGTAATATCTGCTATCTGCACTCCTTCCCTTCATACCGGATTTTACAGCAATATGGTGCAAAATAGTCCGACCATTATTATCGACAATAGGAATGGTGGGATATAGGAGGTTGAGGAGCTGGGGAAAGGAAAATTGATCGAAATTGTTGGTCACAAAACACCCGCGAACTAGCGCTGATTCGCCACTATGATTGACTCTATATATCGAAGCACCCTTTGCTATCAAGGCCCGAATAAGAGGTACACGTGCCAAAGATGCCGCCCAATGAATTGCAGCGCCTCCTGTTGAATCAAGGGGAATATCGATTTGCTCGGGGGTGAGAGTATCCAGTTGGGCCAGCACAGACGAATCAGTCTCGGGGTTAATGAAAAGATTCATCAATGTCTGCCGGGCATGTTCGGCATCAGGCACATGATCTGCTATTACAGGTTGTACAGGCCTTTGAGGAGTGTCAACTTGTGGTTGGAAGAAATGGGCAGATACTTCGTTGAGTGGGGTAGAAGGCCGGGCTCGTTTTCGTGGAGGTTCTTGCGAATCTCGTTCAGGGACAGTCAAAATTTGAGAACAATAAGCGGAATCAGGCTGAACCTGAGATACAAAACTTGTCTCTGTCGGCAAACTTGGTGGCCAAGATTCTTGACCTTGTGATTCCTGTGGGCGAACAGTACCCTGAGATGCCTGCGATGACATAACTGAATTCTGAGAATTTGCTGTCCGAGTCTCTTGCGAATCCATTCGTGAGGTGGATTTACTGAGGGCACTAAAGGCATTGGAAACGGTGGATGATATAGGGGTGAATAAGGGGCCCGTGTGTCCATTTGTCTGGCTCAGACTAGTATTATACATTCGCTTCCGTTTTGCAGCCATGGCTTGCTCTTTTGTGGGGGTCGAATCGGCACCACTGGCAGCTAGAACATCCAGGTCAAGTAAGGGGGCAAGTAACTCCTCTACTCCATATGAGCGGCAGAATTCCCGACCTCGCTCAAAATCAACCCTATTATATGAGTCAGCGAGTGCTATCGTGTGATTGGAGTAAATTATTTTAATACCATGTCCCTTGATATTTCCCGTACCCGCCTTGGACCTTCTCATGTTGACCGTTGAGAATTTCTTTTTCCAGAACCTTTGTTCGTTTCCCTTTTTCTACGCCAGCCACTTTGAGAATTTGGGTTGCGTTCAACCACGAGTCATGACGGCGTCGCATCACTGCAACATTATTTACTGGCATTTCAAATACCGCAACACCAGAATAGGTGGCCTATGTTTTAACAGAACTATTAGCCATACGTTCCTTGGCATTATCTCATAAAATCGAGAGGTAGACTTACAGTGAAAATTGTAGGTTTTGAGTCATCCATATGGGCAGAAAGCGGGGGTGGAGGAGGGGTTCCTTGGGGGGTTGAGGCCACAGAGGTGGAACCGTTTGTAGCGAAAGAACCGACGGCGGATGGCTGGTACATAGAGGTAGTAGCGGTTAGAGATGATGAACCGCTTCGAGCAAAAGTTGGAGGTCTAGAGGAAGAGGCCATCACTCGGAAAGGGATGAGACTCAAGCAGCGTATAGAAGACCTGGGGGGTAAATTCGGTAGATAAATTTACTAGCGCTAAAGGGGGGGGGCTAAAAGCCAAGGGGGTAGAAGCGAAGCGTGTAAAGTGATAATAAAAACTTGGGGGAAAAAAGGCTTATGAGAAAAAGCTTGTGAGAGACGAGGTATGTACGTTTACAGAAGGGTGATATCCCAGACCCTCCGATGTGCAGAGATTGCAACAGCGGAGAGCAACGACGGCGCGGGATATACAGGCGACGGGAGAGTAATGATAAGGAATCCGCGTTGTTGTTTATGTTACCGGTGTTGCTATTGTTGACGGTCGTCTATTGAGGCTGCAGGGGGGAGAGCAGACTTGAATGACTCGCTGACAGCGGGATCTGAGTCGTGGAAAAAGATCTGAGGGAAGTCGCGATCTGCTGCTGCGGAGAAGAGCGCGCGTCTTGCTGGCGTTCTGAGACATGCGCGTGGCTCACCCCAACCTCTTTACTAATTTAGGTAAATTTTGCTGACTATTATCACGGCACCAACGCAATAGAGGAAGTTCGATCAGCCGCGCCACCAGAGTAAAGCTTCATATCGATAAGGGTGCCAAGTGATCAGCTGACCGCGTATTTCATAGAACCTCAGTCGAACGCGGAGGTGAAAAAAAGGGTTTGCTTGTCGTACACTACGGGCCTACATAGTACCGAATCCACCAATGGAGACGAAGCAACTCCTCCGACATCTCCTCCGCCAGGCCAGTGTTCTCTATGATGACGTAGCACGGATATATATTACCCGTTATATCGTGCAACGTTTCCGAGTAAATCTCACGGCAGACTCATGGCGTCGAACGAAGCTACTCAAAGAGGGGCGGCGTGGACTTTCTGTACTCATTCGTGCGAACGCTGGTGATCCTAAACCATTGACAAAAATCATGGAGATGAGCTATGGGCGAACCGGAAGGAGAAAACATGAGCTTCTCGAGGTCTGTACCAACAGTGAGGTTTGCTTGTACGTAATTAACCCGAAATACTAACTTCTTACCTTATAATTCATTTTTTTTTTAAAAAAAGCCCATTATAAAACAAGATCCGGAAGTTGAACCAGAGCCTCTCATACCCGATGAGCCCCGCAGCAAACCGCCAGCTATCTCAGCTGCACTACGTGTATTACTATCCTCCCAATATGGCAGAAACGCCGTACCCAAACTACCCGAAACGAATATCTGGGGCCGTCCACTACCCATACGTCGAAAAGTCAATATGCTTCATAGGCATCACTCAAAACTCCTTGCGAAGGTCCTCCCCCCCCTCAGCGAGTACCACATGGAGCGTCTCGAACGTCTTGTAAGTGGCTTGGAGAGCCCAAAGCCCCCCAGAAGAAGAGCCTTTACAGCATTGCCTCTGCCGGAAGGCACGAAAGTGCACAATCCGACGCCAAGGTTCCGGAAAAGGATATGGAAGAAGATACTTGCACAAAGCTCAACATTAAGCCTAGACGGAGAGAAGAACAGATGGGTTGTTAAATACTCGCCATTAACGGAGAAGCCAAGAGTAACTGTTGGAAAATTGGAAGACTTTGAAGGGTTGATTGTCGAGAAAAGTACCCAGCAGGAACAAGGGGGGGGGAGGAATGGTAAATACGAAAGGGCTGATGAGGGAGCGCTTCTTTGACTTATTCCCGGGAATATAATTCTTTGTCGTCCACTTTGCCTTCTTTAGTGCCCAGCTAGCTGGACTCATTTGCTTATGCATTATCATCCTGTAAGAGCCTTTTAAAAGACTACATGTACATGTGCTTTCCCTTGCGTAAGGTGTGATAAATGTATGGTCACCATAGCTCATTGTTATTCAATAAAGCAAGAATTTATTCGGAATATTGCAGTACACAGTGCCTAAGCGCAACCATAAAGCGTTGCGAGTGATAAATCATGACGTCAACTTAAACATACATGTACCTATTGAGTTTTGAGAGTGGGATTATTAGACTAACATGCATTTGCCTGATCACGTTTTTTCTCCCTGCGGTATGCGGCCAACGCTCAACGTGAACTCATGCATGTGGCTTCTGTTTATTTACCAAAGTGCAGTATGATGTGAGCGCGCTAAGGGCAGGGCATTCCCCCGCAGTTTGGCCTTGCTGTCAACAACAGACATCGCCGCACATCACATCTCTCCTCACATCGTACATAACATAACTCTTCATCCCAGGTTATTACTCTTTCTATGTTAGCAAATCAGAAGGTGCTTCCGTAACTTTTTGCAGGGAGCTCACTAGATCTACCTTTACAGCCAAATATACAATGTCTTCACTTTGGGTTAGCAAGAAAAAGAAAGCAGAGCTTGTCGAACTATGTGAGCAGCTTGGGTTACAGTATGTTTTGTTTACCTTCCGTTTGTCGCGCTCGATACGCGTCGTGAGGAGCTGTGCAGGTTGACGAAGCGACGTAACAGAGCCGAGGGCCAGCTAAAGAACGACTACGAGAATATACTTACTGAACACCTTAACTCAAATCGAGTTGAACTAGAGAACGACCCTACCTTTGGAGCATATTACGACACCCTATATTCTACTAGGCGATCGCCGACAAAAACCTCTTTACAAACCTCCTCCACTGATGTACCTACGACACGGTCCAGGTGGAGGGCAAGTAAAGAGCGCTTTGCCCGAGAAAGCTCAACTGCTGACTCTACGTATGAACCCCAAGATCTTTAAGGATACTTCTATTCTTTGTGGCTTAGTCTAACTATAAATTATCAATAGCGGCGAGGAGTCCGGTATAAGCCCAGCGCCCTCACCTTCCATGCATGAACGGACTCTTAGGTCTTCCTCCCGTCAGCTCTCAAGCCGTACACCAAGAACTGTGAGAGCTATTCAGGAAGTTGAACCACCTCTTCCACATACCCCTGCAGCCCTTGTAGATGCCATTGAGAGTCGTGTAAACGCTATTATGGATAGTGCGAAGAAGACGATCGAAAAAGTTGACGTCCAAGAAAAGGCAACAGAGTTGCGCGATAAGCTATCGAACGTCGTTTCTGTAAATGCGGTGACATTGGCCTACGAGGCAGTGCTTTTGCTGTATCAGTTGATTCCGTTAGTCTATCTGGTCACAATTCCTGCTGTTCCTTCCTTAGGAACGAGTACCCGCAGCTTTCACCTACCAGACTTCTTTGTCCTCCTCACCACCGAGTTCTGGGGCCCTTTCCTTACGTGGCTGACGACATCAGTCCTGATGCCCCTTGGAAATGCGTACTTCTTCAACTTGACTGCAACTGCCGCAAATGTGACAAGGTCTACCAAACCATATGATCCTACTGCATCTACAGCTCCTGAAGAATATAGGACCGACCCTCTCACATTTGCTGTGACGAAGGCGCTTGTAGCATACCTGGTTCACTATAAGGGGTTCAACTTCATGGGATTGTTAGGAGATGAGAGTTTGAAGATCGTGGGAGCCGGAGTTGGTAGGGACACCCAGCTTATCGGATCTGGTATTGCTGGTTTGGCGGCAATCTGGGAGTCAATTTTGAGGAGGTAACTGTCTTAACTTTGAATTCAGGCATGGTAAGAAGATTGGCTTTCTGTCTATTCCTGGTGTCTTTCGAGTTTCTTAGTTGGGGTTATTCAATGGGTCGGGCGTGATATGAAGAAAATTCAGAGGGTGCACTTTAAATTGAACTAGGACATTCTGTAGTTTACAGTTCCCAACATTATGTTGTTACTTTTGATTTTTTTTCTTAAATTTAACTGCATATCCTCGTCCATTTATTGGTGATGATGAACACTGTCCTCAGCGTATGGCAGAGCATGCGCCAAGACGCATAGACCCCTGGGATAGTTGTAAGAACGTCAAAAACACCAGAGTGTTCGCTTCTCTCTGAACTAAAGGGTCAATTACCTATCCGCCCGCTTCTTCCCCTCTACGCTTGCTCGCCCAATATAGCTTTAGGGGAGCACATCGCCGCCGTTGTTCTAGACGTTCCCGCCGGCTTCGTTATCCTCTCCCCCACTACTACGAGTTCGGACCCCTCAATCACCTGCAACTGCGACATTCCACGAGCCTCAACCCACCCAACCTCCCCCTCCTCTCATCTCATCCACTACACCTAAACGTACTAACGACCTGACGATCCAGCGTTACATCCCGACATGTCCTCTTTTCTCGAGCATTCGTACTCTATCGTACACCTCGACAATGCCGCGGATCAGCCATCGATCCAGCAGCTCCAGCAGCAGCTGGAAAAGGGTACCGATGAATCTAAGCTTGACACTATGCGTCGGATCCTGATCATCATGTTGAATGGAGATCCGATGCCACAGCTTCTGATGCACATCATTCGTTTTGTCATGCCAAGTAAGAGCAAGCCACTCAAGAAGTTGCTGTACTTTTACTATGAGATCTGTCCAAAACATGATGCGAGTGGAAAGTTGAAACAAGAGATGATTTTGGTCTGGTAAGTAGTCTCTTCTTTCTGAAGGCTATGAGGAGTAGCTATGAAGCTTAAAATTTAGAATTTTGGATGACATAGACTAACTTAAAGTGCTCATGTAGCAATGGCATCCGGAACGATCTCCTCCACGCAAACGAGTACATCCGTGGAGCAACCTTACGTTTTCTCTGCAAAGTTCGTGAACCCGAGCTCCTCGAGCCTCTAGTACCATCGGCTCGTCAATGTCTCGAGCACCGCCATGCATATGTTCGCAAGAATTCGGTACTTGCTATCCAGTCTATCTACTCTCATTCGGAGCACCTGATCCCCGACGCCCCAGATCTTATATTGGCTTTTCTACAGGCGGAGAGTGACAATACTTGCAAAAGGAATGCATTCGCTGCCTTGAGCGCCATTTCTCATGCGAAGGCCTTGGAGTACTTGAACTCAGTGTTCGATCAGATTGCCAACTCGGACGAGCTTACACAGCTTGTTCTCATCGAATTCATCAGAAAAGATGCTGTGCTTAATTCCGGCAACAAGGTGTGTTTTTTTTTTAGCTTCGACAAGTTCAGCAATGAGGTCACTTTTCTCATTTATGGTGCGAATCATAGGCTAGATACCTCCGGTTAATCTTCGATCTTCTGGAAGCGACTTCAAACACTGTTGTTTATGAAGCTGCTACGTCGTTGACTACTTTAACTAGTAACCCAGTAGCTATCAAAGCGGCTGCTGGGAAATTTATCGAGCTATGCATCAAGGTATCGGACAACAATGTCAAGCTTATCGTGCTCGACAAAGTCGACCAATTACGAAAAAAGAATCAGGGTGTGCTGGACGATTTGGTTATGGAGGTTCTGCGAGTTTTGTCGAGGTATTTTGAGCTTACTAATAACGATATGGACAAAATGGATGTTTTTAACACGCATACCTGCTTAGTCCCGATATCGATGTGCGAAGAAAAGTCCTGGATATTGCGATGGATATGATTTCGAGCAAGAACGTCGAAGAAGTTGTTATGCTTCTGAAGAAAGAGCTCTCCAAGACTGTGGACCAAGATTATGAGAAGGTATCAATGATTGAATTTGCGGTTTTGGTCTGAAGATCCTCTAATACTCCCGCAGAACAACGAGTACAGACAGCTATTGATCCATTCGATTCACAACTGTGCAATCAGGTTTTCCGAGGTTGCTGCAAGTGTTGTCGGATTGCTTATGGACTTTATCAGCGATTTTAACAACTCTTCTGCAGTTGATGTCATTGCATTTGTAAAAGAGGTTGTCGAAAAGTTCCCAGCTCTGCGTTCATCCATTGTTGAGCGTCTTATGACGACTCTCAGCGAGGTCCGGACTGGAAAGGTATATAGAGGAGCTCTTTGGATTGTTGGGGAGTACTGTGTCGAGGAAAAGGATATTCGGGAAGCCTGGAAACGGATACGCCAGAGTCTAGGGGAGATTCCTATTCTTGCCTCGGAGCAGCGACTACTTGATGAACAACCAGGAGAGGATGATGATCAAGCAAATGGAGGCTCAAAACCTGCTGGACCTGCTACTGGTTCTCGGAAAGTTCTTGCCGATGGTACTTATGCCACTGAGAGTGCCCTCACAAGCGAATCCGCGAGTCTTGCAAAACTTGAAGCTGTCAGGGCTTCACAAAAGCCACCACTTCGCACCCTTATTCTTGATGGAGATTATTACTTGGCATCCGTCCTTGCTGGGACGCTTACAAAGCTTGTCATGCGCCATGCTGAGATTGGTGCGGATGTTTCTCGCACCAATGCTCTTAAGGCTGAGGCTATGCTCATCATGATCAGTGTCATTCGGGTTGGACAGAGTCAGTTCGTGAAGGCCAAGATTGATGAAGACAGTATGGATCGAATCATGTCTTGTGTCAGGTCTTTGGCCGAGTTTGAGCAGAAGAAGGAGATTGAGACGGTCTTCCTGGAAGACACTAGAAAGGCATTCAGGGCTATGGTTGTTGCTGAGGAAAAGAAGAGGGTAGCAAAGGAGGAGCTGGAGAAAGGGAAGAATATGATCCAGGTCGACGATGTACTAGGAATCAGGCAACTGAGCAAAAAGTCCGCTGCCGACAGCGCCGACGTTGTAGAAGTGGATATGGAGAAGGCTACCGGCGGCGATGCTAACGTCGAAGACTTGACTTCGAAACTGAGCCGCGTTGTTCAGCTCACTGGGTTTTCGGATTCTGTCTACGCTGAGGCATACGTTAAGGTTCACCAATTTGACATCATTCTAGATGTCTTGCTTGTCAACCAAACCACAGAAACCCTCCAGAACCTTTCTGTTGAATTTGCAACTCTCGGTGATCTTAAGGTTGTCGAGCGCCCCACCACCCAAAACCTCGGTCCTCATGCGTTCCACTCAGTACAAGCTACGATCAAAGTCTCATCTACTGATACTGCTGTAATTTTCGGTAATGTGGTATATGACGGTCCTGCATCGACTGAGACAAACGTAGTTATCCTCAACGATGTTCATGTTGATATCATGGACTATATTCAACCTGCCTACTGCAGTGAGACGCAGTTTAGGACTATGTGGACCGAGTTCGAGTGGGAGAATAAGGTTAATATCAATTCGAAGGCAAAGAGTTTGAGGGAATTCCTAGATCAATTGATGAAGAGCACAAATATGGCTTGTTTGACCCCCGAAGCTAGCTTGAAGGGAGACTGTCAATTTTTGAGTGCAAATCTTTACGCTAGGAGTGTTTTCGGTAAGTTGTCTTTTGAGCTTAGGTTATCACGGCTAACATATTTTGTAGGGGAGGATGCGCTTGCAAATCTTAGTATTGAGAAGGATGGCGAGGACGGTCTAGTCACTGGTTTCGTACGCATTCGAAGTAGATCTCAGGGATTAGCGCTTTCCTTGGGCTCTTTGAAGGGGCTGCAGAAGTAGTGGACATGAAGGTGGATACGTTTGCTTTTTAAAATAGTAGGAATGTAATGATGCTTTTTCTCTTTTACTGTGCCAGTACGTGAAATGATCGGGTTCTTTTGTCATGTTAGATTGTGAGACAAAAATGGGTTCATTTTCTTTCCTTTATATTTCGTTTCTGGTTGTAGGTAATTTATCCTATCATTTGACTGTGTGCTAGGTATATAAGGTTTTTATTTGATGTATTTGTTTTTAGGTCTCATCTTCAGGATGAGATTAGAGATCCGGAATCGTTGGTTACGGGAAATGCATTTTATCGCTTTAAAGCATTAAAAAAAAAATAAACGCTGTTAAGCCCAGGTTAAGGTCGAAGTGCTAGGCTCTAGGTGCATACATACATGTACATGTAGCTACTTGTATACTTGTATCCTGTATGTGTGGTAGGGGGAATCACTGGGTGTCCTAGTTGTTCGTCGGTCAGAATAGTAGATAATGGACTAGCATGACAAGTAATAATAGTTCAAATGAGATCTCTGTAGTGAATGCCACATTAACAATTATTGCAACCACCAATAGAGTACGTAGATTCGAGTAAATATTAAACCACTTATATTAGGTACTGTATCGTATCTGCGTTTAGTTAGTTGGTATTCAAAACTACAGAAATATTATGCCATCCCATCGTTGCATCCTGGGTTTTCCGGTTTCTTCGTTAACCTCAGGGCACAGGGCTGGAGTTATTATCGCTTTCCAGTTCGCCCTTGGTTTTCAACCCCGCCACTCCCCACTACATCTGCTGCACTAGCAGAGGCAACCTCAATTCTGCATGCTTACCCGCTACGTCTGCCATCGCCATATACTCCGGAACAACCGCCTGGCCCTCCTTCGTCCGCGCGAATTCCACGACTCACAATACCCGCCACTGCCACCAACCCTAGACTGGACACCCGGAGAACCCTCAGGGTCCAACCCCGAAGACCCCGAGACCCCGTCAGTCCCTATACGGGCCGATAGGTCTGCCCGCAGGGTCGCTGCTAAGAGCAAAGGCGTCGTCGAGGTTGATCTAAACCCCACCCTACATTGGTATTCGGGCAAGCGCAACTCGGATTTCTCTGCTAGCCGCCCAAGTTTGTTGGGTATTGAAATTCAAGAGCCGAAATTAAATTGGTTGAAGAAAGGCTGGGCATCGGATTTGAGCGAGGATAGCGACTTGTCGTTGTTAGCAGAGGAACTGGGAAGGCAGGCGGAGGAATTGAAGGAGAAGGCAGCGAAATCGAGAAGGAAGGAGCAGGGTTTAATAAGGAAACTGCGAAGTCAACCCGGTGGTAAAAGAGGCCCCGAAAAGCCGTTGGTGAGAAGGTACGAACTCGATCCCAAGCCGGAAATCGAGCCCAAGGAACAACTGGTTATAAGAAGACTTGACAGTCTGAAAAAGAAAAAGAAAAAGCAGAAGGAAAGACGGAAAGCACCCAAAGAGGAGGAGGAGGCAAAACTCGAAGTTTTACAGGAGCCATTGAAGGATTCAAGTAAGCCTAGCGAAGATCCTCAGGAATCTCTGAAGGATTCAAACAAGTCTAGTGAAGGCCCCCACGGACTAGAGCAGGAAGAGGTCGCATTTGAGGAGTTAGAAGCACGCAAATTCAGAATTAGACGCGAGTACTCTACACTAGGACTCAGACCGGTACACGACGGATCGAACCCGCAAAAACTTGAACCAGCTATCACAGAAGAAGATTTACAGGCGCTCCCCTTTAAACAAGAAGGGCCTCCAGTAATAAGAAAGGTGTTGAACGCCCCACCAAAACTTGAGGGACTTCCAATAATAAGAAAGGTGTTGAACGCCCCACCAAAACTTGAGGGACTTCCAATAAGGAAGATATTAGGACGACCCTCACAATCGAAGACTAGGTTTGTAATTACGAGGCAATTCGGGTCTTCAGCAGCAGCAGCAGAAATGGAAGAGGAGAACGAATATTACGAAGACGTCACGATCAACCAAGTTGAACAGAGCACAAAAGAAAAGATTGTAAATGAAGCTGTTCCCGATGATACAAATTTGGTTGGCGGGGATAACGGGCAAGCTTCTCCAAAAGACAATGCACCAGGAGCTAAGTGCGGTACCGAGGCGAATTCCATGGGCGAAAATAGTAGCGCGGCCTCCGCACAGAAGCCACACGATCTGAAACGCGTGAATTTGGGATCCTATCAGAAGGCCCCTTTGGATGGCACCAAAAAGTCGAAAAAGCGCAAGGTGCACACCAAAGAAGTTAAGGAAGGTTCTAATGAAGTAGTCCTTGGCTACGACATCAAAGCTCTTTTGTCTAGCCTCAATATCGAAGAATCTGGAGACGTCGAGCTGCCAGAAAGAGACGCGGAAATCAAAATCAGCGTTTCTAAACTCTCGTCTACAGGTGAAGGTCTCGCGGTCTATAATGGCCGTGTCTATACGGTCCCATTTGGTGTGCCTGGAGACCAGGTCACAGCTACAGTTCGCCGACACAACGATGATCACTCAGTCTCAAAGATTATTAGCATCGACCAGCCATCGCCAGACCGTGATGATTCCATAGTGGGGTGCAAGTACTTTGGAACCTGCAATGGGTGCCAATTCCAGATGCTCCCATACGCTGTCCAGCTCAAGCACAAACGAAAGGTTGTCCAAAGGGCCTTCAAAAACTTTTCGAATCTCCCACCGGAGTTGATCCCTGAGATTGGAGCGACTATGCCCAGTCCTTTGCAGTATGGGTATCGAACCAAGCTCACCCCGCATTTCAACGGGCCACGAAGGGGCGGGTTTAAAGAAGATATGCCGGTCCCAAACATAGGATTCTTTGCGAAAGACCCGGCATATGTCATGGATATCGAGGATTGTCCGATTGGCACTGATACAGTGAGAGAGGGAATCACAGAGCGCAGGACATTTGTCAAGGAGAACCTGACAACAGCATTTAAACGTGGAGCGACATTGTTGTTAAGGGAGTCAACCATGAGGACATACCTTGAAGAGGCGGGAGAGGACGGCAAAAAATGGGTTGACAAGAAGCAGTGTATCACTGATCACAACGCAAGGAGCATTGAATATATTGGGGACTTGAAGTTTGATAATCCTGCCGGGTCATTCTTCCAGAACAATAACTCCATCCTAGAAAGCGTATGTTGATCTTTGACCAAAGCGGGGATAATCTCACATTGCTAACCCTCTCTACCAAAAGTTCACTGCATACATCCGCGAGAACCTCAACCTCCCAGTCGTCAAAAAAGCCGAGGGCTCCACCGAAGCTACCGAGACCACCGCACGGCCCAAGTACCTCGTAGACGCCTACTGCGGCTCCGGCCTCTTCACCATCACCTGCGGCTCCGGCCTCGAGAAGGTCTGGGGTATTGACGTTGACAAATCATCCATCGAGTCTGCGCGTAAAAACGCCAAAGCAAACAACATCGAGAACGCCGATTTCATCGGCAGCACGGCCGAGGATATCTTTGGCAAACTCACGTTCCCGGGGTCGGAGACGAGCTTGATCATTGACCCGCCGAGGAAGGGGTGCGACAAGCGTTTCTTGGACCAGCTGCTGGACTTTGCGCCAAAGAGGGTGGTGTACGTTAGCTGTAATGTGCACACGCAGGCGAGGGATATTGGGTATATCTTGTCGGATGAGAGGGGTAAGGGGTATAAGATTGATAGTATCAGGGGGTGCGATTTCTTCCCACAGACGTACCATGTGGAGGGTGTTGCGGTCATGACGAAGATTGATTGAGCGGGTTTAAGGGGTGAATAACGTTCGATTGTAAATATATCTTTTCACTTTTCCTTCTTGGAAGTTTCGCTTGTTGCATTACTACCAAAAGTTTACCAAAAATTGACTGCTTTTTTTTCTTCTCTTGTGCGGGGTGGGTGGCAGGCATGCTTTTGGGTATGGACTGGTGCTAATGCGAGTACATGCACTGTCTTCAGAGCTGCCCGGTGTCTCATGTTAGGGTAAGGTTGATTACGAGTGATCATCTATGGTCCAGTTGCGAGTGAGGTGCCATGCTTGAGCTTTCATGATGATCGGTTCAGCTTGAAGATAACCTTAAAGATATATTGAGCAACCTTGGACTAAGATAATTGAGCATCATTGAAGCCTTACCGAGTAAAATAAGTCTAGGGTGCTCACTACATTATCTAGTTATATCCGCCAGTTCTCAGACTTATCTAGAAAGTATTTACAGTTATCTTGAGAACGGACGTGATGTAAAGGACAAGTAAAATGAAACGAATTTTAAATCGCATATACTATATTAAAACAATCCGTTGGACCTCTGCGCTGGGGAATTGTCCTAACCGTGGTGGGGCGGGCTGTTGAAGCGTTTGACATCTCAAACTCCAGAACGCAATTGACGGCCCATCTATGATCAGGTACTGTACAGTTTTATTCCCGCCCGCCCAATGCTGCAGTATATACAGAAAAGCGCCTCCCTCGACAGCCCCACCCACTACTGCCCATCCGCCCCGCCCCACCCAGCCCTCCTCCTCGTCCTCTCAAACCTCGCATTCGTCCTGATCTTGCCCCACCTACTCTTAATCGTCGCCAGCCGTCCCTGCATCTCCTCCTTCCTCGCGGCCGTCGTCTCGGCCGCCATCCCCACAAAGAACCTGGTCGTGCCAAACTTCTCCGCCAGCTCGCCGCGCGTCCACTTGTTCGGGTCCTCGGCTCTCAGCGCACGCATCTCGGCGATCTCTGCCTCGCCGAGATGATACGTCTTCTCGTATGGGGGCTTGACGGGGGGCGGCAGCAGATTTGCCCTCGGCTTGCTGTCTTCGATGGCGAAGAAGGTGTTGCGGCGGGGGTCTTCTTTGGGTAGGAAGAGGTTGGGGGTCGTAAAGACGCTGGGCGCTGCCGACGGAGGGTTGTGGATGATGTGGTTGATGATGGGGGAGGCTGTGGGCGCGGCGCCGCCGTGGCCGCCCACGACCATGCTTGGGTGGGGGGCTCGGCGTAGTTTTTTGGTCAGGCGGCGGGAGGTGGCTTCGCCGCGGGTGAAGATGCGCGGGGTGCAGGCGAGGGGGGTGGGGCGGGAGAGCGCCCGCGGGAGGGCGGCGAGCGTGGTCATTGTGTGTGGTGTGTGTGTGTGTGTGGGGGGGGGGGGGAATTGGCTGCTTCGCGGGGTGGGAATTGGTGTCGTTTGAGGGTTGAGGTTGTGAAATTTGGTGGAGAGACTTGGCGGGGGTTAGGGTTGGTAGTTGGGTGGGAGCGAGTGAGAGGTTGTGAGGCAAGACCGCTGTGTGGCGTTCTGTCCTCTGAGGTCACTATGAAGAGTTACAAGTTGAGTACAAGCGGGGATGGTCTGTTCTTAGAGGTCTAGCAGTCCAGAAGTCTAACCAGTTTAACAAATCTAGTCAGGTTAAAACACATGTGGCAGTGTGGCTCAATGTGTTTGATAGACCAAAGTGATCAGGTCAGCCCGCTAGCCTCACGAACCACATACTCTCACCAGACGAAAAAATACCAGGACAATCCGTTCAAAACGGAAAGGAGATTCAGAGATCCAGAAGCATATAGCTCCCTCGCTGTAATGGGGTTGCAAGAGCGCACGTCTACGCTGAGTCAATTGATACTGACCAGTAAGATATCCCCTCCACCTGATCTATAGACTTTGACATAGTTTAGTTCCCAGTGATATCTCATGTCCGTATTGGGGGAGGGGGGGGGGGGAGGCATGCAGCAGTAGTAGCCATCTTACCATCTTACAAGGACACTACCTATGGTTGTGGGATCCGGGTGGCTTGGTTCCAGGGAGCTGTAGCGGATGTCTTGGGTTTTACCGGGTCCGTGGTGGCCAGCCGCGGTACTTTGAGGCTGTGGCCTCATTCCTTTTTAAATTCCGCCTTTAAAGCCGTACGTCCTCGATCACATCGGTTTTGTGGAATCACCGTTCCTGCTGGTGTTGTGGTAATTGGTGGGATGTAAAAAAAAAAAAAGCATTGGCCCTATAACTAGAGAGAACATTAACCTTTGAGAAAACCTTGCCGTGTACGTGCCTGTGGGCCGCACTGCTAGATGGTTAGTGTATGAATAAGTAGTCCTATATAATAATATCAACGCGAACTCTACTCAAGATATTTGTTTGCGCTTGACTTTACTTTGGGCACTCGCTCCTGGGGGGAGTATTATGTATTCCCATGCATGAGTCTGGTCAAAAGTAACTCCTTAGTTACGGCTCCCTCTCTGAAGCAAAAAAAAAAAAAAAAAAAAAGGGCAGCTTTCCCCCGGCCGTAGACCATTTCTGATAAGTTACTTAGCTTGCTGTGAAAATCCCAGCTCCCAAGGTATATATGGGACATGATGCATCACTCGGGGATTTGGTAATTGCCAAAGCTAGCATATCAATTGGTACTCGCATCCCGGGCATTAGCATACGACTTGTTTGTATAGAAACCCCCCATCTATTTCTAACGATGGTTTGGTGTACCAACAACGCAGTACCTGCTAATAGACAACATTATATTGATCGATAGCCGGATACGAAAGGCCTTGATAGTCGTCCCGGGGGGGGTGGGGGGGTTGTTCGAGCCTACAAGTCCCGCAATGACAGCCCCTCAGAGGGACAGAGGTGTTAGTGCATATAAGCTACAAACTCGGCTTGATGTAAGGTCCCGATGGTATTAAATCTTTGGTTACG
The DNA here is from genome assembly GCA_024713935.1 of Morchella eximia. Taxonomy (NCBI): domain Eukaryota; kingdom Fungi; phylum Ascomycota; class Pezizomycetes; order Pezizales; family Morchellaceae; genus Morchella; species Morchella eximia. The sequence goes on from JAMGZG010000002.1 coordinate 733,325, forward strand.
TATCAAGCTCGATACTTTTTTTTTTTTTTTTTTACCGCCGCTGTTATGGGGACCTGACGGACGGACGGACGGACGGGCGGGAGGGAGGGAGAGAGGGAGGGAGAGGGGGGAATAAAGTGAGAGAGATAATCTGGAAAGAAAAGAAAAGAGAATCAAGGGAAGCAAAGGGAAGGGACTAAAGCATATCTAACCTCACCGCCCCATCATGCCGCCTCGCCGGCCGCTTAATCCCACCAACAGAGGCCATCCTTCTGTACACTTGTGCAGGCTGGTGAGTGTTGGATACGAGTGGATTTAATCAGAAAGAAAAGGAGGCAACGAGAGAAGGTGAGCCCCGGGCCCGGCCCAGTTAAAGGACTACACCTCTAGCCCATCAAAGATCAAAGATCAAAGTGCATCATATGCCATCACTCGGTGTAATTCGGAGGGGGAGGGCTTGGCCTGGCCAGCTGGGGTGTGGGTTATTTGCCAGCCGGATCGAGGTGGTCGTTAACCTCGAAGCCCAGTTCCGGTCGACAGCAGTGATCGATCAACGCTGTGTATATATGGATATGCCTCTTAACCCCATTCAATTTCTGCTATGTATCACTCGGGAGGAGGGAAAAAAGCTACAGTCGGATTTAATTCCAAAGAAAACGAAAGGACCAAAGAACCCAAAAAGTGAAAGAAGAACAGAGACACGCACACACACACACACACACAGAAAAAGAAGAAGTGAAAAAAAAAAAAAAAAAAAAAGAGAAACACAAACACAAACAAAAAACGCCCTTTACCACACTCATCAAACATCAAATCTCAAATTACAAAACAAAGACCCAATACCCAACCAACCCAACCAACCCCACTAACCCCCCACCGCGGCCGCCTGCTGCTGCTGCTGCTGCTGCTGCTGCGATGGCAGCCCCCCCTCCCTCTCCACCTCCGCCGCCTTCGCCAACACCCTCGCCTCCCACGTCTTATACGTACGCCTCTTGCCTTCACCTAGGTAGTCGACCGCGCCCTGCATGAACGACCCAATGCCGCTCTCGACCTTCTCGACCTTCTGTCTCTTTACCGGCGGCATCGCCACCACCGCCGCCGCCGCCGCCGCCGCCGCCGCCGCCGGCTTCGTCCTCGGCCTTGCCGCCCTCGTCTGCATCTTCTTCTGCACCGGCACCTGCACCGCCTCCTCCCCCTCGGCCACCACCTCCCCCTCTCCACCCTGCACCTCCACCCCCACCACCTCCTCATCCTTCTTCTTCTTTGCCGGCGCCTTCCTCACCGCCGTCTTCCGCCCCTTCTTGACCGTCCCCACCACCAGCTCAACCTCAACCTTATCCCCGGCCCTCACCTTCAACCCCACACCATCCGGCACCTCCTTCAGCCACGGCAGCTCGCGGATCCCGCGCCGACTCAGCTCCTTCACCCACCCGTCCGTGTCCTCCTTACTAAACCCCGCCTTGCCCACTCCCCCCAGCGCCCCCATCACGCCGTCGCGCTTCATGATGTACCCCTCGCCGCGCTTCCACTTGCCGGCCGCGCCCACGGTAACATTCTTCCCCTCCGGTAGTAGCCGCTCGATCGTCAGTAGCGTGATGGCCGTGATGAGCGGTAGGTGGCTGCGCGCTACGGTGGCCGCGGTGGATGGCTCGGAGAGCATGCTGGTTGTGCCGGCGATGACGTGACGGTGTGCGCCGGGCGCGCCGAGGGCTGTGCATAGCGTGTGAATGCTGGCGCGGAGCGCGGGGGAGAGCGTGATGGGTGTTGGCGGGGCGGCGTCGGTGTCGGCGGTGGTGCTGGTGGTGGTGGAGGTGGTGGCGGCGGTGGGTGCGCTGGGGGGCCGGGTGCGCAGCGGGAGGGCCTTTTGGAATTGCGTGTAGAGGGCGCCGTAGGTTTTTTTGGGGAGGGGGAGGCGTGGGGTGATGGTGGGGAGGTCGAGCTGCGTTCGGAGTCTAGGGGGATGAGTGGTTAGCATTGTGCTGTGGGGGGGGAGGGAGGAGAGTGAGGGAAAGGGAGGGAGGAGAGGGAGGGAAAGGGAGGTGGGGGGGAATACCGGTCGCAGGCAATGTGCGCGCACACGTATTCGCGGCAGATCTCTTCGTTGGGCTTGAGGTTTGAGATGCGGTTCTTGGACTGGGCAACGAGGGAGGTGGCGAGCTGGATGAGCTCGGGGGGCAGCGGCCCGGCCAGCGTGGGGATCAGGCTGGTGAGGTGGTTCTCGATGCTGTTCATGGCTGCTGTATCAAGGGGAGTGTGTAGATGTAGTTTCTAGATGTAATTGCGTGAAGCAAGTCGAGTGGGTGGTGTAATCCTGTTGTGTAGAGAGGGCGAGAGAGAGGTTGTGGGGAGAGTATCGATGCGTGTTGTGGAGAGGAAGAGAAGACGCGATGATGGGTAGTGTCAGTCAATTCACTCACTCGCCGTTGAATCTGTCACAGGTCAAGACTTCTGATGGCTGATAACAGACACAGACACAGACAGAGACAGAGACACAGACAGTCACAGACAGACACAGACACAGAGACAGAGGCACAGACACAGACAGGCACAAGCAGACACAGACACAGACAGATACAGACAAATACAGACAGACACAGACAGACACAGACACACCCGGGAATCCTTCCATTCTCCCCTTCCAAGCATGCGGCTCTTCGCGCCCAGACCTGCACGAGCAGGGGTCGCCCACTGACATCAATGAGATTCCCATCCAACGTCTTGGCGCCAACCTTCAATAATTTTTCTCCACAGCACTCAACACCACAATCTCACCACAAACACACCCCACCAACCACCACAGACAGACAGACAACCCCCCCCACAATGTCTGCAAAGGCCAAGCTCATAACCGACTCAGACTCGGACTCGGACTCTGACGGACCTGCGTCCTTCCACTCCGCCAACGAGACACCCCCGGCCGGCGAGAACGAGAATAAGAATGCCGCCGGCTTCAAGATCAACGCTGAATATGCACGCCGCTTCGAGCACAACAAGAAGCGCGAGGAGCTACAACGCTGTTTGTCATCCCAATTCCAATTGCTTGCTAGCCATTTCATATTCTTGTTCCTTCTTCTTCTTCCATCTATCCATCTAGCTACGAGACCTAACACACCTTCACAGTGGAGGAAAAGTACGGCAAAGACGGTGCCGCAGCAGCCAACGACGACTCAGAGGACGACACCGACAGCGAAGACGAGGACGACAATGCTGTTCTCGACACTCTCGAGCTCGACCGCGAGATTAATGCCACCCTCACCGCGATCCGCAAGAAGGACCCCCGTGTCTACGACGGAAAGACAACCTTCTACACGCCCATCCTCGAGGAGCCCCTCTCCGGTGACGACGACGACGACGACGCCGCTGCCGCTGCAAAACCCGAGAAGCCAATAACACTTAAAGACTACCACCTGCGCAATCTTCTCTCGGGCACCACCCCCGGCGCCGACGACACACCCAAGCCCAAAACCTTCGTGCAGGAACAAGCCGACCTCAAGTCCTCCGTCGTCCGATCCATGCACGCCGCCGCTGCCGCCGAGGACTCTGACGACAATGACGACGACGACGACGCCTTCCTCACCCGTAAATCCCAGCCCAAAGAACCCGCCGACGCCCCCCCACCCCTCCCCGATCTCGCCCTCGCCGACAAGAACCCCGACGAGTTCCTCAACCAGTTCCTCAGCTCGCGTGCCTGGGCGGCCAGCAACGTCCAAACACCCGCGCTACTCGACGACGACTCCGAGGACGAGCAGACGGCCGAGGCCTTCGAGAAGGCGTACAACTTCCGGTTCGAGAACCCGGACGTCGAATCGCGTGGCACGCTCGTCTCGTACTCGCGTGACGCCGTGAGCACTAATACTGTGCGGCGCGAGGAGAAGTCGGCGCGCAAGATTGCGCGCGAGCGCAAGCGCGAGAAGCGCGAGGCGGAGGCGGCGGAGCGCGAACGCGAGATGGGAAGGCTGCGGAAGCTGAAGATGGATGAGCTTCTGGAGAAGGTGAAGGTGTTGCAGGAGGCGGCGGGGATCGAGGGCGCGGGGGAGGAGGATGCGGAGGCGCTAGAGAAGGTGCTGGAGGGTGAGTGGACGGAGGAGAGGGTGGATGAGTATATCGCGAGCAAGTTTGGCGAGGAGTATTATGAGAGCGGCAAGGCAGATAAGCCAGTGTTTGAGGATGATATTGATATTGATGATATTGTCCTAGACTTTGAGAAGGAGGAGGGCATGGAACTCGACAACGACGATGAGGATGAGGACGCAGAGGACGAAGGCGGCGTCGCACTCAACGCCGGCGCTGACGACGACGCAGAAGAACAAGAACAAGAGGCGCCTTCCAAGAAGCGCAAATCCAAGAAAGAGGCCAAAAACGACGAGCGCAAGAAGAAGCAGAAAACCAAAGAGCTCAAGCGCAAGCTCGAGCAATACGTCGACGACAAATACGACTTTGAGGCGCAGCTGCCTCCGCCCACCACCGGCAGCAAGACCCGGGGCTTCCGCTACCGCGAGACTACGCCCGAGACGTACGGGCTCACGTCGCTCGAAATCCTCACGGCGACGGACCAGGACCTGAATACGTATGTGGGGCTCAAGAGGCTGGCGACGTTTAGGGAGCCGGAGAAGAAGAAGAAGGACAAGAAGAGGTATGGGAAGAAGAAGAGGCTGAGGGAGTGGAGGAAGGAGGTGTTTGGGGATGAGAAAGGGATACAGCTTCCGGAGGGGTGGAAGCCGGAGGGGCCGCAGGAGGGGAAGGGGAAGAAGGGGAAGAAAGAGGGGGGTGAGGTGGATGTTGTCGAGGGCAGGGAGGGGGGAAGGAAGAGGAGAAAGCACAATGCGTAGATGTGTAGAGGAGGTGTATATAGATTGGTGTAAAAGTTTTTTACGGTTTCTTTTTTTTCCCCGTTGTATCCTTAGTCGCTTCAAAGTAGGTAATTACATCTTCTCTATTGTTATGGTAGATCTTGAGATCGAAAGAGGTCCTGCTTTTATTGTGTCTTTTATTAGTGCTTATTGTGTGTTCGTCGAGTTCGATTACAACGACCCAAGTGCAGAGTACATGCCTACCGCCACCACTACATTTCCCAACTGCCCCACCAACAAGTAGTCCACTTAGCATATAGATCAGATGAAGGGTCAATCAATTGCGGAGGTATGAAGAGAGAGGCAAGTCAGGGTCATCCTAGTTTTACAGCCAAGCCGCAATGGACCGAGTGATAGCATATGATTCACCCCCATGATCCCCCCCCCCTTCTGGAGGTGGCTCATTCTGCTGCGGGTAAAAGTATTTTTTTTTTTTTTTTAGGTGATGTGGATTGAAATCCTGGCCGGGGTGTGGCTTGCAACTTTTGGTTTAGCTGTAGGGTGCTCTGCTTTTCCTTCTGTTCTTCTCGAATAACCACCACTACTGCTGCTATCATCGTTTCTTTCCCCTAAATCATCCCATCATCATCATCAAACAGCTCTATCCACACAGCCAAACTCAAAACCAAGAACAGATGGCAAAGAATGCAGAACAACAACCTTCTTTTCATGTGCTATGCGTACACGTATCCTCCCCATATACACCATGTCAACGTTTGCAGGGGTTTCCGTGGATTTTTGCTGCCAGGCCCGGCCCCCCCGCGGTGATCTATCCGTTCCCGCTCCCACATGCTTGGCATAAGGCTTATTATCGTGAGACACTTTTTTTTTTTTTTTTTTTTTTTTTTTTTTTTGTGACGTGTGGGCTATATGAGTTGAACTGAACTGGCTCGAAACCGGCTTTGAGTGCTTTCCTAAGTGAACATGAATTCACAAACATGAAAACATGGTGTGCAATAACGCAGTGCCAAATACGAGGAGCAGTAGTATTAAGAACTAAAGGCCCGATGACTTTTTTGGATAAACACAGCATTTTAGCCTTGTCAGAAAAGATGCCCAATCTATAGGCAGTGAGGCACTCAAAGTAATGGGGTTAAAATATGGGCTTGGGGCCTGTTGGAGCTACGATTCATGTTCTCGCAGATATTCTCAATCCTTACTGTCGAAGCTATAGAGAAGAAAATCTCCGATAAGGCTCTACAGGTCATATAATACAAAGAACTATGACAGAGAAATAATTGCGGTGAAGTGTAATGACTGAAACACATAGGACTTGTCCTTTATGGCTTTTTTTTTTTTTTTTTGATGGTTCCTATATAGCAGCCGTTCTAGACAACCTACGAACACCACCTACACGTACCCAGCACCCACAGAACCTGGGTCTTCCTGGAACTGTGCCATCGGACCGGCTACAAACAAATACTTTCAGTTCTTAGACGACGAGACGATACTTATTACAAAAGAAGTGAGACCATATATATAGGTGAGAAATATGAATGCAGAAGTGTTGAGGTGTCATTGTATTACCTTCCGACGACTCCGTTGGGGTAGTTACATGTAATGACAAATGGCCATGCGTATAGACTGCTGTTTGCGCCTATTATGGCACAATGGTTTCCAGGATATTGAATATTCTCATCCTTAAATTTAGTATTCTCCGAAATTGGGAGATAATTCTTGAAATCAGCTAATAGAGGGAAGGTTTCTTCCAGTCGAACTGTCGATGGCTACCTCCTGGGCCGAGATATTCTAGGAGCCTTCATGGATGGATTCCTTGATGGCGGATTCTGCATATATTACAGTTCATCCTACACTTACTTACTTTCTGTCTCAATAGACATCTGTTATACAAGTGGCGGATAACCGTCAATGACGCTCTTTCTAGATCGGCCGGATCCCACTTAACAAGGAACAAGAAACAGGGTCTTATACAGACGAAAGGAGTTATATATGAGCCTTACCACCCTCATATCGACTATATATACCCTCCATTTAATGGAGATACTCATCCCCCCCCGCGACGGCCTTTTAGGGGGGAGCAGTCGCCGTTCATAAATCGGCCAACCCAGCCTGAATATCCTATGCATATATGGCTGGGTAGTTCTAGCTAGGAACGCTCCAATCAGGCTTTGAGGCCATCACGACTGGTTGGGAGTACACTGTCATCCATGGTCTGTCCCACGAGTAGGCTCAAACTGCAATTGACGTATGTCTCGAGATGGTTCGCAGTATATTGGGATAGACTCGCTCGTCGAGGCTCGAGGCTCGAGGCTACGAAAGGACACCATCGTATGACCAAAGGACATTCAAGCATATTACTTGGAATATCTATCGCAGAAAACGGATAATTAAATGTTCTTGTAGTTTTAATGTGGTAATTAGTATCATAATATCAAGACGAGCTAGTTTAAGCCGCCCCAGGCTATAGAGATTCAGGCTTGTAAACGCTCAAGACATTCGCTGTAATCGAAGCCCAAGCTGGCCTGTCACATACCAGACTAACCTCACTCGCCCATAGCCCTGTTGCTGTTTTCTTAGAGTTGAGAAGACTGCTATGGATTGATCAACGTATACTTCTTAGTCGTCAGGATAGACGGTGAACACAGTAGTTTCTGGTCTTGTCAGTCTTTCAGCCTATATACGGAGAGCACTACGGCTGCGACACTTCAGAATAGACTATAAAAGTCGGTAGCTCAGCGGTGATGATATGCCGAAGCTTTCGGCTTGCTTGAGCTCTCTTTATTTAAGCAGGAGCTTGTTTGGTTGGACAGGACAATTACTATTCGACACGAGCGAGACATTATGCTAGGAATAATGAATGGCCCAGTCAATTGCTGTTTTTCACTCGTACTTTTCTAGCATTGAAAATCTCGAGACCTAGCCCAAGGACGAGGGTTCGCAAACTACCTCGCGATATGGTAGTGTTTCTTATAGTAACCGTGTAGATTTACCTTGTCCAATCCTAAGGGGAACCCTTAGATCCAAATCTAGGGCCGTCCACTCTCATACTCAATATAAGGTTAGAACGACGGCAGTAAGCCTGACATGTGAGCCGAGTCAGCTTGTCAGCCCCAAGGCTTGTCGTTTTCGAGCTATGAATATGACTTAATAACTAGATTGCGGAAGATTTGAGCTTGATATATTCAAACTCAAAGCTCTACATTATCTTCCAACTGCGCCAGTCACTATTAATAGCAACTTCGTACACAATCCCCAGCTTGATCGAATAAAGACCCGCTAGTGTCTGGCAAGAAAAAGACGTGAGTGCTTACTGGCAATGGTTTTGACAAAAGGTTTCTAATAGCCTATATGAGTCGAATAATGCCGTGCATAGGCCTAGCCCATGAGATTAACTGTTTCTTTGGTCTAGATTGTGCAAAATGAGGGCCAGGACTAGGCCCCGTGGAACAATAGGAATTTCAATACCCTGTGTATAACTAATCCAATTACCCTTTTCATAAACGCCTGCAAGCTGTAGATGCAAGAAATATGTAGCTCTGTAATGACTAGCTTTTGTAGTCCACAGGTAGCCGAATTTCTATGTTCAGCCTTTTCCTAGAACTCGACTTCCAGAACAACTTCATTGGGACCTTCTGATAAAAAGTTTTCAACATATCCGGAAAATAAGCCAGCTCTTTCTTCTTAGCTCGGCCAAGGCCGGAGGAGTTAATATATTAGTGAGTCGACTCGTCCTGGGGTAAAGTTCAATCAAGGCCAGCATGACTTGAAGCCCCAATATGGTATAGATTCAATACTGAATACAGCATCTTATCTCAGAGGAATCCTGTATCAGCTAGTCTACATATGAGTCTTAATTCATGGTATCGTGTTAGCTAGAATCATCAAATTATCCACAACTATTTCTTTAGTAAAGGACTTTATTTCCCAGGAAAGAAAATATGTTGTGTACTTGTGGTGTTGAAAGGTTAGTGATCGAAAGCGCAGCGTGGAACTACGGCCACCAAACAACTCAAGCCAGGTCCGGTCTCTGGAGCAAAGTATTGCTCTGTTTTTACAAGTTCTTTTCCGCGTCAACAATACCAGTTAGTTAGTAATTATAAGCCAACTCGTAGAAATGTATTGAACCCCTAATATGCATATTCGTGATCGTTTGCGATGAATCCCAGTAGCGATTCTGAGCCTTCTCTAGTCCTAGTATATGGGAGTTCCAAATCATATCTGATCCTATATAGAAACCCCAATTCAATGCATGGCTTCGAAGCTTCCCTTGGGTTCAATGTGCTGGCTGTGCCACTCAACAATATCGGTATGTACAGCCGCATATTTCTGCCCGTTTTTGCAATTGCTTCGACCAACTTTTTGATCACTTCCGCGTCCGTATGGACGGGGTTTTGGTAGCATCTTGATTACAGAGCTTTGGAGGTTATAGCCTAGCAATTTAAAAAAGTCCCGGTTCCAACACACATCGTGTATCGAAACACTCAACCAGCTAGTGGTGTTTTTGTGGAGCTTCTAAAAGAGATGGAAAGAACTATCCATGTTCCCTAGCCTCTGACAAAATCAGGTTAATTTGAAGCAAGACGATATTTGAATCTCTCATCTCAAGCCGTTACAGCCCTTCATCACTCCTGAAAATAGCCTGTCAGAGTGAATTTTTTTTTTCGAACAGAACGACCCCTTCTGGCACTTGGCGTTCTCATGATAACAGCATTGATTGGTATTGCATTTCTGCTTCTTCTTTATAATATATAGTACCGTCAGCTACCTTGCCAGTAACTTTTCTGGTCCATATTGGGAAGATATCAAGAACCCGGGAATATTCTTCAATAAATGAGACCATTATTGAATAGCCGTCTTCACCACTCACCAGGACACCCACGTCACCCGGATAGCTGATTATAATCAGCTGAAAAGAGGCATAGAAGCCTGTAGCAACGTAGATCCTTTCGCTGCTATATCAACTATTCAGATGCAAGTAGGGGGGGGGGGGGGGGGAGGTGTCCTAGTGAGTGGTGCAAACATCTATTGCTTCAGGGGCCGGGGAATATTGTGACTTCCCAAACAATTTGTCACTTTAGTAAAGTTCACCAACGGACTGGTGTGTTCAAGAAGGCCGTAGGCAGTTATCCCCCGCTAGACCGCTCCATCCGGAAAGGCCATAGGCCAGGGAGGTACCTTTGAAGCCCCCGCCTTGAGCTCCTTGGGATACAGGCGCAAGCACTCGCCAGCCTGATCCAGACTCATATGCTGATTGAGATGTGCTCAAAGAGGAACCCTTTTGACCGGCCGGTGGCGCAAGATTCATCTGCTGGCAGCAAACGGTGCATAACACAATATGTGAAGGGTATGTGGATTACCACTTAGTCGACTTGCTATCCATAGGGCAGACTGATTATACATCAGATTAGTTCTGTGCTGGCGATGTGCTAGTCTCATTAATTATCATCCCTTGCTTTTGGTGGTGGTGGTGGTGGTGGTGGTGGTGGTGTGTGTGTGTGTGGAAATTAGTGATGTTCGTGGTTGGGAGCTGAGGCGGGGCTTTCTGGCGGTGGGTCTGGTTAGTACTGCTAACAATGTAGTTCCAGGTAATAGCATGATAGGAAAAAACAGCAACGATGTAGGACCGGTACGGTAGAAGAGTTGCAGTACTGTGGTGAAAGTGTTGGTCTACTGATGTTACCCTGTATGTTCACAGAGCTAGAAACGCCGTCCCGCCATATATCCTCTCCCCCGCATCCGGCACTCCAGCGCCATATGGAGTCTTTAAATACGACAAGTATGCCTGTGCCTATGTCTTCCAATTGCAAAGATTGCCGATAAGACCGTATGTTTGTTCTGAGACAGCATGTGTTTTTTTTATATATGCATCATGAGCTATCACTCGCTCGTTTCGGGGGAACCAGAGGGGATCCATGAGACCCCTAAACCACGGCCACTGACCCGGAATAGAGGTGGCTCTCGGGCAGACAGTGTTTCTATGTTTCCATGTTGCCATTGACTTGGTCCGGGGGCCTTGGTTCCTCACCTACCACGGGCGTAGTTTGGGTCCCGCCCTTGGGAGTGAGAGTTATAATCGCTATCGATTAACGTTTATTATGACTCTGGAGCTCTGGATTCCTATGAGTTTATGGTTAATACATGATAGAAGGAGACCCGTCTTGAGATGCTACCGTTAAGGCTTATATCTAACCATAAGGAGATTTTTTTTTTGTAACCCACAATTGAAAGAAGAGGGTGCAACAAGCTCCGGAAACGCCAAAAATAAACAAAAAAAATTCGAAAACAAAAAGGACAAAAGTCTCGCTGCGTGCGTTTGGCCTTTTTCGACATATAGGTTTTGAATGCCGAGTTATTATACCAACCCTATCAGGTACCCCCCCACCCCAGGATCGAACCCATGACCTAACGATGTTATGGCCATGGGAACAACCGACACGGTGTAGTGTATCCCCCGAACGAGGTGTCTACCCTTAGACCACACCTCGCTCACACATAGCTTAGTACGCCGGAAGTAATATTTAAGGGAAGTGAGAGTAAGGCGAGCTAGTGGTACACCTAACCCTGGACTGCCTTACTCTGATATTCAGTGATCAAATTCGTCCGCTTGCAATTGGCATGGCGATGTTTTCTCCTGCAATTAATCGCCAGTCTCAGCTTTACAATTCATTCTTTGCAGTTTCCATCACAATGCTGAAACAGACTGCCGCAGATAAGGCTGCTAAACACTACTACTCAAGAGCAGTGCATCAATCACTAGAGTGGTACTCCTGCTACTGTTCTGCGCCGATATCTACCCAGCAACTAGCATACCTCGCAATTCATAGACACATTAATATACAAACCCGAAAAGAGAATCTAAACGTACGCACCCAACACACCCACCACAAAACCCAACCCCTATGCCACCGCCGCCTTCGCGTTCGCCTCTCCCTCCTGGATGCCCCTCAGCTCCCTATACCCCAGCACCCTCCCCTCCTCAAAGAAGCCCAACAGGCCATCCATATCCGCCTCATCCATATCACACAGCTCCTCCAAGCTCCACGACTCACACACCCTCGACATCCACTCCATCCTCTTTGGGCCCTGCGCCGGCTCAGGCGCCACCTTTCTCAGCCTCTTTCTCAGCTCCCCCACCCTCACAATCGCATCCCCCACATTCGTCGGCAACATCTCCGCAATCTGTCTCCTCACGATATTCGCAATCTTTGGCCCATTCCCATTCGTCGACACCATGATCTGCAGCGGGCCATCGCGGTGCACGCTGCCAAAGTAAAAGTCACACTCGGGCGGGACGTCGGCCACGTTGACGGCAATGCGGCGCTGCTTGCAGAGCGTGTAGATTTCGGACGAGGCGACGGGGTCGTCGACGGCGGTGAGCACCATGGCGATGGCCGGGTCGTCGAGGTCGGTGGGGAGGAAGTTGCGGTCGACGTGGGTGACGAGGTTGTGGGCGATGCGGTGGGCGACCTCGGGGACGAGGCCGGCGGTGGGCGTGATGACGGTGACGAGGGCGTCGGCGTTGAGGAGGGCGAGGATGCGGCCGGCGGCGACGTTGCCGCCGCCGACGACGAGGACGCGGCGGTTGCGCACTTGCCAGGCGAGGAGGAGGGAGCCGCCGGGTTGGATGGCGGGGAACTCGTCCGTTTCGGTGGAGGCGGGGGCGGTGGGACGGGACATGGAGGGGTGAGTGTGTGTGTGTGATTGATGCTGTTATGTGCCCAATTGCCTGCGAGTACTTGCTGTGTGGAGGAATTGAGTGAAATTGAGAAAAGATTTGCGTGGGAATGGAGGCGTGGGAATGGAGGCGGGGAGGGGTAATGATCGCACTCGCCTCACAATTACAAGCTAATCGATGCTTTCCCTCTTGTTCGCTGCCAAGGACGGGGCCCTCCACACAACGCCCCTGTCGCTGTTGCTGCTGCTGCTTGTCTGTGCAGTTGAGCCGCCCCCACACAGACACAGACACACATCACAGCTCTTCTTGCATCTGCGCCTTCTCCGAGGAAACATCACTCCGGAGCATTCACTTTCACATTCACACACATTCACATTAATCAATACAAGAGCCAACAAGATAGATATTCACAGCCTTAGATAGCTAGGTATATACAACTACAATCAGCTTCAGCTACCAGAGATACCCACACCCCCTATCTGCCCCCACCCTCACCCCCACCACACACCACACACCACACAGCCATGAACCCACGCCCCACCCCCGGCGGCAGGATCCTCGGCAGTGCAGCCGGCCGCCGCAGTCTCTCCCCCGCCATAACCTCCGCCACCTCCGCCGGCCGCATCTCGCCCTCCGCCAGCTCCGTCTCGCTCAACTCGGACTTTGGCAGTCTCCGGGACGGGGGGGCGCCGAGTGTGTCTGGCGGTGATACCCTCACCTGCCCCATCTGCTCGGAGGAGATGGTGACGCTGCTGCAGCTCAACCGGTATGCACTCTCTCTCGCCCTTCATACAAGACATACAGAAGGAAGAAGGGGAAGAAGAAAGCTATTAACAATGATTGCGGTGGTGCTGGGCGGCCAGACACATCGACGACATCCACAAAGAGCTCGACGCCCCCGAAAAGGACGACATCAGCACCTGGTTCCGCAAACGCATCATCAAAGCCAGGACCTTCCAGCCCGTCACGGTGCTCAACCAAAAGCTCAAAGGCCTCGACGTCTTTGAATCCAACGACGCCCCCTCCCCCACCACCACCAACGGCGGCATCAGCGGCATCAGCGGCATCAGCAGCCTAGCCGCCGCCGCCGAGGCCCCCGACCCCGACCTCGCCGTCACCCGCCACCACTGGCAGCGCTCCACAAACGACGACTACTGCCTCGACCCCATGTGCCAGAAGCCCCTCGGCGCCCTCAACGGCTCCGTCAACTGCCGCAAGTGCGGCCGCCTCTTCTGCGAGGAGCACACAATGTACCAGATCAAGCTCTCGCGGTCCGCGCAGCACGAGCCCGTGCGCGGCTTCTGGTGCCGCGTGTGCGAGACGTGTTACAAGTCGCGCGACGGCTACAACGACCACCAGGGCCTGGTGCGCGACCACACGGCCGACTTTGCGGCCATCAGGCGCAAGACGGTGGACCGCGCCTATCTGGAGGTCACGCGGCTGGAGAAGCGGCTGACGAAGCTAACGCAGCTGCTGGTGGCGCCGGCGCAGGCAGAGGTGGGCGCGGGCGGCGGGTTTATCAAGGCGGTGGCGAGCCTGAGGGGGCAGAGGAGGGCGCTGGAGCAGTCGGTGGTGGCGTGGGAGGAGGATGCCGATGTGCCCGTGTGTCCGTACTGTAAGCAGATGTTCTCGCAGTTTGGGCTCAAGAGGCACCACTGCCGGCTCTGTGGGAAGGTAGTCTGTGGAGACCTCCGGACCGGCTGCTCGACAGAGGTCGGCCTGAACGTATCAGCCAGTACGTCCCTCCCCCCCCCCACCCATTCCCAATTATCAAAACCAATACTAACGCTCCCCTCCGTAGATGCCGGCCCCAACACCCCCACCACCACCACCAACCCCCTCTCCGAAAAACCCCCCAACGACCTCTCCCTCGACCTCCGCATCTGCACCACCTGCAACACCACCGTCTTCTCCAAACGCGACTTTGCCCTCTCCACCACACGCCCCCACCCCTCAACACGCACCTACAGCGCCCTGATCCAGTTCCAAACCGGCATCAAGACCATGATGCCGCGCTTCCAGCGGCTCCTCGCCGCGCTGCAGGACCCCACCAAAACCCAGACCTCCACGCAGCTGCTCGAGGCCACAAAGACGCGGAAGCGGCTGCTCGACACGTTTGCGCAGTACGACGCCGCCGCGAAGCGCATGCTCGCGCTGCCGACAGACTCGCCGACGCAGGCGCGCCTCCAGAAGGCCGTGCATCAGGCCGCAGCAATGTTCCTGCACCTCAACATGCTGCCGCTGAAGGCGCTGCCAAAGGTGCTGGGGGGCGGCGGCGGCGGCGGCAACGGTGGAAGCAAGAGTAAGCGCAATTCGGCGGCGGCGGCAGCGGCGGTGGCGAGGGTACCCGGGAGCGCGGTTGTGAATGGGGGCGCAGCGGCGGTGGTGGGGCCGTCGTCGTCGAGGGCGCTGACGATGGTGTCTGTTGCGGCGGCAGCGGCTGCGCCGAGGAAGGATGATGAGGACGATGCGCGGGAGAAGGAGATGAAGGAGGAGCTGATGGTGCTGGAGGAGCAGCGGTTCCTGGTGGGCGAGATGCTGGCCGAGGCCAAGGCGCGCGGGGTGTTTGATGAGGTTGCGGCGCTGGCGGGGAGCTTGGAGGAGCTGGATAGGGAGGTGGAGAGGGCGGGCGGGTTGATTGCTGAGTTTGAGATGGGGAGGTAGATGGGTGTAGAGGGTTTGGCTTTCTTTCTTTTTTTATATTTTATACATCATGGTTTCTTCGGGGGCATGGAGCATGGGCTGGCGTTTTTTTTTTTTTATTATTTATTCCTCTCTCTCTCTCTCTCTCTCTCTCCCTCTCCCCTTTTGGTTGTGGCTTTTTTTCTTTCTTTTTCGTTTGTTTAGAAAATGTGGTATTGCATTGCATTGGGGGGATATCCAGCAGTGCGCGACTTCTCCGTTCTCCTTTGTGTCAGCTAGTGAGCATGAGTGTGTATGGTATATAAACAGTTTTATTACATCACTTTATCATGACCATTCATTCTCCATTATCATAGATTCTTAGTGCGGCAGTAGTAGTAGTAGTGTGTGTCTTTTTTTGCCATAGAGATAAAAGTAAAGTGCTTTCGATAGAATAGAATAGAATAGAATAGAGCTGTTGTAATAGAAGAGACTTTGAATTTAGTGTGCCGAGTGATGGCATATGAAGCTATTTAGACACGGCGCATGAGGGGTATTACATGTACCTTTCCGTCCCTCCCTCCACCAACCCTAAACACAAAAACAGACAGTACATGTATGCTGGTTAAAGGAAAGAAAAGACACTATTACCCCGGCCTACACAACCACCCCGGTGTTCTGTTCCCCTACCAAGTGTCTGCTCTCTCAGCCAGATCAGACAAGTGTCATAACGATCATTTACAGTTATGAGTATAAAAAGTAACAAAGCTAGGGCTCCAACGTCATGCGGATTGAGGCTGGTACAGAAACCTTAGATTCTAGCCCACCCAATTCACCATTACCACCACCACCGCATCACCACCATCACCATGTACCCGCTCCACAAACTGCACACCCTCGAACCAATCAACGTCGTCACGCAACTGAACAGTGAAAAATATCAATCTTCATTTCCTAACGTACGCAAAAGCAACCATCACGCAAAACAGATATGTAACTTATAAACAATCAGTCCAACAAAAAAAAGAGAAAAAAGGAAAAACGCCCCCCCCTCGAATTCTCCAATTAATGGCATCATTCCCCCCTAGCTAACAAGCCACCACCAACAATGTTCACCTAAGCTTACACACACTCAACCCACTCACCCACAAACTCACCCCTCTTCTAAAACCTATCCGGCAATACAACAGGCGCGACCAAAGTCCAGGTATACAGCCCATAGCACACCCACGCACTAACAATCTTGACCCAACTCGCCGCATACGTCCTCCCCACAGGCGTAAAGCTATCCTCATCGCCCTTACCCGGCTCCAAGCTCATCGTCAACAACGTCGCCGTCCACGCCGTCGCCAAAAAGAAGATGATATGGAATCCCGTGTAGCTGTACTGCGCGCCAAACTTCTCATCATCCGTGCGCGCAGCCCTGTCGTCCTCATCGTCGCTATCGTCATCCAGCGCCGATGCCGGCAACGACCCGTCGTCCACCGCGCGGCGGAGCGCGCGCGCCCTCATCTCCGACCTGCTGGGCTCGGTTGTGATGAGGCCGTGCTCCGAGGCGCCGACGGCAGCGTAACCGCCGTTGGCGGGCGATGTGGTACCCTTGCTGAGGGGGCCGACGCCCTGCGAGGCCGCGCGGGTGGTGGTGTATGCGATTGTGAGGAACGTGACGATTGCGCCGAGGACGATTGAGGCGGTACGGGTTCCGCGGGCGCGGAGCAGCGGGTTGCACTGTTTGTCGTCGGGCTCCATGGAGACGGCGGACATGGTCAGGTATGTGCAGTAGATTGCGACCATGGCGGACTGGGCGAGGCCCGCGCGGGAGTTGTATTCCTGGACGGTGGGGTGGATGGAGATGAAGGAGACGCCGAGGAAGAGGATGAGGTTGATGGTGATTGCGACCTGGTTCATGGAGCAGCCGTGGCCGGCGAAGAAGATGTACATGACGATTGTGAGCGCGATGCTGCCGACGTACATGCCGAGGGTGCTGCCAAGAAGAATGCCGCGCCATGCTTTGGAGTCGGATTCGTCAATCTTCTCGAGGCAGGTTTCGGCCCAGGTGTGTGCGAGATCAACGAGCAGGATGAGGCCAAGGAGCAAGAACAACATGGCGCCAATAAGCGCAAAGTAGTTGCCCCAGACCAGGAAGAAGCCCTCCGGAATGAGGAACGTAACGACAATGAGGAGGAACCAAGCAATAATTTTGGGGCCCCAATATCCATTCTGGATAGCAGCGCGCCCGTCCCGTGTGCTATTAACACCCAGGAGAATGAGTGCGAGGATAGCGTGGAAGAAGCCGAGGGCGAACTGAATACGGTGGACTGCGACGAAGCCATAGCACTTCTCGCCCATGCAGGATATCGGAAAGTAGTCGAGGGCGAGGTGTTCCAGCCTCTTGATGGCCCACGGCGTGAGCATAATCCACGAGAGGATGCAGTTTACGAGAAAGATTACTATATACAGTTAGCCTCGAGAGAGCTCTCCGGGTTGGGCATCTTGCGTATGGGGCTGCGTACAGGCATAGGAGATCCTCGTAGCAGTACTAGGACACTGTTAGCCTTCGGATTCTCAAAATCTACTCCCCGTTTCTAGAATCACATACCTGCTATTGCACTTTCCACAGGCACTGCACAGAGCAGAGCACGCGGCGGCACCGCAGCATGATAACAGGAAAGACCCGACCTAGCAAGGAGTCAGTCAGTCGGTAGCGACCAGATCCCTATGGCAAAGAAGAGCTTGCTTACCGAGTAGAGGCCGGGAACAGCGAGAAAGGGAAGGGAAAGAAGAGCGCCCATCTTCGAGTTGCCAGGCGGTTAGTTGGTAAGGTGGAGAGATGGTTGTTGGAAGGATGTAAAGGTTAAAGGTGTATGCGCGTACATCAGTTTGGGGGTCGTGCATGTGGCGGTGCAAAGCCACCAGGCGCCACACACCGGAAGACGACGTCATGAACTTCCGCTCAAACCTTGACAGTTACCAAAGGCATAGAAATTTAAACATGCTCTCCACGCCGACTTTAGATATAGAGAATTTTAAAGATATTTAGACACATAGCTCTAACTACATGTACAGTACATGTCTTTGCTGGGAGCGACGTTGGGGGCAAAGGGGAGTGACTCGCTCACTTTTCTTTGCTCCTACCGTGAGAAAGGTGAGTGCCTTCCAAGTGTGCAGGCGTATCTACGCCAGTTCTGGCTTTTACATAATCTGGCAAAACTGTGTTTTTTCCAAGAGTTCCAGGAAACTGTGTTTTTGTTCAAATAAACTATGGTTTGGTTCAAATAAACTGTGGTTTAGGCTCCGTTCGGTTGACGTTGAATTGGTTGCAATCCATGGATTGAATAAAAAAAACCTCTGGAGGTGATTATTTTATGGATTTTTGTGTCAACCGAACAGACCCTTAAATATAAAACTACATTTACTCTTGATTAAAATTTCTCTAGTTTTTTTTTCAATTCATTAATTGCATAAAATTTCTCTAGAAAAGATCCCAAAAGAAAAAACGAAACTGTTTTTCTTCCATCAGGTTTGAAAATATAATTGTCTATCATAGAGTGGCTATATGTTTGTAGTGTTTGAACTCGCACCTGTACATGGATATTGTTCCAGGAAAACCGCCCGCACAACCAAATCTTTATTCTAAAGAACCACACATAAAGCTTAGAGAACCTCGGTAGAGCCCAGAATTAATTTTTCGGTCATTTGTTCCATAAATTGGAGCCTGTAGAGTGCGGTTAGAGGGGCACCCATATGTTGGTTGATTATGACTGCCCGTAGCCTACTCATAACTTTCACTTTGGACGCAGCCCTAACCCTGGCTGTCCCCACCCTGTCCGTGCATAATCAGGCTTGAGAGTTTTGGATTCATATTCGATTCCTTAACCGTGGTGTTCGGCCTCAGTGTAGCATCCCGAATCCACCTCTCTGTCGATCATATAATATCACTCGACCCAAATCATCAGCCCAAAGCAAGTGTAAGGCTAGCCGGAAGCTTCGAGCCTATTTGATCGGAGCATCAAATAGGGCTTCTGGTGGTTTAAAAACTCTATCACAGTGGGTTGTGGTTGGTGTCGCTTTACTGACACTGAAAACAACGTTAACTGCTTGAATACTTTACATGCATGCGATTTTTTGAGGAAAGCAACTCTAGCCTACCTTTGGGCACCGTAACCGTCACAATCTTGTATCTGAACCCGGTCCATAGCCATCAGCCTCGTGGTTGTCATCAACCATAAACCACACAATTGCTCTCACCCGCAATATCTCTACCCCAAAGTCATATACCATTTTACCCCAAGATCTCGCTACTTTCTCCCCTGAATGGAGGTCGAGGCAAGGCGGTATTTCTACAAGGGCTCACGGGTGTCCATTAACCTCTCGATTAGTGCCAGAGCCAGGTAAAAGTACTCTTCCTAGTCGTTAGGGTTGCTCCTATGGCCGTGGGTACATATACCTACGCGCACCATTACACTTTCATTAGAACATTGAACCATCAGTACAGTTAAGGTGGCTGCTTCGGCACTTCTAGACAGCACTTTTGACCCTGATCTAGGGTTGGAGGCTCTACTTCCACAACAATGCCACCTTACCGGGGAAACGATACTTGAGGGGGGGTGAGGGTAGTCGGATTATCTCTTTCACTTTTATGTATGGCACTGGCGTGCCACCTCCATAACACCCACCGAGTTTCAGGTAGCGTCAAGAACTACACCTACACACCCAGCGCTATTTTACAAGCCCCTCCACCTCACCGCGGCCACTACAGGTTACCAGTATCGGAAACGTTTCTCTCATTACCCATTACTTCATTATCACTAATATGTGCGCGCTTTCAGTGCAATTTATTGAATTACTCAGTCCACAGCTAGCCAATCCATAGCTCCCCTACGACCCCATAGCTGACTGGAACCGGTTCCCATATACAACGAACCCTCACGAATCGAGTGATACATCATGAATGACCACTCTACTCCTTATCCTTCGGCACCATATCCGGCAGCGGCCCCACGGGCGTGATGCTATGGGGGTTGATCTGCGTGTGCGATTTCGTATAATGCTACACCCCACCCGCACCATCAGCGCACAACCCACACACACACACACACACAGAGAGAGAGAGAGAGAAACACAAAAACCCACCTTCTTGATATGCTCAAAGTTCGTCGTATCCTTAAACGCCGGAATATCCCAATACAAGTGCCTCAGCCACTTATGAATCGCCGGATAACTACACAACGCACCATCAGCGCCCCCCATCTCTCGCCAGTACTCGAAGAAGAAGAGAGAAAACCTACTCATGCCTGATCATGCCGACATTACACTTAAAATGCTGCACATACACCGGATCAAACCTCACAATCGTCGTAAACAGCCTCACATCCACCTCCGTCATCTCCCCCCCCAACAAATACCTCCCCGCCGAGCCCGCAAGGATACCCTCCAGCCTCCCCAGCGACTCAAACAGCGCCTTCACCGCCGCCTCGTACGCGTCCTGCGACGTTGCAAAGCCCGCTCTATACACCCCGTTGTTCACCGTGTCGTACACCCACTCATTCATCGCATCAATCTCGGCCTTCTTTGCCTCTGGCAGCAACCACCCCCCGCGCTTCTCCGCTGGCGCAAACTCGTCAAACTCCTCATACAGCATGCGTATGATTTCGCTGCTCTCGTTGCTGACGATGGCGCCGCTCGCCTTGTCCCACAGTACGGGCACAGTGTAGCGGCCGCTGTAGTCGGGGTTGACGCGGTGGTAGATGTCGCGCAAGGCGGAGGCGCCCGTCACGGGTTCGGGCGCCGTGGCCATCTCCGATGAGGCTTCGTCGGGGGTGGCGAAATGCCAGCCTGGGGGGTGGTGTTAGTGGTGTGTGGTGAGGAGGGGAGAGGGAGGGGGGGGGGGGGAGATACCGCCTTGCTTCATGTGCCAGTGCACGGTGGAGAAGCTGATGACGTCCTCGAGGCCCTTGAGCTGGCGGACGATCAGTGTGCGGTGGGCTGTAGTTTGCGTGCGTGGTTAGCATCAAATTTTCAATCCCCCGGTGTACGTGGAGTGGAGTGGACGAACCCCAGGGGCAGGCATAGCTGACAAAGAGGTGGTAGCGGTTCTTCTCGGGCGGGAATTGCGCGCCGGGATCGCGGGAGATGAAGTTTCTGAAGACGGACTTTTTTTGAATTTCGGACTGGCTGTTAGCTTGCTGTGATGGGGAGGGTGGGATCGAGAGGGGGGGCATACGGGCTTGCGGTTGAATTCGCCGGTTGCTTTATCGGCCCAGTCCGTCAATTTAGTCTACAGGTGAGTGCTAGTTAGTCTGCCGGCTATGGAGAGTACGTGGTATCGGGGTTGGGGGGGAAAGGTACAGTCATGGTTGAGAGCTGTCGATACTTTGTGTGCTGTGTTTGTAGCTGTAGTTGTACTTGCAATGGCCGTATACACGCAGGACGAGAAGCAAGACGGAAGGTGGTGAGCAGCAGTGGGGAGAGTAGCGATGCTCTGACAGCCATCTTATATCCACAATCCGAGTGGAATGCGGGGGAGGGGAGGAATGTTACTGTCTACCCATCTCACCAGCAGGGCCAATGATGTAATTGGGGGGCCGGCATGTAGCTTGATCCACTTTAGTGCGTGGTAGGGATCATTCTAGCTACCTGAGTACATATCTAGTGCACTGATTTGTAATGGGCAACAAGCATTGGTAATGCCCGCCGACGGAGGCAGCAGAACGGTTTGTAAGTGCGTGGATGCGGTTTGTCATGATATGATGGGGGGATCGATGGGTGTTATTAAGTTTTACAGCAGCCATGCAGAGGGATGATTGAGCATTATGAAAACGGGGGATTAGTAATGGGTGGTGGGTGGTGTGTAGAGTAATCGAGGGAGTTGAGTTCCCCCGCTGCACCGTCCATCACTCTGCCCGTACAGCATTCCAATCATTACCCCTCACCATCCAATGATCGAATACACACTTTTTTGGCAGCTGGCTAGCAGAGGCTCCAAGCACGTGCCTGCGTGGGAACAGTACGAGTAGAGAAAGAGACCAATCATCACACAGGAGACAGAGACCTTGTTTCTGCATCTCTCGCCTCCAAAGCTGTGCTTGTCGATAGTTCTTTGTTCTCCGTGGACGTCACGTGTTACACAACCCTAACCCTCACTGCACGCACCCCTAGCCCTGAGCACTCGACACGTCTCTCCAATTGGCCAAACCTCCACTCATCCAGCCACGAGAGAGAATATCACAACCTCAATTCCCCCACTCCCACTCCACAATGCTGCACGAACTGTTTCTGCTCCTCTCCGGGCATACCTCGCCCATCCTGACCCCCGACGGCCTTCCGCCCGACTTCCCCCTCGTCTCGCCGTCAGAAAGGTACCCCACATCTCCCCCCCCCCCCCCCCCAGTGCTGGCTATCTATCCTCCCCTTCATAGCATATCACTCACTAACCCCCAACTCCCCTCGCCCCCTCCCCCGACCTCTCCAGAGCAATCCTAACCTCCCTCTCCTCACTAGGCCACCTACACATCGCCCTGCGCACCTCCTGCACCAAGATCACCAGCACCCATCCGAGCACCATCGCCCGCGCCGTCGCCAGCGGCATCGAAACGCACCACCTACACGCCTTCCGCACGCAGATCCTCACCGTCGAGCGCAGCATCCTTGCGCACCACAACACCTCGGGCACATACGACATTGTCTCGCTCGCCAAGGTGCTCAGCGGCTTCGAGGGGTGGGAGCGCACGCTGTACTACCTGCACGGGCTGACCACCACAATCCTATCCAAGCGCCTCAATGGCGCAAACATCATTGACCGCCTGCGCGCCGACATCCACACGGGCTTCCCCACGCTCGAGGCCGTGGCGCTACACCTGCTGAAGGTGGCCGAGACGGCGTGGCTGCGCGAGGTGGCGTCGTGGGTTCTGTATGGGCGTCTGCCGACGAGTGCGTGGGGGGCCGGCGCAGATTTCTTCATCGCCGAGAGCGACGCCGGGGCACAGCAGCAGGCTGACGCGGCCGCGGCGGCAGAGGAAGACGGTGCTGGGGGCGCCGCCGCCGCCGCCGCCGGGGCGTTGAAGGAGTATACCCTTAAGCCCACACACCTGCCCGGGTTCCTCCGCTCCGAGACTGCATCCTCGATCCTGTTTATTGGCCGCGCCCTCTCCATCATCCGCCTGCGCGGCACCACCGCCGACACCGCCACCACCGTCGCCTCCCCGGAGATGTCCCTCCTCCCCAGCCACCTCGCGCACCTGCGTGCCCTCACCTCCCCGCTCAACCCACACACTCTGCACACCTCCATCGCCGCCATCCGCCTCTCGCTCAGCCGCCACACGCTGCAGACGCTCCTCCCCGCCGCACGCATCATCGACATCGTTCACGTGCTGCGCGAGTTCTTCCTCCTCGGCCGCGGCGAGTTCGCCGTGGCGCTGATCCACCAGAGCAGCAAGGGCGTGCGCAACCGGTGGCGGCGGGCGGCCGCCCCCGCGCCCAGCATGGTCGTCAAGGAAGGGGAGGTCTCCGCGATCTTGACGCGCACGTGGGGCGTTCTCGCGGGTCTGGTGGGCGAGGAGGCTGTGGACGAGCGGCTGGATACCGCGCGGGACCTGCTGTATCTCTCGCTTTCTACTAGCAGCAGCCACGGCACGGCAGATAGCTTCAAGAGCCATCTGGTGGGGGTCGGGGTGGTGCTGAACTTTCACTTGACGTGGCCGCTGGAGCTGTTTCTGCAGGCGGGGGACCTCGAGGTGTATGACGGGCTGTTTGCGTATCTTGTTGCCGTGCGCAAGACGCAGCTGCGGCTGCAGGGGCTGTGGCGCAGCCGGCGGCCGGTGAGGGCGGTCGGGGCGATGCGCGGGGCGCTGAAGCGGCGGGAGAGGGCCGAGAGGGGGGTATGGGCCACGGCCAGCCTGGCGGTGTTTTTCCTGGAGACGGTGGTGGAGTATTGGCAGGGGGAGGTGATTGCGGGGGAGTTTGGGAGGCTGTTGGTGGTGCTTGGGGACGGCGTTGAGGATGGGCCTGCTGAGGAGGAGGAGGAGGAGGAGGAGGATGACGATGATGTGGAGATGGCGGAACATGATATCTGGATGGACAGTGGCAGCGCAGTGGCAGCGGAGAAAGAAGCCCCCCACAAAAACAGCAACACCAACAGCGACAAGACCAAGAAGCAGCAAGACCCCGAATCCCTCATGCGCGCCCACCAACTCTACCTCACGCGCCTGCGCCGCGGGCTCTTCCTCGCCGACGGCGTCTTTGCGCCGCTGCTCAAGCGCTTCCTCATCGCGTCCGACGGGCTCGCGTCGGCCATCGAGGCGCTGCTCCGTCGGCATGAGAGCGTAGACTTGCGGCGCGAGGCGGAGGGCGAGGGCGCAGAGGGCTTTGCGGTGAGGCTGTGCGGCGACGTGAGGACGCTCTTGGGGCGGCTGGTGGCCAGGCTGCAGACGATGGATGAGGAGCGGGATTTCTTCGCGGCGGGGGTGCCGGGGACGGGGGAAGGGGTAGGGGTAGGGGAGGCAGAGAGGGAGGGGGGCAAGATTGATAGGTTGCTCATGAGGCTGGATTTGGGGAATTTGGTTGGGGGGGATGTGTAGATAGTTGGGAGTTTTTTTTTTTTTTTTTTTTTTTTTTTTTCATTCTTTTATTCTTTAGAGTGTTTGTTGGATTGGTTGTTAATGGAAATGATTGCATGACTGCTTTGTGTGTGTGTGTGTTGCGTGCGAGTGATGCCCTGTGACCCAAGTTGTTTTTCTGTCTACTTGTAGCTAGCCCTGCTTGGCGCGGCTCCAGAAAAGCTTGTTCCCAACCCTGCAGGGCGTCTGTCTGCACAGCCAAACACCACAGAAATCCCGCCATACAATCATTACCCCCTCAATCATTACCCCTCAATCATTACCCCCTCAATCATTACCCCCTCCACTCACAATGCCGCCCCGCCTCCCTCTCCGCCTGCCCCCTACACACACCCTCCGCCGCCCTCTCCCCCCCCAGCGCCGCCTCCCCCCCCAGCGCCGCCTCCTCACCGTCCTCGCCATTGAAACCTCCTGGTACCCCCCTCCCCTCCCCTCCCCTCCCCTCCCCTGCCCCCTCTCTCCTCCTCCTCCACACTAACCCCCGCCCCCACAGCGACGACACCTCCATCGCCCTCCTCACCTCCCCCAACCCGCACACCGCCACCCTCCTCGCGCACCAAACCGTCACCTCGCCCAACCGCATCTACGGCGGCATCCACCCGCTCATGTCGACCCTCTCGCACGCCACGCACCTCGCGCCCCTCCTCGCGGCCGTCACCGCGCTCGGCCACAAGCCTGACTTTGTGGCCGTGACAAGAGGACCAGGGATGCCGACGTCGCTGTCGATCGGGCTGGACACGGCCAAGGGGCTCGCCGTGGCGTGGGGCGTGCCGCTGGTCGGCGTTAATCATATGTTGGCGCATACGCTGACGCCGAGGCTTGTGGCGGCGCTGAATCAGGCGGCGGTGGAGAGGGCGGCGGTTGGGGAGGGTGCTGGTGCTGGTGCTGGTGCTGGGGGGGCGGAGGGAGGAGCAGAGAGTCTTGAGGCGGCGGCTGCTGAGAATATCAAAGTAGCCCACGAGAGTCCTGAGGCGTCCACCGGCACCACAGAGAGCACCCAGGCAGTCTCCATGCCCGCCCCCGCCCCCGCCCTCGAACCCATCCTCGAAATCACCACCCCCCTCAAAAAGACCCAAATCCTCCAACAGCCCACGCCCACGCCCACCACCGCGCCGCAATTCCCCTTCCTCACACTCCTCGTCTCGGGCGGGCACACCCAACTCGTACACAGCCGCTCCCTCACCTCCCACAAAGTCCTCGTCGACACGCTCGACATCGCCCTCGGCGACATGCTCGACAAATGCGCGCGCCAAATCGTTCCCGCCCGCGTCCTCGCCACCCACGGCGACAGCATCGCCTACGGCGCCGCGCTCGAGGACTTTTGCTTCCCCGCGCGCGAGGGCAGCGGGCGGTACTACGGCTACCGGTACACCATGGCGGGCGGCAAGGCGCGGGCGGCCGAGGACGCGGCCGAGGCGGCAGAGTATGACTGGCAGCTGTCGGCGCCGCTGGCAAAGACGGGGCCGGCGGCGCGGCGGCTGGCGTACAGTTTTTGCGGGCTGGGGAGCAGTGTTGAGCGGTGCTTGAAGCGGCGAAAGACGCTGCTGGAGGGTGCGGGGGGGATTGGGGAGGGGGAGAGGAGGGCGCTGGGGAGGAAGGTGATGGTGCTGGCGTTTGAGCATGTTGCGGCGAGAATGGTGCTGGGGTTCGAGGCGATGGGGGAGGCGGAGAGGAGGCGGGTGGAGACGGTGGTGGTGAGTGGGGGGGTGGCGGCGAATCGGTTTTTTAGACATGTGTGAGTATTCCCCCCCCCCCCCTCTTTCCTCTTCTTTTGCCTTGGAGGGTGGGCAGTACATATACTGATATACGGTGATATGGGGAGGGAGGCAGACTGCGGATATACCTCACCAGCAAAGGCTACCAACACATCAAGATCGTGGTCCCGCCAATGAAGTTCTGCACCGACAACGCCGCCATGATCGCCTGGGCGGGGCTCGAGCTCTACCGCGCCGGCTGGCGGACGGGGCTCTCTGCGCTGCCGCTCAAGAAGTGGAGCATGGACGACGATGTCTACATCGAGGGCGAGGAGGACAGGGCTGAGCATGGGGTCGGCGGCGTGTTGGGGGCGCAGCAGTGGATCAAGAGGGATGTGGAGAAGAAGGAGATGGAGGAGTCGTGATCTTTGCCAATGGGGGGAAGGGGGGGGGGGGGGCTAGTGTTTTTTTAGCACTGTATATAGATATGTAGATGGGTATCCAAGCGTACGTCGTTGGGCATTAATTTGATATATTAGGATTAGGCCGTTTAATAGCTCGAGGAGAGGATAAACGGGAGGGAAACACTTATTCTTTTTGAGGCTTCTGGGGGTTGTTTGAGGCATATAGATCCACATGTACAAGTTGTGGACCACTTTACCGTAAAACCAGCAACCTGATCATTTCCAGCACGAATGGAGGCACGAGCCAATCATACTCATATATGTAGAACGTACACTGCTAGACTCTCGTGGTCCCGTGGCCCTAACAAATCCACACCTTTCGAAAAATTGCTGACCATCAACAGCTAAGGAGAAATAGCAGCCATCCATCTTTCCAATCCTCCCAATATCGCCATCCAATCAATGACCAGATCAGCCCAGCTATAGAAAAAAGCAAAAACCAAATCCCCCCCCCAAAAAAAAAACCTTTTGAACACTACACTCAATCATTATTATAGACCCAATCCCTCTTTTCTTACGCTAGATAAATCAACCTATCGGTATTTGGCGTAATAGATCTATACTAGAGCTCAATATTATTCACACATCTACCCGCAATCCCATAGAAAGCTAGTAGAGAGTAAGAACATGAAAAACACACACACACATACACACACACACACTTAAAGCTAGAATTAACTTTCAAGCTTGTGCAACTGGGTTCCTATTCAGTTGCGGATACTGGCTGTTGACTACAAACCCATAATGTAGCTTTGCAGCTTGGCTGTTCACCGTTCTATGGAGTCTCACTTAGTCTTCAAAGTTCAATATGCATATATTTCATAGTTCAGACTAGATACGTATCTTCTCTACCACGTACCGCACAAACTAATCAAGCCCAAATACTCGGACCGACCGAAACGAAACACACGGGGAAAGAAAGAAAACCTCTATTCTTCCGCTAAAAGAATATTTTTAATGCTTCTAATCACCGCATCTGTAACTCCATATGCTGCAGCAGCTAGCAGACGATCTGGTTTTTGATATAAAAAGCACCACGCACGCGGACGACTATCTAACCCACCCCACAGCTCAATCACCGGTGAACCGCACATACAAGCGTAAATCCACCCCTAGTAGCTCACCCTTCAACCGCCCGCCCGCCCAAACACATTCCCCCTCTCATACTTCTTCTTCCGCTCCTTTGACGGGCTCCTATTCCCGCGCACCTGCCTCGGCGTCGTTGTAGTCGTCGTCGTCGCCACAGCATTGCTCGTCGTCGCCGTCCCCCTGCCCCTCTGCTCCCCCCCGGATTCCCGCTGATCCTCCCGCTGCCTCTTGTACACCTCCTGCTTCACCACGCCCTCCAGCCACTCCACAATCTCGGGCTTTTCGGCGAGGACGGAGAAGGGCCGCAGGGAGCACTCGGGGCAGATGTTGTCGGGCCAGCGGTGCGTCGTCTGGTCGACTGCTTCGTCGGTGTGGATCTTGTAGTTGCACTCGGTGGAGTTTGCGGAGTAGGCTGTGACGTGGTGGCCGCAGCAGTAGTGGACTTTGTTGGGGATGCACATGGTGGTGGTGGTGGGGTTTTATAAAAGTTTCTTGTTCTTCTTGTTTCTGTTCTTGGGGAGGTTGTGGTTGGGCGTAGAGAGTCTGAAGTGTGTTTTTATGTAGATGCTGGAGTTGACTTGAAAGATATTGTGGAGGGGCTCTGGTGGTTAGAGGGGAAGGCTTGTAAGTATGTCGTTTTGAAAGAATGGTAGAGGGCAGCTGGTTGTGGCAAGAAGGCTCAGACTGTGGTGTAATTGAAAGCTTTGTAATAGTATACGTGCGCGGGCTCAGGCAAGTTGAGTGAGTACTAGTTGTTTGCACGATGGTCAGCACACCTGTCCACAAACACCAAACCAAAGCTTAAAGTGAAATCCAGTACCAGAATCCACTCTAGTTCTCACGAGTGACTATCCATGAACTAAACCAAACGTTTCCCACCCCCCACGCGAGCCCTTTTTTGTTTGATTTGTTGATTATTAATTCCCCCAGCACACATGCAGTACCAAGTATCGCAGGAGCACTGTCATTCGATACAGAACAGGTTACAGCTGGATCAAGCTAAACAGGGACAGAGATCTGTGGCAAAGGCCACGGTTGATTGGTCGGCGGGGGGCAAGGGGCTAAGCCTGTCACGGCCAGATGTAGTAACTAGACTAGACACCACCTCTCTTTTGTGCTAGCGTCGCAACACTAGCACTGGAGCATCATGGCATGTCACTCGGGCACTGGATTTTTGCTTGTGCGCTCAAGGCAACGCAACGCACGATAAGATAAGCTCTGCTTTACTGACCGACACCTTGACTGACACCGCGCTGAGCTCAGACATGACAACAACGGCCAGTCAGGTACGGATTCTCCCTAGCGACATGATGTAGCTCTCCCTTGGCAGCGGAATGGACTGCACGCAGGAAAAGTATTGCCAACTGTCGTCGTGCTTGCTGTATGGAGAGAGTATTGCCCCTACTACTGCACTTGCGCTGGGTGACCTTTTTTTGCTTTCTCCTCTTCCTCCTCCTGTATTCACTTCATGGTCTCAGACCTCGTACATACAAGCTCGAGCCCCACGCGCGCAAGCAAGTGCTAATATATACCCGATACTCTAGAGTACTACGATTTGATTAGGAGAAGAAGGAATTCCCCAGGGGGATTTACATGTAGACTAAGTTAGTGTAGCACATAGGGCAGACATGTACTCTATAGTTCTGCACAGCCAGACCAGCGACAACTGAAACACCGCTCGCGACAATTAGATCGCCCCACCCCAGCAACCTCCGCCCGATATTTCCCCCGAATTTCGAATCGATTAACACAGTCGAGTATCCACCTGCATCATCGCTGTTCCACCTTTTCTCCCCGAGCAGAGTAGTCAATTCAACCTCCTCCCAACATGTGCACCTACCCTCCTACCTATCGCCAATCCCCGCCCCCCTTCCTCACCGCTCATCCATCTGGACCGCATCGGGACCATACCCACAGAGCATTCATAGAGCAGAGCACATCATAGCAACCCACACACGTGCTCCATTACCGTTTTATCTGTCTCTCTCACCAGGTTCCGTATACGCACGCCATTGCTTGTGGGCCCCACACCCAAATGCTCGATCCTGGGAAAATATAAAGTTTACGGAGATCACAGATTCTCACTGTCGCACGATCCTGCCCTATCGCCCCACCCCCCATCCCCCCGAGTACTGTCTGCATACATGTACATATATCGATCTATGTCTGGGTTGTGGCCGGTCCGCCGCCGGTCCTGCAGATAGGTCACAGGAGACACAAAGTGTTACGAGAAACAATGGGACATTTTTTTTTTTCATGTTTCTGTTTCTGATTTCTGATTCTGTGTTGCAACTGCAGTTGCACATGCAACACACATACCGTACCTGCAGTGCGCACAACGAAAAAAGAGTGTCAGAAATAAGAAACACCTCATCTGAAGCAACGGCTTCAATTCTATCCGCAGAAAAAGTCGATATGAGATGTTTCACGGGCTAATTCCTCCGAAACAGAAACAACGTTCCCACCACACATTGTTTCTTTTTTTCTTTTCTGTTCACTAATTCAAACTGACCCCCACATACACCGCTAGGCCATATACACACACAGTAATAATGCTCGCAGGGTTAGGGTTGTTGTCAGCTTAAAACCTGCTTTGCTTACTAATCACAACTCAACTACGAGGGAAATCGAAACCCGGTAAGTGATTTCGGGAAGCTTTAAACCCAAGAGGAACATACGCGCTGAGACGTTCAGTTTCCCCCCCCATAACTCACAATTTCCGCCAGCTCCACCCCGTAATCCACTAATAGACCACCGCATAAACATCTGAGGAGCCATGGGTGACGATAACGAGGATAAAGATGTGCTGGCAGCTCTCGATAAGGAGGCTTCTGAATACTTGAAGGTATGTAGTATACCACCCCTCCCCCTCCCCCAACCCCAACCCCGCGATGAGTGTTTGTGGCGGGGAAGAAGAAGGGGTGGAGGAATAGGAGGTTCTTCTCTCTTTTCATAAGCTCGGATTGCTGATGCTGCTAGTGAACAGGACGCAGAGATATCTCGTATGGCCCTCCCCCCTACCGGCAATTTCCAGCAATAGCTTGGAGCGCAAGTACTGACAAGAGTTACCCCCCCACAGGAATCCTAAATGCCTTCAAACTCGACGCGTAAGACCCCCTCTCCCCCTTTATCCCCTCCCTCACCACAATTCACCAGAGAGAAAAACTAACGAACCCACCCACCCCCGGCCCCACAACAGCTATGCCATCCTCGACCTCAAGCCCGGCGTGCCCGAATCCGACATCAAAGCGCAATACCGGCGCATCTCTCTGCTGATCCATCCGGACAAGACGTCCAACCCGCAGGCGCCCGACGCCTTTGACCGGCTCAAGAAGGCGCAGGACGTGCTGATGGACGAGAAGCTGCGCGAGCGGCTGGACGAGGCCATCGCCGACGCGCGCATGCTGCTGATCCGCGAGAAGAAGTGGACCGTCGACAACCCGGAGCTTGTCACGGACGAGTTTGCCGTCGAGTGGCGCGAGAAGACGAAGCACGTGCTGATCGACAACGAGCTGCGCAAGCGCAAGCAGCTCAAGGCGCAGATGGCCGAGGAGGGCCGCGAGAAGCGCAAGGTGGAGGAGGAGATGGATGCGAGGAAGAGGAAGAGGGAGAGTGAGGTTGCGTGGGAGGAGACGAGGGACCAGAGGATCAATAGCTGGAGGGACTTTAAGACGAAGGGGGAGAAGGAGAGGTCTAAGAAGAAGAAGAAGATGGCGCCGATCGGGTAGTTTGGCGGGGAAAGAAGGGTTTGGGGGGGGGGGGGTAATGGCTGTTTCTTCTTCTTCTTTGTGCTTTTTTTCGCTCTTTCTTTGTCTTTTGGTTTGGTTGGGCTCTCTCTCTCTTGCTGCTGTGCGTGCTGGTTCGGGTTTCCGTGGTATTCTTCTTCCTGTATTTTCTTTCCTTTTTATTTACCATCTCCCTTTCTCTCTTCAGACAATAGTTAGAGTAGGCGGCGGTGCGGGCCATATCGTGAGTGCGCGGGGACCCAAAGTAAACTACCGCTCCTCTCCTCATCATCATCACAACTCTAGAATAAGCTTAAATAAACCGTCATATCCAATGTCATCACAATAATATAAGCAAGCAAGCAAAGGGGGGTGCACAGTTGTCCATTTGACCAGCAGCTGAAACTATCATTAGAGCTACATGTATTAGACATCAGACCATATATATACGTATTGTATACCATGCAAGACGTACTTGAACCAGTTGCTGTATCAACATGTGTCTATCCATCCATTTATCTACTCCATCGTACATCCTGCATCCCATCTCATCTAGAGTACATGTAGCTATATCTTACGTAGGGTCAGTCTGTATCATGCAATGTCAAGCCATCATGCTATTGGACCGGACAATAATAAACCCCAACCTTACTTGTACTGCATACGTAGTACATATGGGGCTACTACTTAGCAACTGTCCTTATTTACGCCGACCCAAAATAAGGCTGCGCACTGCCGGCCGGGTGACGACCACATACCCTACTTCTTACTCTGCCACATACACAGTCAGGCGCCCGACGATCACGATAGCTAGCACCTAATTATGCTTAAGCTTTCGGTCCCATAACGGATATCTTCTTTTCCCTCCCCGTCACTAATCGAGAAAAAAGCACAGAAGGTTTCAAATTCAAAACTCCAATATTCCAATTCCCTAGGAGATGTCTTCACCCTGTGAAGAAGCAGCAGAAGAAGAGCCAAAAGAAAAGGCTGGGCCGCGCATCGATCATGCAGATGACAAGAACCAGTACCAAGAACCACCACGCCCCCATCCTTTATCCTACATCCTACCAACATCGCGCAGTAGAACAATACATACAGACAACCCAGAAGAAGGAAGAGAACTAGAAAAGAAGCGAATGTAATTAAAGAAAAGGAGGAAGAATGAGAAAGTAGATGCATATATACTTATGCTTGAAATCAAGAAAGAAAAGAAAAAAAAGGTAAGAGAGAAATATTCAAGTCCATTTAAAGAAGTACAAGAAGAAGAAACCCAATAAAGAGAAAGAAAGAAAGAAAAATGGAAGAAAATAATAACCTTAAACCCCCATAATAGCCAGTCCATAAAGTTGAATCTCAGCCAACTGGCGGTAACATACAAGACTTGGGCAAAACTAAGGAAATCTTGAAAATAATTTAACACGAAGAAAAAGAAGTGCCCTCGATATCATACCCCTCCCTCCCTCTCGCCATTAACACTCCCTTTTGTACCCCCAACCCCTTTATTGCCGATTCCCATTGTAGGTTAACGACCCAGTGAAATAGGAAATAAACACATCAAGAGAAAACTAAATCAGAGAAAAGAAAAAGAACAAAAACGATAACAGCAACTCCCGCTATAATCGTACAATATTCAGGATCCTATCCGTCCGCTATTACCACCAATCGCATGATTTCCCTCTGCCCTCTCTCCCTTCCGAAGAAACGCATTTATGGCCGAAATGTAAGTGCGTGGGGTCTCCTTGCTCCCCGGTTGCTTCTTCAAGGTTGACAGGCTGGCTCACGTCCCGAATATCCTATTATTACCGCACCCGTTTTCGTTCGTCTGGACTTATTACTACGGCTGGTAATAATGTCCAACACCAACCAGTCACGCTGTAAGGTTCATCTCTTGGTGCTCCCGGCCGCAGTTCCATTCGGGCATTTCTCCCGCGTGCGTAGATTGGATGGGGCTGACAAAGTAGGCATGCGTCCCGGGAAGGAAAACTCAGTGACTGCTGACCCATGCAAAGATCCACCTCTTCCCGTACCGGTAGGTTCTCGTTTCCTACTTCTTTCTCCTTGTTTCCTCTTGGTCCAAAACAATTCACCCAGGAACCAACACAAACCCAGCGCTCACCTACTATTTCCCCAATATCCCCAACCAAAGTTAATAAACCCCCAAAAGCCACAATATCAACACCACAACCCACTAAGCGCCTTTCCCAGATTGACAAAAATTGAAAAAATTAACAAAAACTCAGAACGAAGACCAGCCGGTACTGGTATCTTTGGGGGGTCGCGGCCCGGGGTCACCAAATGTCATTCTAGCATCTCAT
Source organism: Morchella eximia (assembly GCA_024713935.1). Taxonomy (NCBI): domain Eukaryota; kingdom Fungi; phylum Ascomycota; class Pezizomycetes; order Pezizales; family Morchellaceae; genus Morchella; species Morchella eximia. Next base: position 767,313 of record JAMGZG010000002.1, read on the forward strand.
GGACATCTATCCGTTCACGTCTTGGTGTGCTGCTGTCCGATTGTTGTCTATCGCTTGAGGCATTCAAATGACTCCTATCCCAATCATTCCCATTCGACTCCACTCTTTTCAGCTGTAAGGGTGGCAGTTGAAGATTAATTGGGGGTTCCGAATTCTCATATACAGTCCCTGTTGAGACTGGGGAAACTGGTCGCCGGACAGGAGGGAACCCTGGAGATGGGGCAGAAGCGTTGGCGTACTGGGCTAGAGAAGGGAAATCGGATTGCATCGTTCTTGGGCGTGAATCGATTGGCGAGCGCAGGGCCATGTGCGGATGGAGCGAGTACGGCGATTGTGGGCCTGAAGGCTCGCCTTGAAGTCGCTGTTGTGAGGGACCCATGAATGGTGGCGATGAAATCGGAGGGATGGAGTGGCCCGGTGTGTAAACCCGTTCTTGGTTTTGATATGGAGCTGGTTGGTTGTTGAATTGAAGTGGAGGCGGGATGCCAGTTGATAGAGAAAAAATGACAACCACAAAGAAGACACTTGTCTTTGCAAGATTTATCTGGACCCGAGTACGAAGATAGCGTCCATCTGGATGACGCAGATGTAGAGTTTCCTGCAAATCCTTTGATCCCTGGATGGCAGATGGTATGTCACTTTGAGTAACATTCTGAATGGCGGCGTAAACAGAATGTGACGATAAAGGCGGCAGGTAATTTGGTCCTCTCTCAGACATCTCCTCCTGTATCCTCCTAGAAAGACGATATAACTTATCCCTATCGTTTGAAAGAACAATATCAAACAGACTCCGAACACCATTCAACTCAGCGGCGGTATATCCAAGGAGTTCATGCACACTTTGTGTCGACTTTGCAACAACTAGATCAGTCGTGAGGTATGCAATTGCATTTGGAACCGGCGACGGTAAATTAAACCTAGGGGTTATGGGGGAAGGCCTGTCATCGAAATAGCCCCCATTTTGGCCGCCTAATGTTTCCTCACGAGGTGTGAGTGAGGCTCTCCTGAATCGGGAGTCATTTGACTGCGATTTCAACACACGATGAGTACCTGCCCGATATGGCGCCGTAATCGCAGTAGGCGATGAAAGAGGTGAAACAACATTCTCTGCTCTGTGGGATTGTATTGAGCCAATTTGCCCGACCTCGAAGCTGTGAGTTCTTTCATCCCGCAATCTTGGCCTACCACGTTTCTTATGTTGTACATCCCTACAGCTGTCCTAAAACACAGTTAGTCCCACATATCTCTCTCTTTTTTTTGCGTCTCGAGATTGATACATACCTGCTTGCCAAGACTGACACATCGAGGGCAAGGTCGTCGAACTAGTGCGCCACTTAAGTTAGCATCTTCACCAAGTATCACTCAACCCCTCAAAACCGAAACCGTTACATAACAACGTAGTGGAACAAGCATCGGCTAAGGTTCTGCACCTCGAGTCATGTGACGCCAAGTGACAAATACCCCTGACACATCTCGCGTGCCAGCCAGATAGCCAGAATGGGGAATCAAGGTAAAATCGGTGGGAGAAATTAAAAATCAGGGAAACGTGAAGATAGCGGCTCGCTGGCCGATAAGAAATTAGGGAAACGGAACAAAAAGATTTGGGGATAGAGAGATGAGTGAAATTCCCATCCCGCATAATTAATCAAGCGGATAAAGTCCCCCCTGAATTCAATTATCGGATGAACACATGGGGTAACCGCCGATATCCCGAGGGCAACTCTCACTCTCGATCTCAATTTCACTCTGTGCCTGAAACGGCAAGACTCTCCCAGAAAATAGAGTTCGCCGGAAAGCGACAGCAAGCAACACAACAAAGTAGGTCACGCCGAGGCCCCGGGTCCGGAAAAAAAATACCAAATGTTCCTCCCAGCGAAACACGAGATTTCTGGCCAAAACAAGAAAATAAAATAAAAATTGGGTGGGGGATCCAATGGGGAGAAGGAAATATTCATTGAAAATGCCCGAACGTACCATCACAGGCCAAATGTGCCTTTTTGCAATTGACGCATGCAGAGGCCACATGCGACTTTGTTCGTCTAGGAAGTTGTGGTGGTAGGAATGACGGCTGCGTAGCAAATGGTGACCGTTGACTTCCCGGAGCTGTTGCGGAGATTTGTGTCAGGTGGGAATACGAATTATCCCCATTGTTGGTGGACGGAAACGGCGCAGGAAACTTTTCGTTCTCTGAGGATGAGTTTGTTGTCGCACTGACTGGTCCTTGCAGATGGTGCTGGTGTTCGTGGGAGTAAGCAAGCTGTTCCTGAGCTCGCCCTTGCATGCCCTGTGTATCGTAGGGTAGAGTTACTGGGTTAGAAGGTCTTCGTCGAGCATCCTGCTGCTTAGGAGACAATGGATTGATGGGAGGAGGGGAATGCGACATTGGCGGAGAAGGATAGGGCACCGTATGAGCTGGTCGTGAGGCTCCAGGGCGGGCCGGGCCCAGGTCGAGAGAAAACCTAGCTAAATCGTGTGATATGGATCGACGTTCTCCGAACGAAGAATATACCGGTGGAGGTCGGGGGGAAGAGGATTGCATGGGAGCTTGCATATAGGTAGGAGGTAAGTAGATAGAAAGAAAGTACTTTTTTTTTCCTTCTTCACTTTTTGTTTCTGTTTTTCTTTTCTTTTTCTTTCCCTTTTTCTTATTATTTTTTTTTCTCTCCCTCAGATCAGAGAACGGAAACGGTCGTAATAATAAATTTCAAAGACGGCAGTTTCTGATGCTAATCGAGAAGCAGGAGTGACAGGGCGACGGGTATAGTAAGAGACCTCAGCATGGACGCAAGAGAAAAGAGATGAGATCAACAAGCTGGTTGGTAACGTATGTAACAGAGTGCGGGTTTAGTCGGTAGCGAAAAGCAGGGAGATTTGGCTCAGGAGGGTGTGGAGTCTGATGAGGAACATGTGAGCATACATATAACGTTCGCCTTCGCTCCGCATCTCAGTCAACCGTGCCTGGACAAACCAGGAGCGACACACATACCTAACATGCGAAGGGAAAAGGGAAAAGATTATCAAGACACAAAAAGAGAAATTTCGAATAGGTGGAGTGGGCCGGTAGTAATAAGGTAGTGGCGGAGGATGGATGGATGGATGGAAGGATGATGGCGCGTAAAATTGAAATTGACTTTGAAGATGAAAAGTCTAGCGTTGCTTTTTTAGTCTCCGACGAGAAAAGGTCCTAACAAGGAGAATTTATGGGGGTGGGATTTGAGATTTGGGATTGGCCGTTTGGGGGTGCGAGAAGGGATGGGTAATAGAGCTAGAGTAGATAGGTAAGGAATAATTCGAGTTGTCCACCACAATAGCAACGACGGCGCAGTAGTCAGGATTCAAGAAATAGGCAACAAGAGTAAAACTAGGCCCGGACTACCTACCTACAGTTCAACGGAACAAAGCGGGCGGGCGGAGAGGGTGCGAGAGAGGTAGTGGGGGGTGGAGGGTGGAGGGTGGAATATAGATGAAGGGACGTGTGAGACTAGGTATGTCAGGCAGAAGGATTAACTGGGGGGGGGAAGATGAAAAGGATGTGGTGATGGGACCAGGGAAATGGAATTCGAAAGCTAACGAGCGAGCTGCAATTAATTGACGTCCTCTGATCTCCAGCTAATCAATCAATGGGAGAAAAGGAGGACAACAATAATGTTAGAAGCAAAGAGGTACCGATTCGAATGGGAAAAGAAAATGGGAAAAGAAAACAGGATGAGGATAGGACAGACACGATGAGATAGGATAGGTGGTTCATAGGATGAGGAGAGTCGAAGGATACCCAATATGATTCTATCGTCATCTATCACTCTTACCTCAATCAGCACGCAGGTAGGTAAGCGTTCTCATCACAATCAGTCCTGTCAGCACCCACAACGAAGTAATAAGCACTGGCTGTTTTCTCCCTCGGCCTCTCTCAACGTAGCTCTTTTTCTCTAGGTCTCTCCTCTCTCTCTTCGTTACGATATCGGAAGCAGTTTAGCTCCTGCTGTTCGTTGATGGTCGTTGGCGACAAGACTTGCAGGCAACCGACGCTGTCCCCGGCTGCACTTCATTGACTTCACCCTAAACCTGGCCTATCATTGTCCCCCCGCAAATCTATCGACCAGTTGGACACTAATTTTTGCGTGTCGGAGCTACCCCGTGTGTGCGTGCGGTGTGTCTGTATGTGTGTGTGTGTGCGCAGAAATCGTTCAGGCTTCTACTTTACCCTCCTTTGACTCTATGGTATAATACCTGTTGTTGATATGTGTACTCTTTGGGGACGTAATAAAATGTATCACACTACACTACTACCAAGTATGTACTCAGGCAGTGGCGCCAACTCTTGGAGGAACGTCCTTGTAGTTTACTCCCTACCTTACAGGCTACCTTGTTTGCCTAGGTGAGTACTTTACGGTGTTACCTACAAAGAGTGCCTAGAACATTTGATATCCGCTAATGAGACTTCTTGCCCCCCTCCCTCTATCTACCTATCTTCTCTGATATCCCTCAATCCTGAATCAAGATGTCACGAAATGTGTAGTGTTATCGTATGAAAATAAAACAAACACAAAACAATAAACGTACTCGAAACAAAAGATACTAGCCCAGTATGTACACGGGGGCTGAGGATAATGGATGTGGATGATAGAGGTGGAGGAGCAGGGGAATCAGGAGGAGCAGGAGGAGAAGAAGAACCAGAAGAAGAATCAGCAGAAGAAAAGAAAGAATACCCCTTCGAACTGGATCGAGATTCAGCAGAATGAGTGTAGCAACGGGCTGCGTGGGATGACACAGTTAGCGTGTGCTATTGGAGCCGGAAGTCAGGCAGAGAAAACAAAACAAATCAACGATCGACGGCTTGAGAGATTAGCGGACGACACAGTTGGCACAATAAGGCCGGCGTATGAGGAAGGAAAAAGAAAGGAAAATGGAGGATCAGGGCTCAGTCAGTCAGTGTCAGTGATTCACTGTGTCTGGGTACATACTCTCCACGGGTAGTAGTTAGCGTACTAGTGATGAGGAATGCCCCAGAAAGGAAACAAGACTAAGCCAACTAACAAAACTAGCCAGACGGAATAGACGATCGCTTTTTTCTTGTCAACCATCGCTACCACCGAATGAATTCTCCGTTGCCAGTCGGGTGATCCCTGAGCGCATTTGCAAAAGGGTCACAGCTCACCCACGGTATGAGATTATGATATTTGGGAGGGGGGGGGGGAGAGTGGAGGTCTCTAGCCCCAGTCAGGCTGTCCCCGATTGGAAACAGACGCAACAGCGGGAGATGGGATGTCGTTGTGACGAATTGGCAAAGCTACTACAGCCCTACGATACACAGCTACTGACTGAATCTGACATTCCGAAACAGGACGGACTTATTCCCGGTGTTGGTGTGTCTTTAAGAAGTCGTGACTCGTAACGACAGACCTTATCATTTGTTGGATCTTCCTCAACGTACCGGCAGAACATCAAAAACGGGCTGTGGTCGAGCAAAAAAGGCTTGGAGAACATGAAGGAAAGGATTGAGGGAAAAAAGGAAAGTGAAAAGACCAGATGCAATTCAACCCAGTAGATCATTTGATCCCTATTCGCTTTCCCAAATTCCCCATTTCTTCATTCCCCTTCATCTTCCTCTGCTTACGTTTCTGCCTCTCTTTTTGCCTTATAAATTCTCCCATCATTCGGAAGACGTCTACAGATCCCGAATGGCTATATATTAGACATATTAGAGCACGGCCGGCCGGGACTACGGACAGAGCCTCAGTGAAAGATGAATATAACCCAACAACCTCGGGGTGGTGGTGAGGGTACCCGAGGTTCAAGTAGGGTGTAGAGTACTGCATACATGTATGTACGTAAATACTCCGTACTGAGCAAGGGTTTATTGAAGGCTTATGTAAAAGGATACGTCCATCCAAGCTTTACGAGTTTCTATCTGACATGTGAGACATCAGAAAAGAACGAATTTACAGTTTACCATACCCCATCATATCCCTTCAAGTGCACCCCAATGTAATCAAGAGTTTCGTATAAAAACCGTATATAACACCGAACACTGCAGGAGATGAGGACGGATGAACCATATGAAGCGACATGAGAGTATCATATCAGCGACGATCATCATATCCGATCGCTTACCTCTTGCCGTGACATTTATGCGCTTTTGACCATACGCGGGCAAAAAGAGGTTGCGCTACGGAGGTTTGATGAAATAGAAGACCTCCACCCCGAGACTTTATGTGCACCCTCATGTGCCCGCTCTACTCTACAACGGGGAAGAGCCAGCCTAACGCCGAAAGCTCAGGCAAAAGCTCAGGCGAAATGCCCTTTTCCTGTGATATGCTCCGCTTTCAACGCGCTCTCGGATCGGAATCGTGAGCCTATCGTTTCCGAAGCCCTCTCCCCGAAACTCTTTCGGTACCGAACCCGGACCCAGGTTAATCCTGGGTGAAATGAATGGCAAAGTTCTGTCTCAGTTGAGAATTTCCATTACGACACACTGGTACATACCAGTAACAAGGGCTCGGTCTCTTTTTTTTTTTTTTGCTTTTCCTTTCTTTTTTTTTCCCTTTCCTTTTTTCCTTACCTTTATTTCCCCCCCTTCTTATTTCCTACATGTATTCACCCATGATCATCATATCACTCATATCGCTCATATATTTATGCAGGAACTCAAAGTCTTTAATTCCTAGTTCTCGCTAAACTGTGTAAATTATCGAAAAGAGTCTTAATTAACAGTCGATCATTTCCCCAGTTTCGGAACGATATAATCCGAGCACGCGAAGGGTCATATATACGCGCGTCTGTGTTTCTGTGTCTGTGTGAGTATCGGCAGAACGAAACATGATATCGAAAGGTCAATTGTGATACTCGTATGGATTAAGCAAGATCAATTGTTTCCTGTCCTTGTCTTTCGTGCCCTGCTGCTTGCCAGAGGAGAGCACTACTTCATTCCTCGAAAAATACTGTTCACGGACCCTTTAAAAGGCGAACCAGCGGTGTAGAGCACCTGCTGCGAACCAACTGCAAGGGGCTCTTCTCGGGGATGTCATCTTTGATTTCTTTTTAATTCTCATGATTTTACCCGCTTCTGGAATTTATTCGCTCGTGTTTTTATGGACGATTTTGTACCAATTTTTCCGTCAACGACTTTTTCTTTTCTTTTTCCATAGGGTTCAAAATTGCAGGACGAAGAAAGAGCATGGAGTGGAAGCATGGCAGCGGGGCCCTCTAGTATCTACCGCTATCGCAGCGGGTTCGCCTATGAGGTTGAGTATGTAGGTCACAATTGGGGGGAAGAGAGCAAGGATAAGGTGGTTTCAAGCTTTAACGCTCCCGCTCTGGAGTAGTCAATCTTACCGGCCTTCGCTAAGTTACTAGTACAACGTACTATGTACGCACTGCAATGAAGATAGAGTCCGCTATATAACCATTAGGCTGGGAAAGGTGTAGAGTGGAGCAGGTACCTAGGTACATTTAGGTATGTAGTGTAAGGCACTCTACATCCCACACCGCGGTCGGTCGTTGCCGACGACAAGACAGACAACCGGTGTATTTCAACTTCTGCTGCTAGAGTACTCTACCGATGCACACCCATCCATCCATCCATCCATCCATCCATCTTTGCCCCGCAGTTTGCCCATGGCAAGCTTAGGTTGGGGGAACCCAATGAAGAGGGACGGAAAATTCACATGCTTATCAGCCTAGGCTTTGGTTTAGTTCCTTGGGTAGACTTCGTTGAAGCCCCGAAGGACGGACGGACGTTAACTGTTGGTCGTTGATGTTGCTGTTGGTTGAGGTCTTACTAGCACCGTATCTTGAACGAATGTGGTATGTAAGTTATTCAAGTACCCTTTGAGGTGAAGATCCGTAACTTAGATTGCACCTCTCCCTCTTTACTCTTTACTGTACCTGGACATAGTATTCAGGTAAACCAGTAATTGTTCCGAGCCCGCTACCAGAGTTCGCTTCATATAGCCGAAAACCACCAGATAGCTAATATAAGAGGGAATTGAGGTATCGGTCAGCAAGCAAAGCGAGTCTCCTCCAATAGCGTCAACAGCTGGCACTTCCCTTTCCCTGGTAGAGTAGCGCTGCTTGGGATTATGATAGGACCAGAGATAGGACATGTGTGTATGTATGTAGGTACTCTACATATAGGTACCTACATACATAGGGCAGGGTCTGAGAGTGGGGAACTATTTGAAGCAAGAGATTACGGGTAGGGTAGTATGTTAGTGAGGTCTTGATCCTCCTTCCTTCCCTACCTTACTACCCTGGACCGTACCTCTGCTTGCTCTGGGTTTTGGGTGGCAGCACATCTCTCGGAGACACAAAATGATGGTTACGCATCAATCAATACCCGAAACCGTTCCCGTCCCAGCATCCTCCCCTCCCCCATTGCGACATGTGTGGGGAAAGGGAAAAAAAGGTGGCATGATCAGCCCGAATACCTAAAGGGAAGAAAGAAGGGAAGGAAAAAGAAAAGAAAAAAACAAGAAACAAAAGAGATACCATGGCCAAGGGAATTTGAACGTAAGCAGAGATAGCAGCCTTCCTGATGGCCACCAAGAAAAAAACGCCGCCGTTCATCTAGACCCCACCCTCCGTAGGGGTTCTTGTTCCCTCAAGCCGCCGGCGGAAAAAAAAAAAGGAAAAAAAAAAAAGGTTTCCATTAATTAATTCATCTGGGAATAAAATTTCTCCGCGGCTTTTTGCCCGATGTTCTAGTCCACCATCTGAGCCTCGTGCATTTTAGGTTCCTCGCCTTCGTCGACTGCATGCTCTACATGATGCTGCTCTTCCTCTCTGTCTCGTGGCTACCCAGCTCAGCTGGGCAAAATAATAATAATAATAATAATAATAATAAAAAAACTGGGTCCTGGGAATTGATACCACCCCCAGTACCGGTGTATGGAGATGGCAGGGAGATAGTGACAACCATGATTCGTTATCTTTTTTTTTGCTCAGAATGCACTTCTTTGGGCTAGGAGATAAACTAAACATAGGGCTCATCTAATTGGGGATCTATCTGGGTTGGGAATCGAATTTCCCACCTTCCCCCGTGAAATATTTTGCTCGGGGGTGTTCGGACACCTACACTTCACTTACTCATGGAGGTACAGACAACAGTACATAGATACAGGTATCTAGACATACGTACATGTGTACCATTTGCACAAGAAGATTCCCTCTGGGCCAGTACCTCAAGCCCGTTGTCACTACATGTTCTCCTTCGTGTCACGTACCGTGTGCCCAATTCAGGGTTTCATCTCAACATATCAGTCCAGTCGTCCAAGTTGATAGGTATTTATCGCACAGCACGTACAACCCACACACAAAAATGTCTTACATTATCGCTAGCACACGATCCGAGATCGAATTTCCAGAGTAAATAAGGTGGGCTGTGGTGGGTGGTGGTGGGTGGTGGCGGAGGTTACCACACATATTGACTGGCTTATGATGGCTAGCTACATACGAACATGGACTTACATACATATCACAACTTCACAACCACGTCTGAGTAGGTACCTACACCTTACCTAGACTCCCCTGCTTCGGCGGAAGGAAGCATGTCTCCTCTCCTGATCCGCGAAAAAAGCAAAAAAAATATTCACCCCCATTACACGCCGAATATGTATCGTCATCATTAGGAGGAGCCATCCAATACACCTCCTCAAACTACCTATATTACAAAGAGAGCAAAGGATTGCCTTAACCATCAATCATTCAGTCACTACTCTCCCCCGATGTGGCTTTGTGATGTTTGGAAATGTGGACCCCCGGAGGTCTCAAAATTTCCACACCCAACTCCCGGAACTCCGCCGCTCGGAGACTTGGAGATCACAGGGCGGCCCGGAAGTTGGCGGCATGTTATCCAGGATCTAGTCTGCTGTCAACTAAAAGCGGGAAAAAAGAAAGGAAGAAAATAGAAAAGGCACCCCTTGAACCATATTATTGCTCATATGTAAGAGAATAATGTTTCCCATAGAAACAAAATAAAAAAAATATATATATAAAAAAAAAGACAAACCAGAGCGGGGAGCCGGCGGCGACGGGAGGGAGGAAAAAGGGTAGGAACCCTTTTTTCACCTCTGATCATCACGGGGAAGGATCTGGGGAATCCCGGGTTATGTTATTGTCTCTCCCTGATCCTTCCTCTGCGTTATGATGATTTCCGTCCACCGGCACCCCCTCATACAGAAAAATTTCATGAAAATTCACTCACAGATTGAGGATTGTGGAGAGGGACAGACTGAAACAGACCCAGCTTGTGCCGCGACGAATATGTGCGAAGATCTTCTTTTTTTCGCAATCGGTTCCTCGGCTCGAATTACTTTTGAACACTCCCCTCGCGCTCCCCTTCCTCTATCCGTGAGGTGGCTACCACCGGAATGTGTCGAAAAGGCTGTTGAAAAAAACCCGGACCCATTTATCGTCTTTTTTTCTTCCCAATGATAACATTTACGTACGTGCAGCCAGAGAAAAAAATCATATTTATCCTTCTTCGCTGCAAAGAGCGGAGGACGGGATCAGGGAGAAAGGGAGAGAGGAACAGAAAGAAGAAAAAATAAAACGAGTTGCTGGCAATCATATGAGATTTACGGTCAAGCGTGTAAAGATCAAGTTGGAAAGCCAGGCTACCGGCAATGTCTATCGTGGCCACATCTTAATTGGTGTGACCGAGAATCATATTCTCATTGCCATACGCTTGCCACAGGAGTGATCTTTGCACACCGCAGCCTAGGCCTTGATAGCACAGGGTGATATGATATATACTAGGTTGAGTTGGTTGCAAGGGATTTGAGATAGAAACCCCAGACTTTTCTTTGCGGGAACAAAACGTGGCCAAGAAATCTTCCGAGCATACACGTTACATGGTTGGGCGAGGGAAGGTACAAGTAGTTTGTCCTCTACATGCTACTAGGGGACTGCTGTGGGTAAGGGGCATATTTGGTCTCGCTAATGCGCAAGGTAGATCAGGCGGTACGAGGGGGATCGGTGTAAAAAAGATACTCCCTCGCAGTATGGAAACTGGAATTGATACATGAAGTGAATAGGTAGGAGAACTTGCAACTGATATCGGGTAAAATGGCTTCCGCAGGAGGGATGAGGACAATAGCACAATTGTGATCACACTGTGAGGTACGAATAGGAGGATATCCAGAGGAAAAAATAAATAAAATTCGCAAATAGAGGTCCAATTGCAAGCATCAAATTCAAAGGAAAAAATTACGCTGCATAAACTAAGAATACACGACCAACTAGATATTTAGTTGTCATAATCACAATCTGCTCTCAATCGAAGACATGTTGTCTTCTCCGACACTCCACTCAGGCCAGACTGAGATCAAATCGAGCCAAGTCAGTAACAAGATCATCAAAAACTCGTGGCGGAAGGACAGATTCGTTCAACACATACCGTATTTTAGCGCTTCCCATAGGCTCCTACACAACAACACACAATTGTGGTCAGCAAGTTGAATCTCTCTCTCTCTCTCTCTCTCCCCCTCTCTCCCTTTTCCTTGTCGGTTGCGACATTGCGGGCGCTGAAGAACTTTTAGATTGTTGTGACTGGCTTACCGGATGTAAATTATCTCCAACCCACTCTTGACCTCCTCAGGTAGCTCACGTACTTCCTTCCTATTATGCGCAGGCAGAAGTACCGTTTTGACACCGGCACTTAGCGCACCGATCAATTTCTCTTTTATGCCACCTGTTTAGGAACGTGAGATGAGTCAGTCATATATCCAGTTATTCAGTCAATAGACTTGAGCATTCATATCCACATGCGCGTCCATGATAATCTCCTTAACTCTCATTGTAGGCACAGAGGGGGGGAGGATAGATATGACAAAGATGAAAACGAAGATGATCCATAGAATAATGCTAGAAGTTTCACTCACCAACCGCGGTGACTCTCCCCCGTAAAGACACTTCGCCCGTCATGGCAAGCGTGGGGGAGACTCGTCGACCAGAAAACATGGATATCATGGCGATCGTAAATGCGACCCCTGCGCTCGGACCATCCTAGAGTGGTGAAATTAAAAGTCAGCTGACGAAGCCCCCACAAGCAGCCAAACAGGAGACTCGATAAGCTGCGAATCAATAAGCGCAAGCGAGGGAAGAAGGGAGAGCCCAACCTTTGGCACAGCGCCGGCAGGACAATGCACGTGCACATTTTTATTCTTCGTAAGATCCTCGTCTGGGTGGTGGGTAAGGCCAAGGACATAGGCATGCGCTTTCACCCAGGTTAGGGCAACCTCGACACTCTCTGCGGATAATCAGTCATAGTCAGCGCATAATCAAAGTAAATCAAGATCAACCACATAAGACCTCAATGAAGCAGTAGTAACAGACAAGAACATATTGTAAAACATCAGACGAACCTTTGATTACATCGCCCAGCTTCCCTGTAAGCTGCAGTCTTCCGTTACCAGGCATATGCTCAGCTTCAATGAATAAGATTGAGCCGATACCGCCGATGCTGTAGGCAACCAATCCTGTAACAATCCCAGGCTTATTGCTACGCTCAGCAAGTTCGGAGTGATATTTCTCAATGCCTAGGATATCCTCGAGCTCTGAGAGCTCAACTTTCGGGTTGTACGAATCATCTTGACCAGCGTCTTTAGCCTCAGCATATTGGACTGCTTTGGCACGGCACACGCTCCCTATTTCCCTCTCCAGATTTCTGACCCCGGATTCTCTAGTGTACGACGTTATGATTTTAGCAAGGACATCGTCAGGTAATTCAACCTGGCCCTCACTAAGACCATTTGATGTCAACTGCTTAGGAATCAAGTATTGTGACGCAATGTGCATTTTCTCAAGGGACGTGTATCCGCTGAGCTGAATCAATTCCATACGATCGAGAAGAGGCGCCGGTATTGTGTCGAGCGAATTTGCTGTGGCAATAAAAAGCTGAAAGTAGTCATCCAATTAGCATATTATCCCGCAACCAACAACCGCAGCCCCCAAACACCTCCCACTCATGCACAGCATAATTGAGTGAGAAGGCATTAAAGATCTGTAGCAAATTGAACGGTAAAATGGGTCTCCCCCCGCGAGTTTGTCCGGCGTGATTAATCCTGGAAATATGCACGCAATGGGCCGACAGGGTATAGCGAGAAAACAAAGCGGTAGATAATATTCTCCGCCCTTCTTTTCTCCTTTCCCCGGCTCGCGTGCGGAAAATTAAACGGGAATTTAAATCCAGCATCCGCCACAAATAAACAACCTATTTAAAACACGTGCAACCGAGCAGCAACACCCACACTGCTGAGAGAAAAGGGGACACAAGACCTCGCTCTATCTCTCTCGACATGTGTGATCGGATCGGAAAAGCGGGGTAAAGGAGATGGGATGAAAGAGATGCCTGTACCAAGGGGCGGAAAAAACGGGAAACGTACCACTTTAGATAAATCAATAGGGATATTAATATAGTGATCAGTAAAGCTCCAGTTTTGCTCCGGATCAAGCACTTCCAGCATTGCCGCACTCGGGTCGCCGTGGTGGTTAGCACCCCCGAGTTTATCGATTTCATCTTTACGATCCAAATTATTGTCAATGTTACTTGAACTTAACCGGATCTTCAAACAGTGCTCGATATTACCATACGCTCGGGATCAGAAATGTCCCGAACGCCTATATCGACGTTACACCGCAAATGCAAAACGCAAGGGCCAGGAGGAAGGAAAGGTGGAATACTAACCCAAAAGAATAACAGGATTCGCAACCCCAACTTTCTTCAACGCATTGACAATTAACCCCGGCATAGCAGCAACATAGGTCCTCCGATGACCTCTAATCTCAGCTTCATCCCTGACACCCCCCAAACTGATCCTATAAAACTTCCTCCCGAGAGCAGTTGCCACACTCTTAGCCAAACTCGTTTTACCAGTTCCCGGCGGACCCGCGAGCAAGAGGATCGGTGATTTGTCAACAAACGGCTTCCGCTTAGGTTTAGTTATAGGTTGTTCATCTGATTTAATAACGGTAATATCTTCATCGGACTTGGCATTCTCGTCATTAGCAGGCTTAGGAGCAGGCTTCAAGCCAAGGGCTTTGGCTTTCAGGGCCTCCTTTCCTGCTTCTTCCTCAGCAGCATCGGCCGCTGCATATGCTTTATCGGCAGCTTCGTTGACTTGGCGTTTGAGACGGAGGACAGCAAGGTATTCAAGGAGTCGTTTTTTGATCTTCTCGAGACCGTAATGATCGTCATCGAGCTGCTTTCGAGCTTTAGCTAGAGTTGTTGAATCTAGTTGATCATTTGTGGTTATTGTCCAGGGAATCTGTATATATTGTTACAGATTAGCAACAGAAGAAGAAAAAACACTCTATTGTATATCCATAGAGATTTTGTGTAAACCGAGTCGGCCCCAAGTTCATTAACCTGATTGAAAGAAGGATATCGGCATCATTCAGGTTTTTGAAAACTGGAGCTAGGCCCTGTTTACACAAAAGTGAAATGTTTTTAACTGGAAGTTTGAGTGACATGTAGTTGAGGTTGCATTTCCCCCGTTTTGGTATGGTCTTTATCTAAGTCACGCCTACATAAGCGTGATTAAATAAGACACCTAAAGGAATTGCAACTATGGCTTTTTGAGAAGCCAGTTTATGGCTCCAGAGCCACTAGTCACATTCGTGATAGGCAGGCCGTGATTCGGGGATCGATGGTGATGGACACACAACACAGCTAGCAGTCCGTTCCACCTCACCCCCGGTTTCGGTTTTTGGCGCTGAGAACACGAGTCGACGAAAGAAATAACTACTCGCAGAAGAAAATATTGCTTACCTCTGTCAACGTTTCCAAATAAGTTCTACAAATGCCGTACTCTGCTTGAACAGGATTCATCCTCTTCAACCGCTGAAGCTCCCTCCTCGCAACTTTCAAAGCTTCCGGACTCAACCTTGCATACTCGATCTTTTTTACTAACTCATCGTATTCCTCATTCTCGCCATCGTCATCATGATCACTCCCGAAAGAACTTCTTCTCCCGCCACCTTTGGAGCTCCCGAATCCGCCCTGTCTCCTGTTATCCATAACAATAAGCGGCGGGACAGCTGGCCCGAGCTTATTGCTTTTTTGAATTATCGATTTTATCTTATTCACCTGTCTAGTAAGTATAACCACCGCTCTCTCAAGCCTTTCAGGGACCTCCACCGCAGCAAGTATATCAAGTCTCTCAAACAACCTCGTCTCCACCGCCGAAATCATAAAATCAGCCAAAGACCCAGCGTCATTAACATCCTTCTTCGCAATTAACAACTCCAACCTCCTTGCCACGATCGGCGGCAATCCCGCGCCCCTGTTTGAGTTCATTCGCAGCAATCCTACTAATTCCCGGGAGAGCGACTTCAGCTGCAAAAAGAACGAGTTCGTCTTAGTATCGTCCTCTTTCAATGGCTCATCGCTGAAGTGCTCCACATCGGCTTCAATGAACGGCGTACGCTGTCGGTATTGCTTTACCCGGAACCGGGAGATTCCCTCCACTACGATCGCCATCCCGTTCTGACCGCCGACGATGGGGCTACCGAAAGAATTGACATCTGAATGGCCC
This sequence comes from Morchella eximia, assembly GCA_024713935.1. NCBI lineage: Eukaryota > Fungi > Ascomycota > Pezizomycetes > Pezizales > Morchellaceae > Morchella > Morchella eximia. The sequence goes on from JAMGZG010000002.1 coordinate 782,846, forward strand.
TCGAGGCCAATGATACGTGCTACTGTTCCGTGGGAGAATAGCTCCTCGGGGGTGGCGGAGGAGGGATCAATATTTAGAAATGCGATCTGGGTTTCCTCAACCTCATCACCTTCCTCCTGAATTATCCGCTTTTTATCCTCGTCATCTTTTGCGATCGGTGGCGAAACTAGAGTCGGTGGTTTGAGAGGGATACATCCTATTGCAAGGTTGGAAGCATCGATTGTAGGGCTTGGGACGTCAGTTGTGAGGGTTGATATTATGGCTGCGATGTCTTTGCGATCGGATATGAAGATACGAACTAAAGGATTTGTTGCGTCAGCTGGGAAAGCTCAAATGCAAGGAAAAGAGCACTTACGTATAACTCCCGGGAGTAGAACTGTTGAATATGGAAGTGGAACAAGGGGGAGAGTTTGTGCCTTGAATTCGTCCATTTTCAAAGACGTATTGATCTGTTGTTAAAGTTGAAGCTAGTAGTTTGTAGTTTGTAGCTAGAGAATAAAACCGAAGGTTGAAGAAGCGAAAGGGGAACCTCTCCAGCGAGCTCGACACGCGACAGCAAATGGTAATGTCAGTATATGGGCAGTCGTAGTATATGGATCAATAAAGAGATGTGCAACTAATAGAAAAAAAAGAATTTGTATTTCGTGTTTGTCGTCTATGTTTGGCGTAGCAAATATTTAGATATCCTCGACGTGGCGGCGAACGAAGGAAGAACAACTGAGGCGCTTGCCTGGTAGGACCGAGGCAAGTTACCCTTGGTATGCTTTGTCACGGCGGTAGTCTCCGACTTGGCACACGTGAAGCATTAGATTTCATCTTGTGATCCTCGGCATATGATTGGAGGACGCTGAGTGATCCTTGATGATCCACCAAGTGATACTCTGTGATTCTGTTTCCGAGAAGATCAGAGATATTGCCCATCCAGCCAATAATTCAGCGACATGCATCTTCAGGAGGCTTCTTTTTCCTTCCTATTATTTATTGATTGGCCCGGTGTTACCACCGCGTAGAGCGATTGACCACCTAGATATAACGTTTTTAACCTGGTATAGTGGTAGTCTTGGAAATTGGTTATTGGCGTATAAATTTGTTTGTGATCATTGCCGAACTTTTTCACCTCCAAATTTTATGTGTAGGTTTTTAGTGCTGTTGCCATTCAATACGCCACTGGTAACACACAATCATGTATCCATAAATTCAGAAAAACCATAGCTTACGTTGCTTCCCTTCAATTATGGTTGTCCCTACTGTAAACCCACTACCCTTCCCCATAGAGAGTATTCTGAGAGTTTGTCTATTGGACATACAGCCACTCTGCAAAAGTGTTCTGATTCCAATTTCGAAATGAGAAATTTCTCCATATGTAATTATAACCGTTGTGGATTACTTTCCCAGTGACCAATGGCACCTGGAATCAATGAGATCAATGGCCTACCTTCTTTTATATATAGTCACAAACTATATTATATATTTTTCGTTGTTTTTAATCTCAGCGTTCATAGCATCAACATTACGGGTGCGCCACACTGCGCACTGACGTTAAAACTAAATCACGAACACTTTTGCAGAGTGGCTGTATATGTACACCTAATTCATCGATCTCGATCGAGTCGCCTCAAACGGCCTTCCTTCCTTCCTTTGTGTTTCAGCAGTTCTTCGGCCAATCAGTACCCGTCATTTACGAGATTACTTTCCTCCTAACCTTTTGTATTATCGGATATTTGATAATATTCTACACAATTAAGTATCTTAATGAAAAGGAACCACGCGTACACGACCAACTGATCAATGATTACAAAGTACAGACAACTGCGATGTTTCTTTACCAATATCTTTCATAGAACTTGATCGCATTCATATTTTAGTGAGTTATTATACGTCCACCGGCTTGTAGGTTTTGAAAGAGTTAGCTACAATAGCCCCCTTGGCCGCGCTTCCGATTATAATCTCCTTTCTCCTATAGTGTGAACATTTTTGTTTGTAACGCACTCTACCAACTAGGTACGTAAATAAATCAACTGATGCATTTCCCAACAAAGGCGATCGCGGTTAAAAAGGGGGCGTCGATGTAAAAGGGTGGAACGATGAATTTTCATGAATGACCTTTAACATTTGCCCTCGATAATATATACCTATAAGCATATGTTTTAAATTAATAATGCATATTGCGAGGTATTGATTTGCACTTAAAGCACATGTCCTGATTCGTTTCACATAGTAATATAATGCATCACAAGCGTAAATCCAGAAGACTCTGTAAGCGCTTTTACTCATTTCCCACCAAAGAAATACGGTGAAAATTGGATTCATTTACTGATTCATTTACAGAGCTGGTGGAGATATATGACAACACTGAGCGGCTTCTTGGCACCGAGTGATAGGTTGTGATTATCCAAGGTTTGATCGATAGGTTTGTCCACTACGTGATAATACAACGCTACACAACATCTACTCACATTTATCATGTTAGTTTTGACTCTAATTAATTCTATTTAAGCAACTAATACATGACTTGAAGTTCTTGAACGCGGTTTAATGCCCTTAGCACTCTAGGGGCCGTGGAAATGTGTACTTAGAATAATTCAGTAAAGTCGTCGGGAAAGTCGTTTCTGGGGTCCTAATTCTCGCTGGGAAATGTCAATATTTTGGTGGAGGGAAAGTCGTTTTAAGGGAAATCGGACGACTTTACAGACGACTTAACTGACGACTTTACTGACCCCTTTACCTGTCACGCTTCTGTCACTCATTTTGGGAGTATTACCAAAGGGAATAAGCTTTGGCCACCGGTGATGCTTCACATGATTGACCAAAGCCATCGCCAATGTAACGAATGATCAAAGAGCATCCTACTATTATACCTAAAGCATCAAGTCAGAATACCCTACGTGTATATGCCAAACAATAGGTCCGCTGGGGTGAAATTGTATTCCCCAATTGTTACAAGCCCATTGATGCCAGATACCATTTGATGACCCCACCGAATTATTCTTTTTGGGGACTCAACTATCTCGAGATCTAGAGAGGGGGCTTCAACGGAAAACAGGAAACTCCGGAAACAGTCAGTAAAGTCGTACTTTATCGCCTTTAACATGCCTTTAACATGCCTTTAACGGGGAGTGTCGTTAGTAAAGTCGTATTTTATTGCATTTAACAGGTAAACTCGTCAGTAAAGGTGTTGGTTAAGTGTCGGTAATGGGACAGGAATGCCTTTAACATAAAGTAATGCGGTTATTGTATTAAATAATGTGCATCTCGCAACTTTTTGTATGGGAAACGTCAATATTGATGCATTTCCACGGCTACTAGAGGCAATAACTGGGCTTATAAACACAAAGTCCCAAATTTATCAAATTTCGGCCGTGACAAATAATAAGTGTTTAAAGGAGAAAAAGCATCCTAATATATACTCACTCGATAGGTATAATATAAGCCTCTACGAGACGGATACTCTGGCCAGTATCTCTAGCAGTGACAGGACCAACCCTTGAATTATAAATAGCTGGTATAGCAGTATCACGATCTTATTTCGGCTCTTAATTGTAGTCGAGAAGGAAATCTATGTCCTGAATACTGTTACATTGAGTTTAGCAAATCTTTTCCTGTTTTGTCCATGTAATGATGTGATTAGTACTAGTGATTCTCGAGTCAACTAATCCCGGGCCCCTATATATTTGACCCACCCCAGCCTGCGTGGAAACTCTCTTTACATACCTGCTTAAGTATTCTAATATGAAGTTAATTATGGTTAAATCACGATTTGGTTTAGTTAGTCGGAATGCATACTCAATCTTTATGCAACAAGCACCCCTCACGGCGTTCATCCCAAAGCACTTGCTCGAGATAAGGCAATCCCGAGAAACCGAGTGAGATACTGTGAACCAGTGTGATACACAAGGAGTACACGCATATAGGCCCTTTACACAACTGAAAGAGTTGACTATTTATGCTCTTGATCGATTTTGTCTTTATAGTGTTGTGTATATATTCTGGCGACTATCTCGCCTCATTTGAGACTGAATCAATTCCATATATGTACCTCACAAAGAATCTCATCTTGAGGAAACATCGTTCGGGAAGAAGAAACAAACTATAGGCATACGATAAAAAAATGAAATAATCAAGTTCAAGGAGTCCAAGTTCAACATTGGATAAAATTAAAATAAAAGGTTACTACTTGGGAATATCTTAGTTCCTTGACGTGCAATTCTTGTATAAAATCCCATTATGCCGCGGTGGATTCAATCATAATAGCACAACAGCTAGAATAAATACTCGCCAACTCCATAGATCTGCTTAATATCTCGGCCTGATATCTTTTCTAATATATTGAGAGAGAGAGAGAAGTTATGCTCGATCAAAACTTTGCTTCAATCATTAGTCAGAGCCGACATCTCTCTCGCCAATTTCCTTAAGTACCTTCGTAACGGTTTTATCATTTGACTCTTCATCTTTACTATGATCATTAAGACCCTTATCTTTCATCTCCAAATCATCATCTTTCAGCGTAGCATCACTATCACTATTCTCGGATGACACAGACTGCATATTGCTGCAAGTACTTTCGGCCCGTATTTGATCATGTGGAGAATTCTGGATGGTCGGAAATCGTTTCCCCTTCTCTAGTAAAGACTTGAATCCCAACTCCAGACACTTCACTAAACATCAGCAAATATCCAACCTTCGTGCTCAGCGTCCTGGTCAAAAACATACCTTCTTCTCTACCTGTCTCCACTCCAACTTCATATTCCCCGCGATTGTCTTAAAAAAATTCACCTTCGCATTAACAAACTCCACCGCCAAATCCCTCTCCTTAAACTCATCCCACTCCACCTGTGTATGCGTAACGAGCCTTGCGTGTCTCTTTCTACACGCATTCGATGTCTTGCCCTCGAAAAGAGGTGATATCTCTACCCATTTCTTCCCCAAAGACTTTGATCTAAGCAGGAGCTCATCATCTGCGGCAGACCATGCTACTACGCGGGGGAGGGCAGAGATGGTATTAGGTGTGCTGGCTATGCCTCGCATGTAGGGTTTTGACGGGAAGTGGGAGCTAGATGTAGAGGCGGCTCTAGTCTTGGGTCGAGTGGATTTAGGCATTCCTTTGGATTTAGTGGCTTTGGAGTTGAGGCCTGTAGAGGTGAACGATGGTGAGAGTGGCCTTCAGGAGAACATGGAGGGCATTGTGTATTTATTAATTGTGGTGGTATTTGCTTCCATTGAACCAGAGGACGCAGGGAGCCAGTAGTTGCTAAACCTTATTTTTTCTTTGAGGTATTGCAATTTTCGTGAGGTTGTATCTACCTACATGTATGTACACACAAGAAGTTCTAGCGTTGATAGACATGTATGTGCTTGTGATCACACAGAAGACATTTTTTCCAACTATTATCTAGTCACACGAGTCAATTTGCAATGTAAAGTACTTCGTTGTAAGTCTCGAGACACTGTCCCTCCTACGTACATGTATGTATAATACGCATCACTGCAGCAAACTTAATGCCAATGATTTAAAATACGGTTGCACACATACATATGTGCGGGGCCGTGGTACGTGGTTGGTGTAGTAATTGCTACATATATGTTGTTAGTACCAATAATAGCTCATGAACAAAATGAAATTCTTTATACTCTAGTTGTTGGGTTGTACGGGAGCGCAAACATCTGATATATTACTATGGTTCTGATATCGGGTTTCAGATTCATGACTTGTCATTGAGTGGTTAGATTGCCTTGGCGTGCATAAACCCCCGTCCATCTAGATGCGGCGGGACGCCGAACGATTAGTGCTATACGTGCTATACGGCAAGTTTGCCCCCGAGGCGTCAAAATAAACCTTTCTGATCGGAGTAACCGCTCGAGTTTAGCCTATACAGTACATGTAGCTCTTGTGGTCCGAGCCCCCCTATGTTTGGGCGAGCATATGTAATCACAGAATAGAGATTGATTGATTTCTTTATTGAATTGACGTGAAAGTTTATTGAGCAGTACAAAGTGATTTATCATAATATTGGGACCTGCAGTGGACGCGCAGGGATATGGTTGCGGACACCTGTATCCGGAGTAGTGCGACGTTGGTGTTTTTTGGCTATCACTTTCACCTTTATTCCCAATATGTGCGCTTTCGTGCCAAGACCTATCATTGATATTAAGAGGTAGTCTACGAATTTCCTAATCAGGTAATTAAATGCCCAACACCCTAGAACCATTGCCTAAATAGGCAGCTTTGGGCGACATTCCTTTGGTCTCTTACCAAAAACCCAACGTTTAGAAATTCAATAACTCCACAACCATAAACGATAAAATTAATTGGACTCTGTCATGATGTAGAGCAGAGGCTAACCCATCATTTAACAGAGGGAAAATAATTTTAGGTGTGGTGGTTGGAAAGTCTTCACCCCCCAAAGGTTGGGGTCAAATGTCCTCCGGTTACAGGTGTCCGCAACCATAGAGTTCTGTGGCATGCACGTGCGGGAGTCGAGGGTGCTTAAACGCGAGCCACGACAGGCGGCCCAGTCTAGTCATGTAGGTACACATCAATTAAATTTTGGCTTTGTATCTCATCTTCGAGCCAGCTCATCGACCATACATCCACCATCCATCCACCATCCATCTACCATCCATCTACATACATTGCAGGAGAACAGCACAGCCTTCCACAATCATCTATTCAAGCAGCACCAGGCGCCGCGTCCTATGACGTCGCCACGTGATTACGTGATGTTTACTAAATACAGACAGCATTATTGAACTCTGCAGCAGCGCTGCTACAAACTGTCAGTGTTTCCTCTATTCACGGTTTGACGCCATCGGTGAGCAGATCCTGTCTCGTTAAAATACCTCTGCATGATCGTGCTGCTAAGAGCGAACTTCTAGAGTGCTATTATGTCGGTGGGTCTTGTCTCAAATGGGACCTGCGTCCCGATCTAAGTCATGGGGGGTGAGGAATCTGAAGTTCCAGAATGCTATTCTATTTCTGCCCTTGAGCTGTCAGGGTCTATCATGCATTGATATCGGCAGACTATGGGATTCAAGAAAGAAAGAAAGAAAAACGGCATACCACCGCACCGCCGAGCGCTTCTATTGGCGCCGAGTGATGTTAGATGATGGACGCTAACCAACTGAACGATGGATTCCAGCGGCCGTTTTGTGGTTTGCAAGACAACGATGGTTTCCAGATGCAGCCACTTACATGACTTCAGAGCGCTAAAAGGAATTATGATCTTTCGGCTCTTTTCTGTTCTTGGTGTGAATTCATACAAAGAAGGGAAAGGCTGGAAGATTATTTAGAGCCTCAACGGTCGCTAGCGGGTTGTTACAGGATAAAATTAGCCACGCGCGTCTCGACCCTCGAACGAAAGAAGTAAGGAAAAGGAAATTAGCACAGATCAACATAACCAATGATCGCACACTCTAGCGAGCCGTCTACCATTCTTTGCCCCTGTTTGATCCCCAGGCAACAGTAAGGCACGAAAAAGATATCATGAGAAAATCGTACATGCCGTAGGGAGCCGTGGGTGAATACTATTATACCCTGGCTACTGATCCTGCCCCATGTATCATGTCGGCTGCAATTGTGCTGTAAGGTACTTCGATCCGCGCCGCTATCCCATATGAATTCGATCCGCACATGGTTCCGGGCGCTTCGTGAGCAAGCATACAGCTGTAAACAACGCCTTCGAAACCCTTGAACGGACAACAAAAATAAGTTTCACCCCACAAAACGCCCGCCTATAGGCTGCGTGACCAAGATGGCAGGGTCTAAACATGATCGTGACGGTTGGCTGATTGGTGATATATAAGATTACGGCCTCATCTCCTCTACGCTACCTTCCCATTGTTCAGCAGCAAAGCGGCAGTAATCTCCCTTCTTACCTCACCTTCCTTCCCCCCCTCCCTCCGCCTCCCATCCCTTCATTCGTTTCCATAAACACCACCCCACACACCCCACCTTCAATTGCAACGACTACGACTACATACGACATTCGACGTTTCTTCAGCTGAGGTGGTGTTTCCATTACTTTCTTTTTTTTCTTCTTCTTTCTTTCATTACTGCTTATTATTTATTTACTATTGGTCGACGATATATTATTACCACTATTATTGTTTCATTCATTCGACAAATCCTTTAGACTATATATTGCACTTCATTTATCCTATCCCGTCGATTGGCTTTTGATCTGAATCGTGCCTGGTTGCGCGTTCTACTACAATCTTTAATTCAGCTTGTTCTTTATATTTTTCTTTCTTTCACTTCCATTACTTTAATCGATCGACACTACTACTGCGACCTCTACCATCACTATCATTACCGTCCAACGTCGCCACTAGACAGTATCTTCCATAGCTCGGAATTCAGTGTTTTCCATTCGAACATTCCAATTCTTATCAGACCAACCACCCACCACTCAATTGCACTACTACAACTATCACATACCACATACTACCACTAATACCAAACCATGCATCAATCAACCCTCAACGACGCGGCCCTAGCCCTCTCCCGCATTCTCTCCTTCAACAAAATCAAGCACGGCTTCTTCGGCGGCTGGTCCGTCCTCGCCTGTAGCCCCCACGCTGCCTACCGCGAATCCAAAGACATCGACGTGCTCGTGGCGGCCACCAAACCCACCATCCAGCGCATCCTCTCGCAGAAGCGCGGCTGGCTTGAGATCCCGCAGTGCCGCGAGGACTACGTCGCCTTCTTCTGGCGCGACACCGAGGGCTCGCAGAGCATGGTGCTCGTCGAGATGTTTGTGGGCCACGAAGAAATGGCGCGGGACCAATTCCCCGTCTCGCGGAACCAGGTGCTCAGCGGGTCGCGCATGGGGACCAGCTATGTGCCCATCCTGAAGGAGGAGTTTCTGTTCCGCGGGAAGCTGAGTGCGTGTGCGACGAGGACGAAGAGTAGTGATGTGGCGGATGTGGACTACTTGGTGAGGAACTATGGCAAGGAGTTGAAGATGGCGGCGAAGAAGATGGATAAGAAGACGGTGGGGATGGCGGTGAGGAGACACCCGGAGCTCAGGAAGGTACTGGGGGAGCTGGGTGTGCACACGAGGGGTGCGGTGTGGGGTGTGAGGAAGGCGAGGTTGGACGGACAGTCTCAGCCACAGATGTGGGATGTACAGAGGGGGCTCGGGATCTGCTGCTAGAGAGCACTACCATCACTATTATTATCATCACCACATAACCACTGGCACCATACAAACACCACTTACCAACCATGTACTACTACATGTACCACTACTACTGCATCGCATACTATTAACGATTGCATCCTAATTACACTGATTGTTTTTCGTTTGTTTTATTTTCATTTGTTTTGCATCTCATTTGTTTTTGTCTTTCTTATTGACCTGGATAATGGTATGGGAGCAGTATTTAAGAACACATAAAAAGCTAAAGGGATAAATGGGGGGGATATGGGGAAAAAAAGGTTGCATACATGGAAGCGTGGTGTACAGGATTCATTTTTGTTTTTGTTTAGCGTTGCATATCTTTTCCTTTGTTGCTTGCATTTCTTTTGTATGATTGGTTGGTTGGGTTTTATTACTTTAGTAGACGGGGTTTGGTTTGGTTGGGTTAATTAGCACACGAACCGTTAATTGAAGTCACGCATGCAATTTACTACGCATCCAGTCAAGTCAAGTCACCAGTGATCACCCGTCTGCGCTTTTTTTTTTATTACCAATTATCCTCACTGCTTTATATTGTTCCAACTACTTTACTGATACTGCATATTTAGAGAGGCGAGGGGATCATATATCTCGATGCTGCCCTCCTCCACTTGTGTTAGCCACAGGCACTCTGTTGTCGGCTATTTGAAACGGAAGAAAGGCCCCCCGAGCGAAAACCCTTGTGTCGATCATTGCAATAATGCTGTAAATAGAGCTGCTCCTCATCTCTTGCACTTTGCATCTCGCATCTCGCTTTCTCTTGGGTTAATTCCTGTGACACAAAACTCTTAATTAGCTATCTACTCTATTCTCTCTTCCCCCCCGCGCAGATGCTGATCAGCCACAAACAACGTTAGCAGTAAACAATAGACAAATATATATATCCGTACATAGAGACCCCATACATACCATCATTACCTATGCCCCGTCCCCATCCATCAAACCTCCACGCCATGCCGCGCCGCCGCCGCCTCACCCTCCCCTCTCTCCCCAAGGTCTTCAGCGACCGCCTCTTCTCCCCGCTCTTCTCCCCGCGCCTACCCCCCACACCAACCTACCCCCAAACACACTTCCAAATCATGTCCGACCTGCACCTAGAATTCCTTCCCCCACCACCGCCCCCCGCCTCCCCCTCCACACACTATCTCGCATTCCCCATCCCGCCAAAAGCACCCTACCTCGTACTCGCCGGCGATATCGGCCTCCTCGTCCCGCACTACGACTGCTACCTCGCCTTCCTCCGCCACCAGACAGCAGCCTTCACGCACGTCTTCCTCGTGCTCGGGAACCACGAGTTCTACCGCGCATCCCGCGCGGACGGCCTCCGCGCCGCGCAGCAGATGGAGGATGCGCTGCCGGGACTAACCGTCCTCCACCGCAAGCGCGTAGACCTCCCCTGCGGCGTGACGATCCTCGGCGCGACGCTGCACTCAAGAATCGCCGCGGAGGCAAGAGAGGTGGTTGCGAGGTCGTTGAGTGATTTTCGCGCGATCGAGGGCTGGACAGTAGACGCGCATAATGCGGAGCACGAGGCGGACGTTGCGTGGTTGAAGGCGTCGCTAGCGGAGATTGAGGCGGAGGGGGATGAGGTGGGGGGCGTGGGAGGAGGTGGTGGTGGGGGGGGGCCGCCGAAGAGGGTGTTAGTGGTGACGCATCATGCGCCGACGTTCCGGGGGACGTGTGCGCCGGAACATGAAGGGAGTGAGGTGGGGAGCGGGTTCTGTACGGAGGTTGTGGGCGGGGTGAAGGGCGGCGTGGGCGGCGGGTTGGTGAGGGTTTGGGTGTATGGGCATACACATTGGACGGCGGATGCGGTGAGGGGCGGGGTGAGGATTGTGAGTAATCAGAAGGGGTATTGGGGCGAGAAGGGGTTTGATGTCGAAAGAGTTGTGGGTGTATAGGAGGTCCTTTTCTCTTTTTTCTCTTTTTTCTTTTCTTTCTTTTCTTTGGTTTCCCTTTTCCCTTGTGCTTATTGTGCTGCGCTTTGGCTTGCGGGTTTCTTTGCGGTTTTTTGTTTATTTCCTTTTGGTTCTTGTTTATAGGCCTTACATACGGCCCTTATTTTCCTTTTAGGGGCAGGCTATCTTAATTCTGGCCCCCATCTCAGCCTTAACTGCCCTGTGCCGGGAGGGGGGGATATAATGACGAAAGGTCCCATGCCATGACGATGACGCTCATGAAAAACACCTGACATCGGGGGAGGGAGTAATAAGAAATTTCGGCAGTTGTATATATGCCCTAAGGGACGAGTTTTTTCTTTCCTTTCTTTCCCCTTGACCCCCGGCGGGGATCCCCCTAGCTGCGCACTGACTAGCTGCTCAGACTAAAAGTATGGTAGCCCTCTCCCAGCACCCGGACAAGAGGAACATTCTGGAAAAGGGTACATGTGTTTAGCTAGCCAGCTAGCTAGCCATAGACCCAGCCGGATCCCTTCTGTAATTTTGTTCTTGTTCGTTTTGTTTGCCGGAAGCCAGGAAGATGGTTGCAAGATATGTACCGATCCGATGCATGTAGAGCTAGAGCTAGAGCTAGAAACACGGCCATAAGAAAGTACTAAGCTTTAGAATTCAACTAGCTAGCTAGTAGAGCTCGGGTTTTTTCGGAGACGTGGGCACCGCTATGGCCCCCCTGTAGCTGGCCGGCATGGCTGTCACAACCATTTCACTTCAGGATTGAGCTGAGTGACAATATGAGTGTGACATCGTGAAGCTGTCCGAGCGAGCGAGCGGACATTAGCGGTGGTGTGGTGTAGTGCTCCAATTGCAAGGGGTTTTGCATGCAGTAGTACTGGTGTAGTACTGGTAGCTAGCACCACGTCTTCCCCATGTCGTGCGTGGTAGAGCAGCAGCATAACAGCAGTCATATATGCAGAGAACTTGGTTGAGTGGCTCCTATCAGCGGTAACAATGCACGGATTGGGTTGTAGTGTGCGTGGTAGTAGAACTAGTAGTAGTACATGTAGCTAGTACCTAGTAGTAGGTAGCGTGGCCGTTATCACTTGCAGTATTACTACTCCTTACTGTTTGCCAGAACCCTAACCCCAGTCCCAGCACCCCAGGTAACATTCCAGAACTTAACACCACACTCAGCAATTGCAACCCCTTAACGTCTGAGGAAAACCTCAGTCATGTACTTTGGGTTCTCAAACACCTAGCCAGCCAGCCTTATGCCTGCCTGGATGAGTCTGTCTGTCTGACAATTCCGTCTCTCCATTCGTCCGTCCGTCCGTCCGTCCGTCCGTCGGCGATATCGATAATATAACTACACTGTAGGAGTGAATTATGTTACCTGGATTCATGATCCAAGCAACCAAGGCAAGGCTCTTTTTGACAGCTAGCTACAGGGAAGGAGGTGGCTATGCGGCGGTGTATCAAACACTGACAGATCGCAGCATGGAATGTTACTCCGGAACCGCATGCCCGTAACGGAACGTCATGAAACGTGACGGGGTGCGCAGCGCATCTGGCGTTCATGTCTTTTGTCGCGTCTTCGGACAATCCTGGTGTTACATAACCTCGTGGGGGCAGGACTTTTGTGTGGAGGAGCACTTCATGTCTTGGCGTATTGTGCCAAGTGCGGGTAATACTAGCGCGGAAGAGTTACTCGCTAGTCGGCACTACATGTACCTAGTTAGGCGCGCTGTATGTCGTGTGGTGACACTTTTTCCTACTAAATGATCATTGACACTGTCACTAGTACTAGTGCCTGGAATGTAAATATCAATACCCAACACCACAACATAATCGAGACTCGAGTCTGATGGTAAAAAATGTTTATTTATATAATCTTTAAGCTATCGAAGGACATGAGAATAGGCAGTTGCGAAACCACTTCCCTAGACTCGCGTACATCTAACTACCTGCAAAAAACAGTACAACCGATGATCCCCTACTAAAAAATATCCTCCGTTACCATGATATGACCCTCCATACAACGACACCTAGCTATAAATTATTTTAAGAAAGATGAGGAAAAGAAAAAAGAACCCGCTCGTCTGCTCACCCACCAACGTACTCTAATTCTCCTCCTCCTCCTCCTCCTCCTCCTCCTCCTCCTCCTCCTCCTCCTCCTCCTCCTCCTCCTCCTCATCATCATCATAACCCTCATCATCATTATCACCCTCATCCTCATATTCCTCATCCGCATCCTCATCCTCATCCTCATCCTCATCCTCGTCTTCCCCCTCCGCCTCCATCGCCAGCTCGTTCAATCTACCACCAAGCAACCACCCCTCCTCCACGCTTATAGCTGGCCACTTCTTTACGTTGCACTTCCCAGCATCCTGTCTCTCGATCACCTCCTTAACCGCGTCGACAGCATTGGCCAGCGTCTCGAGCCCCATCACACGGTCATAACACCGCTCGGAGCCGATTTTATGCATCGGCGGGATAGGACACGTCTTGATGGGCACGATGTCGGTGCCCATGGCCTCACCGGCAAAAAGGGCGCTATTTATGGCATCGTCGCTGCCGTAGTTATTGCAGCGAACGTCTATCTCGGCGTAGAGACTGATAGGATCGTGAGAGATGCGGGTATTAACGCAGGTGATGAGTGCGGAGAGGACCTCAGGTACGGCAAAGCTGAAGGGTTTCCAGACTTGGTCATTTCTGGGGCGGGTTAGCATTTACTATATACCGAATATCAATAGGTTCGGGAGAGTGGGTGCATATACTCCTTGCTAGCGATAAACGCAGCGTACAGACTACCATACGTCTCGACGAAGGGCCAGCCGATATCTTCGTACAGCTGTGCCACCGAGACTTTCTCAGTCTGGTCAGAGACGTAGCGAAGCACACCGTCGGCGGTTACTGCTCTGTGGTACTTGTCATCGCACGTTTTGTGCTCGTCCTCGGTGACCTGAAGTTTCGATAGCTCGGTATAGCCTACATATAAAAAAAAAGCGTTATAAATCAGTACACAAACCGAACAAACAACCAATAACTAGGAAAGATACACACGAACCAGTCTCAGCGTTGACACTGAGAACCTTGACGACCTCGTTCTTGCCCTTCCGGGCAATCACAGGGGTGAACGTCTCTTTACAGCTGGCAATATGGATAAAGCCGTCGATATGGCCGTATTCGAGAAGTTTGACGTGGACGCCATCTTTAGTGGTCTTTTTTTGAGTATAAATATTAGCTTTGGAAAACCATAACAGTAACGTATTATAATCGCGACTGCGAGAGAATAAGAAGTACCTTTCCGACAGTAACCACCACGCAATCGCCCGGCTGCGGGAACTTTTCCTTGTAGAAGCGGACATCAGCTTCAGTGCCGTTGTCGAACATGTATGGATCTATTTGTCGTTTGCGAGGGGGTAATTTCTTTGTCGTGGTGTATATATTATTCTCACAACAGCAAAGCCTTGTCTATCGCAGAGAAGAGGAAGAAGAAGAAGAATTTCTGAAGTAGAAGAAGTGGGAAGAAGGAGAACAAGAAGCACGATAGAGAAAAAGAATCCAGAAGAGGGGTCTAGAGGCGCCCCATATATAGCCATCTCAACGTTTCGCGAAGATCTATTCTTCACCGTTGTATTTTGCTACTTGGGGCCTTCAAATCTTTGGCAGCACCTGATTTGGCGTGGGCCATGCGGCTTGAAAGAATGGGGCATAGAGAATGGACGAATATTCAATCATGAAAATAAGTTTTACACCACGAGGGTAGATAATGGGTCGAAACTATAGGGGACTACACGGGTATAATTCAATGTGCGGCGAGGGAGATGACATGGAGATAGAAAGGGCAACTAGGGATACAGTAACTGGGAGCACGTCCATTCTACATGTTTTATGATATGCGACTGACATGACGTATATACAGGCTTCCAATGTCGTGACAGATCGTGTATCGAGTTCTCTGTATACCCTGCGCATGGTTCGCTTGGTAGCTTAAATTTGTGCCTGCCTTGATCACTTGATATTGTGAATTTCAGAAGTAATACTATTTCCATTCACCCCCCCTCCCAGAGTAGCACAGCTATTAAACAACAAGAAGAAAAAAGGCAAGTAATTCCAACAATGCACCATTCCGTCTAGCTAAGTAAAATTTGGTAACATTTTTACTTCCATAAAAGCAATTCAAAAGCATCCATCAATCCAATCATTCCTCAAAGAAACTCACGAAATTTCATGTTCGAATATGATGCCCTTTAGAACATCATCATAGCAGCAGCATCACCTTCTGGTTTCTTGGCTACCGGACTTCCATGACTGCATCAAGAGGCCATTAGTCTACTAGGAATGTGTGTGTGTGGGGAGGGTGGTGGTGGTGGGGGAGGGGTGGCATACGCGAAAAACAGAATCTTGATTGTCAGGGCTAAAGCTGCGTGGATCGCAATGATAAGTACCAGCAGTATCTTAGCCGTCTTAGCATCTGTCGCATTAACTACTGGTAGTAGGTTACGGAATAAGAACAGCGCGGATACACCGAACCCTACGCCGACAAAGACATAGTTTAAGACTATCCAAAACCATTAGTTCCGTCCCAACCCAAACTCCATCTATCTGATAACACATACTGGTAATATTTGATGCACTTGCGATAGCAACTGGCACCCAAATGAGGTTGCTATACCCGTACAATGACAAGCACTCCAGGAGGTTCGCGCTTTCACTCCCATACCATTTCAACACACCCCATAGTGCAATGGGCACAAAAGCAGTGTAACCGTACATCAATCCCGCTGCACCAGAGAGCAGACCAAAGTCGTAGACGTACGGTACATCCTTCATACGGGCGAAGTACTGCGCTATTGTGGAAGATAAAAATAGGATCAATACTACAGTTGTAGTTATCCAGAACGGACCTGTTGACCAGCTAGTTAGCTCACCGGCGCAAGCTCCAGTTCATCGGGGCGCGAACCATAAAGATCCGGATTCCCGTCCAACACATCCAGAAATCTCTCCCTTGGAAATAGCGCTGCCCAGCATCGCTTCAAAACTTCATTTGTATCCACGTCAAAGAATTGCGCGTAGAAGTCCATTGTCCACAGAAATCGCTTGCTCGAACCATCGCCGCTCCGGTTGTTGGATGAACTTGAGCCGAAGAACCCGCCGGTATCTGTGATTCCTTTGTTAGCTTCCAGGCGCCTGACAATCCCTCTTCCCAGCAGTTAACGCACTCGATGCGCTCGTGGGCATCTTTCCACTGGCTTGGTCGGCATTGTAACCTGCTCCGACACTGTCAGCGAGGATATAGAAAAGAAGCTAGAGGGGGTGTACTGGAAGGATGGAATTCCAAGTCTGCTAGATCTGTGTGTCCGAGATCTCCTTCGTCGTCGACATCGACGACAACATCATATCCGCTGTTTGCCATGGTTTGATTACGTTGCTGATTGGGAGCTTGAGGTTTGTTATTTGTAGGTTGAAAATAGGTAAATGACGATGGAGGTTTACTCGCGGTTGATTCGGTGAAGCCGCGTGTTCTGAACGAGCCGCAATTGGATCCTTGTGCTTTAGTGGGATGGGCTTGGCAGGTTTATTTTTGGTGTTGAACCGCCGGTGTGACTACATGTAGTACCGCTGTACAACAGCAACTACATGTACTGTGTAGTATTGCTTATGGATGTATACTTCGATTCAATTTCTTGTAATGAATTGAAATTATCCTAATAAATACATTATGCGAATAGTTTCGAAGCTATGCAAGCACATTTACTTCTACTGTTTAGACTCTATAAAACCTACACTTGGTTGCATGATTGGACACTCGGCAGGATAAACATGCACCGGGAAGCTCATATAATCATCCATGGCCGTGTTCAATTCAAATCGAGTACCAAGTCCAGGTACGTACAAAGACATTATCTCACATCATATGTAAGTACATGTACTATATGAAGTATGTATACAGACTATGTTGTGCTCCATAATTACAATTCAAACCGATCATTATTCTAAAGCTATTCTTTAATTGAGTATCCTATTGTCATGACAATCAATCAAATTGAAGTCTAAAGACTGTGGTGTACCATCTAAACGCTAAACGTAGAATTTCTGACCATATTGAAACCGCATGTAGAAATTCTATTTTATGTACATACCCATCCACCCTTTATAGATATGCATCAAAATACGCAATACTTAATTGCAAACCGCATACCGCTAATCGAAACTCACATCCCTAAAGCACTAACTGACCAGTAAGGATGTGTTTTGGTAGAAACCATCCCTCAAAGGCCCAACCCCCCTGCGCCCGCCAAGCTCACCAAACCTATCAAGCCCAACAAGCCCAACAAGCTCACCAAGCTCACCAAGCTCACCAAGCCTATCAAGCTCACCAAGCTCATCAATCTCATCAATCACAGCAATCTCAGCAACCTCAGCAACCTCAGCAACCTCAGCAACCTCAGCAACCTCAACAACCTCAACAACCTCAACAACCTCAACAACCTCAACAACCTCAACAAGCTCGGCAAAACTACGATACCTATTGCGTTCAAGCTGCGGAAGCTCTACGAGCTCATCAAGATTACCAAACCTATTACGGTCAAACTAATCAAGATTGTCAACTTTATAATACCCATGCTCAGAAAGTCTACCAGCAATCCCGCCAGCAGCCTTACCCTGCGAAACAACTTCAATATTCAGCCCCGACTGCACGTTCTAAATGTCCTAAATGCAGCGAAAATAAATACTTAGGCAGTACATCAGGAATGTGCGAAGAGTGCGAAGAGATAGGTAAGTAATCCACCATATTTGTTCCTAAACAGGGCACTGATGTATAGAGTGGGGTTTTGTAGAGATTGAAAATATGTAGTTGACGGTTAACTATATAAGAATAGCGTTCAACAGGCCAGCTACCCTGCCAGAGTGTCAGTATTGAGGGGATCATTCCTTTCTATGTGGACTTAGTTTCATTGAGTAATATTATGAATCATGAAGTTTTAACGTAGAGTTGATGTTTATTAGAGCATTGCTTAGTTGTCATGATCCATTTTATTTCTCGTTATTGGCGGGTTTAAACGGGCTTAAAAGGTCCTATATAGCTACTGAATCTTTTTATATGTTGTATATATTCATGAAGAAAATCCACTTCCTCTACAATAAGTAATTAGGGTTCTTTGTGATGCTTAAAAGCACCATATTTGATCTTGACAGTAAAGGTTGACAAGGCCTCAAAAGTCTGGCTTACAGAAAGATTGAAGATTAAGCTGACCAATGTGCGTGCGGAGCTTATTTTGTAGTCCAGTCATACACCTAGATCTAGACCTAGGTATGCTAATCGGAAACCTAACATAGTCGCCCTTAATTGACTTTAGTGATATTCTAAGAAATTCTTAAAATCCCCGAATTCATGTGTGATGTGATCTCATTCGTAACCCGCCTAGCCCTTCGGCTTGCTGTCCGGCCCGGCTCTATGCTCCCCAAATATTCTTAGGTATGTCAGGGGAGCCTCCGACTTCGTAGATATCCAAAGTAAATACATAATGGTCTTACAATTTCTTGTTTGGACCTGATCGTGCTGGAGAGAGTAATCCATGGCTTTATGGGACGCTTTGTTTGGAGTATTGAATATATATTTTCTCAATATAAACGCATGAAAGATCTAATCCATGTATATTTGGACACTATGTAGGACCCCCGCGGGGGGGGGTTATAACAAATAATGCTTTGTCTGTAGATCTGAATCTCATTTCCTAGTTCTTAAAATGCCTATATCAGTTAATTCATTATTTGGACATCGTAGTCTCAAGGTAGTATCTTCCGAGTTGAAGCAGTAAGGGGAGGTACCTAGAATCAAAGAGGAACCTTCCAGCCAGCCCGACCCAAAACCAATAGGGAATACCAAGGTTCTCCATGCGATCTCTAAACCGAGCCATACACCCATTAGTGAGCACAGTTTTGTCTATTCGATCTTTCTCGTGTATAGCGCTGGTATGCTCGACACATCTAGCCCTAAAATGACTAATGGGTTGATTTCAGGTTCATATAATATCACTCGTTTGTCCTCGGCCTAGATTTTAATGCTGGCTCGACTTTGAATTTGTAAGCTAAGTTGCAAATTACGGCCTGGGGCAATTAGTCTGCCCGTTGCGGCCGCATGTCTGTCATTTGTTAGCTTGGGCTAATACAGTTTGAATATTTCGCCCTTTGAATCTACAGCTAAAGCTTGCTATAAGGGTATCTTCTATAAGGGTAATCTCTCTATCAGGGTACAAGTAGCACTTCTGGGTCCTTTTTGACTGGCTTTCAGCATTAATACCCCTTATATAAGGGTAATCTCCTGTACCCAATTCAGGTCCCGAACGTACCGTTATAGCAAGCTTTCGCTGTATATATATTTATACCAGGGGCCGATGTTGGCGCTAGTATTGATTTCGTAGGTGTCCAAGATGAGCAATCTCTTTTTGTTCTCTTTTTGAGGGGAAGCGGGAAGAGAAAAGGATAAAGAGATGTGGCGAGTGGGACGAGGGGTTGAAATATCTGTGTACATGACTTTTGGCGGGTTGTTCGGCCGCCACGTCAGGCTAGATACTTAGGGTTCTTAGAAGATTGATTTCTACATTTATATATACGCTAGTGCTAAAATACTGAGTGTGAAATCTTTAATCATTGTATCAACCATCTCCTCTTCTATCGAGCAGGTAAATAAATCACCCTAATGGATTTATTGCCTACGTGTCTGGGTCTCACTGTGCTCCGCTGTATAGATGGGGGTAGTCTCGCAGTCAATTTCGTGAATTGCGAGATATCAGTGCCCTGTATAGGCTGTACACACCAAGCTGGCACGGAATAATTAGTCGGGTGTCCCTACTTTGAATCATGAGGTATCACTCATGATCACATCATTAGCCGACGATGTGCCCATGAGGAGGCCCATGATATTATTTACGGCTAATGACTTACTTTATCATGAGGAATCTTCTATTGAGTAAGGTGCGGCTTAGATATAGCATCTTTTCCACTCAAGGGTGTCTGCTATCTCCTGCTCGCTCTCAAATCTATAAACAGCAACTAGGCTAGGACGGTCTTGAAATCGACTTGACTATACTAGCCTACCTGTTTCCTTAAATGCGGCGCTCTTATAAGTATTGGATAATTGACAGAGGGACTGGTGAGGGCTTATCATGATCCCACCCCGAAGGGACCTCTGCGCTCTTGATCTAAGCAGAGTCACCACAATATATGGATATGATATAGCACGGCCCTTCACGTTATATCCCTATCAAAGAGACCCTGGTGAGGCACCCCCTTTTCCCTCGGCCCCTGGTCGGGCGGCTGCCTGAGTAACACAGGTTGAAGATGCTCTATTTGTCTATTTACGAATACCAGTTGGTTTGTATGAAGCACCTGCAATTCCGACTCATCTCTGCATAGAGCTGGTAGACTCTGACAGTACGACATTGAATGACCAAATTCGAGCCATAAAGCTAAATGGTAGAATTGGTTTCCGCAAGGTATCCACTGGCGCGGCGGTTGGGTCTGCTGTGTCAGACGGGCAATCGAATCGCATTGTTTGTAAAATTTAAAGGCCGAACTAGTCCAGTCAAACTTTAAAATAACATTCATAGTGCACCTTGAAACCGAGGATCGCATCGAGTGAGGCAAAGAGGGTTTTTGCAACATTTCCTCCCATGAATTGAAACACCTGAGATATTTGCTGTAGAATCCCAATCGAGGGACTACTTATCGAGTAGTTGAGCTGGAGTTGGGTGCCGACATGTATGCATGTTTAAAAAAAAGCATAGTTTGTTGTGACGTAATGGTGGCTAAATCAGTCTGCGTCCATGAATGGTGAGGACTAGATACATGTAGAGTTATTGAACTGTGTTGTGCCTTAGATGTTCCAACAGTGTATCAGCACGGCGGCCTCGACCTCAAGATACGTAGAATGTGGGGATAATAGAGGTCCTTCGAGACAATCTGACCATCAGCCGCCCAGCGGGCTTTATCATCGCCAGCCTATATATACACTCGGATTTAATTGATCGTGAGCGATTAGCCTTAGGCAATGATCGGTTCTTTAGCCAATTCCAGGACTCGCCCTGCAATTGAACTGATCGAGAGACGATTGAAAGAACTGCTGTTACGGGTGTAAGAATTGGACATGGATGTTCGGTATAAGTTCCATTCCTCGGCCCGTCGGTACGTAAGGCTTTTACAGGACGATCGATCGAGTGATTTCTGGGGTGAAGTAACTAACCTGGACAAAATGTTTGGCCTGGATGTTTCCATCTACCGACTGATATTAAAGTAGAGAAACACCTCCATTCTCAGCATAGACAATCCAGCTCCTTTAAGAGTCACCAGAAAAAAGGGCTCCCCAACTCTCGCGCACATACATGGTGCATAGCTACTGGTCATCGATCGCTCGATCCCGTGTCCTCATGCAGCCCTCAAAACCCATTGGTCAACCCATCCGCCTAAGACACCCCGCAATCCCTCCACCAACTCATTGGTTGTGTGGCGCGAAAGGTGCTGGTGCAAGAGAGCGCTTGGATCCTCTCATCGTCTGAGATGATGAAGCAGATAAACCCTCAGCAGCAGCCGGTTTTTCTCTATTTTTATTCTTTTTCGCGTCCTGCAGATCTCATACGTGGGCTTCATCCTGTCGCCCGATTGATAGATAATTGGTTGCAGCCAGTATATAAGTAACGCCTTGGAAGGAAAGGAAGAAAACCGGTTGTACTTTTCTCCGCACTAGCTCAGCTGTCATAAAAGTCGTCCATATCTCCATAAACTAGCGCTTTTGTTCCCTGAAACATTTTGAATCTATTACAGCTACGAATCTGCTATTTACCGCTGTTTCTACACTAGCAATATGTTCTCAACACTGATATCCCCACTGCCGCTCCCACATTCAAGGACGCCAAACCCATACCTTAATCCCTTCGTTCCGGGCAATGGTACCACTGCCACAACTTCCGAGTTCGAATCATCACCACTACAGCCTTCTACACACGCACTGCAGGAATTCGATCTAAGCGCCAACAATAATGAAAAGCGAAAATATAACCAGACATTCGCCGTCAGCGAGGACGAAGACCCACTAGCAGAGGTAGCTGTAGAAGCAAAAGCGGAAGAAGAGTTCTTCAGGAACATGTACACTTATCTCGACGAGTGCGAGAAGAATAAGACAACATCTTTCCAGCTGCTGTTATTTGTGAACTCCATGCAGCAGGGGGGAACGCTGGCCATGCCGTAAGTGCAGCCTCCTTTCCCTTTCCCTCTACCGGTCTCCTTATCGGTTGAGTAATCTATTCTGCCTGATAAGGGTGGGGGAAAAGCGACATTTTGTTTATGTGATTTTCTACTCATAGTGCGATTCAACGGGGATTATCGAGGATGATCGGATTTTTCGGCGGGGTCGTTACTGGCGAGTGGCTTCTTCGAGTGGCGAAGAAGGGCGATTCACATTTGGATGGTGGGGTGGAGCTTGACGAGCTTGAGGGGTCGGAAGAGGAAGAGATGAACGAAAAGTAAATGTGAAAGAATGGTGATGTGATAGGTATTCTGGCTATTGTATTAGTATGTTTCTTGTTTTCCTTGTGTTCTTTTCGCAACTGGCGTGTCAGGAATGGTCTTGAGGGACTGGAGTTTTGGGAGTTTGGGTTATGTATTTTTGTAAAGGCAGTTGGGTAGCGGTACAGTACATGTAGTTAGAGATTCTTTTCATTTGTCTAGAACCGGTTTCTATGGGGAAACATGCTACTACAATTTATTACCGTTTTACTATGATAAGCACATAAACTTTTCGGTCAAGCTCGAGCGTGAAAATCTGCACCTATTAGCTTGAGGGTGGAATTCGGGTTGGGGACCAAACTACCACCATATTCTATTCGCAATTGACACAACTTCGTTTCAGCCCGAGAGTCGAGACCTGAATCAAACAGCCATTTAAAGCCTGTAATTGTTAATAGTCAAATCAATCCACTCCTTACGAATAGTCGGTTGGGTATATGTATTCAGATTACTACGCACTGAAACCATTAGTTCTGCAATCCATAAATCATAAACCAAGTGGCTCAAAGACCTAGTTTGTGCAAACAAATCCTATTGTCAGCGATAAGATTATCTATTGGTAGTACAAGGCTAGTGCATCTATTTATAAAAGAGGATCCAAGCCTTTTGATCCTCATCATTCCGGTTAGGCCAGGTACATACATGCTAGTTCTGCGCAGCTAGTGTATGCATCCCTCCTCATTCATCAACAACACCCCATCCACAGTGTCCCCAGGCAGGGAAGTGGAGTGAGTGGGCAGACAGCAGCACAGACAGAGACAGGCACCAGGTGCATAAATCCGGGGTAGCATAACAAGCAGAAGAAGAAGAAGAAGCAGAAGAAGAAGAAGAAGGTATGCGAAATATTGAGACCACACATACATACGTACAGTTCCTGTACTTCCTGTACATACATACCCACTGGAATGTTCATACCTGCTAATCTTTACATTCAACAGTCAGACAGCCAGTCATTTATTCATTCAAGCAAGCAAGCAAGCAACACAGACAATCCGCAATGTCGCTCCTCGCCCTCCCAAATGAGCTCCTCCTCTGCATCAGCGCCCACCTCTCCATAAAAGAACTTTCGCATCTCCTCCTCACCACCCAGCGTCTCTCTCATCTCCTCACACCCTCTCTCTACCAGCTGGCCCTTAAAAACTGGAGACGCGGAACATCTGCCCTCTACTCTGCTGCCACCCACGAAAACCACACCACTGTCTCTCTCCTCCTTAAGAATGGCGCCAATACCCTCGGCCTCAAAAAGCACGGACGCACGGTCTTTCACCGTCTCGCCTCCAATAATGAAGCTAAAGCTCTCATGATCATGCTCGAGTACGGTGTTGACATCAACGAGCGGGACGAAAATGGGATGACAGCCCTACATATGGCGGTGCGGTGCGAGGGGTCTGGGTCCTTGGAGGCGCTCAAGACGTTGTTGGAGTGGGGTGCTGATACAGGCGTGCATGAGCCGATCAGTGGATATACGCCGCTGCATACCGCAGTTCATATGGAGTCTCCTATTGCGGTAGAGATGTTGCTACGAAAAGGGGCGCTTGTGGATGCCCGCACGCTCAAGGGGGAGACGCCATTGCATGTGGCTGCGTGGAAGACACTACATAGGCTTGGGAATAAGCCATTCGACTACTTGGACCACCCGGCTTCATGGAATTTTTACGAGAGGGGGATTACGAGTGTAGAGGCTGGGGGTATCACAAGGCATGAGGTTGTTGTTAAATTGTTGTTGGAGTATGGGGCAGATGTCG
Organism: Morchella eximia; assembly: GCA_024713935.1. NCBI lineage: Eukaryota > Fungi > Ascomycota > Pezizomycetes > Pezizales > Morchellaceae > Morchella > Morchella eximia. The sequence continues at coordinate 807,230 of JAMGZG010000002.1, forward strand.
ATGCTTTGGATGAGACCAGCAGGACGCCGTTGCATTTGGCAGCAACAAGAGGCAATGAAGAGACGGCCAGGATTTTGATGGGGAGCGGAGCTGATATAGACGCTAAGGATGGCGAAGGTATCACACCGTTGCGGTACGCGGTGACAATTGGTATCCTGGTACTCCTCAGGATTTGCGGTTTCATACAGCTAATGGGAGTAGATGAGTTCTCGTTCAATGACGCGAAGGCATCGTTGCTCAAGCAAGCAGCTCTGGTGAAGGATCTCGGTCGTAAAAGAATCCTAAGCCGATTTGTGACGATGACAAGACGACTAAGTACGAATGGCCCCCGCTCAAGTGAGAGTATGCCCAAAGCAATTTTGTGATACAAGACATAATTGAAAATTAGGATTTCTTATAGATATCTTATATAGACATTATTGTGTCAGGCATTAGGTTAGCTCTTAGCGCAGCCCTTTTTAATTTAGTAGGCGGTATAGGACTATGAATGTAATGGCTGTGATGAAAACTGGGAAAAGTTTACGTATTATAGAACCTTTAAAAGATTTGGCTCCGAATTAGAAAAACTTGCAGTGTGTTTCCCGAATCTTCTTTTAAACAACACGCTCTAGACGTCATTGCTGTAAGCTCGAGTGATGAAATATGATGCTTTATGCAACGAAACCTATCCGTTCTTTCAACCTAATTTTACTAACCAGAATTTTAATACTCCTGAAGGAAAAGAGGCATATTATCAAGGATTACATTTTCAAAGCTGATAAATATACTCTTCAACGCTACAACCAAATCCCCAGAAACAAGCATAGCTAGCCACAACCGCAATCACAGTTCACCGACCAGAAACAAAAAAGATCACATCACTATCAAAGGCATACAGAGAAGTTAAAAAAAGGGAATAAACCTGCGCCCTTGTTATCTACCTCAATGCTCCATAACCATGTCAATGCCAAGCTAACTATACCACAGAGTTAATCACAACCATAATAATCATCTTCTTAGAAAATGACATCTTCATCCTCGTTCTGGCCCAAAACATCGCCACTACCCTCAGCATTAGACTCCTCGTCCTTTGCTTCGCCAAGTAGCTTTTTCTCTTTCATGGCCTTATCCGCAGCTTCCTGGTCGCGGTGCTTCTTGCCTTGGACCTTCTTAAGGCGGTAAAACTCTTCACGGTCGAGCTCGTCGAGCTCACTATTGATATATTTGATAGTGTTTTCCGTCCTTGGGATGATAACATGTTCAATGGCATTGACACGACGGTTCACAACCTTGATCACATCATCGAGGATTACAAACGCAGTCTACTCTAATTAGCCATTACCCCGCCCCTGCAAATACCAAAACAGGACAAAAAACTCACCTGCAAGCTCGCCAATTCTACCAAAGTTTCTACAGCCTTCCCGTATACCTCTCTGCACTTCTGGACCTGCTGTCCGCCCCTGCCCAGACCCGTAAGCCCAAAATCAGAGTTGCCCTCGACCACATAGCTCTCAAATGCCGGTAGAAGTACACCAGACACGTTCTCCTGTTTCGTCCTGACCCTGAATCTTGCTGTCTTCACTGACTCCTGTACCTGGTACCCTAGGTTGCTGCCGCCGCCAGTGGCATATGTGACCTCTGCGAGAGAGAATGCCGCAATCTGCATCACGCGACCCATCTTACGTTTGGCTTCGTCGATGCGGCGCGTGATCTCGCGGAAACGCTTAGTGAGGGCTTCGGATTTACGTTTGAGAAGGGAGTGGCCTGTGGTGAGTTAGCTGGTGAGTTCTAGCTGACTAGCTATATAGGAACTTGTTAGGTACCGATTTCAGCGCCCTTGAGTTTCCCTTTCATAACTCCTAGCGACTGACGAGTTGCAAAGACCTGTTCTCGATTCTACGGGGTCCAAGTAAGCATCTTTGTTAGCTTTCTCACCATCGCCCATGCGGGCAGGAAGACCGATGGAGCAATTGACTTACACCTGCTCCGGACATGGTTATGAATTGTGTACAGCTCGAGGATCAGGTGAGTATTAGAGATACGGGGAGTCAAGTGTCGAAGGTGCGGAGCTTGCTTGCTGTCACACGTCATATGCGGTCCGGGGGAGAGGCGGCTCAAGTGGTGTTGAGATAGGGTTTGGTCGATAACGTGGCACGGGCAAGGGCTAGTATGTACTACGCGTGGGACGAGTATATTCGAGAATGTGTTGGGGTTAATCAACTGCCGACAAGGAGGTCAAAAGCTACAGGGTTTCTTTTTAGCAAAAGGTAATGATCCGACCTCAATTTCTATCTGCTACATATGAGAACATTGTCAAACACACTGTTCCAACAAAACACGCATGGCACGTAAGATAATTCCAGCACATAGGGAAGTATGTGCCTCCGGTAAATCTATATTTTAGACACAACCAACGCAAGATAAAGGAAAGCTGAGAAATAGGTTTGAAAACATGGAACAAAGAAGTGAGAATAGATGACTAAAAAAGAATAGAGGGTACTGTGCTCTTAAAGTCTAAACAGTACCAGTATCATACCCAAGAGAAGATATTAGCCACTTGCAGGATAAATGGGCATCCATCCTGCTGTCTTTCTCGGTCCATGGACCGTGAGCGAAAAGGGCGCAAGTAAAAGAAATAAATGGTAAAAAGGGGGATGGGAACAACCTTTTTGTTCTTCCTAAGCAGAGAATATGAAATACCGAGGCCCCAATTCGCTTCAACGACACAATAATCATGACAAGAGAGAAATAAGAGAAAAACAGGATACACATCAAGTACGCACGTATACTCCAAGGCCTGACCCAAGTACAAATAGCTTCCTCACTTCGAGTGGATAGCTAATTGATCTATAAAGTTGACTCATCAGTATCAGTAAGTTCATTCTCATTAGTGTGTCTCTAAACACCCCCGTAGCCTTCTGCCTGGGTCTATATACCAAAAAATAAAAACTGTATGTGACGTTTATGCATCACTATTGCCGCCACCACCTGCCTTCAACCCAACCTTTGGAGCCGCCGCTTCGTCATCTCCAACATGGACATGTGGTCCTTCTTCACCGCCACCGAGTTTTTCCTCCTTCTCCTTCAAAGCTGCGTCGATTTCTTTCTTGTCTTGTTCCCATTGATCCCTGGGACTACTCCAGGATTCTTGCATCTTCTTCTTTTTTTCGGCTTCCTCTTTTTCAGCAGCTTCCTTGGCGAGACGCTCTTCCTCCATGCGTTCCATATGTTTCAAATCGTCCGCGGAAGGTTCGTACAAATGCCAAATCGTATAATGGGGAAGTCCGACGACACTGAATTTCATCCGTTTCGCCATCTACAAAACTCATAAATTAGTCAACCGCATTGCAATTGAGATAAATATGCATTAACCTTTCCGAAACCCTCGGTTTCGGCGTGTTTCTCAAACGAGAAAGCCGGGAAGTGGACGCCAGCCCTAAAGACCTTCGCCTTGGCAAGAATACTGACACCGCCGACACCATCAATATCCATTTCCACATCCGGGTCGCCGTAAGGGTCGCGAAGATAAGCAAGATGGGGTCTCCATGTTGCATATTCGGCATAACCTTCAACAATAACAGCGTCTTCGTCAAGAGTATCCGCAAGAGCTAGTGCGGTCTCGGATTCCTGCCATGAGTTAAGATCATATGGCTGTTCACCACCGAGCCAGTCGGGAAGCGGTCGCCAAACGTCTGATTGAGTTAGTCCCAATTACGTCTGGCAACAAATAATATTTATTCAATTAAGTGACGAATTAATTGGTATCAGAAAAAGGTGATTATTTGTCTCATTGGGTAGATAGCCCTCTGAAGTAGCAAATACGTTTGTGTAACATCATATGATAATGTGGGGTCCGGAATAAAAGGCTCAGAAAGGAAATTAAACTTACTAGGCACAATAATATCCTTGTTGTGTCGCATAAGATCTTCCAGAATAGTTGGGGGTGCAGTTTCCACGTCTGCATCTCTCCAGTATACCCAGCTGTGGTATGGCCTCAAAGTAGCACTCAGCAACCAATTCCGCGCCTGTGCCATTGTTTTCCTTCTACTGGCCTGGGCGGCAAAACCATGTCTGTTCTCAACATCTTGCTGTACCTTTTGGCCGAAATCTTTCTCGATAACCGAGATTTCTCCAAAGTGCTGATGTGGATCCGGATCCGCCTGGAGCTTCTCGAGGTAGTCAACTAAGAGTGGTAGAGTATTGTCCTTTGAATCTGAGACTAGGAATGCCAAATCTATCAAATGATGCGGATATGTAAAGTTTCTCATGTGGGAGAAGAACATTGGTAAGTGAGGCTCGGCGTCACGAAGAGGCACACACATAAGGATTCTCTCCTCCTTCTCCCATCCTCGAGCGCTACCCTGTACATTTGACAAATCATAATGCCGTATTGTGGGGATATGTGAATCGTCGCTAAGGAACGAGGACATCCCAATCGAGGGAAGAAGGATTAATCGGAACGAAGGGAATATGAGCAGCAGGATCACGGCGGAGACTCCTGCCATTAAACATATTTTGATGATAATCTGCCTTCGCCAGCGCAGAGCTGGTTGTGTGCGAGGTTGGAATCTATTGAGAAAGAAGCTTCGGTGAGTATATTCCAGAGGTAGTTGTGGTCAAACGGTGAGCTTTTTTGTTACCTATGAGGAGATATGGAAAATGTATTGCTTGGTCCTGGCCCATACGAGGCATGGCCATTCGAATAAGCGTGGGAGTGCCTGGGCATCATGGCAGGCGAGGATACATGCGGCGATGTAACTGAAGGCCGATAGGTGAAAACGGGAGGAGCGACAGTAGTGATGGAAGTACTTCTGGGGAGGGTGTGGTTTGTTGTCGCGGTGTTGTCTTGTTGGAGAGAGAAAGAAAGAGGGATGCAAAAAAGAAAGGGGATACAGGGAAAGAAGCTTCAGGGTCTTCCTTCGTTCAAGACCCTGGCAATTGCCGAAGGAACAGGAATGGAACAACTGATATTTCAAAATCCACCCTGAAAGAAAAATTGTCCCCGCAAGTGAAGCGAACACTTTAGCTGAAACGGAGCACGGATCAGAGACAAGAGGATCTGTTCGGAGATGGCAAAGCTGAGCGTTGCCGAGAATAGTTATTCGATTGCCCTGACTTGACTTGTTGACACGATACCACTCCTGATGCTGATCCCTTAGTTTGCGCAGTGAGAGGAGAGCACTCCCGTCTGACATAAAACAGACAAAATAGAACACGAAAAGAAAGTATCCTGTGCTACACCCCAGCTGTCGTCTTATTCTAGGCAACACCGTAACCGTAGTCGCTAACCTACCGTTTGAGATACGAGATCTATATGTCAAGGTGCTTATTTTTAATTATCCTTCCGCCCCCGGAATAGACACCCCCTTTCTTTCCTGCCTATGGTTCGGACCCTCCAGGTCCTCTCATCTGAGGAATATATTGACGTCATTTGAAAACATATCAAGTTCAGCTTACAGTCGCACCTCACTATGCCGGATCTCAATATTCTCTTACCGCAAAATCAATTTGCTATCTCGGATTTCTCGTCCCGTATGGCAATTGTCTGGTTTTTGGCATCCGGCATAACGAGATGCGACTGTGATTCTCTTCCTTCTATTTTTGTCTTAGCTTCCTCCAACACAAAGAAGTCAATTTAGGCGGAAATTGGCCCGAGGTATCGTAGCTCAACCTGAAGTATATTGCCTGTTGCATGGGGCTTATAAACCTGTACTGCAATATGAAATCGGGTTTTGGACGGGGAAGAAATAGTGGGAAATCTGCATTGTATCACTGCGGAAGTGAAGTCAATTAACACTTGTGGTCATTAAAGGACATACGCACGCCAATTTTTTATGGCCAAGCAAAGGGACCAAACTCACCGAATCGATAAGATGCTACGATATGTACGGATTATGTCAAGAGGCTCAAATAAAGTCGCGTCGCGAGCTTACGCAATTCTTAACACTTGGTGTCTCGGAGTAGGATCAGTGGTCCGTGAGTGGTGTTTCCAAGACCTAGTCTGATACAAAATCCCTTATCACGATTTCCCTCTCCATAGATAATGTAGATTGGAGTACACACCCTATATAAATGCTTGGAATGCTTGACAGTGACAAATCAAAGACGTTTAGGATAATGGCCGCATGGCATCGAGTCATTGCAGGTCTCTTACCACGTGACGACTCTGTCTGAGTGACGGTCTGTGACCCTACAGAACTCGAAGATACATTTGAACGACTCGAAGATTAGTTAAAGTAAGATACCTACACATACTTTCCGCAGAAAATAGTCCTGTGGGGCCGGTATATAGTTAACGTAAACTATAAATCGTGTTTAAGAGGGAAGAGGATCCTGGAGCAAAAGTCTTATATGCATAGACGGCCTGGCCAATGATAATTTAAACCTAAAGAGTTATCTCGAAAAAATGTGGAGCATACCTCACAATACCAATATGTAAACCCGTCTATTGGTCTATAGTTATATCTCACAGAGCGATCAATTGATTTCATACCAACTCATAGACATAGCTGAAACCTACCGTTATAACAAAACTTACAAAACCTCTACTTCAGATACAAGCGCACATCGACTACATCTGGTACTCCCACTAAAGCTCTGAAGGTAGGCTGCGCTCGCCTTCATCCACATCAACACCCGAGCATTCCCACCCCACGCCATGTATCCACCCCGCAACTTACAATCACCCCTCCCTTCCTCCAATTCATAATTCTGAGCCCCTTTTCATCTCCTCCACAATTAACTGCGTGACCGTAAAGAGTTATTCCTTCTCCTATACCCCTTCCACCCTACCATCCTTCCTGCACTTCTCTACCACATCAAGCGCCCCCTCCGTTGCCTCCCTACAGTTCAGGCACTGTCCTCTTTGCCCACATAGTACGATTGCCCCAGTCCCCATGGTCACTAGGTCTGTACATAGCGAACGCGAATTCGCATGGCAGCAGACCGTGTACCCGTTCAAACGTGCGAGGGCCTTGACTATATCCACGGTAAGTGGGCTCTCCGGCGTGGTTCTACAGTATATACGAGTGGTGGATTGTGGTGTAATTGTAGGAGGGCGCGTGGCGAGGTGATGCCACTCGCAGAGGGTCGGCATAAATATTTCGGGGTTTCTTTGGAGGTTTTTGATGCGGACGGAGAGAGGGAGGGGATAGAGGCAATCACCAGCGGCGAGGGCAAGAATAAACGACAGTACTAGCAACGAGAGACGGACTAGGTCCAAGGCCATGAGGATATATATTTGGTTATATTAGCACTGGTAAATAATAGGTATGTAAATATGCCTCAGTAGTGCTGTAAACTCGACCGAAAGAGAGCGCAAGTTCAAATGAGGCTTTTGTCACATATCTGGATGTTTCATACCAGATAATTAATTGGCTCTGGCTATGTGGCTGAAGATCAAGGACACACGTCAGGAGAAGCTTCTGATAGAGCAGGAACGTATGTAAGTTAAAAAAGAAAGAAAGAAAAAATCAAATTTCTGGCATTGGTATCCTCGCGCCTCCCAACAAACACTTTTCGTAAACGTACATACAACCTGCCAGCTCAAATAGCCAGAAAGAAAACAGAAAACCCGAATAACCGTTAACCTCAATATACCGGGGCCCTTCCCCATCTTTGAGAGAAGCGTTGTAAAAGTTCATAACATGAATAATATAAACGGAGAAATGAATAAGAAAACTCTACCAAAGCTATCAAAAAGAAGAAAAACAAGAAATCATCGGAAACTTGCTATCGTGAACGTGGAGAGGGCATTATAGTCTAGGTGTACTTGGAGTCGAGATACCAGCGGTGTTCATACTGAATGGGGCCTATTTTAATTGGAAGTTAGTACAAAGCTCATATCGTAGGCTATCCTTCAGAAAGATACCCACCAGAACTTTCTTGGCGTTACATATCCTCCAAGCCAACTTCCGAACATTTCCATCCGCCTGGACTACCTCCGGTGCAAAGTCCACACCAAACATTTCCTTGACAGCATAGACAATCCTCTTGGCGTACTTTTCCTCCCCAAGCGCACCGAACTCTTCATTAACGTTTGATGGTGCCAACTCTTCCTTGCGTTCAAAACACCTGATGATGACCGGCAGGAGGTGCTTCTCAATATTGTCCTGCATTTCTTCGCTGTCCACAAATGCAATGTCCTCATCCTCGTTGATTTCAACCTTGTCGATAACGATTTCAAAGGGCAAGCTGATGGCCATAACATTGTGCTTTCCGTCGTGGTGATATCTAAACTCGTATGTACCATTACTCCAGAATGTCTTATCGCATGAGAATTCGACTTCACCCTTAAAAATCGGCTCACCGTCGTCGACGCAAGTGCCAGGGGTGTCAGATGAAACAATACCGCTTTCAGCGTCCTCAGAAAGATCATATTCGTCTTTGCAGATAGCGATCCACCTTCCCATAGAAGCGACTTTGGTGATGAAACGAGAGCGGTTATCCGTAATCCGGTACAATCCGATCCAGTCCTTCCTTGAGTGATTGACCGGGGCAGTCCATCCCACCCTAACTGGCTCTCCATAAGAAACGGATAGACTCTTGTGAGCATCCGAATCTTTCTGTGGCAGTGCGTTCAGAATGCTTAAGGAATATTTCTTAGAGTCGTAATTTGCAAGATCATCGGCAAGAAGGGTGATTGAAAGTCTAGCGGGGTACTGAGAGAACAAGAACTGTGTGTCTTTGACCACACCCATAACACCTTGAGCAAGCTTTGGCCTAGCAGATTCCAAAAATTCCTCAACGAAATCGGTGGTTTCCGAAAGCACCTTGTCAACGGACCCCTGGAAAGACTTGATATGGTTGGCAACTGGGGGTGGAATCGCGTTCTTAATGGTTCTGACAACACCGGCTTCCCGGCGAATCTTGCTACCATACAACTTCTGCATGTGAGGGCGCTCGATAAATTGAATGAATAGAAGAGCGCAAACATGCGACAAAAGTCCCAACATGAACACAGCCGACGAAGATGCAATCAAGACAATACCCCAAATTCCGGCACAACCAATAAGACGTTCAGGGTTGTTCAAGTATCTATAAATACCCGAATATGTCAAGCCAGGGCTAGGAAGCTCGTAGAAGAAGTCTCCATAAAACCAGCCGAATTCGCCTAGGGACTCGTAGATAGAGGTAGAGGTCCAGAGTTGGAGAGCGATGAGCATAATACCGACAGTGTGCCTGAAGAGCACAAGCTTCTCTTCCCCAGCGGGCCAGTGGTACATTTTCCAACCAGCAGCCATGAATGAAGCATGGCACATGACCAAAGAAACGTGGTACAGACTCTTCCATTGACTCCAAGCTTCCTCGCGGGTCTCGCCAAACTTCAAAAAGTGTCGGAACCAGGACTTGTTGTTACTCTGTGCGTGAAGAATTGCCCCAATACCAGCAGTGTGCCAAAGTCTCCATACAAGAGCGTGGATGACAAACGCAGCCTGGACTATAGAAGTATTGGGGGTGAGAAGAGTCAAAACAACCAAATATCCAACTAGGAGAATGGTAAAAAGATGGGTGTTGTGGAAAAGATCGAATTTTCCAAGAAGCTTGTGATCCTTTGCAGTTTGTACTGTATCCTCCACTATAACCGAAGAAGTCGCGGTCGATGAAGATGAGCTCGATCTATTCTTTCCAACAGATGAGGTAGGCCTGACCATAGGAGGAGGGGCCGATCTGCGGCGTGGTGCAGGAGGGTTATAGGTTTTATCGATGTGAGGGTTTTCGACAATTGTAAGAAAAGCGAACTGGGCGGCGTGTGCAAGAAGAGAGGTGAAGAGAACGGTGTAAGATGCAGCCATGAGAGAAATACCCTACAAATGTCAACTAAACCCTCTTGATGTATTACCTACAAAAAAAAACAGGAACTCACGTAGTATCCGGCATAGCCAACAGAGTACATTGGGTGAGGTGCCATTTCGAATACACCGTCAAATGTAAGATTCTGGTCAATGAGGAAAAAGAAATCACCCCAGTCTGGAAAAAAAAGCACCTTAGTCCAAAGTTCACTCTACGGAGTCTAGTGTTGAGGTACTCACACCAGGCGTAATCCTTGACGACTCTGTGGGCGTCCAATTTGACCCAAAGATTGAACATGAACAGTACAATACCACCCACCCATCTTCCTATTGTCAATACCCATCCCTCGCCCTCAGGAAGAGAAGCGCAGGATATGGCAAAAAGGACATAGCTGACAAAGTCACACATCAAGATCAAATCGACCACTCTGCGGAACACGAGCCAAGTATTATACTCAATGGGTGCATCCTCAAAAACATAGTCTCCACTCTTCACTTCATCGGGAATCTTGGCCTCAATTTCTTGCTTAACGAGCTTGCAAATTACTGGCTGACGGGAAGCATCAAAGATACCAGATTTACGAGCCCAATAGACAAGCCACTTACGGTTGGATTGGTTGTGCAAGAGGACACCGATACCAAAATTGTAAGCAGTTCTCCAAAAGAGGAACGTAGCACACAGTATGGGGGTACGGATCGACGAAGGAAGAAAGTAAAGAAGTGCGATGTGCAATGCTAAAACGCCTAGAATAGCAATGTCCGATAGGTTCTTGGGCTGTGTTGGCGACAAGAGGGTAGAGACCATGTCATGCGTCTGGGGAACAACAAAAACTGGAAATCATTGTTTTATTAGTACCAACTCACTGAAATTAAGGAAGGGGGTAATTGGTTTTGGTTACTTTTGCCATCAGGTGTGCGACCAAAGGTCTTGCGAGATTTTGAGGGGTCCTCTTCAACGGCGCTCAGGGTCTCCTTAGAGACCATATTCGCCGCTGGTACTTCATGTGTGTTTTTATCAATGGGTCTATTACGAAGCTTCGTATTGATTAGCTTCGAGCCATTAGACTCCTCCGACTCCACGGTCATTGTTGAAAAAGTCTCACAACAGGCCGTTAAAGGTGTTTATCGGGGGTAAGGTTCCTGTTGAAGGATTCACTAAAGAGATGTGAGTGAGCTGGGTAAGGTGGAAAGTGTGAGAGTAGTAGAAAAGATCGGGGAAGGGACGGAGCTCACGGGTCTATATCACTTTCTACAGTGGAACTTTGATACTGTACTCTCATAAAGGTGTTCAAAGGGAAGACCTGTCATTTCATACCGGCAATTCCGCGCCTCTTTTACCGGCAACCAATCAAGAGAGATCAGAGGTTCTGTGGATGCCGCTGTGTTACGCAGGGCAGGGGCTGATGCCCAACCGAGCCAACGAGCACGCGCGGGATGAAAAGGACAGCAACGTCAGTAGGAAAAAAAAATTGGTTAGAAAAGATACATGTAGACACTTCACCGAACACAAATATGTGACAGAAGTAAATCAAGTACATACAGACGATTCAGGCAGACAATTCTCGTAAGTACATCCGGTTTTGGGAGAGTTAAAAAAAACAAATTATGTATCTTTTCGATGCAGCACATATTGTTTCTCAATTGGGCATATTAGCAGCTGACGACTCGAGAACCTATGTTCAGGTTCACCTGTACCTATGTGTATCACATGCTCTCTCTTTAACTTGCCCTCTCGTTAACTTTCTCCCAGCTCCTGGTGAAGACGGACACTGGGTGTTGACGGACAAGTATTCTAAGCTTCTTTTTAATATTTCTTATTCGTTAAAATCCCCCTGTCCGTCAACACCCAGTGTCCGTCTTAGCCTTACCGCACGCCTACGATCCATGGTTGAGTTATAGAACTAGGAGAGTAAGATGTCTATCGAATATGCAATTAACCGTAACACAATCATTCTCCTCTTCATCCCTACATCATACTTGCTTAATTCTAGTTAATTATCCAAGTCATTTCTTGCTTGAACCACTATGTAGAACGATACACAGGCAGTTATAGATCAAATCAGAGGTCCAACATCTCGACACCTCTGCAGGTTGCTGATCGGGGTTGGCATCTGCGCACCTCAATACAGTTTAGCTACGTATCGCTACTGCGCGTTCCTACATACATACATACATCTCAAGTCTGAGGCCAATTACGCTTGTGGCGGCTCGCCAGCCCCACGTTCTAAATCGCGGCGACCGGACGCGGGGTAGAGTGTGAGTCCCAACAGAAACGGGACAACAATTTTTCGCCTCACAACGTTAGAATTGGTTGTCGTCGTCTGGAGGCCTAGGCTGGTGTTGCTGGAGGTTGGCCTCTTGGCAAGTTGTCCAGCTGCGATGACATTGGGTCCTGGGTTCACGCTTCCTTCAACTTATCAAAGAGAACTCAGTTGTGTTTCAAAACCCAACGTCATCAGGCTGTCTTGGTCGCTTGTTTCTGTGCTTCAGATCATGGCCTCCAGATTCAGCTCGAAATACGGACGGCCTTGTCTCGGGTAATTACGGGCTACATTTTCCGTTGGGACACTTTCACATGCAAATCTAATACATATGCCAAGATTTTTAGGTTGGCTAGGGTTAGGGCTAATCCATGTGAGCTGGGCCAAAGCTTAGCTTAACGCTGGTTAGGTAGCTACAAGTACATAACGCGTTGGACCGGGAACCATGTCAGACACAGAAACCTGTCGCATGGCAACAGCACTAGGACTCCATATAAAATGCTTTGAACTGAATAATTGAACAACAATCACCACAGGAGGAATGTGAGTTAAAATCATTATGAACATTTATCACCTGATGTGAGAACCATTTAAAATAAATTCTGAGCTAGATACCTTAAAAACTGGTGCAGATAGATTATAGCACTGATCTCCCCATATAAATATTTGTATGGGAGTTTCTAATTATGACTGCTTCTTCACAAGCTTTCAAGTAAATTTCTCCCTTAAACTTGAAGAATCATCCTCTTCAATAGGCCATTCTGCCTATGCAGATAGCATATATATCCATATGGTTTTGTGATTTTACCATAGGCGCTGGTTCTTCGGATTTTGCTGGTTGCCAGGCGACCGGCTTCTGCGTCTGACAGGGTTCCCGGTCCAATGCGTTACCCACCAGATTTCATGAACTCGGGTTGTGCCGAACCAGGTACCTTCACATGTTAATTCATACAGAAATTTTTATACTAGTAGGAGTAGCTACTAGCACGAAGCACGATAACCACGATCAACTAGCGGATGAATTTCAATTGCTAGAACCTTCGAGGAGAAAATCAAGGATCCAATTAAAGCCCTGAATATGGAATGCAACATTTATTTTCTTGCCTGCAGAAGTTAATATTATGCGTGATTCCAAATCGAGGTAAGTTTATGCGTTACTAACAGAGACCAATGAGATCTTGTCACACCGCAACGATCTTCATGCGTTGACCTCTTCCATAGTAGCGCACCTCGATTACTGAACACTGCGCGTGATCCAGAGCTTATCAGTAACTTGTGTTTGACTCAAAGAGGTGGTCTGCTACATCGAGATATATACACAGCCCTTTTCATAGATCTGTATGACGGACTTTGAGTAACATAGATATTATTATTAAGGCGACCAACTCTTGCTCAATTAAAGCAACCAACCCCCACCATAAGCAGCCGATAATACTGTAAAGATACATTCCTAAGTGTACATACTCATTCAGGTTACATGTAGTATGCACATGTTACCACGGTAGGGGCGAGGAACATGATGATAAATCTCGCGATCGCAACCCTAGCTAGGCATTTAATTACCAAGACTTATTAATGATCCGAGAGAAGCAGAAGGGGGGGGGGGGGAGAGGGAGAGAAAGGAATACATTATTATTATTATTGTTATTATTCCGCAACGGATGACATGAACCAGGTACTCATGTCTATTTAGAAAGCTGTTAACAAATTGTCGCCCGATGCCCCAGGAAGTGTATGTACCTGCCCCTGATTCTGCTATAAATACCTACAATTACTATTGGGGATCCCGAGCACTATATACGACTACTGCGGTAAGAGGATCGGCCGATACCATATTAAATATGTATGCTTTAAGTCCCTGGGCAGCAGAGATTGATACGAGTGATATATCATGACGAAACGCTAAAGCTCTTAAGCGCTTTCCACCACCCAAAATGGTCAAATGTCATGTTTTTATCTGAGAATATTGAACTTATCAACGGTATACAAATCATAAGATAGGGGACATACAACAAACCTGTGCCCTCACATTTTCCTCGCCGTCACCAAAATCACTAGACCCGTGCTTGCATTTTGAATGAAGGTGAAGGGAGTATCCAGAGCCGAAGCACCAATAGGTATATATATAACTGAGGTAAACCCTTTCAACAGTACAGTATTTTTTTTCTCTCTTCCAATCTCACACTCTCGTTTTAACTCAATCTCGTGCTGTTACAAACCTATGATAGGAAATGTATGCATACCGTACAGACAAAGAATTACTCCCGAGATAGAGGAATTCCGGGAAGGGAGCTGACATGGATGGACAAACGCTCACAGCTAGAATTAACTGCTATATAAACTCATATCTCAGCCTAGGCCTTGAACTCTCAAAATGTGATCATGAGCACTTTATTCAGAAATAGGAACTAATATAATACAACTACAGTTACATACTCATGCCAGAGATTTTAACGGTTAACGTAAATAGATTGGACAGTATTAATGTTATTCCTCTCATAAGCTTTATCTAATCTATGTGGACAAACAGATAGATATTCGAGTAAGAATGGGTATTCCATTTCCTGACTACAGGGCCGTGGCCGGAGGCCACACTGCACTTGTAAAGAATAAGATATAACGAGAGTTACTACTCTTATTTACGAGTGTCTCGTATCTTAGAAAAGTATCTAAATATGTCATATATTTAGTTACTTGTACATATGGCCCAGATAACAAATCTCTAAACCCTAGCTCATGATACCTACTTCTAAATATCCAGTTCAAAATGGTCTCTCAGCTTGCGGTGTGATTCTCGCCAGGTGTCTTCTACCACCATCATCCCAGTCTAACAAAGCTGAGTGTGCAGTCACTCGGTTATCCCATACCACAACTGTCTTTGGTTCCCACTTCACGCGGATCTGGAAATCGAGTCCGTATGCGATGTGGTCGTAAAGGAACTTCAGGAGAGCGTCACTTTCTTCCTTTTTAAAACCTACTATATGGCGCGTGACTGGTTTCTGTAAGTTAGTAAAATAGAAAAATGATAAAGTATAGGAAGCTAGTAGTTACATTGTGGGTTAATGAAAAGTGCTTTCTTTCCGGTAGCCTATTGATGATCAGTGACTGATAATACTTCATCCGGGAAATACGTGGGTCATACTGGGTGCGTCCGGACGATAGGATGCTCATTCGCAACAGGCTCTCTCCTGACCACACCACCCTTCCTTCTAGCCAGGTCGGCTTGCTCGTGTCCTGAGTGAATTGCTGTCAAACCTTCTAGACGTTGTTTAAACGGCTCGCTAAGCCTATTGTATGCCTCCACTTGGCTTACAAATGCCGTATCTCCTCCTGAGTAACCGCCGTTTGTTTTCGGAATATCAAGTGCATATAAAAATGTAGTCCCGGGGGGCTGGATAAATTCGTCAACTATAGATATCCAGCGAGCATGTATTTGTAGCTACTCACCTGAACCTCATAGGTGACGTCCGAATGCCATGCGACACTACTCGTTCTACTCTCTAACACACTCGCTTCCACAGCCTCTCCCGCGCCTCTATGAACCAAGTGAATTTCCGGGTACCCTTTTGGCTGACCTGAAGAAGGGTGGATGTGATGTCTTCCAAAATACCCTCCAAATTCAAGTGCTTTTTCGATGGGAAGATCTGCAAAATCTTGATCTCTAAAAGCGACAACACCACGGTGGGCAACGAAGAGCGCAAGTTCGTCTTTGCCCGCGTTGGTAAGGGCGCTTAGCTGAATCCCTCTGACTTCTGTGCCGAGTTTGGGACTGAGATGGGCGAGCTCCACGTGAGGGGGGAGCAGGTTTGGGAAGGCTGGGTCTGCGGAGAGTGCGTGCTCAATGTGCTCGAACGGCGTCAGAGGGGGGTAGCTAAGCGTTATATATCATTAATTTATTTACGTCTATGTATAGAGATAGATGCTGGATTAGGGCACCTTTTATCGCCTACCCAAGTAGGGAGATAGTGAGGATACTAGAGAGGCTATTAATGAGTGTGTACCGGCAAGAGGATTGAGGTATACATACAGCTGCTGGGGCATGCCCGTCGGCACCTTTGATTTCAACATCTTTGTTGAAAGCTTTAGGGCCGTGACTTATTTCTTTATAGTCTCCTACGGGGACATTATCATTTGTCGCGATAGTTACTGCAGGCGCCATTGTAAATCTGTGGTCTGCAAGATTGGAGATTCTCTTGAGGATGAGATGGAAGTACTTGAGCATTAAATATACATTTCTCACCCCTTCCCTTCCTTGTGGATTGGCTGATCAATCGGGTTTCGTGATGTGAGTGGGTCATTGTGCAATTGATATAAGAGGCAGTTGCAAATGATCAATGAGCCAATAGAGATAATTAGAAATAAGACGGGCGTGCCTATCGATGCTACTCTTGCCGTCTAACCGGGGTGATTTTTTATATTAGGGCATAATATGATGTAGTATAGGTATTTGGGTTGGAGGTTGTACGTACGGAATAACGATGTTGTATCACGCAATTGCCAGGGTTGTGTGCGTGTGAGCATGGGTGATT
Organism: Morchella eximia; assembly: GCA_024713935.1. Lineage (NCBI taxonomy): Eukaryota > Fungi > Ascomycota > Pezizomycetes > Pezizales > Morchellaceae > Morchella > Morchella eximia. The sequence continues at coordinate 823,790 of JAMGZG010000002.1, forward strand.
CTCTGAGATGTTGCTTTACATGAATTCAGATTGAACTATAACCTGGCATCTGAAGACGGACGGCCTTTGGGACCCGTAGAAAAACCGGTTATGCCGCAGAAATCAAAGATAGTATGATACTAATGATGTAACAAAAATGATCGTAGGTTAGTAACTGCGTCATATAATATCACTCGACCTCTCGAATGATCTGTGGTGATTGAAATATCGATTTTACCCGCGGCGCATCTACTCGCAGTTTTCTGACGTTTCCGGACGCGACCACTATTGCATGCTATACAAAAGATAGCCTTGGCGGGGTTTTTCTGTGTATGCAATAGCAGTTGCGTCCGGAAACGCTAGAAAATTGCGAGTAACAGTATACGCGTCATGCATACTTAGATTAGTAGTGCACTCCCTTCCTCCCGTAGTCGAAAGTCTTACGTGCTCGTACTCTCAATAGCTAGTCACACTAGAAAGGCACTTGTATGTATAACTCCATGCCAAAAATCCCGGGACAAGCCACCGTAGCAACTCGCGGTTGCGTTGTCCCATGATTTTTGCACGAGAACTATACATGTATCCACATGTATCTACTAGCAAATGTTAAAAGCTTTAGTAGTAGTTCACTTTTCACTTATGTAGATTATATAGGAGTGGAGATGGATGCATGGACTCGTTCCGTGCTGAGCTTACACGAAATATTGATGTCTAGTTGATATGATAATCTCTGTCATGGCCGGACGCTTCACTCAGCCAATAAATCCCAATCTCAAGTATTCCTCTAAAATCTTGACATAATAAAGGGGACGGGGAGTATGAGATGAACTTGTAGACCATGTACCATACCATATATCCCTCACACCATACTAGAAAAAAATATTACATAGAGTTGAATAGATCAACTTGAAAGAATCGAACTAACTACCCAGGAAGAAATGAAAAGAAAAGAAAATACAATAGCCGTGACATGAGGTAATACTAATGCAATCAAGGAAGCCCCAGGCAATGAAATACATCCAACTACGTACCATTATAAGAAAAAGATATAAAAACCCCAGATCAACAAAATGAAAGGAAAAGAAGAAAACAATGCGCCTCGTCACTTCAAAAACCATTAAAATCCGTTATGCATCCTCCCCTGATACTCTCCCCTCTTGAAATTTTTTGGGCTTTTGGGGGTTCTACTTGTCGGCCCCCTCGACGGCGCTCTACCTGATGAGGTTTCGCCCTTATCTCTCCCACCCTTGAACATTCTTCTCATACCTCTATCGAGTAGATTATCCAAGAGAAACGCACTTTCCGGAGTTCCTTCGCGTGATATTGGAGCTGTAGAATCACCTGGGTCCAAGTCAGAGCCGTGTAGATGATCGTATTCTTCTTCAGCTTCCGATAGGGATTCTTCTCCAGTACGACCCATCATATGCATCTGCGGCGAAGAAACGGATCTCGGAGCATACCTGCTTGACGAGGGAATAGGCGGAGCCGTGAATGCAGTCGGGGTCATAACGCCCGGCGGTTGTTCCCTTGTAACCACCGGCGTGTTTAGAGAATCTGCGAAAGATGTCTGGAAGGATGTAACACTGGGTGTTCGAGCAAGCGACCTATTCAGGATTGCGTACACTCGGTTGTCGTAGACCTGCGGGGCAGTTTCACCGCTCTCCGTAAATTCAGTGTCTGTCTGTGATGGTGTTTGATTGTGGTTAGGTGCACTATCATCTCCACCAAAGAATGCGTCCAAGTCGCCCAGTCTCAAAACAGTATCACTAAATCCACCTTCGCCTCTTCCGTCTTCGCTCAACATTGTCGCTGTCCTATCTTGCATGCTAGTGTAAGAATAATCCTCCATATGAAACTCGACGTCCTGTGTGGGAGGCGCTTCTTCTTCCGCGGCAGCTGCCTGTGTACAGGTGTAAAAAACAGCGTGAACATTATCTCTTGTCATAACTGCATTAATTGCCGGCATGGGAATCGCCCAACCGCTCTCGTCTGGTATCCCAAATAGTGTCTGTGTTTTTTCGTATTCCTTCCGGATTGTCCTATTCCCCATACTCATCCGCATCACGTGTCGATCCATGGGGCCGCCTGAAATAGTAATCATTTTGTCAAGTACCTCGAGCGCTTGCTCAACAAAATCTGTCTGTAGCAGCCTTAACAACGGTGAAATGAGATCGGCACCCACTCCAGCAAAGGCCGGTTTCCGCATATCGATAGAGGGTAGCATTATTGTCAGCAATTCCATTGTCCTTAACTTGACCCATTTCAGCTTGTTCGAGAGGAGTCCAACTAGGAAGATCAAGGCTTGAGCCTCATAGGTGGGGAAAAATGTCTCCTTCAAAGCGTTGACAGTCTGTGATATGAAATCCTTCTTCGATCTGAACCTCTGACCGGCATAGAGCGACATTACCCTGGTTAGTGATTTGTGTTCCTGGGCCTCTGCTAATAATTTCAGTCTTTCTGCACAAAGAATGACATCCTCGCTAGGTGTCCCTTCTTGAGCTTCTGAAAACCTTGGTAGATTGGCCAAGATTGCGAATAATAACCTGCTATCGCCCCCAACAAGTTCATTTGTGGGTATCATGTTGAGCTTATCGAACACTGCTAAAGTCTTTTCAAATGATACTGAGGACCGGAGCCCTTTGTCGATAAGACTCTGAAGCCCCTCGAATTTGCCGAACCATTTTGGCGGGAATGCGTCCATGAGATAATTAACCTTAGCTGGATCTGCCAAATCAATCTTGTCTAATAACATTTCCAACAATGATAAAACCTCCATAAATTCACCCTCATGGACGGTGTTCAAACAGGCAACAGTTACCCAAAATAACTGCGGATATTGTAAGAGATAATCTTCGTCCATCTCTGCAATGATGGCGTTCAGTGTGATAAGAATCTCCATGGCAAATAATCGTATATCCGCAACGTCGTCCGCAATCGTATTTGACAATCTCGCAAGCATGTCCGACAGCATACCATGATCTAATGTGGTAAGAAGACACCGGAAGACCTGAAAAGATCTGCAAGCCAGATGCCGTACTGGACATGTGGTTGCCCATGAAAGCGCAACCTTACCCCAGGCAGGCTTCAATCCCGGCGACACAGTCGAGAACATTTCAAGCACGCATGTGATCATGTGACCCATTGATTTTGGAACTCTCAGCCCATTTTCCTCTGTAGAGCTGATCTCTTCGTAAGACCAGAAAGTCTTGCCATCGCGTTGTCGAACAGTCTCAATAAATTCGAGTGTTGCAATTCTCGTCGCACGGTCCTCTTCCTGATTAAGTGCAGGAATAACCAGCTCATGTATGAGATGTATCAACATCTCCTTTGCTTGCTCTTGAACCAATGGAACGTAATGATCCCATAGAACAAATACAACTTGCAAGAGTAGTGTCAACTTCTCAGCCATTTCGGGGACAGGTCCAACGAGAAGGTCGACCATCATTATCATTGCAAGGTGTCCAAAAGAGAAACCAGTCTAATCGAATTAGTGCTGGGCAACACCAAATAAGAGGGAATAGTCTTACCGGCTTCCCGCTATTTGGGACACACTTTGACAAGTCTGCTACATACGGAAATTGGGATGCATCCGGTGGTGGCGTAGGCTCTTTGACTGTGATTATCATTAATCTTGGTTGAAGGTATCCCATCAAAGCCTCCACTAGTTTTGCCCCCGCAACGGTTTCAGATAAGAATACAATGACCTGTTTTCCAAACTCGACAAAGTTTTGTTCACGGCGTTCAAGACTCTGATTAAAAATGAAATCTAGAATGACCTGCACATTACCGAGAAACGGTGCTGTCGCAAGAGATTGCCACACAGCTTGAATTTCACTGTGGATCTTGCTGCTAAACTTAACTGTAATCTCATACAAGTTCGCAAGGACCATATATGATGAGGGGAATAGATCTCCATTGGGCTCAAGAGCCAGGTCGATGGTTTGAATCCAGGGCAGCAGGGCGTGCAGTATGTCCCTTTGAGCCTTCCCCTCTGTAAGATTGAAAAACATAGTGAGTTCGGAGAATATGAACATTGCCTGCTCAGGATGGTCTATCGAGAGACCTTTCGAAAGATGGAACTGTGCACGTTTATAAACGGCAACAGTTTTATCTGAGATGCTGACTTCAAAATCCTGAACTCTTGAAATATTCCAGGCACGTTCCTCCGTTACTCTCAGCAATTTTGCCGCCTGTAGTCTGACTTCGGCGTTCTCGTCACCCAGCTTAAATAAGCAAAGTGCCATGATTTTCCATACGCCATCCAAATAATCCGGAACCTCTCTGAGCACCTCCGAAATAACAGCGAAATAGCTTTGCGTAGCCTTTGCTGAAGAGTCAAAGCAATAACATCTTTTCATAGCATTGTTCAGTAAAACTGTTTGTTGGTTGTATAATAAAATGTTTTTGAGCGCTCGTCGTCCAATGCGGTGAGTCCTATCACTTGGCGATGCAAATATGGATTCGATCCACCGGAAAAGCTCTTCGACGTTGAATTCAAGCATAGGTGCAACATTTTGTGATAGGTCACCCATAACAGGACCGGCCTATAAACCGATATTAGCCTAGCACGCACCTTAAATTGTGTTCTTTTACAACTTACACAGAGTGATGCCATCGCGCTTAATGCAGCAATTTTGAGATTCCTCTTTTCAATCTCCATGGCAGCCCCTAATGTCCCTTTATCTGTTAAGTCCCGTTGGCTATCTACTATTTGCCTCATTTTTTCCTCTCTATCCTTGACGACTTGCCAATTAGGCCCATGTCCGCACCAATCCTGCATTAGAATATAAATTGATAGCCGGCCCTGGAACGGAAGCCACTGCACAGAAACACCTGCCTTTTTAAGGCCCTCAAATAACTCCTCAGTGAGCCCACAAAAGTACCTTCGAAGTTTCTGATGCTCCCAATCGGTCTGTACTTCGGGGTCCTGTAGGAACACTTTCATATCCTTTATGAAAGCTATCATTTTCTGTAAAATCCATTCATCCCTAAAAACTTCCTCTTTCTGCAGGAAGTGTGATGTAAGCTGGAACACGTGGGTCACTTCGGCTCTAAGTCGATCTTGACGTCGGTTCCGTCGGGGCGAATCGACTCGCTTTCCTTTTGTTATCAAGTCTTCAGAACTCCACTTCTGGACTGTAGGTTGAAGGCTCTCAATTAGCGTCTTGTAAAGATTGATGTTGATGTTCCCTAGTCCTGAAACTACTGCCTCCCTGATCCTCTGATTATCTAAACTCAGTAGTGGAATAACCATTTGGAACACAGATCTGGCTGAAGTGATCCGATTCAGGCGGTAGGGTGCCGGGGGAGTCTGGTTTTTCGACGGTTTCCTTGCATGTTGTGGGGTCCGTGGCCGTGATACTGATGTCTCGCCGTCTGTTGAAGTTAATGTTGAGCAGGCTACGATCAAGTACAGCTTCCATTGCTCAATCATAACTTCTGGACTAGTCTGAGGTAATGCTCTCAGAATCTGCTTTGGTACACTTTCAAATCCCAAATTCGGCGCCCTAGAAGTTTGTGCGATGGCGCATATCGATTGATGCATCTGGACCAAACGCCCGCACACCAAATCTCTACAGAGAGCTACAGTAGTTGGACACCTTTCCACACAGACCCTAATGAGGCTAGGGAATACCCTAAACCACAGAGACGAATCGTATTGATTGTCGCTTATTGCCATCTGCACCAATGCATCCTTCGACTTGGAATCCTTTAATTCTCTTTGAAGCCTACTCCGTTCCGCCACAGGCAGATTCTCATCATTCAGATTCATAACATTTAATGAATCACTCTCCAAAATGTGGATAATTCGTGGATATGCCGGAGATATTGAAGTGCGGCTAGGTTTTCTCGAATGTGCACCTGCTTTCCCACCAATCTCTGCAGGCTCACTCAAGACCACGTCGAACTCTGTTATGATTCTCAGCACCATGATAGCAAATCTTCTCACCACCCTTGACTGCGAGCATAAAAAGAACAGCCCATTTGACTCAATCTCATCTACGTGGGCTTGCACATTAGAATACTCCAGCTCCTCGCTACGGTTTCCGAGTCCACGATCATCCAAAATCGAAGATGATTCTGCCGCCGCTGAAGCAGCATCCCTAGTACCTTTGACCTTTTGTTTGATCGTCTCGAGCCATATCCGTAACAGGTCAATGTAAAGTTTGAGGGTGCTTTCAATGTGACCACTGCCTAGCATTCCACCATCGGAAGTTGTGGAATAACGCTCATCAAACGCAAAGATGAACCTTGCAAAGCCAATGATAACTTGTTGAGAATTATACTGTCTAGCGATGCTTTTTAAGGCGTTCGCGGAGGCGGTAGCAACATTCTGGTCGATATGTGCCGTTCCGCTGCACAAAAGCGTAACAACCTTGTAAAAAGGGATATTGGGGGGAAGACATCGAGGGAGCGCCGTTATAGCAACGTGAAGAAGTTCGTAGAAACTTTGTCTCTGCTCTGCAGCATCTCCTCTTGTATCATCCCGGAACCCCAAGGAAAACTTGTTTTCTAGCGGTGTTTTGGGGACTGCAGCAAACCTTTCATCTAGAACTGCTTGGCCGCCAAAGTTTATGTCGCAGAGAACGATGATTTTTCCGAGCATCTCGCAGAAACGATCGTAGTATTCCTTTGCAGTCGAGCCAAGCTTTTCCACTGCAACTGCCTGTGATCTGCGATCCACTTTTACCTTGACGCCGTCCTTCTTTTCCGCCTCGATTTTGGCAAGCCATGTTGAAGTAGGCGGGATCTTCTCTGGAGGATTTGAGGCAAACGTTTCCGGGAATGGTGGTAGGCCGGATTCGCCTTTCTCCAAATCTGCCATGATGGCCAGAAATGCCCTAATACCAACAACCATTCCTTCTGGTGATAACTGGTCTAGTTTCAATATATTCGCCCCCGATAACAGCTCCACGTTTAATAATGGAAATACAACAGTCCGGAAACAAAGATCCTGGTACTTAAACCCAATGAAACGAATAAGTTGAATACAAGGCTCAACCACCTGCTGCTCTGCTGTCACCAACGATTTTTCTTTCTTATCTCTTGTCAAGAGAATTTGAATTATCCTTTCTAGTTTCTTGGTGGTATTGTTCATACTTTCCGTACAGCGAAACAGATATGTCCAAGTCAACCTCGCAAGCGTTTGCACTATGGGCACTCGCATCGATCTATCTTTATCTCTCAGCTTCGGAAGATTGTTCTCGACCAGATGCATCCAAAAATTGGCGAAATAATCGTTAGGGCTTACACAAAGCAACGTTCCCATAAGGGGAAAAGCTGTGTGCCAATGCCGAGGTTTTGCCATCATCTCGCTTAGTTTTGGATGTAGAAGATTCACAAATTCTTGCCATGTTGGATGGTTGAGTTCTGTTTTAGCGGTGGGGGCGATAGGGAGTAGAAGCTTTGAAAAGATTTCGCAGTATGCACGTTTCGCGCGGAAACCATGGGATTTGACGAAGAAATTGGCCATTGATACCATAAAATCGGCGGATTCTTGAAGTGCTATTTCGGGAAAGAACTGTTCACAACGTTGAAGAGAGAAAAATATGTGAGCTGGGGCTCTCTATAATATGGATAATAATTCCACCGCCCAAGTGGGAAAATGAGTATTCAAAATGACGGAGAATATGAACCTTTAGTTTGATATAGCTCATTCCTTTTACGACAAGTTCAACTCTTGCTTCCGTATCTTTGTTGGCAGTATTGGCCATCTTCTCCAAATCCGCAAAAAAACGGTCAGTGACCCTTTCGAAGTCAATATTACTCATAACGCCCAAAAGCTGACCGAACAATGTCCAATTTGCCATCCTTAAAGGCGAAGAGAGCAATGTATCCGGGTCTGCTGATCGCAATTGATTAAATATGATATCTTCCAGCTTGTCCGCCATATCCTCTGTGACGCATTCTAGGGTTGTCTGGCCTATTACTTCAATCAAGACTCGGCATAGTATATAAATCGAGATGGTTGATCGCCTGTCTGCTACCATTGAGTTTTCCCGCAGGCCAAAGCTGCTACCATCACCACCATTACCGAGCGGTTCAGTATTTCGCCGGGGCATGCCGCGTGCTTGCTTATAAAAATATCAGCGTTTAATTCGACCAAGTGATAGCCCGATTATAAGGTACCTGTGACATTTCCTGTCGTGATAGAGCAGCCGCTTCACTCTTGCTTTTTCTCCAGAACATTACACTATCAATTACAGGTTTCGGCTTGTGTCGAGCAATATATCCTATGTGATCCTATGTAAGTCTACCTATCTATATCCACTAGCCCGAGTTCCAGAGATGCAAACCTAATGAACCAATCAGTTTATCAAAAGCTGGATCTACCCCCGCTCCGCAAATGGTTTCGATATGCGGTTCGATGTCCAAAGGATGATTCGGGGGTAAACAGGTATTAATCTTTCGTTCAGCGACTCGCACAAACTGTGTAAACAATATATGAAGTGCATATTCTGCAGGGGTTTTGGTTTCTTCATCACGGGTCCGTGGATGAGAGTTGTGATGGTGAGAGTGTGAATGATGGTGAGACCGATTTCTCGGTGGCTTCTGGAACTGCGTTGTACCGTTTTGATTAAGACCTTGCGGTATCGGGGGTGGACCTGGTGGACCTAAGCCAGCTCCCCCGCCTCCTAGACTTAAACTTGAAGACATATTGATTCCGTCTGTCATGGGGGGTGCGCCTTGAGTGACCGGTGATGAAGGTATTTGTGGTAGTTGTATCTGCTCCCTGAGTGAGTTTGAACCGCCCGCAGGTATCATAGGTGTCATCGGTGATGGAGGTATCTGAGGTATATGGACCATATCTCTTGGCCCAATAGTCGCATGCATTACCGGTGGCGGGGACAACGGAGAAGTCGCAGGTGAGTTGACCCAAGAGCCAGATCGAGAGTGGGCGCCGGATCGATGTTGTATGCCGTTAACGATGGAAGTCTGGCGGTGGTGTGCGTGGGAGCTGTAGGAGGGCTTTCGCTCAAGTCTTCCGGTCTCGGGCCGTGGGGACTGGGACCGTGGTTGGTGGGCACCGGCCATAGCGCAGGAGTTATATTGCAGGGGAATGGATATATGGGGGGATGGACAAACGGAGAAATCTCAACGCGGGAAAGAATTACCGCCGAGAGGCGCGCGGAAGGGAGGCAATAATTCGAAGGTCGCAGAATATGTCACAATTTGGCATGGAGAAATTCAAGCTTGGTTTCTGCGGGGGTGGAAGAAACCACAGAGTAATGGATTACTAGGGCACGCACGTCTCAAGAGAAAATGCGACTTGAGGCGCTGGGACGACAGGGGAATCCAGTCAGAATCCAGGGGGGTGGTTTTCCAGGGTTAATAATTGAGTATCGGACTGGCTCTCTCAAACGGGGGCCAGATAACAGAGGCGGAGCATGATCACCTGGTACAAGGGCGAATTTCGATAGTGATCGTGAGGTGAGGTTAGGATAGGAGGTGGGAAGTTGGCCATAGCTCTGTTGCGGCATTATATGGCTTAGTAAGCGATGAAGTGCGTTTCGTGTCGCACACAGGGGATGATGGCGTTTCATGTAACGTCACCCGATGAAAACGATGGGTTGTAGGAAGTTCTAGCACTCTGGAGTACTGGAGCTTTGATAGAGGAGTGGGGCTGCTCTTCAGGCGTTCTTTGTCTGAGGTTGTTTCAAGTAGTAGAGTGAGAGACCCATTCTTCTATCAGCTCGCAAGCATAACAGTATCTGTTTCTATTCGACAGCAGACAAGGCTGTAGTTAAGGTTGTTTGTGCCAATTGGTTGTTGGTTGTGGTGACAATTGATCTCGAGATGAACACCATCACGATCTGACATCCGTGCAGCCCAATTTGCGATCAATCAATCGATCAATCTCTCATCAATAGATTCCAAGTGCAATAACATGTAACGCATTGTGATTGTGCTCGTATTCCGGTGAGAGTATCTGACAGTGATGTGCTCGGGGTTCTGAGAGGGAAATGATGAAACGTCTTCTATGGTGTTGCAATGCAACTCTAGAGAGCAAAGTTAGAGATGAGAGGAAGGTGTGCATTTTACGTGTGTCGATACTGTAATTGAAGTGTGACAGTGCTTCAGCTAGAGCGAACTACATATGCAATTATAAAGTGCTTCCTGCATGCGGATATAGAGTACTTTATCTGTATATTAAAAAAAATTACGGCACCACAGATCCGTACCTTGGACAGTATATTTTATTTCACATTCCAACCCAGGCCAGCGGGTTTCCGATCATGAATCTCTGTCACTCTAGTACCATGTTTTGTAGAGTATGTATTTACCATGTATCTCGCATGGCATTAAGTATATGCAGGTTAGTAGAGTACCTATGTAGGTACATGTATGTAGGCACATGCATAATGCCCCAGCTAGACATGGACTTTCCACCCTCTTGGACCTTAAGTCAATTGTAACAATTATATTTTGGAGCCGGCGCCCCTCAATTGGTTCTTGGCATATATGCACAGGCGGCACTGATAAGGAGGGCATGGTCGCCGCAATTCAATCTTGTTTGACCCTAACCATCAGGCCGCTGTCGCAATCTTTCCATTCCCGCTCTCTATAAATTCGTCAGTGGATACATGGTATATTGTACCTACGCATGCGCATTCCGAATACCCCCTAGGTCACAGAGACACGTTAAAATATAGGGTGCCGGGTCTCCGGAAACGACATGTAGCTTCTATCGCCCAGTCAAATTAGATAAGGCTACATTTTTAATTACAGAAGTACTTCAAATATAGCCGTTTTCATTTCATCGTGATAGTTTTTTTGATAGACAATTTTCAAACTAAAGAAACCATCAATCGTTTGGCCATATAACATACACAAAATGACACCACGGTATATATATTATTCTCGGAATAAGACTATCCGCTACTCTAGTCCCGAACAGCCTAATCTTCTACCTCAAATAAAACTCTCCAAAGTCAAATCCCTTGCGGTAACAGCCCCCAAAGCTTCGCCGCCAACTGACGAGCTGGAAGAAGAAGCTTCGCTACTTAAGCAGGCGCACGAAAAATGCAACGATTGGGGAAAACTCAGAGGGGGTGTAATGCAGATTCTAAAGGATCCAGAAGAACGAGATGAGACTATTCAATTCATGAGAAACACCTTGGATCTCCTAGAGTTTCAGAGAAAAAGGGCACGATCTGCCTCACCTCAAGAGCGAACTGGATTCAATATTACTAGATCTAACTCCCCTTTCTCACGTCAGGTGTATGTACTTAAATCCACACGGGGATGGATATGCGAGTGCTGACTACCCCTAGCTAGGCCAAGTGATCTTTATTAAAGAAGCAAGCTCTACTCAGGACTCCAAGTACCTGCAGACAAAACTTTGCAGGACACTGCCTAGTACCGGCCCTACATGGGCCGTTAAGAATTGAGCTGGTGATGCAACGGCTACATATAAATAACTCCGGATCAATGGTACCTGCTACAGTTGCCTCACATCTTTCTCTAGTAGCAATAGAACAATTGGTTTTGTTTGTTTGTTTGTTTTCGTTTCAATTCTCTATCAATCCAAAAATTTCATGTTCTTTGCTTCCCAAGCTATCACTCGTTCGTAACCCCTGTCAACCAGGATTCTTCACCGACTTTGTAACTTCCGGGGGACCTAACTACATGGGAGTCGAAAGCAAAGCTTACTTTGACGCGCACTGATGGCAGGTACATGTAAGTACATAAACTCTAGGCTGTACTCTAGGCTTGATACATCCCAATACCCTTTGCTGGTTTTGCTACCTCACGAGACTACATCTATACTACACCATTAAACTAACAGTTATGGACCACTATATATGTAGTTAAGCCCAGATAGCATTACAGATGAGTCATATAGCTAAAGCACATTTATTGACTGTGTATTTCTGTCACATCAGCTTCCTGATGTAGGCAATGAGCGAAATGCCGTCACTGCTTCCCAAAAGCTAAGAAGGAAATATGTTGCCAGTGGCTGGCTATGGCTCCAACTGATAAGGCTCGATAAGGCATCCCTGCAAAGGGATCTCTTTCAAGCAAATATATCTACCCCTATCTGGCTCGCGATTCGAATATCGTGTACGAATCGAAAGATATCTTTTCTCTATAAAATTTGCCCAGATATCCTTTAGGAGATTAACTGATCGGCCAGTAAATCATGCCTGCGCTTTCTGGATGCTCTATTTCTGTATGCGGAAAGTTCCCCGGTTATACCCAAGGTACGGTCACTCTCTCCCAGTAATACTTGCATTTCAGTGCTTAGAGCTTACCTGTGTGTGTAGCAAAACTCAAAGTTCTGATTACCAAAAATGGAGCGAAATTCGAGAATGGTATTTCAAGTACTTGCACGCATCTTGTTATACCGGATATTGTTATAAATATGAATGATAAAGGTTTTTATTTATTTCTAATCTTGTTAAAACGAGTGTAAAGTGTGAAAGGAACGTTCTGACAAAGAGTGGGCTTTAGTCAATGCTGCATTGGCAAAGAAAATCCCAATTGTGAAGTTAGAATGGCTGACGGACTCCGTAAAGGAGGGTAAAAAACTTGCTGAAGAACAATATCTACATAATGATGGGGGAGTAAGCAACGGTGAACCTGTTCGATCAGACCCCAAGAAAAGAAAGGGCGACGGATCTGAGGAACCAATAGCAAATACCATCAAAAAGCCAAGGGCTCGGGGTCAAAAGACAGATGCAAAAGCTAAATCACCTGTTGATCAAGATGTCGTTATGGACGAGCCAGCAGAGGGGGCAGGAATGGAGAAGAAACCAAAGCGGAGAGATGGACTAAAAACTGAGGCAGCTCCTGAACCGGTGAAGTTTGAACTAAATAAGAAAGGAAGTGCTGCAGATCAAGTTATAGAGTCTAGGCCTACTGTTCAGAATCTGGAAGTCAAAGAAACTGAGCCGGTGGAACCGGCTAAAAAAAAGCAGAAGGCATACCAGAAACGCGGCGCAACTAGGACCTGAGATCGAAGACATTGAAATGAAAGATGCGGGTTTAATACCGGACCGAAAAATGGAGACTAAGAAAATAGCGGGATCTGAAAAGGGAAGCGTCGGAGCCGAGTCCAAGTCCGAGCCTGAAACAGCTATCGATACCAAAAAAAACCGACAAAAGAAACAGATTCGGGAAATGCACAGTTTTCTATAAAACCAGGAGAATCTCGCATAACTTTAGCGAAAGCGAAGAATATACCCGTGGCTCCCTGGTGTGAAGAAAAATGTATAAACTCCCACACTCCAAGCCTACAAAATCAAGCAATAAGCTAAAGAAAATTCACTAGCTTGGTGCAGCGTATATATCGACATTTCCGGAACGCCCTACGATGCCTCTCTTAGTCAGACAAATATTGTAAATGGAAAAAATAATAACAAATACTATAATCTCCAGGTTAGTCGGACTTCCTCCTCTAAAATGTCTCACTAATTTTAGTAGGTTCTTAAATCTAGAGATAAATTAGACTACGCAACCTGGACTCAATGGGGTAGAGTCGGCGAAGAGGGACAGTAGTCACTCTATTGTCCCAAAACACTTGAGGAGGCCATTAAAAAATTTGAGACAAGATTCAAAGAGAAAACAGGCCTCAAATGGCAGGATCGATATGACGCACCAAAAGTAGGAAAGTATACACTTATTGAAAAGAATTATATGGATTCAGAGGATGAAGATGACGGAACAGATGGGAAGGGTAAAAAGAAGGATGACAGCAGTGGGAAGAAACTGGTTGTGCATTCAACACTTTTACCAGAGCTACAGTCATTGATGAACCTCATATTCAACTCACAGCACATGGCTTCCTCAATGGAGGCTATGCGCTACAATGCGAACAAACTTCCTTTGGGAAAGTTGTCTAAGAGGACTCTCTCCCAAAGATTCATGGCACTGAAAGATCTTGATGAAATTTTGGCCAACATAAACTTGGCGCAGTCAAAGTATAAGCAATCTCTATCGAAAGTGCTAGAACAGTTGACGTCGAAATACTACACTATTATCCCGCATGATTTCGGAAGGCGTAGGCCGCCTGTCATTGATAACACGGACATATTAAAAAAGAAGTAGAGCTAGTTGAAGCTCTAAGTAACATGGAGATCACAAATGAGATTATGAAAGATGCTGAATATCCGGTTGATGTCGATGGGAACCCTATAAATCCCTCAGACAAGCAATTCAGGTCTTTGGGTTTGGAGGAGATAACTTTGGGTGAGCTCACAGATGTCCACCCATGTACCCTAATGCAGTTTTTCTTATTAATGGGTCGATGACTAGTTGAAAAATCGACAACCGAACACGCGGAACTCGAAGCATACTTTCACAAATCCCAACGCTTTTCTCGTGCAAATGTCGTCGACATCTTCCGGATTACCCGTCCAGGTGAAGCTGAACGCTTTGAAAAAAAGCGGGTATTCGACCAAAAACGTCAAAAAGATGCACAACGTCGATGATGCCAGAAAACTACTTTGGCATGGGTCAAGGAGTACCAACTTCGGTGGTATTTTATCACAAGGATTGAGAATCGCGCCCCCAGAGGCACCAGCAAATGGTTATGCATTCGGAAAGGGTATTTACCTGGCTGATGTTTCGTCCAAGTCTTGTGAATACGTGTATCCTTCAATATCCGGCGGGGTTGCCCTACTTCTTCTCTGTGAAGCACAGCTTGGTGACCCGCTATTTAGGTGTCATGTTCATTGTTCTGATGCTGCGGACAAATCCAAGGCGAGCGAATCACTCTCGACGTGGGCAATGGGTGTTAATCAGCCAAAAGGGTGGATGGACGCTGGCACTATCTCCGAGGAATTTAAAGGTGTTAAAATGGTAAGTTCTATCCTAGAATTAGAGACCTACATTCAGGGTATAATTAGCTAATATATTGTAGATGGATGTCGATCAAGGTTTTTATCAACCGGTATTACCAGCGGGGGCTTGGATTCCCGATAACGAAGTGAGTCTCTCTATTTAGATGATGTTGTTGGAGTTATACTGATATTATAACCTGGATAGTATATTGTATATTCGGTTTCTCAAGTCAAACTTCGATATTTATTCAAAGTTCAATTCTTTCATTATTGAAATTCATGATAGTCACATTGATACCTAAGTCTTCCTAGTGTCGAGTCCTAACCCTAAAACGCCAAAACCATATAGTATATATAGAATTGTCTCACCAAAAGTTGAAAACAAATTCTCTTATGATGTATGTACTACAATTTATTTTAGAACACTCTTAGTTAAATTATGCCAAGCCTATTCCCTACGTACCTGGAGCCACCCATGCCCATGGGTGTGTATAGGGCGGTACGATTTATCGTATTATATTGAGTTCTAAATCAACTATTTTCGGAATTCCCTGGCCATAGCGCGCCTCTATGACTGCTCTTTGCTACTCTCGCCCATGTGTATCAGAAACTCTATAGTAGTTGGGTGTTTTCCCTTGTACCACGTTCAACACCAACTTTTACCTACTTAAACGATTTCTCCAAAATATCCAATCCTACCAATCTCCGCCTGATCATATCAATGCTCAAACATTTACTCTTATCAGATATTATTTATAGGTGCAGGAATGCGAAGATAAAATTGAAGTGTACGTTATACTGGGCATCGGAATCAATGAATTATCAATCAATCAATCATACCAGGCATTGTGATTCGAGTGATTTTTATGATTTAAGAAATAATATCTCGAGTTTCAAAAGTTCTGACACTCAGGATTCGGCCCAGAAATCAACAAGTCATGTGATGTCCCAATCTGGACAAATGAGCTCATTTTATAAATTGACGTCATAGTGGCTATTCTTCTGATCCCAATGATATACTGCGGTATGTTAGATTAAGGCCGCGGAAGCGGTAGATTGAAAACTCTCATTTGAAAAATCTCGGTATGTAATTGCCGTTATAACCGACCCATAGTTGGTACGGTAATCTATACCACCGCCACAATTATGTACTCCAAGTGGAATGGAGGGTGGGCTGATGCTATTCCAATATATGATAGAAAGAATCCAATTGTTAGAGAGTGGTTCTACAAATTTTCTCTAACAAAGACTCAATGAGGCCCATCCCTAGCTAAATACATCTTGTAATTAGTATAAAAAGCTTATATATACATGTATATATGTGGTACTTAGTCAACCGGCCATATGAAAGCATCAAAGTAATACTAGAACAGAATTGGCCAGTAATGTCCTGCTTTCGAAACAAAGAGCTATTCCCTAATGAGCTGATGGCTGAGTGTTTAGCTTCAATATTTCCCATTTGAGCTTCTACAGATTGACAAATATAGAGGTAAAACATTGGCTTTCCCTACATCTACTTAGTCCCCCAAACAACCGAGCCTTGGAATCTACTACGTAAAAACTGGTCGCCAAACCTGTTACCATGAAGGAATATCTATATGCGAAGTCTCACTCGATAGGAACTTACTGAGTAAGGAACCTGAGCAGATACTATTAAAGTTAGGGGCCAGTCCGCAAAGGCCTCGACAGGAAATATGTGGTAGAGGATACTGAGAAGCTTGTGGCGATCAGGTTATCCTTCCTAATACGGACCTTGGTGACTTGTAACTATCTATCGATCTGGCAGTATGATGGGGGCTATGGCGATTCCCTCGCCACCGTTACAACGGTTTTCATATCGCGGCCCATTCATTTACGGCACCAGAAAGCATCGCTATACCCTCAAAGGTCCAAATTCTCATGCTTTTCACGGGATCGGATGTATCGTGATTTTACTATGGGTACACATTTAGGCCGCGTCCTGTTGCAACGAATATCACGATATTCGGCCGTCTTGGCATAATATGTGGGATACGTTCTGAAGGTAGTGTTCGAGAAACCACTTTTTACAATAGCTGTCATCCTATTAAAGTCCCAATATCACGATAAAATATTCAAGCTTGTATCACTCAATCCTCACCACGCTAGCACCAAACTCAGCACCAAACTCAGCACCAAACGCAGCACCAAATTCACCAATCCAAATATTGTATATTACTAGGGTTCTGAAATCTATTCAACTCCATTGTGGCTTGCGGATGCTTGAACTAAATCCTAATATTTTGGCAGCAGAACGCGCTCTAATCTTTTATTTCTGCCAGGCTGTAATCCTGACATATTCCGTAACATCACAATATTTAAGATAGCGGTTACCAGGACGCGGCCTTAGCCTTTTCATCCGGTCGTGAAACGTTACACACCCGCGGTAGCTGATTCGAGTGACAGATCATGAAGCAACCTATAACCACACACATTGATATTGATCGCAGCCGTCATTGCCGCTAATATTTGAGATGAGAGCTTATATCTCATCAAACATCATAGATCTAAGGAGAAATGGCCGTCTTGGCAGTAGTATCATTGATACATGCGTCGTAGGTGTTTCGGCATGCCTAGTTGGTATGCTCTTCCCGTGGCCGAGAAACAAATTGAACATTTGCCGTATAAGCGAGCTCAGGTAATTTGGCACATGACTATAACACAGCAGGTAGGTATGTGGATTGCCGATGAACGGAAGGTCTAGATTCGGGGGAGTAATGTTGGCGTGTGATATCATGGCTCGATTCTGGGCATGAAAGTGATGGATCTATGAAGATTAGAATCGAGGATGAATATGATATGTACTTGGATCCGCTGAGTATGTACGTAGAGTGATTCCGAATCACCATTTTTTTTTTTGCTTTTTGCTTTTGCCGGGGCGTGTAATATTGCGGGGGTTGGAGTCCGGGGTTTGATGGACGATCATAATCGGTTTGGTGGGGAGATTGGACTACGAGCTTTCAGTAGGTATGCGGGGTGAGATTCCAAGCACCTAGCTAGAGTACATGTATGTTATGTACGATTCGGAGCTGAGGGGACGGAGCGGGGGTGCGGGGCTGGAGCTGTGTGCGAGTTAGTGCGTAACTAAGGTTTTCGATTCCGACTTTTGATAATCCAGAGGAGGAATCGTAGCTCTAAATACCGCAGATGAAAGCTTCATACTCAGGGTGACTTGGTGGTATGTGGCTATATGGATCGAAAAACGTAAATAAGACATCTTTGGTGCGAGTGGGAAATTCCGGGTTGCACATGCGAATATTTAATGGTGACACAAGGTTTTGGTACAAGGACTTCGATAGAACCTTCGGAGATATTGACTTTCGGAGCCTCTTCGGCGCGGCTTTCAGCATCGGCCGGTTGATATGTACATGTATATCTGGAGTGATATACCGCGATACTCGGACCGAATGTTTACTCGGGACTCGGTAAGGAGCCGAGTTTACATAAGATGACGTTACGGATTAATACCAACATCAGCATTGGTACTCGGGTTTTTGTGGTAAAAAAAAAGAAGAAAAAAATGGATCCGTGTCATCAGAAACATTGTCGAGTATAAGGGTTTGAAATTCCTTAAATTTGGTTAGAATAGCAGCTAGGGAAACACCCTGCTGGTACTCCGATTCCGCCAAACTCTCTCTTGAGACCTCCTGAACCTGCTATAACATAATCTCATCATCACTGTCTAAATCGTTCTCAGCTCAGCTGTCGTTTGTTCCGAGGCTGAGTGATATATATAACAGATACTGGATTCTGAGTTTGGAGGTACTACTAGCTGGCTGGGCTACCTGCATTTAAGACACCTACGATACGACCAAACGTGCAAGGCCTACCGGGTTGGGGTATTGATTTGGAAGCACTGGCTCAGAGTCGTGAATCACCCGCAGAATTAACACATCCAGCTACATTTCTCTCCTGAGACTCCGGAGAGGAACACACTAACTGACATAATGGAAAAATTGATTCTTTTAGGAGGGTTTGAAACGAGAATAAACCAGTATGTAAGTGGCGCAATTTTTCTTTTATTTTTACTCCGGATTCCCGTTACCTTCCCCACATGAATTAGCATAGCAATACGGGAGATTTTCGCTGCATTACAGCCTTGCCACATTGAGAATCACAAGTGCCCGAGGTTGCGCTGGCTGGTTGGCTACCAGACCTGTCATCGACGTCGGGTCTTCTCGATGTCGTTGTTTATTTCGGCTGGCCACAGCCGAGAAGAGAGGTGCATCAAACGGGTTTAGTCCAGTTTAGGATATCCTCGTCTTCCGTTTCCCTTCCAGGGGAGTTCTTCTCGGCTTCGTAGTCGTCCTTAATTCCTTTACAAAGATCTACCGGATCTTCGATCTTCCGGAAAACCTGCGTTTTTATCTTAATATTTAATTTGGTGTTTCTGTGGAGTTCTTCTTTTTAACTATTCCTCTCAACTTGATTTGTACAGCTGTTCAGATCAGTTGCAGATAAGGCTACAGCCTAACGCCACACATCCCCGTCCCCCTTTCTTCCTCACCGATTTCTCTCACACCTTAAATATTTTGTCAACGTTCCAACTTCTTCCTGTCTTGAACGTCAACCAGCTAATCTTTGGGTTTACTGCTGTTCTCTGCAGAACTCCAAGGAAATCATGACGTCTCAACTCGATACCTTGGACATTATTGTCCTCACTGCACTTCTTCTTGGAACTGCCGCCTACTTCACGAAGGGCTCGCTATGGGCGGTTCAGAAGGACACGTCGCATGAAGCTTTTGCGGCGTCAAAATTGAACGGGGCCCAAGCTGGGAAAACACGTGACATCATCAAGAAGATGGACGAGTCAGACAAGAATATGATTATCTTCTATGGATCGCAAACGGGCACTGCCGAGGACTATGCCTCTAGGCTGGCGAAAGAGGGTGCTGCTAGATTCGGACTTAAGACTATGGTCGCTGATCTTGAGGAGTATGATTTTGATAATTTGGACGTCTTTCCCCAGGATAAGGTTATTGTTTTCGTTTTGGCCACCTATGGTGAAGGTGAACCCACCGATAATGCTGTCGAGTTTTACGAATTTTTCATGAACGAAGAACCCGCCTTCTCCGAAGGCGGAGATCCAGACTCCACACCCCTACAGAACTTGAAATATATCGCATTTGGTCTCGGAAACAACACCTATGAGCACTACAATTCCATGGTTCGCCGTGTCGATGCTTCCCTTACCAAACTCGGCGCCAAGAGAATCGGAACCGCCGGAGAAGGTGACGATGGCGCCGGAACTATGGAAGAGGACTTTTTGGCTTGGAAGGAACCTATGTGGACTGCTCTCGCTGAGGATTTCGGTTTAGAAGAGAGGGAGGCTGTTTATGAACCTGTTTTTGCGGTTAAGGATAGGGAAGATCTTTCTATCGAAGACGATACTGTATACCTTGGAGAGCCCAACAAGAACCACCTCGAAGGCAAGTCCAAGGGACCCTACAACGCTCACAATCCGTTTATCGCATCTATCAGTAAATCAAAGGAACTCTTCACTGTTAAAGACCGTAATTGTTTGCATATGGAGATCGATCTTACCGGCTCTAACCTCTCGTACACTACCGGCGATCATATTGCTGTTTGGCCCACGAATGCCGGCAAGGAAGTTGATAGATTTATCAACACCCTTGGACTTGCGGGAAAGCGTCACTCCGTTATTGATGTCACCGGTCTTGATTCTACTGCCAAGGTTCCTTTCCCAACGCCGACCACCTACGATGCTATTGTCCGATACCATATGGAGATATGCGCGCCTGTTTCTCGTCAATTCGTTGCCTCACTTGCCCCATTCGCGCCAACTCCAGCTGCAAAAGAGCTTATGACAACTCTTGGTGGAGACAAAGATCAGTTTCAGGAAACCATCTCTTCGCAGTATCTCAACATCGCACAAGTCCTAGACAAGATGGCCCCTGGTGAGATTTGGTCAAATGTTCCATTCTCAATGATGATTGAAGGCTTGAACCGCATCCAGCCCCGATACTACTCGATCTCTTCGTCGTCTTTGGTCCAGCCCAAACTTGTTTCTGTTACCGCCGTTGTTGAATCTGTCCGTGTCCCCGGGGGTGCGAATGTCTTGAAAGGTGTTACCACAAATTATCTCCTTGCCTTGAAACAGAAACAGGGCGGTGATCCGGAACCTGATCCACACGGCCTCACATACTCTATCAATGGTCCCCGCAATAAGTATGATGGCATTCATGTACCTGTTCATATCCGTAGCTCCAATTTCAGACTCCCCAGCGATCCCTCAAAGCCTGTTATCATGATTGGACCTGGTACTGGTGTTGCTCCTTTCCGCGGGTTTGTTCAGGAACGTGCCGCACTTGCCGCGAAGGGTGAAAAGGTTGGAAAAACTTTGCTGTTTTTCGGATGCAGGAAGCAAGCTGAGGATTTCTTGTATCAAGATGAGTGGAAGGTTAGTTAATCCTTGAATACATTATGTGGGTACATGCATTTCGCTAACTTAATCGGCAGGAATATGCGGCAAAACTCGGCGACTCGTTCTCGCTCATCACTGCCTTCTCACGTGAAGGCTCTGAGAAAGTATACGTGCAGCACAGGTTGAGTGAGCATGCGAAGGAAGTAAACGCGCTTCTCGCACAGGGTGCCTACTTCTATGTTTGTGGAGACGCAGCCCACATGGCAAGGGAGGTCAATTCTACTTTGGGAAAGATCATCGCAAGTGAGCGAGGTTTGACCGAGGCCCAAGGCGAGGACATAGTCAAGCGATTAAGATCTAGCAACCTTTATCAAGTAAGTTTGCCTTCTCCCCGAACTTTCCCAGATACTTGCATATTTGTCTACATCTTCCCCACACATGCAAGATCTTGTATCCGTTTTTTAAAACGGCTCTTTTCACTTTTCTTTCTTTATTCCATCATGCAAGATAACTGACGAATTTCCCACCCACAGGAGGATGTATGGTCTTGAACGACAAAAAAAAGGCAGGACTCGTCACACCACTTCTTTTCGAAAGTTGGTTTTGATCATTCTGTTTCACTTTCATTTCTCATCGGGTTTTAGCGGAAAAAGGAAGATCGGGGCTAGTGGTGTTGTGTTTGTATCGGTTTTTTTTTTAAATTTCTCTTGTTCCGATTCGATAGGGATGTTGTCCGGATAGATTACGATTATTTTACATTTGCTTTTTTAGATTCATATTTCTTCTTTTCTCCTGCAGCAGGTTCTGAGACATAGCTTTGGTTGTCTTTGAGCGATAAGTTGGGATTTGAGATATATATTTTATTTTTTCTAGCGGGGAATATAGTAGGTCAGGTCACATGATAATGATTGATTTTGTGCAGACTTTAAATCTTTCATTTATTTCCACCATTCCTAATTTGTCGTTTATCTTTCATTCTTGGACTATATACATGTCCTTAATGGTCTTATTACTGGGGGCTATAGGGATCTTTGTCATGCTCAAGGTGCTTCTGTCTCTCCAGTATTGAATGGATTGCTTCCTTTCCAGTGGGGGTTCTAGAAAAATCCCCTTGATCTTGTTTTGCCCCAGTTGTGGTTTCGAAATCTTAATGAACTGCTCTTGATACCAATCTCACACCCACGTTGCTTGGTGACGTCTAACGTTTCCACCCTCCTGGGTGAGATCTGTAAATTTCCACCAATTTGCTTCTGTATCTAAACACCACGTTCTGCAATGATCATCTCACTATCTCATTGTTTGACGCAAGGCCGCTTTCTCTTCCTATTGCATAAATTGTCCTACCTACACCAACTCCCTACCGACATGTCCTTTTCTGGAGAACTCCATGGGCTGCATGTTTGATCCTCCCTCCTTTGGGTTATTGGGGGGGGGGGGGGGTTTCACATCAGAAAACTATCTCATATCAGCTCGTATTTTCAACAATAACAATTGCAACTCGGGCCTGTATATCTGTCTTTAAGTATGTGTAATTGTGTGACGTTTTTGGCAATGGTCTCCCATTAGCATCATTTTAGCCCGGAAGGAAGGGGAGGGGGGGGGGATGCCAGTCATTATGACTGCATATTAACGTATGGGATATAGGAAAGGTACATACAGCAGTTGTAACTACTCGTTGATCTCTCATACAAATTATCCTTGTCTCTGTCACTTGCATTTTCTGGTTCTTTTCATGGTAAACGAGTAGTTGGGGTGTGATTGAAGTAGGGTACAGTCGGTGTGAGTGCCGATGTGGGCGTGGGATTGCTTGGTATCAAGTATCTGTATGCACAGCGGCTCTACATTCATACTGACACTCCGACACTAGAGTACCTATGTAGGTTCATATATGTGCAAGTATACCCGATGTCATTTATGTCACCCGAAATCTTGAGGGGGGGGGGAGGGGCACTGGTGATGATGGCAAAAGTACTAGGTACCTACTACATGTAGTTTCGGAATCATAGTGGTATATCACATCACTTTGTGTGTAAGGCAAGAAAAGGGCTGGGAGGAGAAAACGAGAAGAAGGAGAAGGAGACGAGAGACGCATGAAAATCAGCTTGCCCCCACCATGGTACTGCGATGATATCCCAGTCCATTATTTCGTTTCCGGTACTTTCTGACGAAAAAAGGGGTCTATGCATCCGCGAACCAAACCACCGGGAGGGGTGTTATAGGTTACGTTACATTGACAGGAGCACGCGGGGGCGGGAAAAGGAAAACGGAAAAAGAAAAGAAATAAAAGGAGAACCACCATCTTTGAGTTTGAAGCTGAAATACTGCCGCGCCGGTGATGGTGGCGGGGCGGCGAAATTCACTGATACACGCAGTTAGCTATGGGCTTGGGAGCTTGTTTGAGCCACCCAACTGTTTGCTTGGAGAGAAGAAACTAGTGGTCATCTACCGTCATGATTATCATAGAGAATCTAGCATCGGGACGTGTGCTCTTGTGTCACTTCTCTGATTTGGTTAATGATTAATATAGGTACCTAACTATCAATAGAAGGAGATACTGCAAACTACATGTAGATAGATACTGCAAGCTAGGATATGGATTGTTTGATTTCAGAAGGGGTCTATGTGTGTATGGTAGGTCATTTCAACTGATCAAGCTAGACTTATGTATTCAAGGAAAAGTACATGTACCTATTTGGTAGATAACGTATTCTGTGTAATACATGCTCTACTCTAACCACACAAGTATCGAAATCAGGGACGTAAGGTAAAGGAGGAGGAGCAGGGGCTGGGCTCACGGGAACAGTTTATGGTTGAAGGGCAGGGATAGAGGGAGGGGGGTCTGCATCTGAGACATTGATCCTCGACACCGGTCCTTCGTTCTCCCCTCATTATGGTCTGGTCGTGCGTAGTGGGGGGATGGCGGTTTGGCGCAATTGTACGGCCGCGGAATTGAAGCTGGGATCGTGACTCGTTGCAACCTACCGGCACTTTACCCATCTTGTAGGTAATGATATTGATTGCCGTTTTGCAAACAGCCAATTAAGCTGTTCAAACCAACTAATGCTTCCGTCCCCAAAGCGGTTCCATGGGTGGAGATCCCTGAGAAGGATTCTTATCGTGCGTGAGATTTCTGGTTGTTGGGGATTTCCAACTCTAAGGTAATCTTTTTGGTACATATCAGGTGCATTTCCAAATAAAGAATTTGGGGTAGGGATATATAGTTTTTCGGCTTGCTCCCCCACTCGTCAATACCTAGTAAGGCGGCAAACCGGTCCATGGGTAGGCCCTAGGTGGTCGTTAATCTTTCCTAATAGTAGTTTAGCATCGGCAATTGAGTTTGATGTACTAGTACTGTCCAATGAAGTACCATATGCGTAAAAAGGATTGAAGTACAGGTTTGACATTGACAGACCGCAAAAAATCCCCGAGGAAGTGAGATACTCCAATGATATTGCCCACAAGGTAAAGAACTGATTTCCATAATTTTGTAACCGTAAATTCTTGCGCCGTAATAATGCTCCGCATATATGTATGTATGTACCCACATATATAATCATATTACAAGGAAGGGACTTTCCTTCGGTCGCTCCGCGATCTCCGATTTCGAGCGATTCAGAAAGACCCAAGAAACTTGAAGGGATCTTAAAATTTTGATTTAAGACATGCCAGGATTGAAGTTAGCTTCTATAGCAGTGGTGAACTCGTGATGTTTGTCTAGGTAGACTAGGTACATACGTCTGTTGCGATTCCTAGTGTGCTGTGATGACGATGCACTTATTCGGCGTTCTTATTTGTTTCCATTGCTTTTTATGACATTCCTCTTATGGGTCAGGAGGGCAGAAATTCGAAACCCAACCCGAGAAGCTGGGTAGGCAGGAAACCGTCGTGTCAAAACTGCCACTCCCGGTCCCATACTTGCGGTTTCTTTTTCCCTTCTGTTTTTGTTTCTTTTCTTCTTCTATCCGGACTGAGGATCTCCAGTGTTTGGGAACCCAGTGTTGTTTCTCGTGATACAGTATCTATTATGCCTATTTATGGCGCCTTCCTTTTCGTTCAAAACGATCGTGGATCGGGCAGAGGCCCCATAGGCACTTGTATGTATGTACTTTTGTGTGCATTATTCATAAAATCCAAGGGTCCCCACGTTATCCCTTGTGAGTTTGGATGACTGCTACCCATGAGGCTGTGCGAGAAGTACAGTGGATATCCATCAAATAAAGTATCTCGCTAATGGTTAGGAAAAATACATCCGACCATTCTTCTTACCGATGCCCCTGATTTTATGAGATGAGATGTAGTTGTCCTTGGGTAACCAGTCGAAAGGCCTTGATACACGTGAACTTCTCTAGATATGCGGGGGTGCAACCAAATGTGTCCCGGTTTGTCATTTTTTGTCCCAAAATGGGTATATAATATTCAAGGGACCTCGATTATCCCTGGTTGATGGTTTTTTGTGCTGATTACCGGATTCACGCCTGATCCAGCCGTCAAGGGGAGAATATGATTGGCTTTAGGCTGTGATTCTGGCGTGACTATGAAGGATATTATTGTAATACCGGGATCTCCAACTGGCCCATGCGGTCGGGCCGGGATCGGAGATACCAATGCCTGGGGTTATGCGCACGGTCCCAGAATGCGACTAAGCGATTCCAGTCATTCACATGGTCCCAACCTCAGAATAGCCAAGTTACCGGGGATCTGTGTCTGTTTTGGATCTGTTCGTCCTGGAGCACGCCGAGCTGACGGGTTTAAGATTCACACAAATCGCCAACTCCCCCGCCCCTATCGCCTTAAATAATATGATCGAGGCAAATTGGCGGCGTTGATATTTACTACATGTAAGTATGTACATGTAACTACAGCTAGATATGCGCGGAGAGAAAGGGGGGGGGGGGTGTACATCCATAACGAGGAAGTCATCGCTCATTGCTTTTGATACATGTTCCCCTCCTCTCCTACTTTGAGTCTATCGTGCTTGATGGATCAAACTACTCGTGCAACAACTTTGCCTCTGCCTTCAACACATGCACAAGAGAACCTCGTAGTCCTTGAGTCTAGACTTTTTCAGATCACTATCAATACTGGCTTCTCAGTACAGTCTGTCTAGCTCTGGGGTGGGGTATTAGAACTCTGCGTACTTTCTTGAATCTTTGGGCAAGTCAGGGGTTTCTTTCTTTCTTCGACCACCAGATAAAGAGAGAAAGCTATTCTCTTATCATAAAACCAGGAGCTGCTAGGCTCAATTAATCTATTCTTGAGCCGCCCATTGCCGTAACGTGGGGGTGTCACTTTGAGATGTGGAGAACTAGAACGCTTCATACATACTCGCATGGCTAGATAATGCCGGGAAGTATATATAGGCACCGGTACGTATGTATCACACGTAGATTACTTAGTAGGTTTGTACGTGTATGTACCTCCAGAATTAAACCCGACATGATGAATCTGGCCGCGCGAGTACCTACAAGGTTTGTTCGCCAGGATCGGCTTCGGTAGGATCTTGTTGCGAACCCTCAATTCCTGGGTCGGTTTAATCGAGCTTTCTTCCGCTATTCACAGTTTGTCATTATTATCGGCGAGGTTTCAGCGTCTCTCTGCCGTTAGTTATACCTACTTACGGTTGGTAAGGGCATAACTGCATCAAGATGGTATTCCAAATAAGGATATGGCCGGCATATTATGTGTATGATGTGTATGATGTGTATGATGTGTATGATGTGTATGATGTGTATGATGTGTATGATGTGTATTATGTGTATTATGTGTATGATGTAGGTAAAATACAAAGCCAAAACTGGAATCGTATTATGAATTATGAATGTTTAGTCACCTGGAATCCTCGATTGATAGAGGCTGGTGTTAGCCATATTCTGAAGCACTGTGACGTTGTGTTATAATAAAATGCAGCTCTATAGATATGTCACAGTTACTTGGCTCGTGGGCAGGATCGAATCTTCCTTGAATAGAGTCGTATCAGTTAACTTGTCAATTCCAGGGCCGGGTACTAAGGCGCGATGCCTTAATGGTCAATTAGCGTAGCCAGTAGAGTACTTAGAAAACAACGCTAGGACGTACTGGGACACCTAGCGCGCTTAGCAACTCAACCACAGCCCAATATCACGCCTGGATCCATGGATCTAATCAGTGTTTGAAACCAAAACAACAAATAATTCTCCATCGGTGGCTTTCTAGTCGTGAATACATGTCCATGTAGTTGATGCTCATACCTACCAAATTCTTTCTGTCCCATCTGTTCTCTCTAGCCGCTTCAGCGACTATTTGAAGTAAGTTACAGGGACCAAATATCACTACCGATTTGCTGACTCTAAAAATCGCCTACTTGATCGCAAAGCTTAAGATGGAGATAGCCGGGTACCTGTTTGGTTCTGTCTTTTCGGTGCATGATTCCACAGGTTTTAGGTTAGGCTTAGGCCAACCACAAAGATGCTTTTGCGGAGATTTCTATGATTAGAGGGCGAGCCTTTGAGCCATAGAATTCTGAGACATCCTCCAACCCCCGGTTAGGATCGACGGAGGCAATGTCTTGCCGTGAGAAGTTGACACCTACGCTATCGATCCACAGGCTATGCGGGGGAGCAATCAATAGTCAGTTTCAACTTTTGACCCAGCATCCGCACCACACTGGCCAATACCATAAAGTGATTAGAATTCAATATAAGTTGCTCGTAAAAAAGAATTTTAATGTGTGTGGTTAACGGCAACTTAGATAACTTGATATCTGGACGATCTGGGTAGACAAACTTCTCTGCTGAGAATCTAAGCATAGAAGACAAAGTATCAGCAATCTTGAGCATCCAATCAAACCCCATACCTTATCCGTTTAATACATGTACATACATGTATGTACATGTATGTTTGATCTAGCTAGCTGCGTGTGATATCGGACGGAAGCAACCGACTCGGGAGATTTTTCTGGGATATCATGATCCCCGCTAGTGCGGATTTAAGCCTTCTTCAATACTGTTACCACTCTTCAAATTTGACTAGCGGTTCCTGTGTCCGCTTTATCTTAGCTATTAGACCTTTCTTCAACCTATTCAAGTTGCTAGCTGCATCCAGCGCCGATGATCCCGCTGATTCCTATTTAATACCCCACCTCCCCCCGGCCGTCACCACTGTCGTCTATTCTACTTCTCTCCTCCCCTCCATCTCTCATTACCCCTCGATCCCGCTCTTCTCCCCCATTTTTCCTCCTCATCTCTTCTTCCATCACCCACCCACTTTCTCCTCCTTTTCTACCTTCCTATCTCCATCATCATCATCACTTTCCATCCTCATATTATCTCACAAGTTAGTCAAAATTTGCCTACGCTCAAGTATTGCGATAAAAAAAACTCTCGAGTGATTTTTTGATTGCGTCTCCGCAGCGGGGAATCACTAAAGGCACATCAATTGCAATAAATAGCTTTTCATCAACCTATCGTTAGTAAGTTTATTCCATCCTTCAGTTGTGCATCACTACATATGTTCTTGGCTCATCGATTAACTCGTCTTCTCTTTTCTAAAGAGAAGGAAGGGCTTTCAAAAATCTGGGTTCGGATCCCCTTAGCTTCTCATAGCTCATCAACCGTAAGTTGTGAAGATAAAATTTAAAGCTGTTGACTTGATGGATTGCTAACAGGAATTGAAGTTATCCGATGGTAGTCTCTCAAAAGGCCATAGTGCCTATTTCCAACACTTCACCACAAATAAAGCCCCAATCGAATAGTACACCCTTCATGCAACATTCAAAAAACACCTATAGGCATGTTCCTGGCCATCCACAGGTAGCTATTCAGCATCAATATAGCCAAGTTCCATATCATCATCATCATCAAATGGGTGGGCAATACTTTGCTCCTATGCCTACTCACGCTCAAAATTACGGCAATGTATACAATCCAGTTCCACCCGAGCAATTCTATTATTATCAGTGGGCTCCGGGGCACATGCCAATTCAACAATACCCCCAGCAAGGGTACAACGCTTCTCCACCAAACACTCCTCCTCAATCAGGTATGCAATATGGGTATTCAATTCCTCACCATGTCGATTTGCATCACGGTGCAGCTTTACTACCTCCAACCCCCCCACATCAGCATCAGATTTACACTGGAGTCTCACCAGTAGTTGCCCCAAACGAGCCGGACCGGAAGCCATCATGGTCATCATCGGGTATAGTCGAAAGCCCAACTACCCCATTCACAGCTGTCTCGGGTGCTAGTGGAAGTCCCCTTATTGTTGGTAGCTATGTTAAACCTGTTAACACTGATGGGATGAAAACATACGGGCTTCCTCATACCACAAGTGGAAGAGTAGAATCATTAATTAAGGGTGGACCACCTCTTCCAGAGCCTATTTCAACAGCGTTTTCGGGCGAGGCAACAAAATCCATGGGAGAAAATTTGGAAAACCCTACTCATACAACAAATGTCTATATTCGAGGGCTACCCCCAGACACAGATGACGATAAGCTACTCGAGATGGTTCGAAGATTTGGTGCAATCATTTCACATAAAGCCATAATGGATACAGAGCATGGCACTTGTAAAGGGTATTTATATTTAACAAGAAGCTTCAATTTCAAATTATCTCTAATCATTGCATTCTAGTTATGGTTTCGCGAGGTACGAAAGCATTGGTCAGGCTGAAGATTGTATCAGAGGCCTGGTTAGTCTTAAATACGAGGCGGGTTTTGCTCGAGTAAGTTTCCCCTCCGTACAAACTTACACACTATTCAATACCTACTGATAATCATTCTAGGAATCGTTTAATGCTCGTCTTAAAACACTTGCCGACCCCAACTCTACAAATATATATGTCTCAAATCTTCCACGTAGTATGAACGAGAAGGTCTGTTTATATTACCCTTTACCCTTCTTTGTCTTTATGTATCTCTTCATAGTCTGATAACATTTGATGAATATAGGATATGCAGGATATTTTTGAGGGATATGTCGTCGTCTCCAATAGAATCTTGAGGGATACTGCTGGAAACAGCCGCGGCGTAGGGTTTGCACGGTATGACCAACTTCCGAAATTCAAATTTACTATCCTAACCTTTATGTACAGTTTTGAGGATCGCGATATCTGCGATGAAATCATCAAGGTCTTCCATGGGAAGCTGGTTGGAGAAGAGCAGCTTCCCCTACAAGTTCGTTACGCGGATACCAGTGCCCAGAAACGCCTCAAAGCCACCACGACAAAGAAGAGGCAATACAGAAGCAACGAATATAACAACAGCGTCGTCAATGCTGCGTGTTATATGCCATCTAACGATTCTGTGCATCATCCCCCCGTCCAATATAGAAACCGTGTATGGCATCGGCATAACTCAATGATATCAAACTAGTAAGTTCTTATCACTTTACTACAGAATAGATATTTATACTAATATCTAAAAGTTCTAGTGACGCTGGGGTTACGTTGGAACGTGATACCCACGAATATGATGGGAATGACGAAAATTACGCAAACGAGAATGTTAAACTGGAAACCGTACACGAAAACGGAGACGACGCCTCTTCGTCTGACGATGGCTCTGATCTAACCACTGTTCCATCTCCCCTTGAGCTGATCGCGAAGTGTTCTTCTGGAAGCTTTTCGGATCCTGGAGAGAGCTATGGAGGCCTCGAGTCGGTTTAATCCTGGGTTTTTTTATGTTTTTTTCCTCTCTGTTTTCTTTACCTTGCCTTGTTTTCTCTGCCACTTGCTTCCAACTGGGGTCCAAGTTTTTCGAGATGATAGGGTGAAGTTTGGGTGGAAGGTTGATTTTTGTTGGCTCTTTTCTTTTCTTTTCGGGGTTCTTTGATGATACCAATTTGTCAGGTGCATAAATGTTTCACACGGCTGTAGAAATTTTGGGCGGAAATTTGTGTTTCTCCAACTAGTTCATGCAGCCCCTCTGTATACATGTACCTAACAAAAAAAAGTGTTTGCTGGGATTTTCAGGTTTTTACTTTTTAAAAACTTATTTTCATAACAGTTCTGGAAGAGAAATGAGTGTTTCTTCAACGTATGGATTTCATTGCAGGATAAAATCTATACCCAGATGGTTGCAGATAAAGCCTTTAAATTAAATGCAGTGTTCCGCCTGCCATATGAGTCTTCTTTTGGAGTATGTAGCCAATTCCTAGAGAAAGAAAGAGCTCGAAAATAATCAAAGAAAGTTGTCGGTACGCTGTATTTATTGAACCAAATATACACATAAATACATGAATTTTTAGGCGAGCTGTCCTTAGCCTTGTCAATTTGACATCTCAGCCATTTAACTCCATCAGCACAAGTGGTTTTCAGGTTGCCATGGGTTGGCTGTCCTCCTTCTGTACCCTGAAGCCTGTCGATTTACGTTTGTCGGGACCGATCTGCTAGATGGACTCCTGGTTCATAATCCCTTCTCGCCACCCCTAGCTAGTCTCGTACCGTACCGTATACGTGGTCTGTCAGTTCAGGATCTAGGACCGGGTGTCAGTATCCATTTAAGATGAAGAAGGGTGGTGATGAGTGCTGTACATAGGGTAGGGGGTAGTTTAGTAGGGTAGGGGTAGTTTAGTACATGTAGTTAGTCGTGATATAGTAGGAGAAAAGGTTTGAAACACATGTGATCGCCGTTAACTTCTGTGTCGGCGACGTTGAGAAGAAAAAAAAAAGCCACAGCACACACAAGCGGGTCAGCCTTAACTAATTTGGACACACTCTCACACTCCGTTTCTGTTTTTACTAAGTTAGTGGGGTCACTTGTGTGGTGTGCGTTGTGAGCGGGAATTCTCTTTTTTTTTCTTTTTGCGACGAGTTACCCGGTTATGTTTTGTTTTGTTTTGTGGGTTTTTGTTTCTTGCTATTTGCATACGTCACTCAATCACTCACTTTGCTGGCTTATAGTATTACAAGCGCGCGCAACCTCCACCCACCCTCCCCCTTAACTCATGTTCAGGGGGATTCCAGGAGCGCTGTTGGTTTCCTACATTGTGGGAGTTTTTCGAGTGCTGTTCTGTGGGCCAGTAGTACCGTCAAGTCATGGGCTGTCAGTCGGTTGGTTACCCGGTTGAATCATCGTAATAATAATTGGGGGTTCTTACTTGGCCCTCCATCCTACTAGCAGCTAATAAACGGAACGGACATAGCTTAGCGTGGGTTGGTTGGGTTGGGTTGGAATAGTAAAAAAGCGCGCTAGGCTATATGTGATGCAACTACTACTTTAGTTGGACCCGCGCCGGCGGAACACAGCTTCCCTCTCTCCCTCACTCCGGATCCCTTCCCCTTGTGTTTGATACGGTACTGTATTTACCCTGTCGATGATGATTATGTTGATTTTTAATGTTGATAGACATCGCCCCCCCGCCCCCCCCCCCCTAGCCCGGGAAGGGGGAAGAGGGAAGTGAAGGAATGTTAATTTCGATCCTCGGAATTGACAGCTCTTTTGACGTTGACGTTGACCGTTTACCTGAGCTCGGAGACCAGGCCCGGCGGTGGGGAGTCCGGTATTGCAACTCTACGTACCCCAGGTTTAGGGTATATTGGGGGGTGGGTAGGAAGGAGAAGGTCGAGAATGTGGTTAGAGTAACGGTTCTCTGGAGCTCTTGAGCTCTCTACAAATTAATACCCTTACCCAGCTATCTATGCCCAGCTCGTATCTCGATTAATCTTCCTCGATTTCTACCGGATATTTTCCGATTCTTCCACCATACCCCTGACCCCTGCCCACCCCTCAAGCTGCCCAGCAGAATAAGCTCATAGGGATATCCGGGAAACAACAACAAGAAAAGAAAAACATGGGTAGGGGAAGGAGGGAAGGGAAGGGAAGGGTAGGTAATTTCCCAGATACTTTACCCTGGGACAAAAAAGCTGTACCTGCATATACAAGTGGGGTGGGGGTAGCTATGTAGAGCTAGCTTGAGGAAATGTCCGAACGAAAGGTAGGTCCCTGGATAGCCGTTTCACCGCATGCCCACTCACACACACACAAACCCAACCTCCCACATACATGCCGGAACGGAAACATTCCCGGCGGCGGCGGGTTTGCCTCTCCCCCCCCCCCCCCCCACTCCCTGGTAATAGGGGGTGGAGAGAGGGGGGGCCGGCCGCGGTGTGTGTTTGTGGGTGTAATGTGATGTGATCTGATGTGATGTGATGGATAGAGTGTTTGCTCTACTTTTGTTTTAATCTATGCAGCACAGGTACAGGTGAACTGTGACCAGTAGTACTACCGTGTGAATATGCGTACGTAAACCAACAACAATAACATTAAAAAAAAGGTTACTACAATTATTGGGGAGGTTGGGAGTTTTTTTTTTCTCTTCAGTTATTTTTGTTTTGCTTTGGGAAGGGGATCCCGTGAGTCATGAAACATGGGAGCGAGAATTGCATTACTCTGCAGAGGAGCGCGGTTTTAATTGTTTTGTTTCTTCTTTTTTCTTTCTGTGCTTGACGTCCGGCCGGCTTCCCTGTCTTGTTTTTCTGTGCCTGGCGCCTCCCTACACCCCGGAACTCGCGTAAGTCTATAGGGTACATGTAGGTACGGTACAGTGCCGTAACGTAGGGTTGGGTGTAATGCATGCAGGCAGGCTAAGAGTTACAGACCCGACCGTTGAAGTGGAGGTATCAAGTGACGGAATTTTGTTTGTACCTACATATTGATGGGCGAAATGGGACACAGCCATATGCCTCATCATGCAAGGACGGGAACAAACAGAAAACAGATAGCCCATTGTATGTAGGTACAAAAAACAAAAAACAAAGCAAAACAAAATATGGCATAAAAACAAAACACAAATTCATAGGGATTAGCGAAAGGAAGGGAGGGGTTCGGTTGCATCGTGAAACGAGCTGAGGTGATAGGGCTTTCGTTCTTAGTCTTCAGCATCGACATCGTGTAGGGTACCGACCGACTGGCTGCAGGGTGCACGGGTACAAGTTTGTACCTGAGTGAGATAGAGAGAGGTATATTATTGTAAATAACATGGGCAATAGCAACAGCATCGGTACGGTATGGTACCGAGATGGAGATGATCGGTGGGATTTGATTTTACTTTGCGTATGAAGTACAATGTGCCGCAGTATTATGAAGGTATCATGTAGGCTAATCTTCCGTTTAGCTTTCTCGGGTCCCGCTATGAGCACTCATGAGCAGGCAGACAGGCAGGTCACTGACCGCGATGAGGGTGGGGGAGGGAAGTTTGGGAATTGGGAACTGGGAATTGCGATGTTCATGTTGCTGTCACTCGGACTCTGTGTATCTGTATCTGTATCTGTATCCGTCCGTATCTGTATCTCGCTCTCTCTGATCACTTCCAACCCAGCGGAGTGTTATTGCTGCTGAGCTAGGCCCTTTCCAACCAATTACTCCTGTCGCCCTTGTCCGCCTGATCTCTCCTGCCTATCTGCCTACAAAATTGATTTGCCCTACTGGCTGTCTGTGTCTGTACTACTCACCAATATATACGCTTGGGCAACCGCGGGCGCGCGGGGGGGGTGGCTATTTACGTACACGAACCCTCTCCCAAAAGTAAAATTGGTGATCAGATGGGAGGCGAAGGAAGGAGGTTTGTGTGGTTGTGGTGCTCAGGTATTCCCAATTATTTTTTTTTATAGTTTCCGGGGCGTTGTGTTTGTGGTGAATCAATTGTAGGTTGGGGGTGGTGGTGGTTGTGGTTGTGGGTGAATCAGGTGCCCGGCCGGAGAAGGAGGATGGGGGATCGATGGGCGTTTTTTCATTAGACGGCGGCCACAGCGAGCGAGCGAGCGAGCGGCCGCGGGCGTCCCTACTCTGCGACAACATTGGCAAACTAACGAGAGTCATGGTACCGGTTCCACAGAAACTCATCCATCCACACAACCGGAAGATTAGGAGAGGTAATGTACGGTAGACACGGTAGGTACAGGTCCACAAAGGGACACAGCCAAGGACACACCACACACACCACACACTCACTGCACAGGTACCGAAAAAAAGTAACAGATGCATGTTACGAAAGTAGAAACAAAACGGCCCCCACCCTGTCTCTCTGCATACTCGGACTTTTGGGGTCACGTGTGGAATTTCTTTCTTTCTTCCTCTCTTTGCTTTTTCTATGTAGAATCTTTTATGCAGGCGTTGGAGAAAAAAAAAGTTGTGTCCATGATATACATACATGATACATGTAGGATTGAATGAATGAGTGAACATCTGATTGACTGTCTTGTCTGTCTGAGTGAAGTCTGACTGACTTGGCCCAATGTCAAAGTGCGATGTCGCTGTTGGAATTGTGATCTACCGCCCCGGCGTTGCTCTGCTCGAGTAATTGAGGACAGGTAAGGTTTATCAACAACAACGGCAATGAAGACCTCAGACGACGACGACGAGACAACATTGAACTGTGCTGTGTTGTTGTGTGCTCATGACTGCGGTGGTTGTGGTGAGCCCTGACTGACTGATATGATCATCACTGACTGATTGATTGATTGATTGACTGACTGAGATAATTCATTGACTGAATTAATACACTCACATGTTCATATTCGCATTCACACACATGAACATACAGGGGCAGCGCTTTTGATACGACCCTACCGACATCCTCTGCTACAGCAAGTATGTAAAATGTCATGTGCTCATGAAATTTCAATCGTATTCACCAAATCCGAATCAATTGCTCCCCTGAATTACGATTAACCTGATTACCATCGTGACCTGTTGTTGTCGTCGTCGTTGCCGTTGCCGTTGTCTTTGACAAGGCTGTCATATTTTTATTTTATTTCGTTTTTCTTAACCAGAATCTCCTCTCCCTTTCCCAGCTTTCCTACGATGGATATCTCCAATAATGAGAATGAGGCGTTTCGTTTCCAATTGCGATTCTGCTTTCCAGCTGCCGACCACCGCCCTGCTTCCCTTCCCCCATTCCTGCCCTTAACTCCCCGCCCGCCGCCACTATCCCTATTGGAGTTCATGACACTGAGGGTTTATGTGTGTCAATGAGGGTGTGTGTGTGTGTTTCTCCCCGAGAGGGGTAACCATGTCTGGCCTTAGGAGAGATGTCCGACGAGAAGCCTTCCTTCCTTTCCTTCTCTGCTGTAACCCTACCTCCATGCTCTACATCCCTTTCCTCTCATGCCCTACATGACGATTGTCAAACACACCACGGTTACCACAAAACTCAAAATTGCACAATCGAAAGCCGGCCAGCCAGTCAGCCAGGCACCCCCCGTGCATATCGGGCCCGTATGAAAAGCAATGTAGTGAGGTAGCTCATTTATCAGGATCTGATTGTAGTTTGCCAGCCTTGTTGTAATGCTGTCTGTCATTTTTACTCCACCCCTCCACCCCCTCGATAACTTCCCGCGATGATCGACGGTACCGTCTATCCGTCGGGTTAATTGGTGGGAGATACACTACCTGCCCTACCAGCCTGCCAGGCTACCTGGCTGGATAGCTACTCTACATAGATGTGCATAATTACTGTACATAGAGTCGAGAGCGAGGGTTCTTGGGGAACTCTAGACTCACTCACTCATCACATCCTCGTCCCTTGCCTACAATTTGCTAGTTAGCCTTAGCTACATGCCCTACGGCCTACTCTACAAACCTGGCAGGTTGGTTGAATCGATGATAATGTAATATAACACAATGCGAGATGTCGATTAATGCCCCGCGCAGCATCATCATCATCATCATCATCCTCAAGCTGCCGCTCGTGCTGGCTGGCTGTTGGGGTTGAGATATGTACTCACACAACAGCAGCAGGCAGCTGAGGACTAGAGAGGGCTGGCCAGCTCAATTGGAGGGATGAGGAGATCGAACGGGGGAGGCGTGGAGATGGGGTGGTGGGAAGGAGAAGACGTCTATGGTCCACGTAGCGTAGCGTATATGTATATGTGTATGTAGGTAGGGTTTCTTCTGTAGGCGGAGAGAGAGAGAGAGGAGAGTCTAGCTGTCTGGCTGCTGTCTGTCTCTAGGCTCCATAACCCATATCCATATTCATGTACAGACAGTCATTCATTCGGATATGCTCGCACATGATTGACATACTGCATATATCTATGGATTGAAAAAAAGGCGTACGTGCGTGCGTGCAGCAGCACAGTTGTGGAATTTAATCTATCGTGCCGATATCTATACATATGTCTTTTCTGCGAGATTTTTTTTTTTTTTTTATCCACGTATTTACATCGCAAAAAGAACAACAATACGAGTAACTAGAGCAACAGGAGCAAAGAAGACACGCGTGTTCTATGCAGAGAACAGGTAGGCAGCTGGCATGGCATGGCAGCCGCTGCTGACATGTAATGCAATGTACTCAATATTAATGTGCGAGTTATTGTACGAGTATGCTATGCGAGCTTCGACGTCGTCGTCGAGAATTAACGGGCAAATGAGCGTAAGAACACGCTGGGAAATATTCTAGAATTTCCGTTGCACCCAAACGGGTGTGGGTACTGGGGTTACCCTCTGCTTCCACTCTGGTTCGTTTGAACCCTTGACCTGCGACCCGAACCGCGGTAGTGTACATACTTGGAAAAGCAAAAGAAATTTTCTTCTCTCTCTATCACATACATAAACCCTGATCACAAAAAAAAGCCCCCGCCAGGGGGTTCTCGAACCCCATATTTGGCTGATAAGGGTCTAGTCGGTGGTGGTGGGTTCCAGGAGGGCGGGTCCTCTTCCAAATTGGACCCAGTTCATTGATAACCCCCGGCCTGGTACATACAATCTAGCGCAGTGGGTGTTGGTGTAGTGTACATCTGGGCATGAGGCATGAAATCTGAAATCTCGAGGAAGAACCGATTGAATGGCCCGGCCAATTCAAGGTTTGTTTCTGAGAAGCCCCCCCTCCCTCAACCCCCTCCACATCTCCACTTTCACCGCATCCACCCCTCCTCCATCGGAGGTGAATCAGAAGGGCAGTAGTCCAACTCGGAATAATTATAGAGAAAGAGGGATCGCAATCATGTGAGTGGTGGTGGCGCGCTCACTCTCACCTCGCGCGTGTATGCGCGCGCGCCGGCCGATGAAGGAGGGATTAAGATCTCGAAATTTCAAAATGTAAAGCTGGTGGTGGCCATTGCCGCTGTTGTGACGTTGAGTAAGCGGCATATATGTCTCGATCACTCGACGAGCTGGCTAGCAGTTAATGGCGCTCCCTACAGTGTCGCGAGTATATTAGGATGTATGTAATGTATGTATGTATGTAGGCACAGGTGAGGTGGGTTAGGTAGGTGAGTGTAAATGGGGAATCGTTGTTCTGTATGTATTGTCACGATTAACGGTATTGGAATGGGTTAATTGCCCTGCGCTTCGTGCCTGCACATTTCGAAACCCCCTCCTCCTTCTTGCCTACCTATCTACTTGATCTTGCCCCCCCCCCCCCCCCCTACTCCTCCTGTCTTTCTTCCTCTCTCCTCACCCCCCTTTTTTCGCTTGATGAGCGTGGGCATGAAGCATAGCGGTAACTAGTAGCTGTATCTCTTTATGCTACGCCCCACTCAATTGTGACTTTCAATTCTCTAACTACAGATATCGATTCTCTCCGTGATCTGAAAATTAAAACCCGGTCCTAGCCAATGTGCGGTTCCCAATGGCTTTGACCAACTACACGTCAGATAAATCCAGGTTAGATATACATAGATACATGTAGTTACCAAGACCCCACGAGGTAGTCATGCAGGACAGATACACAGGGGGACCTACACACATCAAAGACCCAACGTACCCAACCCCAAGGGCCTTGTGTTAGCTGTGCTCTAGTGTGCGCAGTGACCCCCCGTCCCGAGTGAATCAACCTCGGAACATCTCCGTACTAACATTCAATCAATTCTTTATTTTTGGTGCTCGAGCGTCACGCCCCCGTGTAGTTCGCCGAGGACCACAAACTCCTACTACGCCTGAGGAGAAAAATATTCCGGCTGGGGTTGTACGAGAGATTATACATACATACATACATTATTTACTCACATGTAGGATGTATGTGCAGGTTGTTATTACTTACTCGTCAGCAGCAAGAGAAAATCATCATATTTTTCTGAAAAAAGATCTGGGCTGTATTAAAATTTTGCAGGATATTTTTTTTATTTTTTCTCTATGGTCAGGGGTTAGCACTTTAATACTTAGATTTCACGCCCAATTACGGTCTTTGAGGCTTCTGTTTAGTCATGCTGCAGCTGATGTGCCTTCCCTGGCTAAGCCCCCCGTGCATGGCAAAGAGTTTCGAAGAATATTCCGTACGTCGCCTAACCGTAACCTCGCGCGAGTGTCAACCACGGCGTCTGCGGGCTTACATAAAGTTCTTATTGGATAACTCCGGCGGGCAGGGGTGTAAAGGGTCAATGAGCAGTGCAGTTGAATGGTCCTTCTAGGGCCTCCCAGACTTCTGTGACCGGCATCCATCCCTCATTTTGCATATGCACTGGAATTTTGACGCTACTGCGTCATTGAACGTTTTATCAAATGCAGCTTGGGGGACTGGAGAAGAACGCAAATCATGGGAGAGTATTTTTAACGAGCACACAGGAGAGACAAAAAATATGTTGGAGTACATATGTGTGCCTTAGTAAACAGCGCTATAGAGGGGGGGTAATAGAGGGGTGCGGCGAGGTGAGAGAAGGTACACTGACGGAGTCGGAGATGGAACAGAGCGGAGACGGACATATGGTGGGGGCGTGTGGAGGATCAGATACACGGAGGTTAAGAACCACTTGCAGTCACTAAGTAGATTACAGAGTCATGGAAGAGACAACACTGATCTGGCAGTTATCTTGCCCTGTTGAAATTGAGTCTGACGCAGAGGTAGGCGACTAACTAGAGGAAGAGCAGGCAAGTAGAAAAGAGAAAGCAGGCACGAAGCAGGCTGTGGCCGCAGCATGACGAGGAGGGGTAAAAAAGGCAGAGGAGGAGCAGCAATAATGTAGAGCAATAACAGCAGCAACTAGGAGATTGGTGCAGGCAGCAAAGCAACGAGTCCATGAATACATGAGTTTTCCTGTACTCCATCACTCATTCTCACACGAACGAGTCTTTCGTTAATCATCCATGACCATCCGACCATGGATCCAACCCCAACTATAGTAAAGCATAGCATACATGTAGCTACCACCTACATGGCATAACATCATCAGTGATCACTCAATTATCGAGTGAGATTTACGGGTTGACAAACAGAGACAACACTGGTATGGCCGCCGCCCCGCGCGGTGCACAGGATCTAGGACCTCTTCGCAGCAGTAGGAAGGCAATCAGGCCCTGCCTGCTTGCCTTCCTGCACCTTGACCTCCTCCGGAGCCCTCGGCGTATCCCTCTTACTCCAATTTACACCCTCGTACCCCCGTTCCAATACCACTTCCCAGGGCAGCCCCAAACAGCCATCCTTGTATGTACCAGCTAGGTCCCAACATTTGTCTTTGATTCATTACATGTAGCTTACTAGCCCCTTGGGACCTCCGTTTCTGGAACCGAGAGGAATAGAATAAGAACATCAGCCTCCCGCCCTTCTGTCACTTCTTCTAGAACACATCAAGCAGCACATTTCCATTCATTCCTTAAAAACACCTCATCATCATTATCACCACCACCACCACTACCACTACCACCCCCAATCCCATCAATACTTAATACAACCACCTCCCTCATCATCGATTAACACAAACTCACCTTTTATATCACCCTCCATACAATAATAATAATGTCGACTACAACAGTAACAGTAACAGCCAACAAATATTCGAGCGACCAAGTACGAGTACTCGGCATTGATGAATACAAATCAGCTGCAAAAACATTAGCGGATGCATTCTTCAAGGACGACGTAGCTTTCTACTGCCTCGAGACACCCGATAATGGCGGCATGACCCGTGAGGAGCTCTACCCACTACATCTGGAAATTCTTGAGTACATTGTTGCGGCTCATTGCTACAACGGTTTGGTATTGGGTATTGGTGAGAACAACGAGGGAATCGCACTATGGTATGATACACACTCCCTGTCCATCAATCTCCCATCAGAGATAGTCCCCAGTACTCAACCCTCAGCTTGTTCCTGAGCGAGGCGTAACCGGCAGTGTCACTCTCTCCGCCGCCGGATGTGTGTGAGAGAGTGGTGTGCCGAGTGGAGATCTGCAGGCAACATCACAATTGTGCAAAAAGCAATATATGGCTGACTTTTCCGGGGTTACTCGTATACAGGATGCCACCGGGAAAAAACATGGATGACTGGTTCACAATCTTCCGCAGCGGCATGTGGAGGCTGTACTGGAAGTTGACAAAGGAGGGAAAAAAGCGGTACTTTGAAGAGTTTCTTGAGGTTCTGCACCAGACCAAGTATGTAACAACAGCCACGCGGAAATTTCTACCCTAGCCCCGATCTCATGCATTCTCTTGCCTGCGCCGTTGTCGGAACTTTTGTTCAGAGAACATCCGCAAAGGTGGAAAAGAGGAACATGGCATTTGCGTAATCAGATATCTTTTTGAGAATGTTTGCTGACTCGATATTTTTTCGTTGCTACAGAGTAAATACTATGGGTGATCAGGACAAAGATGCATGGTATGTTCCCACGTTTCCTGCAGGTTTCGAGAACGTGCAGTAGTATAGTTACACAGAACCATCTCTAATCATTCGATAGGTACCTAGTTTACCTCGGCGTCACTCCGGATGCGAGAGGAAGAGGCTACGCGAGAAAGCTCATCGAGTTTGTCACAAGAAAGGTATGCTCAAATTAAAACCTCATTCATTTTGTTTGTTTCTAGAATTTCAGGAGTTTGAGTCCCTTGGTGGGATTCATCTACACCCATCTAGTTTCATATAGTCAAAACAGCCACTAACATGCATTGTGCTTCTAGTGTGATCTCGAGGGTGGTGCACCATGCTATCTTGAGAGCAGTCATGTCAACAACGTACCAATGTACGAGCGATTCGGATTCGACAAGAAGAGCCAAGTCGTTCTCGGACCAAATTGCGGCAAGCCCGTCCCTCTCGATATCATGATTCGACCGAAGATGAAACTAGTCGGCGAGAAGCTCGTACCAGTACCTATCACCTCATCCATCACTGCGTCCAAAGGTGGCCGTCGTCTTGCCGATTAGTGTTGTCATTCATTCGTTCGTCACCGTCGTCGCTGTCATCACCAAGCGTCGACTAAAAATGCGGAAAGCGCACCACAGGAGGGGCGTACACAATAATTTTAATGGGGTGGTTGGGTTACGAAAAAAATTAGAAGGTGGGATTAGAGGTTCATCATAGACTTATTAGAGGGTTTTAGACGGTTTGTTAGCATTATGGGCGGCGACCTTTGTTATTTGCAATGTGTTGGAGTTTTCCTCACAAGGAGTTTTATTACATGGGCCGGAGTTTTTGATTTTTCCCTTTTACTTTATTATCATTATTATTATTGATTAATTCCCTTTCCTTTCTTTTAGACACTTAACTGTTTAATGGCTTGTTACGGTTTTTCCTTTTGGCTTTTGGCTTCTTAGACACTCACATTGTCACTCTCTGCTCTTTCTTTTGTTCACGGGCCGGGTGGTTGGGTTCTTCTTTTCTTCTTCATTGCATCCTTATTGACTTTACACCTTATATTTCTTTATTACATGGAGGCACGGTACTTATAGAATTTTTATGTTGGGGTTTTTGGGCTGGTCGGTATGGAATACCGCATCATTATTAGGATTCGCTTCGGCTGGGTTGGACTGTAACATAGAACAGGGTCACTCCTTGGTGCGTAAGAACGGAATAATAGATTCTGGAGCATCGAAATAATA
Source organism: Morchella eximia (assembly GCA_024713935.1). Classification (NCBI taxonomy): domain Eukaryota; kingdom Fungi; phylum Ascomycota; class Pezizomycetes; order Pezizales; family Morchellaceae; genus Morchella; species Morchella eximia. The sequence continues at coordinate 866,678 of JAMGZG010000002.1, forward strand.
ATAAGGGCTCATTGCTCGGTTATCATTATCAAACTTTTTGTTCACTTTTGCTCACACTTTTGTTCACTTTGTTTTTATTCTTGCATGAAACGAAAAAAGAAACATTAATCACCAGTGCCCCTTTCTCATTAAACGCTAGGGATGTGTCTTGGTTATTCTCCGATACATGTATCCTCCGAGCCAAACCAAACCAAACTCACATACATACATAGAGTACATGCACACACACACACCACACACACACACACCATATAGCATGCGGGAATCTCATGCGCATTCACTAGCAGGATCTTTCAAAAATGCGGTACAGCCCCTTCAGATTGGCGACCTCGGTAACGGCCCCCAGGAGTGTTTTTGGCGCTATCAATCGTTTCCTGACAACCGGGAATATGGCTGTTTCCACCATGCGCCCCAGCTCTTTTCTACGCGCGTCGACATCCCAATTACCCGCCGCCGCCACAACGTTATTTCCATCGTCAGCATCAGCACTCACGCTCGGTAGTTTCTCAGGAACGTAGAACAATGCTAGTTCACGCAGAAGAGTATCAAAGCATTCCAGCTCTGATGACCAGTCGATCTTTAGTTCGTCTTCCGTGTTAACCGGAGCCTCTTATGTCACTGACAGCGAGAGAAGGGAGATCTTACGTTTGGCCCTAGGCGTAGAATAAAGGAGGGAAGCTTTCCAAGACTGGGCATATACCCTTTCAGTAAGAGTGGGATACTGACAAGGTTACCATCCTCGGAGATTTCGAGACTGAGGTAATCTTTGAGCATGCGACGCTTCGAAAGGAGCAGTTGCTCGATTGTCTATGTTATATCAGGCCCGAGACGTCTTGGGGGATGGATAGGGATGGGGGGTGCATACATTTATCGCAGATTCCCAGTCGAAATCACCCTCTTCCCCCTTCGCTTTCTCTTCCTCTACCGCAATCTCGAGAATATCTCGTACGCCCATCGGTGGATCTAGAACTATCCGCCCAAAGTTTGCAAAGTCGCTCAGGCCAATCTGGTAAAACAGCTCGTATGATACAGCGGCATAGTCGACAAGGTATAGGCGAAGCCCGTGTTGTACAGCTACGAGACGTCGGTTGTCATCTATTATGCCCACAAACGTGTGGTTTTGGAATAGCTCACAGAGTTCTGTATGAGCGCTGTCGCGTACGGAGGCACGTAAAGAGTGAATAGTTGTGTAATTTATCAATGTCCACGTCGAATCATGGTTGGTCTCGTATTCTACTGAGTCGCCTGCAGATTTGTTTGTGGGGGGATTGTCGAACATAGTGGTGATCTTGCGATCGCGGTTGTCAGTACGGACCATATTATACTCGTATTCCTTCTTGCGTCTTGCTTTGGTATCGTTCGCTTTTATTTCCCTTGCGGTATCATCGCTACTACTACTTTGGATAGGTTTTGTGCCTGGGAGGAGTGTCTGCGTAAGAGTGTACGAACGAGACGTATCTACTGCGGCCAGCTTTTCCTCAACTGTTTCCACAATTTTTGCGACAATCTCATCTTCGTGGAGGAAGTTAACTTCGCGTTTTGTAGGGTGGATGTTGACGTCAACACGATGAGGTTCTATTTCCAGTGATAGATATATGAATGGGTGTCCGCCCTTGGGGAGATATGTTGCATAGACATTTTCGAGTCCCTTTTTGATCGCGGAGGATTCGACCGAACGATGGTTGATGAACAGGAGTAATGTGGTCTTCTTAACATGGTAGTTGGCATTAGATATCATACCTGTTGCCTCAAAACCAAGGTGCTTTGAAGAAGTGGTGAACTCAAGGAGTTCATTGGCGACGCTGGAACCATGAATGCGACGGATTCGATCAATTACAGAGGCAGTCGCGGTCGTGGAGACACCACTATCTGCATCTCCAAACTGTGTGTAACATACCAGTATTAATAGGTACAACGGTGTAAGGATGCAAGGGGAATACCTTCTTGCATGAGAACGCCACCCCCGAACAATGCACTGCATACCGCCCAACAACGTCTAGAATCTTTGAATACTCTTCGCCCGGACTTCGGAATGCACGGCGTCTAGAAGGGGTATTATAGAATAAATCTTCAACCTAGGAATTGTTATGAAGCTGTCACAAGTTTCGTTTCGGACTATAAAACATACAGTAATTTGTGTCCCCTGTCTCCCTGCTACCGGTTTTGGGTCTGCACTCTGGCCAGGTTTTGGAGGAACGAGTTTACCATCGGAATATACAGCTCTGTACCAGATAAACAAGACTGAAGAAAGAAAGTGCAGAAGGGGTGGGCAGCAAACCTATAGGCACAACTCGAATCATTCGTTTTAGTTGTGATAGTCAAATGGGCTATATGACTAATACTTGCTAGGGCTTCCCCTCTGAATCCGTAGGTCCCAATTGCGTTAAGATCCTCGAATGACTTCAGTTTACTCGTAGTGAAACGTTCGCACAGAATAGGCATATCCTCGAGCTACAAATATACCGAGTGAGTATCTATGACGCGCCCACAGGGCTACATGTAGTCACATACGTTGATCCCATGACCGTTATCAGTGATCTGTAAGAGCTTGAGACCACCATCCTTCACTACAATTTCCAGTGATGTGCTACCGGCATCCACGGCATTCTCAATTAACTCCTTGAGTGCATGAACAGGCGCAACAATGATTTCACCAGCTGCAATTTTGTTGATGACTACTTGGTCAAGTGCCTAACTAAATTATTAGCCACATTCTGATAAGAGATGCCAAGAACTGGACCTTGATTCTTCTCGGGGCCTGAATGTTTTGAGGAGCGGCATCATCCACGGCTTTTCGCTTCAAAGACCCGGTACCTGAATTCATTATTGGAAACCGGGGAACTGGGTAAGAGAATAGGGGGGGTGTACCGGGGAAATGAGCGATGTTTCGGGGGTGCCAGGGAGACGCGACTGGAGGTAATTAACTAGTCGCGTAAATGACGTGTGTAACCCATTCTTGGAGGTTACCCGGATTTATCACGTGCCCAACAAACGTTTTCTCTCATTTTTTTTTTAAGAAATGTTTCCTAAAAAAGCATTCCTCGTCTCATACACAACAAACGAATTATAATACAAGCCCTAAAGTCACGGCAATGGGTAAAGCAAAGAAATCTCGCTCGAGTATGGCTCGTGCCATTGCCTCTCCAACTGCGCGCCCTCTCAATCCTGCAGAAATCGCAGCTAATGCAGCTCTCCGCGAGTCAAAGATCATTCCGGTGGTGAAGAACTTGGGTTCAACGAATACAAAGCAGCGTTCCGAAGCTTTGTCGGCAATAGTCAATTTACTGGAGGATTCCAACTGTCGTAATTTACTACTGAGGGAACGTGTAGTACAGAAAATCATGGAAGGGTCGCTAAATGATTCTAATCAGGAAGTCGTCGTCTACGGCTGGGGCGCGCTCAGGAATGTTGCGGCCGAGGAAGGATATGATCAGTGTATATTCATGTACAGGAAAGATATCTTGACACCGGTGGCCACGGCGATTACTACTGTACAAACTAAACTCTGGACTGTTGTGAGAAACCGGCTAATTAAGCGTAGATTACTACTGCGATTGGGAATATTACAAATAACCCGAGTGCTCTCAGCACTCCAGAGAAAAAGTTATTATGGCAGTACGCCGAGAACGTCATTGGGCTAATTACAAGCCTCTGGTACCACCCACTCCCACTTCATGATTACGATATTATGTGCAGTCGCTGACTTCCCTAGCGAAACATCCCAAGAAGTGGTGGATGCGATTACCAAAATCTCTCACCTTCTTCATTTTCTAATGTCCATCCTCTATCCGTCACAAATAATACCCTCAGGTGTACAAGAAGCCGCTGCCCAATGCCTCCATGCACTCACTGAAGAAAACGTTGTCATCGTCGAACAAATTATCGAGAACGAAAACTACGTCTCACTTCTCCTCAAGCTTAAAGATGATATCCAACCCGAGGCCGCCATCAAAACTATTTTCGTTTGCGGTAATAATGCCTCACTTCCTTGTAGAATTCTTACTAAATTTAGTGTACCCAGGCACGCTACACAACATATCACTCGCCACCCCCGATACCCACCAAATCTCAGACTCATTAACTCTTCCAACTCTCACGAATCTTGTTAGAATCGCATCTACACCCCAAGACTCTGAAGATATTTCCCTTACCCCGCTCTCCCTTACCCCCGACCAGCGAATTCTCGCTGTCGAAACCGCCCTTGAAATTCTTGCTTCCATTGCCACGGCCGTCCAGTCAAACGATGAGAACGAGTTCAAAACTGATGCTGACGGTGACGTCGAGCTTGGTGATGAAGAGGGACCAGAAGATATCGACGAGGATGTGTTGGCTGATATGGACAATGTTGTCGGCGCGGAATCCGGTGGTATCGACGACATGGATGGTAGTGCTGAGGATATCTTAGCTTACTTGCTAACATCCACTGCTCAATTACTACTTCCATTAGCACAGGGTGGCAATGGATCGCCTCTAGCTCTGCAGACACGCGCTATTAGTGTATTGAATAATATTGCATGGACTGCCAATGTCACAATTCCCTCAGAGTCTTCACTGTGGGGCACATGGGAGAAATTGGCGTATGCAATTTGGGATGAGGTTGTTGTAAAGATTCTAAGGGCCAACACGGCAGATATCGAGTTGGCGGATACGGTATCAGGCCTGGCATGGGCTGTTGCCAAGGGGACACACGGAAAGGTGAATATAGAAGGTGGGGTAGTGGGTGCATTTATTGCGCTGTATGGAGCCGCTCGTGGAGCAGGTGGAAAGGCGGTAGCAGGTGTGGATGGCCTTGAGGGCAAGTGTGTAGGTGTGCTTGGATGCCTAGCCATGGCCGAAGGGAGATTAGATGTGAATAAGGTACTTTTGGTATACCCGGCTTTTGGAATAATCGTCTAATCCTCCGGGTGCAGGAAATTGGGGTATTCCTCATGACGCTTATTGCTGCTGCACCGAACACTCCAGCGGAACCAACAGTCGAGGCGATCAATGCCATTATGGACATATACGCTGACGCTGACTTTGACTATGACGGGCCTGTGTTTGTCAACTGCGGTTTCTTGGCGCATTTGCAAAAAGCGTTGCCTAACGTCAGAACAATGGTAAGTAATCGTCTAATCTTTTGTTTTTTCGATCTGCCGAATTTCAAGTCATCCGTTATTTTCCCGCTTTTGGTTTCGTTTCAACTTTTGCTGCATGTGGGATTTTCCTGAGTACCTGGCTGCTGGGTTATAGCCCTAGTAAAACCATCTGGTACAGAGGCGTTTGTTCATCTGAATTGGTTGGCTATACTGGAGCCCGGTAGTATGGGGCCCAGTCAAGATTATTATTGGGATCACGATCCTTCTGCATTGGCGGGATCTTTGACCCACCTTGAGCCCTACTAGTGCACTCTACTCTATAAGGCTGAGGGCATCGCACAAGGCTTAGCCTGTGTGCTTCTGCAACCTTGTCGATGCATTATACAATTCCGCATGCGGAACTTGTGTGCATCGATGACAGTCCTACCTGACCCAATGGGACTTGGCCAGTCGGGTGTGTAGAGCCAATGTAACATTTTACATTGGACATTCGAGCACTGGTGCTCAGAATGTTCGTACGTGCGTTGACGTTTCAAGCATCGTCACCTGTTCTTTTTTGTGTGCGCTTGGTTTATTTCTTTTTGCGATTCTTTTTGCACACACCCCGCCGAATTTCTTTTGCTTTTGTTGGCACCTACCAAAAACCTCCGATATATACTTTGTCTTGCCTAGTAGTGGATGATACCACTATGTGTTAATGACAAATGCATTCATATGATTAGAAATCACTCTATCTTCCCCTCATTATGCCCTACATACCCGCGCGGATCCGTAAGAACAATAATGAGGCTGAGAGGGTAAATACTAACTGAGATGGCACCACTGCAGGTTAAGAGAATCGACAAGAAAAAATTCCCTGATGACCGACACAGGGCGGACGAGGCAGTGTTGAATATGCAAAGGTTTATAACGTATAAAATCAAAGAGAGATCTTGAGTGGGTGCAAGGTGGGGTGATCACGATGTGTGTAGGGATCGATCCTATTTTTACAAACCAAGTAGAGTACAGTAGTACCATGGGCCAGGGTCCAGGAGAAAAACGCACATGGGAATGATGACCAAGGATATGGAGAATTTAATTTGTAGATTACTTCAGCATCAGCCATTTCATGACTCAAGATTGTAAGGGAGGGGTAAAAAGAGATATTAAGAACAAAGGTCAAATAAGCTTCTGTTACACGGTGCTCCGGGAAGCGAAGTAGATCTGCCTATGTAGCTATGTGACAGGGTGGAGTGCGGCGTGGCTGCAGAAACAACAGGGCAGGGTACAGTCAGCTATTATTTATTTTTATTTATTTTTTGCGTGGGGTGTGTGTGTGGGGGCGTGTTGTTGGGTTGTGACTTGTGACCGGGGGAATGAATTCGTCGGGCCGGGAGTGGTGTCACGAGATATCACTCGGTGTGTTGTGAGTTTGTGGGACTTTAAACACCGAAACACCTGGCGCCACTGTATTACAAAAGTAGGAAGTATACATATATAATTAATCTTATTTTATAGTAAACGGCACACCAATGTCCCCAGCCACACACCCACGGCATTCACTTACTCCGGTTGATTACCAGCCCGCCCGCCCCCAGTAAGCGTTCACCCAAATCTTGATACATGGCTAATAATTCAAGTGCACCTGGTGGATCCAATCAACGCTTTAAGTCGGAATTGAAGCTGACATCGGCCTAGCAGAGCGGGACGTAATCATTTTCGTTTACCAATGTTTGCTCCGGATTCTGACGTATTCGAGTATATTATGTACAGGGTCTATATATACAATACGCCCTCCTGGCTGCTATCAGTGAACCAAAAGGTGGATAAAACGACGATCGCACCTGGAGAAATTCCACCGGACTACAGCATCCTGGCTAGAGTGCCACCCGACCCTCGTCATTTCACAACTATGCGTTGCTTATAATATAGGCTCATCGGTCGGCTCAAATCAAGCATGACCAAAATTTCAGGCCGGTCGTGTTATTTGGTGGTCGAGACTCTCATGATCCGAGCTGATAGGTCAATGATCAATATTACAGGATATTATTCCGACAAATTCTGCGAAAGATCCACCCGGTGAAAAAATTACCGTCGAATTAACGTACAAATAATAAGACCTGTTTAAAGCCTTACTCAATTCACGTTTGGTCTCAACAGGGCTTAGTAAGGACCTTGTATAAGTACCAGCCCTCTTATCAACCTCTTTAAAGTTGTCTTTTAATAGCCGCAGGATCGACACCTTATATCCAATATCTCGTAGGGCTAAATGGAGGAAGAAGTCTTTATAAAGCCCTCGGTACAACGGCAAAGGCTAAGCAAGGTTCAAACAGATGTTATTTTCTTGTATGGTTCGGCAGTGAATGAAATACTTGGATTCGAGGCAGTCATACATTTCCAAAGATTACATGATATCAGTAACCCCGAAATTACTCCTCATAGCCCTTGTATCTCACTAGTAGCTATATTTCATTTAAAACAAAAGAACGAATTTTGCACGAGCCAGCCCTGACTCATGGGAGGACAAGGTTAGTGTAGTGGACCACATTAATATAGTAATATCACGTCTCCATTTTGGCATCGTATTACGAAAGTCATGGCGTGAGTTAATTTTCATCATTCAGGCTGTAGAACTAGGGCCTATAAGATTTATATATGGATTATTGCGCGCTTAAATATGCGTGTCGAATAACTTCCAAGCGCGCCTAGGAGGATGTGATTATCAACGGCACCAGTACTCTCCAGTACCGCATTCCGTTACCGCGTTAATTCGTCTCGGCAGCCGGTTACACAAGACGCTGAAACCTCACTATATAGTTCTTTATCTTGAACACGTCTCCTAATCTCTCCTCATGCTGGCTCAAAAAGTCAGCTTGGGCGTCTTTTGTGAAGACGGGATGGATGGGTTTCTAATATTTAGGATACCACGAATCTACCATAGTATGAAATTTATGTGCATAGTTTTTCTATGTACAGTCAGGGTACAGAAGTTTTGGTAATTTTTGCTTGCCGTTGCAACAGAGAATTTGTATGGAAACGCCATACAAAATCAGAAACAACCAAACTACCACTTTGAAAAACACACCACACACTCCTGAAAAATGGATTCAAAATTCTGGAATTCTCCGAGCTCCATCTTGAGATAATTTTCAGAATCCCTTTAAGAAGTGAATTTTTTTTTTCCAATGCTAAATAGTTACTTTAGATCGCTAAACATGGGTACTTTGGCTGTAAAAGGTGTAATTTACCAAAACTTATGTCCTAGTACTGTACATCCCAAGACTTCAAAATAACAACACGTCTAGCAAATTAATCGAGTGATTATTCATGATGCTATAATTAGTTAAGTTTTTGGTCATGGCTGATCACTCGATATATTTCCACACTAAAATATCCAATAAAACATTTTACACTGTTTAAAGGTACGATTATCCCGAGCGTTGTAGAGCGTTTTCGGCTACCACAACAACCCGTGGACGATAATTGATATTATACTAACTAGGCCTGAGCCGGGTGGATTCATGAAAATTTGGGGATAGCGCAATGAGTACTTATGGATATTAAAAACACGCCAAAGACGTTAAGCAGACATAATATGTAAGAACGAAAAAAGAAAAAAAAAAGGATATCTGGGACAAAGAGATTACAAGACGATACAATTTTTTGATAACACAAGGTCCATCCCTCCAAGATAACGCCATCCTAAATCTATAGTGTTTGATACGATAGCGATAAATTTTGACATCATAACAAACGCTTCCCATTCTCGTCACAAAACAGGTCACCAGCATCAAAACTGAACCCCGCTGTCTGGGAGGTAGGGCATAAGGAAGTGGCTTGTCGGTAACGTAGAGCGTCTAGCTCTAGCTTGTCCCATTGCATTGACCTACCCCACCAGTCTACCAGTGCTATCGTGTTGTAAAGTGGTAAAGCTTGGGCGGGAAGGTCTCTCATAACATTGTTTTTGTCCATCAGGGTCTTTTCGGAGCCATGTTTTGTTCGGGTGTAAGATGGTGTTTCATTATGGACTATAGCAAGCGCTTCTTTGGGGAATGAAGGGTAAAGCATCACGTATCCCCGGGAACGTATGAGGTTTATAAATGAGGTCGACCAGGAATCTGCGATCTCTTTTGACATTGTAAGACGAGTTAAACTTGTTTGGTTCGTGAAAGCTGCTCCCATAGTCGGAAATTGAAGACTTTGGGAAAAGTATGAGTGAAATTCAATCCAATGTTGTGGGAAATAGAGTGCTGCGCGGCTACTTGGCGCTGTGTAGAGAAACTGGGATGGCTCTCCGGAGGGGGTGGTGAATGGTTTTGTTCCATTTATAAACGACGGCGGTTCTTCGAGAGAGATTCCGAATAAAGATGCTGTTCGCAATTTCTGGTAAAGGGAGTATTTGTATTCAAGTGTTGTCCACAGAATGTAATGGAAGTACCATTTCGAAAGTTCAACGTTTGCGTCAAGTACTAGAAGGAAAGTGTCATCATTACTGGGGTAGAAGGATTCCATGAACCGCTTTGCGGTATCTTCGGTGGATGAAGCCGGGTTGATGGGCCTTCGAATAAAAGTTCGAGTGCGTGATGGAAATGAGTAATCCGAAAGGAATGATTTGGTGAAGCCATGGAAGGGAGAAGCCGGGTCGAGAACAACTGTAAGGCTCTTCGGATGGTGGCCAAAAGGATAGGCAGCGGCTTGAAGGGATTTTAGAAGACGCTCTAGGTTTCCAGAATGCGTATCGGCGTGTATCACAATCTCGAAAGATGGTTTTTTTAACTCTGGGGGATTTAGCAACGAATCAGCTTATTTCTCCCTTGGAGCTACGGCAGACAAATATCACAATTAGAAAAGGGTTCAAGGAAATCAAATACCCGCGAGAGAACCACTATCGAGTCTTGTAATCCATCTTAATTCATCGATTGTGTTGCTCGGAAGCTCTAGCACCTGCATTTGTAGCTGTCCAGCTGTCTTACGTGCCATATCCATGAACCATTCCTCCTCATGTTCCACAGAAAAGAAGATAGCTTGAGGATGTATAAATTCATGCAAATGCCTTAGCCCAAACCTCATCGCCAGCTTCATTCGGCTCTTTGTCATCAAGCTAACCATTTCTGCCCGTGCATCGTGAAATGCGACGTTACAGCCTCCCAATTCAGTAGAAATTCCGTTGAGCTGTTTGAACACCTCAATGTCGATATCATCCCTTCCCAAAAGCGCAAAGTGCACGTTGTTTCTTTTGAAATTTGCCATTTCACAGGCAACCACGGCGAGTTTACTCGCAGCTTCCAAACTCTCCGCCGCAAAGAGAACATTCCGGTTTTGAAATCTTGACCCGCCCACAGCTCTGGAAGCGGTGTCGTAGAGGTTTAAAAAGTTAATGGGAGTGATTTCTTTGGGCCTATAAAGTCCTGCTGGGTTTGGTATGTGTGTCCATGTGGTGACTGAATTCAAAATGAGGTAAAGCAGACATATTATCAATGCATAGCAGAGATATGTCGCTCGACGGCTGCGACGGGGGAGACGAAAACCCAAACCGGCACGTCGTTTCCATGGATGCTCATGAAGGTCTTTGCGGTCTAAAGGGGGAGGAGCCATCTATTCAGCATCAACACAAACTGAGACTCGCTGTGGGTGTATTGCAGGTGCGGGGGTAGTGGTAGTAAAGAGCTGTAACAATCACAATTAGATTGAGAACAAGGATGATGATGTGAATGATGTACCTAATTGCTCGAAAATATTAAGCGAGCGACTCTTTTACTGTGGATAAAGCTGTATGCCCCTCTGCAGAGCTCTGTGATGGACGCATTGGTGGGTGGTGGTGCCCTGGCAATTCTTACTAAGACGTGGGGCCAAGCGACGCGAGAGGTTACGCCGCTACCTCCCGCGAAACTATCATCATCTCTCCCACCTTACACTTTATCCTAGCACCACAACCTCTACTCCACTCTCCATCAACTCATTCATCAACCATCCATCCATTTTCATCATCTTCGTGTATCCCATCCGTCCTATATCAAATTAACTACTCCCCCAGCACCATGGTCAAGGAGGACGATAAGTCGACAAAGCTCGACAAGGGCAAGGGAAAGGCCGTTGACACCCCGGATAAGAAGGATGGCGACCCCTCCAAACAGAATACCGGCAAATCTTCAACCGGCGCAAAGAAAGACAAGAAAGATGAACCACAAGAAGGTATTATTCCACTCGGGAAAGCGGGGTTATAATTTGATGAAGCTGATGATGGTACAGAGGAACTATCTGAGGAGGACCAGCAGCTGAAGTCAGAGCTCGAAATGCTCGTGGAGCGGTTAATGGTTATTACTCTTTCCCTACCAAGTATGAAGAATGCGATGCCTGATTATGTTCTGATTTAGGAACTAAATACCGAACTTTACAAGCCTTCCTTGGAAGCCATCAAGAACTTCATCCGAACATCGACCTCTTCAATGACGGCCGTTCCCAAGCCCCTAAAATTTCTACGATCTCACTACCCATCAATGACAGAGCTTTATGAAAAATGGCCCGCTGGAGATGATAAGGTTAGCTTTTTCTTGAAATTCTGTTTCGGAGCTCATGACTAATTCTAGAAGGTTGCGCTTGCCGATGTTCTTTCAGTACTAGGAATGACCTACTCCGACGAAGACACCTTGGACTCTCTTAAATATAGGCTGCTTGCTCCTACCGAAGACTTGGGTTCGTGGGGTCACGAGTATGTTCGGCATTTGGCCCTCGAGATTGGGGCGGAATATGCGTCTCGCTCGGAGAAGGAGGCAGATACAAAAGATCTTACTGATCTTGCGCTGTCCCTTGTACCTTTCTTCCTCAAACATAACGCAGAGGCGGATGCAGTAGATCTGTTATTGGAGCTAGAAATTATTGAGGAGCTACCACCTTTTCTAGACGAGAATACCTACCAAAGAGTGGGTTTGTACATGGTTAGGTATGACAAAAACAAGCTATTTGTGATAGGGAGGTTCGTGGCTAACCTGGTCTCTTTTTTTCTTTTCCTTTTTAGCATGGTTCCACTTCTATCCCCGCCCGACGACAAAACTACCCTCGAAACCGCACACAGCATTTATCGAAAGTTCAACAAGTTGGCGCAAGCCATCACACTTGCTATACGCCTTAATGATTTGGACCTCATCCAGGAGGATTTTGACGCGACAGACGACCAAGTCCTTAAGAAACAGCTCGCTTTCCTTGTTTCTCGACAGCAAATTTGGCTTGATACTCCCGATGAAGATATTGGCGAGTGTCTAAATAATACCAACTTGTCAAAGTATTTCGCCGCTCTCGGCAAGGAACTGAACATTCTCGACCCCAAGACTCCCGAAGACATATATAAATCACACTTGGAAAGCTCTCGCGGTGGACCTGGTGTAACTGTGGATTCAGCGAAGCAGAATCTAGCAAACAGTTTTGTTAACTCGTTTGTCAACGCTGGGTCCGGGACTGACAAATTGATGCTGGTAGAGGATGAAAGTAATAGCTGGGTTTTTAAGAACAAGGACCTTGGTATGTTGAGTGCTACAGCTAGTATTGGAATGCTGCACCAATGGAACGTAGATGTTGGATTGGGTGTTATTGATAAGTACACGTACGCCAACGAGGATTATATCAAGGCCGGAGCAGCTCTCGCTATTGGTATCCTCAATTCCGGCGTCCGAACTGAGGCCGACTCGGCGATGGCCCTGCTTGCTGATGAATCCTACCTTGACAGTAAGAGTCCTCATATAAGAGTAAGCGCGATCATGGGCCTTGGACTGGCGTACGCAGGATCGCAACGTGTTGAACTCCTGGACCTCCTTCTACCCATTGTTAGCGACACGTCGCTATCGATGCATATCTCAGCTATGGCAGCTTTGTCTCTTGGGTTGATATTTGTTGGTTCGAGCAATGGTGATATAACTAGCACAATCTTGCAAACCCTCATGGAAAGAGACGACTCTCAATTGAAGGATAAATGGGGACGCTTCCTTGCACTTGGTTTGGCCCTTCTTTTCATTGGCCGACAAGAGGATGCAGATGCCACTCTGGAGACCTTGAAGGCCGTCGAGCACCCAATTGCCAAGCACACCGGTGTCTTGGTAGATGCATGTGCTTACGCGGGGACCGGAAATGTGCTCAAATTCCAGAGTATGCTGCATCTTTGCAACGAGCACATTGATTCATCAGAAGACGAAAAGAAAGATGATGATCTTTTCCAATCATATGCCGTAATTGGGCTGGCTCTTATCGCCATGGGAGAGGATATTGGCGCTGAGATGGCTCTGCGACAATTCGGGCATTTAATGCATTATGGCGATGGTGTGATTCGCAAGACTGTACCTTTGGCTATGGGTCTTCTAAGCGCATCAAACCCTCAAATAAAGGTCTACGATACATTATCTAGGTATTCTCACGACAACGATATTGATGTGGCGATAAACGCGATATTTGCCATGGGATTGGTTGGTGCAGGAACAAACAACGCCCGCCTGGCCCAGCTGTTGAGACAGCTTGCGAGCTATTACCATCGAGACCCCAACTCTTTGTTTATGGTCAGGATAGCCCAAGGATTGCTGCACATGGGCAAGGGAACGTTGAGTGTCAACCCGTTCCATACCGACCGCAGTGTCTTGAGCAGAGTGGCTACAGCTGGGCTGGTTACAGTACTCGTTAGTTTGGTCGATGCTAAGAGTTGTAAGTAACATGACCCCCGGGGTCTTCCGGTACCATGACATGTGACTTTTACTAATATCTATCTGTAATAGTTGTTCTTGACTCCGCACATTACCTGCTATACTTCCTTGTAACGGCCATGCACCCTCGCTTCCTCATCACCTTGGACGAGAACCTCGAGCCTCTTCCTGTGAATGTCCGGGTTGGGCAGGCTGTAGATGTTGTCGGGCAGGCTGGAAGGCCAAAGACTATTACGGGATGGCAGACACAAAATACCCCTGTTCTGCTAGCCTACGGTGAGAGGGCAGAGCTGGAAGACGACGAGTACATTTCTCTCAGTAATACCCTTGAAGGGCTTGTGATTCTGAAAAAAGTAGGACCCCCCCCCCCCCCTTTCTTAATGTAAAGTGAATTAACAAATGCTTACTACCTCCGTTTTTTTCCTTTCAGAATCCTAACTGGCAAGGAAGAGACTAAGAAAAAATTGTTCCTTGGGGGTTTGACATTAAGTAGCTTCTGTTGATATATCTTTCCGAACAGAGTGTTATTCTTTCGAGAGAAAAAAAAAGAACCCTTCGTATAGACGAGAACACGAACACTATTTATGGTGTATTTTTGTAGATATAAATTATGTGAATGATGCTTTTTCCTTTGCCCGACGCTTTATCTTATCATCCACGATTGTTGCGGTGTGACTTCCGAGTGATAGTTTGTGACGCGGAGAAAGCTCCCATAACTCCAATTGTCAGGCCAATAGTATGTAGCAAACACGGCCATCAAACAGTACTCACCGTGATATCTGCTAAAGTCTCTTCTACAGATGGATACTGTATCAAACTACCCATCATTATGGGGGCCAATAAAGCCCTGTATCCTTCTAGTTCTCCCAGTTTAATGACTGATAAAGCTCTACTCTCTACATATCCTGCCAAAAAAAACAATAAAACAGTAAAACACAGCTAAAAACTCCAAAGCAAGGAAAAGAAGAAAAGTTCCGCCCATTACAACAACCTATCCACCGCTACTCCATCCTGCGATTCAAAACCTCCTGCACATCCACCCCTCCCCCCAACTCCCCCATCAACCTGCCCCTAACCCTCTTGCCCACCTCCTCCCTCCTCCTCGCCTCCTTGACCCCCTCCCTCTTCTTCTTCTTCACCCCCGCCTCCGCCCCCGCCGCTACAGCAGCACCACCCTTCCGCTTCTTGACCCCCACACCAAGCCGATCATCCTTCGGCACGGTCTTGAGCGGGTAGCGCATGCCCTCCCCCTCCCTGCCCAGCCCCACGCGCGCGTCAGGGTCCCACCCAGAGTCCATCAGCACCTTGAGGCCCTTGCTGGAGCGGTCATACGGGTGCGGCGGGTGCGCGTGCGGGAGGGCCGCCAGGTGCGCGGTCGATGTTGCGTGCGTGGCGGCGTCGGCGTCGGTGATTGGGAGGGCGCAGTCGGGGCATGTTTTTGGAGGGGCCGCGGGGCGCGGGGTGGAGAGCCCGACGAGGGAGAGGTAGAGGTTTGAGACCTCGGCGCCGGTTTTGGTGGTGGGGGCGGGGGTGGAGGTGGAGGAGAGGGAGGAGGAGAGAGGGGTGTCGGTGGCGGGGACGAACTTGACGTGGCGTTTGCGCTTTAGGCCGGCGCCGAAGGGTTTTTGGAGGCGCCAGTCGGGGGTTTCGGAGTCTGAGGGGGGGGAGCGGGAGCGCGGGCGGTGGGAGGGCTGTTTGAAGGGGACAAAGGTTGTTTGCATTGTGGGCGTGGGGTTGGACTGGGAGCTGTGGGTGAGCTTGGGTGAGGTGAGGTGCTGAGGCTCAAATCCCGTGATGTCGTAGATAGCAGGGGTTCGGCCGTGCAGTGAAGCAGCATCTGGGTGGGTAACTACTCTACATGATGTAGTGAAACAACCGTACGAGGCATCAAAATACTTCAGAGGACGTACTGCATACTCTCTTTCTCACTTTGTAGTCCAACATTGGGGGCGTTGTTTCCTCACTTTTTTTCCCGTAGGTGTAGGTAAGCATAATCCAAAATTCAAACGAACGAGCTCTCGAGAGGGTCGGTTGGCTTACTCACCATTTTAATTCCACGGCATGATAGGCATTTTATTGTGATTTGTAAAGCCGAATGATTGCTTTATTTATAATTATACCCACGCATCAAGTCCTGAGAATTCTTGGTAGCAACGACCCTCGTAAAGTTTCTCAGTCTTTGCATAAATAATGAACCTGCACCACGCCGGGTACTTTGTAATTATATAACACGGCCGGAACATACTTCCCTAATCCAAAGATATCCGAGGATCTTTTTTATCTGCTGTCTATTAAAAAAAAAACATTAACAGGGTCTCTGCGGTTGTGTTTATAATCGTTTCTCCTCGGGGGGTTAGGCCTGGGGGGGAGGTGTTGATACTGAACTCGGTATTGTACATTGCTTTTATTATATATGCAGCTTAATTGGTTGTGATATCAATCAGCTGGCTAGACCTGCACCGAGTGATGTGGTGTGAACAGTGCTGGCTTATACATAAGGTGGGGGGTAATGATAGATTAGGCACCGGATTAACCCACACACACACACACACACACACACACACACACACACACACACACACACACGGTAGTTAGCTAATCGGCACGACTACCGCAGTAGCAAGTTCTCCCGGATAGGTTTATCTCAACGAGAGAACCGCAAGGCCTTTTGATAGATCATACACGCGTCTGTCTGTACTCTACTGTAGATATCGAAGCGAGCGAGGCAAGAAGAAACTCGGGGTTTAGTTGCAGCAGTAACGTCTCTCTCCCCAATTACAGAACAGATTAGGCACTCAGTAATAATAATAGCCACCTCGCTCACCGTCCACACACACACATACACATGTAAACAACCGTTTTTAACTTTCACATGTAATGACGCCAGCGTCCCTGTCAGCCCCCAGAACCAGGTCAACCCCCCCCCCCCCCGCGCCCAGCCCCAGCGAGTGACACCTCGTGATCGACCTCACCTCACCTCACCTCACCTCACCTCACGTCTCTCACCGCACCGCACCGCACCGCACCGCACCATCCTAACCCCGAGCCCGGCCCTCCTCCTCCTTCTTGTCCCACCACAGCTCCGAGGGCCCGACGTCAAACTATTAATTACCCTGGACTTTTTTGTTTTTCGGCAATAACAAAAAATCAAAAAAAGATAGACACGCGCAAACAGCAAACACAGTCGATCCATTCCACGGAAATAGAAATAGGTCGGTCTGTATAGCAATTGATATTCACAACAGTCCGTATCCTAATCGCCCACCGCCGACGTACATACTAGCGAGAATAAAAAAAAGGTCTATCCCTTTTGGTACCTAGGCAGGACACCAATCTTTCCTGTCCACACACGTACCAAAAAAGACAAACTTGTTTTTCTCGCTAGTACTCCCCCAAATGTTTGTTTGTTTGTTTGCTGCCAAGACATGTCAAGAGGGAGGGCTGCGTCTCTTTTTTTTTTTTTGTTTTTGCTTTGCTTTGGCTTTGCTTTACATAAGGCACCCCAACCTAGAAGTGCAATGTTCGCAGAGATCCATCTCGATTCCCTACATGATGATACATGAGCCCCGGAGCGATGGGACCAATCGCTACAAAATACTTGTTTTGATATGTGTTTGTGAGAGAGATATCACATATCTGATCAGTATGATCACTTTCCATGAGCACGCAATCTGTTTTTAAATTTCTTTCATTCAATGATGGAGGTGGAGGGAGATGGAGAAGTAGCAATAAACGAATTCCCCACCGCGATGAATATATAGAGACCCTGACGTTGCTGCACAGTTTATCACTCGTCCAGTGTTCCGTATCAATGTTTTGCAGCTAGCTTCAAGTGTTCCCCCGCCTTCCCCCGTACAGAATATGAAGAAAAAACAAGAAGGTCATAAAATCATAAGCCAAGCTCCAAGAAAGAAAGAAAAAGAAAACCCTTCGCAAAACAAAACCCAATCTATATACCACAAATTTTTGGTTGTGAAATGACGCCCAACCCCCAAACAGAACAAGAAACAAAAGCATCCCAAACCTACCAATATGCCACAGATCAATATATGCCACCTATAACCAAATAGAGGCTTTGAAAGAAAAAAAAAAAAAAAAAAAAAAAAAAAAAAGCTAACCCAACAATAAACAAGGTGAAAAAAAGTCGTAAACACCCCGTTCACACAAAAAAAGGCTCGGAGCCGGCAACACCCAGATCCGGGACGGGAGCAAGCATCCCAACATCTCAAGCGGCCCTTGCAGGCTCCCCCCAAAACCTCCCCATCCAGTCGCGGTCCTCCTCCTCATCCTCCATCTTATCCCCCGCAATGAACGCCAGCACCCTGCTAACCTTCTCATTCAGCAGATAAGCGCCATTGTTGCCATGCTCCTTGACGCCGACGGCCGTCCAGCCCGCCTGCTTTGCCCGCCACTCGCGCTCCTCCTTGCGCTGCAGCGCGCGGTCGACCCGCACCGGTACGGCCAGCGTCACACGCACGAGCTGCATGGTGAGCCGCACGCGCCCGATTACGTCAAAGTACCCGAGCGAGAGCAGCTTCTTCTGCACGCGGTGGATCCGCCCCAGCTCGATGGAGATCAGGAGGGCGTATGTGCGGGTCGTGAGGATCAGCTCGCGGATGCGGCCAAATGCACGCTCAATGGCAACTGTCACAACACCGCAACGTTAGATTCACAATTCGCCCGCCGTTTGATAAGACATGCGTCTGTATGTGTGTGGGAGGGGTGGGTGGATATATGTGTGTGGGAGGGGTGGGTGGATATGTGTGTGTGAGGAGGTGAAACAGGGCGGGAAGGGAAGGGGGGGGCCGAATGGAAAAAGTAACTAACCAATAACCTCCTCATTCACAAGGCTTGGATACTGCTTGTTCAGCGCCTCCAGCAGCTTCCTCACCAGGCCGAAATCGCCGTTGAGGAACTCGTTCAGGATGCTGACCACGGCACCCCTGAACGTCTGGTCGCCCGAGATGAAGGATGTCTCACCGGGGTAGAACTCGCGGTGCTCGCCATTCCAGCTCTTCGACTCGCGGTCGTAGTGGGCCCGTAGGCTAGGCTTGCGCAGGATCTCGTATGCATGCGAGAGCCGTTGGAAGGCCTCCGTGCTGTCTGGATGCGCGGGCAGCTTGTCCGGGTGCACAATCTTGCTACGGTCGAGGTAGTGCCGGCGGAGCTCTGATTCGGTGGCTCGGCTGGTGACGCCCAGGACTTTGTAGAGGGAGGGCTCGGTGAGGATTTCTAAGTGGTTGGTGGGTTAGTGGGGTTTTTTGTAAGGGGTAGGTTTTGGGGGACGATGTCATCGTATATTTAGGAGAGACATGAGGAGGAGAGGGATTGTATTCTACCATTGATGAGAAAGGCCTTTCGTGCAAGGCCACTGCGGGACCGGACCTCCGGTTCCATTAAGGATGGTGAATATAGAAATCCGAACAACGAGATGTCTAGGTTCACAAGAGAAAGGAGGTTTTATATATGATGTTATATTAACGTCACTAAGGATGTGTGTGTGTGTCCTTGTTGCAAAAAAAAGGATAACCGGGCAACAACGACTGGGCAGTAATATAATACGGGGTACAGTGAGTGTGGGGATTATTAATAAGAGGCAGAAGGGGGGGGGATGTGAATGGCTGTTGGAGTTTGTGCTGCTGCTGCAAACAAGGTCCCCGGACTGATGTTTGAATGGGCAGCGAGAACGTCGTTGTGAAGAGGGGATGGGTGTGCGTGTCGGTGGGGGGGCACAAAGTGACGAGGATCGAGGGAGAATCGGAGAATCGCACCCACAGAAACGACGGTAGTTGGTGATGGACGGTGGAAATTAGTCTAGATTATGTGAATTGCAGGAGGAGGAGGAGGAGGAGGAGGAGCTTTGATTTCATTATATCAGAAATCGCAAGCACTGCACAAGTTATGTACGTAGTAGTAGAAGGAGTAGGAGTCGAGAAGAGATATGGGAAACAGCCCACCTCAATTGCACCACCATGGGCCATGGCAACCTCCATCACCTACTTTACCTCCAACTACTACATCATCATCATCCCCCCCCACCTCCTTCTTCTTCTTTCCTCCGAGCAGCAACTCTTCCGCTGGGATAATTCCTTCCCAATTCAATTCCTTCTTTCTCCGTATCCGACGCTCGAATCCACCCGACTGTTCCTTATCCTATGCTGTCCTATCACAGCCCATCCCCCATCCCTTCTTTCCTCCTGACTGACTGACCGGAATATTCGTTTGACTGACACGTGAAAATACCCAGTCAAATAATCTCACCCACCCCTTCAGCCTAGCCCTGAAAAAGCCTAATCATGCACGCTTCTAGCCTGGCGTTGAACCTCCCTTGGAAAAGCATGTGCTTCGAGCTAGGATTGTGGGGAGAAGGGAAGCGGGTTCCCGATGCACTGGGAAACCCACCGTTCTTTTGTTCCTTTTTTTGTATTTTTTATTTTTTATGATTCTGATACGAAGCGAAGCGACAGACAGAACTTGTGGAGCAACAGCTTTCTTGATCCTTGGTAACGAGGCTGTCTGTCTGCTCGGGGGTGAAGTTCCATCGAATTGATAGGACGTGCTGGAATTGATTACCTACAACACATTGAAAAAAAAAGTATGGAGACTACCCTCAAGTTACGTAGTCTACAACACTCATGCTGTAATATTCCCCCTGTCAACCCGCCCACTTGATTTACACGTGTGCATCAATGCTCTATCTCAGCACAGCACGCACGCATATATGTAGGGTGGTTAAGGTACTCTACTCTACATGATGATATCCACTCTACTCGAGACCCCCCCCGTCCGTTCTGGTAGAGGTTATATCAGAGTCATATATGTAGGATGTAGGCAGGCCTACCACTCTACATGCCCTACTCGTACACAGGTACATGCAAAGATAATGAAACCGACCGAGAAGATTGCGATGAGTAACGAATCACCGCCGCACGCTTGGAACTTGCCGTTTGATAAAACACCCGCCGCCCCCCGTCATGTGTTCTGCAGCATGAGCAGCATTGGCCAAGGCAGAAGGTTAGACCCGGAATATCTTCGGTAATTCGTGGAAATCCCCCGAGGCTGCTGGTGGTGGTGGTGGGGTGTTTGGATGAAGATGCTGCCTGGCAGCAGCTACTACTGTTGCTGTTACTGGAGTGAGGAGTGATAGTTGTTCCCTTCCGCAAGGGTCTGCCCCCAAGTTGTTCCGGTAGTTCCGAACCGGTTTGTTGGCCGAGATATGGATGGATATGATAGAGCGCCTAGAGCACCCGGTACTCAACCACCGTCCCGCCCCGCACACCCCCTTTTTTCCCCCGCCGCATGTGCCGATATTGTAAGATGGGACTCTGGATCATGTATATGCACTCGGTTTCCTTCCGGGTCATCTCATTGATATGATTAGCACCTTTTTAAGGCATTGCTTCGTTTATAAACTTTCATGCCATCTAAATTATACTGGTATCGAAAATAGTAACATGGTATTCTTCTCGTTGCCCGCTGTAATTATAATTATGATATTAATATCGAGGTTTTTTGTGGTGTTGCGTGTTCCAATCCGAGTGATAGGTTATGAAGCAGTATAGCTTTTCATTAGTACATGTAGTCTCGTCGATACAGGAAAAACTCATACGATAACAGCCCATCTTTTTATACTACACGGCTATTAATAACCTAGATATATTGGTTTTAATGCGTAACATGCGCTGGGGTTGGTGGCTTTTTATGCCCGGTACCGATCGAGGCTGACATAATGGGGGAGTTAGATTCCCTTGCTGCTGATTAATATTAATATCGAAGACACTGGTATGGGAGGTGTCTAGCTATATGTAGATTGCCCTGAGGACCATTTAGCTCTTTAAGGCGCCTGTTCCAGAGGAGAGATGGGAAGGGTGGTGGGAATCTTCTTGACCTTCTATCTAAAGCCGTTCTCTGCGAGGGTTTTGGCTTGTGCAAGCAGTAGGTGTGTGTGATAGAATCCATCGTTAGCTTTTAATTGTTGTGAAGATTCCAAGTAATGTATAGTATTACATGTATTTCCTTGATATCTTTCTTCCAGTAAGAAATGATCTGGAGGGGTGTGTGTGACTTCTGCAGACAAGCTTTAGGGTACCTGCATGTATGCATGGGTTTTAGATTTTGCACCCAGATAGGACGCCTGAATCTAATGCAAATTATAGCACAATCATTAATCGTCCCTGATAATCCTATCTTTAAACCCTCTGCACATTGATGTCTTAAACAATATTTTGAGGTTGGATTCCGTCCATCGAGTTCCCGAGGTGTGTGTGTATGCGTGTGTCTGAACCCAAAGTACACATGCTATAGGTTCGCCATTTTATATATAGGGCCGATAGGAATATAGGACCAATCATGAAATGTCATAAAGAATACTGCCGTGGTATTGTTGGTTGGTATTTGTGGTGGATAATGACCGAAGAACTGAAACCGGCCACTTAGTATTGGTACGTACTCCAACTCCAGCATGCATACATAGATCGATTTTGAGAGTTTTATTGGCAAGGATAGGGATCTCTGGGCCGGGATATATTCGATATTAACTATTATAAGGTTCAATGCGTTCAGTTTGGAAATAACAACTTTTCACTCTGTTTCTGATATGAGTGATAATGGGTGATGGAAGGTTGTAGATGCTATGTATTTAGACTTTTTCTCATTCCTAAACTTTAGGCGCAGCTTGTACAATTGTCTGTACAGATAGAGATAGATAATTGTAAGGCGTGAGTTTCTAAGCAAATCTCCTGGTTTGAGTTTGATTCAAATTTCGAATCAATGCGAGTGCTTGTTTTAACAAATTGGGCATAACCGTACTGTAAACAACTCACCCAGTGCCAGACGAGAGTCACCACTGCAAATTGAAGCTCGAATTGACAATAGGCATAAAAGAGCAGAGCCTTAAACGGGAATCTGGTTCCTGGAAACGATCTCCTAGATCCCCCGGTCGATCTCTTTGAACATCAATTGACGTCGAAACAAACATGCGGCACCGCCAGCCAGATACGGCAAGATACCCCTTCTTAGCTTCGGGCCAGAATTCAGAGGCCGTTTCTCGAAGATTGCCTTAAACGGCGTGGGACGTCATGCGCACGCCAAGATTTCGCGATAAACCTAACGCGCGGGAAGAATCCACTATCACTATCGCGCGTGTGAACCTAGACTCATGTAGGTACAACTAACTGCCTTCTCACATTAAAAATGCTATCAATTCAGACGTCCTCAAAGCCAGCGAAATGCAACTTATTGCCGTGCCAGATCAAATATACAGGTCCTACGGATGCCACAGAGAAACATTGGGTTGTGACTGACGGATCTGGGGAAGATGGTAGTATTTTATTCTTAGGGAGGCCCTCCTATGTCTACGTCCCTTGTGCTGATTTCTTATTGTTTGTACAGAGCTAAAGTCGGCATCTTTCCGAGGGAGGAAGTTTGCTGGGAAATCTCTTCCGGTGCCTGAAGGCTACGAGGGTATTGCCGATACCTTTCTAACTACAAAGGTACCTACTGACGTTTCATGAACAGGCCATATACTTGAAGCTACAGAGGAGAAGTTACAGCCCGAAGACCAGAGTTCAACACCGATCTCTGAAGAGGAATTGGACGTGAATATCTTCAAGGGGTTGTGTACATTCGACGAGATTACAATTTGGGGTCATGATGCTATTCCTGATGAAAGTAGCGATAGTGTTGTCAGAGGAATCGACGAATGGATCGAATTCGCGAATAAAGTGAGCTTCTTGTAGCTTTAGATCATAAGCGAGATACTGATAGTAAGGAAGATTCATAGCTTCGAGGAGGACGACGTAGCGGAAAAGGCAAAATAATT
This sequence comes from Morchella eximia, assembly GCA_024713935.1. Lineage (NCBI taxonomy): Eukaryota > Fungi > Ascomycota > Pezizomycetes > Pezizales > Morchellaceae > Morchella > Morchella eximia. The sequence continues at coordinate 890,236 of JAMGZG010000002.1, forward strand.
TGCTTGCTTTTTCTTTTCTAGCGAGAGGAACATATCAGTATGGTGCACGTATGATGGATTCATCACATTTGCAACCAACATAGATCACCAGGCTCGTCGATATTGCGTTGCTGGAGTTACTGAGATGAATTATTTGTGGCCTGTAAAATTGGAATTGCGGGGTATGATAATTTTTCAAGCGACGGCGTTCAGTACGTTCTGTTTGCAATGTTTTTTTTTTTTTTTTTTTTTTTTTGCGGTGATGTTTTCTTTATGTGATTCAAATAATTGAATGCCGAGATACCGTGCCTGCGTCCCTTGTTGTGCGTGAGCGCACACTCACTCGGCTCTGCCAAGATATAATTACTCGAGGTGACTGAGAGAACTCGCCCTTCCTTTCTTCCTTCGTAAAACCTTCGCCACTTCCCGCGACGACCATTATTTTGCTTTTGATTCCCAAACGACATCACTTCTTCAGAAACCCCACTCGCATGGCCGATTCGCAACTACTGGGAGTGTGTCATTAGATTGACTCGACTCCGAGTACACACCTGTACTGTACCGTATCATGACTCTCTTGAGGGTCATGAGCAGATAGTATGAGAGCGAGCGAGCGACCGTCGGCACGTGATTTGAGTCTCTCAACTGATTGGACTGATATGCTGCTGTTGGCTGCAGCAAAACAAAGGCTGGGGCCCGTACCAACCACAACCACCACAACACCACTGATTCTGATTTCGGTTGTTTTTAGATGGCTGGGAACGCAAGGAGGAAGAGCACAAACATTCTCAGTCTTTGTCGAAAACAGAGTTCTGTTGCTGATCCGCTTCACACGGCATCGTTGGTCTTCCTCCTTGCGTTCCCAACCATCTAAAAACAAGCGAACCCCCCGAAATCAGAATTCCAATTTTCTTTAGCCGTGTCATCATTACTGACTTTAGGATAACTAGCAAAACAAGAGCCGCAACCAGCATTTTGCCGCAGATTTTTGCTGTAAGTTTTGCCAGTTGATATTTTTGTCTAAATTGCTAGTTACATCGCCGCAAGGGTCGGTGAAGCTGCAAGCGGCGATCCTGGGAGGAATTGGGGGTTCACAACACAAGCAGTTGCTGAAAATAGGATAAGCGGCGTTGTCCCGTGTCAGCTGTGGAGCCAAGAAGTGGGCGTTTGATTGCGGTTTCAAGGAGCCCCCGTCAGATTTGCAGCGCCTCTCTCTCCTCTTTTCTCCCGACTCGAGTCCCGCTTTCCCTTGATTTTTTCTGTTTCCTTGCCTCCCCACTTCTCCTCCCAGTCGCAACTTACAAGTGCCTTTTAGAGGCCGTTTGTTTTTTCAGAGTGCCCTCGTTTCTTCCTTTCTCTTACACTCTTTCGTATATTTTTTTTTAATCCTCTCTCGTTCGTACGAGAGGATTAGAAGACTGACCGAACCTAGTCATTTTCTGACTGACTCATTATTAACAAGCAAAGCATATGGTGGACAGCAGACAGTTGGGGCACTAATAATATCAGGGTGGACAGGCCGACACGGAATGGGTGGACGAGACTGACAACGGAGCAACAGCAGCAGGTGAAGCGAATTTTTTTTTTCCGCCGGTGTGTCCTTGGGTTGGGTTGGGGGCAAATTCTAAGGGGGGCGAATGAAGGGGACAAAGCGACGCGTCAACGGCACACGGAGAAAGAAAGAAAGGGGCGGGGCGGCGAAAAAAAACAGGGAGGCTCCTCCCAGTTGAACAGGGGGGTCACTCGCGACAATCACAATCACAACCATCAACCAACAAGAAATCACAGCGACCATCAACATTATTCTATGGAGGCTCTTTTACCTTCCAGCTTGGGCTGGAAGCTTCTGTTGGTGATGTGTGTCTGGATGTGTGGGCAGAACCAGAGAGGGTGAGGGTGAGATAAATTACGAGATGAGAGCGGGGGTATCTAACGGAGTTAATTATTTCTTATTAACGCCTATGTACTTTTTTTTTTCCCCTTCTATTTTTTTTTTGTTCTGCATCGCCGTCTAGATGGGGCTGTACAGTGTCAGTGTATTTTAGATTCCTTTTGTTGGTTGAAAGCAAAAAAATGTTGCTTCGGACCGGCTGTTTTAGGTGGTGGATAATCGTTGTTGTTGCAGCCTGGTTGTGAAAAGTCTGCGACTCACCTCCCCTTCATGCGCCGAAAGGGGAGGGCTGGAGGCGTTTAGCGTGTGTGAGTCACATCTGCGGCACAAGGCTAAGACTTGGCGGTGTAGTATATAAGCTGGCCCGCATCCCGCTCACCCTTCTCTTTAAAAACCTCTGGCCTCACCCACGCGCAGAACCAACCCCCGTTTGTTCATCCCCCAAACTCCGTCTTATCAAACTGATCAGCGTTCGAATCGCTGTTCCCTCACTCCATCTATCCTAGATCAACTTTGTCCCCCCCTCTTAGTCATCGAGACAGGAAGATTACCGAGGCCCTTATCAGTTTTGTGTGTGTGTTGCGTTGTTGTGTTAATTCGCCACCATCGCCTCAATCCAAATCCCCAAACCTTTAAATCTACCTGAACATCCACCCCACCATCGCCACAACGCCAGACAGTTCATCTAATCTATCCAGGTGAATCGACTATCATAGAATCTACATCAAGAGTAGCCACTCCTTTTAATTTAAATAACACTACATCGTCATAAAGGGGAAACATTCGGTTGTTCTTCTCCTCGCACACACTCACAATCCCTACCAAATATCGAGGAAATAACATTCTCCAAGACACCATCAACCACCAGTCCTCATAAGAATCACCACATTACTACCGTCATCATGTCTCGCATCATCTCTCACCCTCAGAATGCCCTTCAAGCAAAGGAATTTACCGGCGCTACTTCTTTGTCGTTCCCCGGCGGGGCCGGTGACCTCACTCCCCCATCTTCGGATGTCGAGAGCCAGAAGCAGCAAGGTGATAACCACGAAGGCGATGACAACACTTCTGGTCCTGTCGCTACTCCTGCGACTCCAGCTGCCACTCCTAATGGTACACCGTCAGTCAGCGGGATTGTTCCTACACTGCAGTGAGTATTCCCCATTTTGGTTTTTATATTTCAAAAACACAAATTAAACTGGCATGCATAAAGAAACATCGTCGCAACCGTCAATCTAGATTGCCGATTGGATCTCAAGACGATTGCCTTGCATGCTAGGAACGCAGAGTACAATCCTAAGGTACTACTAACCTACTTGCTCTGACCCCTGGTCTGTGTTTTAGCACTTACTTATGCTGTGGCTACTTTAGCGTTTTGCTGCTGTGATTATGCGTATCCGCGAACCTAAGACCACGGCGTTGATCTTCGCCTCGGGCAAGATGGTTGTCACTGGTGCGAAGTCTGAAGATGATTCCAAGCTTGCGTCCCGCAAGTACGCTCGTATCATCCAGAAGCTTGGTTTTAATGCCAAGTTCACCGATTTCAAGATTCAAAACATCGTTGGATCTTGCGACATCAAATTCCCCATTCGTCTTGAGGGTCTTGCCTCCCGCCATCACCACTTTAGCTCCTACGAGCCTGAGTTGTTCCCGGGATTGATCTACAGAATGATTAAGCCAAAGATCGTTCTCTTGATCTTTGTCAGTGGCAAGATTGTCTTGACGGGCGCGAAGGTCCGTGAAGAGATTTACATCGCCTTCGAGTCCATATACCCTGTGTTGAACGGTAAGATCCATCTTGGTACATGTGTTTACATGTTCTTTTACTGATGATCTATATATAGACTTCCGCAAAGTCTGAACGCTATGGGTACTCGACAATCTTAACCATGTGTATTATTAATTTTTTCTTCATGACGGCACGAAAACATTAACAAAAGTAAATCGGAGGAGCTGATTGAAAATGAATAGGGAAGCGGTTTATTTCCTTTTTTTGTTACCGGCGAAAGAAATAGTTGGGAGGCTCTTTCACCGTTGCTATTATAACTTGCATCGTGTGGTGTTTTGTTTGGGCTTGTTTTATTCTTATTCTTTCTTTACTATGGGTATGGGTCTTTTTCTTTACTGGAGTATCGCAAACTAGAGCCCTGGTCTTGTGTGTTCTTTTTGAGATTTCCTTTCTTTTCTCCGAATCCTTTTTTTTTTTTTTTTTTTTTACCTCTTTACACTTTATTTGTTTTACCACGCATTGTTGGGGCGAGATACGGTGGGGAATACTGGGGGATTTTTTGAGCACGGTGCATGGAAACATGCAACTGTTGACTAGTGGGGACGAAAGAGAATGATCAGAACTGCCAGATCGTTCCACGATGGGCCGAGAGCCGTCGTCAAAGAACGCTGGGAGGTTAATGGCTTCCTCGGAAGAGGAGAGAAGAGGAGGGTCTACAGGCTATGTCTAGCTGTCGAGTATTTTTTCCATCGACGGCTCTCCAGAATTTGCAACCTTAAGATGCCTTCGCTGCTTCGTAATAAAGATTTGCGTTGGGTCTGAAACTGAAACTATTTGTACTGTATCATCTTTCCACTCTGAAAATACTGAAATCTCCGTAATACTGTGTGATGTGCTTTGTGGTATCGGACTTGTAAGCGTGATATGCAAAGCAAATAAACAACAGGCAAACCATGGAATGGGAGAGAAATGTTTGGATGTCTGATTCTTGCCGGGGATAGAAAGGGTATCAATATTCATCTCAACTGAGTCTGAGTGATAGAATGTGATCAACATTCTGGCTGAATCACTCCCTCTGTGACCTGCGGGGAACGTCGGTACCTCGGTTTCCCATAGCAGTGGTCCTCCAAGCACTGGTAACTTACCGAGCTGCTGGTCGTGCATTTGGAGGGGGTCGACGTCAGTCAGCCCGTCAGTCCGTCAGACTCAGTTGGCCTAATATCAGTTCTATATCTGTCTATCAAATCAGTTATCAGTCTATCAATCTATCAGTCGTCATTCAGTCAGCTCAGTTCAGTTCAGTTCAGTTGTACGTACATTACATAGCCCTATAGCTACCTATAGGGTGCTCGCTCTATATATCCTGCGGTGTCTGTTTCCGTTAGCACGTCAATAATATTACCTCTCCCAGCTCAGTCCAGTTCAAAGGTTCGGCGTCCCAGCTCAGTCTAGTCGGAGGGAGAAGAAGCAGAAGCTTGGTACAGGACAGGAAGGAGAGGAAAGGAAAAAGAAGTTCCATCGGACTGAATACCGTGTCGCGTTGAGCCGCGCCCCAGAAACCTCCCCGTGGCCACTTCCCACCAAGCCCAACCCTTCCCGCCCCTCCCACCCCGCGCGCCCTTTCCCTTTTCTCCCCCTCCGATGCCACCAGCGCCAACAAAGCCGGACCCCACTACTCCAACGCCATACCTTTCCATCCAGCTCCATCTCCACAGTGCGCCCCACCTCTCCATCGAGTTCATCATCATCGTTGCGCACCGTCGCCTACGACTATCTGCGCATCCCCTGTTTCTGCTATTGCTGCTGTTGAGTGCCACGAGACGACTAAGGGCTACCCTGACGAGGACTAGTGGCGCGTTGAGGTTGTCGAGATGGTGAGTTTGTTTCTGGCTGCGAGAGAAGAAGAAGGATGAGGAGATTGGGAGATTGGATGAGGGGGGCTGACGGGTTTGTGAGACAGAATTCGTTATTTAATTCTGCGCTGAAGCAGACGGCATCGGTGAAGAAGGACCTAGCAAGCTTCGCAGAGTCTCCGGTCAGCTCATCCCCGGCACTACAAGGTATGCTTTTCTGCCCCTCCCCCTCCTTTCGTTTCTCTCTCGCCCAATCCCTTTCAGCTGAAACAGGAAAAAAACCAACCATACAGGCCAGATATCCGCGTCCCTAGCCTCGCTCGCGCGCACAATCGATGACTATGACTCCATGGCACGCCGGGAGATTGTCCCAGCCAAACAGGAAAAAGCTTTTCAGCGCGTCAAGAACTTCCGCAAAGAGATGAGCGAGTTCAGGCAGCAGTTTGACCAGCTAAAGAGCGATCGGGCCGAGAAGGAGCATACGGTTGCTCGTGGAGAGCTGCTGGGTCGGCGCGGGCATAGCTCGGCGACTCCAGAGAATCCGTATGCGAATGCTCATACGAGGAATCACTCGGCATCATTGCAGCACTCGCCATTTGCACCTGCTCCCGGGAGTGGGTTAGGCATGGGAAGTGGCAGTATGCAGAGGGAGGATCACGTGTTCAGAGAGAGGGACTTTATGAGTAGGACCAATGATCAACTAGATGATTATCTGGATAGAGGCAGGGCCGTATTGGCAGATCTGGGAGAGCAGAGAGCGATGCTCAAAAACACCCAGAGGAAGCTGTACAGTGTGGCCAACACCCTGGGGGTGTCGAGGGATACGATTCGTATGATTGAGAGAAGGGCCGCACAGGATAAGTGGATATTTTATGGAGGAGTCATCGTCTTCTTCGTATTTTGCTACTTGGTGCTGAGGTGGTTACGTTGAAGGGAATATATTAACAGGGCTACGTGCATCAAGACGGTTATGGACTTTTTTGCTGTGTTATTTGGGCATTTCATTTCCTTTCTCTGTTTTTTCTTTATTTTTTTCTTTCTTTCTCTTTCACATTGTTCTTGTTTCTGTTCTGGGCGTTTTCGTTTCTATCATTATATGCAGTGCGTAATACTTTTTTCCCTTCTTATTTTACTGTGTTGGCGTCAGGACAAGAAAAAAAAAAAGAGAGAGAGAGAAAGAGAAGCAACGCTGGCTCCCTGGACTGGCTGAGGGCTGGCCGAGAGTTGCGTAATGAAAGGACGGAATCGATGTCCGTCATGCAAACCGGGAACCTAGTAGCTGTGTGATGCGATGCTGTGAATACATGTATGTAGCAGGTGTGGCAGTAGTTGTGATGGTGATGTGACCGCGATGATGAGTGCAGAATGAATAGACAGGAATAGTAGACCGTGCAGCAAGTCGTTTCCCATTCACTGATACTAGAGAGAGAGAGAGAGAGAGAGAGAGCTTTTTGCGACTGGGAGCAATAGCGAGTCGAATATATTTATCGTTGTATCACCTCGATCCACTCGCGATCCCCCAAGAAAACCGCTGCGGATATCGACGTCAACAAAAAAGACAAGACACCCTCAAACCTCTCACCACATGCCCTCCACGCTCCACCCGCCTCCATTCACAACCTCCGCATCCTCTCCGCACCTGCCCAGCGAGGTCACCCGCAGAAAACAGAATGCTATCGCCGACGAGGACCTAAATAACAACTCTGACGACGACGACATAGCGTCCATATCGTCCAGTTCCTCGACCGCATCCCTACCAACAAATTGGAGCTGGGGCCCAGGTGCAGGAAGCTCTTTTGCGCCGCCGTTTTACAACCGGCCACCTACTGTATATATGCCCTCTCGTTATCGCCAGTTATAGGGGAGGGGAGAAAGTACTGACAGTGCGGTACTAGCCACTCCCACCCTCGCCTTCCCTTACATCGCTCCTCCGCCCGCCATTCACACCCTCTCGACCTACCACGCCCGACAGCTCCGACTCTGAAGCCGTTGCTACCTCCTCGCGAATCGCACAGTCCACTCCTCGCGCCTCCCCAAAGGTCCCCACCTACGAATACTATGGCTTTGTGCTCTACCTCGTCTCCTCGCTCGCCTTCCTCATCTACATCATCTGGTCGTACTCCCCCGCGGCGCTTCTCCATGCCGTTGGGATCCACTACTACCCGTCGCGGTGGTGGTCGCTGGCTATTCCGAGCTTTCTGGTAATGCTGGTGGTGTACATATTTGTTGCGCTCGCAACATACAATATGGAGTACCTCACGCGCGGGCTGGACAATATCGAGAGCGTAGTTGACGACGCGGCCAACATTGCAGCGGTAGACTTTACACCGAGAGTCGCGACGCCCGTCGTCATTGTGCCAGCCGTGGGCGAGGAGGATGCCGGTAACAGCAGCAGTGGCCAGAGGAGAGTGGTGTATGAGGCGAAAATGTCGGCCAAGAGGTCTGGGAGGGGCAGGGCGGAGAGCTGTTCGGAGAAGTGGAAGGGCACAGGCGTATTGCCAGGAACCGACGCAGACTGGAAAAGCTTGTGGGGTAGGGGAACTGACGCAGTGATGGATGTGCCTGTAGGAGGGGTGTGTGAGGTGCTGTATGGAGATGCGAGAGAAAGAGAGGACTGGGAGCTGGGCGTCGGGGACGAAGAGCTGTACGCACTAGTTAATGCCAGTAGTGATGGGGATTGGTAGTAGACGTATTTGGCTTCCTTGGGGCGTTCGGGGCGAATAAAATTATATAGAAGTAATATAGTAATGATCAAAATCCCTCAATATATATGCGTACTCGTCCAAAATATCATTGACCTACCTTGGCATGGACACCGTATTCGACACTGCTTGAGCCATACCTAATATACGGGCTAAACGTTGGGCCCTTTGCAAGTTTGGGTCTTGTCACTAGGGAAAACACAGCTGATAGCCAGGTTGATGGTTAGAGCCTGTCCGCTGGAGCTTGACCATACGCAAGTGAGCTACCTGAATAATATTATTTGGGTGACCTAAAGCAACTGAAAGTGGTTACAGGATGTACATACATTGTGTCAAAGACAACTTGGTCAGGTTCAGACGTTTAAGAGAGAGTCCTATGGTCATATTCCCCCACCTGGGACTCATATGAGCGTAATCTGTGCCGCCACACCAGGTATGTTATTCCCATCTAGCCCTCCATTCAAACCAGAATAAGCATCAAACAAACGATGCTCCCGGCACAGGTCATTGCGCACGCCTCTAATATCTACTACATATCTTTCTAGCCTATAGATGGGAATTAAGTCATAATTTCGGGAATAGGCAGGTTCTTATCAATTCATGATGAGGGTTATGATAACAGTCAAAGCATTACTATAGGCTACAGAAGAGCATGCTGATTGAGTTGATTCCTTGTATCCTGTCGATCAACTCGAGGGTGGAAACATCCAGATGAGCTGAAGCTGGTTATGGAATTGTAGTGCAATTAGGGCATTATAGAAAGGTTGCTATCGTTCCAATCGTGGGAAAAGAGTAGACATGTAATAGGGGGAATGTTGATGTGTTGGCGGGGACGGGCTGAAGAGACAGAGGTTTGGACAGGAGACATTTATTCCTACTCTCTATGTCATGTGTATACTTCCAAATCCGCGGAATAACCTTCTGCTATATTTGACTCCGTCTCACTGCTACCGGGACAAAAAAGAGTTTATGACAATTTGGTATTTCGGATGAATAGAAGGAATGCATTTCCATGACGCCTTGCCGCTATGCAAAAGAAAAAAGTTCAGAATATTAGACAAAAGGAAAAGTACAAGATAACTAAAGCGCAACAACCAGCGAGGGTGTATAGCGGAAGCCATCAGTTTCATAAAATCATCAGGTTTTAACTGACACCATACCGATCCTCTGTTGTTTCAATTTGCCCGTCATGATCCAATACTGATAAGCTCTGTATCTGCCCCTGCCTCCATCTGCCTCATCCACACTCAATGGGTTTTCTGGGATTTCCAAGAATTCCTCGTAGCTTTTTATATCATTATCTGTTGCTCTAAGATTTGCAACGGCCTCTGGTGATGTGCTGTTTACATAGTTGACGAAGTCGCGAGATGTATCTGGCGGGAGCTCAGTGGTTACCACGAGGGGAAGATTGAGGGGGTGGGATACATAACTATTAGGGGTTAGTCATTATGGGACAGTGTGGAATGGGTCAATAGTTGATTTACAGTTCATATTCTGCAGTTTCCTTTTCGCTGAGTGAAGGATTAAGACTCCTCTCAACAACTTGCTGCATATTCCTCTGTTCAAGTGGTATCAAATCTCTACCCACAGCAAAGTGCTGCTTGACCGGACTAGACGAACGGAGCCCACCATGCATATCTCCCGAAACAGCATTGTGATCACGGCCCGGGAATTGGGGATTGGGCGTTTGTCGCAGGGTTTGTTGCTGCTTCCGTGGTGATGATGGCCATCCTTCAAGAGCGGTTATCTTTTTAAGCCGATTCTCCGGGGTTTCGGCGTTGATAACATTATTTTTTGATTTGGACTTTTTATGACTGGAACCGCCATGGTTTGTGCGTACTTTGAAGGGGCTAAGATCGTATTTTCCCTCCGAGGTTTGTCCTATCGGGATGTAGCGTAATGTGGAATTGATGTCATAAGAGAATACTTTGAGGAAAGATGAGAGTGCTTTTGGTCTATAGTATTCTAGCCAGTAGTCATCAAAGTAGCTATACGGCTTATTCGCAAATTCGTCTAGAGGCCTTGTGGCATGTGGCATTACTCTCTTCTCAAGATTCTTCGGTGTCCACCACTTTATATAACTAAATTAAATTAGTCACTTCCTGAAATTCGGAGGGTGGTCACTAAGTACCTGCGTCGTTTTCTGGAAGCTCTTGGGTCGATATGGTGCAGGTAATAATCCGTTGAAAGATCCCACAACATGGGTTGGCCCTGAGTAAATATGTAGTTACCCAGGAAAAGGTTATATGCCTCTTGTCGTTGGGCATCCAAGAAAGAATTGTTATAGTATCGCTTGAAGCTCTCGAGCATGTCTCGCGAGTGACTCGTCCACTGATTAATTTTACGGTAAGTCTCCATGGTATTCACCAAGTGACTCCCCGCATACTGTACAGCGATCGTGTCCCCGTGGTCATGATACATGTGCGTAAACAGATCAACCGCGTCAGTATCATATTCAACGCTGGTACCCGATATAACTCCTAGCGCATGTAATTGATGGCCGAGAGCCCTCTTTCCAATAACGAATTGCGCGGCGTTAGTACGGTCAAGACAATCAATGCAGTTTGTTCTACAGACGCCATTTTGAAGGGATGCTTCAGCTCCATCCCTAGATGGGCCGTTATGGAAGAAACCGGTCGTGTTGACAACAACCTCAGCTATTGTTTCAAGGGTTTCGATTACATCTTGATCACGACTGCTCGGGGCTAGCGTTAATTATATTCCAAAAGTATGCCGGGGCATCATTACCTCTTGGAGGCCCGGGACATATCCCAAGCAATATAGCGTATTCTTTTATCGGTTGGCAGAAACTGGTTCAAGTAATTGATTGCTTGTGTAAACTCCTTCAGCAGTAAGGATTCTCTAGGCGTCCTCTCTTTTGACTATACGCATATATGTCAATTATGAAAGTCTCGTTTTCAATCGGACATTACCAACCTTCACAAGATTCAATACAATGCATGGCGCCCCATATCTTTGGAACAAATCGTCAAAATGCAATGCTGCTGCGCTGAAAAAGGGGTCTACAAGATTCACTATTGACGGGTTTTCAGCTCTCACCCATGTAATCAAAGGAGGGGGGGGGGAGGGGCGTACTCTCTACAGGGGGTTTTGGAGTAGCAGCATCGTTTTTCTGGGTCCAGAATAGAGGAATACTTCCACGGTGTTGTACGTATGATGTATAATTAGGGTTCGAATAGAGATTCTTTCCTGGCGCGTGGAATGATGTAGTCAACATATCGGAGACAATCTGCTCCGTCTCCACATCGTTCGCAACATATCCCTATAAAACTTGTAAGTATCCGAGGCGTTATTTAGGAAACCGGTGTTGTTTACCAAATCATTCGCGCCGCGCTTTAGGAATCTCGCGCCAGCAAAGTACCGTGAACGCCGGGCAATGACTGTAATGTAGATAATTCTCCCATATACCGAAATTGCTAATGTCACTTATGTTAGAAACGTCTTGGTCATATACTACGAACCAATGCGATTTACCAGATTGATCCACATAACCATGAACAATGGGCATGCACCAATCATAAGTGTTTTTCATGTGTTTCTTTGCAGGCTCCAGAAGGTAGTGATTCCATGCAAACATGTCATTATAATCGTGATTATCCGGATGTGTCAATCCGTTACTTAAAGCTTCCCTTTGACGGATAATGTTGTGTTGTAGCGTCCTAGTGATATCATAGGAATAACTAAAGTAGAACGACCTTGCCAGGTCCAAGTTTCCTAAAATATTAACAAAACGAGCTTCTTCTGAATTTCGGTCAGGTTTCCGTACGCCGGCTGTGAGGGGTACGAGCTCGGTATTATCGATCTTTTAATGAGAATTCGCAGTCAGGATTGCAAGATGAGTTAAAGTTATAATTTTATAAGGGCAAAGTAGGCGAACCTGGTAAACATAATGGCCTCCAATCATAGCAACAATACTTCTTTTTGTAATTAGTAGCATATAGTATGCCCCCGTGAACCTGACGAATCCCAGGAGTCCCCAAAACGGACATCTATGCTTTAGTCCTCCAGTAGACCTATTTCCATCCTCGATGGTGGCTAATAGCCTCGTCGTCTCCTCGCGAGTATAGATAACTTCATCCTCTGTGATACTCAGGTCCCCAACATCCGCCGTACGGTCAATCTTCAAGATACGGAATCTCGAATCCAAGAGATCTGAGCCGACAATATAGAACCGTGTAGCGGTTTCGTACAACGTGAATTTATGCATTCGTCGCACACCGTCGAAGTCTTTGTCTTCGTAAACCTCTTTTTCAAGTCTCCCTAGTTTTACGTCTGACCTGTCAAAGGATTTTGGGACAGAATCATCATTTATTTTGTTGTTTGGATTTTTTGATACAGGACTTGCTGGAAGGTTGTTAGAGAGCTGTGGGTAGGTAGGTTGCTGTGCTTCGGGTGCTTCGACGCGAACTGGCATGAGCGGAGGTGGTGAGGGTGTTGATACATCATCTGGAGCGGGAACGACGGGAGATGCAGGGCGATTATCATCATCAGACTGAATAGTCTCCTTTTCATCGTTGATGCTTGATCCAGATGGCGGAGTTGTAGGTGGATCCTCGATTATGACGCTGCAAGAGGATGAGCTGCAGGAGGCATCACAGCTGGGTTCACAGAGTCCTCCCCCTCCCACCCCTCCCCCCCCTCCCCACCCCCTCCGCCATCCCCTACTCCTCCTCCTGCTGCTCCCGCTGATTGTGTTCCGTCGTACCCATTTTCCATTGGAATGAGATTTTAGTAGCACCGTAGATAGGGTTCAAGAAGCCTGAAGCTTCAGATGAGCATCATAAGCTCTACCGTTGGACATGGAAGCTCACAAACGAGCTTTGTGGAGAATATGTAGGTGTGTGCCAAGCTTCTTATACAACACTACAAAATGCATGTTACACAATGATGTCGTTGGACATTAATCAAGGGTAGATACCTGCAGCAAACGCAAACCACACAAAATATGAAATCTTGCCCATCTGCAGCCTCGCTGCAGCCTGATGTTGAAAACCCCAAAAGAAACTAGCGTAATGTCCGAATACAGAGGTTTCGGACACCTGGGGGTGGGTACCTACATGAGAGAGTCGCACTTCATAAATGCAGGTACATAGGACGAATGCGATTCTCTAATTTCAGATATCAGCGAAGTTGTTTGATAAATACAATAAGCCAAACCAAACATAACGAACTCTACCCACAAGGAGCCACTCCACCTGAGAGCAGGATCTTATCAGATATTCGGGGCCGATACACTCCTGCCATAGGCCCATAGAGTAGTAGGTATTGTTCACCCCCAGAATACCTACCGACTAACGTATATAAATCATAACAGAGATCAATCTAAGGCACTGGTATGGTACAAAAATAATTGGTTAGTGATATGGGCTTGAGTGGCCGCGAGTATCCCATGACTTTTAAAATGGGCGCTGTGCACGGATTATCACTCGTGCAGTCGAAGTTTCAAAATGAGAGGCATATGATTTTTTTTTTTTAATTCATTAATTGCATGAGAGGCATATGAGAATCTAGGGATATATTAATTTATCTAATATATTACGTATCAATGAATCATGACATTTGAATCGTTATATCTCGTTAACCTTGCTCTCTCTCAATAAATCAACCTTCAAACCTCCGTCCCTCAACACTACATGTGTCTACCCTACTTGCGTGATTATGAAATAATAGTGTAGAATAATGTCCAAAAAGGGTATATAACATAACAAAAGAAAAAGAACGATAACCACCCTAGGAGCCCGGAGAAGAATAAAAAGGAGCTGGGGGAAGGAAAAAAAAGGAGGGGGAAAAGAGAGGGGGGGGGGGGGAAGAATTAAGCGCAGTTGTATTTGTTCGTAGTCCCATCCGTAAAACGCACCGGTCCCTATGTATAATATATAAATAAATAAAAAATGAAAATAAACCATAATATAACCGAGAATGGAGAATGGAATGATGAAGAGTAGAGGGAGAGGTGGCTTTATGAGGTAAAGGTGGCTTTAGATGCTCAAATGACAAAATGGTGGCTCATAAATGTCTCCGTAACCCGAATCTGTTGTGGAGAGGAATCTAACCAAACCCTCGAATACCGGCAAGGCCACTTCCCGTCGTGAAATTGAATTTCTTCTCCTTCTTCTCCTTCTTCTCCTTTTTTTCCGATTTCTCTTTATCCTTTTTGCCGATGTTTTGAACGCCTCCTGTATCCATGAACCAGCGGTTAGATCCCAGAATTTCCATAAATGGAGTTTAATTGACAAGTTAGGAAAGATAGCGGCTCGAAAAGACAAATAAGAGGGGTAAAGGGAACAGTAATCCTGAAAAGAAAAAAGAAAAAAAGAATATGGACCAGCCTTGTCAGCCAACACTGTAAGCGACACTAAAGGACTGCTTAGGTTGTGTTGTGGGGCTTATGGGAAAGAAATTATCTGGAAGGTTACGTAAATCTTGGCCCCACAATCTGTTGTGTCATGCGAGAAGTCACGTTGTTTCTTGACATTTCTTCCCCAGGCTGTTTTGTTTACATCCATACCGAGGAAAAGAGAGAGAAAAAGAAATGTATTAATCAAGGAAAGAAAGAGTGTGGTGTAATAGTATTGGTGAGAATGAGATCAATTATTCATCACCACAGCCACAAAAGCTTCAACAATTGATCCCCACACAAATAAGAAAAAAACTTTACGAACCTCTCCCACGAATTCTGATCTCAGATTGCGGTTTGATTTTTTCCCTCCGCTTTTCTGAAGACGTAGTCGAAGTAACAGTTCTCATACTCTGGCTATCAGCGCTAGAAATCATACTATCAACCACGGATGGCCTATGCCTCAAGGGTGGTGTTGTCGCGAATTCGGGCGATTGTTCTGTGCTCATTGAATCTTCAGGAAACTTTCCACTGCCTATGGCTGTATGTGCTCCAGGTGAAATGTACCCAGGAGATAGCGGATTCGTAGACGAAGGTGGGGCACTTTGTGTTTGGGATGGGAAATGTATATTCTGACCCGTCGCCGAATAGTTGCTATTTGTCGATTCTGAGTAGCTGGTTGAATGTGGACTTAACGATCCCTCAGAGTGATAATGTGCATGTGGTGTCTGATAATGAGCCCTTTCAACATCTGACTCACCAGGTTGGCCATGGTTATATTGTTGGGAAAGACGATGGCTATTTAGAGTTTTATGGTGCACGGGAAGACTATCAATTTCCTGCGCTGCCTGAAGTTCGATAAACTTAATTTCTAGTTCAGTATATTTGTTGAGAAGTGCGGTATGTGCTTTTTTTAGAGACGTCAAGCGAGAATTTGCTCCTGAAAGTGCATTGTCAATCATGCCCTGGATAGCTGAGGAATTCTGAAAAGAAGCGGGATGAGGCTGTTGGTTGAGCTTCAACTCCAATTCGTGAATTTTGGCGTCATATTGACTGTCAAGTATGTTAGGGCTTTTCAAGACTTTAATAAACCAAAATGATACATACCGCCTTGTATTTTGGCTCTCGTGTTCCCGAGCCTGTAACCTCAGCCTCATTTGGTTGACTTGCGCCATAGCTGACTCCTCGTTATGCTTCTGCATCTCAAACTCGTCCGAGCGAGCTTCATATTCTGTGAGTTTGTTTGAGAGGTGATCGACAAACGTTCGCAATTTATTAACCTCATCCATGTCTGCCGTTAGAGCTTGAAGCTTTTGGCGGCAAACAAGACCTTCGGCCTCACTTTCCGCTAGCAGGGTCCGTAAGTGATCGGCCTCTTCCCTTGCTGCCATCAGCGCTTTTTTCGTCGTCCCTTCTTCGCTCCTCCATGCCTTCTGCTCCTCACGTAAATCTCTTATCCTGCTGCTGAGTTCCGCCTCCCATTTCTTTGCTTGGTTCTTACTCTTCAGAGACTCTGCCCTCGCAGCTGCATATGCTTTCTTTGCTTCCTCTAACTTGGCTTTCAATGTTTTGTTCGTATTGATTAGGTTCTGGGTTTCCGCTTCAGCTGTAGCTTCCTTGATGTGTTTCCTCTGTAGGTGACCGATGTGCGATAGATGCTGCTGTTTGAGATATCGCTCAAAGTTGAGGTCATTCTTCAACAACATCACTTCACGCTGAAGAAATGCTACATTTCCTTGGGTATCTGAACCAGTAGGTCGAAGTGCAGGCGACCTTGGGACAGTATTGTGACTGAGTGAATGGACATATGCGTCTAAACGAGGTGATGCTGTGACGCTGCCATAACCAGGGGGTGGCCCGGGGGGATGGCCAGTAGGTGGCGGTCCGTTTGGCTGACTCAAGGAGTGTGTTGAAAGCGTCTTTGAATCAGAGAAATTTGATCGTAATGTTTCTTGTAATCGCAGCATGTCGTCAAGCCGGCCCTCATCAGTAGGAGAAAGTGCAGGCGGGATTGTCGGGCTGTCGGGGGTCTTGTTGTCTCTTGAATGAGGGTCCGGGGATTCCCGGCGCCCGAATCCAACTGGAGGACGTGAGAATAGTTCAAGAACCTCTAAGTAACTATTTTGCGGGTTTGATTGGGCTGTTGACTCACCCACTCGTGAGCTATACGTTGAGGAATCGTCCTGGTTAAGAGAATAGTCGTCATCTACGGGATCTGAAGACAAAAGACTTTCATCAGGAATGTCTTCAGTCGGGATTAATGCCTCCGGAATAATAGCATTCGACCGCTGCTTCTTCTCCCGACCGGTACTCGTAGGGAGATTGCTGTTTACAAGACCAATACATTCCGCCGTTACATCTGCAGGTTCGACCTTCATCCATCTAGTCTGGTCACTGATTTCTGTCTCGGCAGTCAGCACCAAGAAATTTGGATGCAGAGTATGCCGTTGTCGATAAAACTCTGTTCGCTGTCTTATGGTCTCCTCCTCAATATCCAATTGATCAATGTCTTTATAATCCGCACGCTCTAAAAATTTATAAGGTTCCCGGATAAACGTCAAGAAGTTGATAGGATATAATCCATAAAGAAACGTAAAGTAGTCGCTCACATCTGGTGTTGTGGATGATGCTGTTTCAAAAGAAGAATCCAGTTTTTGCCATCCACCTTCAGTAGAATTCTCAGTCCTGGCGAAGGATAGAGGGGTCGATGTCCTTGAATAATTGTCCTTGTGACCAGGCAATCGTGTCTCTTCAAGGCGCACAACCCCAAACTTGTCCCAGCATAAAACCCGTGTGTAAACCACAAATAACCTTGGAAGATAGGAAGCTAAGGAGTTGCACAAATGTGGCATGAACATAATCAACACTGTCAATGCAAGTGATATGACAGTAGTGGATGTGTCATTCTCCAGGCACTGAAGCAAATGATCGAGTAGCTGTGTCTGCAGAATCTGGTAGAGATGCGGTCCTTGTAGTCGTACAAAACTACATAATAGCCCCAAAGCCTGTAACCTGTATTCCTTTTGGATAACATAGCCATCGATTTTTTCGAGGAGAACCTATAATTGGAAATAGAATTAGTGGCGTTTGATAATATCGAATATTTAACGAACCTTAGGTCGCCTTTTCCCAAATGCCAATAAGACAGCCTCAACATTTGCACAGACAAATCTTTGCCTCTGCTCCTCCCTATACCCAGCACCTCTATCTAACGAGAGTAGCTTTGTCTTCTCTAAAAATACCTCAAAGAGCTTATCTGTAAACACTGCTGAAGCTGCCGCTTTCTCCATGGTCGGATCATCATCGTCGTCGTATGCCAGAACGCTCAACACTATTGCCCGAGCATCCGCCACTACTGCTTTTGCTTGACCCATAGAGTCCATTGTTGGCCTTACAAGTATCTCCCACCATTTAAGAAGCCTTTCCACGCCAACAATAGCTGGTCTAAGTGAACGGAAACATGCCAAAAATGCAGCGTGCTTATCAGGGTTATTTCGGACCTTCTGTTCATGTAAAGCTAACAGCTCATCATGAAGACGCTGGGAGTCGTGATCTTCCGTATTTATATGCTTGTTGAGATACGCATTGATGACGCCTAGGACATCATCGGGTAGAGGGTACAGAGGCAGAGGAGCTGATAATGCGTTGTTCAGGGTTTTTGAGAGTTCTTTTAAGGATCTATTGAGTAGTTCTCAGCTTTTAGTACACTAGAGATAGCATACGCAGATCAAGAACAAAGAAGCATCGCAACTGCAGGAAAGAAAAACTCACCCTGCTGACATTGTGTCAAACGATCAACCTCCCTCCGGAAGGTTTCAATAATAAAAAAAGACGAGTCGGGAGTCTTGTGGCTCAAACGGTTGGGAAAACTACAGTGATGGATAGTAGGTGAACGTGGTATATACTAGTTATGTAGTTAAACTACGTCAATATCGTGCAACGAGACCGGAAATCGCGATATAGCCTTATAGGTCCTTGATCAACAAGGTAAGATAACTGTATTTCTCTCTCCTCCCATTCCTGGTGGTCTGGTGTACGGATATCTGTATGATTGAGGGAAGGGGTGATATGATAGATGAATATTGGACTGCAGCGATGGGCACAGAGTGGATAAAGGTCGGGCTCGGAGGGTGGAGAGCGACGGTCTTAGACGAGGTAAGGGATATCCGGGAGAGATAAAGCGGACTCTAGAAATAAGGTCAACGTGGGCACCGGGATTATGGCGTCGAAGCGGCGTCGGCGGGGAGTGTAAAAAAGGCTTGGGAAAAACAAAAAAAAGTACCATGCAAGGGTGAGTCTTGGATACGCGGCGGGGTGTTTGACAGCCGATCCTGAATAGGGATAGACCGCATGTATGTACCCATGTACCTACCTTAGAGTACCTACTGTACCGAGGACTTTGTGGTAGAGGGGTCCTGATAGAGTGAGCGAAGTGATGTGATGTGATGGACGCTCCCTCACGCACACCTGGCTTGAATCGGAACTGATCAGCACCGACCCCAATATCAACAGCATAATAGTTTACATGCTTGAAGACGACGTAATAGGGGAAACAGTGGAAATATTTAGGGGTTGGCCCGGGGTTACCACTGCAAAGAGTGATTGACGACCTTGAATTATTATAACTTTTTAACCTGGCACCGTGTCAGATTGGGGGTGGTGGTTAGGCCTAGGTCTGGCCCAGTGTTAGGTCAAATACGTTACCGGTAACAATGATATTAGATCCATAACTTTAGAAAATATTTGTAGATTTCAGATCATACATAGTTAATTTATGCGCTTTCATTGATCTTTCAGCCAATCAGTACCCGTAATTTACAATTTTTTTTTTATATAATAGGAGATTTGAAAACAACCTCCTTGGTTGAGACGGCGTGGTAACTGATAGAGTGGGGGAGTGTGGGGTGAGTGAAGAAATACCACGCCAACGCCAAATCGAATACAACAAGTAAATACATGTAGGTACATGCAGTCCTAAGAAAGGGGATATTATATGTATGGTACCTGTAAAAAGTAAATTTCAGTCCGGAAAAGAAGAAACACGTACTGATACACCCAGACAATTGCAATGCCGTGTCTTGAAGGGGAACACTGTGTGGGGACGGGTGAGGTCTTTGTAGCCTAAGACTAAGACTCTGCTCGGTCAATGTCTATGTATATTGCACAAGGGAAATCATTCAACCTGTGAACGGGCTTCTTTTGTTTACTATTGCAGATTGGCCTATTTGCCTCAAACAGTGCAAAAGCACGGCGAGTAGCGACATGTCTACTCCCCTTGCCTTTCTTGGTTTTTGTAGTGGACTACATGTATGTACCTACATGTAACTGGCATCCTAGGGAAGGAGAGCCAAGTCAAATCCCAGGACCCTGGATATGGTATGGGGGGAGTATATTTCGGAACTGGCCGTGTCGTTTGAAGTGAGTACTCTACTCTACTCATGCATCTACATATACCTACTCTCCGTTATCAGTGCCGTACTAATTTCATATGTAAATACTCCGGGTCAAATTCTTTAGACAGCCATCTGAGAACCACCAGCTTTTCTTTACCATCTCGATGTCTCCGGAACGGTGGCACAGGAGCGTCGTTCTCGCTGTTTGCTCCCTTGCAGAAAGCTGCACTTTCTTCAGTAAGGAAAAAAAAAAAAAAATGATACCCCATAATCTCCGCATGAAGTTCACCATGTAGGTACTAAATGAGCGTGGGGGGCACCTTAAATTTCATCCTTGGCAAAAACTTGGCTTTGTCTTTCTTCGGGCCAATCCTACTACTGGCGTATGAACGCCGTTAAATTTGTAAATCTCATAGCCAAAGATATTAAGTTGCTGACAACAGTTACAAATAAGTTAAGGGTTCTACTGCATTCAACATGGGAGGGCAATTTTTGTGGAATCATCAGCCTATTAACTATTCGGAAGTACCCGAGCGCAGATACCGGCATATGAACTTGTATTATAATGCTATATTCGGCTTATCATTCTCCACATTCGTTTCATTTACGATAACAGCCTGGTAGAGGACATCGTATACACTGGAACTTCAGGGTAAAATAACACCCAATATATAGATGGCTAATACCGTTGTGAAGCTATCCACCGTAACTACATGTAGGTATCACAATGCACATGTTCTGCGGGATCTGTACTGTCGGTATCGTTCCGGGTCTCTGGGAAATATTTTCCGCTTATGTGGCTGGCCAAGATCGCTATACTAAATCGATTCACGTAAATGGCCGCTACCACTGACCTCTAGTCATATCTCCTATCGAGACCCCTCAAGAAATAGGAATGTGCTGATCAATTGGGTTAGATGGGCATTCAATAAATAAGCCTCCATAACCAGCGCTAAGATAATGTCTGTCTTGCCAATGATTGTCATAAAAGGTCAAAGTGCTTATAAAACAACTCTATCAATAGCTACATAGGCAAACCTCCTGCTATAGGCTCCGATATAGAATCGTTTTATAGACAGATTGCGCGTTTTTCTAAACGTTGTCCGTGTAATTCTACAAGGATATCTATCCAATCAAAAGTGTTAAGCTGCAGGTAGACGGCGTCAGATGGCAATTGAGAGTTTTGCGGCATTGCAAAGTCGTACTATTGGGTACCCGAGAACCTCGCCACCAGGGCAACAACTGCCGCCAATAGCCTTCCAACCTGACAATATTCGAATTATGGTATTTGCTCTCTCTCCTATATTAAGGCGGCACAACGATTCTACATACATAGTTATCATTCTAAGCTCGAATATCATGCCTCGATCAAGTTTTTACCATATATTAAGCTGAACTCAGGGGTGATTCCTGGGCCCCAAGAAACACGGGATTACTGCTGATAAGTAATAACAGAACGGCTGAATAGACAATAAGCCCTTAGACCAGCTCATGTATTTTCTGGTACTCTAGTGCTTTGCGTCAGTCGCGTGACAGCTAAGTAGAGTAATCTTCCTAAACCTTTAGGATCCTACATCTTGAGACGTTTTAAATCCTGGTGTCCGCGGCGATATGAACCCATGCCCAAGCCTTTCTACGCGTTGTAGTACTTCGCAAAAGCCGGTAGATGCCGCCTTACCGAGAGAACTTTGCTAACTAAACCAACTGCATAAGAGAAATATCACTGCATCGAAAATGATTGATTGAGCTCTCAAGTTTAGAGTATGTGGTTGATCCTAGATCCTTGAGCTGCCTTAATGCCTTGCATGCCTCGGCTGGTTTGTGTAGAGCATCAAAGTCCCAGTCCTGTTTAATACAAGTGATAGATGCCAGTCAAGCGATGAGGTCGAGATGCGACGGTTAAATCTTGGGGTTTTAATACGTCAGCATAGGATCTATTCAGCCAAAGACTAGGCTTCAGTCGACTATACCTATAACAGATCTATCGGCGGTGGAACCTGGTATATCGATATCCTATCATTCGAAAGCTCTCAAAACTCAAGGCGTGGATTGCCTTCGGAGTCATGATCAGGCATTCAAGAGTCAATGATAAGAGTCTTGCTTGGTATCCTTACATAGATCCCTATTCCGAATATACGGCACTCATCCATAGACCAAGTCCAATGTATGAATCAGTCGCCCCTAAGACCCAAAAGGGACGGGACCTTTTGATGGGAGAAACCAGAGGTCTAGCACCCACGCAAACATTGGATGCCATCGGTAGGTCCTACGAACTTGAAACATCTTGAGCAATATCTCAAGCTCCCATTGCCCTATCATTGAAAGAACTTTGATATGAAGAAAAACGGGTTCCTTGTCACGGAGATGTTCCTATTTCGCCATTCTTTAAGAGCAGATACCGCATGGTGGCGTTGATTTGGATTGTTTCGGAAGCTTGCCGAGATAAATATCGGGTAAGTAAGGTACAGACGTTGATCTTTTTTCGGAGTCCATACAAAATGCTTGCATACGCTACATCTAATATGTACCTACTGTAAAAGCGCCAGAGCGAAACCTTTTGCGCTTACCCGGCTTGCTACTCCATACTTGCATGGCAACCGGTCCACCCCACAAAATGTACTTGAATGGTTTAACAGCATGATAGAGAGGGAGGGGGCCGAAGGCCCCATAAGTGCAAAGAGAGAGGGAAAAAGATGGTGGCCCGAAGAGTACCCAGTTACATAACACCAGTGGGTTTAAAAACCTCATGAAGTTGAACTACAAAATAATAACACGGGAGCTGGGGGGAGTGATCGAAGCTGGCAGAAAAGTAACAACTCGCGGTCGCGAGTGGATGAACCCCCTAGTGATGTATGTACCAGGTTCGAATGGGGTTTCTACTAATGCCAAAAATCTGTTACAGTTACCCTACTTGACAGTTCAGCGTGAGTGGCTTGGTTGGTCTCTTGGCTCACGACGCGAGCGCGTAAAGCGCGTTTGCCAACGAACAACCCCACGCCTTCGCAAGTTTACGGTTTATCAATATACATCGATTTTCATCTCAAAGTCTTACATCATGAGTCAGTTTCTCCTCCTTGCTAGAATCTTGGAAATAGGCTTATCTCATACTCAGGTTACGGTGGTTATGGAGATAATAACTATTCCGCAAACACATATGGTGGTGGAGCTGGCGGCGGCGGCTTTATGAACAATTACAGTGGATCACAGGGTGGTGCAAGCCAACAAACACCAGGAAGTGCTTCAAAGGTCAGTGTCACTGTGGTGTATCTATCCTGTAACCATTCTGATAGAGCGGATATAAAGAACCGTGTATCAAATACTCTTCGCCCTGTCACGATCAAACAGATTCTCGAAGCTGTCCAACCTCATCCAGAGGCGGAGTTCAAGATTGACGATGTAGAATTGAGCCATGTGGATCGCCCCATACTTCTTATATTTTACTACTTAGGGCTAATCTAACCAATTTAGATCACTTTCGTTGCCCAAATCCGTAATATCAGCGAGCAAACTACGAACATCACCTACAGGGTGGACGATGGCACAGGAGTTATTGAGGTGAAGCAATGGGTTGATGCTGATGATGAGGATTCGACCTCGTCGAAGCTTACCACTAATCAGTACGTACGGATTACCGGTGCTCCTAAGGCATTCAACAACAAACGTCATGTTGGAGCCCATAAGATCCATGCAATTACGGATTACAACGAGGTCCAGTACCATCTTCTAGAGGCTGCAGCTATTCATCTGCATTTCACACGAGGTCCCCCAGAACAGTTTGCTGCTGGGGGCGGGGGCGGTGCGGCCTCCTACGGGCAATCCAAAAATGTCAAAACAGAGGATACAGCAATGGGTGGAATGGGTGGCGGCAGTAGTTTCCCGCCCAATGCATCTAACATCTCCAGGAGGGTATACGATGCTATTCGCACTTGTCCGGCCAACCCCGATGGTATCCATGTAAACATCATTTCACAGAAGAGTGGTCTGGGGGTGCCACAAGTTTACACGGGAGTGGAAGAGTTGTTGCAACTCGGGCTTGCTTACACAACTACGGATGATAACCATTATGCTCTTATGGATTTTTAAATTTCAAAATTTCAAAATTTCGGGACTCACGGTGGGATGCGGGAGTTATGGGTAGTATGCGATGCTCTTAATGTAAGCTACACGTAGAACACATATACCAAGAAATTCAGAAGTTCGAACTACGTAAGACACGATCTGTGCCAAGCCAACTGATTTGTATCACATGTGTCTGTAACTTGCAGGGGGCCTGTAAGGAGCCGCAGGGATGGAATCCCTAAATAGGTCCTTTAATAAAAATCATTACGAATTGCTCCTAGGAATTTCGACCTGTCTGTCTTTTACTATTCACATGTGCTTTGCTTTCAACACCGTTGGGTTTTAGTTACACACACGACTTCCAATTTCAGTCACTCGTTCTACTTATCTATATCTCTTTCGCAGCCATCATGGAAGAGGAATTTCAACGTACCGCCGAGTCTTTGAGCGTTCACCTCCCGCTCCCCTATCGGGTTATTCTAATATTCATCATAGGTCTGCCCCGGACGCGCCTACGCCCCGGTTATGCCTGCGCTGATGAATTCTCAACGGGATAGGCATATGGCTCTTTGGCCTAAATCTACATTACTTCAGCATCATCCGGATTGAGGCTGGACCGATGCTACGATACACACGCAGCGCAAACGAACCGCCATTATACACTTCTGTTTATCAGGTTTCACTTGTACTGTCGGCGCTTTTTGGGCTAAACTTGGTTGCCTTCTGGACAATGACTGGTGGAAATGAAGAGTTGGTCAGGGCGTGGGAGATCTTACCATCGATGCTGTTTGCCGCAATTGTCGGTATATTCTTATGGCCATTCGGGGGTTGGCACAAAAGGGGACGATGGAGGTTTCTACGGTACGCGTGATGGCCTATTGGGATTTTCTTTTTGTGGGGGTTTTATTGTGACCTCCCCCACGCACTCTGAATCATATTTCGCGATGCAAATATCTAATGCTTTTGCCCTACATTTGTAGAATGCTCCGACGGATTCTCATCGGCGGTATCCATCCTGACCTACGCTTTGCCGATATTCTGCTCGCCGACGCATTGACGTCATACGCGAAAGTTCTCGGAGATTTCGCTGTCTGCATTTGCATGTTCATGAGCGGACACTCCTCGACAAATACTTCTCCCAACCGTGCTTGTGGTGGGGTGTACCTAGTTCCTTGCGTAATGGCATTGCCATACCTGATACGGCTGCGACAGTGTTTGACGGAGTATGTCCGTGCTCGACGCAAAGGTGTCACTGAGCGCCGTGTCCACCTCTACAATTCTGCAAAATACGCTTCCGCCTTCCCGGTAATCGTTTGCTCAGCCCTACAACGTGAGTATGATCCAGATGTGCCGCATATGTTTCAGAAATCAACACTTTCGAGAATGTGGTTGTGCGCTGTTGTGTTCAACTCTTGTTTTTCGTTTTATTGGGATGTAACGAAGGACTGGGATCTTACCTTATTTTCGTCCAAGCGTTCCTCTGGGGACTATCCATGGGCTCTTCGGGCGAACCGTCACTTTGTTGCTGTGGGGTTCTACTACAGTGCAATCATTGTTGATATCTTGTTGCGGGCAACTTGGAGCTTTAAACTTAGTCCTCATTTGGACCATATTAATGAAATGGAGGGTGGCATCTTCATTCTTGAACTTTTGGAAGTATTTAGGCGATGGGTCTGGACATTTTTCAGGGTTGAGAAGGAATGGGTCCACTCAAGAGCTGGTGGTGGGTTAGGGTTCTTGGAAAACGGGGAAGGGATGCAACTACAGGAATTTGGATCGAAGGTCGTCGAGGATTAAGCCGCCCTGGTTAACGGTTTATAGAAATGTTTTAAAGCAAGTTTCTTGGGTATACCGGACAAAATTTGGCGTATTTGTAGGGTTTTACTTTCTTATGTGGATTTTTGACCATTATTTAATACATGTACTCAGGGTTCATATTTACTTCTTTCCTATGGAAATTAATGATATAGATAATTGAAATGGGGTTGAGATATATATATTCGTCTAAGCTAACGGCCTAATATGTCGATAGACTGTCCAAATACATACACTAGTTCATGTATATACTTCTCGTCGTACTATCATGCGTGTGCCTATTCACAAACACTAACCCATTTTCTATCGAGACAGCTATGAGCCAAAGCAAATCCAGACTGAAGCAGCATCATTTCTTCTTGTGATGATCGACAAAGGTGTATCCAGCCTCTTGGATATCTACCCTTTCGTTAGGCTCGTATTTATATGACAACCTTCTGAGAATTTCTGTACAGCCATCGCTCCTTAGATCAAAGATATCATCGACTTCAAATTCGAGAGTCCTGATCTTCCTCTGAACCACCGTGGTTAGAGAATCATCGACGAAGCCGCTATCGTCGAGCTCGTGATCAAATGGGAGCTGAAGATTGGCGTCAGGGCAATTGCAGGTCCTGGCAGGTCCGTTACAGGTGAGACAATCGCCGAGAGTGATTTCTTCGAAGCCGTCTTCGGCCGGCTGAATCTCGTTTTCAATTTTGATGGAGGGGTTGGTGACCTCGAGGGTGATTTCTTCAAACTCATCTTCAGCCAGCTGAATTTTATTTTCGATCTCGACAGAGGAGGACTTTGCGATATCGAGTGTGATTTCTTCGAAGTCATCTTCGACCGACTGGATCTCGTTTTCGGTTTTGGTTGCGGAAGTAGAAACGTTGACTTCGAGGGTGATTTCTTCAAAATCGTCTTCAGCCGGCTGAACCTCGTTTTCGATTTTGATGGCTGAGGAATTGATGCTCTCGTTGATGTCAATCTTACATACAATGCAACGGGCGTTCAAGATAGCATTGGCTTCGTCCAAGTCCCAGATATCTTCCTCGATTTTGCAAGTGCACTTGTTGGTGGTGGTAGCTCCATTTTGGGTGGTGGCCCCAGCTTGAGTGGTTGCTCCAGCTTGAATGTCCTGGCCCTGAATAACTGGGTTAGCACTAGTTTTAAAAAGGACATGGTTGTAACAGTGAAATAATGCACTCACATATACATGATATTGTGCCTTAGATGTGTACTCTTCATCAACCATGTTTTCAAAAAGTTCTTGAAGATGACTTTTTTCAAGTTGCTGCTTATACGGAGCCAGCACCTTGGTAAAGATTTTTTGAGACTTGTGGTTTAAGCCCAAGTCATTGGAGATCACTCGAGTGGAAGGCTTCATCTGAAAGACAATATGAAGTTCGTTGTCTTGATTTCAGTTATTTTTTTGGTTTTGGTTTTTTTTTGGCTGTCATAAATATAATGTGTCAGTAATAGTAGTAATAGTAGTAAGCCCATTGATGGTGGAGATGAAGGAGACTTACATGGCTGAGCGGAATTCCTGCTCAAGGAGAACTTTTGATGACTTTTGAAAAAGCTTGATTGAGCTGTTGAGGAATTATGAACAAATAGCGATGCTACTTGAACATGCAAGAAATTTGACAGGCGTCAATGTATCGACTGCCTAGAAAAAAGTTGGGGATGATGGACGGAAGGAAGGTAGTAGAGAGAGCGATGAAAAAGGTAGGGGAACGAAAGTTGAAGGGGAAACGTTGAAGGTAGGAAGAATAGGTATTGCGCTAAGCCATAGTATTGTGAAAAGGCTCCAGAAGACGTAATCACCTCCAATAGTCACCAGATGTGCCTAATAACTGCCAATTAAAGTTCTTTACAGGGAGGTAGAAGATTTCACTTGCTCTTATCTCGCATGGGCTCAATTTGCTACGCTACAGCCGTCTGCACATTCGGTATCACAGTTAGGTAAGAGACTGACGTCGACTCTAGAAACGACTCCAAATAACCTCTTGATTTCTGAATCTCGAATTTCCTAAATTTGTTGTACCCGTCTATTATGACAATCAACGGGATCAATTTTTTAAATCCTTCGCTCCTAAATCAATCAACGAGGCCTACGTTTCCACTGCCATTTTAGATCCTAAAGCACTTGCACACAGATGATACTTCTCTATGGAATTCTAGACTGCTCTCTCACCT
This sequence comes from Morchella eximia, assembly GCA_024713935.1. NCBI lineage: Eukaryota > Fungi > Ascomycota > Pezizomycetes > Pezizales > Morchellaceae > Morchella > Morchella eximia. Next base: position 918,193 of record JAMGZG010000002.1, read on the forward strand.
GTAGAAGCAGCTTCTAAGTCTACGGCTTTTTCATCATCAGATATACTTTCAGTGGACTCTATAGCCTCACCAAAGGTATCTTCAACAATAGCATCCCCTAATACGACAACTTGACCCCCATAATCCACCATCTGCACAAAGTCTGTACACACCTTCGCATTCTTGGAACAAAACTTACAGTTCTTATTCACGCAGACATAGACTTCCCACCGTGCTGCTTCTAGCTCAGCCATGGTGATTGAGGCGCATTTACATCTACTACACTCCTTACATCCTGGATGAAAACCCACGCCGATTTCATAGTAGTATATGTCTCTCCCATATCTTTTCACCTCTATCGCAACAGAGGTGCATTCGCAGTGTGTGTTGGCGCTGTTGGGAGCCATGTATACGACAGGTTGTATGTATGTGTCTGCGTGGAGGTATAAACAGTGTTTGTATTGCTTGTATACGTACGCGTACCTATTTGAATATGGATAATGAGACTGCAGAGAGGTAGGAGGATTTATAACATATTCCAGGTGGGAGTACTCAAGCATCTTGAAAATCTTATGCGGAGGTTTTCAAAATTTCTGAGTATTTCATCTTGGAAGCTTTCTTTGGGGGGAGATGTCTTGAGGTTTTAAGGAATTTTTCGTAGCCCACGGTATTCTTGGAGATGCTACTTGTTTCTCGGGAATACATTTCTTGAGCTATATATGCAGCGAATGGGAAACACATTCTATTCAAGGGGATTTCATTACACATGATCAATTTCAATTTCTTGCCCATGAAGCGACAGTGTAATCGGTGTCTTTGCTAGCTTGTGATGGAAATGATAATTTTGACATGTTTTTGTCTTTTAGTAATGTTTTTTTATTACTGAGTAGGTTGACCTTAATTATAGATTATATTGTAAACCAATCGTTAGCCATAAATCTTATACCAAGCTAAGCAGATTCAGATAACCTATACTACACAAATACAAACGAGTGATGTTTTGTGACAAAGTCCCTGACTTTAGCGCTTTATTCACCAGAGCTCACTCGATCCAACAAAGTCATCAAACCGTGCCGAATTCTGATCTAACTATACAATGCACATCACTTGGTCTATCTTGCATATTTCATATCTTATGCCCAGAAAATCTACATGATTATACTAAACATTCAGCTCCTTCTCAACCTCGATTGCTTTAGTTTGCACCTTCCCGCTGTTCTGCATGCTCTCGAAATACGCCATTCGGTCTCTCAATTTCGACCTTATCGGGCTCGGTTTCTTCTTCGCGTCTGGTGAGAAGCCCTCTTGGTACTCCCTATTCGTCTTTTCTGCCTGTTCGACTCGATCCTTACCCCATCTGTCCGCCAACCTCATTAGCCACGCTCCACGCCCATTGAAACCCGGTACCAGGAAATACATACGGTGCAAGATTTTCCGGCTCCTCAGGATAGATAAATGGCTCCTTCAACTCCACTGTCATCTTCTTGATTGCCCTTGGCCGATACCATTCCAACCTTTTGTTGACCAGATGCGGCTTAGAATACTGAATTTTCTGCTGTTCAATGTATGATCGTACACTCAGGCACTCGACACCATATGCATGGTAAAGGTAGTCTTTCAAGTCGAGCTTGTTGAGGTTGAGCGGTACAATGAACTGCACGAAGTTGGGCGGCAGGTGGGGTTTTCGAAGGAGACCGATAGAAAAGTTAGGCCTGTGGGGTTAGGGCAATTAGCTAAGTGCAGAGTACTAGAAGGATATTGTATGACCTACAGGAAAACCTGCTTGGTTCCGAATTTCATCGTGGCTGCGCGAGGGAAGGCGACTTCTGGGGAGTTTGGACAGGCAGTTTTGGTGGGATGTGAGGCTCTGGGAAGAGGTTTGAGTTTTGCTTGGCGATCACGTGGAAGACATGGGGGGGCTGCAAATGGATTGACTGGAACTGATTTTCTATGGGACTGGGACATCGAGATCATCTGAAAGTCTAGGGACCCGTGGTAGGTGGATAGGGATGGATCTAGAATTTATGTACTCCACCGAATTGAAAATAGATATTGTACCTCTTTCTTTTGTCACTTTTAAACTCGACGTTGAATAGACTTTGGACTCCCCCACCTTCCCTGCTTGGCTCCGCTGCCGACGTCTCCCGTCGCCGTCCGACAATTAGAAAAAAGCATCCGACATAAGGAGCGAGGGGTGGAATATATTCATCCGGAGCGATCGAGAGAGACTCTTCTTCCCTTTTTTTCCTCCCTCGTTCCCTCGATCCCTAGACAACAACCACCGGCCAGCCAAACAAACGGCGTCATCGTGACATTCCCAGTTTCCCAGATCTGCGTGTGCTCGTGCTTGTGCTCCGCGGTGGCAACCCCGCATTCTCAATAAACTTAAATCAGCACACGCTCTCCGCGCCTTTCCCTTAACTGTGTGAAAGCTTGATTGAGGTTCCAAGCTCACTTCCAATTTCACTCATATACACCCCACTCAAAGCAATAAAAAACGCAAAATGGTGAAGTTCTACGAGAATGCTTTTTCTTACGAGTATGGTCCCTATTGAAATTCTATTTCTCGAAACCGGAACAGCTATAGTTCATACGACTGCATAATCAATACCTAATTGCTAACCCATGGAATCAACAGTTACCAATGGCCAGCAGTAACACTTGCCTATTTCCTCCGCTATCCTAAGTCAGTAGAATAAATGCCAATTCCATCCTATGAGCTGCATCTAATCCCAATCTCCAGTCCTTACTCAACCCACGTCATTTCCACTGACACTCTCGCTTCCGAACTCGATCCCGTTACTGGGAACCTCCACCTAACCCGTCTCCATCTCAAACGTGGAAAGCTTCCTGCCAGCGTCGCCCGCTTCCTCCCTAAAATCAAAGAATCCTACATCCTCGAGCACTCAGTCGTCGACGTCAAGAACCAGCGTCTCGAGACCGAAACCCGCAATCTCGACTGGGAAGGAGTCCTATCGGTCGTTGAGTCGCAGGTTTACACGCCCTCGGCCGAACGGACTACACGCGAGGGAAAAACAGACGTGCAGACGATTGTGCGCTTCGAGTCGCGTCTTGGGAGCGGAAAGCTTGTGAAGGATGTCGAGGAAAAGCGCGGCTTCTTCAGTAATTGGACGACGGGATCAGTTCAGAGGAGCATTGAGCTAGTTGGGGTACGAAGAATGAGAGAGGGGCTGGGCAGGAGTAGGGAGGGTATGAAAGTTGTCTTGGAGCAACTAAGGGAGAGGGGCATGGTTGGTGTGCTCCGGGAGCAGAGAAAAGGCGGGTGGGAAAGATGGAAGAAGGCCTGGAGGGGCGAGGGAGAGCTAATGGACGATTTGCCGATCGAGAGGAAGTGACGACCTCGATAGTATCTGCTTTTTTTTCTCCGTTCTAGTTGTGTATCACGGTACCATCTAAAGCGGGCAACAATGTCAAAAGCCGACAATCCATTTGTTACTCGCCCTTCCCTTTTGAGCACAACCAAATATATAACCTTCTTGTATGATACGGGCAAACCGCTAGCAAAATTTCTTTCCTTTGCCTTTTGGCAACTTTTCATGGGGGGTTTTCTTCTTTGCATACTTTTTTTTAACTGTTCTTACCGATTTCTGTATCTTGGGATTTTAACATGCATCCTACTCTATTTGCTTTTGGGTGGTTGGAAATGTACTATAGCTATATATTAGCGGGGAAGCGGAGTGGGTTAGGGTTTATCGGGGTTTTGAAAGTGTATGATGGATGAGCGCGCAGCATATGGATTAGGGTTTGAAATGAGTTTAAATAAATGTCTCTCCTCTGTCAATGTGTCATTGCAGCTTTTGTGGGGTTATGTTGGCGAAAGTAAATCCCCGATCTCGCATCTATCGTACCATCAATGGCGTGCAATTGCGGATTTTGCCTAAACCGGCTTTGAACAATGCGTTATTTGCAAGCTGGTTGGGTGATTGGTTGGTGGTGTGGTGTTATCTATTAGTCATAGGATGTCACTCGGCCATTTGTCTTAATGGGAACCTAGTTTGGGGTTGATACTTGTATCGATTGGCGAAGCACCTGGGCACAAAAGATCTTTTTAGCAGCACACCACGCTATTATAGCAGTTGTGTACGAAGTTATGATTGCGATATCGAACTATAGAAGCGCTGATTTTTGTCAACAATGAATTACTAAGGCGTTCAGTAAAAGGTCGTGAAAACAAGCGTTGCAACGAGAAGACCTTTTACTGAACACTTAGGTAAGTACGAGTCAAAATACACTGGGGTGGCTCGTTCGGAGGACGGACTCGCTATCTTATACTGGATTTATAGAATATTACGATATCTAGAGAATGTCTAAATAGTTCATAATCCGGTTCTCATAATCATCCTCCTATGCGTTTCGTTACTTGGAACCATAAACATATATTGTGATCACTTCACAATGTGTCACTCGGTGCGTTTGAAGATTTTTATTAAAAATATGCAATGAATGCAATGAAGAAAGCGACTTGGAAGATTAATCTGCAACTAAGATTCGGCATGCTTTATGTATATATGAACTTTGAAGTGCGCTAGACCTCCACCCGAGATGATTCTGCAGTGATAGGAGCCGTAGTTAACACGCTAGCTAGCTTTATTAATTTTAATCAAAATAATACACGGTTCAAATAAACACTACTTTACCTTTAAAAACATGAAATATACCCTTAATTTTCTCTCTTTTTTTTCACTCTGATATATTTCATTCTCGGCCTAAGTTGCCCCACCTACTCCATTCTAATTCTCTTCGAAGGTTTATCAGCTTCCAACCCCCTGGTTCATCTTTTCATTTTCTTGGGGATTGACAGTATGCTTCCCAAGTACGATTAAGCTTCCTAGTACGGAAGAACGGCTCTTTCTCAGAATCAGAGCTATCCCTTGCGCCGACGCCCCATAAATTGGTTTGAGCTTTAGTTGATGGGGGTAAGGTCCTATTGCCGTCATGGAAGTAAGATGTTAAGACATCTGACATATCAGATTCTCTCAAGTGCACCTCACTCGTTCTTTCCTCTTCATCGAGTGGTCCGAATTCAATTTCAAGAGCTGAGAAGTTGCTAACATTAGACAGGTATGAAGATGTAGATGAGATATCATAGTAATCAGAATTATAAGCCAATTCAACTGTGACGATAAGATGGCAATTCTGGTTAGAAACTAATTTTGCAATTCTTTTAGTGTCAGCGGACATATTGGCACCTGTCTCGTAGTAGTTTACATTAAACCCAGATTCGTTTGCATCATGCCCATGCTCAGATTCCGATTTGGCATCATAGCAAGTGCGGTTGACTATAATTTCGCTACATTCGTTGCATCTGCCGCACTGGTTGGTTGTATCATCTTGCACAAGCAAGGGACATGAAATAGTTGCTACTGGTTTCGGAGATTGGTTGATTGAATGGTTACTTCATTAGTTGTGTGCAAGCTGGTTTCGGAGACGTTGCAGAAGAGGACTTTGTTGATGAAAGATGAGGCTGGGTAAAGTTTGGAGGTAGGATCTTCGAGGATGACGTATTTTGAAACGGCCATGGGGTACTTCAAAAGCAGTATATGTTGGGACTTAAATACTACTTTGAGGGGTCAATTTAATTGGTACATTGTTCTATGTCAAAGCCGGCTTCTTCTGATAATGAAACTTTGAAGATACAAGTACTGCATGTAAATGAGAGTACATATTTGATATTATACATTTATGCAATTATAAGGAAATAACCTGCCTACATGTACATGAATACTCTAACCCTACATGTAACTACTACCTACTCATCTATTCATAGCGTTTCTAGATATGACTAATATTGCATGACACACAAAAAGGTCTTCAAGGTACGAATGTTTAGCCATGGTGGGCAGCAGTATTACTACATCAAGATTTGATTTGTTGCTAGTGCCGCTCTGGGTATCATTAGCACCTCTCTAGATCTAGCCGTGAAGCGTTGTGACCTGTATCAACCTCTTCCGGGAGTCCTGATTTCCTGCTTGGGGCGATCGCCAGCGCTAAAAAGCAGTGAAAATTCCGACAGCTTAAGGGATGGCATGTAATCGCAGTCGTGTTCGGAAACGTCCTGTCGCACTGGGTTAGAATCTTTTAGCTGTGCTAGTTGAACAGAAAGTTGAGCAGGTTGGACAGGAAGTCTAGCTGCTTTAGGAAGAGACTTTCGGTCGTTCAACCAATAAGATGTGCAGGACATTTTTCTTGCAGCTAAAAGACTCTATTACACACATAAGGTGATTCCCGAGTTAGGAAACCGCAATTACTCTTAGGTATGGTTGAACATGGTCTAACTGTTACTAGTAATAAGCATTGCCTAAATAGGCCCTCACTTAATGTGTACTCGGATACAGGAGAAAGAACCAGAAAATACAATAGGGTTATTTGTATGGCAGAGCGGCGCCACTTCATACAAATAACCCTATTACATTTTCTCGTTCTTATTCCTATACCTGAATATGCGATTCGGAGCCGGCAGACAATATGAGAACTGCTATTATATTACAACCTAGGCCTCTAACCTAGATTTTCGATATCAGCGGGCATGCATAATATTACAAAGATACATGTATGTGTTATCAAAGCGCATTAGTATTATTGGGGCACGAGAGCTTTGAGAGGTCGGGTCTGATGAGGTTGATCGACCCTCTACTTTTAGTGTATATGTATGCAGTTTTAGATTCATGTTGTTGACTGCAGCCAAGCTGCAGTACCGCCATAACTCGAAAAATTGGCTAGATCAAAATTACTTGTATGGGAAATTTCTAAAGCAGATCGATGCCATTCAACCAATCACCCAAGCGGTAATCCCTGGACGGAGATAGCCAATTTTTCGAGTTTTGGCGGTACTTGTGATGAATTTAGAAATTGTTAATGATTTAAGGCTTGGCATCACATTATCAATACGTTTGCATCATTACAGGCACCCACAACTATCGATCCGTAGCATTTTCTTCTTTTTCTAGAAATTCAATCACATACTCGCGCGGCCGGATTGAAGCCGCTCAGACAAAAAGGGCAACTGATCTGAATACTGCAAAAGCGTGAGCTCTTAGCGACTTCAAATGGGCCGCGCGAGTAAAAAGTGAATTTACAATATATCATGAATGTGATTGTTCCTTATTACACTCATCGAGCTTCTGAGTTATGTACATATTGGAGAGTACAGGACGTTTAACCAAGTTTTCCGGGTTGATTTTTTCCCTCTGCCATCAAGATTTTTGAGTTGAAAATATTGAAAGACTTCATATATTGGTCAAATATCATGAACCAATATAACTTTAGTAAATTAAATCTGAGAAGAAGAAACGCCCCAACTGACAACACGTTTTGTTCGAATCAAGGAAACGGCTTTTGCGCCCAATAAAGGTGACTTTTGTTCCTCCTGTCAACATCTATGCCAGAAAATAATTATAAACGACACAAGTACTGGATTAACTTACTGTTTTGAATAGGAGTGAATACGTCTATCGTGGACGTCTTTCTTAGCGGAGTTTACGAGTTCGTTGACTTCGGTCACGTCCATCCCATGAACATTTGTCAACAGCCTCATCCCGAAAGCATCGAATGCATTCTCTGCTGTAAGCAAGATATATGCGCCCATGGCTTTTTGTTTTTGATCGGCAGGCCAAGTTCCGACCGGGATTTTTCTCATTTCCTGGTGCACATTGATAAACCCCGCTGCCTCGATGTTGGCCTTTAAAGAACCGGCAATATTAAATACTCGGCCTGGTTTATGTTAGCTTTTCTTCTTATTCTCATCATTAAAAGATGTATGGTATTTTTTGGCCATGGTAGACTACCAGATTGTGCGGCTGCCTGATTTACTAGGTCATAAAACTGGTATAGGCCCAACCCCTCGTGGTAGGTGCCATCATCGCTAAAGAGATGCATATCATATTCTGAAAGATCAACCCAGCCCCCAGGCTTGAGATTTCTATTTTATAATCAGTGTCAAATACCGATTGTCTGGGATTCTTGACATTACTTACTTGTAAACTTCTTTCAGAAGAGCATCCCAATCTTTGATTGCACCACTCAAATGCCTGATATGGATCATATCGAAGGACTCCTTGGCCCATGTCCATTCGCTTTCTGCATCATCGATTTGGAAATGGACGTTTGGCGGGACCCTAATTGATATCTCAGTACATGCAGAGAAAAATCTACCATGGCAGGTTATGTAGGTACGCACCAGGCTGGTTGGATCGGGCTCAAATCGGTCCCAATGACTTCGGCGTCTGGGTATCGTCTATTATTTCATATCAATATGTAATCTTCTCTACACATAAGTGGGCAAAAGAAAAGAAAAGAAAAGAAAAGAAAAAAAAGGCTTTGCATAAACTCACTCCCCAGCATCAATTGCCCAGATACCAGTGCCGGTTCCAATGTCCAGAATTCTCGTTGGTTCTGGGTTGATGGGCGCCATGTGTAACTCGCCATTCAGTAGCAGAAGGTATGTATGGTGAATAATATCGAGTCTTTCTTGCTCGGCATCATCATTTGGGAACATATATTTCCTGCGCTGTTATCAGTTCATTTACCCCTCCTCCAGGAGAGAAGCGGAGCCTACCCATCCCGATACGCATGGTATCTACGACCATTTTCAAACCGATAACTATCAAAGCGTGAGCAAGCCGATTCTAGGGTGAAAAGATAATGATCATGTGTACTCGAAAATTGATGACTTCAAAGTGTTTGTCGATTTCTCAGTCGCCTCACTCCTGATTTCTTCATTAGTTACATCTCCCCTAGCATTACAAAGCGCGACGCCAACTTACGATTCAGAATCGTAACCAGAATAGAAACTTTGATCCTCTTCCTGGTGGTCAATCATAATAACTGTCAGTTAAAAACGTTTCCATTTATTCGTAGTTGAGTATCGCTCACAGGATCTTCGTCAATAGCAATGATCTGTGGGGAAGCCATTTTTCCGTAGTTGTCGTTGGTTGAGAGTGTATCGATTGAACAATGAACTTAGGGCTGCTTCATTGCAATAGCGGAGGTTATGTATAATAACGGTATGGGACGCAAGACTCGTGGGCGAACTGTGCTCGCTTGGGTCAGGGGAGAGTATCCATAGATTAAGTATCTGCAGGCCAAGGGGATGGTGGAAGGCTCACATTAGGGCTGGTACTTGAGAGCGTGGTCGTCCTTTTCTGGTGTCTCAACCAATAGAGTACACTTTGTGTATCCTACCATGTAATTCTTCTCGCCGCAAGCCAGCATACAGCAAGCCACCATACAGCAATTGTGATAATTCAACCCGAAAGGTCTTAAGTGAACTTCAGACACAGAGCCACCTCCCCAGTCCAAATGTCGAATCACAGCCACTCAAACAATTGGCATTACATATAAATAAGACCCGATACAGAAAGGTCCAATGAGGCTACCGATTGAGTTACCGATTGAGCCACAGATTGTCCCCACCAATTACGGACGCGGAGTGATGAGCATACACCAAAATTATGGCGCCCCACCAATAGAATGGCTCTTGTGTCTGTCCTTACTCGGGGTTTCAATACCTCATTGCCAGAGTCAATCAAAACTAGTGTATAATCTAGGAAACTGAGAATCTTACGGAGTATCAGTACTTAGGAATAATATTCTACATACATGTACTTACTAGCGAAAATTGGTTTTTTGCGCGCATAAATCGTTGTCCCTTCTTGGCTCTCCGACTTTAGCTGGTGTTAAATGCGCTTGACTCCATTTAGGCTCCTTGAAAAAAAGGCTGCGGGTACAGCCGCTGCTGATTTTTTTTTTAAGCGGTCCGTGCTTGAATGGGTGTTGCAGCTCAGTGGGGATAGAGCACTAAGCCCAGGACTTCGGAGACGAGAGACGTCCAGCCTCCTCCCTGCTTCCGAACGGCCAAGCATTTCCCTCCCCACAAAGTCTCTCAGCACGTCTGGAAATCTCCATGATGCAGTGCAAACCTATGGTTGAGGGTTTAGAACCCGGCATATTAATCAGTTAGAAAAGAAAAAAAAAACCACAAGCAGATATTAGCATAGATAGAGTAGAGGCGGCAGCACGTACTGATGACTTTTTGGATTATACTAGTATGTGATGATACTAATATGGAACAAGCCAATTATGCTACATTCGAGATACGTTATTCCATATTCTTTATGGCCTAAGCTTCGTGGACCACGGGGTCAATACTGGTCAAACCTTGACGGACCCAGCCCGAGCTCTTTGTTCAAAGAGCCTATTTCTTGGTGGAATCGATCATGGAAAGGTTACGCATACCCTCCAATTATATTCCTAAGCTCTGAGTAAGGCGCAAAGTACCGTCGTTCACGGGGTATGACAGTACCTACATCTATCCCTACATCTATCCCTACCTGCTCTACCTACTGAGGTTCAACTCTCCGAGGATCCTCGAGCTACTTTAAATCGAGGGATTAATTTCCCTAATGTGGATCACAATATGTAGCCAAATCAGCCTTGATTTGTACGTACAGGTGCACTGGCACGCACCCACACAACAAAAACAACCACAGACCAGCTAAGGGGCTAGATGTCTGTCTGTGTTAACGTCAAACATATCAACATATCAAGGTTCCTCCCGTATACGTCTTATTTGAAAATTGATAATCATCGAGAATTTCGCTAAATACGCCTACAGGTCGATTAACAGTGCTTGAATACATGTACTGTGGCCGGAATACTGCTGAGTCTATGGGGGTGGGGATGTAATTAGTACCGATTAATACATGTCCGTTTCATGCCCATTAAGTACCCAGAGGCGCTAGGTATTTGAAAAATACACCATTAATTCTTGAAAGTCAGCCCGGACTCGATTCAGAAACAGGCTTGACAACCCGCACAAAACGGTTTTATTGGTTTCGATGATACCTCTGCATCTTTCCACTGCTATGCGCTATTGGGTTTACGAGTGTGATTTGTGGCGTCTCTTTTGGTTTATACTTTCAAGTACTTTTTCGAGATTTGATGATGCCCATCTTGCTAGAATCTTATTTCTACTAAATGCGCTTACCTCTGATTGTTGGATCCCGTGAGAAGTTCGAGAAGATCGATAATCAATAGGAGGAGTGAAATATGAGCCAAGAACCATCCTAGTTTATCAAGAGATCTGCTCTGCCAGTCAAAACAGCGTACGTTGCTAGACTCTACACCAGCAGATACCTATTAATTCTCTAGTGAAAAATATCATTGCTGATGCTGATCGTGCCGCCAAGACCTCAAGCTTCAACAGCTGTCCTGGAATGGGATGTTCTCCGTTGGAAGGTAGCCTGCGGATGTTTGTCTTTTTCATAATATCTCCGCGTTGACCTAGACCGTTCTACTTCCTGGGCGCGGATAGTTATCGCAATTAGGAAAAAGTAGAAGATCATGAAGTAATTCGGAAATGATGGTCTCGACCGGCGCGATCGTTGTGCCATGTCCAAAGTTGTTGTGGTGTGGACACATTCCTACTGGTAAACAAAAAACAAACCCGCCCATGAGGCTGATAGCAGGACCTGTGCGATCGGAGAGAGGTAAGTTTACCTTATATGTTCATGATCGATAACGCGGTCTGTTAAATTGTAGCCCCACTAGCTAGGATTTCACTGGTCGATATTCGAAGAGGTCAAAGCCCAATGTGTCGAGTACGCCCCAAACCACAATGCAGCTATCAAGCTAAGTTAGGTACTCATCTACCTCCTGCAACTCAAAGGCATTGCGGGAATGGGTGGAGCTACCTTGTTGAGTTTCCCGGAAGATAACTTTGTGCAAGTCTCACGCCTTGCTCAAGTATGAGAATGTTGAAATGTGAGAGAATCGATGCTAAACCAAATTGGAGACACCTTGGTAGCGAAATCACTTGTAATAACGAAATAGTAAATCCATGAACCAGGGAGCAGCGAGTCACAGGCGATATGGGTCTGTATGTGATTAGTAATGATAGATCATAAGTTTTTAAAACAGTCTTTAAGATGAAAACTCATTTCAGGTGTTTGTGATGATGATTTGAGCTGACAGACGTTACATAACGTGTTAAAGAATCCAGCTGCCAGAACTCACCAAGGACGATAGATCTATTACATGTAGTACCTATATAAGTAATGAGAACTTATCAAACTTACCTGAAGAGCTGTATCACTCTCTTTAAAGACCATGATTCGCCGTGTATCGAACGTAGAATATAGCCAGGGATTAGTATCCATGGAAACGTACTGAGATATGTTTTCCGTATAAGAATTGAAATTAATTAGACCTCTCATTAGCCAACTACATTCGCTATTGAGGATGGCGGGGCCCATCTGGGTCAACAACATGTTCAAGCCGCATGCCTCAAAAGGTCTGGTAGTTAATAGGGCCTTTTCACTGATGAAAAAAGTGCGGCTGGTTAGTAAATCCGCTAAACCGCTAGCTGAAAAAGTCGATAACTGGTATCGACCGCATTTCCAAGTTGCATAACCCAAAATCATGTGATCCAAGAGTTACTCGAAGTAAGATGAGAAATGCTCTGAGATAGGTATTGTAAATCTTATTCGAAATATTTAACTGGTCGGGGAAGCAGCCGGCGAGTGATGAGTGATGAGTGGACTTCAGTGATGCAAGATGCAAGATTCAAAAGCCAAGATCCAAATTTCAGCAGACTTAACAGTGCATCTATCTAGAGTAGGTGTGTCGATATCTTGGAATGCTCTAATTCGTGAGGAAGAATAGTGATGTTACACCAGATCGTCAACGGGGATGACATGACGTCTTACATCGGACTCGGAACATACCGAGACTTATGTCAACGGCACGACCTCGCCTCACTAGATGTAAATTTTCAAACCACGATACAACACAAAAATGTATTTTCATCCTTTTGTAACCTTTGTCTTTGCAATCTGCGTGCCTGCTCTTCTATACTACATGCGTTCTGCAATACCAGCGCTATTCAGAAGATCAATCATGGCCTCTAATAGAAAGCTTATTTGTTCGTCCGATCATCCCACTTTTTTATGCTTCTTAAGCTAACTAGCCCAATAAGTTGCGCCGAAAGACGACCAATACCTCCGAGGAAGCCTTGATCGTGATAACCTTAACGAAGGTTAATCCCCCTCGTCTTCTCGGTTACTCTGCTAATTCGCTCCCAATAGACCCGTTCCAGCAATTCCACGCTTGGTTCAAGGAAGCACAAAACCATCCAATTTCTCAGCCCGAGGGCACAACTCTCTCTACAGCAAATCTACCATCCGGTCGCATCTCAGCACGAACAGTCTACCTCAAAGAGCTAGACCATCGGGGGTTCGTCATTTACTCCAATTGGGGCACTTCTAAAAAGTCAAAGGACATCGCTAGTAATCCCAATGCCTCGTTGACATTCTGGTGGAAGGAGCAAGAGAGGCAGGTTAGAGTTGAAGGAGTCACCGAGAGGTTGACGGATGCAGAAAGCCAGGTCTATTATGATACTCGGTATGTTCCACAGTGACAACAAGGCCAAATCGCACAGAACGGCTAACAGCATATTTCCAGAATTCGTGGGTCCAGGATCGGCGCATGGGCAAGTCAGCAGTCCTCTGTCCTCCCTGGCAGAGAACTGCTAGAGCAGCAGGTAAAAGAAGTTGAACAAAGGTTCGAAGACCGAGAGAAAATCCCCGTACCTCCCTTCTGGGGCGGCTTGAGGATCATTCCAACGTATATTGAATTCTGGGTAATCCACCTGTTCGCTCAAGCATTTATACATACTACAGTCTACAGTTACTAACTTCCAATAGCAAGGGTATTACCCCGCACTAGGCCACTCCCCCTAACCCCGCAATTCGCTTACTCATACTAACCTTACACTTGTAGTCGTCCGAGTCGTTTACATGACCGCTTTGCATATACTCGGGAATCGCCCACAGACACAAATTGGAAGATTGAGCGTCTTTCACCTTAATACATGCCGGAGGATGGTTAACTATCGCCAGCAAGTCGAGTTCAATTTCCTATACCTAGAATTATTCCCTTTACTTTAAGAGCTGTGAGCCAAATATATGTAGAGCTTGAATGGAGTTGTTTGTCTTTGTTTCTTCTACACGGTAGCTATACATATTACAGCGAACCCTAAGAAATAGAGAATACAAAAGAAAAACGAAACCAATGGAAGAAAGTTTGCCCAATATATATGTTGAGAGCCTGTACAGTATACTAACTAATTATAGAAAGTAATATAGTATGCGATATTATCGCAAGAGTGGAGATTCCTTTAAACCCAGATGACAAAAAATAAAAACGCCCGCCTGCTACCCAACCCGAACCCAGAATGATGTGGGTATAAAAATTATAAACAGTGAAGTGAAGCAGGAAATGAAAACCCAGAGATACCAATCACGAACCTCAAAAACACCGCCGGAAAGAAGAAAAAAAGAGTAATAAAAGGGGGGTATAGTAGTAAAAAGGAAAGGTAATTATGTACCAGAAAGAGAAAAAGATAGTCCCCCGGAAAATTGCAACCCCCCAACTAACCAAACAGTTTCGTGTGTAGATATCTCCCCAGCTTTTTGTGATAGGAAAGAAATAATAGGAAAACCCGTACCCGATTCTATATCAAGCACCCAGCCAGCCAGATAGAGACATTAGACCCAAAGAAAAGGAAACGGACAAACAATCTAAACCGAAGCGATTGCAGAAACCTCCCGCCCTCTAACCAATTCAGCAACCTTCACAGTAACCGCATGAGGATATCCCCTGCCGCCCATCTCTTCCACAACCCTCATCGCACCTTCTCTATCTTCAACCGCCAAGTAAGCTCTTGTCATGGCCTCGTACGTACTCGGCTCCCTCTTTAGTCTGTCGTTCTCGTTGTTGCTCAGCGAGTCATACACAGCCTTCGCTCTTACGATATCCTTCTCCGTTGCCCATCCGTGGATCAAAGTGTTGGCGATATAAGGCGTCATCCTGATTCCCCTACGCTTCATGTCCGCAATCCAGGCAGGAGTGTCCTTAACACGGTGGTTGGCAACCAGTGACTCCAGCAGCGCCTGATAGATCGTGTTGTCTGGTGCTACACTACCGCTCTCAGTGATGGCGGTAAAGTGAGCGATGGCGGAGTCGAGGTCGTGTAGGATGCAACCCTTGGCGTGGATAAGTGCAGCGTGGTGGGAGGTCTCGACAGTCTGCCCGTTGGCACGTATCATCTCGAGGATACCCTCGGCGGCAAGCATGTCTGGCGGGTCAAGTGTAGCATAGGCTTCGATGAGGAGCTTGTAGGTGTGACCGGTGGGTTCAATGCCGAGCGACATCATACGGTTGAAGTAGGCCATTGCCTTAGCGCGATCACGCTTGGTGTTGACGAAGAACTGGATGAGGGAGTTGTACGGAGCGGGACGGGGCTTGTAGTTCGGCATTGCCTCCATCTCCTGGAAGAGTTCCTCGGCGAAGTGCTCGTCGCCGACACGGGTCAAGGCATTGATCATGGTTCCATAGGTGACACTGGTAGGCTTGATTCCAAGGGCGCGCATCTCGGCAAAGTAGAAGAGACAGTCGTCGACGCGGCGGGCCTTTGCAAGTTTTCCGATGAGAACGTTGTAGAGAAAAGAGCTAGGGACTACATTTTCGGACTTGGCGCGCTCAAAGATCTTAAGTGCCTCTGAGGCCTCATCGTAAGTCTGGTCGGAGCCCTTGAGAGAGACAATGTACAGCCCGTAAGTGTTTGCGGAAGGCGAGGCACCCATCTTCAACATCTCCTCGTGATATACGGAGGCCTGTTGGCGGTTTCCAAGGGTGAGATGGCCGGCGACCATAGCATCGAGGAGAACACACCAGACATATCGGACGGAGCGGTATTCCATGAGCAGTGGGGTGTCGTTCTTCGCATTTCGGTAGATCTCGTACATGAAGTCTGGTTGATTTGAGCTAGCGGCGGCGGCAACCATTCTTGCGAGGGTCGTCATGCGGACAAGTCTTCCTGCCCGACGGGTCTGCTGGTACATGCGCTTTGCGTCTGATAGCCTGGGTCTGGTTGTCCTTGCCCCCTCAAGAGCATTGTCGATAGCCTGCGATACCTTGACATCGGTCTTGGCCCAGTACGGATCGAAGTTGTCCTCCGGAATAGTCTCACCCTCACTAGCAACCAGTGTAGGGGAGCCACTCATTTCTGTAGAGTGAATGGGTGAATGTGGCAGAGATTCCCAAATAGTTTGAGCCTGAACAAATGCATTCCACTTCTCGGTAGGATCACCAAGTGCCATCACTGCCTGGTCAATGGAGTCCTTCAAGGCAGGATTCAGCGGGATATTGGCCTTCATCGCAACAGAAAGCATCTGCTCAAACCTCTTGACATCCTCAGGCAGTTGCTCAAATCCTTTTGTTTTTACCTCTACCAGAACACCTGACTGAACCCGCAACAATAGGTCCAATTGTGGCATTGTAAGTCCCAATATCCTCTCAGCACCAAACAGTTTCATGACAGTTCTGGATGCCTCCAGCCCCAACTGCCCACAATGAACCATGTTGAACCCACACAAATCCAATGCGATGCTTGGTGTCAAGAATCCCGTCCGAGAGATGGATAAAACCAGATGTTCGCATGTCTGTTGTAGATAGTTTCTTCTGAGCATTAGTGGCGCACCGAAAGGTCGTTCCAGATAGAGGTCGATGAATTGCTTGAGTACAACTAATGCTTCGTTCGTAAGTCCGTTCTCAAACAGCATGACAGTGTAAAGTGTAGCGGCCTCTACGTCAGGCCCACTAGAAAGGGCACGGTCGGCGAGGTCGCCCCAGACGCCCCGTGCGCTCTCAACCCTACCCGTCTTTACACAAAGCGCAAGGAACGCCATCTGAGCGGTTGCTGTGGCGGGGTGGCTGGTGCCAAGACTTCGGACATGGGCATTGAACTCTACATACAACTCACTAGCAAGATCAATGTCGCCCAAGTCAGAAACAGCAATGAGGGTTCTGGAGAGGCTCATGAAGTCAGATGCCCTCATGTTACGCGAGAGAATCCATTCTCGAGCTGCTTCAATGTTCTTCCGCTCCAAGAAACCCTGAATGACCGCATCGGCCAGTTTCTCGGAACGTACCTGATCTGTGCTGGCATCCATGATCTTCTCGAGGAACGAGAGCGCGCCGGCGGCATCGTCAGCGTCCATGTAGGCTACAATTAGGGTCTTGTAAACACGGAACCGCTCATCAACCGCACCAGGTCGCTGCGCGAGCTCAGAGGTCCGGTATTGGTTGTAAGTCTCGATCGCAGCGCTCATGTTGCCTGTCTTCCCAAAGCCTTTGATGAGTGAGAGCATGATATCGACGCTGGGGAGAACATTGCGCTGCTCCATGTGCGTATAGACCTTGAGCATATCCTCCTCACGAACGTGTTCTGCGCACGCATCTGCAAGCATAGCATATGTGGATTCTGGAAACACCCGCTCCTTGCGGACCTCGGTGCTTGCATAGAAGATATCCAGCGCCAGGTCCATTGCAGCCTGACCCTGTATCTCCTTTAGCTCTGCCATGCGGGAGGGAACGACGAAGCCAAATCTGGCTTGGTCGGCCATGATGCCCTTGGTGAAGTGAAGTGAAGTCTTGGCATTAACGGCGAGGAAGTCGATGAGGATTAAGTATGTGACAGTGTTCGGTAGAATACCCCGCGCAAGCATATCCTTGTACACATTGATGACCTGCGTGACGCCGGCGGTGTTTGTTTCTACGACGGCAGTAAGGAGAAGATTGTATGTTGCTGTGCTGGGCTGAACACCCTCCTTGATCATGAGCTGGAAAAGCGCAGTGAGTTCATGGTGCTTTCCCTGTGAAAGCAGGCTCTGCAGTTGTTGGTTATACAGCGTAGTCTCCGGAGATACCACCGGGGAAGCAGGTGGTACAAAGACCTCCTCCTCCACCACTGGCGCCGCCGGTTCCGCCGCCTTCTCCGGCTGCAGGGCCTCCTGAGCCTCCGCGGCGGCAGTGGCGGCAGTGGCGACCTCCTCCTCAAAGACCTCCTCTACGAATGCGCCCTCCTCAGGTACCTCCAACAGCGGTGGCACCGCATCTGCCGTTACCAATGATCCAGACCGCGACTTAACGGGGTCCGCCTCGATCTCTAGTAACTGCTTCTGCTGGTGCTGTGCCTTTGACCATAGGATCTTTTTCGAGAACAAGTACTTTTTACTGTCCTTGTCCTTATCCTCATGGTAGATATTCAAGACATCGCTGGTACGGAAGGCAGTGTTGAGACGTGTCGGCGCATTCGACTGGCCGCTACTTCCG
This sequence comes from Morchella eximia, assembly GCA_024713935.1. Classification (NCBI taxonomy): domain Eukaryota; kingdom Fungi; phylum Ascomycota; class Pezizomycetes; order Pezizales; family Morchellaceae; genus Morchella; species Morchella eximia. The sequence goes on from JAMGZG010000002.1 coordinate 936,364, forward strand.
CTGAGTCGCGAAAGCTGGACGGTCGACGAGGCATATGAGGATTGAGTGGCGGCAACAACGGACTGGGCGTATCCGTTGACGAGGTGCTTTGAGATGCTCTGACGAGCTAGCGTGGTGAACGGTTTGAAGACCATTCAGAGATCTGGTATCTAGATGGGCATATGGCGTACATGTCAGCATGCATCCGATGGCAAAGCAACCACAAAAAAAAAAGTACGGCGGAAATGATATCAGAGGCAAGGCAAAATAAATTGAATTGCGAGAGCAGGTAATAGCAATGGTAACGTACGTGAATATCCACAAGGGTTTTAGTGCTCATTTGAAGACGACACAATAATGCCGTCTGATGTTGTAGAGTGAGTGAGTGAGTGAGTGAGTGAGTGTGAGTATGAGTGAGGTTGTGGGAATTGTTTGAGAAAAATCGAATGAGTCCCGGAATGGCCGTGTGAAAAAAAAAAAAGTGTGCGGGGAGAAAAAAAATTTATGGGGTTGAAGTGGGATGATGAGGGCAGAGGGATGGGATAGAACAAAAGGAGAAGAAGTATCTATCCGACTAAGTAGCCTCGACTGGGATGAGGGAGGCTGTGGCTGTAGAGGAGAAAATATATGGATCGCAAAAAGAAACACAAATCGCGGCCCAGTGAAAAATTGTGTAAGGTTGGCGGGGAGAAAGGCGGGTGGAAAATATTAATGACGACTGCACGGAGGCTGTAGGCTGTAGGCTGTATGTCTGGGGGAATGATTCACCGCCTGGCAAACACTCCTAGGCTCGCAATGTTACAACTTTTGAAAAAAGGCAAAGATCTCTTTTGTCCTCTCTGATCTCTCACTCGCTTCTGTATTTCCTTCACTTCATAATACTCGTAACGTGCGAGGTGTTCCCGGGCCGGACTGGGTCTGCATATTACTGTAAATAACATTGTAAGCCAAATCTTGCATAAAGTGCAAAGTTTTGGTGGTCTGCAGACCTAATTCGTCTCGTACAAAGGGCCAATTCCCCACGCGCAAGAGAATATTCCGGAGGTTGCTGATCATGTATGTACTCTAGGTAACTCGTTCAACTTTCTCTGGCTAGGGCCCTCAATATTCAAACTAATCAGTAATAAATTCCTCCCTCATCTTCATGCTTCTGGCTCAGTACAGCATCAAATCCTAGCTAGAAGAGTTAAAAAAAAATCTGATAAGCCCTCACACCCAAAGGTAGATCCGAACGGGGTCGGTCCCGTGGACATTTTTTTCTGTAACCGCGATGGAGCAAATTTCCTCCGGTCCTCCGAGAAGACCCGGTGCAGTCCAGGTTTCTCGCCAGCGATTGCTGGTTCGGCCGACCCGGCTGTCTCGGGACTGTTGGTTGCCTCCGACTCGACTCATCCTTCCATTCGCCCTCACGTCCTCTGAGGGTGCGGTAGTAAATAGCTGAACACCCCCCGCCCAATCCGTGGTAGGTATCGTTCATCTATCTCTTCTGACCGCCATGTAATTCAACTTCCTTTCACCCTTGGGGCCTTTGATGATTTACCGAGAAACCCCCACCAAGCACTTTATTGAAGTCTAAAGAAAAGCTAGACCCCCTCTCCCCTTCCAGACCCAAATATTTCACTCTCGAAGCCGCGTTCCGAAAACTTTATTAGTTACAGTCACTCACGGGGTGAAGGCGGATCCTGTCTGATGGCGGTCAGGGATTTGAGGCCAATAGCAGAGTTAAGCCCGGGGCGCCAAGGATAAATTACTACGGCAACAACCATCAGACAGGATCCGCCGTCACTAGGTGAGCGACTGTACATGTCTTCCTGCCAGCCCACTCGTTAACCCTCTGTGAAACCTGACCCTAGCCTTGGCAACTCGGAGCGCCTCATCCGCCCTGATGCTGCTACCCTACCTGCTACTTCCACATTCCTTACCTCAATCGGCCGTATTGAGAATCTCACTCTCCCACAATAACCCGGAAGTCCTTTTAGGGAGTCCCGTTTGTCTCAAAAGGCTCCGTAAAATTATCTCCGGGTTACATAGAAGTGCATGCAGATGGTACTGTACCTATTCTACCAGCAACAGTTGCCTTGTGGGTGGAGCTTGAGCTCTGGAGCTTTGGAGCTTGTTTGTTTGCCCCTCACCCTTAAATGAGCTCGAGAGCTACATACGAAAAAGGGGGGGGGGGGGGTACAAGGAACGATGACTGTATCCAACTGTTTCTGCAGCAAACATTGAGTGAGGTCTTTCTAAGCTGCCAGGCCCCTTAGAGTAGATATGTAGTCGTCCTGCAACTTCACGCCTAAAGCGAAACACCCAGCATCTATTATTTACCCCACGTTAGCCTATTGGTTGGGATCATACCGCCGTCTAAATGCGTACGTACCATATAAGGAAACAGCTCTTCATGATAGCAGCAGCGACGGTGGTGGTTGAGGTCTTTGCGACAAAACAGGACCTTTGTTCTCTCCAGCACGATTCAAAGTGCAACTGTAGCAGCGCGTCATCCCCTCATCTCTCGGGGCGGAGGCGCAAGCTCATCCGTTCCGAGATGATGCTTCCCCAAACCTCCAATCGCCCAGAAGCAAACAACGAAATGAGCTCCTCGTGCACCCGGTTTGCATGTGATTATCGGGATTGTGGGGTTGATCAAGAGGGACGGACTGTGAGGTTCACATCCTAATTATAAGCTACTTTATGTATACCCCCGCATCGGACACGAAATGACGTACATATACTATGAGCATGTCGCGTTTTCCACTTAAGCGATTGTTTGATTGCTTGGTGCGAGTGATGGGCTGTGAGTGAGCCAGGGGTTGGCGAATAAGGTTTGACTGAGTCACTGCTACATACATACATGTATGTACATGCACGGTCCTGGGGATTCACGAGATCTATTTCGGGAGAGAAAGCTTAAATCTCACTTGGGATAGCTGTCTTATGGCATTGCCTGCAACTCTTTCACCAATACAAAGACACGAACACATAGCCCGAGAAAGTATTCTTTCGAGAGTATACCTCATTTTATCTTCGAATAGGGGGAGCGAAAGTCTTTCATCTCAATCTACACCTGAGGAATTTTCGGATACAAACGATTGGATTGTGTAATCCCCGGGTATGACTTATCTAGAACCTTTCAACCAAACCAAGCAGATCACTGGCCGGTAGTGAGATAACTCAGAAAGCCACAACTGCTAGTAAGGATGGAATACGATTTCTCAAGAACAATACTTCCCTAAGATCAAACTCCACTTGAAGGAAAGAGACCAAGAAGACAGGATTCCTAAGGACTCGAGCCTCCAATTCCCGAGATGAATCAATAGGACGTGGGCATATAGTACGGCAATGTTATACCAATTATATCTTGCCCTGCAGCACACAAGCCCCGACTCACAATCTATTAGCCGTATCTACAAAGAGTCTTGAAATCTGAACCTTTCCTATTGGATGGGGCTTTTAACAGCGCTTCCTCCAACGCATGAGTTCTTCTGCACCCCTTCTGATATACTCAGCCCAGTGGTTTCAACCGCCTCCAGACTCTCCAAACACCTGAAACACAGAGAATATGTGTCATGGCGCTAGTATTTACAGTGGGACTGGGAAGAATAAACGCGATTGCCTATATAATGCCTAGCTTACTGAAGAGTATAATCAAATGGATGGACATAAGGAGCACTTATGTTTATGTAAGGAGAGCATGGAGCGCCGTGATGTTTTCCATATATCAAGTTGTCAATATCTCCCACAAGTCTGGGATACTATGAGCAAGATCACTATTCTGGCGAATACTTACTACCGACTACCGGAAGATTCCTAAATAAGCCACTTTATCCACAAATACCTTTAGATATTCCTAACAATCTACCAAACTTTAATACTTATGAATAGTCAGTTCAATAATTGACATTCTCAAACTGCCTCCACGAAGGGTGCCGCGCACATAATGGGGAATGAACCAACACCTACAACAATATCTTTCGGGCATAACTTTCCTCTTACCATCACCCTTCTAAGAAGGCGGCCAAGTTATCTGTAGTATTAACCTATCATTTTGAGATACAGTCATTATTTCCCAGATATGGCTTTAGTTTGCAATTTTATTATCGAACTCATACAACGCAATCATCCAATGCAGAGCTGGGGATGTCAAGACCTGATCTCATCAACCCCTGTTCCAACCCAGGAATCTTTGAAGATTGTCCACTCCCGCGGAAGGATTACACCTGATTGTGATAAACCTTGGAATATAGGCTTGGGCTTGGGATTAGATATGCTGTAGAGTATGAACTTAAGTCTATGGTGTTTGTATATGCCAACAGTATCTATGATTGATGGTTGAGGGGGCACAAACCCCGGCAAATGAGAACCGTCAAGTCCATAACTCCAATCTACTACGGGCGCGGTGTATGGTCATGATAACCAGGACTTATCACATATGTTACCCGTTACTCATACCCAGAAACCTCTTTTGGGTTGGCTTTAGGCCAAGGTGGTTAGTATATTGAGTTTCATTCCCCTGGGACGAGGTGGTTTCTTTGGGATAAGTACCTGGAGATGGGGTACGGCTGCACTGTCAACAATTATAACTACAATACTCTTAGGGCCTGCTCGGGTGGACACGAATAGGTACCATGGTTTCATGGCTCAATATCACGGTATTCATAACACTACAGTAAGAAGGCATTCGGTATGCCAAAATACACAATAAATTAAAATACCATGATATCGATAAATTCCTCCGGAGGTACGGTACTATATTTACTGCGATCCCATGCACCTCAACCTATCGAACACCTCAGTTGCCGCAACAATACTCAATTTTCTTGGGGGATGAAATATTGCGCAACCGAGAATACAATACATGTAGTATTGAAACCGGGGAGTAACTAACCCCGCAGGAACACTTGCTAAGATGCCAAGATTTTGTCACAATGAGCTGAGTGATAGATTGTGAAGATGAGTGCTATCTGATTCGCCCCTCATATGAAGTACATACCCTACACACTCAAGTACTTCTGCCGGCATCACTGCCGACGGGGATATACCTACCTTGAGAGAATATTTAATAAAGGTATCGATGTATATGTGTCTTAGCAAGACTTCCCCGCCCTGTTCACTTCCGAGGATAAAATCAGCTGCTTCACAGCGAGAACGGCATAATAGAGTTTGAATAATGTTGTGTGAGGGTAGTTGAGGGTAGGAATGGGAGGATGGTAATAATGATGTATCTACTCTACATGTAGGGTATTCAACTATTTGCGGGGTAGCTAGCAGGATGGATATATACTAACTCCTACTCAAGCTACGAGGAGGAGTAGGATCATATAGCGCCAGGTGCCTTTAATTAGCGAAAATGCGGGGGACCGGGGGGGGGGCACCATGGTGATCATGATCATGGCCACCAGCAGAGATGGACGTTGTGACCTTTCCTCTCACACACCTCGGGGGAAAGTCTTGTTTGGATGCATGCTGCAGGGATGCGCCTGCTGAATAACACAAAGGCGAGGCTCAACCGTTGAGACAACAGCCCGAAGGGAACAACGGCGTCAACTGATTCCTCCACACAACCACTCAGCAACCTCACCCACAATCCCAAAGGATCAACATTCCCGTCCACAAACTTCCTTTCCTCCTTCCCCTTAAGCAGATCGTGCCCGTGGTAGCTAATTTCCCCTCAACCCCCGTCAATTGCATGATCTGTCTGTGCTTGCTTGCTGACTTTAATTCTTGTTTACCTGCAGCTTCCACTAGAACTTAGCGCTAGCACCTGCCTACCTGTCAATAGCTCCCCACACCCCACCCACCCAACACCACAACAACAATACTACCACCACAACCACAACCTACAAATACCCACTGCATGCCCACCGACTGAATGATCCACCAGCGCGCCCCCCGACCCAAGCCCGCACCCCCGTTCCCCACGCCCAGCACCCAAACCCCCGAATCCGGCACCCATTCCCCGCCGCCCCCTTCCCCCGCCTACGCCGTCTCATCCTCCTCCACCTACCGTCCGCCCTCGCCCGTTGCACGTCACCGCCGGCCCCTCCTCCCCGACGACAAAAAAGACCATCCGCTACCTAGCCTCTGGCAGAAAGTCTTCAATTCCCCCCTCCCCCTCGTGATGGTTCTCCTAGGCTCGACCCTCATCCTGGGAATCCTCTGGAGCAAAAGCGCCAGCGCCGCAGAAATCAACCGCCGCTCCCCCCAGTCCCAGTCATACATGCGCCGCGGCGCCTGCCCGGACTACAAGGACTACTCGACAGTGCGTCATCCGCCTTACACAGCCGGGACGTACCAGTTGCCGTTCCAGCGGCCAGCGCAGGAGTGTAGGCTGTTTACGAGCGATGCGGTGGAGGATGTTATTTCTACAATGACGGCAAACATGGTGGACCCGGACATGGCACGGCTATTTGAGAACTGCTTTCCAAATACGCTGGATACGACGGTGCGATGGCATGTGGACTCGGATAAGCAGGAAGAGCGCCAGAGCTTCATTGTCACGGGGGATATCAATGCACAGTGGCTGAGGGATAGCACGAACCAGCTGTCGCAGTATATGGTGCTTGTGGGTAAGGATGCGAAGCTAAAGGCGTTAATAGAGGGCGCGATTAATACACAGGTGAGTGATGGGATGTGATGGGAAGCGGGAGTGAAATGGGAAACAGGTAGCTAATGAGTGGGAATAGGCGGATTTTATATTACAGAGTCCATACTGCAATGCATTCCAGCCGCCGAAAGCTTCTGGACTAGCACCGTATGTTCCCTACTATCCTGCATCATGATCATTGACCCAATCTACAAACCATTGACACCCCCATAGAACCTCCAACGGGCAAGCTGATACCGTCCACCCCACATACGACCCCGACGTTGTCTTTGAATGTAAATATGAGCTCGACTCTCTTGCCTCCTTCCTCTCCCTCGGCAATCAATACCACGCCGCTACGCAGTCCACCACGCACATCACCGCGCGTTGGATCTTGGCCCTCAAAAACGTTCTCAACCTCATCTCCGAGCAGCGCACTTCCACCTTCGCGGCCGACGGCTCCATTCAGAACCAAGTCTACACCTTCACACGCACAACCACCCGTGGTACCGAGACCCTCAACCTCGACGGCATCGGCAACCCGCTCGCCGCAAACACCTCCCTCGTCCGCTCCGCCTTCCGCCCCAGCGATGACGCCGCAATAATGCAGTTCTTCATCCCAGGTAATGCCTTTATGGCTGTGGAGCTTCAACGCACTGCGGCGGTCCTCACCGCTGCCTCGCAGTCCGACCTCGCCGCAGAGGTCTTGGCCCTCGGGAAAGAGATCGAGGCCGGCGTGTGGAAATACGGCGTCGTGCAGCACCCGGTATTTGGAAAGGTGTTTGCCTACGAGGTGGACGGGTATGGTTCAAACATCATCATGGATGACGCAAACCTGCCGTCGCTGCTGGCCCTGCCGCTCCTAGGCTTCGTCGATGTTGATAACGAGGTGTACAAGAACACACGGAAGATGATACTCAGTCCTCAGGGAAACCCCTACTATCTTGTCGGCAGCAAGTTCAGTGGCATCGGAGGCCCACATATCGGTATCACGCATGCATGGCCCATCAGTTTACTGGTTCAAGCCATGACAAGTAGCGACGACGCGGAGATCAAGAGTCTTCTGAACGCAGTAGTAGCGGCGAGTCCATTAGGGCTGGTGCATGAGAGTGTCAATGTGCAGCGGACAGAGGACTATACCCGTAAGTCACTTTTACCACCCTCCTCCTGGTTTTTTTTTTTTTTTGAAAAGATGCTGACGTAGAAGCAGGGAGTTGGTTTGCGTGGGCGAATTCGGTATTTGCGCAGACGATCCTGGATATTGCGAAGCGGAAGCCGGACTTGATATTTAAGAAGGCGGAGAAGAAGGCTTAGATTAACTAAGCCGATATATTGTAGAATTGGAACGATCTGATTTTATCTTGCATGGACGGGCTTTGATTTCTTCTTCTGCTTGTTGTTGTGTGCGGCTTGTATATAATGTGTATTTTGTGCTTGTAGCTGGCGTTTTTGTATCCCGTGCTATGATGCGGCCATGAATGATGATTTTGACAGGTAGTGGGTTGGGGGGAAATGGTGGGTCGGAATGCTATTTTGTCTCGTAGGAGAAAAGAGGTGGATGCGTTCTACCGTATGCTTCAGGAAACATAAAGAAGATTCATTATCTAGTTACCGTCTGCAACAGACTCCAGAGCAGCGAGGGAGCCCGGAAGAACGTAATCAATCATATATAGGATACTAGGAAGGGCATTCATAAAAAAAAAAAGGCAACAATCATGTAGCTGTTATACCTAAGGCCGATATAAATACCATCACGGAATATCACTCACATACAGCTTCCAGTGTCGTCACCAACGCGTTAAGCCCTTTGCTCGAAACGAAATGTTACTAATACATTAACGGTATTCAAAGCTTTGAAAGTCGGGTGGGTGAGCGGTGGGTGGGTTTTTAGCGTGTAATTTTAATCCAATGAAAAGAGCCATCCAGGTTAAAACTTTGACTATCGGTTGAGGCTCGGTTGAGGCCCGGTTGAGGCCTGGGTGAGTTTGCAGGGGTAGTAGTGAAGTCTGTTTAAATAATTTTCACTACTTTACCTTGACATAAAACTGCCGCCTTTCACAACATGGAGAGTTCAAAGAGTTCTCACCAAATGATATTCTTGCTATCAATGTCCCTCCTCCTATTGATTCAAACGGAAATGTTTCGCAAGCGGGCGTCTCGTTTCCGACCGTCGTTTCGTTTCCGCCGGGTGTTTCGTTTCCGCCGGATGGGTACAATTATCATGGGACTTCTGATGTCTTTCCTACATGTATGTTTCATTACAGGCCTTTTTTATACAGTATAATAACCCTTTTATAGTTGAGCCTCTCAATTCACAATGGTCTGCGCCCGCTCCTGCTCAGCAATCAAAAGTATTCGTGCCGCCGAGATTTTGGAATGATGCGCCAAGAAAAGGGAAAAGTGACAGCTTGAGGAGCGGAAAGTGGGAGCAAGAGGAGCGGGATCTCTTGTTGGATTCAGGGCACACGGACACCGGAAGTTATCGGAGGCCAATGGGATCTGATGAAGAGAAAATACCATAAGGCAAAGAAACAGTTAAACTCAACCGGGGAGGGGCAAAGAGATTACCAAGAGAAATGGGTATCTATCAAGCTATCATGGTTGGACAAGATATGCCTGCACTATGAGCAAATTGATGATATTTTGCGAAGAAATATGGCAGTCACTCTTCTCTTTGTTTCAGAAGCCGGTGGGGATTCAAACCTCTAGTTTGTGAATGGGGAAAAGTTAAATTCTTTTCTGTCTGATGGTTCGGAGGGAGAAGAGATCCACTGGTCCGGCTCTGATACTGAGAACCCACATACACCGCCCGGAGGCAAAAAATTGCCAAATTAGAAGGAGTCACCACTGAAGAAAGGGGAGACACGTGGTGGTGGAATGAAAGCTTTTAAGAGAAAGAGAGGTGGAGCCGAAGATGCTATTGAAACTATAGCACAGAAAAGAATTGATTTTGAGAAGTCACGGTTAGAGTATGAATGAGAGAGGGACGATAGGACATTCAAGCTGATGGAGGAACGTGAGAAAAATCGGCATGTAGAAACGATGGCTAGGTGGTGGCTGATGAAACGGAAATTTGATTTTAAATATAAGTAGTTTGAGTAATGTATTTAAGAAATTCTTGTCTCTTATCTGTTTCTTCACTCGGGAATGATCCCTTCAACGGTTCTTCTTCATCATGTTCTTTTAAACGGATAGTGACAATAGATTCTACGCGTAATTTAGGTCTAGAAACACCTTTAAGCTCATGTTCCATCTAACTGTGGGGATTGAACTGGAACCTTCGAAGTTTTGTTTCCTGAAATGAATAAAGATACCAAAGACATATTTGCTTATATCTCAACAACCAGTAGTCGTGGGTACACGCAGATAAAATATTTGGAATATACGTGTAATTTAGGCCTAGAAACAACAAACAAATATTATTCTATCTTCTTTTAAGAGCAAGGCTACAAATTTACATTCTCCTCGAGGGATCCCCAAAATAACCTAAATCCCTACACTAAAAAGCCCACCCGCCTCTCATCCAACCGACTTTTAAAACTTTGAATACCGTTATTGTATCTAATTGTAACAACCCTAACTGGGATTAGGCAAGGAAACACCTTCCTTCAGAGCTTCGTACCTCACACAAGCTTTCACTCCCCCTCACAAGTAGCATGAGTTTCAACTTAACAAGGAGCGACTGCCCATCACGAAACAAAACGTCGTCAGCATAGGCGATTTAATTGGAATACAATCAATTTCGGGGACCCCCGGTGGTCAGGGCAGGGGCTATTGGTAGCCTCCACAAATATCGCTAGGGCGCCAAGAAACCAAGCAAGACCCTGGCCCCGCTGCTGCCGTTGGGGGATGCCCCTCGAGTTCAGTTCATTCCAGCTCTCTTCTCTTCTCCTCTCTAAACTTCCCCAATAAAACACACATCATCATCGCCTCTCTCAAGATTCACCTCCTCCTTCTTCGCCGTATCTCATCAATTTCGTTTACTAGAATAAAACATATACAAAAGAATCGATACACAATGTCCACCGCAGCAGCTCAATTCCCACCTCTCACAGAGCGTCCAGTAGCAAGGACAATCTGTCTTTTCGATGTCGATGACACTTTGACACCTGCAAGACGGGTACGCTGCTTTAATTATATCTTAAACCATTAGGGCTGTAAGCTAATGACTCGCATATGTAGAGTGTTAGCCCTGAGATGTTGGCCTTGCTCCAGCAGCTTAGGCAGAAGGTCGCAATCGGTTTCGTTGGTGGAAGTGATCTTGTTAAGCAGCAGGAACAGATCGGTATCAATGGGTACAATGGTATTTATACTGTTCCATAACCACATCTCTAACAATGAAGCTAATGCCCTTTACCAATAGTGACTGATTTATTCGATTTCTGCTTCGCCGAGAACGGTCTCACTGCCATCAGACTTGGAAAACCCCTCGCGAGTAATAGCTTCATCCAATGGTTGGGAGAGGACAAGTACAAGAAGATGGCAAACTTCATTCTCCATTACATTGCTGACCTGGATATTCCTATTAAGCGGTTAATACTTCCCCCAATAAGACGAGGAGATCCTATGCTGATTTAATTGGTGGCCCAGTGGAACTTTTATCGAATTCCGAAATGGAATGATCAACGTCTCGCCTATTGGTCGCAACGCTTCGTATGAACCCCCGGGATCCTTGTATCGCCGTCCAACCTGACTTACCGGACTAACACTCCCATTTAGTGTCCAAGAGCGTCATGACTTCGAAGCCTATGACAAAATTCACAACGTCCGTCGTGACTTCGTCGAGGCGCTCCGTGCCAAGTTCGGCGACTACGGACTCACCTTCAGCGTTGGTGGACAGATTTCCTTCGACGTGTTCCCACAGGGGTGGGACAAAACCTACTGTCTCCAGCATGTGGAGAAGGAAGGTGTATTCGACACGATCCACTTCTTTGGTGACAAGACATACAAGGGCGGAAACGACTATGAGATCTACGAAGACCCGAGGACGATCGGGCACAGTGTTACAAAGCCAGAAGACACCATGGCGGAGCTGAAGAAGCTTTTCGATTTGTAATTAGGCCTGGCCTGTATTTCGATTAATGGGCCCAGCGCTTGCCAGCTTGCTTGGTCAAGAGGGTTGAATGAATCTGATCGGGTTCTTAATAAATATAATAAGCTGAACTGAATCGACCTCTAACACCACATTATGTGAATACTGGTATTGAGGCGCGTGAAACTGAGGCTGCGATATATATTTTTATTTCGAAGCTCGCGAATAATATTGGAATACCACAGCCAGCGAAAAAAAAATAAAAAAATATTAAGCATACCTAGCTCTTCCGGATCTTACATCCACAGCCATAACTGAAAAATTTACTTGAATCACTTATACTAGTACCTATAATCCTGTCCGGTACACGTGTGTTGAATTAGTGGTTCGTTAGTTTAGGTTGATCTACTTTGGCGGGTACATGCGTGACTCTCCGGGGTCATCGCACTAGTTTCACACTTTCCACCGTGACGCAGCGAGTGATTATCTGTGATAGGGTAAACCATCATGGACCCTTTCCTTCCTTTTTTTTCTTTTTTCTATCGGACCTCATAGACACGTCTTTAGGCCAGTGGTGTCCTGTGCCATTCCCAGGGTTGCTATTAAGCGTTGACCCATATCCGTGGTAAATAAGGTCAAGTTGCCAGCGAAGCCTTCGGTAAGGAGCTCGCTTGAATGTGGGGTGGCGACTTAAGATAGTCGAAATTAAGCTGAATATGCAAAGCATTATCGATAGGTCGCCCTTACCTGCGAGTGCGGCATCCGATTAACTCCGTGAGAGTACGTGATGAGAGAAAGGGCTGAAACTGCGATGCGCGGTGCATACATCCTGTAAGGGGTGCCGTACTGTGAGCCAACCTGGTCAGACAATAAAGGTGCAAATTGCCTGGCTTAAGCTCTATACGAGCATTCTTTGATTGTGTCGTATTTGTATGATCTCCGCAAGGGCTGTATTCAAATATTCTGTGCGCAGTGGTGCCACGATGGACTAGTACGAGTGATTATATGTGTTTGGACGAATTGGAATATCAAGAGCAGCTGATGATAGTTCGAATTTCAACTAGATCAAGTGCTGGCATTCAACGGTGATATTGCGATATCATTTCTCAGATAGATATATGAGACTGTGCCATGCCATGCCACTTGTATGTGAGGTCTTAAACTTAATGTCGACTCCAAATAACTATGAGTAGGTATATAGAGTTAGTGTGTGCATTTTTTGATGCTAGTTGACAGAGAACCGATCCAATATAGTGCTTGGAATAACCTGTGCAGAAATGTAAAAGTCATTGTACTGTCGACCAGTGATGAAGTTATGAAATTTGATTGATTTTGTGATGATACCGTCCAAGTAGATGTCCAGATCAGGCGATTGAGATCTTAAATATCTTTGCGGGAAAGGCTCGGATTCGGACTCGATCCGAAGGTTATCGTCTCCAGGAATTCACCGGCATTAGTAACAAGACGCATGGAATCTGCATACGTCCTCTTATACTTGCTCGAAGCGAGATTAGTGATCAAAGTGAAGCCTGAGGCGAAATTTAGGGATCAAACTGTATCGGTTGGCTTCGACAAAGGTGATGAAGTATCTTTTATGATAGAGGCCAAATCTGAGATGACTAGGGACATAAAATGTTTATGAAGCTGCTGTAAGGTATGAACGGTGACGTCCTCAGCTAAAAGGTGGCTTGGAGTCTGGTTTTCTCACCTCCTTCCAGTGCTTATTTTTTTTTTCTTTTTTTTTCCTTTTTTTTTCCTTTTTTTTTTTACCACACATGCACAGCAGTACAGTGTACATACAGGCATACGATCAGTTCTCTCTGTGTAACTGCATATGTCTCCCTCTCCTGACATCATGATTTCTGAGTTACTTTTTTTTCTCTCTCTCGTTACTCTCCTTCAACGAATGGTTACTCATTTGCTCCCATAATTAAGCATATTATGACGTGGAACATCTGGTGAAAAGGACTCCACAATCTACTATCCATGGATGTAGTGGGTTGGAAGTATATTGTTAGGCACCGTGTTAATATAGGTCTGGGAAGCTGTTTTGGAGGGTAAGAATCATGAGCCATCTCCGCGAACTGGCTCATCGTGCAGTAAAGCTTACGCCTGTAAGGTCCATCCATGGTACCATGGCGGTTATGTATAAGAAAAACAGAAACATATAAACTCACGTAAGGTTTGCTTTGTAATCACCGTCTGATAAGAATATTAGATTTTCCCGTCTGGTCAAAGCTCCTTGGCATTTTACAAAAGTGGAATGATTCGGACCCACATATATGTCTCAGTACTGATAATTGATATAGGCTATTTATCCATCCAGATAAATGACAAACCAACCAAATGGGCTTTACAGGTCGACATATGATGTTCTGAGTGCCCTAAAAAGAGGTAATGTTACTGTAAAAGACAGTAATCTAATACAGAAATACAGATTTGAATTAGGGCTTGCAACATCGCTCGACGTCTTGTCCACCAGTGATTTAGCTCAGAGTTGCATTGACAGAAATTGTGGCTGCATGGTGCAAGGTAAGTTGTTCTAGTACCAGAGTTCGTTTACGCTCTATGATAGCCAACCACCAAGACATCCAACCACGATAAACCCTGAATATCTAAACCAGAGGGAAATCTACGTACCAAAAAGTATATAAGATCAAGCCACAGAGAGATATCTCCCGCCACGTTGAGGCCCACTTTCCATGAAATTTGCCGCCTAACCTATAGGTTTCAGATGGTCATTGAGATAGGCTAATGAAACCCGCGGGCTAGATCTCTTTACCCAAATCTGTGGGGGAACACTTAAAACAACATCCCGCTTTAGATTTATAAGCATTATTTATAGTGCATATAAACACAGTCTCTTGACTGGTGAGCTGTTCGCACTAATTTCCGACATGAGTTCCAGCAGTGCAACATGCCAAGAACTCTTGGATCGAGTAGGCATTCAGCATCATCAACCATCAGGTGATCTTGATAAGATATTAGCTGTTTGTTATGTAATCGTATCATCATAGCATTGACGTTAGCTATAGTTGCAATAGACTGGTATAAATCATTAGATATCACTCGTGTGGATCGGATTTTTTCTCCAGGGTTCTCCAGGCCTCGTTCCGACTGGTTGAAGTTGACTACTGCAGATCCTCAAACAATCGAAAACCACAAGAAATAGCTCCCTTTCGAGAACGATCGTCAATACGATTTTCCGCTAGCTTGTTGTCCTTTATTAAGGTCGTACAAGGCTTATGGGCGGCCCAAGGACGATAGAAATTAGAACTTGACTGCTGCTGTAGCACTTACTGAGTGACATCAACCCCAGCTTTTCAGGCCGGACAATGTTTTTGTTACGACCACATGTACATACATGCTCTTCCCCGCGGTTACTCGCGCTTTCTCATCGTAGCATCCGGCTCTAGACTCGTTGTCTCCACAAAATAGCCAGCCAATAGTTGCACTATTGCCAGATGGGAGGGAAATACAATTTTTTCTTATGTCCAAGCCAACTTGATCTACACGATCGTCAGGTTCCTCGACAGCAACCATTGGGCAAATGTCCATCAATCGAGATCAGGTGGTTCCGTCGTCATTCAATTTCAGGTACAGATTGTTTTTTAGATTCGATTCCATCTGTTTCTGTTTCGTCTCAGTTTCACATTGAATTATGCGCCTGTCGGCAGGGTCGAAGAGGGGAAAATATTTCTTCAATTAGTTGACACGGGATAATTGACGCCGGCATCAATGATTGTGAGCTCCTCAACAAAAGAGGCACAGAGGTATCAGCCAAGATAACAAAGGTCTGTACCTACCCCCACTTATTGGCATGAGAGGTCCAGCGGTTAAGATTAAAGTCCATAACAAGCTTGCTTGTTACGTTATGTTATTCAGCCCTACATCATATGACTTCGGCTCGCTTCTCCATCCACTACAAGCAATGCCCCTCGATCTGAAACGAGTTCCACCTCTTCTTTTCTCTATCTTAGAGTATCGACGGCCGCCCTCGATGAGATCATCGCCGTGAACTTTATCCGGGATTTTCGTCTCAGATTGCGCCTCTTGTTCAAATCTAGGCTGCTGCTGAAGAAAATAGGGGGTTCTGTATCAAGCATATAAGGTATATGAAGTGTATCAAGTGTATCACTAGAGTAGGTCACCGCGAAAGAGAGCACTATTTCTCCATCGTCAGCCTAGTGTTGCATAATTTGAGTGTCTCAGTTACGAAGATCCGCAGACAATCCATGTCTGCATATCTCTGACACTCGTAACATGCATATAAAGAAAGAAAAGAAAACGAACCGGCAGCACACCCAGGATCACGGGTTTCTGTCTCCGATCCTCACTTACGCCATCAAGTTCCGCAGCAGCGCAGCAGTGTACCAAGGCAAATCCAGGAACGGCTTCCGAAGAGCATACGATAGCGGCCCTGCAGAGCACATAGCCATAATTACGAGCAGAGGCAGAGAGATCAATTGACAAGTCACTACCACAATGCCTACCACCACTACCACCGAAATACTCTAACCATTTGACAACTGGCTAGCTCTTGGCCCTGAAAGGGCAACTTCAATACGGCCCCAACCTGTAGTTGTGCCTCTGAAGGGCGAATATACCCCGGGAACAACCCCGGAGGGTCCCCCTCCCCCTCCCTCGATGAAGCCAAGCTTTACTTCCCCAGTTCTTAGCCCTCCATTTTCCTCCATGAGATGTGTGGGCGGTAGGTTCTGCAGTGTTCTGATGAAGTGATGCGTATCCGAAAAGCGCCATCCAGTCAGGCCGGTAGTTTATTTCATCTGGGGATCTGTAGCTAAATCGATAAATTTGATTCTGGTGATGGTACAAAGTCCCTACCCCACGAAGCATGTCGTGCCGGTGGTTCTCGAAGACAACGTCACAAAATAGGATATATACCCTGTTTGCGTGGCACGTCACTCATGCATGCAGCACCAAGCCCAAATAAAGAGGCAAGCCTTTCAAAGTGAAAGCTCCTCTCTACCCTACATTACCCCAACCAACCTCCCTCTCCCTCCCCGCCGCAAGCCATCAATAATGGCTGAAAATTTCAAAGCATCATCAAAACCATCAATTCATTAAACAAGTCAAAGATTTTCACAAATCCCGCTGATCATAAGTGGAAATAGACTCCCAATATATTGTATACTATGCGATCCACTATATTTTTTTTTTCGTTTCAACCTGTCTGTTTCCACAACCCGGGGGGTAGCAAAAAAAAAATACAATAACACCAACACTAGCAAAAAGATTAAACCCTAAGAAACCTTTTTTGTAAAAGAAACGCCGACCCAAAAATAAATAACAAAAACAGCAAAAAACACCCCTAATAAATATTAAGTACCAGGAAAGAGCATTCGTAAAAAACAAGTTGAAAGAAAAAGGGAAGAAAAGGGTATCAATAGCTGCTGAACCTATCAAAACACTAGTCTCTCCAGCCCAAGCCCTTTAAGGCCTTTTTTTCTTGTTTTTGTACAACGAAAAAGCTCGCCAAAAAGTAACAAACCAAAACAACAGGATGATCCTCAAAATGCCGGTCGCCTTTTAGCTAAATAAGTATGCCGATCCCCAAAATGCAATGAAAAAGAAAAAGAAAAAGGTCTCAAAAATGCAGAGAGAAAAAAACTTGCCCGCCGGTAAAAAGGATGGAACCTGCGTATGCTTCAGAAACAAAGGAGAGTTAAGTAAAAATTATCCAAAATCCAAAACAAAAGAAAGGTCCCATATTCGTAAGTCGTAAGATCCCCAAGTAGAAAAGATATGCACACCTCCCAAGTTATATCCCAAAACCCCAATAATAGTAAAAAGAAAAAGAAAAAAATCAACACAAAAGAAAAGGGCTAAACTGCTCAAAATCACTTAATGATTGCTCGGTGGTTCCTCTCCCATTGGTCCTCTCCCATCCTCTAATGCTCCCAACTCATCTATGCGGCCACGAGGTTCAACTTCAGACATCTCTTCTTCTGATTCCTCCACAATATCGCCATTGTCGACAATATCCCACCAGTTTGTGTCTGATCTTCGGGGCATCGGTGGTCGTCTCCCTTTCTCCTCCTGCCTCGTCAACCAAACCTCCGCTGCTTCTCTTCTCTCCTCCTCCCTCCTCTCATAGGCCTTCCTTGCCTCAAAGCTCATATTCTTCTTCTTCCTCCAACCATCGACCTCATTTCTGCCAGTTGCAGGCTCTTCTCCTGCAAAGAACCCGTATCTTGACCAAAACCATTTTCCGTCCGATTTCGGTATGTACCTCCATGGTTTCTCCCGAATCGTAAACAACCAACAATCCACCGCACACTGCACAGGTATTGTGAACGCAACCATACAGGCCAATGGAAAGCTGGGGGTTTTAACGAATTTGTCCTGATACTGTAGTAGGTGACTTATCAGGGGTAACACCCACATAAGGGCGTATACTAATGGATAAATGAATAATAGTCGTAGTTGTCGACTGATGGCTATCCTTCTCCCCCGCAGCCTGGCATTCCTCGCATCCTGACTACCTCCCCCTCCCCCTCCTCGCGTGTTATTACTGTTATCCATGTTAGAAACAGACATAGGCAACGATCCCCTACGTGAAGGTGATGATGAGTTGCCATCACAAGTCGATCCACGGGGTTCTGAGTTGCAAGGCGAAAAGTTGAGCTTCTCCGCAATAGTCTGAGGAATTATCAAAGCCTTTGCAAATGGTTGGTCTGAGGAGTTTGATGCTTGTCGACTGTCCCCACTAGGTGATACTGGTATCAGTCCGTGGTCATCCAATGCTGGCACCTGTCCATTATTTGGTTTAGGCTGCTCTGCTGCAACCAGATCCGCCGTATCCATCTCAAGTGTGCTGGCACCCACGTGACTCCGGAATGTGCGAAACTTCATTCGTACATAGATGTAGATGGAGGCGTAGATTATTAAAATCACGACCAGAATCACGTATCGAGGTATCCAGGCTAATGCCATTCGATACCAGAATGGGCGTACTGGAAGATAGCAAAATGTACCTTGGGCTGTGTAGGCTGGTGTACTGTTGACATAGGCCAGGGAAGGCATCAAAATTGAAAAGGCGAGCCACGCAACGTAAACCGAGTGACGATATCGATACAGTCCGCCTTCACCGATTGCTGTTAGGCCGGGTCGGAAAATATAGAGTGCACTGTGAACTGCTATTACCAATACCGCGAAATCTTGTTTCCAAAAAAGTTAGCTTATTATTATAATAGATTTCTTAACCCAGGGTATTTCCCCCCCTGGGATTTTGATGTTTTATGCAGCTTACCGGAAGCCTCAATCCCCATAGACATGAAAAATCCAGCAGCCTGGCAAAACTTCGATGTACTCGAAACCGCCCCATTCGTAAATACAACCGCCGGGTATATCAGCTGCCAGCTTGCTTTGAAGAAGTCCGAAAATACCAGCAACATGATGAGACTGTGCAATACAAAAGTTAGCATTTATTTTTCCTTCTCTCTTTATTATTTAATGTACATCTGTACAACCAGCCAATTCCCGGGGTGCATACTGATGTCTGAAGCTTCTCTTCATGCGTACAAACCACCATCCAACAACAAAACCACTGATTAATGAAATGCTCGCTGCTACCAGTGCTATTACTCGTAAAATGTAAAGCTCCTGGCTGGTTAATATTGGTGAATTATTGTTCAAGCTGTCCAGAGCCCGGCCATCTAGTCTGCTCAATCCGTATATTGGGTCATCAACCCAACGGTCGTTGCTCCCCTCCTCCTCCATCCGTTTCCTTAATAAATTTGTTGAAAACCAGTCCATTATTCCCAATATCCAAGTCCTCCTATTATTGCTATAATATGCTAATATGCCGTGTATCGACCCCAATTCAATGAGGTTAAAGAGACCAAGGCAAAGTCGTGGGGCTGCGGTGACTGATGATAAAACCTCGAGTGCAAGGGATTTCTCCGGGAGGATTTATCCTTTCGTTATTTCTCTGTTGGTAGGGCTGTGTGTCACTGAAGCCTCGCTACGGCCATCACGTTTGACCGAAAATAAAGTCGGGGGGGGGGGGCTGCAGCAGCCCGTTAAGCCTTTGAATAAGGTTGAGGAATGCCTCCAGTATATATGTATCCAAAACCTTATCCACCACCACCAAAAGCGGATGGGATTATATTAATAAGAACAGTGCCAAATAAACAGTAAGTGAAGCTGATCACAGATCTGATGTGGTCACTCTAATCGTTATCGTGACGATAACAGCCACCGGCGGTGCGCAGGTAGCAGGAGTTATGGGGGGTCGAGGAGTGGTGAAGATCCTGATGTAGAGAGAGAAAAAAGACAAAGGAAGGAGAGATGAAAATATTACAAAGGAGGAGTCAGGATCAAAAGCAGGAATACAACAATAGAGCACTGCTCAATCTACGGCTCAGGCCATCCGCGGTCATGACGATCAGCGCCCTGTTTTTTTTTTCTTTTCCCCCGCAGTCCGGAAGGAAGGCCCTTTGGCAGGAAGTGAGTGAGTGCACAGGACCACCACTGACCACCACCACAAGTTACAACCACACCGCTCTCACGACAATGCCCAGGCTGAAGCCGTGCCCGAAATATCATACAAGGAAGAAATAGCTACCGTATCTAGAACCAGAGACACAGATTTGGATGAGGCGAGTGGAACCTCCTATGCCAACGAGAACCATCTGACTGGATCTCAGCAGGCCTGCCGGTTGTACTTGGTACATGAAGTACCGACTGGCCGACAGCCAACCGCCAACAGGGCCAACAGGAGGAGGTTAAAATAACCTCAAAGACTGGATTGCAGCCGGGAATTTGTTAAGGAAAAAAACAAAAAACGACTGTAGGTCTTGTCTTGGCCGCGCAGTTACCGCCAATTTTGGAGCAGTCGACTTCAGTCACAGTCAGTCCACATAACTAAGGCTATTCAATCTACACCGACGTGACTGAACACAGATCCCACGGTTTTCCCTCAGACTTACGTGGGGAGAGGGTTGGGGGAACCTGAATGTTCGTACTCTTGTTTCCCAAATGGGTTGTAGGTGTTACGCAAGAAGAGAATCCCGACAGATAATTGCCAAAAGGAATGGTGAGAATTAAAATTAAAATTTGAGAAAAACGGATTCAACGTCTAGCGATTGGAAGCGGTTTGGTTGTGAGCGCTCCGCAACCGTGATGAGCTGTTCCTTTCTGCCGATCGTTATCCTCCATCGCTCCCGTAAAGAGGACCCAATCTGTTGGAAAAACGCTTTGCAAGGGACCCTTGATCGCTGCCCGTGTTGGGGTCAGTAAGCGGAGGGACGCCCTACCTTCACACCCACAGAGCGGTGACACCTTGAGCAGACTGTCACTTGCACTGCTCGCCGTCCCATAATTGGCCAGTTTACGATGGATGATGGCTGATGGCTGCAGCGAGGTCACTCTAGCATTTTTTGTTTCGTCTCGTCTTTCCTCGCTTGTGCTCTCGCTTAGTAGGGTGTGACCAGTCCCGCAGTGGGTTTTGCTGTTATTCCCAGAATCCCAGCCAGTCCAGCTTCAGGGTACATAATGGCAGCCGCATCGAGCAGAGAGGGAGAAACATTTTCATGTACTGGCAGGGAGCAGAGACCACACAAAGGGCATGAAACGATGAATCGACAGATACAGTCTGATGGAAATGGTTTGAGGAACCTAGATCATGGAAACATTACTGGAGGAGGAGCCTGAAGCTCTTTGTTTGGCTCGCCAAGCGACGATGAAATATCCTGCATTTCAGTTAATCTCGGAGTCCTGCGTGAACCGTGCGTCGGTCACTGAGTGTGTGGGATTTGTCCGTCTCTCAGCCTCTTACGCAATTGCAGAGTTACACCCATGGCAGCTGCCCGCAACCTGTGTCCCCTCACTGTTGACTGCCAACTGCTGCTGCCAACTGCTGCTGCCAACCACCATCAACCCCATCACTTTTGTGCTTTGGTTACTTTGGCTGTACAGTGATCACAAAGTGTTCCAGCACCCCCAGAGACCTCAACTTACGTGTGATATTAACGCTACCCGCAACGGAAAGAGATCAACAGCAGCTAGATACAAATCACAGCAAGCACCAGCAGAAGCATCACCCATCACCATCGTCATCATCTATCTTTTATGATGTCCGACCCCACAGCAGCAGCCTTTGATCCTCATGACCCTTCGGTCGATGCCCCCAAAGGTCGCAAAGCCTTTATTCCGCTAGAGTATGCTCGCTCTTCTCTCCCGGCCAGCCAAACCGACCGCCCATAAAAAAAGCTACTGACTTTACCCGCTTTCCCCCGCAGATGTAACCCCGAGTTGATGACCACCCTTGTGCACAATCTGGGGTTAACTCCAACGCTTGCGTTTCACGACGTCTTCTCCATCTCGGAGCCCGAGCTCCTTGCATTCGTACCGAGACCAGCCCTTGCTCTACTTCTGGTTTTCCCTGTCTCCGAGAGCTACGAGAAGTTTCGGCGTGATGAGGATGAAAGCAGGCCCGAATACAACGGCAAGGGTGAGGGAGAGGACCCGGTTTGGTTCAAACAGACGATCCGAAATGCTTGCGGCATGATAGGCGTCTTACATGCAATCTCTAACGGCGCTGCCCGAGACATGATCGGTATGTTACTTCATATTTCATTCCAAATCACTCCCGTCGGCCAAGAGAGAGGTAATGATTAACACATATCAAGAGGCCGACTCCCCCATCGGTAGACTGCTTGCCAAGGCACTCCCACTCCCCCCACTGGATCGTGCCAAGGTCCTCGAAGATTCTCGGGAACTCGAATCGGCCCATAAGTCCGCAGCTACCCAGGGATCATCTGTTGTCCCAGATGCAGAGGCCGATGTGGACCTGCACTACGTCTGCTTTGTCAAATCCAAGAGCAATCATCTCTATGAGCTTGACGGAAGAAGAAAGGGACCGCTGGACAGGGGCTTCTTGGGCGATGATGACGTCTTTAGTGAGAAGGCTCTCAAAGTCGTGCAAGACTTTATCGACAGAGAAAAAGAAAGCGGAAGGCTAGACTTCAGTCTTGTTGCTCTAGCACCAAGCTTAGGTTAAGGTGGGGGATCTCCTATTTTAGATACCAACTGTTCAGTGGGGGAAAACCATCACGACTTCTCAAGAAGTCCAAATGTCCGATACTCTGAAGTTTTTGCATTTGATAATGGTACCCCACGTATAACAATGCAATGCAATGATTCTGATACACGCACTGTCACGCAGTGGGTCGGGCCGTGAGTCTCGCAGTCAGGAGAGGTGGGGGTCAGTGGGGGTTCATGCTCAGGAAATCATCAATAATGAATGACACGTCCTTTACTGACACGGAAGGAAATAGCGAGTCACCAGACTTCATCAGCCGAGAAAATGGCAAATTCAAATGCCTAAATTTACGTTGAAGGCAGATGAAACTGTAGTAAAGGAAATAAATCTGAAAGTGAAATTTCTAGTACTTACCAGCTCCTGCCCTATCAGCCCGACAAGCCGGGATATTTCCGTCCCACGTACCGCACCATTGGTAAATAAGCGAGAATTCCCGTAATCTTCCAGGACCGGCCCCCGTTCAGCTCTTGTTACTTAAGGCTAATGTAGTAATTACACGCAAGTATCACAACTCAAAAAAAAAGACATAATTATTTTTTGCAGTCCTGCACAGTAGCGGGAGTGCTAGAGCAGAAGCATCGAGTATCTTATGGAAAAAGGAGTCACAACGGAGCTATCCAGCTTCAATCAATCATATCGTATCGTGTTGCATTATTGCCCTTTATCAGACAACGGCTCGGTGGTTCCTAATCGGCCTCCCTCACCCAGGCAGAGGCTTGATGTCCGTCGTTTCTTGAGTTGCGCATTCAGTCCCCGAGCTTACCTACATGCTTACGAAGTCTTCCCTCTGACTAGGAGGTTGATCAACGGTGTTTGAAATCGTTCACGCACATGGATCTCAGACAATAGAACCGATGGGTAGCAGGTTAAGAGGGCAAAAGAGCAGCCGCGGGTTGGGTGACAAGCACGTGCCCCATTGCTGCGTTAACAGCGCTCTGTTGCACTCTTAACCTGCAACAGTACCCGCTGGGCACATAACTGCATAAATGCTCTATCCAACTGTAAATGACAAAAAAGAAAGAATCCCTACATGTAATAGAGTAAAGGGTCATCTACCAACTACATTTGATGAAACAAACGAAGAAAACCAGTGGGCGCAGGCACCGGCCTCGGAGAAAGCCCCCGGGAATTCTTCTTTTTCCTGCCCTTCCCCTGCGTTTCTTCCTTCCCCCTAAATGCTTTCTTCCCATAGAATCTTTCCCCCACGCTAGTATGGTGCGAGAAGGCCTAGAGGGCGGGTGTGTCAACTTCAGAGGAATTTCGTTTGTATGGGAATCTGAGAAAATGCCAGGGTTAGTCTAGGCGCTAGTACCATTATGGCCAATTTCTATAGGTTTGATTGGCTGATTCTTTAAAAAAACGCCGAAGTTTACACACCTACCCCCCATAGCTTCTCGAGCCATAGTTTGTCTGATCGTACCGCGAAAATGTATCTCGTGTCCACAACCGAGATTCGCGATTGCCACAGTAGGCGGGTGTGCGGGCGTGCGTGGGGTCCAGAATTTCCTGCACCGCCGTTGGCGGCGGTAAGGGGGGCGAGAGGCGAAAACCGAAGGCCACATAAAGAGCAGCTCATCTCACATCTCTCTCAAGGGATGGAGATGCAGATGAGCTGATGGTGGTGGTTGTGTGTGTGTGCTGTACTGTTCCTCCACTGCTTGCTGGCGCTGCCAAGGAAATGCTTGTTTTTGAGCCTCAACTTTATTTACCTCTCTTCCTCCGCAGATTGGATTTTTGTTTGCTGGTGGGTAAATGGAAGAGAAATAGGTTTCCCTCTCTTTCTTTCAACCTATATTATTGATGTTAAGTGATGGTGGTGTAACTAGATCATGTTAAGGTACATGTATTCTTTTTTATTCCGCTGCATGAGGTTTACTCATATATCAAAGCCATGCCCATGGTCCCATTCCGAACTACTCACAAGCCTTTTTGACAGAAGTTTGATCTCGGGGAGATATCATAAATAAATATAAAAAAAGATTATTCTTAAATGTATATGGATATATTTATGCACTGCACGATCGAGCTGGATGAGACCTCCCGTCTAATTAATGTTCCCGAACGTTCATGACTTACCAAACTGGTGGTAGTGCTTTTTTTTAATCAGGCTGGGTGGATGAAATGGGTCCGAGTGATCTGTGGTGATGAATAGCGGCATAGTAATCATACCGCAGATCTGTTATCATCCGTCATCTCAGCTTGGAGAAGGAAATTATCAACCTCCCAGCACAGCTTCAGGTTTCTTCCCCTGAGATTCTGGGCGATCTCAGGCCATGATGAAAGGGATTTGCATTATTCCCCCTGCCTCTGGCCTGGTCTGCTTTAACATACCTGTTTTCTCTCGCCCCAAGAGATAAATTTCATCACCGTCACGACATTTCTTCCAAATACTTCAAAACTACCGAGGACACCGATAAGACAAAGCACCGAAGTCAAGGCAGTAGTGGCAGAAACACGCCCATCCCTGTCCCTGTCCTATCTAGCACAAGAACGGGAACGCACAAACCACCGATCCAAATAAAGCGCGCCACGGGGAAAATTATTTTAGCGTCAAGCAGCAACAAAACCACCACACGGACCCTTAGCTGACTGCGACAGTACCGAAAATCTGGGGCGGGAACTACATAAGAGGACCTCCCGAACGCCGGTCGGTCGGTGTTTCGGGATTTCGGGAGTGTCCGATCACTTTTGCACGCTCACTCCCCTAAATCAGATGGAAAAGGTTTAAGCTGGAGGTTAGGGGTGGGTTTGGGAGGGTCACGATGGAAGACTCAAGAGATGAGTAACTAGAGGTCAGCTAGCGGAGGGACCCGCTGATGCAGTGTACCTAGCTAGCGCTCACTACTCACCTACCAAAATGCTTTGTCTACTGGGCGATAAGGTTGCTTTGGTTGACAGCGGATGGGCGGGTATCGTAGGGATGGACACGCCAAACCAATTGTGTACTTAGATGTATGTGCTTCTGCCATCCGTTTTCATTTTCGTGATTCGTGAACAACAGACAGGCAGCAGCTTTTCGCCCCTTACTTCCTACATGTCAAACGTTGACGGAGCAAAACAATTAAACACCGTCCCACCCTTTTTGCTTCTAGGTTTGGAGGATGGGTAGGTAGATAGCTGCATAATATCGTGTCTCAACTGCAGATGACATCAACTGCTGCTCTCCCATAAATAACGCCCACCCAACACAAGGCAATGGACAAAGTCTCACCGCTAGTTCAATGATGCGGTTTAAGTCATCGCCCTAGGCGCTTGGTGGTGCTATAAAGTTGTAAACCGGCGTCTAATGGGGAAGAGGGGGGGTCCGACCTGATGGGTCACTTATATTCAACACCAATCCCGTCTACCTGGACAGGTTATGCGCCGGTGTAATTCATGCAATCGTGATCATTGATTGTTCCTCTAGAGAATTAACTGAGTTTGAAAATCTCCCACGAGGTAGCCTACCTGACTCAGCAGGCAGCAGGATCTAGGAACGTATTACTTTTTCTGACCCTTTCCTCACCTGCAGAATCGAACTGTTGAGTGGCAGCAGTGTGGACCAGTGCAGTGTCTTGTCTGTCTCCGAGCCTGAGGTTCAGTCCAGTTCAGATATGTAAGATAACGCCTCCCCCCGAAATCTGACCATTAGCAAAAAAACAAACCAAACCATCTGTGGGGGGAAGATATGGAGAGGTGGATGAAAAGGAGGAGGAATGGGAGGAGGGCGCGGGGGAGGAGGGGTGTGTGTGTGTGTGGTTTTTTTTCTTCGGTACGGCGGTGCGGAAACTATTGGATAGCGCGGGTAGGTATGCCTTTTCCATTCATCCACGATTTATATCGATCGCGGAGGATCGGTTCAGATGCGCCTCACTCGCTCCTCCCTCTCTCTGGCTCTCTCTCTCTGGCTCTCTCTCTACACGACACTTTGTTTTTGCCTCCGCCACTTAGCCCCCCGTTCTTGTATACAGGCTACTTTTTTTTTCAAGCCTTCCTGCAGGAGCGGGGGTGTTCGGGGGATTGCAATCTCCATGGAGGGGAGATCATTGGCCCTTACTTTAAAATCTCGCTGGATGCACATATCAGCGGGTAAGTAAATGTAGAGTATAATTAAAGACGAGTGGATTAGTAAACACACGGTGAGCATATATCACATAAGGCTTAATTAAAGCTTAATGAAGCGAGATATATATATCGGTATCGCGTGATCACGATCTGCTTTACTTTATGTAGGGCATAGCACGAGCTAGGAGATTGAGTAGGTCGGTCGCGATATGCTATGCTAACTTGGGTTGGGATTCCTCTCTTTTGGTTGGGTTGGGACTTTTTTGGGGGTTTCGGGGATGCGGGGTTCGGGGGGGATCTACACTACACACTGTGCTTGCTTGCACTTACTACATGTACTGCGAGTTGGGAGTGCCGCGCGCGAATCGCCCGTAGAGGGACGATGTGAGGGTGGGGTTTAAGCTTTATCGATACATGTAGGTATTTATCGATAGTAATAATAACGTTTTGGTGTTAGTTGAGTGGTACGAGAATGCAAGTGCTCTGGAATATGAGTGTGTAGAGTAGACTACATGTATCTAGGTAGAGTAAAGCGCAAAACACATGCTGCATACTTGTGTAGACCTGCCCTCGTTATCGTGACTCGTCCTCATCTGCAAGTGCTATATATGCCGTCTATCACTAAACAACGACGAGATTCATAAACGTGAGTACATACGTATCTATCGCCTAATGCATTCAAACACCCATATACGAATCGTGCTTTTGAGACATAATCATCATTCCACATTTCATTATCTGAGGCAGAGGTCGTGGTATAGTAAAGCATAACCAGCATAAAAGGAGTAGAAAGAAATGCCATGTAAAAAAAAAAAAACCAGCTGAGTAGTAGAATCGAAGAAAAGGAAAATCCAACCCATCGAAGATTTGGCTACTTCAGAATAAGACAAAAGAAATAGAAAAACAAAGATAACTCCCCCTCCCATGAAATTATAAAAGAAAGAATTAAAACGAGCAATTCAGTCCAGCCCAATCTACATGTAGTATCTACAACGAAATTTAGCTCCAACGCCAGCTGCAGCGAGATAGATACTTAAATGAGCAACTATGCAAGGAAAGAAAAACGTAAATACCAAATGAAGTTCTTGATGATCCGCAATTTTCCGCCGCCAGATTACTCCTTTTTGGGCTTGTTTGATCTCGGCTTCGGCTTCTTCTTCACTCTCCCAACACCCTTCTCTGGAGTGTTTCCTGGGACCTTCCTTTTTTTACCTTTCGAGCTCGGCGTCATCGGAACACCGCCGGTATGGCCGCCTAGCATAACCGCACCCATTATATCGTGAACGCCATTACTTCCACCTTCATGATCGCTCTCCGCCCCGGGGGTTATCCTATCACCGGTGGCATCGATATCATCTAGATCTTCTCCCTCCGCCGCGAGTTTAAACTCGTTATCCACACTCAAAGTCTCCACAAACTCCCTGCATTGTCTCATCCTCCCTTCATCTGTCTCAAGATTTCGCGCTGTATCTCTAATGGATTGCCAGACTCCTGTCGCCGAAAGATTCGTGTTACGACTTGGTGCCTTGTTCATATCTTTTGCGTTCACTTTGTTCGCTTTGTAGTCGCGGCTTTTGTTATCGTTTAGTGCATAGAGTTTCCGGAGGTACGTTCGAGCTTCCCAAAGCATTGAAAGAATCCCCGCAGCCGCAGAAAGAGTCTTCAGTTTTTCTGGGTCGACTGTCATTGCACTCTTCTCGTTTTCTGGAACGTCGATCTTGATAAAAAAGATATCTGTCTCTATTGAATGCGCAACCGTCATCCCTGTACCAGCGACAACTCGTTCCATAGTGGTCACGACTTGGTAAAGCTCATCTAGTGTTCCGTATTCAAAGAACGCCAAGTTCTCAATAACAAATTTCGAGTATTCGAGATGATTTGGTAGTTCCAGCTTTGTAGGCTCGAAATCGACGCTCATGGTCATGTTTCCCAAAAGCTTCTTTCGAACCTTACGACTTGTTTTAACAATCTCGTAGAGCGGTCTCATTTTCGACATGAATGGGTTCGCTGTAGCACCGGACCCATCTCCAATAACGTTACGTTGGTAAAGGAAGCAGGATTTCACACCATCCATGTAGCCTCTTTCGACAATGGTCTCGTGCTTCGAGTGTAGCGTTCGGTGTTCCCTAAATGAAATAGCTTGAATTGTAGGATTCGTCGAAGTTTCTAACGCAACCAATGCAGGCACACACTATAATCACCAGTTAGCACTCGGTCTATCAAGCTGGATGTTTTGAAGACAAACCTCCTTAGGATGTACCAATCCCTGCCTCAAGATACTCCCAATCACCTCTGTTGCTGTGAGTGCATACACATCCTGACTAGCCATTGAGATTTGAATGATATTCTTGAGGTATTTTTGCGCTAAACTGGTGCTTACGCCATCATTCTGGTTTGCATTAGCTAGCTGATCTAACCTCCCGTTTTCTTCGTTATTGCCGCCAGTGGCATCTTTTTCTTTGCCTGAAGCCTCCACGGCCCCGAATTCACTTCGTTTCTCCTCAGTTTGGAGGAAACCTTTGATTCCTAAAAGAACAAGGTTCATGAGATCCTTATCACCAACGTCAAAGACCTGATCAAATGCCTTCAGAATCTGCGGCTTTAGGAAGTGGACTGCATGAGTTTGGCAGACGTGGCATAAGCTTTCCAGCGCAGCTTTTCTGACAGAAGAATTCATCGATGGTTCACAGAAAGGGATGATAGTATCTGTAATCAAGCCCGAGACCGACGGGCCCTTCCACTGCGGAAAAGCATCCTTAAACATCTTCGTCTCATTCTCGAAGTTGCAGTTCTTCCCAAACAAACCAAGAATATGAAGTGTCCGGACCAATCGGTTCGCTTCTGCTTTTGATTCAATCGACTTTCCTTTCGACTTGAGTATATTTGTTAAACAGGAAATTGTCACTCGAATCAACCGCTCTGGGTTCTTCAACACCCCGTTGATAGTCCAAAGACAGGAAATTACTTCTTTCAATTCCTAAAATTCTATCCGTCAATGGCATTTTTCAAAAGTTATACGTTGATTTTGACCTACTGGTGAAGGCAATCGTGACAAGTTCTTCAGCAAGCTCTGTTGAACAGTTGCTAAAAATCCCACATGTAGGTTTGATAAGACCGGTAAGGCACATCTAAATATAACGATGACGGACCGGAAAACATGGAGATCGTCCTGTGCCGTTAAGTTCTCAATATAAGGCTGCAACATTATGAGCTGTTCGGGAGTGAATAATTTTGGATTTGCCCGAGCAAATACTGTCAAAGTTTGTAGCGTACTTTGTCTCTCGGCCTGTATTCATTTATACATCAGTGAAAATCCCCGATCAAGAAAGAAAATCAAGTAACCCACCTTATCAGAGTCGCCTTGCCGGTCAAGAAGATCATCACACATTGATCCAACCATTGTCTTACAAACCCTAAAGTTCATAGTACAGTTTTTCGTTTCTGAATGCAGCAGAGACTTGATAACATCATGTAGAACTGTCAACATGACCTCCTTCTGCACCACCTTAACAATGACTGAAACTCTTTCATTGACGATTAGTTTCATCTGTGGACTAATTTCTGATTGAACTTGCTGCGCAGTTTCCGTTTCCTCTTCTCCAATGTGGCCATAGAAGGGTGTTATCCAAATCTCCTCAAAGGTCTTCCTTGCCAATTCCTACACATAAAATAAGCGCATATTCTTAATAGTGACGATGTGACATACCGAAACACTTGTATCATTATCCTTAATTCTCTGCACTAATGCCTCTGCAATGGCAACCTTGACAACCTCTTTCTTACTTCTTAAGTATATATCTTTGAGAATTTTCATCGCCCTCTTTCTCACGCCGACTCCAGCATCAGATGCACGTTCAAGTATACTTTTATAGACTTGATCTTCAAGATCTGGCTGCAGCTGAATACATTTCCCGATGAGGTCGACGGCCGAGTCTCTGACCAAGGGAGACGGGTCCTTTAACCTTTTGATAATAAATGGAACGACTTGTGGCCGCTTCAAAATCCCTGGGTCCTTCTGTAAAAGTTGCAAAATAGCCTTCAAGCCCTTACTCCTAGTCGTGGCCTGATTATCATCAACTGATCGAAGCAACCGATTGAGGATATGTTCAAAGCTCATGCAGAAAGGCATATGTAAGACCGTTAGCACATATGCCTGCCTGATGGCCGTTTGAGATATCTTCTCCACATCACTAATAACGGATATCAGCTTTGTTCCTTCAAAGGAAGAGGATTGATTTACAAGTCATCATCGATCCAGCTCTTGTCCAACGTGATCCTTTTCAGATTTCCCGCCACCCTCACAAGCTCATCCCGCATTCCGTCATCATCCTCATCTTCGTCCACTACATCTCCAACCTTCTCAAAAAGGTTACAGATTCGTGCACTCCAGGCAGTTAAATAATATCCACAAGCACTCTGCAAGCTACCATCGGATGACATCATCTGTAACAGGTGTTCAAGTGCGTATCTGAATGGGCCTTCCCAGTCAATCAGTTCCTCTTCAATGGCAGTCGGTACATTGCCACCATTTGTACCGCCAATACTGCTCTCTAGGCACTTTTCAGTTAATCCAACGATGTGACCATCTGCAGAGTCACCCAGGCTTTCTCTATTGCGGTGACTCTCCCGGAGGTGAACGACGACATCGCAGATCGCGCTGCCCATAAGGCCTAGTAGGTCCAAGGCCATAGACTTGGCGGGTGCAGTTTGCTTATCCCCATCGACAATGGTACACATGCTTCCCAGGATGGACCGCAGTAGCAACTCTGCGCCTGGCCATTCCGGCGAGCCTAGAACAGCGATGAAATCTTCTGTAAAAATATCCATTAGAACTCTATAAGGCTGATCCCCTGTCTTGGTCGACTTCATCGCCCGCTGTACCAAGAAGTTAACGACATATGCTGCATTCTTCTGCGCAGAATCAAGCAATGGATTCGACATCATGTGTAGCCTGTCAACTGCGCTCATTCGATCTATTCCTTCAATTCCTTCTCCAGACTCTTGGATTTCCTCTTCATCTTTCTCTAGTATTACCTCGCCATCCTCATCTGTGACCAAGCCTTGTTTTCGTTTGCGTCCTTGATAGGTCCCACTCGTCTGTACAAGGCGCATAATCAGCGCACTTACCAGTTGGATATTCTTTCCTTCAACGAGTTTGAATTGGCGTGCGCTCTGCCGGTTAACAGGGAGCTTTTCCAGACTTGTAAGGATCTCATCAAAGATAAAAGTCCTCTGATCTGGATACCTTGCGAATATTTTTGCCAGTACGTCCATTGCTGCAACCCGGAACCTTTCAACCTTTTGAACACCAAACACTGAATCTTTCTCGTTTGATGCATTCTCAATAAAGATAACCGAGACTGCAATAAATTCCATTGTCGTGATAGTTCCTTCCGTTACCTCCTCCATCGCAAGCAGCTTCGATAGTAGTGCGAATACACTCGTAATCTCGTGTAATAGTCCTCCAAGGATTTTCTTGTGGGCCGCCGCTACTTTGAAAATTGCTAGCTTCTCGCCTGTTGAACGCATCTCAATCATGGGATTGACAGTTGTCTCAATGAGGTTTTTGAGCACTGTTAAAACTCCGGCTAATAGATCCTCGGAATATATCTGCTTTTCTTCTCTTCCACCTACCATGATGCGTAGCACTGTTTTAGCAGTTTTGAGCCCATTATCAATAATATTTACCCTTTCTAGCCATTCTTGGGTGGCCAGTTCGCTTTCCTCCTCCTTCACCATGACATCTGTGTTCTCCGCCAGTTTCAAAGAGCTTTCGCAGATCTTCTGTAGCCTCGTCAAATCATCCACAGGAATTTCCACAAACCGTGCAAAAGAAATGACCCTCTGTATAGCATTTTCGAGCTTGGTTTGTACTGCCGTCGATAAACATGGCGACTCACCACCCAATGTACTCGTCATCCACATTTTCGAGTTTTTATCCACCACACGGTCTGAGGTGTCGGGAGAAAGATTGTCTTCAGCCTCGAAGATAGAATTCATAAAACTCTGAAGCCCCTTCAATAAACTCTCCGCCTTTGCTCTCTGGTCCACACCAGAAGCCAATCGTTCTTCATCTTCGGCATCGGAATGAGAACGTTTGCGTTTTCTTGACTTTGATGTACTGGTTGTCCCTACAGGCTTTGGTTTGCGGACTTTTCTCTCAATTTCGGTATGTTTCACGTACTGTGAGCGGTCGAATGATGGTGGTGGTGGGGGTATTTTCACAAACTCGGCTCTTTGAGTTATTACAGGCGCTGTAGGAGATTGAATATAATCACCATTGACGGGCTCGGGAGGTTCACTCTTCTGGATAGGTCGTTCTATTTTCGGCAGTTGTATGTGATTTGGGGTCTGGACTTGCTGGTGGTAGTTTTGAGCAGAAGTAGACTGCTTTTGATGAAAGTTCTGTTGTATAGGGCTGGGTTTATGAAACCCATTGGATGGTACCGCAGTAGATGTACTACTGGGGGTTTGAGGTGTTGCCGCAGGAAGCCGGTTCTTATTCTTATAACTGTGTGGCGTTTGAAAATTCTGTGTCGGCGGGGTATAATTATTCTGGGGATAATTTGGATCATAATTCGGGGTATAGTTCGGTGCATGATTCTGGTCATGACTCGGCGGTTGTGTCTGAGTTTGTTGTGCCGGTTTCGGACCACCTATTGAGGATATTGGATCTAGCAGTTTGCCACCAAGTATTAGACAATTTTATGGCAGTGAAGAAGAAATCATGGACTTTTTTGGATTTCGATTCTTTCTAGAATGGAAATGATCCCCATGTTGGGAATGCCTACATCTGAAAGTCACATTGCTCTTATTCAACACCATTTCCCCGAACTTCCCAATCTTTCCATGTTTGAGAATACCCCCCTGCGCTCCCACCGATACTCTCGAAGACGACCATTCGTTCGCTCCCTTTCCGAGTGACTTGAAACGACTATAGCCCCACACAGCATCATCAGTAACCCACCTATCAACTCAATTGCTTCTATAGAAAAACTCACAATTCAGTCCCACCGCCAGATGTGGAAATATGAGAGCTTATATCCGACAAGTACTTCCGTACCACTTTTGATCCCGGATCATGACCTGCTTCCCTGTCAAGGTTGTCCAAGGTTTGGCAAATATGGCGGCGTTCTGGTTCGGATTGATAAATCGAGGATACTCCGGTGGATGTTAGTGCCGGGAGGGTTATTATTTCTTTTGTGATATTGACGTTAGTTTTTATTTTTCCTATTTTTCTTGTTTTCTCTTCCCCGAGGACTGCAAGAGGAAAAATATGGACGAATTACCAGCGGACAAAGGAACGACTGATGAGAGAGGCGTGTACTGAAGGGCATCATCAACATCGATGGGGGGTATCTGAGATCTGCCCTGTGCGTGAGGGAGATAGAAGTCGGGTGGTAGGCCGTTCATTGGGGTCCGTGATTCGTGAATTAAGGCCCGTCTCGAAAGTGCGGATCTATGGATATGTTTCGTGTAGTTTGACCTCACAAACGAGAACCGGGGTTGGGGTAGACAAGCACAGGAGGGTTTGTAGGTTTGAAGAGGTTTGTTTATCGATAAATCAGAACCTGAATATGTATTCTCATCCCTAGCTACTCGTACTGGTTCCTTCGGCGGCTGTGAGTTTGGATTGTCATAAACGCAGCCGTGACGACTCACTCAATGTTCGTCAAGAGGAGGCGGAAGTGGCGGGCAAGGTGGGGTGATCGAGGACGCGTAGAGGAGCCTTAGGTCACGTTCCCCGTAGAGGACGTGTTGACGCGAAGAAAAATCGGGAGGATATGGGGTTCTGTCTAGGCTGAGGAAGTCGCGATTCCTCTAGGAAGACGTGCAAACTTCCCGGGAGTGTAGCCGCATGCAAAGTGGCGCATAACCAAAGCGCGGGTCTAACGGGGGTGGAATGTTACACAAGCCAACTGGACCACAGCAAGGTACACACTAGACCACACATATCCATGCACAGGCGGAGAACTACGACAACAACGTCTTCGAAGAGGTGCTTTAGGCTATGCAAACCTCGGGTCATTGTGTCTTACAATTCAGAAACAATTTGTGTTCTATCTCATTGTTTCTTCGCCGAAGTCATCTGGCTGATTATGGTGCGGAAGGTACATCATGCATGAGATTGTAACGTTTATATCTCACGAGCAGGATGCAAACCTACATGTATGCATGTATCTTGTGTATTGAGATTTAATTCTTATATGTACTTGCTATATGCTATTTTTATGTGTAGCCGATCACTAGCGGTCAGCTACATGTACCTAGATGTATTTCAATCAAGAACAGACCGCAAGATTGGTCAAAAAAAGATATGTAAGCGCCGTATCAAGACATCCAAGCCCTATTGGCCTAACCAGCTGTTTTAAGACCCCTGTATCTACCTCTCGTTACGCCTTAGGGATCCGATCAATTTAATGTTGTTTTGCCCAAAAAGAGAAAGTAGCTTTCGATCATATTTCAAAAAGCTTATGCATACAGGCATTCCACAATACAAATACTGATATTTGATCTTTTCTATCTATATTGTCATTGAAGTCTTATCATGTTAGTTAAATGTAGGAGTTTGGCTTCTCGACGTGATAAGGGTATTCTCGGCAGCATTGGCTCCAGCACATCCGATAGTCAACGATCAAGTTTAGCACCACAAAAGTCCTCCTGTTACCGCCTCCCAGGGTAATCCCTCTTCTCGCTCCACAGCTTGCTCTTCACCACAACCAACCCAACACTCATGATCGCTATTGTCAAAGTACCATCCCGGCCATTATTTCAACCATTTAAAAGGGTCAACGTAACCTAGGGTGTCTCTTTTATCCAACACTATTATAATCCAGCTAGATCCAATCCAGGACTCCAAATAGGTCTTCTATCCCGCAGGAGAATACCGCAGGCCAAACCCCATGGGCTAGGTTCCCGACCACAGAGTTAAAGACTCTAGCCCTTTCAGAAGAGCGCCGCCCGTGGGGGTTTCTTGCTCTGGTCAGATTCTTCGCACGCACTTCAATAGAACCGACGTAAAGATACCAATGCTCTAACCGAACTGGAGCGAAAAGAAATGGGAACTAGGAAGATTGATTATACCTGGCCTGATCTCA
Source organism: Morchella eximia (assembly GCA_024713935.1). Taxonomy (NCBI): domain Eukaryota; kingdom Fungi; phylum Ascomycota; class Pezizomycetes; order Pezizales; family Morchellaceae; genus Morchella; species Morchella eximia. The sequence goes on from JAMGZG010000002.1 coordinate 972,162, forward strand.
TCCTTAGATATTTCACTCAGGAAAACCTTTATTATTTTAAGATAACCTTGATGCGCTTATTCCACGAACCGACTTGAATTCGCTATCGTCAAGACACCCCCTGAGCCAGCTGGGAGGGTCATAATATGGTCTCATAAAGGTCTATTGGAGGCCTCATCAGAAGGATATTCTCGGGGTCGCTCTCCACCGCCTTTTCCCAGAAGAAATTTCAAGTCACCGGGCAGGGGTTATATTCGATAGTCGCCCACACGAAGGTTATGTGCTTTGTCGATAGCAAAAGCGAACTGGTCTCTCAAGGGCTAAATTGATGCGTTTTGCTACGCGAGGGTTTGAATACTCTCACGATAGTGGGGTTAGTTGCCACCTAGGATTGGTTAGCTGGTACATGATGTCGTTGGAGCAACCAATGAGACAAGGTCTTGGCATATACTTTATATTTATGCCAAGACACATTCGGAGACACTACATAATACATGTACCTTACACCTTCTGGATCGTCAGCTTGGGAATTAGTAAAAGAGTTGCCGATCTACAGCATGGGTGATGATCAAACCGAATAAAGGCATTATTGTAGCTTTCGCCTGGCGGATCGGAGTTCCGAACAATATCTAACGGCACCTCTTAACACCCTAGAAATCATATTAATAAAGAGAAAGCTTATGTGATCGCTAACTGACAGTCACATGAAAGCTCTCGGGCTACAGTGGATAATTTGGAACAACCTTTACCAACACGAACGCTGACTACAGCCTTATTCCCTTTTAGGTAAAAATACAAATGCTCGCACAGAGAGAAGATAACAAATGCAATGAAACGACAAATGTTTGGGTATGCGAATTTCTCACTCATACTCATTCCCAGCGAATCAGCGATGTTCTCCCTTCGAAGAGATGGCCCATACTCTGGTGATACCACGGAGACGATGAGTCCAGCGCGAGCCCCAGAAAAACGAGATGATGGCGGTGTTGGGGCGTGGTGTAAAAACGAGAAGGAGCCGGTATTTTGTACCCTTTGCAGCACAAGCTGCAAGAGAATCATTTTATCCCCAGGTAATTGGGGGCTCTGTGTAAGAGGAAACTGCAATGAGTTTCCCTACGAGGTTCAAGGAATGCTTGCTGATATCCCTTGGATTACCTTAAACGAACGATACGTCAATATTTATATATAATGCTAAGGAAGAGAAAATATTAACTTATTACCTAGTCAAATACAAAGAGAACTAGAATTTTCATATATCCTCTTGAGGTAACTCTCATGTATAAGTGCCCACGGGCTGGAAACTATCGACAGCCAGTGGAGAAAGCCTTCAAGTGGTTAGGTGCCAAAGACACAGAAGAGAAGGATATTCGCGAGATGTAGTAAAGGAGAACTGTGAAGGATCTTATTTTGGCGAATTCCACAGAATTGAATCGGCTCTTGTTCGCTGTTGCCGGCCGCACAATGTGATGAGCAGAAAATGATAACCGGAGACCACGATTTAGCGAGCTACAAGTTTGAATTGGTGGTCGATGGAAGCTGCGATCTTTGAGAAGTTTTGGCAGTTTCAGGGAAGAGACCAGCTCCCAGATTAATATAAAATTCTGACTCCAACTAGTTAGCTACATCCTCTAAATAAAAATGGACACGCCAAGTTGCTTAGTTCGGGAGAGATGCATACCTGCAGCTTGACGCAGAGTTGCTAGACAGCTCTGGACTTAATTTTGAAAGTATTGTTACCTATTGATATATCAGCACAAGACTCTACAAGATATTTGAAGAGATAACTCACTAATAAAGTTTTGATTTTAATTAATGAGTTAAACAAAAGAGGGGGAAGTTTTTATTTTCCTCCATGGCACAAAAAGCCCAAGGCAGGGGCCTCCATTCACCCCGAGGAATTGGTACGTGTAATAAAACAGCCTGCAAGAGGCCAGAGAGAATTTATCTCCTTTCTCGTCGGGTGCAGCAGCCTCTGATGTAGCCCGGTTAGTAAATGAAATCAAACTTTTGTTTACACCACATGCCATGAAGCTTTTAGCCACGCCAACCTATAAAGGTCAAGAGAGTAATCGTCTCTTGTCTAATACCTCACCGCAGGTCGTCGTTCTCTCAAGGGCGGGAGGATAAATTTCAAGTATTGCAGAGGCAATAGGAGAAAGGAGAGGAATATCCAGAATCATATCCTAGGCCTCTGGATCATCGAAACTTGTATTGCAAAAGCTGCTCGAAGGTTAGTAAAGTCAGCTGGTCCAGCTGGATGGATTTTATCAAGATCAAATCACTTGCTAGTTCATTGATTGATTTCTGTGGTAAACTGACTGGGCTATCATACCTTGAAGCTTCGGCCACCCCAACATACCAAAAATCAAGTGAGTAATCGTCTTCTGTCGGGCAGATTGACTTTCCTCTATAGAAAAATAGACCATACCTCATTTTTAGGTACTATCAAAAAAAACAAAAGAAGATGATGAAGTCAAAAGGAAAGATGGGGAGTATGTGGATATATAAATGTAGTACTTTGAACAAGGGTCCGTGCACCCTGTCAGACAGCGGTACTGTGTTCACTTATCACATGTAATAATTATTTAAGCTTTTTAAGTGCTACATAATATTTCGATTGACCTGTATATTCATCATGAACTGCTCGGATAACTATAAAAACCAAGATGCTCAACCGTTTAGTTATATATATGCGAGCTTCAATAGAGACTCAACGGATACAACAGAGACCACGGGAAGGGACAAGACAAAGAATTGAGCCTAACTAGAATTGTACCTCTTATCTCCCCGCTCGTCTACAAGGCTTAATGGTAAGAGCATAAAGAAAGCCTAACTGTGATGAGAGAGACTCGAAGATAGAAAATTTTCTTATTTTAATATTTTATGATCTAGCGCTATTTAGTCAAGAGTTTTAATACCTCGCTGTTATTCCCATTCAAATAAATGGGTTTTGATTAGGTAGGCCTCTGAGTTGCCGTTAGGTTTAAGAGCGCTGAAATCTCGTGGGGGAGAAAGCTACTACCAATTAGGACTAGCGTCATATATACTCGAGTGAGGACCCATGAAGCGATCAGCTCTCGGGTGATACAGGCAAGTCCAGTACGTCGCCGAGCTGGAGATACACGTGTCCATTCCCTTCCACTACGGGAAAAAGGATTGATGTTGTGCGTATCGCTTTTGGAATTCAGCCGAAGGGAATCATTTCGCGGAAGTACTAAGTCGGAGGGGAATTGTTTTGAGACTTGCTATTATTCTGATGGCACCATGCTGGGGGTAACCCGAGTTCAGGCCTAATCTTTACATTTCCATACAATAGGATCACTAGCTGCGGGTTACTTTGCTGTACGTCATGGTAGATTGTCTTAGCCAGGTTAGGTTTTCCTAAGTACATACAGTACAATCTCCTTATAAGGGTACAAAAGTGGCGCGAAGTCGTACCCTTACAGGATGTATACCCTAATAGAAGGAGTAAATTTGTACCCACGAAGCCTATTGGGCACCCTAAGCACCTACCCATATAAGGCGAATACCATTATAACTTGAACCCTTATAAGGAGATTGTACTGTAGCTCCTTTTACCATCGGCTCTCCCTGTTAAGTATTACTTCCGGGCTACTGATCGTTGTGTGGGTGAGTGTAGTCTAGTGGTAGACAGCTCATCTTGTTATAATGAGTGGGTTGAGCCCTATGACAATCAGTAGGTTATGGATTCAATTCTGGGGACGTGGGAGTGTTGCAGTGGCATGGGGTGTATATTATATATCGGGAAATGGAGCCTAATATACTGGAAGTTGACCCCAACAGGTCCTTTCGCGATTTGAACCTATAGCCTCGGGAGGATGTATGGTCACAGCATCACCTTTTGTAAGTTTTTATTTAAAATTTATTGCCAGCTTGATTATCTCAGCTTCTCGCTCATAATTTGGCCTTCCTCTTTCCCCCATGGTCAGGGTCGGATGTAGAATTGGGCGGGTTTGGCGAAACCTTTTCAGACCATATTCTTTTATACATATAGTTTAGTAGATAATGCGAACTCACAAACCTGTCTCCCTATGCCACAAAGCCATAGCCTGGCGCTTAGGCACTCACCGCCCTGCTCGACCTGCTCGACCCAAGCATTAGTCTATGCCCGTCTAAACAAGCTCACAACCCTTAGATCCAAACCCAAAACACAACACAATCCTTCGTTTGTGTCCGGTTTTTACAGTGGTGGTGGAACTGAGCTGTGCTATGTGCTATCTACTATAATATAAAAGAATATGTAGGGTAAAAGCTTTCGGGAAACTCTAACCCCAGAACCAGCGCCCTCGCCATTGAACGGGGTGAAACTACAAGAAAGGGGGGAAATGGCACCAAGGGTGAAGAGAACCTAAGGGAGCCGGTAGGCTCGGGAGGACATAGGCTCAATAATTCTTGGAAAGGACCCGGGTGGTAACCCCCGGCGGGCCCCCTAGTCACCAACCCACCGAGTTGAGCAGGAAGCTGCTAAGGTTGATTCTGGTCTTTGCCGAAACGGTGCGCGTGGCCTAGTCCCGGAACGTAGCGGAGGCTTGCATACTCTGGACAATGATGATGTTATCCCCTCATTCTGGCTTATGGAGTATCGCACATGCAAGTTCTATCTCTATATCATGTCTAGAATTTAGTTGACCCTAACAACCAACGTCTCTTCAATGGTATATAGTGTCAACTTGGCGACAGCCGAAATCTAGCAGGTGGAGGGGGTATCGAAGGTTGAGTTTGCGTCACGAGCCGGCCAGGTTACATGCATGTCCGTGCAGTACTTCAGAGCTCAGTTATTAAACTGCTATCAAGAACCCAAACCCTCTGAATATCGGGTTTGGCACAAAAGATCTATGTAATCTAATCTTGTTTTTTGCACAGGATTAGGTTTTGGATGGGATCACAATATCATGCGCAGAACTAATTCCTGACTTGTCTTTCTACCACTGTAGACTTACCGGCTAGAAAGATTGCACAATTGTTTAGATTGTAGAGACAATTGGCTCTACAGTTCAGGAAGGATCTCCACAAACTTCGATTTAAGCGAGTGATTTCCCGTGATCGAGTAGTTGTTCCTCATCTAAAAAGGGCACTCAGTATTGCATGACAACATTTCAATTTTTCACGTTGCCAGACTAGTTCCCCGTAATTCCATACCAACATTACAGAGGTAGAGGCCGTACCATAAATGTAAGAGGCGGGCACAAAACAGAGAAGTACCGTCTCCGAGTAATAAGCAGATAAAGCACAAAATCCGACCAAACACAAAAAGAAAAAAGGAAAAACAAGGGGGGTTAATTTCAACTTTGAAGAGAAGGTGCCTGCATTAAAAAGTAACAAAAAGTAAATAATGCAAAGTAACAATGAAAGCCCTTAAAAAACTAAAATAGCGAGGAACGAGAACAGTGAGAAAGGAGTACCAGTAAGTATAAGACAAGTCACAAAATTCCAAATATAGCAGCAAGGTGGGATAGAGACAGAGAAGGAAAGCGAGAATATAAACTATCCATCCGTCCGTCTATACCCAAGGGAATAAAGCACACAGAAGTCAAAGCATATGGTAACAAAACCAGCACCAAACCCAAACCAGATCAAATCAAACCAAATCAGCAAGACAAACAAAGCATTCAGAAAGTATGTTTACATGGTAACAAGACATGACTACAGGGCAGGGATGGAAATAGTGGAAAGGTGAGAGGATCACGACGCCTTGGGAGCCGAAGAAAGCTTGAGTACTGACACGAGCATCGCAGGAAACAAAAACAAGAAAGAACGGAAGAAAGGAAGACGATGTTAATGCATCCCCCAATATGAAAAATAAAGGCCCAGGAGAGAGAGCCTAGTAAATTCGTAATACCGGTCACATTGTTCCATAGAATTCGACATTAGAGACCTGGTCCATAGGGCTGTCAGCGAATCTGGCGGTGGATAGATTCAGCAGAAAATCGCGCATTACCGGGCCCGTGAGGATGGGGAGGATTCTTGGCTCCATCGTGAGGGAAACCAAAAGGTGGACCGTGAAGCCCCATTGGGGGACCATGGGGTGGTTCATGGTGAGGGTGATGGAACGGCATATGGTACCCTGGAGGTGGCGGCCCGTTCATCTGTGGAGGAGGAGGTCCATTCATACCAAAGAACGGGGGAGGCGGGCCGAAATTTGGTGGTATGTTTGGCATTGGGCCAAGTTGAAACGGCATTGGAGGCCCATTAACGCCCAGAGGCGGCCCAAGGAAAGGTGGAGGTGGGGGAGGACCTTGATGATGCTGGTTCCTTGCGAGTCCTGGAGGTGGGGCCACTTGCCTAAGCGATTGGGGGAGTTGCGGCTGCGACATCTGTTGAGGAGGATTCCAGCCGGCCGGAGGGCCATGTTGCTCCATGAGTGGAGGCCCCCTAGGATAGATGGGACTGGCGTCACGTCTTCTAAAATCGGTGATCGCAGGGTCATCAAAAACGGGCGAAAGGGGGTTATTCTTTGCTCTATGATAATTATGGGGGCTCGTTGAGATTGGAGGCGGCGGAGGCATCTGAGACGGCCCTCCATAGTGCTGGTGCAGCGGAGAGATTGATGGAGGGAGCTGTGCCTGATGTTGTTGTTGCTGCTGCTGCAGCAGTTGTTGTTGCTGTTGTTGCTGTTGATGCTGTTGCTGCTGTTGTTGCTGCTGCTGTTGCTGTTGCTGATGCTGCTGCTGCTGCTGTTGCTGATGCTGCTGCTGCTGCTGCTGCTGTGACTGATGCGACTGATGCATAAGGCGCATGAGGAAGTCTGTATTAGGGTCATTTCGAAGCCCAGGATTTCCTTGATTCTGCTGATGTGTTGGAGCAGGAGGGGGAGACATAAGGCTTGGCGTGATAGGAGATATGCTACGTTGCATGGGGCGTTGGATTTGCGGAGTTGGTACAGGGGCTTGTACGGCTATCGGGGTTGTATTATCTCCGATATTGACGCCGTTGAGTATCTTCAGGATACGCTGGAAGCCTTCTTTGTCTTCGGGGGTAGATCCATTTGCGGGAGTATTCAATTTTGGAGAAGGCTTGCGGGCTTCAACTACCGGAGGCGCAGCAACCTCGTCCTGTGGGGCAAAAATTGCAGCAAAACGAGATTTCACTGGATTCTTGGGCTCCTGCCTGATAGGGTTCATTATATCCTGCTCAGCGCTTTTAGTAGCAGGAGTGCTCCAGAATCCGAAGAATCTGTCCACGTTATTTTCTACTACCGCCGGGGCGGTTTGCGGTTCTACTTATTGTATTAGTTTCTAATAGATGTCTCTCTGCATGATTACTTTCTGATATACCTTCAATAACTGCACTTTCGTGCTCCTTTGTAGGCCTAGCTTCGACTTCTTCTTTTAGAGGTGGTGTTTGATGGTTCTCTTCGGCAGGCAAGTCTGCCTTCTTTTTCTCTTCAGGTGGTGCATTACCTGCCTTCATTCTCTCCTTCCAGCGTTGAAATTCCTCCATCGAATGTGCCTGTTTAGAATCCCCTGTCCTATCTTCATTACTTGGCCCAGAATCCATCCATTCAGGGTCCTTCTCAGCCCTACTATTGTTGTAACGGTGACTATCACGGTGACTGTCACGATGATGATCGCGGTCACGGTCACGATAGTGATCCCTGTCTCCCCCACGATTGTCATCTAGCAACCAGCTAGATTCATCCCTTTTCAGCTTTGGCCGGTGTTCACGATCTCGATCTCTACCAAAGTTATCGTATTTTGGCGGACGGTCCTTATCCCACGGAGTTTCCCGCTTCTCTCTCTCGACACCCCTACGGAAACGGTCACCGTCCTCGGCACCAAAACTCTTGCGCGGTTGGCGTGAAACATTTGTCCAGCCGCCACTCCCTCGCTCCCCGCTACCTTCAGCATCGTCTCTAAATCGCTTGATGTGGTTGGGACCCCGCATATCGACACGATCTCCGCCGCGATCCTTGTCCCCTCTGTCCTTGTCGCCCGAGCGAACCCCCCTTTCAATCTTGAATCGTTCAAAATGAGGGCTTTCCCCGCGTTCTTCCGCAAATACTGGAGATGCTATTGAGGTGGCATGAAGTCCATCTTGATCAAACTTGCCAGATATTGCTCGAGCCGAGGATGATGACGCAAACGACATCATTTTCGGAGGCCCAAGGATCATGTCTTCTGGAACTATAAGATATCAGCAAAATAAACAAAAATAGATAGCAACTTCATATGAGAGGCATACTTGACGATCGTGACACGTGCCGAGATTCGAACATAGATGGCCGGCGTGTTGCCGAAATACTAAGTTACCACAATTCAGTTTAGTTTCAACATATGGCTAAGCACCAGAGCGAAAGCAACAATACCCTTTGACAGAATCGTCGTGGTTAGTACTGTTAGCAAGAACATCGCCATCTGTGCGTGTGCGTGTGGTTTGGGGTCGAACTGCGGGGGCAGGCCTGTGAAGCTAGTTAGCACCACGACTCTAGATACAACAAGAGATGGCAAACAAAAAAAAAGGAGACAAAGCTTACCCCATCCATTCTTCAATTGGCGGTAATCCATCGGGTTTCTTTACGAGTGGCGAGTGCTGTAGTGATTTAAGCTCCTCTATCTCATACCGCCGTCGCACTGGAGGTTCCATGACGGGGGGAGTGGAGAGAATTGCTGGAAGCGGCGGAGATGGGTTTAGATGACTGGGATCTACTGAACGGTGCTTGAATGACTGTATAGCTGAGATAAGGGGGATATATTATCAGGAGGAAGCTGTATTTGAAGGACTATCTGATGAGAGCTGAGGGAGAGTTGTTGAGAGAGAGAGGGAGAGGCGACTGTTGGTGGTGGGGGTTGGCCTGTTGTTCCACACCACGGGGAACGACCGGCCCTGTGGCTGTGCCAGTCACGACAACGACATTCCACGCCCTGCCACACTATCACCCGCATCTGCAACATGCACCAGCTGCATCTTCACTATCGAGACCAATTATCAGATCTCATAAGGTGGTTGCTGAGTATACTTTCCTTATTTCATAATTGCAATTGTCCTATCATAACGTTGAGTAAAGAAGACTTACTCAAGATATCTCGTCCAGCCACGATGTGACATATCATGGGACAACCTTAAGGAATCGAAGGATATCTACATACATAACCTGGATTCTATTCCTTATGATTACAACTCAGGGCTTCTAGCTCTTTTATTCGCTCCCGACTTTTTTTTTTTTTTTTTTAGAAGAAGTGCTTCTAGCAGCTTCCAATATCCAAGGCCCCATTACATGTAGTTTCACCTATCACTGTCCTAAGAACCACTCTTTCCATATAAGACCCCTAACCCAGAAGATGACACCAGAGGCCTCCGGAGAATGCGAGAAGCAGGTTAGTAAAGATGACACGGTAACTACTCTAAACTAGGGGACAAAGGTTTCAATAAAAAAAAAAACAGAAACCTGGCTATATAATAACTTTATTATCCTATAAACCCTGTTTTATCAGTATTTTTTATTATGCTTGCCTTGGATTCACAATTACTACAAAACCACAGATCCTACAAATCCCATTAAAGCGTTTCAGCCAAGCCTTTAATATATGGTAGGGCTAGGGCAAACTAATATGGCTAGCTTTTGCGAATATCTAATCAGCTATGCAAAAAGATCCCTTCCTCGATCAACCACCGCGACAAACCATGGCACTCTGCGGAATCTGCAACGAGGCTCCCTCGAAATATAAATGCCCATCCTGCGAGATTCCCTAGTACGCGGCCCGATCCCACAATGTCTCCTCGCCTTCACCGGTCCAAAAAACTAATTTCCCGATTCCAGTTGCTCCCTCGTCTGCTACAAGCCACATAAAGTCCAACACGAGAAGGCCAAACTTGCCGAACCTACGTCTGCGGCGCCAAAGGCCGCTGAGAAAGCTCAAAATGACGAACCAGAGACGGCCCCAAAACCTGCAGAGACAGACAAATTTGCCTCACTACTCTCATCGCCCGAAGTCCAGCAAATGCTAGCGTCCCCGAGCCTTCGCCAACATCTCCTCAGCGTCCATAAAGCAACTCTCGAACCACCACCTCAGAGCTTTATCCCACGCGGAAGAGGAGGCAGGGGACGAGGCCGCGGTGGCAGAGGAGGGTTCGAACAAACCCGGCGCCCCTGGAACGAGGAGAGGGCAGTTAAGGCGGGCGCAGGAGAGTTGAAACGGTTGAGGGAGGATAACACCGAAGTCGACGAGTTTGTGAACTTGGTCATTGGGATAGTTGACCCGGTAAAAGATGAAGAGTGATACTAATAATAATATTTGGGATGGACATAAAAGTTTTGTGTTTTTCGGAGGACTTCGATAACGGCTTCTTTCATCTATCACCGATGCCGACCGACCCTGGCTTGCCTACATTTGGGCACTCTGCCTACACATTCACACTGCCGAACTCCCGGATTTGTTTCCAGCTAGGTCTCATTTAATCAGTATTACCCAATGCAATTTGGGGGCCACCGGAAAAAAAAAAACAGGATTCGGGAAATGCGGAGAAACTGGAAGGATAAATAATGAACAATGATCGTAACTTTGTTGATATCATCATCAATCGCCGTCAGATGATAGCGTGCCCAAGAGAATACATGTGTAAAAGGGCTTTTGGTATCTTGGTGATTGTGCTTGGTGTTTCCTTATCGACCGGCGTACAAACCCCCCTCCCCCCTCTCTCCCCTCACATCTCAAGGAAAAACTGTCCCCATGATGCCAAAAAGTAAAAACAATGATCAGATCATAACGTGGGAGGAAGCATGCCCATGCTATCTTCCACGCCAGGCCCAGTATCACATCACTTAAGCTTATCACCCCAAAAACCAAACCAAACCAAACCAAACCATCGCATGCTGTTGCTGCAGTACGCAACTACCCCCCGGTAAGTTCCATAACAGGATTAATCCGTGAGATTGAAGCAGGGGCTCAACGCATGGCACACGTCTTTCTGTTTGTTTATTGGTTTGTTTACCCTGGGTTTCGCATAGCGATATCTGTGCCCTACATAATATACACGGAAAAGTACCTACATAAAGGAGATAGAGTGTAGGTACTACATGTAGAGTACCTACACATGCTACTAAAGTGCCTACAGCCAGGCACTATAATTCTCCCCCCATCAGTGCCACAGCATAAGCAGGCAAGCCAAGCTGGTGCTGCAGAAAGTGGAGAAGAGCATGTCCTCACTCCCGCCCCCGCTACCACTTGCTACATGCATAAAAACGCATGCCTCGCGCGCATCCCCCCACAAAATAGGGTCGCATCTTTTTTTTAACCTTTGGAATTCGCTCTTCAGATGTCTAACCCATCCAACTAAAAATTCCATCCTCTGCGCACCACAGGACGATAACGAAAAAACGCAATGGACACAAAGAGGGGAACCCAAGGGGGGTATAGTAGCCATACGAGAACATGAGGGTATGTAGAAACGGAACTACTTTTGCACATAATGCAAGGAAAAATAGTAACTGAACGAGTAGAGTGGGTGCGAGAGTAAAGAGAGAGCAAAAAAGAATTGATAAAGTAACCCCACTAGCTAGAACCGTACGTACCGCAATTAACCTTAGTTACCAAGACAAGAAAAGAAAAAAATAAACTCCTTGTACAAAGAAAAAAGAATAAAAACATGGCAAAAAAACATATGGAAAATTGAAAAAGAAAAAAAAAGGAAGCGATATATATGCACAATTCCCCGCCCTCCCTTGCCTTTCCCAACCCCGACTACTGCAACTACTGCTCTCCCCATAAAACAACAATGACGCCGGATAGATATCGATACCAGGCCCCAGACAAGATAGGACAAAAGAAAGCGAATGAGAGAAATAGGGAGGGAGATGTAAAGAGCGAGCGAGCGTCCAGGTCCCCATAGTTGTCCGAGCAGATATGAAAACAAATAAGCTATGGATCATGCGCTTTTCGCATATCCTTTCCTAGCCCCGGCCCCTACAATATGACACACCTACATGAGGGTGAGCTGCTGCTATTGCCATTCTCCCTATTGTGTCCGAATCCCTTTGCGCTCCGTTGCGTCATTTCATCGTCGCCAACCTCTGGCGGGCGGACGGTCATATGTACGACATTCGGGGTGTTTTGGTTGAGTCTGCAGTCTATAGCTTCAGTCAGCACACGAGCGGCGACGGGGGGGATCAGAGGGGAAGAAGTTGCTTAAAACGAAGCTCTATATGGGGAAGAATTAGGATGTACCTTTGAGAGGATGTTTGTCTTCCAACATACGGCCGAAATGTATAAGCCTTATGAACATGGCACTAGCTGGTCTTTGATCCCATTCTGCACACAATTAGCTTCCTGTAATAGGGGCGGATGAGAGAGGAAGAAAGTATCGAAGGAGGTCGGTTAATTATTTACCTTCTTTCCAATCCTTCCATATACACTCCTTCAGTTGCCATACGCTCATCTCGAACGGATCCTTAAGAGCCTCTTTTCCAGTCTTGACCGAGTGCCGCGTGAGATACGCCTCGTCCATCACGAATTGATGGCGCACGCCCGAGATTAGCAGTAATGTGATTGACAGTGGCGCCACTGTCGGCTCTATGGGCGATGATGCTGTCTTCATATCTTTCAATGGTGTGTAGACAACAGCAGCGGCGGCGGCGGTGTCTGTGGGAGCTATTGTAGCAGTGGTAGCAGGTTGGTGGGAGGCAACGGAGGATGGTGGAGGAGGTTGAGTTGGTGCGACGGCCGGGTTAGCTGCCAGTGCTTCTGCTGCTACAGTTGCATCTGCTGTTGTTACAGGATTCCCTTCCACAGCCGTTGTCTCAGTTGGCGCATGGCTAGACCGCGAAGCTTGTTGTGATTCGGGGGCTGTCGCTGTGGTGTCTTCGGCCGGTATCTCGGATGCTATTATTGGGGACGCCGCATCTTCTTGCAGGTTTGCGTGGGATGGACCCAGGGTGGGGGAGTTTGCAGACATTATTACTTTCTTATTTGTGTATTTATTGTTGGGGATGGGAGTGTGGTAGACGTTGTAACTCAGTAGGCTTGACGTAGTTTAGTGTCGATAGATAATTGTGGTATGGTGGTATGTATGTGTATGTGTATGTGCGTGGTATTTCTTTGGAGAACGGTGTCAGTGTAGGTGGTGGTGTGTGGTAGGTCAAGATAGTTTTAGGTGTAAGGTTAGCTGGTTCTGGTTGCGAGTGAATGAGTATAATAGGTGTCAAGCTGGTACGATGTAGACAAGGTAGGTTGTTAGGCAGCGAGAGATGATAGTGGGCCGTTTTTCGTGTTTTCGGAACGGGTAGGCCTCTTTCTCTGATCCTTCCTGTTCGTCTTCCTTCTTTCCCTCCGTTTTCTTCCTCTCCCTCTCTCCTCTTTCCTATTAGTTGAAAAGGAAGAGAACCGGAAGAACGAGTGAGTGGGCAGGTATGTAAGGAGTAGTACACAACAACGACAGATGCGACGATGGCAGCTTTCCCTTCCGTCCTTTCTTTCTTTCTTTGGATATCCCTATCCCTATGCGCACGTCGATGGACAACAAGAAGAAAAGTAAGAAAGAAAGAAGTTACAACAAGAAAAAGAAATTATAAACACACGCGAATTCGCGAAATCTATTGGGCAGTTGACCTGGAACTGAAGACCCAGAAATCACAAAAGTTTGCAGAGTTAAAGAGGAAAAAGGGACGGGGGGTAAAAAAAAAAAAGGGAAAAGGGAACAAAACAAAATGGCGCCGACGAAACAGAACGAAACGAAACAGAGAAGGGTCTCTCTTGGATATATGCGGAAGAATCAAAGTCACACAATAAATAAGCCGCCTCTCCCAGTTAGGTGTATGATATTCCAAAGAGACGTGTTGAAGGGGAAGGGGTGCGAAAATCGAGTATGTAGGTGGCGGGTGGAGCTAGGTAGGCCGATGATATCTCGGTAACGAAAGGGGGATAGAAGCGGGAGCGTTGGAGGTGAGGTAGGGCGGGGGACGAAGCTGGCTGGCTGATAGGTACTCAAGGTGTGTAAGGTGAGAATGAGTGAGCGCGAGGCTTGGATGAAATGAAGTAATGCCCAGAGGGTTGGTTGTCTTGCTTGTCTTCAAGGGCCGGCGGACCTTTCCTTCTGCCTCTTTTTTTTTTCTGTGGAGCTGGCTGGCAACAAAAAAAAGAAAGAGGGAACAATGGACGCTCTAGTACCTGCTCTAGGTACTGACTGTACCCTAGGTAAAATGCACGGGAAAGTCGTGTGATTGCCGCAGATGCTGGGGGGGGTGGTGGAGGATCATAAAAACTGCATGTCAGGGAGGCGATACCTATTTCCCTAACTATCGGCAGGGAGGCGCCTGTCTGTTTGTTCAATTGTCTCTCTATGTCCGCCTGTCTGTAGACTCTATTCAAACGCGGTGACGGCGATATATTAACACCGCAATTCTCTCTTAGGGCATCAATAACAAAACTGCTGCAAATCATAAAAAACAGGGTGTTTGTCGATCCTGCGAGAGTAGATGACCAATGCTTCCTGTGCAGTACCTAGCTCGAGTACATGATGCCTCTTCTGGTCCGACTCCGTGCTGTTTCTCCGAGACCTGGGCAGAAAACACGCCAACCCGCCTCCACGGAAACCCCCCCTCTTTGGACGTAGGTAGGGGACGCAACATAGGATCTATGAGGGGAGGGAGAGGGGGGGGGGGGTACAATTACAAACAAAAACAAATCTCCCCGCCTACCCCGAGCAATGGTCCAGACCAACGAAAAATAAGCATAAACCTCGAGTTCTGGATTGACACCCGTCAATGTCATGTCTCTGCAACTCAACTGCATGTACTCCCCCTCCCCGATAAATTGCATTGATGTGATAGAGATCCGGATCCACCAGATCAATCGTGGCAGTGCACCCGGACCGTACTACACTGATCTTCCTCCTCCCTAGACCACAAGCGAAGCTTTTCTTTAATTTTTTATTTACCCCCCCCTCTCTCCCCTTAATTCACCTTCCTCTTTGCTTTTCAGCTGCAAAGTATCTTCTTTTTTTTTTTTGCCTGTGATAGAGTGCCCCCGAAGGAGCGCACGGGTTTCAATGAGGTCCAATTCAATTCCGATTCCCGAGAGTACCCTGGCTATTTCTCTCTCTCTTAGCTTCCAAGCAATGCTGAGACACTGCTTATGGAGGGGGAAATTGAGTTTAACCAGCAGGCCGGGATTTCCTATATATACATATATTAAGCACCCACGTAGTACTTGTATCTTTTTGGATGGTGTAGGTAACCTTTTAGGCAAGATGATTATTTGCGTTGCATGCTGTCCATGCATGGAATATCACTCGGTTATCCTGCATGTACGGAGGGAGATCTCATGATTACCGTGCCGGTACACACTGACACCTCACAAAATATTCCGAACCTATCCTCTGGCCGGGAATGAAAGCCACGTTCGCGGTAGGCCCCGACCGAATAATTAGCCGCTTGGCTGTTGTCATTAGCGCTTATGGCCCCAAACCACGATTCAATCAAGTAAGGGTTTTTTTTTTCGATGGATATGGCGCTAGCGCTCTTCAAAGCCCATTCGAGGCCTTTGTGATTTTACAAATTTAGCGTAGCCTGGAGAATTCCTTGGAGAGGTTGATTGGCGACTGCACAATATAGCCGTTGATTCTGGAGACCAATGACCAAAGCACCGTTTATACGGATGGAGCCAAAATAAATATTGCCCACTCAGGATTAAAAAGTGCGCAGCGAAAATCAAGTCCCAGTATCAAAACCACGAGACTAAGGTGCTTCGTCTTAGGCCATGTGTCGGGATATCTTCTCTCAAACAGTCGATCTCAATGTACCCCTCGCACACCTTTCCCACCAATGTTTTAATTGCATCTCAGCCTTGGACTCCATAGATGACTGCGATTCTTTCTCGAAATCAAACCGCTTGGCAACCGCCGAACCCAGATTCCCGAGCTCGAGCTGTTTCTCCCTGGCCATTGAAACACATCCCACGGTACCTGCATGGATATAGAGTTAGCCCTATAGATGCCCAATAGTTTCCCCCAAACTACTGGAGGGGATGACACTTGACTTTTTCCTCTCTCTTCTTGGGAGTTCTGTGAAGGTACTCCGTTTCCCGGCTGAGCGAGATCCCTACTGACCGAGATCTAGACTTGGGGTAAACACTAGCCACGAGTCTGCATCCAAGAAACGTTTGTACTTTCTTACCAGCCAACGAACCCGAAAATGCAGTTGCTCGATCGGGGGGGGGGGGGCAAGGATAAATTTGTATGGGGTGACGCCGTTCTCTCATACAAACAATCCCTGTTTCCGTCACTTGCATTTTCTAATTCTTTTTGCTGGTAAGTAAATCTCGACCAGTAGGGTTATCTCGCCGAGCAAAGGGAAACGGAGTAATTGGTAGCCAACAATTCATCCCACACACAGATATAGACGGAGCCAAACAATCACCCCGCTGCAAAAGGAAAAGAAATCATTACAACTAGAGGTAAGCTTACTCGAAATCTTTCAACCCCCAGTACAGGATGGAAAACCACCTAATTAGAGATTAACGTGAAACAGTCCATCTCATAGGATAGAATGTTTGATAATCCCACATTACTAGGGAACCCTCTGGAAACCATCAGACCCTAAATCCAAAATCCAACATCGAATCCCGGGGGGGGTACGTGGTAACTTACTTGTCATTCCACCCCATCCAATCATTATTTGCCCAACGGTGATTCCTAAAGTGGACAGTGCCTACTAACTACCAGCAGAAGATTCGCTGCTGTTGGTGGATGTGGGGCTGTCTTGAAATCTTACCAGCGTACCTCTTTTTGGTATAGGCTTTTTTTTTTTTCATATTTCGATGAATAGATGGAAGGTTGGATGGATGGATTAAATAGATGGCAGGTGGATGGATGGAGGGGTGGGTGACGGTTGAGAGAGAAGACTAAGAGAAAAGGTGTACTTTCAACCCGTCCCGTCCCGTCACCCGCCCAGCCACCCAGCAGAAAGCGGGAGGGGAAAAGCTGCCAAAACAACACCTTCCAGCACCCCCACACCTATCCTGCCACGCACTTTAAAAAAGACTGTGTCCTCTCTCTATCTTTCCTTTCTTCTCTCTTCCTTGGGGGTACGTATGGGGTTTTTTTTATTATTATTATTATTTATATTCATTTATTCTCATTGGGTTGATTTGATTTCTTTCATTTGCAATACCTTTTTGACTCGCCCGCTAGCCATGAGCTACGCGGGTGTATATGGCCCATTACACTACAAATCTGCCTCGCCATGTATGTGAAGAGGGAGGTATAAACTGCTCGCTATCCACATATATATATGGTCAGACACTAGTAGGTACATGTATTTCCCCCAATTCTCTGGCCGTCGATAAAGCTACATGTATGTTGGGTGCTTTTACCCCCCCCCCCCCTCCCCCCAACTTGAGCCACCCTCCTTCCCCTTCCCTATCCTCCCTCCAATCAACACAAACACAGAAACCACCAGGGGCAAAATAACACCCTAGGGACGCTCATAAAAGTATCACTCACATGTTGCGGCTCACTCAACTTTTTGTGGCCTCATCATATATCACTCACCGCACTCACTCACTCACAAGCCATCACTCGCACCCCCAACACAAAACCGTAGACATATAAAATCACCAAAATTAAAGAGTGTATATATTTCCCATCCCATCCTACGCAACACAAAACCCACAGCCCACAATACAAAAAAAAAAAAAAAAAAAAAAAAAAGAACTCCATAAGAACCCACCCCTAAGATCTAACCTAACCTAACCTAACCCACCAAAGAAAACCCGTACAAGCCCAAGAGCAAGAGCAAGAGCAAGAGCAAGATCAAGCGCAGCAGTACAAAAACCGAGACGTAAAAAAAAAACCGGCAGAGGAAAAAAGAATAAAGAAGAGCAGTAGTAGTCAAAGCTCAACAGCAGATCTACGCAGTCAGGCCTTCTTCCTCCACCTCCATCCCCACCGCCGCTGCCTCACTACTCCCCTTCTCCCTCAACCCCTCAAACACGCCCTGCCACAGCTCACTCTCTTCACCGACAAAGTACGTCAGCGTGACATCCGCAAACCCCGCGTCCTCGCCGCCGCCCATCCACTCCAACTGACTAATCACATTTGCGAGCAGCAGCGCGCGGCCCGCCGCCTGCCCCATCCCGCCGTCATGCGTCACCGACACGGCGTGGATGTGAAAGTGGTAGTAGGAGGGTTGGTCTGTATCCTGTTAGCTGTAGTCTGGTTTGGCGGGGAGGGGGGGGACTTGCAGTGGATGTACAGCTTGAGCTGGTCGGGCTCGACGCTGGGATACTTTGCGCAGACGCCCTTGATGATGTTGGCCTGCAGGCGCTTGAGCCAGGGCACATGACGCTTCTTGAGGTCGCGCAGCGACGTGATGTCGCGGCGCTGGACGAGCGCCATGGTATACAGGCTTGCCATTGTCTTGCGGTCCCACTTTCTACAAGCAAATCAGTACTCACTCCAAGACAGCACAGAAAGACGCTTACAAATCCGGCAACAGTATAAACCCCTCCACGGGGTCGTCATCCTTCGCAATGACACTCTCCGCCTCGGCCTTGCCGTCCAAAATATTGTACACCCACCCCAGCCTCCCGCCCTCCCGCTTCGCCTGCACATACGGCCACACACAGCGCCGATAGACGTCTGCCGTCTCCTCCACCATGCGCACATTCTGCTTGCTATACTTTTGCACATGCGCCTCCGTCGCCGGCCATATGAGCGTAATCTTGACGTCCGCGCCGCCCTGGGCGAGCGCATCAGCGCTGCGCACGCCCGAGGCAGTGCTCGCAAGGAACCAGTGGTAGATGTCGTTCTTCTCGACGAGGGCGATAGCGGGGAGGAGCGCGGGCGCGGGCAAGTGCGAGAGGTTGAAGGCGGAGATGTCGAATGCGGTTTTCTCGGCGATGAGGATGGCGGGCGCGGCGGCGATGGTGCCGAGGAGGTTGACGGATTTGGTGCGGGTGTCTGGGGGGTGTTAGTGGGCGGGGGGAGGAGGAGCGGGGGGAGGAGGAGCAGGGGCCAGGTAGGGGTGCGGCGTACCTTGGTTGATGAGGAAGGAGAACTTGAACTGGCGGAGGAGGTCTTCGGGGGAGGGAGTGGGGGCGGGGGAGGACATTGCGGGGGGGAGAATTGGGGGAATTGGGGAATTGGGGGAATTGGGGGAATTGGGGGAATTGGGGCAGTGGTGAGGGAAGGGAAGGGAAGGGAATACTAGTTTTCAAGTGCAGACAGGTTGAATAGCCACGCGAGAGAGAGTGCAGAATCAAAGCCACGAATACAGCGAGTGTAAAGAGCTCACAACCACAGCACAGCAGCGAGAGACTGGGAATGAGAATTGCAGACTGCAGATTGCAGGACAGGAGCAAGAAAAACGGGAGACTCGCGGGGTTCTTATTAGAGATGTTCCACCGGCTAGCCGGGTTGAAAACTCTTCAGATCTTGTTGGAGAGGATCTGTTGTGTGTACATGATCCACTCGGGCCAGACCCCGCCAGCCGCGGGTTGTCGATAGCAGCTGAAGTGAAGGATCTCTAGCTGAATCTAGCTGCAGAACACACCGATTGCAGCAAAACAGAATCTCCCCACCAGCCACTCCCAGGGTCTCTGCACCGCCACACCCCGATCCCTGATCCTGTCGCCGGGTGCCGCCCAATTCCTCTTTTTTTTTCCGGCAAAGATAGCAGATTGTGGACCCGCAGCACCGCAGCACAAACACCAAACACAATCATCACAGAGCAAACCGCAGACATGCTCGCAGCACGGCGCCTCACCCGCTTCACCCGCTGCAACTCCTGCTCCGCCGCCCTGCTCAACACGCTCTTCTCGCCCTGCGGTGCGGGCGTGCGCCTGCCCCTCCTCACCTCTGCGAATTCTGCTGCCACTGCCACTGCTGGTAGGCAAAGACTACTTGGGACAGCAGCAGCAGCAGTACGGGGCCTCCACTGCTCCGCTGTCAGGACTGCTCCACCGCCGCCGCCGGATGAGATTATCGAGAGAGTGTTCGAGTCGGTGACTGAGACCGTTACAGAGCTATTCGAGACCGAGGCCGAGTCCGAGGGCGGGAAAGATGCCGCCAAAGAGACGGGAAAGGTGATTGGCTCCGTGGCAGAGTCCGTGGTCGACACTATACCAATCGAGCGCCGGACCGTACGCAAGGAGCAGGGACGTCAAGACGAGACATCAGCACTAGAAGAGAAAGATGGGTCCGCAGCATCCAGCCCGCAAGCCCCAGCCCAAGCAGACGCCGTCCCCTGGTTCCTACGCGTCGAGACCCCCCGCCCCGCCAGCCACCCCTTCGCCGCGCGCCAGGCCCTCCCCGCGCTCCCGCCCGCGCCGCCCCCAGCCCTCGAACCGCTCCTCACGCAGCTCAGCACCGAGCTCGGCATCGGCAACCTCGCCCTCATGGACCTGCGCACCATGGACCCGCCGCCCGCCATCGGGCCCGACACCATCATGGTGATTGGCAACGCGCGGTCCGAACGCCACCTGCACACCTCGGCCGACAAGCTGTGCCGCTGGCTGCGGTCCGAGTGGAAGATGCGCCCCGACGCCGACGGCCTGCTCGGCCGCGGCGAGCTCAAAATAAAGAACCGCCGCCTCAAAAAGAAGGGCAAGCTCGTCAACACGCAGACGGGCCAGGAGGAGGGCGTGGGCTGGATCTGCGTCAATGCGGGCGACCAGGGGCTGGTGGTGCAGCTCTTTACGAGCCATCGCAGGGACGAGATTGATCTGGAGGCGCTGTGGGGTAAGTATCTGGCCGTGGGCGCAATCACGAGGAGCCCGCGGGCGACGGATGCGGACGAGGCCTACAACGAGCGCAAGAGGAGGGAGCTGGAGAAGGAGGCGGAGGAAGAAGAGAGTGCAGAGATCAGATATAACCCCCGCCTCCCGCTCATCCGCCTGGGCGCCGGGCTCTCCACCGGCACCGACCACACCAGCGCCCGCCCCCCGCCCACCCGCCCCCGCACCGCCGCCTCTTTACCACCTCCGCCGCGCGCCCGCTCCAGCTCTCCGCACTCACGCCCACCGACCCCTCCAACCCGCGCTCCACCTACCTCATCGACAACATCGCCTTCAAAGGCATCAAAGTGCCCAGCTCCGTCAGCCAAGGCAAGCCCTGGCACCTCACCAAGCAGCTGCCGCCCGCCTACACGCCCAACACGCACCCCGCCGTGTCCGCCCTCATCCTGCGCGCCCACATCAACCAGCTGCGCACGCGCTACCCGGGCTGGAAAGGCGCCACTCCCTGCCCCCTCCTCGGCACCGGCCCCGCCGACACCTCCTCAACCGACTTTCTACGCAGCTTCCACGCCCACCTCCCGCCCACCCCCTCCCCCCGCACAAGCCAGCTACGCCTCGAGTTTCTCATCGAAGCCCACCGCATCGCGCCATCCGCATACCCAGCACAGTGCATCATCGACTTTCTGTCCGCCCTCACGCCGCCGCCGAAGCAAGAACTCTACTACCTCGCACTGCGCGCCCTGTCCTCCTCCCCCACCGCACTACGCCCACCCGGCAGCAGCCGCCCCAGCGACGACGCAGACATGACCCTCTTCACCGCCCTAACGGCACAGCTCCTCACGCACCACCCCACCGCCGACCCCACAGCGCCCGAATACGCGCTCTGCCGGCTGCGCGCTCTCGCGCCCGCCGCACTGCCCCTCGTGCACGCCCTCGCCCTCACCGTCTGCGATCCCGCACTCAAGACGCCCACGCACGCCGTCGAAAAGCGCGCGCACAAGCTGCGCATGACCCGGTACCGCCTCGACCCGCGCATCCATGCCCTTGACGAGACGGTGCGCGCGGCGGGCCATGGGTATACGCTGCGCGAGTGGCACGAGACGCTGCTGACGGCGTATGCAATGTGTGGCGCGTGGCGTGCGTTCTGGAATGCGTGGAACCGCGTGAGGCTGCTGGGGGTGCGGAGGGACGAGGGGCTGTATGGGCTGGTGGTGGGGCTGGTGGTGATGGGGGGCGTGCAGAATGAGGGGGTTGTGGCGGGGAGGGGGTTGGTGGTGGGGGTGGGGAGGAGGTGCCGGCTGTTGGGGTCGGGGTGGGGATGGCGAGGGGGTTGCTGGCGTTGGTGGATTTGGCGGAGGGGGTTGTGAGTGCTGGGGAGGGGGTGGAGGGGGAGGGGGAGGAGAGGGTGGAGGAAAAGGCGGAGAAGAGGGCGGAGAAGGGCGAGTGGAGCGTGCTGCGGGAAAAGTGTGAGAGGGTCATCAGGAGGGCCAGTGTACAGGCACAGGCACAAGCAGAAGCACAGGCACAGGCAGCTACTTCATAGCTGGGGTAGAGAGTAACCTTTGTATATAGATTCTAAACGTAGATATTTCCTCTTATTTAATTACCCCCCCTGCCTGTTTGCCTATCTTTCCCACCTGCCCACTTCCCCCAACACAGTATCACACCCGCGATCATTGACACCAGCGCTGCCCTGCACCGAGTGATACCCCGTGACGCTGTCCCCAGCATAGGGTATCACTCGGGTCTTGGCGTTCACGCCACTACACTACCACTACGCCCGCAGCGTCACCCGGGTATTAACAATTAATCACGACACTACATCTGCTGGCCGGTAAACCCAATCAACCCCCCACAGCACAACATGTAGTGGCCACCGCACGGGTTCACGAGGCGATCGATATGCTAGGTTATTTGTCGCTCCATCGATGGCGCAATGTCGCTACTTGATTGTGGATGTATGTATGTATGTGTGTAGGTTAATCTAAGGAGGCCGAGGCGGAGTGGGGGGCTATTCTGCTATATGGATATACTGTATATACTGTATACGTAGGCAGAGCTATATGGGGCGTTGGAGTAGGATTTCTTTCGAGCACGTGTTTGGTACTCTCGCACCTGTCCGAATGGTACATGCAAGCAGCTATATCAAGTATGCTTGCTTGTATGCTAATTGTAATGAAGGGGAATACGTTTCGTATTCTCTCAATATATAAACAGCTCGTTACACTTTGTATCCGTTGAGAAACCATCATTCTTGCAATACAATACTATTCTACTAGTTGGTCACCCAACTCATTGCCGTTGGGGGCCAAGTTCGAGGCAAGGGTATCACACTAATTAAACTCTGTATGTAGGGACCCCCGAGGGGCATGATCTCACAGGTAGAAGCTATAGCTATGAGATTTGTCAAAAAAAAAAATCTATTTTATTTTCAATTTTTTATTGCTTTTCTTTTTCTTTTTCTCTTCTTGCTTCAGTCTAGCTACAATAAAAACGCTGCAACTACCTACCCGCACTCTCTTAGGCTTCCTTCTTTCACGGCCTGTCCTCTTTCCTAGCTTCATACATACATGTGTACGCAACGCAGAATGAAAAAAAAACCCACGAAAGAGCTAAAGGGGATAAAAGGTCAAAGGAAGAAAAAAGGAAGTTCGGCGTCCTTGTACTTTTTCGTTCAATCATAAGTCCGTACGTAGTTTCGTTAATCCGTTAATCCGTTAATCCGTCACCCGTAATCGCTTTTTGGTATTTAAAGGTCTCACAGCACGATTGCCATACTACCGAGTGCGATAGCAATTGCAAAGACGCCGGTACGAGTGCGGGAAGCCGCGCCCTCGAACTGCTCGGGCTCCTCAGGAGATGGTGGGACTTGTCCTCCTTGAGCAGCAGTTGCTGGGGCGGGCCCTGGGGCGGATACAGAGCCTGAGCCAGGTGCGGAACCAGAGTTTGGTGCGGAACCAGAAGCAGGCACAGGACCAGAAGCAGGTGCGGAACCAGAGTTTGGTGCGGAACCAGAAGCAGGCACAGGACCAGAAGCAGGCACAGGACCAGAAGCAGGTGCGGAACCAGAAGCAGGTGGGAAGCCAGAAGCAGGCGCGGAACCAGTACCAGGCGCAGAACCAGAACCAGGTGCGGAGCCAGTACCAGGCGCGGAACCAGTACCAGGCGCGGAACCAGTACCAGGCACGGAACCAGAGACGGGTACGGAACCAGAACCAGAACCAGGTGCGGAGCCAGTACCAGGCGCGGAACCAGAGACGGGTACGGAACCAGAACCAGAACCAGGTGCGGAGCCAGAGCCTGGTGCAGAACCAGAACCAGGTGCGGAGCCAGAGCCTGGTGCAGAACCAGAAGCAGGGGCGGGACCAAAGGCAGGTGCGGGACCGGAGCTAGGTGCGGAACCAGAGCCAGGTGAAGATCCTATGCCGGGTGCGGATCCAGAACCAAGTGCGGCTCCTGGAGTTGAAGGAACCTCAGGTACAGGTACAGCTGTGGAGTTTCCTGATCCTAGAGCAGATCCTGAACTTGCACCTGGTCCAGAGGCAGGCACAGATCCCGATCCTGGAGATCCTGGGCCGGGAGTAACTGGTACGGCGGGTGCGGATCCCGAAGATCCTGATGACCGAGAAGATCCTGACCCTTGTGTGGATTCTGGGGCAGGGCCAGAAGCTGGGGCCAAGCCGGACGCTGGGACGGAGCCTGACGCGGGAGCGGAGCCGGAAATTGGGACAGATCCAGAAGAAGGAGCCGAACCAGCTCCTACCTGTGGTGCAGACTCTGAGCCTGAGACGGGTGAGGAAACTGGCGAACTAGAAGATCTAGCGGCTCCCAAAGATGGGTTTGAAGCCTGAGAACCAGGAGATGATTGAGAAGTTCCTTGTGAAGGTGCCTCAGGGACAGTCTCGAAGGAAGACGGTAGCTCCTCATCAAACTCATATTCGTTCTCAGTGTTGAAGCAGTCGGTACAGAATGGTCCTTCAACTTGAGGCTTGGCGAAAGGTGCAGGGCCCGAGAGTTCGAATGGTGGTTGTGGTGCTTGGGCGACAGGGCCAGGCTGTTTTGGAGCAGGTGCTAACACAGGCGAAGGGGC
The DNA here is from genome assembly GCA_024713935.1 of Morchella eximia. Lineage (NCBI taxonomy): Eukaryota > Fungi > Ascomycota > Pezizomycetes > Pezizales > Morchellaceae > Morchella > Morchella eximia. The sequence continues at coordinate 996,918 of JAMGZG010000002.1, forward strand.
TAAAACTACCTAGTTAGGAATTTATCATTGATGGGAGGATTCATGAATATACCATTGTTTTCAGTAGAATTACCGGCACCTCCGGGGACCCGAATAACTTCGCCAGGAAGCTGGAAGGCTGGGCCGGGGACCTGGACGGAAGGACCGGGTACCTGTACAGAAGGACCTGGAACTTGGACAACAGGGCCGGGGACTTGAACAACTTCACCAGGAAGCTGGACGGGAGGGCCTGGGACTTGGATAGTAGGACTAGGTACCTGAACAACTTCACCAGGAAGCTGAACGGTAGGGCCGGGAACGGGATATCCAACCTCGGTGACTTGACCAGGAAGCTGAACGGTAGGGCCGGGAACTTGGACAGCAGGACCGGGTACCTGAACAACTTCACCAGGAAGCTGAACGGTAGGGCCGGGGACTTGGACAGCAGGGCCGGGTACCTGAACAACTTCACCAGGAAGCTGAACAGTAGTGCCGGGGACTTGGATAGCAGGGCCGGGGATCTGAACAACTTCACCAGGAAGCTGAATGGTAGGACCGGGAACGGGATATCCAACCTCGGTGACTTGACCAGGAAGCTGAACGGTAGGGCCGGGAACGGGATATCCAACCTCGGTGACTTGACCAGGAAGCTGAACGGTAGGGCCGGGGACTTGGATAGCAGGGCCGGGGATCTGAACAACTTCACCAGGAAGCTGAACGGTAGGACCGGGAACGGGATATCCAACCTCGGTGACTTGACCAGGAAGCTGAACGGTAGGGCCGGGGACTTGGACAGCAGGGCCGGGGATCTGAACAACTTCGCCAGGAAGCTGAATGGTAGGACCGGGAACGGGATATCCAACCTCGGTGACTTGACCAGGAAGCTGAACGGTAGGGCCGGGGACTTGGACAGCAGGGCCGGGGATCTGAACAACTTCACCAGGAAGCTGAACGGTAGGGCCGGGAACGGGATATCCAACCTCGGTGACTTGACCAGGAAGCTGAACGGTAGGGCCGGGGACTTGGATAGCAGGGCCGGGGACGTGAACAACTTCACCAGGAAGCTGAATAGTAGGGCCGGGGACCTGAAAAACTTCGCCGGGAAGCTGAACGGTGGGTCCAGCGATAGGGTATCCAACTGATACCTCCTGAATTTCTGTAAGAACCTGAATTGCTCCAGGGATTGTAACTGCCTGGCCCGGCTGGGTGACGACTACCGGGGGCTGTACGAAAGTTTCCGCAGGTGCTGTGATAGTTACAATAGGGCATGATTCACAGACAGCGGTTGTGTAAACCTCTCCAGGAACAACCACTGTCTCTGCTGGTAATGTGATAAACAAGGGAGCTTCAGTGATGACGATTGGTGGTGAAGTGACGAAGGTCTGGACAACATTATTCTCGGTGATGACAACAGTGGCTGGGGGTGCGGCAGGAAACTCAATATCCTGAGTAATAAAAACTGTCTGGAGAACTGGTGTTTTGACTCCAGGGAGATATGTAGTAATGACCTCCTGGATAACTTCAGCTGGAACCCGGATTTCTTCATAGATAGTAGTGGGGACTGGAGTGGCGAAGCCTGGTTGAGAAACAAATTCGGTGACGATGTTTTCTTTGGTGATGTAAACCAATTCCTCTACCGATACGGTAACTGGTACCTGCTCAGAGACGTAGACCTGCTCCTTAACTGTGACAGGAACAGGAACCTGGACCTCATCAACAACCTGAACAGTCTGGACGACAGGGGTAGCCACGCCAGGAAGGTATGTAGTGATGACCTGCGCTGGAACGACGACCTCCTCAGTAACAGTGGTGGGGACTGGAGTCGCGATACCAGCGACTGAGACGAACTCGGTGACGATAACGTTCTGAGTAACATATATAATATCCTCCTCCTTGACAGTAACTGGCACGCGAATCTGTTCGGAGATATAGACCTCTTCCTTCTCTAGAATAGTTACTGGCACGCGAATCTGTTCGGAGATATAGACCTCTTCCTTCTCTAGAATAGTTACAGCCTCGGTAATTTGGACGGTTTGAATGACTGGAGTGGGAACACCAGGCAGAAAAGTGGTGATGACTTGAGCAGGAAGAACGACTTCCTCAGTAACAGTGGTGGGGACTGGAGTGGCGATACCAGCGACTGAGACGACCTCGGTGACGATAACGTTCTGAGTAACATATATAATATCCTCCTCCTTGATAGTAACTGGCACGCTAATCTGTTCGGAGATATAGACCTCTTCCTTCTCTAGAATAGTTACAGCCTCGGTAATTTGGACGGTTTGAATGACTGGAGTGGGAACACCAGGCAGAAAAGTGGTGATGACTTGAGCAGGGAGAACGACTTCCTCAGTAACAGTGGTAGGGACGGGAGTGGCGATTCCAGGGACGGTGACAAATTTGGTGACCTCCACTTGCTCGCTGATATAAATAAGTTCCTCTTCCTTGATCGTGACCGGCACTCTGACTTGTTCAGACACATAGATCTGCTCCTGTTGAGTAATAGTGACGGGCACTCTAACCTGCTCGGAGATGTAAACCTGTTCATTAACAGTCACTGTTACTGGCACTTTAACCTGCTCAGAAACGTAGATTTGCTCCTGGACGGTGACGGGAACCCGAATCTGCTCTGAGACATAGATTTGTTCTTGCTGGGTAACAGTGTAAGGGACCCTGATTTGCTCTGAAACATAAATTTCTTCAAGGATTGTCCTGGGGGCCTGTGTAACAAGCACCTCATTTGTAACGACAATGCTTTCCTGTTGAATGATGGTCTTGGCAGGAATCGTGACTAGAATTTCGTTTTCGATAATTACACTTTCTTTTTCAATAATTGTTTTAGCCGGAAGAGTCTTTGTCACTTGAACAGTGACCGGAACGGGCACCTCGACAATCTGGAAGATTGTTTCTCCTGGGAGGACGATCTGCTCAACGACAGTCTCGCCAGGGAGCTGTTCATAGACCGTCTTTCCCGGGAGTTGAATTTTCTCGATAACAGTCTCTCCTGGAAGCTGGATCTGCTCAATGATGGTCTGGCCAGGAAGCTGAATCTGCTCAACGACGGTCTCATATGAAACGACTTGAGTATACGGAATATATTCGGTCTGAGGAGGGCAGGTCACACAAGGTGTTATAACCTCTGGGACCTATCTAAGAGTTGTAAGTTGTTAGAATGAATTCAAAGCAGGAAAACTGAGGAACCTAACCTGGATTGTCTCCGTAATTGGAATAACCTTCGTTACAGGAACCTCTACTGGAACCTCAACCTGCACAGGAACGCTCTCACCAATAGCGTTAATGTAAAAGAAGTTCTTCTCCTCATTAAAATGGAAGTTATTTTCGGCGTAATTCTGCTCAGAGAACTCCTGGAAGCTTGCGGCCGAGTTTTCATTTCCGAGAGCATTGGGATTGTTATTGGCATTCTCGTTATTTGCGGCAACCTGATTCTGATTCTCGTTGGCGTTGTTGATGTCGTTGGCGTTTGTGATGATGATATCTGGGAATACGATATCAGTCATACCAATAGGCATAACACCGCCTGGTAAAAAAGTCTGTCCTTGTTGAAGAGGACCAACCTCTCCGCCGGGGAACTGGGTCTGTATCTGAGTCTGGGGAAACTCCGTGGACCCTTCGGCGGCGTTCACATCGATGTTGATATTCTTCTCCACAGACTTTGCTACTGCAAAATCTTGGTTGAGATTTGAATTGTCAAGAGCGGCTGTCGATTGGCCGGGAATGGCAAAGTTATTTCCTTTTGCCTTGTTGACTGCCGAGGCCTCCTTCACATTATTGCCCACGTTGGAGTTTTTATCGTAAACATTTCCTCCCTTCGATTTTTCTGCCTTCTTCGGCGGAATTTGAGGTAGTGGAGGACTCATCATCATGGGAATAGGTGGGGGGCCCATGATATATGGTTGTTCCTCATAAAATTCAGGTGGTGGAGGTAATCCATAAAATTCTGGAGGAGGGGGGCCGTAAGGAGGGAAAGGAGGAGGAGTTCCTTGAAACTCTTCGGGATGAGGGAAAAAATGAGGAGGAGGAGGAGCGTTAAATTCTTCGTACTCAGGGTGAGTAAAGTATGGATGCGGAGGGGGGGGAGGGTACATCCCATATTCTGGAGAGAAACCCTCAATATCTACGACCTCAATATCGACCTCCCCGATATCTCCCCTCTCGAAATCACCTTTTTCGACAATCTCGATGTTCTCGATCTCGACCCTATCAGAATAGGGCTTTGGAAGTTTGTCTTGAGGTACAAGAAGCGGCTTTGGGGAGATGTAAATGTCCTTCCTTGGTTCACTGTAATCATCGTACCCATCTTGTTCAATGATTACCAAGGGAGAAGAACCAAGATCGAGAGGAAGACTGTTGTCTGAGTTATCAGTTGGCGCTTTTTGGTGACCAGATATAGGTTCTGATCCCGGTGGATACGGGGATCTATCTGCTAAAGCACCTGCGGTGAGGGCTAAGCATGAGAAAATTCGACACAATCGCATGCTAGTTTCTTTCCATAAAATTTGACAAATAGAGGTACCATCGTACGAAAGGCAGCTCCTTTTATCTTTAAGTTTCGCGCCACATGTGAGTAATTAAATGAGTAATTATGATGGTGCAATTGGCTTTATATTCATAACGTGCACGATCTCGCAAATCATGAGGAGATGAAGGAAATTGCTTGCGTTTCTACCTCCGCTTTTCTCGATCCCGCGCGGGTCTGGGGCGTCGTCTGGTCTGGTGGGATCTGTGTAGATTTATTTTAGCTTCCCTCCAAAGCTTTCTTTAAATAAGGACGAGGAGGTGGATAGTGGCGATTATACGTTTAGATAACGTGGTTTTATTTCCAGGAAACTTGTGATTGAGCCCTGATACGAAACTGTATGTGTGTGTCTGTACTATCCCGGATATATCCTTTCTTTCGGTCTATTTTGAACTCGATTTGGAGATTATTTCGGGCTGGGCGACTCTCGATGCGTATGATGTTTGCTGCTTGGTTCACAATCCTAAACGGTCCTGCCTCCTAGGACGATATAAGGGGTGACGACGCTTTAGAGGTGGCCAAGTAGTCTGTGTATCTAATAGTAGGTCTTAAATGACTGATTGAAAATAGTTAGCAAGTTCAAGAATCTCAGCTATAAGAGGAGAAAGCAAATTATTTTCCACGCTACAGCCGGGTTAATTGTCCTTCTATTTTTCATGAGGGGAGGTTCGCACCCAGAGGCCCCGGACTTAAAACAAAGTCGAGAGATAGCCGACTACTGTTCCCTTTGTGGACCGGGTGGTAGGATGTATTCTCCGCTTCAAAGGCCTTAAAGTCTAGGGAGTTCCGGAGCTACTATATACGCACGACGAATGGTATCCCGGTCAACATTAAAGTGAACTGATTACTAAGGTAATCGTATGCCCGCCGGGTGTATGTGTACTCCGCGTCCTGGCCACCTATGCCCGACGTAGCAATCATAATAGCTTGTATCATAAAACGAATAAAAACCATCTTGAGCTTCATACATCAGCTACTACGTACATTCGCGTAGCAGGAGCCGTTGGAAGATTCGAGTTGTTCTTACTATGGGCCAACGTTAATTAGTAATTATAAGAGAAAAACATCCATTTTCACTTATAAATACGCCTTGTTATATATAAACTGTGTTGTTTTTGGCTCTACTAACTTTCGAGGTCTGTCTTGGAAAGCTACATGTATGTAGCTTGGGCCACTATGATACGGCGCAGATATTATTCCGGGCCCGAGAGGTTGAACACCTCTATGGCTTTCTCTGTATATCATGAGAATTATTTGTGAGAAAACACCATGAACTCTAGACTTTTATATCAATATTCAATAGGGTTAATTACGGCGATGATTGAACAGGTTGATTGTCCAAGGATAGTCCAAGTCCTATGCAATTCTTCCTGGTCTAAAGATGTCCATTTCTCGTTTGTATCGCTATGCGACGGGGTCTCAGGCGCCCGGATAGGCAAATCTATTTAAATATTTAGTAAAACTTAACCAGATTCACCAGTGTTAATTGAGTAAGTTAGGTGCATTTGACAAGGCTGTTTTATTATTAGTACCTTTGCATATGCCTAAGCCCGCGCCCCGTGGAATTGATATAAAGCTACCTACAGAGACCCCTCAGTGATAAGGAGCGGCCCAATGTCTGATATCCTCGCACTTAAACCGTTGCCAGACTATGCCGAATCTTTTCTCGGTGGCTGGTATTTGACAGTCTAAAGGGTCTTTAGTACAGAGGAAAGTATTTTTATAGAAGTATAGCTGGGGTGCAGAGGGCTGTCGCGACTTAGGAAGCTTGCGCTGGTCACTCTTGTCGGAGGTTAGTAAGGGCCCGTTTGGAGGAACGCTGGTGTGGCAACCGTAATCCTCGCCGATTGTATTTTGGGCGAAGGAAATCACAATCTGCCCAAATCATGATTTGGTGAACCAAACACCTCTGAATATTTTATATTGAAGTCTTGATAGTATTGCGTTGCAACGGTTCACCACATCAAAATTGGTGTGTATTTGGTGGGGCATGTCCGTTGCAACGAAGATGTAGAATACAATTGCGTTGCAGGAATCACGATTCCTGGCTCTAGATTGAGGTTTGAAATGGTGTATCCAAACACTCAAAATTTCTCTAAATTATAATCGGTCCTAGTCCCAGGATCTTGATTTGGGGCGTTGCAACCATGATTTGGGTGGCTTCCAAACGGGCCCTAAGTAAGAACGTGTTTGGGAGCAATTCTCTATAGAGAGGGCACTTTTGCTAGAGCTCTGTTAGAAGGGATACCTATGTTTTAAACTGGGCTCTAAGGTGGTTCGTTCACCTTTTAGAATTACTGTGATGTTGATGGCCATATACAATGAGCATTGTGCCTACCATGAGTTGAGAGCTGGGATTGTTATCAACGAGCTGGAGTTTTAAATTTGAAAACTCTATCTCAAGGATTAAGGTGACTTCTAGGCGCAAAATGGTGCAATTTCCTCGGAATGAGATTATCGCTAGAACTTAGTTTTAGGCCTCCATAACTCCGTTTCAATCCGCTCCAAAACACTCAAAGATGCCCTAAACCAAACTCGCCTTGGAATGAATCAGGCCTAGGTTGCAATTTCTTTCATAAAAAACTTGTTTTTGAGAGGGAAGCGGAGGTTTTTTGATATGTGAAACCCCCACGCCAAAGGCAAAGAATCTTTTCAAAAATGCAGTTACAGTTGAAACCGAGTTTAGGCTAAGATGCCGTTTTGATGATTCTCTAAATGCACCCTAAATTGTGAGTTCTGGATAGCTTCATAGTTTTACCTGAGTTGAGAGACTAAGATTTGCTAATCAATGGATGACTCTGGAGTTTTAGGGAGATCCCCGCCGAAGTGGATGTGTATGTGACTGTTGCTGGTGTTCTAGGTTAAAGCTTAGGGCCGCTGTTGTAGAGGATGAAGACTAAGCATATCTGTCTCGATGAACTACATAATTATGACACTACTAATTTTACGTAATCCCGAGGAGGACGACTTAATAGATCCCGAAACCGAGTCATAGACCATCACTCTTGCAAGAACTTTATCCTTCTTCTCCACCCAAACGAAGCCCAGGACAGAGATTCCATGATCTGTATTCTTCACAGCGCAGCCCTCGCAGACGCGCCCGCTAGGAACTGTAGCAAAGTGTGCGGAATCCTTATAGAGATTAATATTGGGCCTTACACCGTAATCTAGGCACCTATCCGGTAGAATCTATCGTTATCCCCAAAACAACCCCGCATTACCGTATCCGCGCCGGATATATCACGATCTGTTTGAGCGGGTGCAGGTGTCCGTAATCCAAACCCGATGGCTATACCTAGGTGTTTCACGAGATATCACTCGTCACATCATTCAAAGCAGTGTGTCCGCATGTTGAGATTCTGTTGATCTGATCAATACAGCCATGGAGGTGGTATTATATAAGTTCCCTAAAACGAGGGGTATTAGCTATATCCAAGTACAGTAGCTAGATTTAAGCGAATGAAGTTGCAATTGGTGGCCGGCCCATAGTAGAGCTCGAGAGAGGTATTTGATGGTTTGTTATTTGCCGGGTAACTAAGTTGTGCAGTGCAAACTTTACGCAATAGCACAGTATATTACAGCACCAAGCGTCAAGCACCTTTGTAGGTACATTTTACACAATAGAGCGTATTTGGCAACTGTCGATTCCGACAATTGACAGTTCGCCGGCTGCAATAGCGGTTTGCCGAACCGTCAATTTTGATTGATGAGGGTATCGGCACAGGGTACCGGAACTTGGAGCTGGACTCTATCAATGTGCAAAAGGCCTTATGTCTCAATCTCGTCACCACTGATAATGGTCGAGATCTACTAAATAGTTTAATATAAACTTGAGAGTTCGTGAAGTATAATGTCACTTTTGCGACCCGCAACTGTCAAAGCCGAACTGTCAATTGTCGAAATCGACAGTTGTTAAATACGCTCTAATGTATGAAGTACATACATGTACAGACCTGAACTACACCACGGCCAACCAACATAATAACCGCCCTCATCACTTCTATCTGGAAAGTAGCCGACGAGTGTCTATATAGCCTTGATCTCAGCTGTGGTAATTCTACGATGAGAATATACGGATGTATAAAGTACAACTTCAACTAACAATTCTCCCAATGGGTACTAGAGCTATCCACGCGGTCGTTTATAGAACGGCATAATTTGAGTCAGACTAGAACTTCTAGCCTCTAGATTATGCCAGACACTTGTCCTCTCTCAGCTTTATGCGAGGATAAAGCTACATATATACACTATGAACCTTGAGCCAACTTTCCAGCTTGAGGATTATTGATCAGGTTTCAAACTCATGGGCGTTTTCATATATTTGTATCTTTATTTTATTGCGATGAGCATCATTGACCTTGCGCTCATGCTAAGTTATGGAGTGTTAACCGCTCCATAGATGACCTGCTTTTTGATAGTTTCATATTAGAAGAGTCAAACTCGAATGTTATGTTAACTACATACAGGTGACGAGCTGGAGATGTCAACTTTACCAACTAACACGCCCCAAAATTAGACAATAGGTACGCGGCACTGGAGTTTCAGAGCCAAAAATCGATTGGGGAACCCTGCTTGTAACCCTAACCCCCTGTCCATGCACCAAATGCTTGATTTCCAATGAGTTTATCCTGGGAACACAAGGTCTAATTTTCATTTTTTTATCTTCGTATCGATCTCATGATGTAGGTACATGCTTTTTGCCGATTACGAGATTTCAGGGTCTAGATGTTCGCGGGTATTTCGGCGAGATTTGAAATCCTACGTAACAGAATGGTTAGAGGTGGGGTAAGTGCAAAGCTACAACTGTAGAAGGGTGCTGTAATCAGGTCTGTATAAACCCTAACCCTGCACCTACTCATTTTAGGGATCATGAAAAATCCTTATTTGAGTATGTAGAGTTATCTAATCAAGGCAGGAATTCAACCGTTAAAACTCGCTTTCGGGGGTTATTTAGACCGGAGCTGGCTGTTTTGCGGTGTGAATAAACCTGTGCAAGAAGTGCCAGTGATTCAAATTACATGAGCTTGCTGATACTCACGCAATTCATCCCCAACTGTTGTGATGAGCATAAAAAAGAATCCCTGTGAAAAAAAAAAGCAATTGAATCGGGTTACGGTAGTTATCACGCCATCGCTTGGCGCCGTCAGGCCAATCAAAGCTTAGATAAACAGAATGATTCTTCCCCCCACCTGTTTCGGTTGGAGGTACACAGAAAAAATAAAGTGTTAACGGTACAGCTTTTTTATTCTTCATCTTCTTCTTCTTCGTAGGAAGCCCGCTATTTTTTCGAGTTTGTATCTTGTGTATTATCCTCGAAAATGACTTCGGTTGGAACTTTGAACACTCCGGAGGAGGCAGGTACGTCGTGTTAAATTTTCTCGCCATGTAGGGACAATGATCCGTGGTTACTGACGTTGCGATTATAATTGTAGTCGCGAGAATCGCATACCTTTCTAGCGATGTTGTTGTTTCTGTTCAGTCGTCTCTAGGGACTGCTTCAGCATATTCTTCACAGCTTGAGACCCTCTCTTCAACTGGAGCAAAGGGCGCTCTGGCGCCAGCCCCGGAGGTCCACATCATTCGTCAAAATGCGGATCCTTTACTTTCAGTATTCCAGCCTATTCGATCAGGCAAGCTCGTTTCTGTTACAACAACTTCAGATATCTTGCTTTCATCAATACCTCATCTATACAAATTAATCAATTACCCCGTCGTTATTCATGTTTCAATGCAGCCCGCGGAATTCCCGGACTACTCCGGTATCACAGCGATTAGACAGACCGGATTGATCCTGCTCCAGTCAGAGTCAATCCAGGAGGCCCAGGACATGGCTGTAACAGCCCATGCTCTTGCGATTAAGACCGGGAAGGCAGTTGTTCATTTCTTTGCCTCATCAGGAGCGGAGAACTCAGTTACGATTGAAGACCAGGCTTTGATGGACAAGGTTTTGGACAAGACTGCTGCAAGAACTTTCCAGTCTCAATCAATTGACTCAAGCAGCTTGTACGCAGATGATGGTGTAGTAGCGCAGACAAAGCAGACAAAGCCACCAGTAGTTTCCAATGGCGCAAGCACCGTTGCCAGCGGTATTGCCAGCCCCGCGAGCGAAATATCGACCACCGCAAACAGCAACGGTACAAGCACCATTGGTGACAAGAGCACCGAGCCTTCTCTCTCAGCTTCATCTCTAGAAGAGGCCATCAGCTCTCGCGCCGTCACCTCCGAAGACATCTACAAACACGTTTCAGGCATTTTTGAGATCATCAACCAGGTTACCGGACGTTCATACAACGTTTTCGAGTACCAAGGTCCCAAAAACGCAAATATTGCGCTTTTCGTTTTCGGCTCAACCACCAAGCTTTTCCAGTCCACCGTTGAAGCATTGTCATCTGAGGAGGATTACTCAAGGGTTGGTGTGATCTTCTCAAGACTTTACCGTCCATGGTTCGGCACCAGATTGGCCGACAGCATCCCTAAGTCAATCAACAAAATTGCTGTTTTGGAGCAGATTAAGAAGAAGACTACTCGATGGGGTCCTCTGTTTTTGGACTTGCTTACATGTCTCCGCGCCGGGCCAGCCGCCAAGGGTGCGCCTGTTATTGTTGGGCACCAATTGGGCTTCATTAACTCCGAGACTGTTAACCAGGCAGTACGCGGAATTGTTCAGAACTTGAAGGCAGAGGCACCAGTACAGAATTTGTTTGTTGGTTTGGCGGAGGGTCCTGAGTTGGCGGAGTCCAAGGTTGAGCAGCCGGTGGTTGAAACTGCATACATGAAAATTCTTGATCAGTTGTTTGGCAAGCGGTTGCACGTTGCCAACTCCCTCGACAAACCTCATGCCGGAATCTCAGCAACCATTGCCGCTAGCCCCGAATACGGTTACGGTTCTCTTTTGGCCAGAATCGAGAAACGCCAGTCTTTCGTTAAGAGAGTTGAGGGGTTGGCCAAGTCTAGCGGGTTCTCTACTGCTGCTCCTGGCGAAGCGCTTTCAAAATGGCTTTTGGTTGCAGAGGACCCAGAAAAGAGCGCTAGCTTGGCGGATGGCATCGTTGAGAAGTTGGAGGCTGATGGTTCCAAGGTTGCTCTCGAGCTTTTGGCCGATAAAGCTCTCTTTTACAAGCAGTCACACTGGCTCGTAGGATCTGATGCCTGGGCCTATGATCTCGGTAACTCTGGTGTTCACCATGTCATTGCTTCTGGCATCAACATCAACATGCTTGTCATCGACTCCCAGCCATACTCCGAGCACGCCGCTGCTGATGCTTCACGAAGAAAGAAGGACATTGGTCTGTACGCCATGAACTTTGGAAACTCATATGTTGCTTCCGTTGCTGTCTACAGCTCTTACACTCAGGTGTTGCACGCAATGATTGATGCCGACAAGTTTGAGGGACCTTCAGTCGTGGTTGCATACCTTCCATATAACAAGGAAGATGACTCCGCTCTCGCAGTCTTGCAGGAGACCAAAAGGGCTGTCGATCTTGGATACTGGCCATTGTACCGCTGGGACCCTCAGGGCGAGCAGAAGGGTGGCGTGAACTTTAACCTTGACTCTGAGAGGATCAAGAATGAGTTGAAGGAATTCTTGAAGCGTGATAACCACTTGTCTCAGCTCGCCAAGAAAAACCCTCAGTTCGCTGCCAACGTTGCTAGCTCTTACGGAACTGAGGTAAGGCACCAACAGAAGCGTAAGGCTAAAGATGCGTACAATAAACTTCTTGAGGGTCTTTCTGGACCCCCATTGACCATCCTTTTCGCATCTGATGGTGGTAACGCGGAGAACCTTGCTAAGAGGTTGGCCAGACGTGGTAAGGCTAGAGGTCTCAAGACCTTGGTGATGTCCATGGAGGAGTACCCTCTTGAGGATCTTTCCAACGAGGAGAACGTTGTTTTCATCACTTCCACAGCTGGTCAGGGTGAATTCCCTCAGAACGGCCATGCTTTCTGGATCGCCGTGAAGAACTCGACCGACTTGGACTTGGCTGGTGTCAACTACTCGGTTTTCGCTCTGGGTGACAGCCACTACTGGCCTCGCAAGGAGGACAAGCACTACTACAACAAACCTGGAAAGGACCTCGACAAGAGGATCACCGACCTCGGTGCCAAGAAGATTGCCGATATCGGTCTTGGTAATGACCAGGACCCTGATGGTTACCAGACCGCCTACTCGGAATGGGAGCCTAAGATCTGGACTGCCCTTGGTGTTGACAAAGTTGACGGGCTTCCGGATGAACCTGCTCCGATCACTAACGAGGATATCAAGATTGCCTCAAACTTCCTCCGTGGTACCATCGCGGAGGGCTTGAAGGACGAGAGCACTGGCCAGATTTCTGCCAGCGACCAGCAGCTTACCAAGTTCCACGGTACCTACATGCAGGATGATAGGGATCTGAGGGACGAGCGCAAGGCCCAGGGTTTGGAGCCTGCTTACTCTTTCATGATCCGATGCAGACTGCCCAGTGGTGTCTCAACCCCTAAGCAGTGGATTCAAATGGACGATATCAGCAACCAGTGGGGTAACACTACCATGAAGTTGACTACTAGACAGACATTCCAGGTTTGTAGCCAAAGATATTCCAAAGTCATTATTATCCCAATTGCTAACACCAAATAGTTTCACGGCGTTCTCAAGAGGAACTTGAGGTCTTCCATGCAGGACATCAACAAGGCCCTCATGACAACCCTTGCTGCCTGTGGAGATGTCAACCGTAACGTCATGTGCAGCTCTCTCCCTACAAACAGCGCCTTCCACAGCGAGGTTCACGCTGCCTCCAAACGTATCAGCGACCACCTCCTCCCCGCCACAACCGCTTACCACGAGATTTGGCTCCAGGACGAGAACGACAAGAAGGTCCAGGTTGCCGGTGACGCCATTGTTGACCACGAGCCTTTGTACGGCCCAACTTACCTTCCCAGGAAGTTCAAGATCACCATTGCCGTGCCTCCAAACAACGACACCGATGTCTACGCACACGATATCGGTTTGATTGCTATCAAGGGCGAGGACGGCAAACTTGCTGGTTTCAACGTCTTGATCGGTGGTGGTATGGGTGTCACTCACAACAACAAGAAGACATACCCCCGAACCGGCAGCATGCTTGGTTTCGCCGATGTCGAGCGTATCCACCTTGTCTGCGAGAAGGTTATGCTTGTCCAGCGTGACAATGGCGACCGTAAGAACCGCAAGCACGCCCGCCTAAAGTACACTGTCGACGACATGGGCGTCGATGTCTACCGCAGTAAGGTTGAGGAGCTCCTTGGCTGGAAGTTTGGGGAGGCTAAACCTTTCCATTTCGAGTCCAACGTGGACACCTTCGGATGGCAAAAGGACGAGACTGGCAAGAGCCACTTTACCTTCTTCATCGAGAACGGGCGTATTGAGGATACCCCTGAATTCCCCATGAAGACCGGTCTCCGTGAGATTGCAAAGGTCCACAAAGGTGAATTCCGCCTTACTGGTAACCAGCACCTCATCCTCAGCAACGTCGATGATGCGGACTTGCCAGCGATGAAGGACTTGATGGCGAAGTACAAGCTTGACAACTACAAGTTCTCTGGACTGAGGCTGTCTTCATCTGCCTGTGTTGCTTTCCCCACCTGTGGTCTTGCCATGGCAGAGAGTGAGAGATACTTGCCTGTCCTTATCAGCAAGCTCGAGGGCGTTCTTGAGGAAAGCGGTCTCCGCCACGACTCGATCGTCATGAGGATGACTGGTTGCCCCAATGGTTGTGCTCGACCATGGCTGGCCGAGGTTGCCTTCGTCGGAAAAGCCTATGGGGCGTACAACATGTACCTTGGTGGTGGTTATCACGGACAAAGACTCAACAAGCTTTACAGGAGCTCCATCAAGGAGGAGGAGATTCTGGATATCTTGAAGCCGCTGTTCAAGCGATATGCTTTGGAGAAGGAGAACGGTGAGAGGTTTGGTGACTTCTGTATCAGGATTGGAATGATTAAGCCTACTACAGAGGGAAAGACATTCCACGATGATGTAAGTTCCTAGCCATACTTCTGCTTAGTTTTTTATGAGATGATGCTAATAGGTTGAATAGGTTGCTGAGGAAGATGCCGACGAAGAGTAGACTGGTGATTTGTAGTGAATATTTTTCTATTATGTGTTTCTTAAAAGTCATATTTGTTTATAACCGCGTTGCATCTGTTTTTATCTCCTTTTTTTTCTTTTTTGCTTTCAAGCCATGGATAAGTTTTTTATATTTTTCAATGTTTGATATCTGGATGATGACTATATGTCTGGGGCGTGTATCAAAGGCAGAGCCGACAAGGAGGGATGATTGAAATATAGATCTTCCTCACCACAGAAATCTCGACATTTGCTATAACTTGTGTCGTAAAGCAGTCACAGGTGATGAGAATAGTTTCACATCATGTGGTGCCGCTACACAGTCAATCACTCGGACCCAGACCCAACCCAGTAATCCCAGTTTTTTTTTTTTTTTTTTTTTTTTTTATTTTATTTAGATCCCTAAAGAAAATGAGTGTAACAAAGGAACTATGTAAGCCTAGGCGGCCTTTGCCTCTGCGATCTTTGCCGTAACAGCCTCGCGCCTCTGTTCACGGGTCTTCTTCTTGAGCCTGAACTTCTCGCTCTCGGCCTTCCAGTGCTCTTTGCCCTTCTTGTCACAATCAGGGTCAGCCATGTTTGGGTCGGCACGGATTTTCTCATGCGCATTCTCGTAGACTTCTTCGAGGCCATCGGCTGTGTTTTCATGTTAGTGTGTGTAGAAATAGAAAAGAAGAGGAATAGTCGACCGACCTTCGATTCCGCTCTCGATGTACTGGCCGAACTGGGACTTATAGCGCTCTTCATCGTCGTCTGCGAGAGTCTCCATGTACTCCGCAACGTGGCCAGAAAAGATGTATCTACATCGGTTATATTAGAACCCTAGCCCATAGATGACGATTATGGTTATAGGAGGTAGAAACTCACTTCCTCAACAGCTCGGCATCCAGCTCCTTGGTCTCGATATCGAAACCAGGGAACCTGCTCTCGCTATGTGGAATATACAAACCACCATCGCTAGCGCCCTTCATCGCGCCAAATATTCTAGCTCCGGTCGAGGTTCTGTGAAGACCGACGTCGAGGTGCGCCTTAAACGGGCGTCTAGTTTCTCCGTCGTGCTCGCACTCCTCAGTGACCTTGTACTCACCGTCGATCTCGGTCACACCCTCAAAGGACTCGTCGAGGCCGAGCTTGACTAGGGTGCGGCGCGCAAGGAGGAGGCCGGTGGAGTATGCGGCACCCCAGTTTGAGAGGCCGTGTTTGATGCCGTAGCGCTTCAGCTCGTGGCTATAGGCGGAGGCCAGGACAACATCGCCGAGAAGCGTGGGGGAGATGATTTGGCAGATGATCTGGAGTTAGGGTAAGAGAGGCCAGGGAGGGCAAGTTACAATTAGCCCACCTCCATTCACAGATGAAATGTTTCTTGTACTTCTTTCATAGAATTGAGCATTTCTGCTGACTGTATTCTAGAATTTCTGCGAATGATTGAGGCACCGGGCTTTTTGTCCCTTGCATTTCTGTCTTTTTTCTGTCTTTCTTTTGGGACTTTATCACTTCTGTGCATGCAAGCAAGCAAGCAAGCTGGCACAGAAACGAATATGGGCTGGAGTGAGTTGCGCTGACTGTGAGAGAGGGGACATACATCGCGGTTGGTGAAGCGTACAACCAAGCGGTACTTGGGGGCATTGTACTTGTTCTTGGCCTGGGTGATCAAGCGCTTACGGGCGTAGTAGTCGGTTTTACCCTGTTGTCTACGGCGGTATTTGGTCTGGTACCGCGAGAAGTAGGCATTGGACTTGACTTTCTTTTGGAACGGCTGTTGAATGTCAGATAAGGATCCTACATATTGGTTTTCTTCTATATAGTGCGATTGAGGAGTCTACATACCATGATTAGCTTCTGCTGACGGCGATTCTAGCTAGCTCCAGTGCGTCGTTGATTACTGGCTTTAGGGATGGCTGGCTCGGGTTTGGTGATCGCTGGTTAAGGTCCGTTGTCGTTGTTCTTGCTCTCTCACGCAACTTTCATGTCGCACGAAATTCCCCACTGTGCGTCTCCCACAATCTCAATCTGTGACGGTCCAAACGATCAAGATAAGGGTTATTATCGAAATAGACCTTTTATTTTTATCTTCTCTGATTTCCATTTCTAGACGCTCCAAATTTGCAACCAGCTTTTTGACCTTTGGGTCCGGGGCCAGAATTTGTTGCTCGGGAAATCATTGACTTCTTGGCGCTAGTGACTGACCAGGGATTAGAAATATTAGTAGCTTTATGAAACCCCACTCCAGCTCTTAATATGAAGAGAAAAGAGAGATAAGAGGAAGTGGAGATGAGATGGGGGAATAATATATACGTTTTAGTTCCCATTGACTGTAAATTTTGTTCTTGCCCTCATTATTACTACACATTTCAGTCATGTCAGTACTAGCTTCATTTAGCTAAATCACCACGAAAAATCTTTGCATCCCACGAGTGATCGCGTGTGACTTCCAACGCTATGATCTTACCTCCCCAATAAAATATTGAACCTCCTATTTCAAAATAAAGGCTTTGATGGTCTTTTGTGGGCTGTGATTTTCTTCCTACTTTTTGCGCTGCTCGAGATGCAGGCTATCCCACTCACAAGATAAGGT
The DNA here is from genome assembly GCA_024713935.1 of Morchella eximia. NCBI lineage: Eukaryota > Fungi > Ascomycota > Pezizomycetes > Pezizales > Morchellaceae > Morchella > Morchella eximia. Next base: position 1,014,090 of record JAMGZG010000002.1, read on the forward strand.
GTCCCATCATATGCATGTCATTACCAAATGTGAATATACGTTCAAAGCAGAGCCATCTACGCAATCATTACAACGTTAGCGACAATTAATGCTACTATCCCGAAAGGAATCAAGCACCTTTTAAGTTAGAATATTCCCTGTCACTCGCATAAAAAGGCCTGTTTATTCAAACCCTCGATCTCACATATTACACTTCTCTCCTTTTTATTCCACCAAAACTCTCCGCGAAAAATACCGTTGAAACCTAAACTCAAGTAATTGCAGCAGGTTTTTAGTTTATCTCTCACGCACATAGTTATTTCTACTATCTATCGTAAGAGCCGGCGCACCCCTGTGTCTAATTCTTCACCTTCTCCCTGGGAATCTCTCCCAAACTCAAATACCATGCCGTTCGAAAACCTCCGTATTATCATTCGTGTGTACCTCGAACCGCCCTTTGAGGCTTTCCTCTACACCCCTAAGCGTACCATCGCGGCATGGACTGAACGTCTCCCCTTCTGGCTCAATAAGAATACGGCCATTGACATCACTTTGTCTTTATTTCTTGGATATCTCTCTGGAGTAATTTCGAGAGAGAACTCCATCGGGGTACCGTTATTCAATACAGTTTGTCAATGGCTTTTTGTGTTGGGGACGTAAGCTTTTTGCATGTCAGAGTTCCCTATATAGATGGCTTGGGTGAGTACTCTTTGCCTGTCGTATCAGCAACAGAGAAGGATCGACTGACTGACTTTCAGGGCGTTTAGGTCTGCTTTGTTAACGGTGGAATTTAAGGCGTTTTTGCATTTAGATCTGGGGACTGGATATTTTCTCATTCACCGGTAGCAGACATCGTTTTTGTACGTGGTGATCGCGCTATTTTTTTATTTATTTATATATATATAGACCATAGCCTTGAGATTTTTTTTCTTCTACGTTAGGTACGGCTTGTATATTGATTATAGTATAGAGCTCTTTGGGCTATACATTTAAGCTAAAATCCTCACCTTGAGAGCTACATGTGACGCTTCTACTGGAGGGAATGTGGCGGGTCCTTTTGGAAGAGCCGGAGCGCTATCGGTGCTGCTGTAGCAACATCTCCACTCAAGTAAGATCCCACACTGGAAAGATCCAAATAATGTCCCAAATCAATTCTAGCTAGATCTACCCCTCCCTTAACGTGAAACACCATGCCGGGTACCCGCTCATTATCATACCGAGTGATAACCTATGAGTGTTCCGCCAGTCCAACGACACATATGCACAGCTCAACTGTTCGAGATTTTCATATAATCAAGGTCTTTGCTACAAGTTTGAATAGCTAAAACCGTCAGGAGCGTTCTCTTGCGTAGGGATAAGATGGAGTGCCTAGATCATAATATCTCACTCGATGCCAGGCACCGCACCAATTACTTTCTTATTCCACAACGGATACATGTAGTAGTCAATTAGATTTTCATCATTTTGTCTCTTCTGGAACATATAGATTTCGATACCGATTTAACGTCAATACTTAGCCCTCATCCACAGCACCGGAATCCTCCCCCCCCGGGGGACCGAGCTACGAATACGTATAACATCTCTTGAGACTCTTCTGTGACTTCTACTGATTTAGATAGATCCAAGTTGTCCAACTGCATATATACCGGTGGACAGATACAGAATCAGCGCAAGGCCAATGGAAGACCAGTAATAGTTTGTGATCCGATCCATCCAGCCTGCACATGGACGTCATATTCACCCATGAGACCACATATACAAAAGGGTCTTTCCATGTGCAACCTATTGTTGGTAAATTTTCTTTGCTATTATAGGAATCCAAACTGATAAGGCACAGATTCAAACTGGATGTTATATTTAAGTAGCTCTAGCCCTACGGGATAGACGATGATTGCGTCTCAAACCTCTATTCATAGTCCATCACTCACTACATGACAACCACAACTCAGGCCGCAAAGACATTCTCAATTTCGCCTCACGCCAAAACACCCAACTAGAAAGGAGTGAGAGGGGACTGGCCCAAAACCCCCAAAAAGCAAAGAACAAAAGCCCCAAAGTTTACTAAACGCCATACCTATAATAACACCATCCTATAAAAGACAATTCCGAGGGAAAAAACTTCATACCATAAAATAAAGAAAAAGCATAAAAAGCAAAAAAGCTACCTCTTATGAGCCAAGCTCTCCGCCTGTCTTCTTGCTATGGCCCGGCCACGATATGCCGCGCTCCGCTGGTTCACTGCTTCGAAGCCGAAGTCGAAATCGGGTATCTCCCTCTTGATCTGCGAAGGGCGTAGATAAGGCTCTGGCTGCGAGGACTGTGGCTGTGAAAATGACGGCATAGATGATAGGGACGGGGGGAATGAAGGGGGGGAGGATCGGAGGGAGCTGGCCGAGGCTTGGGCCTGGTTCTGGGCCTGGGTTTTACGGACAACAGAGGCATCTAAGTCGTCATCGTCATTTGAGCTCTCTTCAGACGCGGTAGAAGCGTAGGAACCCGGTATAGGGAATGTAGACTCCTTCACGGACTGCAATCTCCCCACAGGCTCCCTCTTAACTGCCGGCCTCTCCCGCTTCACCTCCGGCCTCTCCGGCGGCTCCACCTTAGCCGCCCTGGGCACCTTTGCCGCCGGCCTCGCCCCAGCACCAACCCTCCATCCCACAAACAAGTCCTTTTCCTCGTCTTTCGGCCGACACATTAGTAGTCCCAGACTACTCTTGCCCCAGACATTATGGATCACGGCTTCCTCATCGCTGTCGCTGTCGTCCTTTTTCAGCACCGCAGCTTTACTCATCCTCTGTACGCCCGCAACAGGGCGCTGGATCTCCGTGATGCGCCGTGCGTGTGTCGTCTTGGCGAGTCGCTGCAGACGCTCGTACTCTGCGCGGTGTAGCGAGCGCGTGTATGTCTGCGCGATAGAGAGGAACTCGTCCTCGACCATGATGTAACGCTCGTCGCTGGGCAGCATGTACACGGGTATTGAGAGGTCTGCATCCTTATTGCTACCCCCGTCCCTATCAGTAGCAGTAGTGGTGGTGGGTATGGGTTCGCGAGCTGGTGCTGGGGAGGAGGAGGGTGTTGTGGGTACAGAGGTTCTTCGGCGCTTGTTCGGGGGTGAGCTGCGGGAGGTCGGCGGTTTTAGAATCGAAGTCGCCCAGGGCAGTTTTCGTGGCATGTTTACCTTCCTGCCTTCCTGCCTTCCTGCGCTGTGAGTTGCTAGGTTGGAGGGTGTTGGAATGTTCTTCAAGCTTGAAGCGTGAGTTTCGGGATGGGTGAAGGGTGCTGCCAAGGGATTGAATTGAGGCTCAATTGAATGACTGCATGCAGATTGCAGAAGACAGTGGAGTGGGCGTTTTTTTCTTTCGAGTCAGTCACTCGCGTTTTCACATGCGGAGATTAATCTCCGCATGCATATCGGGCTTGAGGAGGTGAAGCAATTGGTTTCAGAACCTGAAGATCAAGAGTTGGATCCCCCCCCCTCTCCCTTCTGCGTGGCGGCCGACCCAAACACCGGCCGATCCGATATGTAGGATGGACATAATTGTAGCCATTGATATTGATGGGAGGACTCTGCTGTTATGTACTCTTCTCTGTTTTCAGTAGGAATACATATGTAGAGTTGCCTATTCCCAGATGCACAATGCAATGCACACAGACACGAGGTCAAAATGTCTACTTATCTATCTGTACTGCGCAGTGACGTTTATCACCAGAATAGTATCTGCACGCGTCTTGATCAAAGGATTGTAAGAGATCTGGTCGACCAGCAAACCAGCAAACAAGTAGCAGTTGGCGTTGTTACTTGAGGGATGTATGTAGCCTGCATAACGCTATGCCGATATGATAGGAAAAAAAATTAAATAATAGTTGTGTGTGTGTGAGATGTGCGTGGGTGGGCTGTTTGAACACGTCCGACAGCTAAACTAGCTGCCATCTTGAAGATTTTTCTTTTCTTTCTCGTTCTTTTGTTCTTTGCGCTTCGATTGAAGCTATTCCTGGTCCTGGTCCTGCCTGGATAGTAGCAGTAGGTAGCAATAATGGATCGATTGACTGATAGAGCTTGTCCTTAAATTCGATGTTTCATTTTTTCTTCCCTCGAGTCTTGTTGTCGGGGGTGCTCCTTGCTTGTTCTCGACCTCGACTTCCCAACCAGCCAGGAACGAGCAACTTGAGTATCGGGCCCTTAATAATAATAACGTACCAGCTGAACTCAAAACCGGTCCTAGGAACTGCTACTTAAGATAGTACCCACGCGCGACTCACTCGTCCGATTCCTACAAGATACAGCAAAGTACAATACATACCTACCTGACTGCCTGCCTTCCTTAAGCTTCTCTACACCTACATCTACAAACCCTTGATCGCTACTTTCACGGTTAGGATCGTCATAGTGAATTCGCAGCATATTGCACTCAATACCTACTTGCCTATTCCCCGGATCAACAAACTAAACAGCCCACCATACCGTCCCTACCTCAGTTCCCGACCATGGATCCGACAGCCATCTCCCGCTGGCTCTCCCAAGTGTAGCCCTCTCTTCTCTCCGTCCCATCTTCCCCGGTACTGACGCGAGAAAACTAGCATGGACACCCCGAATGTCAATGGCGCCCTGCTCGTCGAGGCTTCAACCGGCATCTGCCTCGGAGGTATGCACATCAGATGACTGGTCCGCTCCCCCTTTAGATGCTTGTGTTACTGACCGCAGAGTGCAGCGTCCGGAAAGGCGACGGAGGACGACGCGACGTATCTGGCGGTTGCGTCGCGCGATGGGCTGGATGCGGACGGTGTGGGCGCCGTGGTGTATAAGGATAGGTATGTCCATGTTGCCTGGCGGAGAGAAAACCGACTGGAGAAATGGAATGAATGGGAGTGCTGATTGGAGCGGTGGTGGTGTAGTAAGGTGTTGATCAGGAAGGGAGATGGGGTGCTGGTGGCGGTGTTTATGGATTTGTAGGGTTTGGTTTGGTTTGGGGTTTCTTTGGGGGTCTCTTTCTCTCTCTACTTTTAGGAGGGGCTCCTCTATCGTAGGGAAGTAAGGGGGCCTGCGCCGGTAGGTATTAATGGCATAGAATTGCACCCCCAACTAACACAATTATTCCTATTTTTTTATTATTCTATTCATTTCATTTTTTTATTGTTTGTCGACTTGCAAACATTCAGGGAGGTTTTTAAACTATCGTTATCGTTTTTGTACCGGAAGGGGAGATCAGAGGCGTTAAAGTTGGCGGGGATAGATCAATTGTAGAAGGACGGTGGTGCTTGCTTGCTTTGCTTTGCTTTGCTCTAACTAGTTACATAGACAATTGCGGTTTTCCTTTTTTTATTGCTTTTTTTTTTCGGTTTTTGTTTTACGTTTTTAATTCAATTGTTTTACCAGTGCTGCTGTTGGTGTTGGTCTGCGCCTGTCTGCTGCTGCTGTGCTACGCTGTCAGCTGTTAGTGCCTGGCCCTGGAATATGTCTGTGAGTGAGTTAGAGTGAATGAGTGAGAGTTAGTGAGTGAACGATACCGAGTGAGGCATTTGACACGGGCCTCGGCGCCAGTGGGTTTTGGCTGAACTGACTGACAGTGCACGCGACATGTCATGAATGATGATGGAATGGATGATGGAATGTTCCTGGATAAGGGCTCCTGCAGATAGATAGAGGAAGGGAGGGAGAACACTGGGAGAAGGGTAACTACATGATCTATGTGTGTGGTGTTTATAGAAAGGGGATTCCAGGCTCGAGTATCTTGTATTAATATCGCTATCCATGGGTCCATCCATCAAAGAGTCTCTCTAGAGACTCTTTCTCGCATAGCTGCATAGCTGCATAGCTGCATCTGAGATAGACTCGACAATTAAATATGGTAGATTCGATTCCAAGGAAGCCCAGCAACAAGCGCGCCGGGATATATTTCTCAACTCGTGTGGTGATCGTCACTCCAAGCAGTTGGTTGTCCCACATCGGAGTTTTAAAATCCCTGGAATCGGAAATCGGAATGCGTGTTCCCGGGTCCGGACCGAGTAAAGGAGAGGAGAGGCGAATTGGGAGGGATGGATCATGGGAGAGGGCGAGTACATGTGGGCACTGCGAGGAGGGAGGCAGAGAAAGGGAGAGGAGGGAGCTTGCCTACATAATAACTTTCTTTCTTCTTTCTTCCCTGCCCTGTTTCTTGCAACAACCACTGGTAGGCAACCAACACACGCATCATCATCCATCATCATCATCATCCATCATCAACCATCACCTGTCATACATATCAGGCACATACTAACACACCTATAAAATTGTCAACAACCCCCCCCCCCCCAATATTGCAGCCATAATATCCCATACAGAGCTGTAGATAGATATACTCAAACTAGAATAGTCATGACTTTCTCTCTCCGCTTTCTGCGGATGCCCCGCCCAACAGTATGTGCACCCCCCTCGAACCACCGGTCGGACCTGTCACGCCACAAAAGTTAACATTTCTCTTTAGCATTTCCTCGGTCTCTTCGACCTCCAGAATGGCGCCGAGCTGATCCTCATGAGCGCCCTTCTCAATAAAGTCTCGGGACTATATGGCATCCTCGCCATCTTTACTGGTGGGTCCTAACCGCCGTCCACTCCCGACGCTTCCCACTCCCTAGTTACTGACCCCCCTCCTCTCTCCAGGCGCCGCCATCTCCGGCCTCCAGCTCTCCATGTACATATACTCAATCCTCCTTGCGATACTTCTCGTCATCCTGACGCCAAAGCTGCACCACCGCGACCCCCTGGCGGCACTCAGCTTCGCCTATCTTTACCTCTTCGACTCTCTGATTAACGCGCTCTACACCGTCGTCTTCGGCATCTCCTGGTTCCTTGTCCTCTCCGCCAAGCATCCTCTTAGCTCCGCCGCCAAGACAATCGATGAGACGGCCGGCTTCACCTCCCCGGTCTACAACGTCACCAATGTTGAGGTTATCCAGAGTGGCCAGGAGGCCGTCGCCGTCGGCATGAATGTTGACGGTGCCGCGCAGCAGCCTTATCTCGGTGCTGGGATGCTGCAGCCTGAGAGCCCCACGTGCGTCCTTATCATCGCGATCCTGTGGGTTGTGAGGGCGTATTTCGTGGTGATTGTGGCGGCGTTTGCCAGGAGCGTTGTGATGGAGAGCGCTACGCCGGGAGAGGCGCCGTTCGAGGGAAGGAATTATGGCGAGGGGTGGAAGGGGCAGCTTGGGAGGGCGCTGGTCAAAGTTGGGAGGAGCTATTGGATCGGCAAGGACGGATGGGTGCCGCTCGGCGGCAAGTTCAGGAGGAGTAGGGACGAGAGGAGGCCCAGTATCGGTCAGGTTTAGGTAGATCTAGAGAGAGACAGGGAGGTAGGTAGACCGCGCGGGATCATGCTGCATATGACGGCATGGATATTATTTGGAATTGGCGTTTTGTCGTTTTTTATAATTGGAGCGGATACTATGTGTGGCAGGAAGAGAGCTGTATAAGTACATGCTGATTTTTTCGTTGTGAGAGCTCTTGAGCGAGATCTTGGTTTATATTGTTGAACCCTTGTGTATACCCACCCCTCCCTCTCGTTCGTTATCGTATATCCAGTCATGTAGAGAGGAGATTGCTTCGTATACTTAAATGTTTATTCCTAGTCTATTATTAAATTCCAATGTTTATCATTCAAAGATTTCAAGTTCGTGCTAACGTGTTAGCATTGCATTTAAAAGTTGTTGGGGGCGCCAGCAAGAAAGGCCAGCCGAAACGGCCGAGTGATATCTTATGACCCAACATACGGCGGGGCATGACCGCCTCTGGGCCCACCCGCCAACAAAAACCACACACCGCACCTAGCCGACAAGCGGGTAACCCGGATTAGCAACCCGCATCACACATCACCACACATCACTCACCCTCACTCACCCCTAACCCTCAAAGATGGCTCTTTATCTACACCTCACCATCCCCATCAACACCTCACCACACATCACACATCACACATCCCACATCACAATATCCACCATCCCCATCACACAGTGATGCCGCTCGGCTAAGTTGTGTATAAATACCCACCCTCACCCCTTAACCCTCCATCTCCCACTCTTTACCGCTCTTCACCTCTTTCGCACACAAATGTTTTGGCAACACCACAACCTTTGACGACACTACGGCCTTTGTCTTGAAAACCTCGTCATGATCAACTTCGACTTACTGTCTTCGACAACCTATCGCCGTCAAAGATCGATTTTTTCGCCGTCAGTGTTTTCGTCGAGCTCGACAGTAAAGAATACCAACATCGATAACATAACGGCGAGTCTACTCTTTCCTCCTTGTGTTCATCCTGTTTTACCATCTATCGTCAAGTACCATTTCCTTCTTCTTCTTCTCTGTTCGCTCCGTTGACTTCAACAGATACCAGGCCATCTTTCGGGACACAGACACAATTACTAGCTGCGTCCGCTGTTTGGGTTATTAGCCCGCGTATTCCAACGGTTCAAGTTACTAGCTTGTTATTGAAAACCAACGATTGTCTCTCGTTGATAAACCAAAGGACAGGTTACTAGCCTGATAACGCTGAACGATGGTTTCCCTGGGTAGGGATTGGACGGCTTATTAGGTCGTCTGTCTTTGCCTGGGGAGGGTGTCTATAGGGGAAAGGTATGTAGAGAGTTTGAGGATAATTTAATTTACGGTACGTATTTTTTCTTTTTTCTTTTTTCTTTTTTTCTTTTTTCTTTTCTCAACTATAATTTATAGATACTGGGCTAGTTTTAGGGATGTGGATCGGTTATTGGCTGTGTCTGCTGTTTGGGTTCTTCGCCCGCATGTTCTAACGGTTTAATTTTGTAGCTCGTAATTGAAAAACAGCGGTTCTCGTTGTCAAATTAACAGACAGGCTTCTTGCTCAACAATTCAAACAGCCGCTTTCTCTGGGTGGATATTTGAAGGTTTGTTAGGTCTTCTGTATTTGCTCGGAGAGGGCATGTATAGATCATACGGTAAGTATTGTATTTCGTTCATCGTCTCTACTAGTCAATCATCAACAGGTTCGTTTTTGGACACGGTTACAATTACTAGTTGCATCTACTGGTCGGGTTATTAGCCCACGAATTCCAGAGATTGGGGTTACTAATCTGTAGTTAAAAACTAACAGACAGGTTTCTTTAGGCGGAGATTATAGGCTTATTAAGTTGTCTGACTTTTGCCGGGGGTGTGTGTGTTTACATGGAGTTTCAAGGAAGATTACTCATAAAATATGTGTTCAGTCTTTCTTTTGTTCGCCCCTTGACTCGCAGAATGCTATTCAAGTTTTTAGGACACTGGTATAGTTACTGGCCGTATCTGTTGTTTGGGGCGTATTCCAACGGTCAAGGTTATAAAGCCGTAACCAAAAACCAACCCGCTAACCGGATCGTTGGTAAACAAACGAACAGGTTTCTGGTATGAGAAATCTAGACTCCGGCTTCTTGCGTGGCCTGGTAGTCGTCTATCTGTACTTGGAAGGCTATGTATAAATCACATAGTAGGTCTTCAATGAGTATTTGTTTATAGGCTCGATTAATCTTTAATAGGCTCTTTTTAGTCCCAGAAATCGCTACTGGAAGAAGAAGGCGAATAACCAAACTAACAAACAGTTTCCATTTCTGGACCAGGCGGGTTTCTCACTGTCCTCTAGTTTCTTACCCAGGGGATAAAACAAGCAAAAAGAGAGCCTCCCTGCTACTGGAACTATCCCTGCTTCTGGAGCTACATGTATCCCTGCCCGGCCATAGGCATTTTCTTAAAAATACAAGGTAAAATTGTATCTACTAGAATATAAAAGGACAGGTTGAGAAACAAATTTGTCAACAGAGGCTACAGATTGGCCTGAACCCGAACGTTTGGCTCTACCCCCAGACTCTTCACATATAATATAAAATCGAAATATAGTTATAGGATGATGAATTACATCCTGTTTCCTTTAAAATAAGAGAGGTTCCGTATGTGTGTTTCTGGAGACGGGGAGGAAGGAAGAGAAAAAAAGTAACGAGGATAAAACAATCACAGCTCCTATACTCCCTAAATTCATCTGAATAGACAGTATAAACCAGACAGGTTTTCAAGCCGCGCCGGTCCACCACATCATTCCAGTTAGTAACAAACAGGAACCCTCCAGTGTATCTAGGATAATGATGGGTACGAGAGCCAATGTCTCGAGACAGAGGGCTGACGACCTTGGGACAAAAAGAGATATCTCGAGACTCTTTTTTGGGGTCTCGATATAAGCCCCAAAGCCTCCGAGTATTACTAAATGATTCAAGTAAACGGCTTCCCTAAGCCACCCGAACAACCCCCTCACCCGAACAGTCAACGTCAAAAAGAAAGGATCTTCGTTGCAACTGGTTTCTATACCAATCATACTCAACTATTCGGGTGGCTAGGGAAACCGTCTAAGGTTTCTTCGTGCTCAGGCTTCTTATTGGCTGTAGATCGGATGTGTACTTTGGCTTTGAATTCAATTCACCATTTTACCCAGAATTTCTAATCCCCCGTTCGCTTTTAGACGTCATTAACCAACTTCTTACCCTAAATCCGGATTGGATTTATCTTATATCAGTCTCGAGATTCATCTTAAGACTTCCAAGGCTATGATGGAACGAGACAATACAATACGAGACTTAGTGCAAAATGGGCTCGTCTTGTCTCGATCGTGCTCATCATTGGTCCAGGAAAAGCCGGTAAACAGTGGTGGTATACGTCTAGTTGATGGCACCGCGTCCTAGCTGTATGTACTCGTAATCATTTTAAATGACTGCCTGGACCTGATAATTAAGGGGGCAGCTTGGTTGGGGAACCGAAAGTCAAATCTTGTGGTAAATAGCATGTACCTCCATGTACTTACCAAGAAAGTTTATTATTCAGCCAAGGTCTGTTTCGGGACAAATCACCAAGTCGTTATTCGGCCCTGTAGCGAAAAGATAATGGCGATGGCATATACAGATTGATCCAATTGTATGCGAATAGATGAATTAACTAAACAGTGTGTTTGCGTCATGGAATGTCACTCGAAGTCCCTAAAAAAGAGATCACTTGGATGATTCAAGAACGGACAATGTAAATAAACTAGGATAGAACCTTGGGATGGCAAATATAGTCTCACCACTTGGAATTGCTCGCTAGATTACATGCCAGCTTAACTACGCTCGAGCGATAATGCAATAAGATGACAGGGCATATCAACTAGCTTGTGGTTTTCGAGGGTTTCCACGAAAATAAGTGATGAACGGAGAAAAGAAAATGACATAAAAAAGTAGGAGGTATATATGTATCCTTACCAATCTAAAGACCGCCCAACAAAGATAACGCCATTCGTCTCATCGTACTGAACCGTAAATAAACACAGAAGAGAAGATTAAAACCTATGAGTGTAGTCAATCTAGCCACAACCAGCTAGGACGCACTTCCTTCTGCGGAAGCTTCACCAACGCAGTATCAAAATACTCTATCCGAAGCTCATTCTCCAATCTGTTACGTCTGTTTCCAGTGAAACGTCTGTACTCTTCGAGGGTGCTTGATAGGTTCCAACTTCACCGCCACGTTAGCAGGATGTGGGGGTTTGTGGCAAGAAAGAAGAGTTGTACCCTTGCAGACGACGAAGACAACCTATCACGGTACCAGTTCTATGTCTACCCATTGAGCAGGATACGAGGATAGGGAAGTTTGAAGGGTTGATGATGTGCTATGTGACTACGTCAGCCATTGGCGGTGGACATGAGGCGAGAGAGCTCCTATCGGTACCTCTAAGGCATCGGTGATGGACTCGACAGTGATTGCATCCCATGGCGCACCACCCTCCTGGAGACCGAGGTGGTAGAGAGTGAGATTGTTATCGTCTAGCCATCCCAGGAGCGTTTCATCCGGTTCTTCGACAGCTACAGATACGTGAGGTAAGAATCCACACAGGAGGAATACCAGAGGCAAATAATATCCATACGAGAATAAATTTGATTATTCTTATCAACAAGGGTATAGTGCGGTATATTTTAATGAGAACACATAAATATCAGGTTAACGGAGCGCGCAGGAAACCCACCAAGCCAGACAATGGTCTTCAATTTCAACTCCGATAAGAAAGATAGATTAATGGATGTTGGTTGACCACTTCTAAACAGCCCCTCCTCGACCTGGCAGAAATTGGGCGGCGGTACGAGCTTATTGAATTGTGACATTGGAAATCAGCTCCGGGAAGTTGCGGTTGGTGGGCCACAAGGGTTCAGTAAATGACGTTAGGTTTGAGCCGCAGGAACAATTCGAGAGGGTAACTAGGGTCTTGGCAATAATAACCGAAGCTCGAGCCAACGTCGAAATGCCAAGACACCAGACTTACCTGGCTGGTGCACACAAGTTCGGACTACACCTCTCGAGATCTTCAATTCAGAACGCCCCCCCAAACAACCTCAGCCATGGCTTCTAATTCACCACCCGCTGCGACAGCCTCAGCTGGTACTCCGTCTTGCACGTAATACACCCCTTCTCCCCCATGCTTGATCAGTAACAACGTTAACACCTTGTCTAGAGTTTATGTAGCTCGTTCCTCACAACCTCCCCCGAGCTTCTAGAAATCAATTAACATATCCCTGTAGATCCGTAACCTCGAAGAATCTATCAAGATACCTCTCCTTAAGCAATCCCTTACCACCATCTTCTCCCAATATGGGAACATTGTCGACCTTGTCGCAAAAAAGAATCTGAAGGCCAAGGGACAAGCTTTTGTGGTGTTTGACTCTCCACAAGCCGCCGAGCAAGCCATCAAGGAGGTCCAGGCGTTCCCTCTATTTGATAAGCCCATGGTCCTTGCGTTCGCGAAGACCCGTAGCGATGCAACCGTGAAACGAGATGCTGGAGAGGACAGTGCCGAATTCGAAGCGCACAAGAGACGAAGGCTGGCAGAGAAAGGTACTTACTCCAGCTTTCTTGTATTTAGGTTATGTTTACCGAGATAACCTAATATAAAACAGAACGTAAACAAGCTCTTGCAGCTATTGAGTCCCAGCGCCGACCTGCGGCCGGCGCCGGAGCTGTTTCGCAAGCCGCGGACGCACCAAAAGCCACTGCGAAGAAGGCCGGTGGTGGACTCAAATCTACTGCTCCTGCTGCAGCCCCGCAAATCCCAGACGAATATCTTCCACCCAATACTACATTGTTCTTACAGAACCTGCCCGACGACACAGACGAGACTATGCTCACTTCGCTATTTGGGCGCTTCGATGGGTTCAAAGAAGTGCGTATGGTACCGGGAAGGAAAGGAATTGCATTTGTGGAATTTGAGCAGTTGGAAGGGGCGATTGGTGCAAAGGAAGGGATGGGTGGGATGGTCTTGGAGGACAAAATCGTCAAGGTCACATACCAAAGACAATAGTTTATGTGTTGCGTCCAGAATTATCAGAAGGCGTGAAGGCGTAAAACCAATGCTTGTATTATATCATACAATAACGCGTTGTTTCTTTTCTTTCGTAATGAAGTTTGAATCATTACGTTTTCAAGGCTATTCACTATGTGAACTCATATTTGTATGCCTGCTGGGTATTACATCATGCCACTTTTGAAAAAACCCCATTACTCTACCCAGCCACGCTCCAAAAAAAAAAAAAAAAAATAAGAATAAAAAAAAGCAAAGTCATGAGGGGAAGGATACTTGAAAGAAAAAAGCAAAGGCCTTATCATTGAAATCCCATTTCTACCAACCCTTCGTGATGCGCCTCTGCGTTCTCAATCGCATCCTGCTGCGATATACACATCAAGACGGTCCTTTTAGAGCTCTCCTGTATCTCTCCCGCAATCAAAAGCTCATCCAGGATAAAATATGCCTTCTGAAAATTGAATATGATGTCCAGCTCGCACACGTTCCCATAATATTTATCCATCTGTTCCACGTAACGGTGTACGATCTCTAACGTGATGAGCTCGTTGTCTGTGCTGTCGATCCCGGTTACAAAGAAAAGTGATGCATATCGACGGTATACCACCTTAACATCTACTTGATATTGTCAGCTATGCGGGGAGAACGGACGTACGGTATTAAGGGGTACCTTTGTATTCGAGAAAGTTGCACATCTTGGTACGTCTTGCTAGGACGAGTTGTGCTACCTCACGGAGGATCTTGTTTTTTTCTTTTTGTGATACTGTGATGAACCATTTCGACAAACGCTACAAGCTAGTGATTAGCTCCTAGGTAGCTTCAGAGCCACACGTACATGTAGTTTATCTATGATATTATGGGATAAAAGGAACGCAAACCACTTTGCCTTGTCGTGAGAGGAGAATCAGATATCTAAAGGCACTCTATCAGCCTTTAAAGCTTTGGCAAGCTAGTCCGCAGTTCGGAATTGAATATGCTGACCTTATTGCCATTGTTGTAGAGTTAGTGCTTCGGAGCTGCTTGGGTTGATTCGACTAGGAAACATAGCGTCGATTCTAATGTTTACACTCACTCAAGTAACATGCAGCACGTGTTCTTACTCTTGGCGTTATTTTCAAAACGGCCAGACACACACAAAAGTGTAATAACGCAATAAACACACACCACCAGCCACCCTAACCCTGTTTGCAGCCGAATTGATTCTTGACTGTTTCCTGCTGCAAGAAATACTACATTAATAAATTGAGCGTCATCGCATATTGCATTGAGTTAATTTTGCGGAGTTTCATACAACTGGTAGTCTTTAGAAAGTCGCTATTCTCTTAAGAGGGCTTTTTTCCTCTCAACATGAGGTGTCGCGTGCTCCGCTCAGAAGAAGAACAGTCACGATGACTGATTCGGGCGCACCCGAAGTCTAAAATTCCCCGACTGACTGGACCTTCTTCCTTCCCTCGTTTTCCCTGCATTGGAAGTACGGCTGATTTGCTGTTTCATCAGCTATCAGAAGTAAAAGCAAGGTTGATCAATCACTTGAATCCTTTCCCTTTATCTATGTCAGGCTGTTCTATCCTTCATGGCATCATCAGGTGCCAAATCAGAATTACAATTCAGACGGGGACTAAGATGGCGGAGTCCCTCAGGGCGGTTTAAGTCGGTTCTGTTGGTGATGCTTGGGTCTGGGAGCCGGGTAGATGCAGTAGACTGGGGACCTATTTCTAGCCAAATTGAATATTTTGCTCTACTAGAGCAGGTAGAGTATGTCGACCGCGGGCTAGAAGCCGTAGGATTGGAAGTTGGAAACTCAGCTGTGAATACTCAGGACCTGCATTTTCTGTTTATGTGACCGCTGGTTTCTGTCTTACGGACTGATTCACAAGTTGGTTTCTCTTATCTAGAGTACGTACGGCGAAGCCTTCAGGAGGCAAGTACTCCGTTTCCTGTGAGGTTTTACTTCTGGATTCGCGGTGGTGGTGAATACCCCTCATGCTCCTTCTGTTTGAGTATCAGCCTGCCTTTTTTACGAAATCACGATCTCTTGCATGCTTCCGCATCATTAAATAGATTGCGTATTGTGGGGCAATATCGTCACGCATCGAACTATTTGGTGATAGTTCGGCACCATCTGAGGGTAAGCGAGACCAGGGTTTGGTACTTTTACCAACTTTCCAACAGGTTTGGCTGGTCGTCGCTGAGGCACCAGACGATCAGTCACAGTACTTTCAGATTCAGGTATCCCCGCAATCCAGCATACATAGATCCAGCCCCAGCACACACCACCACCTCGCCCATCTTTCTTCACTTGCTTATCCTTGCATTCCCCATAGATAGAGCACACTGCCCCCCCTCTCTACTAGTATTATTTTTCAACTCCTTCTTCTCCTCTTCTTTCCCTTTCCTCTTCATCCCTTCTTTCTCATACAAAAATCACACAATACCTTAGGGTACCACATGCTCGTGCTGCAACCACTGCAGCTACAATGGCGCCAATTCCTAACTTAACTTCGGCGCCATCTGAACTACTGCATACAATTCTCCAACACATCGGGCTTCAGGGCATCCATAGGCATCCCGAATACGAAGATGTAATTGACCCCCCGGGTGAAATAGAGCGGCCAATAGGAGGGGGAACAGGACCTCCGCGGAGTGGAATATTCATTGTCATAATTGTATTTGGGCTCGTTGCCGTGATATTTACAATTGTTGCCGGATGTATATGGTGTGCTGCCGCGAACGAATTGATATACTCTTCTGAGCAAGAGGAAAGAAGACCCTGGAGAGCGAAGAAAGTTGCTCCTTTGAAAGGTGTGTGTGTTATATGAGAGTTCATTTCTCGTTGAGCATTTTGTTTTTGAGGAGTAGCACCGCTTCACTCACAGTATTGTTTCGTTCTGCTGTGCCTGTTTAAAGATCAACCAATTTAAAAAAAAAGTGTAAAAACCACACTGCTTTAACATTTCTTTGTGTGCAAACTAGTACCTGTACCCCTTTGTACTCGTACCGCCAATAGCCTCTCCACATAAATTCCTTTCTAATTCCAATCTAACATCCGATTCTACTAGAATGGTACCGTCGTCGCCGAAATTTTCCCCGCACCAAATCCGATATCTCTCGTGATTTCCACCGCCACTCTATCCTAGAATCCCTCTCTGTCACCAATTGGCGTGTCCGTACCAACAGACGATGTGAGCCAGAATACACCTATAAAGCCTGGAGGCGGGCAGGTCCTAAAGACAGCGACCGCTCTCCGCTTTTCCATGAGAGCAGGGGGGGCTATGGATATAGTACGTTTTCGAAAGAAGAGGGATCTGGGGGAGCACATATATTATCTTTGAGCGTGCCCACTTCGCCACATATGGAGCAGCTATTTGCGGGCCACATAACAGGGCCAGTACCACCGCTGCGAAGACCGCCGTTGGGTAGTACGAAAACAGCACCCATGTCGAGGTTGCCACCTATCGATAGGGTGTACAGAGATCCTAGAAGCAATTCCTGGAGTGGATCCCGTGGGAGGCGGTGTAAATATTCAGGAAGGGAATACGATGGTTCGGGTAGAGGATATAGTTGGGGCAATGGCGGGAGGGGTGGATCGAGAGGGGCTTGTAGGAACAAACCGCCAGGAATGAGGGGGCTTGATGTGGTTCAGGAGGAAGAGTATTTGTCGGAGGAACAAAAGTGAATTATTTGTTTGTGTTCGGGCTACAGCTCGTGGTTTCTAGTACTGGGATGGATTTATATGTCGATGGGCTTCTTTTTTCTTTCTTTTCATGGCGTACTATAGCGATTACTTACTCATGGCTGGGTATCTGACATTTACTGGGTTAGCACGAGGTTTTTGTCCTTCTCTCCTTTTTCTCTCTTGGGCGGTGGGATTCTCTGGGTTACAGGTGGCACTGATTGATGTTTACGATTTTACTTCCGGTTTTACGAATTGGGTTACTTGGATTTCTGTTTTCCGTCGGGGTATCTGTCTCTCTGGCTTGTTTAGTTTGGCGCTCTGTTGTGTTCATCTATCTTTGAGTATTCTTTGTATTAACATTACACAAAATAAAAAGGATTCGTTTTTTTCTTTGGGATTTCTGTTGACTTGGGGCTAAGATTACATTGTTGATTTCATCAAAGATGAAATACTACATGGCCTGAACTATTCCAACCCCCCTCCCCCCTTCCCCCTAATCATTTTGTAATTTAAACACCCATTGCCTGCGATTCAGTTTTGAATTCTCATGGGGTGTCACTCGACCGCATGCCCACTTGGTTGACGCTAACCGGTTTGATAAAGTTGTACTACAGAATGTTACCATCGATTACACAATGTTAATCACGAGTGCTATATATTGCCTACTAATGAAACAAGCTTTCACTTACATATTATTGGTTAAAGGATAGTTGAGTAGGTTACTTCCGATCCCGAGTATGACCAGTACTAAGCTTTCTCGTAAAGTTAGTAGCCGTCCCAGGGTCATATTCTCATACACTACACTCACAATATTAATTGTAGAACTGCCAATTAGATCACCGGACCCCCCCTAGGCCTCCTCCCTCTTGATCCTCACAGGCGCCTTCCACCTCGCCGCCACTTCGCAACACATAGGCACATCCTCTCCGTAAGCCGTATAAAGCTCTGCGAAGAACGCTTTGACCCAATCTTTTGGGTCGTCGGTATATTCGCAGGTGAATGCTGCATTACGACAATATATGCACGTATCCATCAGATAATTCATGAGTTTAACTGGGCCGGTCTTAAAGGCCCCCCCACGGTTCTCCTGCAGGCCGATATACCAGGCGGTTATCTCATCATAGTCTTGAGGAGCAAAGTCGTTGAGAAGAGTCATATCGAGGATGAAGCTCTTGTAGAAGGCCTCGATTTGGGCGAGGAGATAAACTATCTTATCGGGGATAGGATACCACGGTGGTGATACGGATCTCTTGGCCTTTCTTGCAACCATGGTTTTGGATCGGGAATATGGGATGGGGATGAGGGGAGAGTGTTTTGAAACGGACACTTTGTGTAGGGTGATGCTTATGATGCATTAGCCTAAGACCGAAATCCCTCGGCGCCGAGGGAAACTTCTTGGGCAATCATCTACGTCCCCAGACGGAAAACCAAAAATCTTTGAAGGTACCACATGCATACGAGGGTACGGTAACGGTAACGCGAACCACCCCTTTCTGTGTGTTTTTCATGTGGGAAGAGTGAAACTAGAGCGTCTCAACAGAATGATGCTTAGCATGTGCAAGCTCTAGAAGGATTTATCTTGGCTATATACCTATTCTGTATGAAGTAAATTGATAAAAACTTCACTCCTAGTAATACAAACATCACCCAAAAGTTGCCATGGACTCCTTCATAAGATAGCACTCGGTGCCTTTTGCGCTAACGCTTCTTGGACTATTACAATTATCAAGACAAAATAAAAACACGCCGCCGCTTTCTGCCACAACACCACTATTTAAATCTTTGCGGAACAACCCTCATTTGCCGAATTTTCATCCTCGAGTTGGGGCTCGTACAAGAGTGATTCATATGCAGTAGCGCCGGCCTTTTACTGCGCCAAGCCAAACTTATATTCGGTGTAGTGACTGTATCAAATCGATTTTGGGCGGGTGCTAACTGGTTGAGCTTGTAAAAAGATTTATGTAACTTCTAATAGCGGTTGCCTTAAAAAAAGCCGGAGTGAAACGAGTTCATACAAGAACTCTGGCCCAAAAACATCACCTCCTAAAACCATCGAAATACACTAATCTCAGGCCACCACACTCTCAAAGTTCTATACTCTTATTTTCTCGGAGTCTCCAACAAACATCCTTATCAGAGGGCAGTTGTTCACTGTCTATACTAAACTCAATTTCAACCTACTATCGATGGATCGCAACTTCTAGAAAACTATAGTTTTCGAGCATAGCACCAAGGCAGATTAGGGCAGGCAGGCATACCTCAATACGTTATGCACGCCCCCTCCCGCGTACTAGCCTCAATAAATTGATATTATACTCGACAAATGTATGTATCTTCTGCTGAAAACAATTGACAAACAGCTAATAAACCCAGAGTTTATAGTCCTATCGAATCAATTGTTCATATATGTCGAGCAGTGAGTGACTTCATCTCCATGTCCCCTAGACCAACACATACTAACTGCAAGAAGCATCCACAACCGTCTCAATGGGTTTGAATTCAGGTCCTCAAGACGTGCGAGAGCAACCGTCTTTTCCAGCTCGAAGCCCCAACTCAAAAATGCCCAGCACCATAACTAGATGTGAGCCCACTCGACCGACAACCGATAATCCACGGGAATCCTCAGTTTTTTTTTTTTTTTTTTTTTTTAATTCATTAATTTGGAATCCTCAGTTACTTAAAAGATGTCTGTTTTCACCCCTAGCAAACTTGAGATATACTATTCAGATGTAATAAACCAAGAAGTGCGAAACCCTTATCAATCCTCTATGCATGAATACATGTATGTACGTCGAAGCCGAGTCCAAAAGAAAATAGCGCTTATAAACATAATTTTGTAAACCATCCCTTTGTACCCTTGCTAGTTACAAACAGACACGAACAGAAGCATCAACATCTCACCCGGGAGAGGAGAAAGAATTTCATTCGTTTTGAAGTTATAAGTCCAACCATATTTTAAGGTGCCCTTCATGCCTTCTCACCTCCCTCTGGCGTCTCTTCCGGGGGAGCAAGAACCTGCTCCTTCTCCAGCAACTCCGCAAGCTCGCCGGACTGGTGCATGGAGACAAGGATATCGCAACCACCAATAAACTCCTTGTTCACATACAGCTGGGGGATCGTGGGCCAGTTGGAGTATTCCTTGATGCCTATCACCCGACAAAGTTAATCCCCAACCATTACTGGAGGGAGAGGCGAGGGGGAGGGAGACAAACCCTGTCGGACTTCATCGTTCTCCAACACATTGACCGCCGCAAACTTTGTTGGGTCGACGCCCTGCAGCCCGAGGATCTGCACAGATGCACGCGAGAATCCGCATTGCGGCATCTCCGGAGTACCCTTCATGAACAGGACCACAGGGGCAGTCTGTAGCACTCCATCAATGGTCTTGCGTGTTTCGTCTGAGAGGCGACGAATCTGCTGGAATTGTAACCTCTGGAGTGGCTGCGATGGTGTGCGAAGAACTCGGGCGGTAGTCTATAAAACAATAATTATTCTTGCATGGTTTCAACGAAACAATTTTGGAATTATAGATAAAGTCCTACCTGCCTGAATACCGGTGATCTGAATAGAGATGCCATTGGTGATGTGATGCTGTTCTGCTCTGATTCCAAATGGTGCAGCGATGGTTGGATGCCGTGGTTGCTTGGAAATCAATGATGTCGTTGACAGATTTGCGCCTCACAGCGAGGTTGCACCAACGCCACAGTTATCGAGTTCGGATAATTGTTTCTCCACTCCGCGGTACACGCGCGATAATACACAAACGTTAATGCTCCCAGATCAATTAATTAAAATTATGCCCCCTTATTATAAGGGGATACATGTAACTACATACCTAATTCAAAAGTAATGGTATTTGGTTACAAGTATCGTCTACATACGTACTACATGTACCTACAGGCTTCCATCGCGGCAGGTAGTGGATATACATGTAGTAATGAAATTTAATGTAGTCATTTTCAAACTGTAAGGCCGCTCCGTTTTTCATTCCTCCCACTGATATCAGAAAGTGGTTACCCACATGCATAGCACCATACGCCGTTTTTCATTGAACCAAACCCAATATAAACAAAGTAAAACCTTACTCCCCCTTCCATTTTCGCTAGAAAATAAAGAATGTCATAAAAAAAAACCATTTTTAAACATAAAGAAGAACCAGACCAGTGCGCCTTTACAGCAAAAGCAGGCTCTAACATTTCCGAAACACCAAGTAAATATTAACCAGATATGATAGAATAAAAATCAGGACATATACGAAAATCATTAATCATAGGGGTAATTAACACTAATTATATATTATACAGACAAGGAGACTAGGGTGAAGAGAGACAAAAACTTAGTAGGCGAGGTGGGAGGATGGTAAAGTGGTCAAATCCTATCCAAAAGAGCTCCAGGGGTCCGGACTTTGCAGTGCTGGACGTTTCGATCGAGGCGTCGGGTTCGTTGATTCTAGAGATATTAGTAGCTGTAAACCCCGATCAAAATTGGGTGAAAGCATACGATAATACCGGGCCGAAATCCCAGCACTCCGTCTTTGACAGCTGGGACCATATTCTCTGGAAACCCTAGGAACTCATCGATGGTAGTTTCAAGGCCTCCTAGAGAATATTCACTATACTCGTCATCCAAACTATTACTCCGGCTATCTATATGCGCATTACTCAAGTCGTGTAATGACCCGGGTATGATTTTGGGCGGCTGAGTTTTAGCGCAGGTTAGCTGGCGATGAAGATGGACCTTCATCATTCTTTTAGTGTCATATTCGGGAGCCTTTTTTTGCTGTTTCCGCCATCCTGGTTCACGAAAGGTCCTCGGATCTGGCTCGGGAATCTCGGGAGGACAAGGCCAAGGGGAAGATGCGGTAAAATCGATATCCTTATAGAGATCCTTTAATTTTAGAGGTACAGCTGCAAGCTTTCCCAGTTTTATGGGATCAGATTTCTTAATTTTGCGTGCTTGAGCCAGTTTAGCGCTGAGCTCTTCTCGGACCCTCGTGGCTTCTGTAAGTTTTTCCTGTAGCCTTCTAGCTGCGTTCCTCTGGTTTTTGGTGCAGCTTCTCTGCTCCGCTAATCTCTTCTCAAGCATTTTAATCTTGGCCCTGTCACTCACAGGCTCATCAGAGTCATCAGAGTCAGCATATTGAATTGATCCTTCTGCATTTTTTACTGCAGGTCGTTGCGGTTTCTTTTTCGGAGGATTATTATCGTTACGGCTTACTGATCGCTCAGTGGTGCTCACCATTCCCGGAGGCGGAGACTCCCCGTGGGAAATAGGCGTGCTAGGGAACTTTCTCGCTGGGCCTGTAGAATTGCTAGGCCTAACAGGTCTCCGAGATTCCCCATTAGTAGCGACAGCCTCCGGTTTTCCTCCCTTATCAGGGATATCACAGGAGGCGCGCGGTTCTAGAGTATTCTTGATAGGCTCTTCATCTTTATTTTTCCGCAGTACACTTATCGCTCGTGGTTTGCTTGGCACAGGCTCATTCATTGAATACTTCTCATTCACTCTATCCTTCGAAGTCTGGAATTTTCTGGCTGCGGGCGCAGCACAGGATTCCTCGGGGGTCGAATTCTTGGGTGCTTCATGATTTGGAAAACTCGTAGATAAAGTGGGTTTAAAATGTTTAGGGTGTTTGTTGCGTACCCTTTTTCGATAGGGTTTTTGGCCAGCCTGATGTCGGGTTTGCCCTGCCGTTCTTTGAGCCGTCGGTTGAGGCGGTTCTTGGATAACCCGGGAATTACGCAATGGTACAGGATTTAGGGCACAAGATCCACTGATTTCAGCGAATATTAGTAGTAGAAACAAGTGCCGAAGAACCAGATACATACCAGATATTGTTCTTATATTGTCCATTATTTTTGGTATGAAAATCGCACATTGCGCACGAGAACCAATTATCACTATTTTCCAGTTGTTCTTGCTGCGTTGTTTGAGGCAAGGGCAAATGGGTCAGATCCTTCACAGGGCCCTCATAGGGTACATCAACATCGGGAGGTGGCGGGCTATAAGGTGGAGATGATGTCTCACGATATTCCTGATTGATAGAACATTCAGTTTCGTTCCTTTCGCGATCCCCTACACTTGGAGAATACTGGGGAGAGCTATCTTCAGGGAATGGCCTTGATTTATCATAAGACAATGGCCTCTCGTATCTTGAATGTTCATGTGAACCCCAATACGGTGTTGTTCGTCCCAGAGTCTCGTAGGCCACGTTGTCATAGACTTTGTAGCTATGCATGGTACGTTCCTGCACCGGTGAGTGGAGATCTGCAGAATCCAAGCTCATTTGGGCATCAACCAATTCATAATCCATCTCTTGTGAATCCTTTATCTCTGGTGGAAGACGGGCCTGTTTTAGGACACTCAAGTCCTCGTTATAGCTTGTAAGAGCTGCAGGTGGAGGCGACGAACGGCCCGTGATGCTTGTGCGCTTTGTAAGACGTTCCGATGTTCCTTGTGAGATCTTCGCAGTAACGGCATGTTCAAAATCCTGATGTCTCCCCTGATGATTGTTCTGCTTGCCGTCAGCAGAAGCCGATGTGCTCCGAGAACGGCTGCCGATTACGACTGCAAACGTTTGACTTCCATGAAAAATCTTAGATCTTGCCAACTCCCCATACTCAAGATCCCCATATACCCTACCCAAGGCAGTATCCTCTGAGGACCACTGATTCTGGGTGGACGTATCACCCTTAAATCGTTTCCTCAGGCGGTCATCATCTGAATAAGAATGAAAATTCTCCAGATGCGCATCTTTGTTCCGAGGACGATCGGTCCTATTCCTCTCGGACCCATCGGATTTAAACGAAGGCCCTGTGGACAAGGGGATGAGTGCAGCAGCGGAGGTCACCGACGAGGCAGACGTTTCCGAGGAAGTGGAATTAGATGATTGTCCCATTGGGGTGGAGGCATTAGACTGTTGTTCGGAGCCTTTGCACCGCGGGCACTTCCAAATTTTATTACTATAAAATATTATGTTATTTATGTCGCTAGAGGCGGAAGAAAGAGGAAAGGTAGAAATTTACTTGGGTATAGCGTCCGATCGATGACATAAGCTATGGTATGGATTATCACATTCACTACAACGAATGAGGACGTTCCCTGGCGTGCTAGCCTTTTCACATCTAAGACAAAATGTGAATTCAAGGTTACGCGTCCTCTTCTGCCCTAATTGAAAAGAATGTGGCGGCGTACTGCCGCTAGATATTGGGATCGCGGAAGTTGGAATAGACGTGACGATATCGATTCCGGATCTGCCGGGTACTGTAACCATGCCTGGACGATTAAAATTTCTGTGAAGAGCCGAAGCACTCGATCTACTGGATTTCAACTCTGGCGGCGGGGAGAATTGAGATGCTGCCGAAAGCGTTCGGTTCCTAATCATATCTGTACTACGGTCCTGTGGCCGACATTCTAGGCTGATCTCGGAGGTGCTTTTGAAATTATCAGTTCGAGTAATTGAGAGACAAAGCTAGGCAAAGCAAACCGTTTTATTCTAGACTTTGGAGGTTCATCGTTTGCTGGGCGGTATTCTCTTGTTGTATCCGAGCCAGCTGTAGTCACTGACAAGCTGGATCTTTTGTAGCTGCCTAAATTTTCCTTCGGATCCAAACGACCTATTCGACTTTGAGATACTTGTACATCCCCGGAATTCTTCATTCTATCATCCTTCCTAAAATGGGCATTGCTTGTCTCTTCCTCATTTTTTTGGTTGGTATATCTATCAATTTCCGCTCCATTACTTCTCGTGACCGCCTGATGCCGACCTGCTGAGTGAACCCTAGATGAAGGCAAGCTATTATCTCTTAATCTTGACTTGTTAGTAGGACGTCCCCGTGGGCGTCCAGTAGACTGATAGTTTTGCGCACTTTTCCGCGCTACCAAGCTGGATCTAAAAGGTTTGATTGATGTTATTGACGTTTTTGAGGAATGAACTCTGCTCAAGTCGAGACGAGGTGACTGTTTCGCATTAGTCTCTGAAGAAGAAATATATCTCTGATTCTTAAATGTTTATACCTGATGCCCATTTTGCCCCGGGTATTCCTTTGTACGCGCCTGACCACGCTCCTACAATTCAAAAAAACAGATTAGTGAATTGGTCGTCAGGTTATCCAAGAGCCTAGTATCAGTAAGGCCTATCGAAAATGATAAGCATTGACGCTTGTATTATGCATCAGATCTTTTCAGTTATTTGGACCTCATCCTGCCAGAACACAGGTCACCTCACCATCACCATCTCACAGACACCAACTGCAAGCTCAACCCTTCACATAAACATCCTAAACACCCACCATCATTTCTTTTAAGCTTCAGACCTCAGCATATATCAAAACCACACCTCTCTCAAACTCAAATCAATATCAATTGTCCAAGTACAATACTCTCTCTCTCCAGTCATTTGTACTCCACTGCCATTGGCTTCAGCCCATTGATTCCTTCTTCCACTACCAGAGCGCTCAAGCCCAGAAATTCAAGGGTTTCGCCTTAATTTAACCAAACCAAACTGAAACTCCCACAAAAAAAGGGAGCAGTGAAGACCCTAGTTTTGCGAACGTTCCTGAGTGGCCCAAGAGAAGAAAATGCGATTAGCATTGAAAGTACCCGAGCAGAACGCCCCGATAGATGGATATAGGGGGATTCTGAAGCTCCATATTGTGGTACTTGTCTAATTTGTCTATGCCTACCGTCATTCAAGCCCATGGACTAAGGAATGGACGATGATTGTGATGTAACGCATAGCTGTACTTGTAACAAATGATAACTGATTAAGAGGACGAGCTCATGAGGCAGGTTATGAAGCAGCAAGGTTGAAAGCTCAAGAAATGATGGGATCGATGGATGAATCAGATGGTTCGAAAGGGAGCGCCCAACAATTGAATGACTGTTCGAAAGAATGAGGGGACCCCAAGCGTCCTGTTGTTGCAGTCGGACCTTTTACCAGGAGGATCATCATATGCTGGTCAACTCCATAATTCCGCTTCTTTACTTGTGTTTTCCTCTCTACTAGGTGTTCGCAAATGTATATCATTTCTCGGATGGATGATGATAGCGCATTGCGAAGTAATATGCTTCACTAAAATGAAGTCTTAATCTGAAATCACTTGCCTGCTGATGAGAGCCCGCCGACTGAAAACGACCAGATTCCTCCTTCTCCGATTGAACACGATCGTCACGCGGAGCCATTCCACCCCAAGCTCCTGCGTGACCCCCCTTAAGCGACAACCGGTAGGCGTTTATGAATTATTGATTATTCTTCGGGGCTGAATGGCTTTTTTTTTCCGAGGAGTTGTTCTATCGAGCTATCAACGACTGTTTTCAGGAAGTGGGGTTGGAAACCGCTTCAGTGTTGATTCCAAAGGCGACAGACGCATTGGTGTGTACTGCAGTTGTGTGGGTGTATTATCCGCAACACAGCCTTGTATAAGAAGAATGATCAAAAATGGATAGAGTACAGGCGACCGTCAAAGGGTGCCGAGAACTCTTTTTTTTTTTTTTAAGAAGGGAGGGATGAAAGGTGTAAGTTGTGAGTACACCAAGAGTCAAGAGGGAGAAGGCAGTGGAGTGTTGGGTTGGGTTGGTGTTGGTGAGCGAGTTAGCGCCGCCGTCCTAGCGCTACTATATTTATTGGGGGCGACATTGTTTTTTCCTCGTAGGCAACAAAAGACACCCCCGTTCATTCACTGAGGAGAAACATCCGCTTTTCGGGGGATAAATTTGCAGCCGTGAGTAAAAATATGTCGGTTTCCGTAATGCATGGCTAATTTCATTCGCAGGCAGGAGTGATGCATATGGCCCACTGTGTTTGTTGACACGTCCATCGACTCCGCTTTTCCACCTCCATCACCTCCACCTCATCATCGTTCCTGATCGAGGTTCTACAGTGCCAAACCCAAACTAACTACTCAAAATCTTCGGACGCTCCATTACCAGAACTAGTGATTCTCAAACCAAAGCTTGAATTCCCATCTCGGTGGAAGGTTATTCTGGTTGGACAACAGGCATTATATATCGATGAGTGGCCTTTCATCCCGCAAGGCCAACGCACATCAGAACACTGCGCTCTGGGCATATCTCCACAATATCGCTCTGCTCCTGGAGCATGCTCATTTTTTCCAGTGAGTAAGGGGATAAAAGGCGAGCAGCTTTCGCTCTTCAAGTGATGTTGCGTTCACATTGACCACGTCAAAGTGCCTGCAAAACGCCGATACTTGCTTGTATGGAGCGAAATATTTCTACGTTAAACCGGCATCCATACGAGCCTTCACCAAACTTCAAAATAAGGCCATTTTGGGTTTGCAGGCTCTTCTAAAAAGAACATGTCCGCAAAGACGGATTTGCAACCAAAGTTCTCGAATCACATACAACTAAAAATGCAATACCTGGATTTCGTAGATAACACATGAATAGGATTTCTCGGCAGCCATGGTAAACTCCTCAGTGCCTACACGGGAAGGCCAAAATTTGGCCCCCTCAAAGTTGAGCGAGTGTTGAGCACTCATATGCTCCTTACTAGCAGCCGTTGACCACCACTTCAACTAAAACCTGGCAGTTTACAGGCCTATCATTTTATCGCCTCGAAATTTAGTTGAAATGTTGAGCCAACCCAGCGAGGTCAATCAGGATTGATCTATAACCTTTTAAAGGCGATTTTGCGGCAAGCTCGTATATTGAGGCCTAAGGAACCTCCTCAATTCAATGCGCCTGGCCTTCAAAGTAAACTGGCAGCTTTACATTGATCGTAATTCATCTTTTTCTTTGATCAAGCTGCGGTTTCAGCCTTTCTCCAGGAATTTCAGTTCAGACTGTAGTTGGCCATATACATGAAACATACATACATAGTATTCAAAACAAGAGAATATTAGATGTATGTGTTCGTCTAACCAGCTTTTAAAGGCCACATGTTTTTTCATCAAGTTCAAAGTCTTTAACAACGTAAACAGAGCCAGCCCTCTTTTGCGGTTCTCTGACAGGTGAAGACCTCTTATCCGCCAATCAGAGAACTTGTAGCTGGAGTCGTTTACGCAGAAACACTTTAACCTTCGACTAGTATACTGTCACGCGTAGAAACTATAATTTGTAGTCAATGCTTAGTAAAGTAGCAAATACGTAGCCTCAGTAGGCGAGATATGGACATCTGGCCCCTCATTGAAGTATCGGCTCTTGAAGCATCTACATCTGGAACTCGCTGCTGGTAAACCCGCGGAAGAAAAGGAAGGAATGAGTGATCCACAGATCAATCAGCCTACGGCACCGCCAAAAGCACACACCCGTCGACAGAGAAGCTTAGGATCGCTCGAGCTCCCATACGCCACGGTTGCAGAGAGCCGCCCAGACACTCCATGCGATGCAAGTATTAAGTTCAAAAAGAAAAAGAAAAAGAAAAAGAAAAAGAAAACATCTGCCTCGCAGTAGCTTACGATAACTATCATTTAGGGAAACACACAATTGACCACCAATCTCCAAGAGGCGGAGATCACAGCACTTCGTGCTGAGAACCTAAGACTGGGTGAAGAGAATCTCAAGCTTGCTGGGGAACTCGTAAACACTTCAAAGTCCCTCAAGACTGCTGTCAAATTCTGGATGAAAGCGGAGGATGAGCTGGGGAAGCTGCTGAAGCTTTCCCAGAACAATCTTCAGAGAGAGATGCGTGTTGAAAAGCCCAAGGATGAGGAGAAGAAGAATGACAAGGAGGATACAGAGGAAGAAAGCGATTCTGGGGCTTACGAGGACGCTCTTGACGCCCTTGAGGAGGAGGAAGGTGGGACTTTGGTCTGACATACATCATTGTTTGAGAGGCCAGTTGCTAGCAGGTGTTTTGAGTACTCGATCCCAGGCACTGGGTACTGAGTAAAATTCCGGTTTCTTTTTTTGTCTCTTTTTCTAACACCTGAGACATGTGGTTTTCATTGCACAATAAAGTTACATATACGATTTTCTACTCCCTCGAGAGATCCAAGAGCCGCAGCTTCATGGTCGTTCAAGGGCTAGGGTTTCTTCGCATAACGTGGATCATAGGCAATCACTCGAACGGTATAGCACTACGCACAGCCATCATTCCAGCGGGGAATGTTATTGGTCAAAAAAGAATTTCTCCGGACCCCGCTTTTGCCTATGACTATCAAGGCGCCCAAAGGCTAGAGATTTCCCTCAAACCTAGGCGGAAAATTAAGTAGTATTTACTATAACAACAATTGTGACGGCCAACGATCTGACTGAACTTTCCTAAGGCCATTTTTTCTGCTTAGTTCTTCGCTTGGTGAATTAAGGTTTTTGCCAACTTATAAACCAATGGTCATTTAGATTCGGCGTTCAATCTTGATCTTTTTTTCCCCCTCACACCTTCCCCTTTCCTCATCGATCCACCAACACATTGGCCATCATCATCGTTGCCTAGCTGCAGGGCAATATATACATGCACTGACATTTCTCATGGGCCCCACAAAATCTCACTCCAAGCTCGCAGCCTACCGATAATCACCGTGCCCTGCAGGAATCACCAAGCTTGCTGCCCGATATGTTTCTCGCTAGGCGGCAGCAGGTGCACGAGGGGCAGTTCCCGCACACAACGCTACATGATACACCGGCACACCATCGAATTTCACTACGGTTGTCACAACTTACACTGAGTGTAGAGTCAGAGCTATCTAAGATTGGAGGATGGACCCTCCGCTTGATGCATTTCTTGGTAGATTCTCT
This sequence comes from Morchella eximia, assembly GCA_024713935.1. Classification (NCBI taxonomy): domain Eukaryota; kingdom Fungi; phylum Ascomycota; class Pezizomycetes; order Pezizales; family Morchellaceae; genus Morchella; species Morchella eximia. The sequence continues at coordinate 1,043,790 of JAMGZG010000002.1, forward strand.
CCACAGCCGTGAAACCACACGATATCATGTGTTCTGGGCGTTAATATGATAACGTAAAACCCTTCAACCCCTCCCCCCCCCCTCTCTTCCAAGACGGGTCGTTTGTGTTTCTTCGTGCAGGATCGCGGGTCTAGCTAGCTAGCTTTCTCACGTGTGTGTTGCCTGAGTCTGAGACCAAGGTTGAGCTAGCCAAGAGGGAAGGCTTCGATTTGGAGAATTAGGATACTGCCTTGCAATGTCCGTCTGATTAAACATCTCACAAAAGAAATACCAGATATAACAAGAGGTTGAAACCCGCAATACGCAGGAGATAGCGGGGTGTGACCCGCCGGCTGATGTGCCCTTTGGTGGTGTGCAGATGTGTGCCCCGCGAGGCACACACATTATCGGCCCAAGCCTGATTACAGATAGTACCACAGATTTTCTTTTTGGGGGGGGAAGGTATGCCCAGTGGATATTAAAAACAATATCAGCAACCCCATATATATTTTATAGATGAACTTTCGGTAGCGTCTACCTACATACATGTAGCTACCTAGCCTAGCCAGAAGTTCCTCTGCCTACCTCTCTATACTCGGATCATTTGTACTCCGCAGAGGAGTCCAGTGTATATAAGCGTGGCCGACCACCCCTCCTCCATAAAAAGTTGTGGCAGGAAATGATTGGCGCGGGACAAAATCCTATTGGAGGAGTTGTCTCCGTAGATGGGTGAAAAGAGACTGGCCCGTCCGGGTGAGACGACGAGACCCCCATACGGCGGAGGAGGGGGTCAATGATCACGGTACCTACATACATTATATTAATGTCATGTATGAATGTATATACCAATGGGGTATTTTTTTTTTATTCATTCAACCAGCCCGTGCCTTGCTGTCAAAAATGAAAGCTTCTCATTAAGTGTTGTGTATGAAAAGCCTCCCCCCCCCCCCACCCCCATTAAGTATTAGTAAACCACCAGGCCTGGTTTTTCTTCCGGGTAAAGGATCTGGAACTATAAATACAATTAAAAGCATTAATGAAACTACAATGTAGGTACTGTAGTGGCATTTTCCCTGGCTAGCGTTCCCATACACAAAATAATGTAGTGCATGTCCAGTATGAACCAGATCCCCCCCACAAAATTACGAATTAGTAGTATACGGTATTTCCCTTATTTCTATCGTTGTCGTACATATTACAACGACGTTTGTTCTGAGAGTGGCTGCTGCCTGTGGAGTCACAAAGTAGATGGATCACTCGTCAGTCATCTCATCATCCCTAATATCACTCCCATCCCCATTCCCATTCCCGTCCACAGTATCAGCAGTAGCCGTAGCAGTAGTCTCGGCCTCCGGTTTCCAGTGGCCGTCCCAATTGAACTTGATAGCCTCGTCGCCCCACGTAAACCATCCCTCGGTGAGGTTTCGTCCAAAGATCTCGCAGGCCCTATAGTTCTCTGGTAGATATGGCTCCACGAGCTCTGTGTGCTGCCAGGTGAGTACCGATACAGCGCAATGATTTCCAAAGAAAGACCACCAAACTACAGTAGAGCTAGTAACGCACCTTTAACCCCCGGCTTCCTCGAATGCAAATCCGGCACCGCGACCAGCGTCCTCGCCGGCACCCTGCCCACCCCAATCCCTCCCTCCACCGCCTCCTCCTCCAACCCCAGCTTAACCCTCTTCCCCCCCCTCCCCCTCCCCCTCTCCCCTGCCCCCGCCCCCACACCCCTCCCACCAGGCTTCCTCCCAAACACAAGCACCTCATACGGCTTCCTCATCGCCGCCTCCAGCGCCACCACGGGCTCCCCCCCGCTCGTAACCTTCACCCACACCCACTCCCCACACTCGTCCACCCCCCACCGCGCAAACAGCCGCTCCACAACAAACGCGCGGTACCGCGGCTTGTTCGTGATCCACACCGCCACCAAGCCGCCGGGCGCCAGCGCCGCCCCCAGCGGCAGCTGCAGCAGCTCGTGCATGTTGAAGCGCGACAGCGTGGCGTAGGCGGCGCTGCGCGCCGCGGAGCGGTTCGGCCACGGCGGGTCGAGGAGCGCGAAATCGAAGCGCCCGCCGGCGGCGGCAGCAGCAAAGGCGGTGAATGTGGCAGTGGAGGGCTGGAAGCGCGAGAGGAGGAAGGACGAGTGCGGGGGCAGGTGGAAGAGCTTGGGCGGGGACGGGTAGGTGAGGGTTAGTGTGAGCCAGGAGGCGGAGGCGTTGGTGACGGGGGTGCCGTGAATGTCGGAGATGTCGGGGAGGGTTGTGGGCGCGGTGAGGGTGATGATGCCGTTGTCGGTGGAGGAGACGGAGGAGGGCTGGAGAAGCGTGCAGGCGTGGAAGTCGAGTTCGGAGCTGGCGGGGGGCGGGGCGGCGTCGGTGTCGGTTTCGGTGCTGCGCGGGCGGTGGTAGGGGCCGGTGTAGGACGCGCGCAGGTCGGTGAGGGCGGCGGTGAGCGTCGGGAGCAGGCGGGCGTGCAGGGCGGAGAGCGATTGCGTGAAGGGCGTGGGCTGCTTGGGGTCGGGCAGGGCGTGCGGGGCGGCGAGGGGCTTGTGGGTGCTGCGCGGGACGAGGCCGGGCGGGGCGTCGAGCGTGCTGGGGATGTCGAGGAGGAGCGTGGGTGTGGCGGGGCAGGCGTGCAGCAGGGAGGGGGGCATCGCGGGGTGTGCGTATATGTGGGTGGGTGGCTGTGTTAGACCATGTGTGAGTGTGTGAGAGAGTGAGTGAGTGAGTGTGTGAGTGAGTGTGAGAGAAGAAAGGATGCAGAGAGAGTGTTGTGTTGTAGCCCGCAAGTGCAGTCTGTGGGCCGGGCAGGGTTGCTGCTAGCACGGCACGGCACGGGAAAGGAGAAACAGCACACATACAAGCCCGAGTATAAGATGCTATTTAGATGCTGTAAAGTGCCCATGCGTTCAACGGACGCCCGAGGATATGCTCATATGAAAGCATATGCAATGATTTGCAGGCTCAGGAATCGAATATCCCTCTCTCAAACACGCAGTTCTTTAGCTAGTGAATAAACAGCCCCAATTGAGCCCAAAGACCTGATCCCTTCAACAATCACTCGAACAAAGTATATCCCAAAGTCCACGGCCTCAATTGGCCTGCGAGTATCACAATCCTCTCTCCCATTGGCTCGTTGGCGCACCCTGTAACGGCAACGGCACTCGCCTCCAACAACACCTCGGCAGACAGCCAGTCTGACACCTGGGATACCAACCACCAATCCACCCACCAATCCACCCACACACACACACACAACAACACCACAGAGCTCACCAAACAACACCACAGAGCTCACCAAACACCCCACAGAGCTCACCATGGAGTTCATGTCCAACGTGTCGTCGGGCCTCGACTCGTCCAAGCCCTCACTCTTCGAGCTGCTCTCCGAGTCGCAGCTGCGCGACCTGCTCGAGCCCTCGGTGCGCTACGTGCTCGCCGTCTTCACGCAGCGCCACCCGCGCTACCTCATCCACATCTTCAACCGCTACGACGAGGTCTACGCGCTCTTCATGCTGCTCGTCGAGCGCCACTACCTCACGCGCTGGGGCGGCAGCTTTACAGAGAACTTTTACGGCATCAAGCGCGAGCGGGTGCTGGCAAAGGACCTGCCGCGCGCGGCCAGGGCCGTGCCGGATGTCGCCGCGGCGAGTACGAGGTTGCGCAGGGGCGATGTGTGGAGGAGTTTGTTTTTGATTGTGAGTCGGTCGTTTGTGCTGGTTTTGGGGGTGGAGAGGGAGGGTGGGGTGTGGTGTGGTGTGAGGGTTTGTGTGTGCTGATTGCTGGGAGTGTAATAGGTTGGGGTGCCGTATTTGAAGCGGAAGCTGGACGACGCGTATGAGATCCATGCGGGCGGTGCGGCGGCGAATTTGTTTGGCTCGAATTACCGCAATGACGAGCCGGCGGAGAATGTGAGTTGTGGTTGTTTCCATCATTTTTTTATTGCTGTCTCTTGAGTGGTTCACTGCTATGCGCCTCTTGAAGTGATATTTGCTACTATTACCATGCTTTTGAGATTGCTCAATTGCTGTCTCCTGGGTAATAGTTGATTACTGTCTCCTGGGTAATAGTTGATTGCTATATTCCTCAGAGACACTTTAATTGCCATCTCTCGAGTGCTCTGCTACCACTATCTCCATTGAGCAGTCCACCACAATTCCCACATAGCAATCACTGACTCCCCACAGGCCACCGCCCGCGAAAAGCTCCTCTACTACCTCAAGAAGCTCCTGCGCAAGATATACCCCACCATCAACGCCGCCTACTACCTCTCCACGCTCGCCTTCAACCTCGCCTACCTCTTCGACAAGTCCCACTACCACACGCCCTTCCACTTTCTCGTCAACATCCGCATGCGCCGCCTCAACGAGGCCGACCACGTACGTTTCTCCCTCCCCCCCCCAAACTTTGCAAAAGCCCCTCAGGATTATCATTACCTATGAGCCATAACCAAAAAAAAGAAAGAAAAAAAACTAACATCCAACCTCCACAGCGCGCATTCGAAGCCGCCTCCCGCCCCACCTCCCGCCCCGGCGCCGCCCCCTCCCTCACCGCACGCACCCTCCTCTCCCCCACCGCGCTCTCCCGCCTCATCCTCCCGCGCCTCCTCGACTCGCTCAAGATCCTCCTCCCCACCAGCATCTTCTTCCTCAAGTTTCTCGAGTGGTGGCACGCCTCCGACTTTGCGCGGCAACTCTCCGCAAAGACGGCCGCCTCCATCGAGCTGCCGCCGCCATGGACCATCCCGCCGCCGCCGCCGCCGCCCGCCGGCGACGACGACGGCGACAGTGTGTTTGAGGAGGCGCTTCACGAGAGGCAGGGGCGCAGGCTGGTTAGGCTGCAGGAGGATAGTCGGGTGTGTGCTATTTGTGAGAATGAGCTGACGAACCCGACGGCCGTGCAGACGGGCTATGTGTTTTGCTATCCGTGCATCTTTCGGTGGGTGCAGGAGGGCGAGGAGGAGCCCGGGAGTGGGAAGGGGTGTTGTCCGGTCACGGGGGTGAGGCTGTTGGGTGGGACGGAGGGGCTGAGGAGGATTATGGTTTAGGCCCTTTTTTTTGGGGGGTGGGAGGGGGGGGGGGTAGACTTTTTAGGTGGTAATGATGTCTTGTTTTTTTTGTTTTTATTTTTATTTGTTTTAGTGGTTATTGGGTGTAGTGAGCATACTGGGAGCGTATTGGAGATCAGAGTTGCGATTGGGAGGGGCCGGCGGCATTGTTACAGGTACATATATAAACTACTTACTTGACACTAGATGTGCAACACCGCATGTGCAGATTTAGAGAGAGAGAGAAAAAAATTCATTGGCTATCAATAGTTGTTGTCAGACATCATTGCGTGCAAGTGCTTAATGTTAAAACATTCGTATAATATTGCGTGTATATATTGCGTATAAAGTGCAAGTGCTCAATGTTAAAACATCAGGACATTGCGTATAAAGTGCAAGTGCTCAAACGTTAAACATTGACAAACTGTGGAACAAAGATTGGATGCAACTGCTTCAGATTGTTTCACTCTTCTCTCTCCTTTTTTCTTTTTCATTTTTTTTTCATTACTTTTTTTGATAAGGAAAGGCAGGTACATACTTTGCTGATTTGACTTGACTTGCCTGCCGTGTCATAACTACATAACGGTAATTGACTCAAACATAAGCTCAAGGGAAAGGGGGGTATAAGACAGGATGGGATGCTACGTTACTCGTGCAGGTGGGAGGGAGGCCAGGCGTGTGGGTGGGAGGGTGGGCGTGCGGATGATGGATGCTCTAGGCATCTCTCTGTGCCTTCAGCGTGTTTTGGCGTTTGTGGCGAGGAAGAGGAGACTGGTAATTCTGTTAAAGACTGTTGAAGGAGAATGGTAGAAACAGTATAAAAAAAACATACCAAGTGGCAATAATCACCACCGTAACAATCCCCAACACCTGTCCCAGCTATCAGTACCACCACACACACACACACACACAACCAGTACCACCAGCACCAACGGCGAAAACTCACCACCTGCGTCTTTGCACCACTCTGCACCAGCGCCGTCTTTCGACGGTACAGCTGTATAGTCTTGAGGTAGTTTGCCAGGCCGGCAAACAGGCAGGCGAGGCTCAGTGCCCAGAAGACGATTCCGAGGGGCATGCTCATGCTGCGCTCGAGCTGCGTGGGCTCGCGCTTGAAGTGGAAGGAGATGACGATGGCGATGGAGACGACGCAGAGGTAGATGGATAGGCGGAGCCACGAGAGGAAGTTGCGCTCGTTGGCGCAGTGGTCGCGCGCATCGCTGGCGTCGTTGGTGAAGAGGAGGGGGGAGATGAAGGGGGAGGAGAGGATGGTGGGGCTGTTGGGGTCGAGGCTGGTGGTTGGGGGAGGGGGGGTTAGTTAGTTGGAGTACGATATGTATTGAGGTGAGGGAGGGGGCTTACTCGTCGATATTGACTGGAGGGAGGCAGTTCGACATGGTGGGGGAGGTTAGTTTCGTTGTTAGTGCTGCACTGTACTGTACTGTACTGTACTGTACTCTACTCGCGCAATTGAGCCCAATTGTTTCGTCACTCGCGCACAGTAATACAAGAGAGGTTGTTTGCGGGGATGGGTTGTGGGGGTTGGGGGGGAAAAGCTTCACAGGTTTTCCTAAGAGCTCCCTCCCTGCTGCCGGGATGTGCGTTCTCGCTTATCACGGGGACGGGCAGGGATATGGGTTCCGCCGGAAGGTGTAGCCGCATATTACATAGTTACTACTGATCTGCGCGTTTTGTTTTTTTCTGTTTGTTTTCTGTGTCCCAGGTTTAAATCACTCTGCAGACCCTTCACTCCAGATCGGATCGTTTCATGCATTGCCACGGGTCGGGATGCAGTCCGTGATGGGGATGATGGGGTTCATGGATGATGGGGGTTTTTTATGGGGGGGAGAAATGCGAGATCAGATATGAGATAGAGTGAGGTGAGTACAGACAAGGAAGACTCACTTGCTCACTACCGAGACGAGACATTTTTGTGAGATCTCTGGGAGTAGGTAAGGGATGAGATATATTTGGGGGCATGATAGGGATACTGTATCTGATGTCTGGCTATCGCAACCTCAGATCTCAGGGCCCTCAATTGCTTATCTGAGTTGACGGTTCTAGATCTAGTCCGCCCACCGGGGAATTAAGACCCTTTTGTCCCCTTCCGTCCCCCACGGTCATGTGTGGTATACTTTCTTCTTCTTTTCTCTTCCCTTTATGCTGCAGGGTCCTGTCAGTGGCTGGCTTGCAGAGAACCTAACTGCTCAGAGAGAGAAGATTTTTGTAACTTGGAGTAGGTACATGTACCTAGGTAGAGTACTCTAGGTAGGGTGCTCTAGCTCTCCCGATAATAGCCTTACTTTTCCTACTCTAGGTTATATACGAGCGTGACAGTTTTTTTTTTCTTTCTTTCCTTTTTGTAATTGTCAGAAAACTCGCATTGCACTGCAGGGCTCACTCTCTGCCTACATACAACCTGCATCGCCCCCATCACTCATTCCCAGGGGAGAGAGCAAGCAGCACTTCCTCTCATTATTGCTGCACACCCGGAGGTCCTCGTCGTTCCTATTGGGCCTTGTGGCTATTTGCACCTCCCGCTTTTACTCCGCAGGTAATGACTTCCCTCCCCAGAATGGATGTAAATGCCGTTTGCACACACACCCTCCGGCCGCTCTGTTGGTTCGGTGCTTCGGGGGTGGTTATCTTGATCTTCTCCTGCATCATCATTGCCCACCCTACCTACACCCTATATTATCCACCCACTCCCTCCCTCACACACACACACACCCAGAATCATCCGGCATTGATATCGATATCTATCACTATTCTGACTCCATGAGCAGTAGAAATCCGTAATATAATACCTATTTCAGACACGCATACATACGTAGTCGCAGTGACTGATCACCGCGCCGCCCTGATTTCATGACTTCCCACAATAATAACAACACTACTACAACCTCCTCACCACACCAATCTGGCCTGTCCGCCCTCTGGAATCACTACAGAGGCTCTCCCTCCCACCTAGACAATGATGACAGCAGCAGCAGCGCCGTTATAGTCGACGATCACGACCACGCCGACCATAACCACCTTGCCATTCCCACCACCGCAGACGACGACTCAACGCCCCTCCTCTCCCGCCAATCCGACTCCTGCCGTCGCTCACTCGTAGGAAGCTACCGCCGCCCCTCATTCACGTTTGGAAACGCTCGTCCCGCCTTCGTGCCAAGCTCCTCGATACCAACTGAGTCAGGCTTCCTGACCAGGGCTGAGATTGCAGGCATGGTGGCCGAAGAGCAGAGCTTGTTGAAGGATAACCATATTCTAACCTCCGAATATGGCACGCTAGCATCGCGGCCAGAGTCGGTGGCGTGTGAGGAACGTGGTGAGGTGCCAAAGTGGGATGAGGCCGTTGCGAGTGGCATGGTGCACACGACGTACAAGAGGGAGCTCATTGTGCTTGTTAAATATACACTGCCATTGTATGTAACCTTTTTATTGCAATACAGCTTGACGTTCGCGTCGTTGTTCTCAGCAGGCAACTTGGGCAAGGATGAGCTGGCGGCGGTGCTGCTGGCCACAATGACGGCGAATATCACAGGGTATGCGGTTTATCAAGGTAGGGATCAATTGGGTTGTACACACGGAAAACTGTGCGAGTGATAGCTGATGCAGTGTTTAGGATTGAGTACCTCGTTGGACACACTATGCGCACAGGCGTACGGATCAGGAAATAAGACTCTCATTGGCCTGCATTTGCAGAGAATGATTTGTTTTCTTATGTGCATAACAGTGCCGGTTATCATCATCTGGCTATTCTCCGAGCAGATTCTCACCGCCATAATTCCAGAGCCTGAGCTGGCCGTGCTGGCTGGAAGGTATTTGAGAATTCTCACAATTGGAGCGTGAGTCATCCCCACTTTCTGCGAGTATTATAAGAAAGAAGACTAACCTGTATCACAGCCCAGGATATGCTTCCTTTGAGGCGGGAAAGAGGTTTGTGCAGGCACAAGGTAACTTTGCTGCCTCGACCTATGTGCTCTTGTTCTGTGCTCCCTTCAACGCAATTCTGAACTATATTCTCGTATGGGTATGCTGAAACCCCCCCCCCCCCCCACCTTTCGTCTGATGTTCCACTAACATCCTATATAGCACCCCACATATGGCTTCGGCTTCTCTGGTGCTCCCACCGCCGTGGTAATCACAGACTGGATGATGCCCCTCCTCCTTTTGCTCTATGTCCGCTTCGTTGATGGCTACGACTGCTGGGGCGGCTTCACCCGCAAGGCCCTCCACAACTGGTGGCCAATGATCAAGTTATCTCTCCCGGGTCTCGTCATCGTCGAAGCTGAGTTCATCGCCTTCGAGTTGCTCACCCTCCTCGCGTCCTACTTTGACACCGCCCACCTCGCCGCCCAATCTGTCCTCGTCACCGCAACAAGCATTGCTTTCCAGCTCCCATTTGCCCTCTCAATCGCCTCCTCCACGCGCGTCGCCAACCTTCTCGGTGCTACCCTCGAAGATAGCGCCAAAACCGCTTCCTACGCCGGCTTTATCGCAGCCATCTTCCTCGGCATGGTCAACCTCCTGTTCATGATCTCCGCGCGGAGCTGGTTTGTCCTCCTGCTCACACAAGATCCCGAGGTCATTGCATACGTGGTGAGCGTGATGCCGGTCACGGCGCTGTTTCAGGGCTTTGACGCAATTGCGTCCATGGGCGGCGGGATCCTGCGTGGACAGGGAAGACAGCATATTGGCAGCTATATTAGCATCGTTGCGTACTACTTCTTGGCCATCCCCATATCGATCGTCACGGCGTTCGTGTTCAAGTGGGAGCTGTATGGGCTGTGGAGCGGTGTTGCGGTTGCACTGATATTTGTGGCGATTATTCAGACGACGATTGTGCTCAGGACAGACTGGAGGAAGGTGGTTAATGATGCGACGGCGAGGATCGAGGGGGCGTAGTTCTATGTGTGTGTGTGTGTGTGTGTGTGCGTGTGTGCGTGTGTAATGTTGTGGACTTAGAAGGCTTGGGGGGTTAGACATACCCTTTTTTTTGCTTTTTTGCTTTTTTTTGCTTTATATATGTGGGTGCGTGTGCGGGGGAAGGCAAATAATGTTATTTGTGTACGGGATGGATAAACTGGTAAAATGGGCAATGTTGCATGTATATATCCTGATGTGAGATGACTGTGATGTTATGGTAAATGTTTGTGTTCTGCCTGTGTCTGTGCTATATCATGAGCTTGGCTGGATCTAATGGAAGGATTATTCTAGATACATCTCTTTAGAGCTGGGTATCTGCCAGTATCATGGCTTTGTGTAGGAGTAGGGTTACTGCGTTATACCTGGTGTTTAGCCATTATCCGAAGGTTCCCTATCAGTTTCTAAGTGGAGAGCAATAGATAAACGTTACAGTTAAGGCCAATGTATCATTTCCTCCTACACAGTAAGCACTTCAAGACTGGAACACCCCGGCTACCCCAGGTTTCGGGACCTGCAGGAGGCCGAGCCCTATTATACCCATGCACTTCCCTGCACCAATCTTCCGCTTCCTCTGTTGACCTTCTGATATACTAATATCACGACCCGTATTTACATATTAGTCCCATGGGATACAGGATACAGGGCACTGCTAGATAAATTGACTTAAGTCATTGGTGTGCTTGACCGAGTGATTGGCTATGACGCTGCCCTAGATGGGTCTTGGGATGGGCGGACAGCGGGGTCGTTGTGGAGATAGATGGGTAGGGTGCTTCATGCATTGATATTGGTGGTTTTAGGGCTGAGAGGGAGCGAGGGGGCGCTGTCGCAGGTTAGTTTGTTCTGTGGTGCCAATCCCACACCTCTTGTAATGCCGGGCTGGGCGCAGCATAACTCTTTAAAGTTTCCCATAGAGGTTTTCTGGACTTGTAGTATAGTGCTTAATATATCTAGAGGGTTGATGCGTCTTTATAAATTTCTCTTTTAATGGGGGACACCTTGACGCGATTTTGCGTGCACGTGTTGCCCCATTAAACCTGGCGAGTGATCTTTGGTGATGGAGTCATGGGGGATGCGTGTTCGTGGCGAGGAATGGCATGGGCCTTGAGGTCACGAGGTAGCGGGTCAACCACCGCCTAGAGGGAACCTCCACATACATGAATGCCTTCATACTCCCCGCTTCTTCTGAGAGGTCCCTAACTACAATGATATACCGCTTGTTACTATGTATTGGAATGGTGTACGTACTCAATCCAATAAAGCTAAACCTTTACGCTACGATGGGGGGGCCCATTAATTACACCGGTCTTTGTGAATGACTGGATTATGGGCGCCTCGGTACTCATTAGACCTCGATATTTGGTTTCCCTCGAAATATGGCATGGAGGAAGCTGGCATCGAAATCAATGTACGGACGTGTGAATATTAGCAAATCCTGAAGAGATTTAGTCTTATTATGGGTATGGGTTGGTCTATAAAGGCTTTACACGGACACTTCGTCTCTTCATTGCTAACTTGGACGTATGAACACCTCCCAGGCATTAGGTGGAATATATCCATCAAAAAAGAACTAGTTAACCAGTAAGTAAATTCAATAATGGACCAAACGAAACTGATCTGGGGTAGAGGGTCGAGTGATATCCTATGCATCATCACTGGGCCAAAGTTTGGCTATGGTATTCATCATCACTACCCCGGGCAACACCATCACTTTGATCATGGCTTTAAGTCTCATTTGAGTACTCAGAAGGATGTAGCTACTAATTACTTGGAGAAACCATGAAATTTCTAAATCCATCGTCCATCTAGTTACTTACATATAGTCTGACATCATTTCCCACATCCGCATGTTGCCTGTGGTACTAAGGGTTTGTTTAACAAAGCTTTCTATGATTTTCATGTGATTTTAGATTACGATGACGCACAAATAAAAGGCATTATGGTTTGTCATACTTACTTTGCCTGCTGGCTGGGCTCGGTCACGGTTAATTGTTTATTGAAGTTCGTAGATATAATTCATATCTGATGATCATGACTACAAGAGTACCTACTTTGTGGGGGTATCAATGTTTGGCATAATTTCATTTGTGTACTCTTATATGGCCGACGAGCTCATTATAGTAGCTCCAAAATCTATGATCGGTAAGAGAACGAATTAGAGATCGAAGTATGGTCTCGGAAGGCCTTAGTCGGAGATTCTATATACATGCATTACTTGAATACATTTTCTGATTACATCCAGTACATGGTTGAATTTGATACAAGTTCTAACTTTGTAAAGTACACGTATTTAATTTGTAATGCTTCTTGACTAAAACCAGCTACGTATGTATACAGGAATATCTCAGAATAATGAACACTTTCATAGTATAACTGCACTTGATAGCATCATCAGAAGTACGTACGTTGGAAAGATTTTACTTGCTCGTTATTCCGCAGATCTTTTGAGATCTGCCTAAATTATAAACCCCTCAGATTCAACTGGTTACTTGTCTGGTATAGAGTACATAGAAGATCAATCTATAAATGATTTTGAACTGTTGTCTTGATTATATTTGATCACGAGAAAGAAGTAAGTTTGTATTTGTCATCTGTATCTACATGTAGTTATCTCATCCTCCGTCTAGAGTTGCTTGAACACACTAAACCGCAGATCCGTATGATGGTTCGAACACTAAAGCAGTCCCGGACTTAACAGCATGTACGCAAGATTCACGTAATGTCCTTACGTGTCCTCTATTTTTTGTCTCTTTTCATCTTTCTCTCCTCTTAGATCCTTCCTCTTTTCCGGCCCCCTACCATGTAAAACACACCTATATATGTGCTCTGCCTTTTTTTTTTGCTCCAATATATCTTTACCACCATACATGTAGTTTCATCTCGACGCACAACATTAGTACATATGATATTCAATATGTGATGTGTTCACGATATTTTTGAGATGGTCTCGGGTTGAAGTGGATCAGTACCAAGATGGCGGGTATGTATATGTTATCCGAGAGGATATTCCCTCCCAGTCTATCTCTTAATGGCTTGAGGTAGGAGTATGCCCTGTATAAGCATACGGATGAGTTTTATCATCTTAGTTTGAAATCCCCTGCGATCGATTCCAAGATGGTAAATGCAATACCACCGGGACCTCCAATCAATGTGGTCTGTCAACCCCGAGTCAATATGATTCCCTGCTAGACCCGGGGCTGGTTATCCAATGATATCTCAGATAGAGGTATAATAGTTTCTTTCAACTACATCATCATCGGCCATGGCTCTGGATTTAGGCACGGATCAAGTCACAAAGTATAGACCGACCCACAAGTTATAACGACGACCCCTAGTCCAATACCATACTCAGGAATCAGATAACGATCATCAGATTCTACAGAATGTGCTTTGAAATTTTCAAAGAGGGTTGTACCCCACAATAGAAACACCCCAGTGCTGAAACATAGCGCAGGTCTATTAACTCCGGTCTCGGCATGCACTATAAACTAAACATCATATCTTAGATCTATGTACGGATAGGATGAAGAGGGGTACGTACAAAACCTGAAACATCCGTTCATCGTCTTTTACTTGCTTCGTACTAGGAGGTATAGAAAGCTTTGATGCAAATTTAGATGAAACATATGCGGTCGACATGTTAGTTTTTTCAACAATATAGTGTACAAGAGAGATGCCAACGCACGATCAATCGACCCGATCCTGTATCCTAGGCGTTGGAATCGCTGGCCTTAATCGAGCAAGAGTTCGTGCCACTAGTAAGAAAGTGCAGGATTCTCTCCCCCAAAGTAGTAGGGATCCTGTGACCGAAGCATCGAGTCATGATTGCTAGGGCAAGGAAGCACATCTCTCTTTCAGACGAGCCACGAATCATTGAGATGTGAGGAATCCCTGTCAAAATACGAACACAAGGTATTTGTTAACCTTGCTTCGAAAGTTCAACAAAGTTCTAAGGCCATTAAGTTATGTCTGGGGTGTCGATCATCGAGGGGCTGCAGGGCCCCATTACACAAATAACAACTGGGTGTAGCTAATAATTATCTATTCTAGTGCTCATGTCCTACGGGGACACGTAGATGTAGATTTCAACCTCCGTTTCGGTTTAGGCTTCCTCTACCGCTCTTTGCTTCCGGCTACAGCATATCTTATGTCTCTTTAGCCAATCCAATATATGGCTAGTTATGTATCTGGTTGGTTACGTCTTGTTGTATCACAAGGCACTAGTTCGAGTGAAGGAATCGAATGTCTTGATCGCTGACATGATTGAAGCCTGATGTCTCAGAAAGGCTAGATATGACTTTTGTTTTGATGAAGAGCTACCCAGTAGTGTTTCTCGATCAGCAAATGTAAGGAATAGAGACATGACATGGTGCCGCCATTTCCGGTGAGTACGTGAGAATATAGATAACTCCCGATTCGTTTCCCCATGGTGACTTCCTCCAATCTATTTACCATTATCATTGCAGAAAAACTCGTGCTGGTATAGTCTTGCTATCCCATTGGCTTCTTTTTCTTTGAACTACATGTCTAAAGCAATAAAGAGGTGAGGATCATGTTCTATCACTCGTCTATTGATATGCTCAGCCTTATGTGTGCTCCCATGCACCCTATGACACTGTTAGGCACGTTTTTCCCAGATAGGCGTAACGCCCTGGATGCAATCAAAAGACTTGGTACCTAAATAAACCAGGGTGGGTGTAGTATGGCTGGAATCCGACTCGGAGTACGTCTACCAACCTCAGGTACCTCTTCCCTTCTTGAGACACTTCCAGAATAAATCAGTGCATTTCGCCGGAAAACTCTATTTATCGCCCCATACTGGCCAATCGGGTTTCCTCAGAATGTGCTATGTTATAAAAAGATTGTTGACTAGATCGATTTAAACCGCTGGTCTACAGTCCACATAGCACCGACACGTTTATAAATTAGAATATAAAGCTATGTACCGCACATACAGATCTATAGTAGGTGTGGTATGTTTAGCTGCGCCGCCCCCGCACAGATCAGAATATTCAGCCTTGTTGATCGATAAGCATACTACATGTAAATATACCACCTACTTTTATTTCAACCAGCCACACAGAAAACGCCTGTGGATAGTCAGGTAGTCACGATTAATATTCTGAGTGAGTGGTTTGGGCCCATGAGAGTGCTCCGAGCAGGCAGCAGGCAATAGGGCAACAGTGTGCTGCACAGCCACAGCTGAAAATGCGGAGCCGGATGACCCACAATTTAAAGTTTGCGGCTGTCACTGCGCTGATACGCTCCAATGCTTAGTGATTGTCTGCGGACCATTACAAAATCACACCCCAAAAGTAATCGGTAGGTGCAGAATGCAGACCCAAGGAAGAGGGTATATGCTATTAATAGTTCTTTTACCACTCCCTTCCTTCACTTCGAAAAAGGAATATCAGCACTTTCTTTGTTCTCCACGTGTGTAGACGAAAGAGCTAGTAACCATCCCGCGAATCAGCTTTCATAAAGCGCAAAAGCATGGAGGGTTCCCTCTTCAGGGGGTCCGATGCATACCTGCATGCAATCCGGGATCATTGATTCGCCCAATCCAGGCCCACTAAATTCAAAGTGCATGAGAAATGCTAACTAGCCAAAAATTTACTCCCGAACTCCAATACCCTCCTTCGTTGACACCGCTATCGTCATCCATCCGTCGGGTAGAGAGGTTGGGAATGTGTAGTTAGGACGAATGTTCTTAAATATGGTATGATGAGATGATTATGGGAAACATATATTGCAGCCGTTGCTATCTATGCAGTTTGACGTCGTGCGTCTCCTTGCCCTGGCGTTGCTGTCGGTCAGCGCTGCATCCGCAAAAATACTAATTCGTTCAAAATTGCCCTTTCAGGTTATGATGTAACGGCGACCCCCCAAAGAAGTTCGCCGTTCGAGGGGGCTACGATAGCATAAATTATATATACATATTTTCTATGATCAAGGGGCTATGGGAGTTCAATAATAGCGCTCGCTTCCAGGAAATGACCAGAAAAAAAAAAAAAACCCTCAGGGTTATTGAATTTCAGGTCACACGAAGAGAAAAAGTTTCGTTTCACATCAAAGAAAACAGTCTATTGCCGGCAATTACCACAAAGGGTTATTTGAATGAGATCACGTGAATGGGGTTTGACAGGTTGGGGGGATGACCAATAGCTTCGAGTGATTCGTGGTGAAGGTATGCAATCATAACTGCAGGCTACCACCCTTCTCGGGCATCTCTCTTGTGTGAAATAAGTACACACAACTTACTGCAGGAGTAGCAGTATCCGAGAAGTAGATGTCTAATCTCCGAAACATTGGATTAGTAGACCTCCTTGGCTCGTTCCACCAGATGCCGAGAGAGATCACATCCATGGGCGCCAAGCTAATGCACATGTTAACTAGGATTATGGCATGTCACGTGGTAGTTTACTCAGTCATTGTTTGACTGCATACATAACTTCGGTACTTACATGTACCCTTCTAGCTAGTTCTCCTTAGAAATCCCAAAATTAAATAACCTCTTATATTTCTCGAGAGCACTTTGCGGTATCGATTTGTAGTATCATTCCAAATACTTTTCGGATTTCTAATCCAGGTCTGGACTGCCCGGGTTTCAAGTTCTTTGTTGAGCATTATTATTCTGGCATGGCTTCGTGAGTTCTATACGATACAGGTGCATACTGCAGCGTCTCGTTCAAAAAAGCAGTTATCTAGCAAATACGAAGAATATCAGACCAGATCTGGGGACGCTATATGTGCCGAAATAGGTGGGTAGGCTATGCCAATTCTTTTATAGTAGCTATAAAGATAGAATCCCAATTTAGAAACCCTTCGCCTAAAGAAGCTAATTCTTGTTTTGCATGCAGCTATAGATCATGTGGTAACATCAAATCGTCTGTGCACGAAAGGGTAGGTTTCCAAAGATATCAAGTCTTCCTAACCACAATGTTATTGACTTTCTCCCCGTCTCAAACAATGAGATGAATTACTCAAAGAAATTCAATAGCTGTCATGAAGAGCAGAGATTCCACCGCAAGATCGATGTAAGCCAATTAGAACCACTAGCTAGCACCGCATGTCGATCACCCTAGTCTAGACAGCATGAGCAAGATTTTCTAGCTACCTGGGCAAATGAGATATTTACCTAAAGAAGCACAGTTGCGGCAAGTTTTTGCTGTCTGAGAACTTCGTCGGCGATTTTCTACCAATGGTTGTGAAAATGTTAGGCACCTCTCGTATATTATTTCGCGAATTAGAAGGAGTAAGGTGCGAACCTTCTCGCTGTCTTCCATCTTCTTAGTCCATACCTTATTCACCGCCTTGATATCTCGAAGGAGGTGATCGAATTCTTCATCGTCTTTGGTGTCACCGGAGCGTTGCATTTGCCCCCCCTGTAGTGAATCACTGTCTGCCTTTTGAATATTGTTTTCTTCCCCTTTGTGTTTCAAGGCACTTTCCTCAATACCTAGATTTACAATCTCACTTATGCATTCCGTCCAATTTGCGCAGAGAATATCTAATAAATCCGTCTTTTGCTTGACCAGTAGTTGGAATTTTTCAACTGTCTCTTCAAATTTTGTCGACAGAAGGGGAGTAGAGGTAAAGAGTCTTGATTTTAGTGCTGAAGCCTCCGTCAGGTACATTTGGCTTCGAGCTGTAGTCGCTCCTATCTGGGAAAGTGCCATTTGTAGGTTATCCATAAGTTTTTTTGATAGTTTCGTCGAAATATGCGACGTTGTCTTTGAGAGTGAGTCTATTGGACACGTAATAGAGTTAGTTTTAGGTATGGTCCTGGGAGGATCGAGATCAGGGACATGTCATAGCGAAAAATCACATAAGGCTGCTTTGGTAATCAAGAGAGTGGAACATGTCTTAAAAATGTCTGGGGTAATAATAATAATTGTGTTCTAAACGGATTGGGAGGATGTGAGATGAAACATAAAACCATTCGACAGGGCAACAGAAAGAAATGACGATAATTTGCTGAAGGAGTTATCGTCCAGAAGGCCATTTAGAAGGCCGGCTCAAACGCAAGATCCCGCCGGCCCCCAACGGTATTCAACATTTCTGATTCAGGCACCACTAAGGGTCAAGTAGTAAAAATAGTACAGGTTGTGACAGGTTGCTACCAATGCAGCCTAAAGGCATACATACCGGACGTTCTCCGGAAGATCTGATTCGTTAAAGAAGAAAAAAAGAGATATCGTTCTCACCATTGAATGCTTTCGCCAGTGGGTGTTCATACACGATCATTTTCTTTTTCCTTTTCCTAGCTGCTGAGGACAAGCCTCTTGTCTCTCCAACCGAAGCTTTTTTGTCTAAGCTGCTCGCTAAGATCTTGTCTCTCTTTTTGACACTGCGAATATCCTTATTCTTACCGGTCCTGTTGGTCCTTACATTGGCGGCTTTGAGACCTTTAGGGGTCTTGACCCCAGCTCTACCAAAGTCGTTAGCCATGGATGGAGTGTTCTTGGCTCCTGCACCTTCCTAGTCCTAAGATTGTTTGGTTGATCTGAGCTGAGCTTAATTTTGGATATTTGATAGTCCAGACATAGAAGTGTGCTAATCAACAAGCCATGAGATGAACATGGACTGGTGGATTTGTTCTCAGGTGAGTGGTAAGGGCGGGAGTGAATCAGAAGAAGAGTAAATGGGTCCATTTAGGGTGTGGCTGTGGGTGTGGCTATTAGAATACATGTATCCCTGTTAGTTAGCTTGTAGCACGGGAGAGGATCATTTTAGCGGTAACGGAAGTGCACATAGATATTTAAACATCACACAGCCACGTAGAAGCGAGACGCAAGACAGCCCTGCGTCAATTGACCAGAGTCCCACAATGTCCATAGGGCGGAGGGCCATCTACAGCGGCTTGTTAAAGCTTAGAAACCAACAAGGGGTACTGCTCTACCATCCGAAGACAATAGGGCGATATGATGACGATGACGATGGCACTGATTGGAGGTGTGAACATATTTGTTCTTTGCAAGGCGGTATGTCAGCGGCGGGCGTGAACGGAAGCTGTCGTTAGCGGTTTGTAGGGATGCCTCGAATAAAGGGCCGACGGCGTGGGGCAACTCAACTGCCAGCGATCACCATGCATACATGTATGTATATACCATAAGGGCATAAGGGTTCTAGATTGGATCTAATAATTATTTGGAATTTGTGTTAATTAATTACTATTTCCGAATACAGACCCATGCATGATCTTAATAGAACTGAATAAAGTAATGGAAGAAGCCATCAAAGCAATGAACAAAGAGGCCGCCGGTGCTGTGTAAGCGGTCCCGATTTTATGTAACTCGGGGCATGTTGGCTCAAAATAGGCATTCTGAGTAGTGTGCAGGCGTTGTATGGTGTTTCCAGCTGTCACGCAAGCTCGGACCCAAAGGTTGTTTGGAGATTTGAATGGAAATCCCAGGACCAAAACAACCCTGGTTTGTGGCTGCACCAGCCTTAGCATGCAGGATGCACTATTTTTTGTGCATGGCTTTCTGGAATTCGAATGCATCTTTCGCCCAGTAAAAAATCTTGCACGATGGCCCCCAAAACCTCAAGGATAGCCTGCCAGCCCCCAATACCGTTTTACAAGTATCGTTCATTTTGAGACATCCTTCTTGAGTAGACCGCAGCGGCCCGTACCTCCGCTTGGGTTGTGGAGATACATAAGGCCCACTGTATTCCCGACTCCCAGGCTCATTCATTCCATCCATCGAGTCTTCCGTTCAGCCCCCAGATCTTGGTTCACTGCGTTACGGCACAGCAAAAAAAGGGACAACGGTCAAAACACACCTCATAGTCTACGCATCATCATAATACTACAAAATCCCATCTATCTCCCCCGTCACAACACTTGAACGAGCAAGAAAATTTCCCTATATACAACTTCAAAAATGTCTATCAGATTTGGTCGTAGTGGTAATAAATCCCGCAAATATACCTTGCTATCTCAATGCCTTTATTGACTCTACATCTCAGGCAACGGTTATGACAGCTCAGAAGTCATGGAGACTGAGGATGATGACTGGAGAAAGGTTACAGACTTGAACGAACGCAGAAAAATCCAGAATAGATTGGCCCAAAGGAATTACCGTGAGTCTTCTTTGCTCCATGATCTATATTTCACCCGGGTGTTTCCGATCCTCTAACATTTCATATTAAGGCCGTAAACTCCGACAAAGACTTGAAGAGTTGGAACGTCAAGCTGGAGCTACAAGTAGCACAGCATCATCCTCAGCTAACCCATTAAAGAAAAAGAAAAAGCAATCTGCTACTGAAACTGGTACTGCGTCTGGAAGGATTGAGAAGAAAAGCGGAGGACACCCGGTTAGAGCTACTAAGATTAGCAATCTGGAGAGTAGACCCTCGAGTCAAGAAGTTACTGCATCGGGTGCCTCATCACAGTCTACCAGAGCTACTGCTTCCCCCAGAAACATCTATACTATGGGCGATTTTGGTCCACTATTTGCAAACCCCGAAGCCAGGCATCAAAGCATTAGACAGCCTGAGCAACAGTTACCAGCATGGAGCCCTCAGCCGTATCCCCAACAGCAGCAACAACAATCATATGAGCATCTGGCACAGCCTTACTACCATGCCAGTCCTCAACCAGCATTCTCTATGACACCTCATCCTCACCCGGTCTCAGAACCAGCTACATCGCCACCACAAGTCCAAGCGTACATCTCCTCCCTCCAAACCGACTCATCGTTGCCGCTAACTCACACGTTTTCTCGTGGTGAAGATTCGAGTCCAATTACCCATACTTCATACCGACCCAACGTACACCAGACCCGCAATATTAGTGATTCTGGGCACCTGGGCTTCCCTGACCTCCCTCCAACCTATTCCGCGAGCCCGGCTGTCAACCCAAATCCATTTCATCTGAACGCGCCACTCCCGCGAGACGATTTCTACCTTACATTGAACTATTCCACACTCTTTAACGCCTCCCTCGAGATTGCCAAAATCCTACAAATCTCCGAAAAGACTATGCTAGACGATGATGCTACCTCCCCATTCAATAGTCCTAGCCCAGTTTCACTTCCGGAGGGAACGGAAGATTTGATACCAACGAAGAAGCAACTAGATATTGAGCATCACCCGTATATCGATATGGTTCCATTTAAGGGGTTTCGAGATCGATTGTTGGATTGTGTAGCGGAAGGGGAAAAGACGGGAAATTATTTTGATGAATCCAAGCTGTGTCATGGGATGTACGAGAGTTGGGGTGTTTGGGGACAGTCTCCATGGGAGGCGAGAAGCTGGGAAGTTGGCGAAGCGTTTGCTAGGTAAGCGCAAATTAGTTTTCTTCTTTCTTTCTAGGTCGATCTTTCTCAAGGCGTTTATTATTATTGTTTTTTCACAAAGCTTTATGTTTTATGGGTACTCTTTTACGTCTAATGTATTCGTGTGTATAACAAATCGGCGTTGGGGGCATTTGAGCGAGCATCTTGTTTTTATTTTATTCTTCACTATTCGGAGTTTTCTTTTTTTTTGTTGATTGGGGAGTTTTTTCCTTCTTTTTTTCTTTTTTACAAACCTTTTACCTTGCTACACTTCACCTCTCCTTTGTTGAACTTTGCATTAGACATTTACTACATTATAAACTATTCACCTATAAAGTTTCATTCCGCTGCCTAAATTTCTTCAAAATATCCAGTCATCAATCATCACAACTAGTAGGGAGGTGATGAAGCCTCGATGTTCTATTTACAGTACGAATATTTCACAACTCAACTTTTCATAGTTATCCCTTTTTTA
Organism: Morchella eximia; assembly: GCA_024713935.1. Classification (NCBI taxonomy): domain Eukaryota; kingdom Fungi; phylum Ascomycota; class Pezizomycetes; order Pezizales; family Morchellaceae; genus Morchella; species Morchella eximia. The sequence continues at coordinate 1,065,501 of JAMGZG010000002.1, forward strand.
ACTTCATCCCCCTCGATTTCTATACCCACGCATCTATAGGGAAAAAAGGAAAGGAAGGGGCTGACTCAAAAACTGCCCGACCACGTAAAAGGAAATATTGGTTCCTGATGGATGAAGAAATGATCAGATGCACCAACTGGTGGAGGAGGCAGAGAGGCATGAAATCGCTGCGCATGCCGGCGGAGGGGAGGATTATCGGTGAAGTTGAATGATCGAGAAATGGTAAAGGCACCGTTGCCTGATGCGGGACATGTATGCACGTGGAGGAAGAAGTATTTGAGACATACCAGATGGAGTCAGTAGCAGGTGGAATGATAAGCATGTACATACATCTAGTGCTTGGCTCTTAACATGTAGGTGCGAGCACAAATGGAAGCACTCTATTTTCGCGTTCACTCTACCGTACTACTATGCACGTGCCTACATGTATCTTCCCATAATAACCACAGCTGCTGCGATTGAATCACAGGTATGTGAACTGGACATCGCCTCCTCCTCTATTTCCCATATTTTATTAATTTTGCTAAGGGGAGAGAGAAAGGCGCTGAGGCGTCTGAAGTTATACCTACACGAGATTAGGTATGTAGTCTTGCTGTTGCGCCGTTGGCCCCCAGTACGACACGGTATGGTGTCTCTCCTTGCACACGAAGCGACTCACCAAGCTTTTAAATAAACTTGGCACCTGAGACAAGACAAATGTAAGACATGTTTGGTTTCAATTACTAGAAAAGGAGCAGCCAATCACTCAGTCCAGGAGATTGAGTGAGTAACTTGCACAAAATGGTCTTCTGTACGTGCATGACCATGGTTGCCAATGTAGGTGCTCTATATTGCCTAAGTAGGGAGCTATGACTGTTCGTGCTAACCGTACCACATACATGTACTTGTAGTTAGGGTTGGTTAGGGTTAGTTAGGGTTAGTTAGGGTACTTTACTCGTATTAGTTCTTATCATGCTTCAAACCGGGGCCCGTGCCACCTAGGCGTTTGTTTGTTGGTTAAAACTGGGTTTGGGTGTTCCCACGCCAATTCAAATTTCGTAGGTCGCCGATAAACTCTCTGTTGGCTCCTTCGGGTGTAGTATATAGGAGACGGTTGCTGTACGCCTATATCACGATCCCTAATAACTGGACGAATTGACTTCCACAAGTACATGTAGGTATTACGGTTTTCAGAACTTTAAACTAATTATCTACCTGGGAATTCCGAGATAATTATCTGATAGGTACTTGGGATTGCCTAATAGGCAATGAATTTAAGCTTCCGAGAATCACACTATACGTGTGTGGGGTTTGCCCGGCCAAGAGTTATGAAAACAGATACATGTAGGTACGTATATACGTCTAAGTAGCTGTACGTATAATTCTTGGTCATAAGTCATGGGAAGGCAACCAAACCACACCAAAATACACCAAAATACACCAAAATTGGCCTAAATAGAATGAACACCCACAACCCAATTGCGATCAGGAATCAACAAAGTTTTATGGAGTAAAACTTTGGGTATCAAATTTAATATATCTAAAAGGGCACTCTCTCAGGTCGGATGTGGAAGAAAGTACATGAGCTAGAAGTAGAGCAACTTGGAGATTTGGCTACATCCCATACAAATATGTGGTCTTGGCGCATTTTTGGCAACTCAACACAATAAAATCAACACAGTTCATGCTAGAAGCATAATAGTTTAATTTTGAGTTAATAATAGAGCAATTCTTGAAATGCAAGAAATATACTGCCCCAATTCTCAGAAATTATTCATATGCTAGGGTATGCGTACATTACTCTACTCTATAGTAGAAAGGTCGGACATCACATAGGTCCGTCCTGCTTCCACTGGTGAGCAGCTTGCTGCTAAGTAGGGGATGGGTTACTCTCGTACCCAGCCCGTTACCTGTAGCAAGCTGCCACAGTACGGTCTGGAACATTATCTTCCGACAATGTCGGCCGCCACTCTTGTCGACGACGGCCTCTGAAATGTGATATCGGACCCTGAATTGTGATGTAGGAGCCCGACCCGCACTGATATAAAGGCCGGCAATGTGATATAAGAGCCGACAATATGATATAGAAGGCCGACTTGTGATATAAAAGCCCGAAATGTGATATCGGGGTATTTTTTGCATGTAAATGGGCCAGACAGCCGCCCCGACAGCCGACACCCCATACAAAAAGATTTCACCCAAGTCTGGGAGATATAGCACTAGCTCGTCCGCTGGAAGCATGGGTACGAGACTACATGTATATATGACGTACTCTTAAACCTTAGGCAGTGCATACAACCTAAGATCATGAAATTTAAATATTATTGCAAAAACGTTAGTATTGATACTCTGATGGATTTTGGTGTATCGGTACTTGCCGTATACTTACTATCACTTGTTTAGACTTTACCATTTTTGGATTTCTTTATTAAATGTCCTGTTCAGGATAAGGCCCGGCACAAATAATTGGAGAGACATTCGGTTCCGAAGTCTTGTGTGCCGATCTGGCTGACTTGAGCACCACTTTTAAATCGTCGTGACACATTGCGATCAAGGCCTATATAATAGGTATTATTAGTTACTCCGGTAGGTACTACGGCATTGTACCTACGATGTCAGAGTATCTATTCTCCCTAGAATTCCCCCTGGGCGCTGATATTGATGAGTCAACAGTCAATTGTCAAATTATTACCCGTATCGATATGTAACAGAGCGGGGGAATCTCATATCAGTGGGCATCTAGCCTTTACTCTAGCTACGGTTAAATATTACTGCCATCCGTTGCGGCTCGACATCCGAATTGAAAGAAGAATGCAGGGCAAGCTTGCGAGGCTCTTTCTTGTATTCAACCTTCTCAATTGAGACAGTCGGAGTTGTCTTGTGGGGAGTAAACCCGGGTATAATCGCTTAGATACGGGCTCATCTGTCATGAAACGTGCTTTAATCCTTCCAGAACCCGGTGAAAAAAAGAAAAAATTGGGGAAGCAAGATCCCGATTCGACAGGAGCAACTCAGATAGCGTCACGAGATGCAGCCGAGATAAGATAAAAGTAGACAACGACGTCGTTATTGTTGTAACTTACGGGAGCTCGCTCGTCACCTGTGATTCTGCTTGGTGCACCGTGCTCTACAATCCGGTGTCCATTGCCACCTAGCTAGGTAAGTATACTCCTTTATTATCGCACGAAAAGCCTTGTTATTCCTATCTACTATGGAACAGCCTTCCGCTATTTGTGCCAATCTAAGAACGGAGTTGGATGTGGGGGGACTTGCGGAAGGGGTCGCCGGAACCTGGTTACAGTCGGGGGTGTTGAGTCACGAGCCGTCAAGCAGGACATGTATTTAAGAAGGAGTCTTCACCTCTCTCTCGAATCTTCGTCTCCTCTGCGTAGAAATTACCCATATCAGATAAGCCAGCCTTATTTTCTTCTGTCAACATCATAATCTGACTAGGAAGCCATTGAAGCTCTTGCTGCTACCACTCGTAAACGATGTCCCCTCCATCAGCTATCCAGCAATCCCTTACAGAGTCTGCAGTTGCGTCATCAATTGCCGTCCATAACCGTACTGAGACAACAGATGTTGGCACTGCGGCCGTTCCTATCACTTCATCCTCAACTCCCGACCTCCCTGAGCTTGATGCGTCAAAGCTAAAGATCACCATTACTAAGAACCCGAAACCCTTCATTGAGGACGTTTCTGGCATAGAATGGGGCAACCAGGATGTTTGTACGGATCATATGATCACTGCGAAATGGACTGACGCAACCGGTTGGGAGGCCCCCGAATTGAAACCGTACGGGCCACTCGAAGACCTCATGCCTACTGCCTCGTGCTTGCAGTATGCCACTGAATGTTTTGAGGGCCTCAAGGCGTATCGTGGCTATGATGGCGCCGTGAGAATGTTCCGCCCAAACCGTAACGCGGCGAGAATGTTGATTTCCAGTACCAGAATTGCACTGCCTAGTTTCCCCCCATCAGCATTGGAGGAGCTTATCAAGACCCTAATTGCGCATGACGCGCTAAAATGGCTGCCAAAACCAGGAACTTGCATTTATGTTCGGCCTACCATGATTGGGACTGGAGTGGCATTGGGTGTGCAAAAACCTAGAGAGGCGAGGCTATTCATTGTTGCTGCCTTGTTTCCCGTACTAGATACGAAACCCATGAAGTTGCTTGCTAGCAGCGAGGATTCAATTCGAGCCTGGCCCGGTGGTTTTGGTTATGCCAAGGTTGGAGCGTGAGTTACATAAGACCTTTTTAATATGACTCATGTCTAATAACTCGCATTACAGAAACTACGGCCCTTCCCTGATGGCCCAGAAAGAGGCCCAGTCTAGAGGATATGATCAGATCCTTTGGCTCTTCGACAAATCTTGTCTTGTGACTGAGGCTGGTGCCAGCAACTTCTTTGTCATCTGGCGCAACAAAGAGACAAACAAGTTGGAACTTGTCACCGCTCCACTGGATGACAAGATCATCCTTAATGGTGTCACCAGGCGTAGTCTACTTGAGCTTGCTCGAACCCGCTTGACTGGTACTGAGGGTGAAATCGAAGGGTTGGACGTTATTGAGAGAAAGTATACCATGCATGAAGTGGTCGAAGCCTCTCAAGAAGGTCGTCTTATAGAAACATTTGCTGCTGGCACTGCCGTAAGTTTCTCTCCGTCCTCACTTCATTTTCGATAAATTAATTTATTTTGGATTCTAGTACTTTGTTACATCTGTCATCGACATTCACTTTCGTGGTGTGGACATCCAGCCACTTGAGAAGGCTGGGAAATATACCCTATTGCTTAAGAACTGGCTTCAGGGTATTGTGTATGGCAAAGAGCGTCACGAATGGGCACACACCATTAAAGAGGTCGGCTTCAAGTCTGAATCTCAAGATGAGGATGAGATCGAGGCTCTTGCACAAAAGATTAGAGAGATGAAGAGTAACCCTGCGTGGTCAGCTGCGTTTGCGAGAGTTTAGTGTGATGCTTCACAAAAGGTTACGAGATATGATTTTTTTAATGAAGACGTGGAGCAGGTTGATTTTGAGTGGGGGTTATGGAGTCTTTCTGTAATTATTATGAGAGTGAGTGTTTTATAGAATGTTTTCAGAGAAGTTCTGTGTATGAATAAATGTATGAGTTTGCCCGAGATCGAGTCAAGTAGTAGTGGTGATGGTTTGAGGGCTTGTTCTTTCGTCTGGAGTAACCGCCCTACACCTATACGCGTCTCCAAGGTCGGTGCTGTGACTGTGCTACGTTACACACTAAAGCGAGTGATCTTACGTGAAGTCACAAAGAAAACTTGTGTAACATGATTCAGACATAGGTGCTACCGTAGTCGTTAGAGGTTAATCCGTCAAGAAAAATCTATGAAAATCTAAATGTATGACCTATAGCTAGTGGGACCCCGCCACTTATATCAGAATTGTTCATTTAGCCGATAAGGGTTTCCACTCTCTTTGACCTTCTACTTGAGCTTTTGAATAGATGAGGTTCAAATCATAAAATATCTAATAAGGGTAAACACATGTATATTAAGGCGCTTTTAGTATTCATGCGGTATCTGTTTCGACCATTCTTTCGAGTCTGGGGATATGTAGGTTAATACTCAGCTAGGAAGCTGTCAAAAGAAGTGGTATAGCCACCTTCTCACAAAACCTTTGAATTCTTCCCTTTTCTCGTCCTAGTCTTTAATCGTTGTGTGGTTGTGATCCTCTCGTGCTCATTCATAAAATATCACTCGTCAAATTCTTCGTCGTAATGCTTAGCAGTACATAGAGCTATATCAATATGATTCCACCCCAGCTAGTACATAGTACGATATGTACCACCGCCGTGGTTCTGCCTATGCCCATCCAGAAAACATCCTGCGCAGGTTTTTACCAATCTAGATAAGCGCTGTGGACACCAACCCTCCCCTCCTCTTCCCTTCCTTGCAATCTCCTTCCAACAGCAGCATGTGACAACCAAATAACTATAGACAATGTGATCCTATGGTTAATAGTGGATAGTGGCATCATAATGATACTATGTCTAAGGTAGAGTAGATTCACTGGCTCTTTTGTTATTCCCAATACTGTGAAGGACCTTTTGCGGTGTGAAGGTTAATCTGAAGGATTATCACCGTAATGAGAATTGATTGGTGGCACAGTGCGCTAGCCTCTTTGAGGGCATACCGGTCCCTTGATAAATGGTGTATCCTTGTGGATTATCAAGATTTCACCGCTTTTTCAAAGAGAAAAAAATGATTTAGGATATTCTCTACCACAATTCGCAATAAAATGAGTTGATACGATCTAGATTTAAAAATCAGGTATCAACAGTTTTGAAGGGGGAAGGGACCTTCACAACGAAAGAAAAAACGAATGAACTATGTACTCTGTATCCACCTCTATAAAGAACGTTTAACATCTACCTGAAGGTTCGGCAAGGGTACCTAAAGAAACTGTTAAAATCAAGACAGCCTACAACGAATAGGTGAGAGAATTGCCATACTTTGATGGATATCCTTCGCTCGAGTCAATGGTCCACTTCATACCATTCCCAGGCAACGGCGGCAATCCACCGGCTCCAAGGACCTCACTGATAGATTTCGCGCCACCCTTCTCAAATGCCAATGAAAGAACTCCTTTTGCACCGTCTTCCTTGATGGTAGCAAGCTGTTTCTCGCCCTCTGCGCCAGTTCCAATCCTTGGGTTCGCAACAGAGCCTACTGTCAAAAGGCCTGCGATATCTGACTGCCTGAAGGTGCTCAGCTGAGGGTAGTCACGTCTTGTGTCACGCTTCCAGTAAGGGTTCTCGGCGATGTCAGCCGCGGGAACGGTGACAGGGTCCGTATAGTCGGATGCGGGGACAGAGGCGGGGGCGGGGTTACGGAAGTACTGGTTGAGAGGGATACCGGATGATCGCTCAGGGTCGACTGCAAGAAGTCGGCGAATTTTCTCCCAAATTCCGACAGAGCCGACGGTGTATTTCTATATCATTAGATTTATCAGAAAGTTGATATAGATGTGATGTGATGCCAGATGGTTGACGAACCTTGACGACGGGCTGGACAGACATTGTTGAGGCTACTATAATGAGGGGAGATGCTGCAGAGATCGTGCGTCAGCGTAATTGCAACCTTTTAATAAAAGGTGGCGAAATACCTTTGAGATAGACAAAGAATGAAGGCGGCGAGCTGGGGCTCGAATTTGTTGCTATCGCGAATTGACGGAGGAAAGAGATGTCGTTGGATTGCCCGGTGCCAAGGAATCCTTATGTAAGAACCCTGTCGGGTCCGGCATATGCCCAGACGGTGGGCTGCGGTCATCACGCTTCACGGTGACGGGACGGACTTGCCTGTGGGGCCGTATTGGTGTAAGGGAAAATTATTTGTTCTTGGATTTGTGGGCAATGTCGCGAAATCATGTGAAATTTTTTGATTGATTTCTGCAAATTATCAACTGACGCTTCATCTATGTCCGCAATTAACTCTTCATCCATTAACTCTTCATCCCCAGCTACTCGAAACCAGTCTCCTTATACATCAGGCAGAAATTCAGAAGACCTTATTACATACTGTTGTGTCTGCTTCATTCCTGTTTCCAATGGCCTAGGCAATACGAGTGGAGGTGACCCACAATTCTGGTTGACAAGCTGTGGTCATATCGTGTGCGGGTCACACTGTTTCCCTAACGGTGGTACGGGAATAACCAGTAATGATTAGAATGGAGGAGCTGATAATAGTAGTGCCCCAGGAGGCAGCGGAAAGAACTCATGCTTGTCCCTACTGTGGTAGTGGTGGTATATCTCTAGCCGATTTGGGCGCTGGTAAAGTAAAGTGGGCTGTCTACTCCACCGAAATTAGGACTCTGATTCTCATGTTCCTTTTGAACTAGGTTTCTGTGGAACTGCGTGACTATTTCCGCTCTGAAGCGGAACTTCTGGAGGATGTTACTGGCGCTATCAAAGTTCATCAATCTCGTTCTCCCACTGCTTTCAAGCAAATAATTGACTGGGTTTGACAGTTTCGAATGAACAATGCGTTGCGAATAGCATCGCATTACAGAGCGCTTGCCGAGAAGCTACAGGGTAAGGTTGACGACCAGAGAAGGGTGTTGCTGAAGGTGAAAGATGAACTTATGGAGGGGAAAGAGCTAAAGAAGCATGGTTTTTCCTTTCAAGTGGTTGTCGCCATGCATTCACTAACACATGAGTAGAAACAAGCCAGTGATGGAGGAAGAAATAGCAAGACTTCGTGAAGAGGTTTCCCAGCTTCGCTCTCAGCTGTCATCTGCCCAATTATCTTCTTTGGATTATGATGTCCCGGGAACAGCTCAACAGCAGCAGCATCAATCAGAAATAAGGGCTACTCGGCAAGGCTCAGCTTCGCCCTTCACCATAGCCCAGGATAACCAAAATTTTCTTAAAAGAAAAGCTGATGATTTAGGCGGTGACCCAGCCTTTAGGGCTAGGGAATTCAGAAACGAAATGAATAAGAGACAGGCGCAGGTTCAGGCCATGCCTCCTCCACCTGTACCACAACGGGCAATCCAGCAATACCAAGATAATAGGCAAGAAGCACAATATATTGAGCCAAGGCAGGGACAAAGTGAAGAACAACAATCCAAATATAGTTATCAATTTCAACAATTAGGATATTCACCTCGAGCTCAGCAGCAACGTGTGTATGAAGACCAGCCACTTTTCAGAAGCAATACATCGCCGCAACTTAATCTACAACGTCACAATCTTTCTGAGCGAGAACGATTTCCTACCGATCATGGAAGACATTTTATCGATCTTACAGAATCGTCCGAGCTTATGGGACCACAGCAGAGTGAATTTACAAACAAACAGCAGAGTAGAGATAAGCTACAAAATGATTATGTGGGTAACATCAACACTCCATTTCAATCGCCTCTTAAGATATCAACTCCAAGACCCATAAATACACTCCCTATACGGGGCTCGAGAGATAGGTATTTCACATCTCCAATCAACCAGCCACCACAATCCGCGATAGGATATGGGAATAAAAACAATATATCTCCACTGTTGCAAAATAAGACGGCAGCCTTCCATTCCCCAAGAAATCGGGATGATAATTTCCCGTCTCTAATACGGAAAGGAGAAAGCGCCACATACCCTTACGAAAGAGGTGGACAGTCTGCCATTCCGGGCACCCCAAATACAACCAACAAAGGGGGAGGCAGTGTAGTCAGTCCGTTCTTCGTTAAGCCCCGCACCTCAAATATTGCTAGGAATCGTGAACAAACTACCGGGAATTTGACACGACGGCCTGCCAGTGTTTCAAGCTTTATTAGGCAACAGCAGGGAAACCTGAATCGTTCATATGGCGCTGGTTTAGGGGAGACTGGTTTTTTTAGTCGACAAGATGATTCGTTGAGTAGGGGGGTAAATACAGTTGAAGCCCCAAACTGGGGCACATCACGGCCCGGGGCGAAGGTGGGCTCATTCCAAGATGGAGGAATAAGACCAGGGACTGAACAAGGACCTGGTACAGTTGGAGAAAATATTTTCAACTCTCAACGAGGAGTTGGGATAGCGGATAGACCAGGTTTAAGGAGAACTGTAAGGAGAGATTGACTTATATCAATAGTCATGGAATATGTTATTACTCTAGGATCGATATGATGGCCGATTATACCCAGTTAGGCTCAAAATTATGAATATCGAGTGAGGATTAATGATGCCAACTACCTGAGCCATCACATGAGATCATATTTGCAGCTATTGTTATTGAAATACGCGCAATAAACCATAGGTCCAGTCTTATCCAGTTAAGGCAGATATTTACATGACCTTCAACTAGGACAGTTCTTCCTACTCAGCACATTCACATTAGATCATGTAATCTCACTCGAGGCTGTGATATGCGTCATATTTATTTATTGGTGGCCTCATCCTCAGTCAACGCTTAGCTCGGCATCTTCTAATCATACGAAATAATATATCAAGTTCAAATATTAAAATAAAACAAAAACTCCTCAGAAGGCCCGCTTATCTGAGCAAGTCGTGAGCGGGACGAATTCCCCACCAAGTCAAAAATACTGATAACCCAACAGTCTCGATCAGCCCTGCAGTAGCACGAATAGCAATGTACTCTGCTGGACGGCGTTCCTGGAATAGCTGAGAAACGACCTGCAACAGTAGTTAATATATATTCGACGAAACGATAGTTAGATCAACGTACGGTGGGAACGCTCGTGGCGGCAAAAATGAGTGCGCCAACATAAGCAGCACCCTTGTAGGTAAGAACACCAGTTTGAGTAAGTAGGGCAGCAATGGCGTAGGTTTGGGCTCCTGAACCGATAACATTGGAACCCCAAAGAGTGGCAGTCTTAGCAGCTTCCTTCGACTTGATCCATTCTTGCTTGGAGTCGGCATTCATAGCCTTTTGGTAGGATTCGCCAAAAAGAGGGGCCATGACGGCAAGGTTGGTGGTATGGGTGAAGAGAGTACCCAGGGCAACGGCGGAAGGCTTGACAGGAGGAAGATAGTGGATGCTTTAAGATATCAGTATATTACTTCTTATATTTGAGTATAATAGATGAATGAGGTAATTATGGGAGTGGAGAGACTAACGATGCCATTGTGAGTGATTGAGTTGATTGATAGGTCAAGTGCAGAAGCGTGTAAAGTTCTCGTGAGATATTGAATGGATGAGTCGAATTGGGAGATGAGGAAGGAGTATTTTGGAGAAGAGGGCACGGCAGAAGGTATTTAAGTAATTATTTCTTAGACCACACGTCTACTAAAATGACCGCATACCGGTCCTCTCCACCAGCCAGTAGAGGATACTGTTTTCAATCTCCATATGCATGATTAACCTGGTTGCTCCTGTTCCTGTAATTCACGAATCTAATCAGAACCTAGTCGCATAAGTGGAACTTGGAATCCAATTTAATTTCCTTGTCTGTCCCCTTGCAAGTTCCCCAGATTCCTTGAAGTAGACTCATGTTCCTGTTTCTGTGCCGTGTTAAAGGGTGTTGAGGAACGAACCCGGACATAGGGAAGGGGTTTCCTCGGTACAAGCGTTGTTTGCAGGACGGGACATATAGGTTGATTGGTTAAGAAGGTGTCGTCACCATCACGAACGCTTCAACTGTGATGTCATGTCTCGTCACTGTGGCGGGTGACAATACTGTGGCACATTAGTACTGGCTTGGCACTGAGGCTACAGAGAAACACTTGGCAAAGAAACTCGCTCTCAAGCCACGCGGATGGGAAAGCGTCACACTTGATGCTTAAGCTTGGTGGTGGGGAACTGTACCTACATGTAGGTACAGTAACAAGCGGTACATAGAGTACCTACATGTGTGTAGGTACATGGCCAGGTACATGTGTTGCATACAGTACTACGCAATCTGGATACGATAGAATACATGTAGACACATGCAATACCTACAGGTGGTCATGAACCACATAGTGAGGATTATCGTTGCCTCAAGCTCCTTCATAACCATCCACAGCTATCATCTCGAAATTGAAAGAGAGCGAAAGTGAAAGCAACGGGAAGGGGAATAGAAGTATATATATATCTTATACGTATATATCTTATACATGATACATACATGTATGTATAGATAAAGCTACCTCACCGTATGAGGCTGAGAGACTACATGTATTGTTGCGGCTCTTTATGTAGCTCTACCCAGCTCGCGCCAAGTGCATCGGCTGACTAATCGGAGCTTTCACCCTCAAAATTCCAGCGGCCTCTGGACACTATCACCAGAGACACTACAGGCCTCAAAGAAATAGATCTTGCCACTCGGCCTCGAATCTCTCACCCCCTGCTCCATCGCTATCGCAGGTTTTTCCATAGCGAAAGAGTCATCTTCATAGACAAAGACTTCGCCGTCCGTGATATCCGTATCTCGTCCTTCGCTTCGTCCAGAAGCTTCCGTCAATCCCACTGCGGATTCATCCCACACAATCGCGTACCCCCCAATCCCCTCCCCCCGATATCTTCCCTCTCTACCTCAACTCCCCCCAAAAGAAAAAGCCCCCGCCCCTGTTCCCATTTACTCCTATTGTCCGTCCACCCAGCTATACATCGATATTAGACAATATGTCGAATCAGCTAGTTGTTAGTGTTCCTTGCTTCTTCCTTTCCTTCTATCTCCTTGCTCGTCTGTCCTATCCTTCATCTCTTGTACGCATTTTCATTTCTTCCGGTCCGCGCGCTGACTCGTGTGTGTCTCGTGTTTCGGGTGTTGGTTGAGGGAAAATAGGGTGAAGTTTACCAGCGCATCATACAGGATGTTATCGACACTAGTGTTATCGATTTCGAGGAAGCTGGCGTTAATGCATCGACCTTGGAAGAGTTGAAGCAGGTAAGCTGAGAGTTGGTTTCTTCCGTTTCGTTGCCATCTTCCATTTCAACTCAAGGCGCTTGGCTGGCTGGCGGCTCCTCTATCCCCTTTTTATGGGCGCGCCCGATTTCCCTTTTATGTGCCTCACACCCATTTTTGCGGGGTCGCTTTTATATGCTGCCCTTAGGGGATGGTTGCTGATTTACTTCCCTGTTTTCCCTACGTATTTTGCTCACCTGGGCTTGCCTGATTTGGTTATATTACTTCCTTTTGCCACATTCAGTGCTATCCTTGCTGACAATACTCTTTGTTCTGCGTAGGTCTGGCAGCAGAGACTTTCGGACCTTCGCGTTGCTCATTTCCCATGGGACCCTGCACCACCAGAAACTGCTGCACCCACACCGGCCCAGCCAGCCCCCACATCCCCCACTAAAGCCCAACCGCAGCAACCGGGCATCAAGCAAGAGGCTAATGCTCAAAATTCCGCCGGTATAATGGGCCAGAACACTGGCGGCGTTCGTATTAAGCCCGAACCTGGCTTAGAGCCGCAAGGAGTCTATGTCCCCCCCGTCACTCCAGGCAACCCAACACATAACCCCGCTCTCGCCGAACAGAGGGCGCGCCAAAATATTGCACAGAAGCTCAATATGAACCCGCAGGTGCGACCTAATGGCGGTGGGTTGATGTTACCAAGTCCTTCCCAGCAAAGACAACAGAACGGACAGAACGGGATCCCGCAGCATGATGGTGCCGATGATGTTGTACCGATAGAGGGATATGGTAATATCAGTCGGGATGAAGCGGACCGCATATTGCTTCGCAGGATCGGAGCAGCGGAACGGGAGAGCGCTAAGGCTACCGAGGAGCTAACAAATGCTCTGAAAGGTCTTAAAACAACTTCTTCATCCAAGTCTTCTAAGAAACGTCGTCCAAGGAGACAAGATGCGTACGAGGCCGCCCTTGATGGCACTAATTCTTATCCATACCCATCCACCCTACTTTCGTCCCAGACTCCTCGTCCTGTTGGCGTTTCGCAACTTGACGGTGATTCTGATGAAGACATTGCCGATGAAGATGCCATTAATTCAGATCTTGACGATCCCGAGGATGATGAAATTGATAACGAGGATGAAGATGAAGTTCCACAAATCATGCTGTGCATGTACGATAAAGTCCAAAGAACTAAGAATAAGTGGAAGTGTGTGCTCAAGGATGGTGTTTTAACGATTAATGGGAAAGAGTGAGCTCCCTCTAACCCCGTGTTTTTATCACGACTACCTTTTCACTAACCCGGCGTCTCAGATATGTTTTCCACAAGGCTAATGGAGAGTACGAGTGGTAATCTATCTATGGTCGATACAGATGTATGCGTTTGTGACTCGTATTCTCGAGTTAGGGTTAATTTCTGTAATTCTGGAAGAGAAAAGAAAAAGAAGCCACCTAATTTAGGGGGTATAAAAAAAGAGCGAGATAGTAAAAAAGGTTTGTGGAGCAATAAGAATTGGGCCGGGGGAATAAGGATTGGATCTTCAGCAAAAATAGCAATGCATGATACCCCCCTCCGTTTCTTTTCTTTTTGCAGCTGTAGTTCAGTACGTTTCTGCTGGACAAGAGAGCTTTTAGTTGCTGTCCTAGTGTGTGTACGAGGTTGGGTTGGGTTAGAATTGGTTGTGGAACTGCAGCTTGATTTTCCACCGTGGCCAGTGGGATAACCCGGCCGGGAGAATTAGGAGGAAGATTGTAAAATTGAATAGCCTTTTATTTCCGTCTTTTCCTGATATTTTTCCTTTGTCTTTCCCTGTCACCTGCTATTCTCGGCGAGGATATTGTTATCTAGTCGTTTGGATGGAAAATGGAAATGGTATTATACCAATGACCTGCGTCATGTCTATTGTTCTTTTTTCTATGTAAGTGATAACTACGATAAGGGTGGGCTAACGGTTTTTGTTGCGAGTGATGACCTATGACACTAATACTCAAATTGGCTCAGCAGCCAGGGAAGTCCTCTGAGTGGTTGTTCGATCTTGAGATTTTGTGACTATACGCTCTACGCATTTATCTACGTAGACTCGAATAAAAACCTACTAGTTTTCTATAATTACAAACAACACCACATGCTTATTCAGCACCCTAACAAGAAAACAAAATGACTCCAAGAAGGAATCAACTAAACTAGGAGGTCCATAAGGGAAAGAAAAGAAACATAAAGCTATAAAACATCAGCACACCTAACATGGCCGTCTGTACGTGGTTCTAATACATCCATTTCTTAGCCATATTAACTGAATTACCTCCCCACGCTTCATCATCACCCCCCCATTCTAATCCCGATGATTCATCCTTAATTATAGACCATTTATCTTTTAAGAGTTCGGTGGTAGGCATGTTTTTTTCGAGCTCGGTACTAGTCCTTTGGATTGGTGGTTGCCATTTACTACTACTACTAGCAGTTTCGCGATCTAAAGGTTTGGGGATAGGTGCTTTCGCTGCAATATTTACCTTAGGCGGAAGATTAGACTTGCGCACTAGGTCTGCTGGAGCTGGAGATTTTGGAGTGGCACGATTAACTGGAACTAATCTTTCCACTTTCCATATTTTTAGTGCGGGATTCCTAGTCGTATTTATCTTGGTCTGAGGTGTGGGGAGTATTGAGTCTCGCGCAGTTGGGACAGCCGTTGTCGGTATCGATACGGGTTGGGCGGTCTTCGTGGCATTCCATGAGGCCAATCCAGCTTTCAGTGAAGGTTCGGCTTCAGTGGCGTATTGTGACCTCCAATAAATTCCTGGACGTTTCTCGATTACAACCGCAAAGCTTGAACCTGGTAGCTGCGATTCCCAAAATGCCCCCCTCTCTTGCGGAATATCTTCGTCTTCGTCCATACGAAGGTTGTCTCCGTCACTATCAACTCCCCGTGTGTCTTCAAGCATGCCCTCGGCAACCTCAGCAGCCAGTACCTTTGCCTCCTGGTATGCTCTTCGGCGCTCCTCCTTCTCCTCCTCAATTGCCTGCAATCGCTCTATTTCCTTCCTTATTTTCTCTTCTTCCGCTGCCCTCTTTTCGTTCATAATTCTTTGTCTTTCATCAATGATCCTTTGTTGGGCATCTTCAGTTGCCTTTTCTTGGGCGAACTTTGCGTCTTTGATGGCCTTCTCGGCAGCTTCCGCGGCCTCCTCTTCGCGTTTGCGCGCAATCCAGGCACTTTCTCTACGGCGGGATTTGGGCTCAGGAATCACCTCCATCTCTTCTTCTTCTTCGTCCTCGTCCTCATCTTCATTGTCGTCCTCATCATCTTTTTCTTGGTCAGAGTTCGTTTCCGATACTGTTGGTGCACTCTTCCGAGGCCTGCCCCTTTGTCGTTTACTACCATCCGCACTACCAACCCCGATATCGTCTCTCCTGGCCGTTACTTTATGAAGCCTACCTCCCTTCATATAGTACTCCGTGATCATATCTGGCTCGATCGCCTTTTCTTCCCATTTCTGCCAACCTTCCACACCAAGTTTCAACTTAACAACTAAAGTTTTCTTATTTCGTCCTTTACCCTTAGAGGCGATATATCTGGCGCGCTTCTGCTTCTTCGCCTGATCATTGGCCATGAGTTCGTACATGGACTGGGTAGGCTCGGACATTGGGAAGGTGCCGTTGACGCCAATGATCTCGCTGGTGGCAGCGGATATTCCGTATGGATTACTTCTGCGTTTGGCTTTTGCGAGCATGATGGGCGCTATGGGATTATAGGTATCATCGGGTAATGGGTTTGCTGTGTTTTCTGCTTCGTCACGATCACGTCCGCGAGTCGTTTGAGGGCTGTGCAATATGCCCCCGGCATAGCACGTCAGGTCTTCTGGGAGTCCAGTGGCAGTAATTGTAGAGGCCGCTGGCCAAGACGAGGAGACTCCCAACAAATGGCTTCCTATCGCCTCCGAAGAACTACTAAGTTCACCAGGGTAGGATTCTATGCCAGAAAGTATGCTTAACCCAGCTGCCGCAATAAACGCTTCTGGGTTTCTCTCTAAAGAGCTCATTTCAGGCCACATCGATTGGTTATCTGCATCGATGCGCGAAAGAGATTGGTGGGTATAAGGTTGTATATCATCCTTTAAATCTTTAGATTGTGGCTTATCGAACATGTTTCGAGCCTCGGAAGAATAATAACTACTAGGGTGGGATAAAATGGTATCATGTGGTAAGGCTTCCCGTCTTCTCAACGGTAGAGCTCCTGTTAACATATCTTTTGGGGACGGCAACAAAGGCTGCTTATCTAAGGGATTTCCTCTTCTTTCCCTTGCCCCTGGTGTTCTTATCGATTTTGTTGCCGAAGCTACCGCTGAAGCTTTGCCATCCGCTTGATGATATGAGCCCTGAAGACAACTGATATTAGAACCCGATCTTTGAATGATAAAATATAAATAAGAGAAATGCACCCTTTCCACTAAGACTGAAGAGGGATAATTAGCGATGTACTGACCATTTCTGACACTACCATCTAGGTCAGGCTCATGGTAGTCATCATCCCTCGCTTTAGGCGCCTCGTCGGAGGAAACCACGAGACTGGGGTCAATTGGTATTTCCCCATGTTGTAAACCGTAGCCCTCATCCTCTTCATCAATTGTACCATACTCATCGAACGAAGTGAAGGACCTCGCAATCGCATCCCCATCATCAGTTCCTACTGAACTTCGCTTTCGTTTCAGCGATTCAATGTTTTCTGACAACCATGTGAGGTTTCCTCTCGAGAAATCCACAAGACTTTCAACACTTCGAGGGTCAGCTACGTGTTTTGTGGAAGCCCCAAGCATAGTTCCCTTCGGCTCGTAGGGGACCATCTTGCCGTTTTTACGGCATTGTCCGCAAGAACAGATCCCAAGACAAAAGGGACATTTCCATTCAGCATCGCAGAGCACCTAGATCCGATGTGTTAGAGGAGGTTATAATATTTGCAATTAAGCTCATGCTCACCTCAAACGGGTCAATATCGAATGCACGCCAAAGGTTCCCATAGCAGTACGCCTTTGAGCAGGCATTGCACTTGGCTATTTTCCAATCAGGATGCCGGACTTTACAGACGTGGCAGTTGACAAGTAATCCCATCCTTTTCTTGCGTTCAATATCCTTCGCATCATCCTTAATTTCAAGTTCGTTGGTTAGCTTATATCAATAGGATCGTACAAAATAAACTTACAACATCGTCCAACGATGGATCTTTGGTGACATCGACAAAAGGCCTAGCTAATAGCTGCTCTTGACAAACCCAAGCCAGTGACTTTTTTTCAATATTCTTGAATGCGGTGGCGAGTTTCCTTGGGCTATCCTCGGTCACAGCACCCTCAATGGATATCACCTGCATCCTGAACTTCTCGTGATCCCGAAGGAGTGTATTCCAGTCATGTTGCTCTTCCCAGCAAAGTTTTGAGATGCATGCGCAACTCCTTCCCCGGGCATAACACTCCATACAGATATCATAAACATCATCATCGCCACCCTCATCGTCAGAAGGCTCTACACAGCGTTTGCACGACAGGAAGCGATTGAAAATATTCCCCCTGCAAAACGAGCATGTAACATTGAACTCGTTTGGGATTTTTTTAACTTCCACCCTCCCCTCGTATACAGGTGAGAAGTGCTCGTCCAACATGATCGTATCAAAGAGCTCGAAAAGCATACAAAAATCTGCCTTTAATTTTGAGAGTGAGATATCATGGTCGCGGCTAATTTCTCTGGAAAGGATACGATGGTAGTGTTTTAATGTCTCGTAAATTATTGCTTTGTTTTTGTATTGTTCGTCGCGGCAAACGAGTCTAGCTTTCGGAAGGGACTCCTCGATTGCAAGTTTTAGAGTTTCTGCAGTTGTACGATTCCAAGCCACTTTCATTGTTGCCTCTCCACAATTCCAGACCTGATGCGGAGCCAACGGAGGGACGAGTATAAAATCGCCAACTTTTTGTTCAACGATATATACGGGAAATGGTGCATTCTTTAAAGCCTCAATGGAAGCAAAATGCGACTCAACTTCAATATCATGTCCAAGACCACCTAACCAATACTCGGCCACCACATCTCGATCTTCAGACGCAGTCATAAACCACAATGACGAGCCCCCGGGCGATGTATAAACCATTATATTCTGCCCCAGAGAAGCACACATCTCTTTATGTGCAGGAGTATAGGTACCTTCATGCCCGAAATAGCACATAAGATTCTCAGCGCGAGCATCTATAGGGAGATGGGACATGAGATCAGCGGGTGAAAGATAGAATGTGCATGCCGGCAGTATCTTCTCGAGAGATTTTTGCCAAGCCGGCGGACAATCGATATCCTTAGCATATAATCGTTGTTTGGTGCCATCGTAATCTTGTGCAGTGAATTTTGAAGCCAATACGCTAAGAGAGTTGAGATAGTGTTTCATTGAAAAAGAGTGGTCTTCCATTGATGATATATCCCGGATGTTGATCGCTATTAGGTACAATAGCACATTAGCAAACGAGCGAAATATCGTCTAAAAAGACCTTTTGGAGGCACAAACGGTCTTGTCCATGATTGTCCACCAACCACTCCGGCTTGAAAATCCACTTTGGCCAATCAGGCGTCTCATGCCAATTTTCCAACACTAATGGCTTCCCACCGTCGATTACTTGCGACTGGATCATCTCTTTAAGGCGCTCCGCAGAATTAAATGTGCGAGCATCAGCTCGAGATACATGATGAAAGTTCCTACAGCTCTTTACTAGCTCATTGATGTCAAGGTTGGGGGGGATCGGTGTGAATCCCGCCCTGTCCCTGACGCGATCAAGCTTCTTCGCCGCGGATGTCATCGTCGAACGCCCTCTATTGGCAGCCAGAGCGAATTTCCTCCGGCCAACAAAGAATATGGTGGTGGGTGTACCAGTACTATAGTGCTCGTGGATAAGTGACGATAAAGGCGGTGCGAGAAATTATCAAGAGAACCAGCGTTATAGGATTGAGAAAGTGATGGAGGTTAGGATGGAAATGAGGGTGAGGGAAGACGGGAGCCAAAGAAGCGAGTTGATAGACAAGTAAGTACAAAAGTGTGAGAAGACGCGCCAACCATGGGTGATAATGCGGTCGTTGTACGACACTACATGTATGCAGCAGCAACCTCACCATGGATTGCAGGCGTAGCGTGATGATAAATATCATCATACAAGTCTTCCAACCTTTAGCCAGTGTAGGTAATTAAATGAACAATAACTAGTTCCACTAATAAAATTGGGATTGACAACCCTGCCTAACAAAATCAATTCCATTAATGATTATATTAATCACCAATGTACATCTTTTTTTAACCAACTGAAACAATCACAGAACACTTACAACATACATTATATCAGAACCACCAAAAATTAAAATATATCACAATCACTGAATACATAACAACAAAAATAAATTCCAATCGCCACTTTTCTTTTTAGTAGAGAAAAAGAAAACATCCAAAATCGGCCAACCAAATAAAATACACATTGCATACTCGGTATATCTAACGTAGATGTTTGTCTATTGTTTTGCTAATACTAGGCCGCACAAATTAACATACATCCACATACAATGCGATTTTTAAAGCTGTAGATCCTTTACTATATATTCAGGCCGCCCCGATTAATTTATCATGTAGATACAATTACGTACATACATTTTATGTATCTAGCGGGATCCTAGTGAGCAATCAATTTAAGGTTTCGAACTTCTAAATCTAGCCCGACCTAGCTACGTATAACGTTTTAGACCGGGAACCGTGTCAGACCTAGAAGAGTGTCAATCCCACACAAATTTGTATGGGGATTTCTGCTGCCAAACTTATCTCCACCACCTCTTGAGATATTTACTACTAGATTTTTAGGAAATGAATTCCACTTGAAAATACAAGTATTTGTATAGTTTCTAGATTAACTTTCCTCTATATGGTGATTGTAGAGTCTTCGTTTTTCGGAGGCTTTGTGTGCCGTTGCCATGCGACACACTTCTAGGTCTGACACAGTACTGGGTCAAAAACGTTAATACATGTATTGTGTTCGAAAGCAGCTGTAGGTTAGACTTTGTTACTGATTTCCAATATTTTCTTTCAGAAGGGATCGAAAGAGCATAATAATGCGGCTCTAGTACCAACAGATTAGTTATCGAATTCAATGTACCCTTCGAATGAGAGTAGATGTATCTTAGAACTTGGGAAATTTGAAAAAAAAAACGAGCAATGGAGCGAATAGGTCTTCTAGGAGAATAATTAAATATATATATATATCATCAGATACGAAAGCTTTTGAAATTTTAGTTTTGCAATAAGCACATCCTAACATTTTAGGAGATGGTCTTAACCTTTAAAGTCAACAACCTCTTCCGATCCGCCAACACTCGGTCAACCTCCGCCTCCCGCTGCCTCTCGCGCGTACACAAGCTTTCCGGTGAGCTCACTGGTCTTCTCACGGGCACTACCCCATTCCTATTTTCACTCTATGTTTATTAATGTCAAGTCGATTGACTCTAACCATCCTCAAACAGACTAAGTAGCTGCCTCTTAGACTCATAGGGAAAACCCAACGGGGACTAAGGGTGCTAGACAGAGTTGGGTTGGATAGATCTTTTTTTTTGCACCTCTATGTTGAGGTGGACCGGATCGGACCTGGTTTGCTGTCCGGGATGCCTTGATCCATCAATTATCACTCGAGGTGTGTTGGTATTCTTTTCTAGGCATGCCTCTACTAGACATGTAAATGCATCTTTTTTTGCATGGGTAAAGTCGTCCGAGGTCGTGCTTTAAATGTGTTACTTTTAATATGCGTGGAAATACATCAATAATGAATCAAACAATGAATCTTTTAATGCATCTTTTAATGCATCAATTGATGCGTTAAAACTACATATTTACCTGCTGTTAATACATAACGGCAATAAAAACAAAAAGTGAACGCTGAGGAATTTGAACTAGAGTCAATCTCTCAACTACATGTACTCAATCTCCTATCTACTACACCATGGATGAGGATTGTATCTTATCAATTGCAGGCTTAATGGATAGAAAAGTACATTATAATGCCGTCAATTAATCGTATAAAATAATTATCAAAGTTGTATGTAATACAAATGTGTAAGATAAGAACCTATAAGTCGTTCATTAATCGTTTTAAAATCGTTTCTTATACTGGGTTGTCAAAAATAAGCCTCGCAACCATGGCCAAGCAAATGGCCTGCAACAACCAAATTTTGAAAGTACCACCCTTGACCCCGCATTAAAATTCTGGACAATACAACTATAAAGAATCATAGAACTTAAATTTCTTGTCCTATTCCTCTTATGGTTCTGGTGTAAAGCGACATTGAAGTTGCATTCCCATACAAATTTTGGTTGCAACGCAAATTTTGCAATACTTTCCGAGTAGGTGCATCAAATAATGCATCTTTTGTGCCTTTTCCTTGTCGGTTTTGTATGGACAATGTGTAAATTGATGCATCTACATGTCTGGTAGAGTGCATCAAACGCCGAAACCTTGTAAACGACCATTATAAGAATTTAGTGATATTTCATGTTATATAGGTATCATCTCATCCAAATCTTTATTAATACAACTAGCTATTTATTCCCTAATCATGAGAATGTCCTCTCCAGTGTTTATTCCGAGCACCCTTTGCCTCCTCCCTCCCATGCCCCACCAGCCTTCCTCACCATATATTCCCGTCCGCACTGCCAGATACTCCCCAAACAACCCACCACCTATAGCAACTCCACCAACAGCCCATGCGCACCACTTGAACCACCACCAACACTCCTTCACATCCTTCAAATTGGCCTTCCTAATCATACACCCCAAGCCTACCGCGGCGCCACCACAACTCAGCCCATAGAAGATAGGTCCACATCCACTCACTGCGCCAGCCCCTGCTAACAGTCCAATCTGGACTACACCTAACCCAGTCATGAGGTACTTAGTGTGCGACTCATGCTTGACGGCAATGCTCTTCACTCCGGCCTTGAGGTCATCCTTTACATCCTGGTGCGCATATATTGTATCATAGAGCACCGTCCAGGCCACATTGCTCGCATACAGCAGCCCAGCTGTCATAGCAACGGTGGGTTCCATCAAGCTCAACCCCATCGCTGGAAATCCCAGCATTGCTCCCCAAGAAAATGACAACCCAAGCACAAACTGGGGATAATGCGTGATCCTTTTCATGAGTGGATAGCACCCAACCAGCACCAGCGATGGAATCCCATACACGATGGTCTCAACAGGGAACTGTACCAACACAGCCAGCCCTGCTAGACACTGCGACGCTGTAAATGCCAGTGCTGCTGCAGGCGTTATCGCACCTCGGGCAATGGGTCGGAACTTTGTTCTTGTGACCTTGGGATCGATTTTGCGGTCCCAGAGGTCGTTGATTGCACAACCGGCGCCGCGCATGATGATGGCGCCGGTGCCGAACAAAAGAGTGGTATAGACCACGGAGGTAAGAGGATGGACCGGATCAACCATTGTGGAAGCAAGAATAGTGGACCACATGCATGGGAGGAAGAGATAGATTGTGCCCGTGGGCTTGTCGATTCGGACGAGTTCGGCATAGGGGACAACGGAGGAAGGGAGGTAGGAAATAATGCCAGTAGTGGGAGGTGTGTATACCTCAGGAGCTGGTGGGGATTTCGAGTCGGGGATCACGAGGGTTGTAGCTAGACGTGAGGGCTGTGGGCATCGGATTAGAGATACTGGGCGTGAGGTATACCGTATAAGTGAGGGCGAGGGTCGACAGGTCTTTGAGAAGCTCCTGAGCGCGGAGGAGCGCACGGAGACATGTCGAGTGAGAAGTCTAATATGGCCCAGCATTCTAGTGGAGCTCATGGGACCACGGTGAGATGGATGTAACACTGGGGTAATTATCATTCCTGGCAGCTTTTATCGGTAAGACTGATAGCGTTTGCCAAGAACTCCCCCGCTTAAGTTTTGTCTCAGACAAAGCGCAATCGAGGGGCGGAGAAAGGTAGAACAATAACGAAATAAACGAGAGTCACATTGATGGTTGACATTAAACATCATTATCTTTAGACGTCTGTTTCCTACTCGGTCGGGTTGTAGGTACCATGTGTTTCCTGTAAGAACAGAACAGGCACATTCCCAGCCCTTATGCCAAGCACGGAGGCTTAAAAGCTTAATTATGGCTGGAGTAGGTATTGCGTGCTTATAATTAATACAAGCTGGCAACATTTTAAATTTAAGGATTGTAGAATTCTAGAAGGAAATTGAAGAATTAATTATCTTACACGATCCACGCCCCTCCACCCATCCCTCAAAGTTGGTCACTGTCTCCAGCTTTGCTACATCATTCCTATCATTGACCACGATTAGGCCAGAACGGAGAGCACAGCAAGCGTACATCCTCTTGGAATACAGCAACCCAATTCATACTGTCGATCGACTCATCCTCTTCAAAATCCCGATGCCAGTTATACCACAGAGTGCTCCCCAATTCAAAGTACCCTGCTGCCGCTCCAAACCCCTCAAGAAATCCCTCATCAATCCATACCTTATCATCAAACTCACATTCCCGATCCGTGGAAATGGAGCCTATCGGAGGAAATCCGTTGACAGGAGAAAGGCTGTAATTCCACTTCAGCTTGTTACCGCAGAGCGTCCTAAATATATCCCCTGTTCTCTTCTCTGGACAGGCGTAAATCTGGACAAATCGTAACCCTGTTTCGTTGGTCTGTTTTCCCGTGAGATCGTCAAGATAAATTCTAAGATCAAACCTAAAATGCTTCCCTTTGTACCTTCCGCACCCCCCGCGGAAAAATGATTCGAAGGTTTGGAGTATCAATGCAATTGGTTCCTCCACATGCACCAGCTCTTCCGCGAAGAAGTCATGCTCCACGTACTTTTCTGTCCGAGCCAGTTTACGCAACGATTCGTGATACCATATGAGAAGGGAGTTGCTGGTCTTGAGGACGTAGTTGGACTCGAGGTGTGGAAAGTAGAAACAAAAGTCGTCGTCTTCCAGCACTCGATTCCACTTCTGGATATATCTGATCTCATCCTGTTTGTAATCTTTGTGCCTCATGTCACGCCCCAACTTGCGTAGTTTAGGTTCAATTTCAGAGACGAGGGCGTGGATATTTTGAATTACTGGCGTCCTGCAAGGCCCGCCAACATCAAAGCCGCTGTAGACGGCATGATCGTCACTGGAGCGTTCGATTCGGAAAACACTCATTGCGATGGATATTTGCGTGTGCTTGGATGGAAAGGTGGAAGAAAGGTCGGAGTTCTTAGTGAATACATTACATGTACTCCTACCAACGAAAATGCGAAGCCCCCTTGAAAAGGTGTAAAAAAAAAACGTACACTTAGCTTCGAGTGATCTTTCATGATGCATGTATCACCTTTCCCAAAGGGTGCAGCGTTGCTACACCTCCGACATCCCAAAATCCCTGGAACCCAAACCCCCCACCAAACCCCCCACCAAACCCCCCATGGAGTCCCCGAGGTCCCCGCCTCCACCAAAACCGTTCACCGCACTCGAACACTCTATTGATGCGAAATTTCACCTTCTTCTCGCATGCACCGGTTCTGTCGCAACTATAAAGCTTCCACTTATCGCCACTGCCCTCTTCGAACGGTATGGCGACGCCATCAGCATTCATGCCATCCTCACATCATCAGCTGCCAAATTCCTACAAGACCCATTCGATATCGAGGGTGTAGATAAGGTTTGGACTGACGATGATGAATGGAGCTTCCCCCATAACAAGAGCGGGACATGGGAACGCGGCGATCCAGTGCTGCATATTGAGCTGAGAAGATGGGCGGATATGATGGTTATTGCGCCGCTGTCTGCGAATAGTATGGCGAAGGTTGTGGGGGGATTATGCGATAACTTACTTTTGAGTGTGGTGAGGGCTTGGGATACGACTGTGCAGCCGGGCTCAGCTGGAAAAAAGATCATTGTAGCACCAGCAATGAATACAGCGATGTGGAACCATCCGGTCACGGCACAACACATCGCGACTTTGGAGGAATGGGAGTGGATGGAGGTTTTGAGGCCAGTGGAGAAAACACTGGCCTGCGGAGACATTGGTACCGGGGCCATGAGGGCATGGCAAGATATCGTTGACTTGGTGGGGGAGAGTTCTGGATTGAGTTTGCCGTACTAGGTGAACCCTTGAGAGTAACTGCACGATACCTTAGATTTATTTCTATATTTCTATCAAATTTAAACAAGCTATTTTCAACAGGCAGGAAATGAATTTTAAGCCCAAATCAACCTCTAACACGATTAGTTCGTCATGTTGTCCTCCTCTTGTGCTTTAACACCCTTCTTCCTTTGCCGCTCTTCATACAATGCCCGCTGCTTCAGGATACGATCCATGATTTCCCCTGCATTAACACCCGCAAATTCATGCGCGCCAATCTCTTGGAATATGCCCATTTCTTTGGCTTCGGCGTAACTATTTACCAATTGTAAGCTTACGTTGAGTAGAAAAGGTTAGGAGAGTTACGTGTCTTCTTCGCCCGGCATGAACTGCGTGGGTCCATGGTAGACCACATCTGGAATTCCGGTAGGGAGTGTTGATAGAAAAGCTTTCGTCGGGGAGAATGGAGCGGATAGGATTATCGAGTCAATGTACTATTTGTGCCACCATGAATTATTGATAATCCCTTGAGTCACCAGGAATGATAAACAAACCCGACACTGGAGAACGCAAAGTCCTCTTTCAAACATGTTCATAATCGGATAGTTAAGACCCTTCCAATGGTTTATGGTCTTATCATCATGCACACCCGCAACAACATATATGTCTTCGTTCCCGTCCTCTTTCTCCTTCTCAACTACCCGGCGAAGGAACTCGATATGTCCGCTCGAGAACAGATCAAACCCACCATCGACATAAACAATCCTTTGTCCCTCTTTTGGTCCTACTCCGGTAACAAGTGGATTACAGGCCTTTGTTCGTGGCGTGTACACAAACACCGTTGAGCCTTTACCGACAACTCCAAAGGAATCGGAGGCGTATGCCTCTATCCGCTCCAGTAGCTCAGCAGCCTCTTTGGTATCTCTGTCATCCTTCTCCGGATCTGGGTCAATGGCGGATAGCAACACTCCGCCTAAGTTACGGAGGTGATGTGTCTTTGTGCACAGTAACATCCTGCCCACTAAATCCGTTGTAGAGATCCCAGGGGTTCGTTTCACAATCTTGAACCGTCCCTCGGCCTTGACAACACGATAACAATCCTCTCCCGTAGCATCCGTAGTAACGTCATCACCGTGAACAACAAATCTGCACCCATAAAGATCCATCCAATGGGGGTCTGTCACATAAGGAGAGCCGGGCACGGGGAGATCAGCCCATTTACAAGCGGCGGTAGCAGCCATGCGTTCGCGGAGGCTCATGACCGTGGGGCCTTTGTTTTCCATGATCTCTTCATCGCTATGGACACCCACAACGAGGTATTTACCAAGCTGTTTGGCCTGGAGCATTGCACCAGCGTGACCTACAATATGTTACTATGCGATTAATACACATCAAGGGTGCACGACGGAAGCATAGATAAGATATATACCGTGGTGGGTGAAGTCGAAGCATCCGTCTATCCAGATTCTATCTTCACGCATAGGAATGGCCTCCTTAGGTGGGTGCTCAGGCAAGGTATCTGCCATAATTGATGCTATAGGCATGCTGTATGTCTTGGAGAAAATTCTTCAGCGAAGAGTTCTGTCTGATTTGATAGATTGATAATATATGGGAGAGAAATTAATCGTTGATGATGATGAAGAAGATGCCAGCTCTCCTATTTCCCCAGAATCTAGAATGTTGGGAAACCCCGCCAATGTCAACCCTTCCAAATTCCAACCCTAACCTTTCTGCATTTGTGCTGGCGGCTGCTAGGCCCTGACATCTAGAATTCGCTAAGCAGCCAACGAGGGCAAAAACGTGGGGTTGTTACTCTACTTTATCGTCTAGTGATGCATGGAACGAATTGGGTGACTTTCTCCAAGCAAGCCCCCCTTCCAACACAGGAGCCGCCGGCTGTTTCAGTCTGCGCGTAAGGGTCTCATCTTTGGTTTGAACCAGATCTTTTCGCCATCGGTTGGCAGATCCCATACCCGGACTTTGCCAAACGAGGAATTTATCCTCACCTAACCCTACGATCTAGACGTCTCATCCCATTCTGCCCCCTTTCCTCGGTGCCTGGGAGTGTTGCACATTCCCCCCCCCAGGAACTCTTTACATAACTGCTGCCATCCCATCCCATCCCTTTCTACGCGTCGCTGAAGCTTTCCCCTCGCGTCCTGCAAGCCCTCCTTCCGGCAATTGCGCAACTCTCGGTCCCCGTTGCGTTCCCGTCTGTTCGCTCCATACATACATCACATTCATTTAATACATCATACCCCTCGTACATTATATATACTGCACTTTTACATTTCTTTTCCCGAGGCTCTCTCGTACTTCCTAGACCTCTTCGCTGCTGCTGCTGCTGCCGGTGTTACGCTCTCATACTGCCGCACCTCTGAGCAAGCCGTTACGGGTGTTTCCATTTAGATTAACTACCTCTTTGCCTATTTCTTAAATTCTTTCGTTAAACAGCGGGGCTATAGTGTTTTATAGTGCTGCAGATCGATTAATTGCCCTGTAGAGTATATCATAAACTTCGGGTACGGATTACCCTGACCTTCTTCTCCTGCGTAAAGTACTATTGCGGCACCATACTAGACACACTAGAGGGCAACGAGACAGCTTGCAGCAGGCAATAGCTGTCCCCTAAAGCGCAATCATGTACGATCAGCGGAAGCCTTCAGTCTCTTCAACGCCCGCTGCTTTCATCACTAAGGGCATCCTCTCCCACACCACAAGCGTCTCCACTCCTGACGAACTTCCTGCCACTTCATCTTTAGGCGGTTACTTTTCACTGTCACGTTCCGCATCAAACAAGAAAAGGCGACCTTCAGTTGCTGAGGTTCCTCCAGTGTATCTATACCAAGGACCACCGCCTACTGGTCCTCCTCCTAGTTCCTCAGGGAAGGGGATGTTTTCCCGTAGCAATACATCAAGAGGAGGCGACTTCGTTAGTGCCAGTACTTCTGCACCTAATGGGGGAATGGCAATAAGTTCAGGTGGTGGAGGAGGCTCAATGGGAACTGCACCTCAAAGTCCAAATGCGTTATATGAGACGCTGCATGAGCTAGCTACGAAAAGAATCGCAACTCTTGATTATTTACGGAGAGCGTAAGTTTATCTCACATGTTTGGTTACTGTTTTTTTCATTGATTTACGTAACATGGAATTCGATAAGCAACAGGATTAGTATTAATAATTGAATCTCTACAGACATGAGGGCAGAGTTTATTGGTTTAATGCCATGTTGTTCACAAAGGCTGATTTACAACGAACGGTGTATCATGACCATAAAAAACTCACAAGAAGGTACACCACCTTTTATATTCCCTACTTGTAGTCACATGAAATATACACTCACCCTTAGCAGAGCAAATAATTACTTCATACTTGGCAATTCGCTTCCTGCTATACTTGATCTTGGAACATCTTCGCCTCTCGACTATCTTAAAGCTTTTAACCATCTTCTTCAGGAATACGAAACCCATATTGCTCTTCCCCCTTCGCGCCAGCCCACTCGGGGCCATTCATCAAGCATATCATCCTCGCATAGCCATCACCATCCTATTAGCACATCTGCCTTGAGTTTAGGGAGACTCCCTAAACTCTTCTCTCGGTCATCATCCAAGCCTCGTCGTGGCTCCTCCGCCAATACGCCGCTAACAATGACTCCTGCCATCACTCCACCGTCCACTGCAGCTGACAATGTTTCTTTATTCTTGGAGCGGACCCGCTCTGCATCTGGAAACTCCACTACCCTTCCAAGTATGCCTCCAACAAGTAGCGGTGGTTATCCTAATAGCAATCTCTCATCTTATAATTCCAACCTTTCTACCACACCGGCAACATCAACAACCGAACTTGATCTCCTTCCCCCACTACCGATGACTTCTAGTATTGGGACCCCGCCATTACCTACAAGCAATCCCATGTTTCCTCCTCCTATAACGAACGGCGATGTATATCTTTATCTCTCAACACCAGCGCTACCGTTCGAACCGGACTACTACGAAACCTTTTCAACACTGTGCGATGTATTGATTGATGCATATCAACGAGTACTAGGCCTGGTTGGTACACCAGATTCATGCAATCAGTTGGTTTACGAAGCATTTATGAAGGCGGATACGAAGGTGAAAAAAGTAGTAGTTACAGGAGTGGTTAAAGAATTTGAAGAGGCCTGTAAAGCTGCGGTAAAAAGGGAGATTGGAGGCTTGGGAAAAGAGATATTGGGAGGATTGCTGTAAATCTATGTTGGATCTATTTCTTTTTAGTATATCGTTAGACCTAGTCCTTTGTTTCTCTTTTTTATTTTCCACCGGGGCGTTCAGGAGTAGTGAACACATATCGTTGCTATTTCTTCTCGACTTATTTACATGAAGCGGGTATGCTTTATGCGAGGGTAATGTCGGTTTGTTGTGTATTGTCATTTTACTATCTACTCTCCTTTTACTTATTTTCATTTGTTTTCATTTCTTCGTCAGGATAGGGGGGTTAGGGGTGATTTGGGATTGAAATGGGAAAGGAATAAATTGGGACGGTTCTATGGGGTTTTTCCTTTACAGCGAAAGCTTGCTATAACGGTACTTTCTATAAGGGTAATCTCTCTATAACGGTAGCACTTCTCGGTCCTTTTCGCCTGGCTTTCAGCACCAGCACCTCCTATATAAGAGTAATCTCTCTATAACGGTACCAAATTCCGGTCCCGAGCGTACCGTTATAGCAAGCTTTCGCTGTATATCTTTATGGATATATGGGAATGTTTGGGTTGTTGTGGAACAAGATCAAGTGACGAGTGATATGATGTGATCGTCTACTAATAACCCCGTGAGCCGAATTGGTGCGCGATCAAGATTATTTGACTTGGCACGCGATTAGTTAAAACTGGCGGTCAGAACGCCACTTGCCACACCATTCTGAGACTATCACGTACTCTAGAGTACCTGCTAGTACTTCTACATACACACACTCACGGGGCGAAGGCGGATCCTGTCTGATGGCGGTCAGGGATTTGGGAGAGCTTATGGACGCCAGGGGCAAAATTACTACAATCAGAACATCAGATAGGATCCGCCGTCAGTAGGTGAGCGACTGTAGGTAAATACATGGAGTAGCGCTTCTCCGAATAATGTGCATTCGGGATCCATAAGAGCCTTTATTATTCCATATTTGACATTTAAAAGTACTTACGTTATTGGATCATTGTTTATTTTTTATGGCGTTTGCCTCGGTCTCAGAAAGCGATGTGCTTTTCTTTTGATTGGGGTGTTACAAGATTGTTGTTATCAATTAATAGCAGTGTTTCGGTCTTAATACTAACTACAACAAGCCTGCATAGTGAACACATTTGTAGTACATACAGTGTTCATCTTGAAATCAATTCTGTTTCCCACCCATGTGAATGTTACAGTTCGGCGTTGATACCCCTCACGCCCCAATCGATATAATTAATAATCTTAGATCAACTCCTGTGTGGTGGGTACATGTAGTTGTACGTTGGTACTCTGGCAGGAAATGCAAGGGTCCGTCCGAACCACAAAACTTACATGTATGTAAGTCTAGGAATACGATAAATGTGGCGCATAGTCCATCCATAACTCGGTTTCTACCTATCACCAGGACTACCGTTTATGCGCTTAGATGGGCGTAGGTGCACGCCATCGTGAACCACAAGCGCCAAACGCCATGTGGTGATGACGTTGGGAAGGAAGGCTGAGGCTTACTCTACATGTCCTTATCCGCTATATATATATGTATATAACTTATCTGAGTTATCTCCCGTGGCGTCATACAAAGATTTTTTTTTATAGGGGAGATGTCACTTATTTTTCTAGAACCACAATTAAGGCAAGCGCATGAGGTCATGGGGGCTAAATTGTATCGAGCTGGCTACATCTACTCTTATGATGAGGTTGTGCACATATTTCGACAGAAGCCTTCTCTCTACAAGGCATGGAATATATACAAGGCTCCGATGGACACCTGAAACAAAACCCTCTGGCACCAAGGCTGGTATTTAGTGTAGGTATCCCTGGCCAAATCAACCTTTTGTCCGACCCGAAATCATGGGATATGTTCCGAAGGATGCGATGGACCGGTAACCTTGTGTAGGGAATTTTCTACCAGACGCCGAGGAGATGCAAAGATCGTACTGATATGAGACAAGGCGTTAAGAGGATGTTAGGAATACGACATGGTGTGCCTAGCATTTCTAGATACCAGGGTCTCTTCATCTAATACCGTGATATATTTTCGGTTCTACTTTATATTTTGAAATCACTATAAGAATCTATTAAACATGAAACCCCTTTTCAAGAGTGGATCCATTTGGCTAATGCCTATTCAATCATCGGACCTTTTGCTATATAACTTCTCAAAGCATTATGACTTCCAAAGCCAGTCATTTCCCCAGTAAACTCATTAACCCCAATCAACCCTTAACGCCATGCAGATTACATACATGTATGTAAAATGATCAAATCCAACGCTATGAGAACATGTACAGACAAAGTAGTAACGCCCGTTAAAATACAAAAAAAAACCCATAGTTGCCTGCCAATGCTGTTCTAAGTAAAACAAAAGAAAAATAATAAATACCATGCATATCAAACAAACCCGGCATCAAACCCTCAAAATGTCACCCGGCCCACCAGTTTTGGAGAAGGTGATCTTCTTTCAATCCCCATACCGTCATCAATACTCTGCTCAATGACAGTTGTCTTGGTAATACCCATGCCTCCTGCGAGGGTATCATTACTTCCAATAACAATATTCTCTTCGCTCTCATTCGGCCCTTTGCGTTCATTAGAAATGCCGCTTGCTCCTCCTCCGCCGCCACCACGCATTGGCCAATGAAACCAATTGCATCCACTTCCGCCTCCGCTTCCGACTGAATAGCATTTATCTGAGATTGCGGTAGTTGAAATATGTGCTAATGGGAATGCGCTCCCTACAAGCGTGAGCTCCCCGCCGCCGCCGAAAGAAGAGCCTTTAACGATGCTACAGCGGGAGTGGGAAAGGTGAGATTGATCATCGTATTCATTGTGGTAGAGGTTTGGCACGATTTTTGCGAGTAGGGGTGACAACGAAGGTAGGGAGGCGCAGATAATGGCAAGGGAGGCTTCGAGGGCGCTCCAGATGGAGGAATCTCTGAGATACCCTGTTATAGGCGGAGTTTGGTTAGACTATTTATAGATTGTATATCGGGGGAAAGGGGGGAGGGGGGGGGGGTTACAAGTAGCGTCGCGTGTTATATAGATGGTATAGGGAACTCGTGTAATTGCCGCAGCACATACACTGGAATATCGTTAGTATGGGTCAATGATGGCGTATGGGGGGGGGGATT
Source organism: Morchella eximia (assembly GCA_024713935.1). Taxonomy (NCBI): domain Eukaryota; kingdom Fungi; phylum Ascomycota; class Pezizomycetes; order Pezizales; family Morchellaceae; genus Morchella; species Morchella eximia. The sequence continues at coordinate 1,098,247 of JAMGZG010000002.1, forward strand.
AGCATATTACTGACATCCCACTCAGAACAAACAACCCCAATATCAATGCCCTCTGTTTCCCTCTTAACCCCGACCCAAGCATAAGTTTTGCAGGCAATGTCCACAGAATCAAGTTCGTTAATATATCCACCACTGCATGTGCGACGATTCCTACTTCAATGCTTGCACATCTTTCCCCAGGTTGAGGGTATACGCTCCATGCTGCCTTGACCGGATTGCACTGTGCAATGATACCCGCCGAAAACCCGAATGCCCAGAGTGCTACTACTGCCATACAGATGTAAATTATCCGTCTATATAATCGAGTATTGAGAAGGCGAAGGTAGAAGACGCATACTGAGAGCTTTGTGAAGCAAAGGGACCAGGTGAAGAATAGCTCGGAGATCCAAAGGAGTTTAAGCGCCTTCGCTACCGTAGGTGGGGGGAGGTTATAGATGTGGTTTCTCCAACCGTAGTCGAAAGTTGCGAGGCAAGTGGTGATCGTGAAGCCGATATAGAAGACCTGTGAGTTGTAGTTTTTTTAGTACATAATCTTAAATTATAACTAGCTCTGAGTTTTGTGAGGGTATTTACAGTTGCTAGAGCGATAAACCAATCCTCTAACCCAAAGATCCTACTCAGAAAGGATCTTGAGTAAATCCTCAGGCTTACAATAACGAGAAGTAGTACTATGAGTACTAGCTCCACCACCAGCAATACGAGACCTCGTGAGAATGCATCCTCATGGAGCCAACGCTCAGCGTCTTCTCGAACCGGATCTACTGCAGACATATCTTTTTCCTCATTCATTTCCTTCCGGTCTTTTATATTCCCTTTTTTTTTCCCTTCTTTTTCCCCCCCCCCGTAATGATTGCTGATTAGCTAGCAGGCGGATCGATGGTTTATGTACTGCCTTGATGCCGTATCGAGAGACCTGAAACGGAAGAAAAGCCTTATAGTTGGACCAGCCCAAAGGTATTATCAAGTTTGTAGAACCCACGACATTCACGAGGTACGGTATGCGGGTGTGAAAGTAAAGTTTGTGTGAAATGGTAAGGAAAGGGAGGAAAGGAAGGGAAGGGAAGGGAAGGGAAGAAGCTAAGAAAGAAGAAAGCTTAAGGATGGTAACACCCCCGGAAAGGTTACAGCATCGCGCCATATAAGTGCGTACCCGAAGGTTGTGATACTATCGCATTTTTTATTTTCATTTGCCATGTACTTTATGTATGTGGAGAGTAGAGGAAGTAAGGATAGGGTGGGTGCAGCCAATCATAGCTCATGGAGACAACAATTCGGCTTGATCTTCCGCGCTAACAGAGTGGGTAGAGTAGAGTAATATGCCACAGTTTTACCCTTGAGCCAACAGGATGGCAGATTTCAGGTAGCCAACCTAGAGATTTCCTACCAGGATTAATATATAATACCTATCGGTGTTTTAGCACCCGGGAGGCATAGGTGGGGGGGGGGGGGGGGGGGGATAAGCCGTTAGATAGAATGGGTAGTGAAAAACCTCGTATGTATGTCGCATATCGTGAGGGAAAATGCCTACTTGTGATAGTTGGGGGGGGGTGGTAGGCTAACACCTGGGTACGTAGTGGAGAGTACTGATAATAATTGACTGTAGGCAGATGGATGGGTATGTAGGCAGACAGGTCGACAGGACAGGACATGGCAGAGCAGGGCAGGCAGCACGCATCCACCTTGTGATGCGAGTATATTATTCGGGGGAGGGCCTTCCTGTACGTCTGCAACAACCCAAACGACCCACGGGTTAAGTTTTCTTGACAGTTTTCTCTTACCTCGCTGATTGTGAGAGGTGTATGTATAAGTAGTACGACGCTTCCGGCGGTTCTTTATTTCCTTCTTTCTCTCTTTCATCGATCATCGTAAACTCCCACTTCACACGAGGCACGTTGTTGGCGGCTTAGTTTGAGTAAAATTGTAAGTTATTAACTAACCTTGTATGCATTTACATCTTCATATTATTATTCGTGGACAGTGGTAGCACTATTCTAGCCGTGACTAGTGGGGTAAATATAGGCCCTGCCTGCACCTGTCAAGTTTCTGAAAAAAGCGCTTCCTAGCCAGTTCTGGAAGCGCCAATTCTGCGAGCACCGCCAGTGGTGGTAGAGTACCGCTCTACTACCCTACATGATGTAGGTACTCTACCTCTATGTCATCCACCATGTCAAAGAGTAAAATAAATTTCATCCATGCGCCGACTAGATTAATATATAGCTAACATGCTCTGATCAGATTTAACTACTTTATGTAGGTCCTTTCTTTTTCTTATGCAGCACGCCGGATGACAACGTGGTGAGCAAAAGCACGTTTTACACACAGGAGCTTGGCTACGACCATGTGGCTATGAGTGGTCCGTGTGCTACCACACGTGTTTCTTCGTGATGAGTATGTATGGAGAGTGCGCAGTCCGACGATGATAAAGAATATAGCTACATGTAGTATCTATGGATCTACAGACATGCAGGGTTGTTTGGCGTGAGGTTGACGAGGCACCATGCAACGTAACCAGAAATTTTTCTGCAAAACTCCCCCGGTAGTGAGGATATCTAGAAAAATTTCCTCATCACTTCCTAGCTGGCCTTGATCAGGATTAAGATTCTTTGAGATATATCCACTTACATCTCGTTCTTACCTAATGCTCATCCAGGGCATATATTACATATTGTGCAAGCTTTATCTGAGATATAATCGTCCGGATGAAAGCAGCAAATCAACGCTTAGTTACGCCTTGTCTCGCTTGGTAGTTAATTATTTTCAGATGGCATTTCAAGGCTCGATAGGCCTAGGTAGAATCAGCCCATGTAGATCCTTTCCGGTGTCACGCAGGGCCGGGGATGATCGTCGGATAGGACACATTTCTATCAATTAACATGTAGTAGTAGAAGCCTCCTACAGCTGAAAATGAACACATATATAAGCCTAGAGTAGAAAATCAAATATGTTTATACCCATTAATCAAAGACGCGAGCCATCCATGTTTGTATGTCATTTAAATGTAGTTCGGCATTGTTCAATCATTTAAACTACATCTTCAATCCTCTTTCTCAACCTTATCATTCACTGCAGCTGGTTCTCTCGGTTCTCTCGGTTTTCTCAGATAGTTCATCCCGTTCTTACCCTCCCCTCTCCCTCGATTATTTCCCAACCGAGCAGAAAGTTTATCGTTAAGATTACCCCTCTCAAGGTCTGCCCGGTTCAGTTGTGACCGCATTGGCCGGCCAGCGATTAGCCACTGGACAAATCCCATCTGTTCATTTTGCCCACTTTGGCCGTAGAGGACAGTAGCCTTCAATACCACAATACCTCCAGTAACAATGATAAATAGCGGTATTGTAAGGGCAAAATAAAGCCAAAGGCCTGGACTATTCAGTTGGAATACATTCATTCCAAGTATAGACTAATTAGCTACTATGTTAGTCGTTTACACAAATAAGTGGAGACTTTCCGTAGATCTTACAGCGCCAAAAGATAGTGGGAGAAATATAAAGGTGAGCCATGTCAATCGGCCAACACTTCGTCCCTGGTCTACAGCCGCTCTGCTTTCCTCAATCGAGATAATATTGAATATCTATAGGAAAAATAATCACATTAAACATGGTCACGGAACACATCAATTCTTAAGAGTACGAGGACACCCACAAGATTATGAATATCATCACACTGCTTTTTCATCCTCTCAAACTCAATAATCTTCTCACCTAAACCATCCTCAATATCCCCAAATAAAAGCATCGCATTCCGAGGCCAGAACATTGCTTCACTGACTTGTCGATTACGGAGTGCTGATACCATCGTCTTCTGAAGACTAAGTAGTGTAAGATGTGTATCCAATATGGATTTTTGGCGATACAGGTCTTTCGTGGTCTCCAGCATGGGCATATGGAATGCCTCATCTTCCTGTACTTTAATTAGAGACATAATACACGACTGCGAAGGATTCGGCACACATACCAGAGCCGCAATCTTTTGATGATGCAGAGATAGTACTCTATTCCACCTGAATGCCTCTTTGATATATCGTGCCAAAAAGTTGAATATTTCTTCGGAGGGCTCTGCGCCTTCGGGAAATTCAATAGGAAATGACGATCTAGTCCGTAGGTGAGGATCATCACAAAACCTACTCATGCTCCATTGTGCCACGTTATGAAGTTGCATTTTCTTCGACATCTTTGGCTCCGTATAGAAAATAGCAACAGTCTTCCCTGTATTTCGGTCTCTCTTTATCCACACCACTGCCCGTGCTATACCAAAAGCTCGGTCGCTGTCATGTAGAGTTCTCAGCTAAGCTGCAGTGTTATAAAGTGGGGACAAGGCATCGACTAATTTTTACCTATCCTTTACATCTGAACCCACAGAGTTCCATTTCCATGATAAAATCTGATTTCTCCTCGAATTTTCAAGTTCTGTAAAGGCTTGTGTGTGAAAACGGCGCTCATCACCGATCGCGACTAGGCGAACGAAATCAAAACAGAGAGCGAATACTATGATTAAGACAATTATCAGCATTAAACTATGGACGATATCCCGAACTACGGGGTTACCATTTTCAGATGCTGGCTGGAGGTTGGCCATGAAACTATCTACGTATATCATCTCATACAGAGATTTGACCTTGATCTCGTAGTGAATGAGCAGGGCCTTCATGACTTCTGCCGTCAATCCGGTTAGAGATCTACGCCAAATTGGTCAATAAAGTGTTCACTCAAAGATTTTTGTTGGTTGTTTACATCAATATAAACTTATTGTCTTTCGCCTAGTCTAGGTCAGTTAATTGTCTAATAAACTGTGGGAACACTGCTGACTATGATCTGACCCTTATTGGCTTAGAACCATGAGCTTCATATAGCCATTTCCATAACCCAATGCCACTAATGTTCTGGTAAGAAGGGGCTTGATGCGTAAATTGTCAGCTTGTCATAATAGTTTTGATCAATGGATGATCACTTATGAGTTACCTTCATTTGGCTTGGGGGAAATCCAAGCTTCGACTAATGTTTCAGGTATTTCATTCGGGTTCTCTTGAAGCCATTTATTCCGTGCTTCACTTAGCTTATCAAGGATAATAAACAACACTCCAGGGAACTGTGAAGGCCTTTTATTAGCGAACCAATCATCGACAGCTGCCTTGACTGGATAAGTAGTTATTTATTAGCTTTAGATCTCAATCGGCACGTGACTGTACATGTCTTAGACTTACATTCAGTAACATCGCTGCTGCTCAGCACTACTCTTCTGGCCTTTTCCAGCTGCTCCTTTCGCTTTTGTTTCTTCCTCTCATTCCACTCCTTTCTTGATTGCCTAAAATTATCCGACCCGTTTTTGGGGGACAACGGCGGAGACAGCGGCGGGGACAATTGCCGAAGTGCAGGATATTCTTCAATCTGTTCTTCCCCTAGCTCTGATCGCTCCCCCAACTGTGACACGGTGTAATGATTATCAGAGTACTCTGATGCCGGATAGCTGGTTGATGCACGTGCGGAAACTTGAGTTGGTACTTCTAAAAGCTCCATTAGTTTAAAAGATTGAATGTATCGGTATTTGTATTGAATCGTGCAAAGGGGTTTCGTGACATGGTCTTTTATATCAAGTTTTCTCGGCAAATCCCTGCCATAGACAAGCTACAGTGATGGGGGGAATTAATGCGAAAGTCAGCGCTAAAAGAGTGGGTTTCTTGGTCTGTGCTCACAGCAAAAGTTCTTTCAAAAGCCAATGGGACTATCGAGTCACGGAAAACCCACTTTCGCAATAATTCTCCCAGACTCTGTACATGTAGCTACATACTCAGGTAGGATTGATCCGAATCTCAACGAAACAAATAAACAAGACGGAACACCACCAAATTTTTAAATAGAAATAACGAGAGTTCTCTACTTACATACATGCACGTAGTGAGTCTTTCTCAAAAGATATAGCCATTACAATCGGTCAGCTTTTGAGCCTAATCGGGCGGCGCGCGCGGCTTCTTCGTTCCAAGCGGTGCGGAATATCGCGAGTTAAGTTCATGAGGGAAATAACCTACAGACACATGTAAGCATAGCCTTACGTTAACTCCGAGTGACGCTGCATGAAGAGGGACACAGATTGATGGAGTTCTTTGCACCCGCGCCTTAGAAATTCCTGGAGTCTCCTCATGGAAACAACCAGCTGTCGTTGATAATAAACATCAATATAGAAACATCAATATAGAAACATCAATATAGAAACATCAATATAGAAACATCAATAGAGAAACAAGAATCTAGATATGCGAATAGTACCAAGAACCAGCGAAGAGTTCCGGGAAGACTTTCTACGCACCAAGTGCATGTGCCCGTGTGTGCAGCTAGGCGTGTGTAGTACCGCATAGAGCTAGAGTACATGTATGTAATACGTCCACGGATCAATTTTTTTTTTTGGCTGCGTATCAATACATGTAGTTGATCTGGTTATGCAAATACCTGGCATCATCGATTGTCGGTCTCTTGGGAGAAATTAAAACATCAATCTTCTTATCTCACATTAATTTACTCATCCTCATTTGCTTTGCTTCGCTTGATTCATACCTTAACTTCGTACTTATAAGATCGCTTCTCCTCTCCCCCGCAAGATGTCGTGGCAAATCCCCCTCTCTATTGGCCTCCTCTACTTATGCGTGGGAATTTTGTTTTTCAATTCAGGTATCTTCAATTATTCTGGCTATGGAGCTCTAACAGTGACGACCACCACGACCATTTCAGTGTGGAATCTTGAACCTACTCCAACCATGCTGTCAGATGGGTACATCCCTTATAAGAAGCTCTCTGTACCAAGGGCAGATAATATTGGGCTAGTATCTTGGTCCGAAGATGTTTCAATTAAACGAGCGAGACAACAGCAGGGTGAGGACAGTACACCTACAGGTGCTCTTGATATCGCTCCTGGCTGCCCTTCAGGAAAGAAGTCATGCGGAAATTTAGGTCGTCCTGTATGTTTACCTAGCTCTCAAATCTTGCATATAGCAGACTTTTAAGTTCTATCTATCGAGCTCTCTCACTAATCTGCCCATTAGGAAATTTGCTGCGACAACGAACACACATGTCTACCCACGAATAATACACTCAACGGTGTCTATTGTTGCCGCTCTCCCGACCCTATAAACTTACCCTGTGACGAAGAAAATCTCAAATGTGATCCAGGGTGGTACGAATGCCCTGCATCTGCTAATGGTGGCTGCTGTAAATACGGCCAGAGATGCGGTCTTCTACAGTGCTTCGAGGGAGGTGGGCCGACTTCTCCCGCCCCAACCCCCACCTCAACAGCGGGATCGTTCGGCTCCATTGAGGATGATAAAAATACTCGTACGGTAGAAAGAACAACAATCCGTTACATGCCAGGTATAAATACATCAACATTGACCATAACCTCAGCTTCGACATCCTTAGAAGCAGCCACCACAACCAGATCTAGGATTTCATATACCCCAGTAATATATAATACACCGACTACAACTATATCAATAGATGATATGCCGACTAGTATTGAACTTAATGGTGCGCCAATCACATATACGGCTCATGGCACGATAACTGCAAATTCAGCAGCTGGGGCAAGAGCAAAGGTTGGGCGCCATTGGAGTTGGATGGTAATGTCTTGGTGGATAGTCGCAGCCTTTCTTGAGGGGATTTAGTTAGGAAGAAGCTGAATACAGAAGATACGGATACGCTTTAACCTTATGGCTTGGGCCCTGGCATACGATTATACTCATTGCTGTGATAATTTCTTTTTATTCTCATGATAGTCATCACTCATGTAGTGATACATATCTGCACAGCTGTATTATTGTTGAATGAAAGATTCAAGAAAAATCAGAGAGATTCAACGCAAACATGTTGATCAATTGAGGATATATAAAGTCCGTTACTAAGTGACCCTCTTTTATGTAGTGAAAACAAGGCCCCATATCCTTATTCATCACCCAAATAGCATTTCATAGCTAGGGCTAGCTTCAAAATTTAATTTACTAGGCAATGACAATAAGGGTAACATGTCTTAGCTAATTTATTTTCCTTTTGCACCGGCACATTTAATTAGGCCAATCGAATTACGAAGCCAGTAAAGGGTTCCTTTATCTTCTCGGATTAACTAATGGATGAGTCAATGAATTCCCAATTCGTCATTGTACTAATTTTGCCATGCATGGCCCAGAATCGAGTGGCGTACTAAAGTCTATAAAGCTGACCACTACAGCTATTATATCAGATTCACGTCCGAGTGATTTACTGTGACCGTCAAGCTCTGCGATGAAATGTGTGCTGGTAGAGTGGCTAGTCGCTACATGTAAGTAAACCGACAATATTCTCACACGAAAAGTTCACTCCCATGGCGGACAACTAGGTAAATATATACAAAAATAAGAAATTAAGAAGCCAATGTCATTGATAGTATATTATCATTCCACAAAAAAAAAAAAAAAGGAAAAAACGTCAATAAAAGAAATGCATCCAAAGCGACTTATCTAAAACTACGTCCACCTCCATAAACGAAAGCCTTTCTTCTCCCCCGCATCTGCCGCATCCTTGGTCTCGATAGATGCGTTCTTCTGACTCTCCAAGTCGCCCGCTGCCGCAGCCGACCTGACAGTTCCTGGCCCCGCCTGCGCCGCCTCCATCCTGGAGTAGGCCTTCATCATACTCCGGTGCCAGATTAATATGATGATTGCAATAATGAGGATTATGGCAACCCCAACCACCACTCCTGCTATTGCCCCCGTATTTCTAGCAAAGGACCTAGTACAACCGCAGAATCTGTTAGACATGGGAATTCAGGTTAATCGCAAGCACTAGTACATACCCGCCGCTTCCGCTTCCACCACCCGCTCGGCCACCACCTCCACCGCCACCTCCTCCACCTCCACCTCCACCTGCGCCTCCACCACCTCCACCTTTGGCGGAGATGAGGGCGAGGTTGAAGAGGATCAATAGAAGGACGTTAAACACGGTGTTTGGTAAATGTCTTATCTGCATATTGAGGATAGGCTGGTGATAGGTAAAAAAGCTAACTAGGCAAAGATCGTAAAGGAATCGAAGAGTTGTGATATGGGCTGCCAGGCGTTATTTAAAAGTAAAAGTGCAGATATATATATTTATGATGGACGAAAATCGACAGTGAGGTAGGAACCCGTTTTCCCTTTATAATTTTATCTATCTAGCACTAGTAGGAAGGAAAGATAGTCACAGTAAGATATAAGGCTATGGCTATTGGGCCGCAGGCAATGTAGTGTAACGACTCGTGATTCCTGGTCAGAAATTCAGAAGCAGAGTATATGGTGTTGGTACTGAGAAAGTTGGTGGGACGTCAAATGGTGGCTGTGTCTGAACAAGATCAGTCTTTGGAGAAGGAGCGACCTCCGTCCCCCCTCGTATGCGCATATGCATCGTCTCTTGAGAAGAGCAAGTACATACTCCAATCTGCCAACGAACATGCATAAGACAGTTTGACTGATCGCAGGGCTAAATACCAATCTCACTCTCTTGCACTGCGAACTACTCTACGTAGGAGGTATTGGTGCACGACATGCCCAATCGGCCGTGCATACCATACCGGCTGCAGTGCCTGGACTGGGATAACCATACATAACTCATGACCATAGTAAGAAGCAAATTAAATCACTTTTCCACTGCTACTTTAATTCTCCAGGCACACTCCCTCTATGTTTTTTCACTGAATAAAGCTTAAGTGGGTACCTACATCACATATTACATGATATTATGAGGCCGGTGGGTGGACACCTAGGCACCTACTCTACTCTAAAGCTTAAAGAACGCCGATGACTCGATCTGTTCCCTGCCTATATTAACCTTAGATGACCCAGCTAAATAACTCCAGGTTCAAGGGAAAGGCCCCTTGCTACATGTATACAGCTACACAAAGATACTCCGCCATCGTCACATTACAGCAACGTATCCAAGCATGCAGGCAGGCGCAACGTTAAACAAACAGCATCTGCCCGTGAGTTCTAGCTAGGTACTCTGGCTGTATACCCGGACGTCGTGAAACCTATGTTTCACTCCATCACCACTGCGATGAGCTTTACGCACTTCAGTCTCGAGACATCTTAACAGAAGAGTTTATTGGCATCAAGATTGTGCCATACATATAGCATTTTTAATGGGGATCTCAGTCCATCGTGTACTGTGAATATTGTCACCACTGTTAATAGTTGGCGGATCGATGCCTGAGTAATTGGCGTGTGTTAATTGGCTGGGTCCTGTGAGACTAGTATATAGCATTGACCGCGCGATGCTGCTACTGTTTCGATACGTGTTGAGTGCAAAAAAAAAAAAAAAATGTGTTCGGCATTTTATGTTGGTTACCCTGGGTTAAATTGGGTTCGTTGACGCTTCAGTTGTGCACTTAAGTTTAAGAATTCATGCTAATTAGTTTTGTGCCTCTAGCTCGATATAAAATGTAGCAAATTACAGGAAACCCTCATGGCCAGTACCGAAATAAAAAACAATATTGGGCTGCAGTTGTCAGGCACAATTAGCACCCTGCCTATCTTATAACAGCCATTAATACAAGCCCCCTCAATTACAACATACGCCTCCCCAACGCCTACCAATTTCCTAACTAACTTAACAAGCCAACTACTTACTCAACCTCTCTATCAGCAGCCCCTTATTTAGACTCCAATTCGCACTATTCCCATACCGCCCTACCCTCCCATCATCTTTATCCGCCTCGCCCGCCCGCACCTCCCACACCTTCTCCCCCACGGGGCACGCAAACACCGTATCCTTCATAAAATGCGCCCCGACATCCCCATCCCTATAATACCGCACATCCGCCGGGTCCACATCAAACTCCGCCAACAACTCACCCTCGCGCGGCCGGCTCTCCCACGTCGTCTCCTCATCCACCCACCCATCGTCCTCTGCAACACTCCACACGCTCCCATACCCACGCCCCATGTCCACCGGGCCCAGCAAGAAGTGGAACCGGCACTGCCGCCCCGCAAACTCTTCCTCCGGAAAGTCAAAGACCTCGTATGTGGTGGTGTCGCCGTTAAAGTGCCCGCCGCCGCCGGTGGCCGCCCCCGAGAGCGCGCGCGTCGGCTGCGAGGCCTGCACCTGGTGGTAGAGGATCGGCGCAAAGAGGCTGTGGCCGTTGGGCAGGGCGGCAGGGTATTGGTAGTATTTGAGGTGGGAGACGTCGGTGCCGTGGCGCTTCTGGAGCTGCTGCGGCGCGGCGGAGGCGGGGGTGGGGGTTAGGAGGGTGGCTGCTGAGACTAGTGCAAGGAGGGAGAGCTTCATTGTTTGCGGTGTGGCTTGGGTTTCTCTTTTTTTTTTTGCTTATTTGTGGTGTTTTATATAGGAGGATGCGGAAAGGACAGTATTTATGCTATACTATGCTAATGCGAGAACGACAGGATGGGAGACTGATGATGATGCGAGCAACTGCAGCTGTCAACGGGAACGGGGTGGGTGGGATGGGGATGGGGGGCTTTAATATGGTACTCAATGGCGCACGGGGGGGGCACGGTGGGCTGAAAATCGGCTCGAGTAAGATTTGAGTGCAACCGCCTTCCGAATCAGCGGAAGATGCCAATGCTTGGAAGGGAGGCGGGGTCCTGTGCTGGTATGCTTGGTATTGGTATTATATAAAGAGTATCATTGGGGGGCCTGTTCTTCAAATTTATACTGATAACTACATTTGGTAGTGAGCTTGAGCCACACACCCCCCCCCCCCCTCTCTCTGGGCCCTGGCCCCCACCTACTCGCTATTGATTACAATATCTAGATATGTGTATACCAGGTAACAACGGGTTTTATCCACTCACCGTGGATAAGTTATAGTAGTAGTTAGTGCTTATCATACATGATCATATACATGTATTACTTTACTTTCCCCCCCAGCTAGCTACCTAGGATCAGCCGAATTCTAAGCACCTCGGCCGGCCAATGTTTACCTATTCTACTTTTTCTTCTTCTCCTCACTACGTCATGCATCCCACAAAGTTCTGTAATAAATAATAGGGCTGAGCTACATATCTCTGATAACGTTGTAATAGAGCATGTATATCCATCATGCAGCATCACTCGCTCACTCGCTGGTTGTGCTTCTAGGGTTAGGTTAACCCCCGCCTTTTTTTTTTTTTTTAGCTAGTTAGCGCAACCCATCTGCAACTGCGCCGTTTTACGTAGTCGCAGTGAGACAATTGCAGAAACTATGACACAGCAGCCCGTACCGTACCGTACCTACATATATCCCGGCTTAAATCTTCAGATGGCCGGTGCCGATAAGATAAACGCACACCCCCCCCCCCCCCAAACATCCTTATCGATCATGGCCGATTGGGCATTCTATGTAAGCCAAACCGTTATGTAGGTACGGTAATGTCAATGATACCTTTCCACTACATGTAGCCAGTACTGGCCTACCAAGCGAGTAACGCCCGGCCAAATACAGCCAGTGGATGAGTATATACCAATACCTCTATCGTTACCGCATTAGACACCCTCGCAGGACGTTTTGGGGGGGGGGGGTGTTAGTTCACAGTAAATAGGCATTAGCACCACCATCTCGTTGCCAAGGCCCTCGGGACTGGAAATGACCAAACGACCGTTTTTGGAGAGCTAGCGCACCACCGCTAGCTAGCTCTACCGGCCTAACGATGATACCTCAAACAACAAACAACAGCAGCAGCAATCTCCGGGGAAGACACAATTGCGAGAGGAGGGAATGGCTAGATCATCCCCCCCCCCCATCCCTATACCCCGCATGGGTACTTAAACCCACCCCCCCAAGCTTCTTCTTCCCCCTTGCTCCCTTTTCTCCAGCTGTTCCACTCTGCTCCACAATATAAATTCCCGACCTTTTTTTCTATCCCATCTCAATTGGGAATAGCCCTTTTTTTTGTGTCATAAAAGACCATAACACCCCACCTCCTAGGTAATCATGGCACCCAAAGGCGGTGGTGGCAGCGGCGGCGGTAGAGGCGGCGCCAAACCGGCGCCAGCCCCCAAACCCGCGCCCGCACCAGCGCCTGCGCCAGCCGCCGGAGGCAGCAGTGGAAGTAGCGGCACCGGCAGCGCCATCGGCGCGGGCCTCGGCGGTGCCGCGCTCGGTGCGGCGGGCGGATACATGCTTGGCTCGCACATGAATGGCGGCAGCGGCAGCGGTGGGGAGGGTGGAGGGACGGCGCCGATGGCGGCGGCAGGTGGGAGCGGGAATGGGAATTATACGGCGGCGGCGGCGAGTCCGGAGCATGAGAAGTCGGGTGCGGTGAGGAGGGTGGGAGCGGCGCTCGGGGGGTGGGGGTGTGAGGGGAGGGTTGTGGTTATTTTAGGGGTGCTGGCGGTATGGACTGTGTGGACGGTTATGGGGGCGGTGTTTATGGATGAGGGGGAGGAGGAGGTGGAGGAGGTGGAGATGGAGATGGCGAGGGGGATGGAAAGGGAGAAGGAGAAGGAGAAGGAGGAAGAGAAGGTCGTGGGGGGTGTGGAGGTGCAGACGGCGGTTTTTGAGGTGATGGGTGGTGGTGGTGGAGAGAAGAGGATTGAGGGTCAGGACCGAGAGGTTGGATGGGAGAAGGATAATGGCCCTGGAAACGAGTCGAAGCTGTGGCTGTTGAGGGCGTATCTCGGCGAGGGGATTGAGGACGCGTTCTGGTGGTACCTGGACTGCTTTGTCTTTTCCGCGTACTTGTAGAGACTCTGGCAGAGAGTATCGTCATGTAATGTCTGTTGGTGAGGATCTGCTAGGTAGCTAGATTCTCTAGCTAGCTGCTGGCGGCGTTAAAGGTGCCTACATACACCTGTGCATATATGCTCCCGCATACGTGCATCAAATTACTGCGGACCTTGCAGATTGGAATTCGAACTGGAAGCTCAGGCAGGGGAGATGTTCTTTTTTTTTCTTTGTGTTTTGTCTGTTTTGGCTGGCAATTGCGCCGACTACGTACATGTATTCTGGTGGATGTGGTGTATGTAGTGTATGTACTGTAGCATTTAGGTTAGATCAAAGAGACTTTGAGCGATCGCATGGCCAACACGTGGCTGGCAATTGTGTACCTGCATATTTCCAATCGAGGTGGGGGGGGCGGATTGCAGAAAGAGCTGTCTGCGGGCGACAGCCAGGAGAGAATGTAGAGTAGAGAAGGGTGTGTGTAGAGAAGAAGAGTATGTAGGGAAGTTGAGTCGCTCTCTACTCGTCTGCCCAGGCACAGACAGAGCAGAGTGAGAGAGATTGCCTGCCCTCGCTCAAACTCTAACTGGCTAGCCGCCAACCCTAAGCCGCCGTGCACCAGCTGTTGTTGTTGTGCTTTCTTGCTTGGTTCTTGCTTTGTGCTCAGCGTGCAGCCAACACACACACACACACAAGTAATGTTCCCTTAACCCGTGTGTCTGGCCCGTAGAGTGAGGTAGTTGGGTGGGAGAGTGCGAGGGAGGAGCGAGGGAGGGAGGGAGGGAGGGAGGGAGGAGAGGGGGGCGGCGCTTGCTTTTTGTACATACAGCCTTGCTTTCTTTCTTTCTTCCTTTCTCTTCTTCTTTCTTCCTTCTCATCCATCCTCTCTCCTCTCCCCCCCTCCCCCCAACTCATTCACGGCCCCCTCCCTCCCTCTCCCTCCCTCCCCCTCCCCCTTTCTTGTGCGGCCTACTCTTCGCTCCAATCTGCATGCCAAATCTCGCTTCGATTTAAACCTGCAGATCACGTCACGAATTAACGTTTTGCGCATAGTACCACACAAAACCCTGTTTACTTGTTTTGTTTTGTTTTCTTCTCATTTCCCAAAAGTGCTTTTTGTGAATCTGTAACTCTCTGCATCTAGCAAGAAAATCATCCGAGGTATTAAGCTTAGTTAGTTCATCTTGTTACTCCCGCTTGCACATAGCCAGCGATCGCCATGAGATCCACAACATCCCGCTCCCTCGCATTGCAGCTCCTTCTGCTCGTACCGACGTCTCTCCGTTTCGCCGCCGCGACGCCTGCCTACGATTGGCCCGCCGGAATTGACCCCTCGGAAAAGTACTGGCCCCCCGGAACCGGCCCGCCGTCAAAGCGCTCGCTGCAGGAGGAGTACACCGAGTTCAACTCGACGGATCGATGCTCCGCCGTCAGGAAGGTCTCTGCAGAGAACCCTGCCGAAAAATACTACTGGGACTGGGACCATGAGGCGAGGAGTCAGCTGGGGTTCCTGGGGATAAGCCCCTTGGAGGTTCCCGAGGAGGAGGAGGAGGAGCCGGAGCTGGAACCGGAGCTGGAGGATGGAGAGGACCTCGAGACTCGGTCTGTCAAGTACAATGCTCCACTTAGGATGAGGAGCTTTGTGTCTGATGACGGCATCATCGCTGTGCTGTTGGGCAAGAGGCAGAATTTCGAATGCCCGACGGGGACTTATGCTTGCACGGACATTGGTGTTCCCGGCAGCTGTTGTAGGACCTCTGAGATCTGCGAGAGGATTACAGACACTGGTATGGGTGTCGTCGGGTGCTGTCCTAGCGGTTGGTTACTCCCTCTTCTTTCAATTGGTCGCTCGGGGAAATAATGTGCTCATCCTCGATTTCTCTTCCTCTAGGCCAACAGTGCGGTGGCAGTCTTACAAGCTGTGGTGCGAATATGAAAACCTGTGCTAGTAACCAGGGTGGTGGATGCTGTATCGCAGGATACTCTTGCTCTGTGAATGGATGCATCGCCGATTCCGCTGCTGGGGTGGCATCTACCTGCTCCAGCGGCTTTTATGCCTGCCCTTCAAACGTTGCCGGTGGATGCTGCCCCTCCGGCCGTCTCTGTGGGGTAACTGACTGCCCTGCCCAGACCGCTACTGCGACCGCAAGTGGTGACATTTGCCCTACGGGATACTACACCTGTGCCCCGCAATACAATGGCGGGTGCTGCAGAATTGGTCGCGACTGCGGTATCACCGAGTGCCCTGAGAGAGCCGTTACAATCAGCGCAGGGGGCGCCGGAGGAGCCGGAGGAGTGCTCACTATGACTGCCCCAGCAAGCTGCGCAACCGGATGGCAGAGCTGCGCGAGCAGTCTTGGGGGCGGGTGCTGCCCCAATGGTTACAATTGCGGCATGTCCAACTGCCCGGCGGTCACTCTTGGAAGTACCGCGTTTATCATTTCTGGAAGCGTATGTTCCTCACTCCCGCGATATGACTGACGCCTGTGACTAACATTATATGATAATTTAGACTGTAACAACAGCGCTCGTGATGCCGGCGACCGCCAAGGCGCAGCCTACTGACGGCGCATCCATCGTCATTCCAAACGACGGGCAGAGTGTTCAGGACGTCAAGAAGGTCTTTGTTGTCGTTGCTGTCGTTCTTGGTGTTGCGGCTGCTGCTTAGGCGCCCCAAGCGCAGACAGATAAAAGAGTTTCAGGGGACTATCTATATATTTGGAGTATAATGGGTTTTTTTATTTTTCCAGCTTGACGTTTTTCTCCCCCCATCTTATGAAAGATTTTCTTTTTTCCTCCACATTTTATTTTTTCGTTTTTTTTGAATGTGGTTATGCGGTGGCAAAGATGCTTTTTTTCTTCTCTTTTTACTTTTCTACCATGTTTTGGAGGAGGTGGGAAGTTTTTACGATGACGATCATTGATGGAAAAAAATATACAGATATTAGTGTAATGAGAGTATTGGACGGCCTTGAGATTTAGCAAACGGAAGAGAGAAGGAGAAAGGGGGATGGGCGAGGTCGGGTCGGGTCGGGGCGAGGGCGGGGGCAGTATATATTTCGTGTAATTAAGCTTTCTCTTCTATATCCATTCGCTTTTGGCTTCTTGTCGGTGTGTATTGAGCTTCTATGAAACGTTTTTGAGTACCGTTTCATTACATCCATAGCCGTCTATGGTGCCCCCAGTCGGACTCAACTACAGCAACTGTGTAGTTAGCTGCTGTAGTTAGTTGGGTGAGCCCGCTCATCGACCCCCACTACTAAGAACATGGAGAACCGGGGGGTGTTGAATACAGATTAAAGGACGTAAGGGATCTCTCTCTCATATACACACACCGCATACCGCATGTGCGCCTGCCAGTAGGGGATCCGAGTGATTTTGTAATATATCACATGATTTTTTCGACGTCGAGTGATATTGTGTGATTAGATGAAAATGTTGCATTCACGTACCTGACTAATTAATAATATTCTTTTACTTTGCTTTGATATTCCTACGTAAGTTATGTGTTTATGTATGTGTCTATGTAGGTACATGAAGCTACCGCGTGTGCGGGTTGGTCACGTTTGGTTCGAACGGAAATGATGTGTAGCTGGCAGAAAACATGAAAAAAACTGCTATAAGCCAAATAAAATGGCTTTCGGTTATCTATGTATACGTAGCCGACTGGACTATGGAGTCAGTAAAGATTTACAGCACTAGAGGGTTAATTTCAGAATACTGTATATATTACTAGCTAGCCAGTGGATCTATCATATATAAGGAATTAATTTTGGCTGCCCCGTATATACGGTTCGACAACTGCGTTCAAACGGCGGGTTTGGCTTTTCTTGTAGTGTGGGTACATATAAGCTCGAGCTTTGGTCGTAAACTGGCTCGAGCCAATGGCCAATGATACAAAAAGCAGGTTATCCTTTGCACCAAGTGTAGTAAAAAAAAAAAAAATGAAAGATATAGGGCTTCATTTCATCCATGGAGCAATACTGTGAGAAGGGGATTTTAATTGTTTTAACTGAGCATTCGAGTACGTGGGTAGAAGTCTCATTTTTTTTTTTGGCTTCTTTTATGCAGGCCTTGGTCTAGAGCCGATATAGTTCAAAGCAATAAACTGAGCCTGGGAGAAAATGGCTCAAGCCTGCTCAAGCTCGCTGGCGGGTGGAGCTAGGCCCATGGACCGCACTAATCTCTTGTCTGTGATCCTTAGACTCAATAAGACGTACGAAGTTTTTGATATCAAGTTAATACGGCCGGTATAAGTAATTAATGGCATATATTTCCGAAGCGAAACTAAATCGTTGAGAATCAGTATGTGTTTAGATGTATCTATAGACCGCCATGGAGAAGGAGGAAGGGGGATGAGGGGGATGAGAGGGGGGGGGTGAAGGGGAAGTCTGTAATCTTATTGTGAGCTCTAGATCACGTTAAATAATCGAAACAATACGCGTAAAATCTTTAAACAATATCATAAAAAGAAAAAAGAAAAGAAAAGAAAAGAAAAAGTTGGTACTTTATTATTGGCCATTAAAGATAAAAAAAAAAAAACAGATACCATCTTTCATTAAGGTTTCGTTGATCTCACCCCTTTTAATAGCAGTTAAGGTATGATGTACCTTGGATCTCTTTTATAGAGTTAATGCGGTGAGCCTTTGCTATGCAGAATTCTATAATTTATGTATCTTCAAAAGCTTCAGATTCGATCCCTTCCAGAACATCCACGGCATGTCGTCCAATAACTCTGACATTGACTGCATGTACTATAAAATAGCTAGTAAAATGGCCTTTATACACCCAATATAATCTTGGGGTACCGGAAGCATGAACTTTAGGCTCAGAGGCCAGAATTCAATAGCCTATTCTATCCAGCTGTGTTGCCGAGTGATGGTGTATGATGCAATACAGAAATGGTGTGATTTCAACGTGGCCTTGCGTCGGGAGAGGCATTTGAAGCAGTTGAAAGCTCGAGGTTTGCGGGATTATTTTACGGTGCTCGGGGCCCAGCTCATGTCTGGGTGTTGGGGTCTTGGGGTGGGACCGGGCGGCTGGTACAAATCGGACTTCGGTGCGCCGGCCGTTATACGTTAATTAGCTGGTGGGAGGCTTATGTTTGTGGGTGGATATCGCCAGATATCAAGATGTTCCGTATGTTAAGCTACAGCTTAAGGATCTAATTAGCTAAAACAATACAATCCTTGGCAATCCCAAGGTATGCTCGGGCAGAATTGTTCGTTCATGCCGGCCGGAGGTTCGGTCTCACCGTGTACCGTCGCCGACCCCGAGCTAAAACTGGTGGGCTGGCTTGAGCCACGGGAAATACTTACTGTTTACGTCGGACATCTATCTACATTGCATTACAGAAAGTCTCACGCCTGATGATCGACCGGTCTCACAACATGAATACGGGTCTGAGAAAACTTGACTTATGGGCTCAAACCTAACAAGCCCAAAGCAGCCAACCGATCCACCCAAGAGCTTCTCTTACTGATAGAGAATATTTTAAAGGGTGTGCATTATATTTCTTAGAAGTTCCTTTAGCGAGCAGGAGGCTCGACGTCGAGTTGGTTGAAACATATTGTTTCAAAATACTAGAAAAAATATTACGCGAATACACTTGAATCTTTTATTCTGACAGCACCATGAGAATATTTGCCCTTGATATAATCTAACTACCTATTCCTACTTGTTTCCCATATCTGTTGGTTGTGTAGGAATTGAGGTTTGTTAGATTTCCTTTTGCTGGTTGTTGCATTGCGTTCTGGCCCTTCGCCGACCATACGTCAAGTTTTCTCAGACCTGCGTTCACATACATGTGCATGTAGTACTAACGGAACACTTAAAAACATGGAGACCAATTACTCTTCTAGGTAATCCTGATAGGGTTCATTAGGCAATCCGACCGAAAGCTTAATTCGACATATTACCCGATGAGGTGGCCCGGTTCCCTATTCAGGTGATTAGTTTGACTTTGTTTTTATTTCCGGGTCAGAGTCTAGGCCTAATATTAAGAAAATAGCTGTGGTATTCGGCCCGGCTAAAGTTTGATTCTGTGAACTTATATTGAAGCCTACTTAGGAAATCCGGATTGCCTAAACAGGCATTTGGGTTTTCGAATGATAATTTTAGGTACATTATAATTACTTAAGGGGGTAAAAAAAATTGCCCACACAGGGTTTATGGAGTACCGCAGAAACTCGCCAACTTGATTATCTCCGTGCAGGGATTTCTTCATTGATGGCAGAACTGCACCATTCTGTACAAAGAGTCCTTGACTTAAACGAGTGCTTGCTGCAAACTATAGATACAGTATGTAGTATGTTTCCCAATGCCTGTAACCCACACAGAATTTGATTACGTACTGACACGTACTGTAGGTACATATTACCTGTACTAATGCTTTACTTAGACGACATGCAGAGAAAATGGGCCGGTTACTTAATACCCGTCTCCATGCGCTATAAAGTGCCTACATACTGTACATATACGTATATTTTAATAACTAATCGAGACTGCTAATGTAAGCGAGTGATCTGAAGTGATCTAAAGTGAGATGGTCGTAGATCCAAACTCAGAGGCCACAAGCTGCAACCGGAGATTTCAAAGGGCATAATCAATAGATATATCTATAATACTAATACGAGGAATTATATATAGGGCCCGCGGATACGGTTCAAAGTGCTATAAAAAGCCAGGAGGCGGTACGGTTGAGCAGCTCGTGCTTGCAAGCGAGCAACCTCGCGCCAGCTTAATCTCGAGTTCCTTCGGAACAATAAGGTTTCCCGGGTAGCTTACCCGTATGCGTAGAAACTTCCTTCGTTAGGTCGATAAGCACGCATTATATGTAACCTACATAGCTAGAGCTTTTTGAAAAGAGAGATGTAAGCATTTCTGCTATTGACGATAATAATGGCTTCGATGGGCACTTAGGAGGCCATGACACTATTATTATTTTGGGCTGATATTCGCGTGCACAAAGTTAAATTTCTACACTTCTAGATGTAAAAACTTATATTTTTACGGTCATACATTTTCAGAGACCTCCAAGTTTTAAGAGCACGAAAGATCACTCGGTACATCTCCTACCAAATATTATGTAATGGAAATCGCCGAGACATGCTGCCAATCTCAATTATATTAACCCATTATTTAACCTGTTCTAGTTAAATAAGATTTCTTTCATTATTACCACCACAACATCTGCACATGCCAAAAAAAAAAATGACAGGAGTGATCTACAGCCCTCATGCCACAAATCTTCTGTTACCCCGTTACCCCGTTACCCCGTTACCCGCATTCATCAAATAGCCTCAGGAGTACTGACCCATATTGAATTCCGTTCAATTTTCTATCACCTATGTGTACGCGTAAGAACGTAGATCTATTTCCCATCCCCGGTTTATTGGGGGGCCAGAGATAGTTAGTATCACGAAATAAACAATCAACGGTCTGGGCAATCCCCTGTTATCTTTGTCAGAATATAACAGCAGCGGACGATTGGACTGGTGCCAGAAATATGGATTGGCTCTCGAAGTATACCCGATCGAGCTGGAGCTGGAGCTAGAGTACAATATAAAGCTTTGTATTGCTTTAATTTACTCAAGCCGATCGATGAGCATGAGCACGAGGTCAAATATCAGATTATGAGAGGTAGGAATGAATGGTTGGTCACACAGCACGCTGATTGAATAAGCTGATCATGAACTGCAGCTGTGCAAGTGGACGTAGGCCAATATGGGACATGATATGGACTTCAGTCGTGAACGGATGGGCTGAATACCTATACATACAGTACCGTAATTATCCGAGTGCTTTGTTTCCCCGCATAGAGTTTGTTGAGAAGGTTCGTGGTCTTGAGAAGCCCGTTGCCAACAATTTGCCAACACACAGACATGATCGAGTCCCCATCCATCCATCCATATGGCCACCCGCCCATCACGCTATTGACTAGTAAGAACCTAAAAGATTTAAATTACATAAATATCGAAAAGCGTCTGTCACAAGTTGTGGCCAGACAGTTGAGGGATCTAACATTAAGGTGCCCTATTCCGGCCAGACGGGCTGATTTGCGATACTTTCAGCTATAACCAGGTTACAGTAATTCATCTCTTTTTATTTCTTTTTACAAGCCACGATTTGTGATCGAATTTATGTAGTGCAGTTGCAGGTGCGTCCTGTATAACTGGTGATTTATTAGCTAATCGTATCATTTTGACGTCCGCATCCCCCTTCATCCCCCCTTAAGTGCCAACGCATTCATATCGACCTCGGCCTTCTTCATCCCCGGTCGAAATATCACATGCCCTGTAGGTAAAGGCTCGGTAGTTCATTCTTGTCTAATGTTATGTGGAAATTTTCTACAAAGAGTATCCCTCAAGAGTACCTAAGTTGAACTTTCAACAAGAGTCCGGGGATGAGCCGTATGTATGTGTGTAGTGGGTATCTTTAAAAAACGAGAGACGGGCTCGTCTTTCTACTTGCTGCCTACAAATCTTGACTGGATGCTCGCGCGAGAAGCATATGTGCCAATCTTATTAGAGCTTGCATAAACCACAAAAATGCTTAACCACGGTACGGCATGTAGGTACATCCAAAGAAGCAAGAATATATGTACATGTAATTATAGGCAGCCTGGCTGTTCTCAGAATTAACAATTGGATGTTTGAGACGCGAATGTACGTCCATTTGCCGGATTATATACCGAGCTTGTATCTGTGCTTGATATCACTAGAATGCTCAGGGGCCTGAGACGATAAGCAAAGGTTTCAAAATCACGCAGGTCTTCTTGGCAGAAAAAGGTTACATGTAGGTATGTGGTTTTAGCGCCTTTATTTGCTTAGTGCTGTACTTTGGGTCCGGGGCTTTCCCTTGTCCCGGGGCTTGCATGTAAATAGGAGGTTTAAGAGGTTGAGTCACTTGCTTATTCGTGATGTGTACTGACATTAATTAACATAAGTAATCAAAATCGGAGAATGTAACAGTTTGTTAATTCAACTTTAATTCCCCGAGGCACATTGATCTACTTTCTTCAAACACCCCTGATACTAGCTATTAATTTCGAAATTTTTCCGGGGCATGTAGAGCAATTGTGCTATCCAGAGATAGCCTATGATCCGGAAAACTAAAGAAAATGCTGGTTTATCAATTTCTACATGGGGCAGAAAGAAAAGAGAAAGCTTCCGGATCCAAGTACCAGGAAAGATGTCCGAAACGCCTAAGTTTGACACCTCAATTTCACGGACCACGTTCGCTTTACACGGGAAATGATGTTGTCATAGCGAGTATATATCTCAGATTTTCAACGGTCATAATGGATCCCCAGGTCCTGTCTCTCTCTAGATTTTTGTCTTATATGTCACTGTCACCTTGAAGTATCTAGCCAACGGTGCACTGACTGGTAGGATGCACGACGAGACACGTGCATCAACGGTTTGTGAAATCAATGGCCGGAGCGCCTACGGCAATTATGATTGGGGTTGACGCTGAAATGTCTCCCCTGTCTTTAGACCTATCTTTGGTGACCCTTTATCGAATGATACTTGCATGATGATGGTATGGAGACGATGCTGCACAGAATAGAGTAGGTTAGTCGGTCAAGTTTAAGGCTTTTATGTAGCCAATTCATAGACTTCCGTGGAGAACCAACCCGGCGTACTTACACCCAGTGGATATCTACTAGCCTAGTCTACCGCAAGCCTCCACCTAAAGAGTAATGCTTGCAGCAGCAGTATATCATATGTATGTACCTACTCTACTACTCGGGGCAGGCAAGAAGAACCTGAAAATGACTTTTTATGGTAACGACTTGTGATTTGCGGCTGGCAAAAAGCTACACCAAATTGAGCCCCTGCTTGCAGCTTGCATTTTCAGGTTCTTTTTGCCTGCCCCGAGTATATGCTAACAGCCGCCCGGACATGAAGAGCTTAAAATTATTCATATTGTGACAGAAGCCATCGACATCTTGGGCATGTTGGAGTCGATTATAACCAATCACAGAAGCGGGGGACGTCAACTCGTACTTCCGGCAAATCGGAGCTGGGCCGGAGTTTACTTTGCTTGCGCTACTCCACACAAAATGGTACCTAAAGAGGCATGCTTTGCGCTGCTGCGCGCGCCTCCTAAAGGTTGCGGTAAATATGCCAGAACTAGCCAGGTTTGACACCAGAAGTTTAGTGGAACTGCAATCAAAATCTGTGCGCGTAATGAAGGTGCTTGGATTTTAGTGCGTAGATTGACACGATGTTGCACAATGATAACCTCATGCTCATGTAGGTACAATATTGATATTCTAGTACTTACTTGCGATGGGGCCGCCATTAATGATACTATGTAATATAGATGATTTTGACGACTATTTTATGTACATCAGACTTACCATTCAAGTTAGGAGGGGGTATCATGATGCAAGAGCAAGCCAAAATCATGATCACTCAAACCCTAGCAGCTACTCACCTCCCTAACTTAGAAAATAACTAACCCACAATAATACCTTCGAAGAAGAAGATGTGCAACAATATTTTGAGGGTATAAAACTGCATGTAGTACTGTAGTCCTTCGGAGGTTGAGGGACGAGGTTCCTGATTGGCCATCCGGTTAAATAGTGCAGACAACACGCTGCAAATATCGTACCATTCTAACAACTATCCCGGGGATGGCTAAGTAGCACTCGATCGCACCATACTGTATATTTTCAATTCGATCTCAGGTAGCCTTTTGGGCTTAGCTAGCTGCAGCTGTTGTAGAGTAAAATCCAAATAGAAAGTTGAAAGGACCAAATCTGTATCCCTTAAGCTGTCGGAATTTTCACTGCTTTTAGCGCTGGCAATCGCCCCAAGCAGGAAATCAGGACTCCCGGAAGAGGTTGATACAGGTCACAACGCTTCACGGCTAGATCTACATAGAGAGGTGCTAATGATACCCAGAGCGGCATTAGCAACAAATCAAATCTTGATGTAGTAATACTGCTGCCCACCATGGCTAAACATTCGTACCTTGAAGACAGAGGAAGGGATGACAGTGCACACATCAAATCATATATAACCTTACTGCGGTACATACATGTAACTATTACAATTTTTTTTTTTTTTTTGATACCAGGTCTTGATGCTCCGGTTTTCTAAGTGGTTAACTGGCCTTTCCCGCTCTAGCGCTGACTACTCGGAGACTACTCGGAGATTTGATCTCTATACAGATACAGCCTATAGCTATATGTAGGTATTCCATTCACTTCACCGCCAAAACAGCGACCGTCAAATCCGGCAAATCAAACGTGAACTTCCCATCTGCTCCCTTAATAACATCCTTTTCCGTCCATATACTTGCCTCATTCTTTGGGCTATTCTCGGAGAATGGAGAAGGTGCACTCAAGGTTGTAAGCTTACCCTTGATAACGTTGTCATCAGGGACTTCGAAAGTTACAGTGGTTGTAGTACCGTTGTAGTTGGCAATTTTGAGGTAATACCCACCATCATCGGTACTGGATGCAGACCAGTACAGTGGTCCAAGTTTGACATCCGAGGTGACCGGAAGTACGGTAGTTCCGTGATGGGTTGAGAAGAGCTAGACAGTGTTACAATAATATCTTTACACTGTAACTGTGGAGATACATACTTTTTGGAGGTAATAGCTGATTGAAAGCGCAGTCTCTTCTGGGTCGGCTGTGAAGGAGATCAAGTCAGGCTGAAAATCAGAAAACTGTCAGTTACCAATACTTCTTTTGAACATGAGGTATGGCTGATTAGTTTAAATGTTAAGGGAACTTACGCTCCACTGGTAACTATTCAAGTTCTGTAATATAGGCGCATACGCCGCCGCTCTGACCAAATCCGCATTCCTCTCCATCCCAATTGCAAACACTGCCTCTGAGATCATCCCTATCAACGTCGTATATGGGGACCTCCACGCCCCACCCCATTCCGGGCCCCCGCCGCCTGGTTTATTAGGTTGAATATATGCGTATTCGCCCACAAATACCGGATGACTTCTATTCCAATTATCGAACATGCCAAAAAGCGACACAAAGTCATCCGGTCTTGTATATCTATGATAATCTAACCATGCGCCATCTGGTATAGGGTCGATTTTAGGGGTGGAGCCAATGATCGTCATATGCGGGTATGCAGCTTTGATGGCGTCGCGGAACATTGGAAAGCGGTAGGCGCTGTATGATGCACCCCCGCCGATATCGTCCTCATTACCAACTTCGACATAGTTGATCACCCAGGGCTTAGGGTGACCGAGTTTGGCACGGAGTGAACCGTAGGGAGTATCGATGGAGCCCATGAGAAATTCAAGCTCGTTGAGGACATCTTGAACGTAAAATCCTAGCTCTTCTTGGGGAATTATAGGTCCTGAGAGGTAATATCCAGCCCAGACGTCAAGTATTGGTTCCAGATTCATATCATCGCACCACTGCTTAGGATTAGCTACGTTCTTAGAGCTTTTAGTTCGTGACATACTTCCATATATTCAACCAATCCTAAGCCATCTGTATTTTCATAACCCCATGTACCTTTGTTCGTTGAGTAAATTGTTCGGCAAGGCTTAATCAAAGGGATTCATGATTACCTGGACGACCAGGGCGGTCTATTAATGAACCAATTGTTTCGTTCCATTTCCAGTGGTATGGAGGTTCGTCTCCCTCACTTAAAGGAGAGGTCAGCAAAATACAGTTTACAGCCGGGATCATTGAGCACTTGCAGATTATTTCCACCTGGGAATCTCAAAAAAGTTGGTTTGAACTTCTCCAAGTTCTCCGCCAAGTCCTTTCTTAGCCCATTCTTCCTTTAATACAATTCTCTATTAGCATCTCCCATAACTTCTATCATTTGGTAGCTGGCTACACACCTTCCATGGTATGTTGGTGGGAACAGACTAATCATACTAAACCACAGCCCCTCCTCCGAGCCCTTGGCATTGAATGTGATCTGCAATGTATTGTTCACGTTTGGTGCGGCTTCCGGGTGAAGCACAAACTCATGTTTGGTCCATACATCCGGTTTCGACGCGGACCTGACTTTCTTCTGTGCATATACCTTGCTCGTAAGGTTCGATTTGAGTGAAACTATGAATGCTCCGTTATATTGTCCCTTGACGTAGAAACTTCCGGTGTATTCTTGATCCTTCACATTGATTCCCCAGAATCCTTCATTGAGAAAACCCACTTGGGTAGCGTCTGATGAGATTGGGGTGACCTTCATTACATTTTTCAGCGCAGGGGAGAGCGGGTTGGTGGTATCAACAGATATGACGGCATCTCCGACAGCGCGATAGGCGGTAAGGGTTGGATTTGTGGTATTACCAGAGCCTTGGAAGGCACGGTTGCGGATTAGTTCTGCGTAGAGACCACCGTCGCCAGAGTGATTGATATCCTGTTGCTACTATTAGCTGACTGTGTAGGTACTACTACACCTTGGTAGATGAGGTAGCACTAGCCTTTGGCCGGGCTACTTCTACACACCTCAAACATCAGGCCATACATGATTGGACTCGTTTTATTGCCATACTCGCTCGAGACCGCGAGGTTTGCCGCAAGAGTAGTTGCACATAACTTCAAAAAGGTGAGGATTGTAGGCCCCGAGAATTGATACTGCATCTTTACAGTTTAGGTCCAAAGTGAGCTTTCAATTGGCAAAGTTACTTACACAATTATATACATGGGACTCTGACTTGTTGTGTTTATAATGTTGAAAGCAGTACTTAATTTAACGGGTTAATTTGGTCCGTCGAGTAGTATTCTCACGAGTTGTGTCCTTTGATTACCATTCAAGGATCATGATATTATCCGTGGTAGAGGATCCGGAGCGTCATTTAATCACCCATTGTATTTTGTGTAGGTACTTCATAGTTATAGGTAACTCTGCAGCCGTTGAACTATATAGCCAGAATAAGGTTCCTTGTTTCCCCACAATTTGCGGGGGAAGCCATTGAATTTAGATGTTTTTCTCTGCGGGTACCTCATCACCTGGCTAGCTATAAACAGACGAAGCTTCCAGACTAATTCTCTAGTTAGCATACGCAAAGGATACATGAAAGTAGGGGTTTACCCAAGTCAGTAAGGTAAGGGAATAACTGAAATCTCCAAGAAATATCAGACCTTTTGTTGATCAAATGCATCTAAGTTATGAAGTTTTTAGTATGCTATATTCCTGGGGCCCATTTGGCTAAATGGCCCCAGCGGGGAGATCCGAGGCTTTGCCCAGGAACTGGTTAAGCCTAAGCGACAGAGCCTTAATTACCCCGCAAAAGCAATAAGCTTCCTGTTCCCGGGGCATCTCAGCGATCCGGCTACAACCCAAGCTGCGTCGTTGTGGTGCTGTCGCAGAACGGCATATCCCGTTCGGATCGAAGAGATGGAGACCGAGTAGTGGCGTGAGGTTCGGTATTTTCCTGTATGTACACTGAAGTCTTAGAGCACATAAATACATGTTGGTAGAGTAGTACATATATACTAGTCGAGCTCTGCTGCGATTTTATGACAAAACCCTTGGCCGGGACATGTCTTTTCAGGCAAGAGGAGTGCGGTAGTATTGAGATAATAGGTTCCACACCCAGGCACTGATACCGGTGCATTGGTACACCAACGTGGTCATGGCGTCAGGAAAAAAGAAACAACTTATGTGTTGTTTGACTACCCTATGTAGCTTAGGCATTAGACTAGTCGTCACCAATCTCGATACCTGGCTTCCCTCGTGGCCTTTCTTCCGATCCCACAACGACGAGTGAGCAGCAAGCCCGGCCCCGAACGTTACATCTATCCGAGGGGTGAGCATACATATTAGTTGAAAATTTCAAGGAGGCGCCGGTGACCGTTTATGGAGTTCTCGAGACGTATCTGGTCTTCGGGAAGCAAAAAGTAGGTATTGCCATCTCCGGCATCGTTGGGCGGCTGGACCATGATTGTAGAGCTTCCTAGTACTCGGGGCAGGTAAAAAGTACCGGACAATGCAAGTTTTGTCTCTGGGCTTTTTTTGCAGTAGTTCACGCTTAGCACGCGCACCCATTGGTGAACCAAAAACCTGCATTGTCCGGTACTTTTTACCTGCCCCGAGTACTACATGCCCGTATATACATATGTAGGTACATCATTCCAGCCCCTAAACTAGAGTACCGCAAAAACTCACGAACTTTGCTAGCGGATCTGACCAAAAACTAACTTGTAGAGGAAATATCTGAAGCTGATCTCTGCCTTTCAGCGAATCATCAATGAAGAAATCCCTGCACGGAGATAATCAAGTTGGCGAGTTTCTGCGGTACTTATGTATGTAGAGTAGCTACATGTAGGTGAACCACGGGAGCTTCTAGCATTCTTAGACATCCGGATCGAAAACATCGTAAATAGATAAAAGCGATATGGTCTAGTGGATGGTTTGTGGTGGTTGTCATGTACAGATCAGGCCACTCTGATACACGAGTGACCTGTGATGACTCTGACTCTGGCCAGCTGTGGGACAATATGTAGGACCTCATCAACGTCGTCGTCTAGCCTAGCCTAGCTGCATCAGATCAGGTAATCGGGTAGTTGGCCTATATCTGAGCCTATAACATCCATTCCGTACGCGTCCTCATGTGTCCTCACACTTATTGATTGCGCAATTAATCAGTTCTTAAGCTACTAGCTAGCACGTAAGTAACTGGCGGACTCCCAATCCACCTTTTACACACTGCACATGTTAAGAGGCCTGGGGAAATTCGAAAGCTGGAGATCTCATTACCAATTTGGATCCGAAATGTTTGGTTCCGGGATAAAGTACGGTTAGAATATACCTAGGTACGTACGTACGTAAACTAAGTACTTCTCGGAGATTCGGGTTTTACTTCAGCTCGGTATTGGCTTTTATCATCCAAGGGTCGCCTGATATCGTGAGACGCGGCAGGTTCGGACCCGAAGCTTTTCGACCCTGTATCTATATGTACCGGCCACACATCTAGACATGGTGTCAGTCTACTAGAGTACTCAACTGAGAGAGACACTCCAATCTCTTCATTTTGACGGCTCTATTTGCTGCGTGTACATGTACTTACATGATGCACTGTATCATAAAGAATTGTCCGATCCCCTGGGATTATTGTGCGCGGATTGCCGCACAGACTTGGCGTATCAAATTCTCTTCGGGGATGTTCGGACACCTCCTTCTCCCTCTCTCCCCCCAAAGGTCCCTCGCTGACTATTCCTGTATATTCTTATAATTACTAGCTGTAACCTATTGTTTTCACTTCGCCAAAATATGATCAGCAAATTTTTTATTTTCTTTGAAACAGCACATACATGACCTTATCTTAGTGTCATTGACGCTCCCTCTATTTTGACTCCAACCAACCCTCAGAGGGGAGTCTTGACATCTTTCCAGTCATCTCGTGCTCTTTTCTAGGTCCCTGGCATGTTATAATTAGGCACTCTCCGAGACATAGTTTGGCCCTCGAACTCTCTCACATAGGGCAAGTGATCCACAACCGTTGGGATACCAGATATCGATCCTATTACACATCAACGCCTAGATTTAGGCAAGAATAGACGGCGGTGTTGGCCTGTGACCTATGCCAGATAAGCAACGATTTCAACACCAACCCCAATAGTTTCTGTTTGAGAAACCTTTAGGCCTTGAATCTCTTCCACCTTAGTTGTGTATTGAAACGTGTGTCCACCTCATTCATTGCCGTGGGACAACAATTGAAGCCATTAATAGGAAGAATGGTAGGCCTCGATCGCAAGCATCACTCCGCCCATGCCTATACTACATTTTCGGGTGTTTCGGTCGATCCAACTGGACCGGTGTACAATGATCATGACCTACGCACATTACTTCCTGTTGATACCCAGAGAGTAATCACTGAATGGCGTCACGCACATACATATGTACATACTTATCTGCACGCCAACTATTTCGGTTTTTTTGTCATGCTGGGGACTTTTCCCAACCCCAAGTAATGCCAACCTTTTTATTTATTTCCTTTTCTTCCTTGATTTTTTTTTCCCGCGGAGCGGCTCGTGCGCTGCAGGAGGGCAATGATATCGATACGTTAATTCTAGAGTGCGGAGAGTATGTCAGTAGGGTACTCTGGGGGCGGATAGGTAGAAATAGTAGCTAGGGCCCGGGTAGCGGGGGTGTATTCGGGATTATCCGCCCTACAAAAGTGTCATAGAACGTTAACATAGGGCCTTGTGACATTTTCCTCACCGCTCTTGACTGCGATATCTATCCGGCCAGGTGATCAATGTTCGGGGGTGTAGCTAGCTAGCTGGATAACTAAAAAGTCCACGAATGCCCTAGTTATTGATGGAAATTCAAAGGAGATGTTCCAGTCGACTCACGTCGCCAGCGCAGTAGGACCAAGGGTCACATTCAAGGCTCGAACATCCCGGTAGGTCTGACAGATCAAGCAGAAAGTTTTGCCGTACTACCACGGCTGGATCTTGCCTTATATAGACATTGTACCATTACAGTTCACCGCCGAATATCGTCTGTTAACAAACAGGGGTCTTCTCGCGAGTACATAGGAACTGGGGCTTTGGCATCTTGGCTGTTATTTCAACCCCTGCCCGGTCAATACATGTAGCATCCGTTATGTGGCTGCAATCAACAACTCTAATCCATGGCCACTATCACTGGTTCATGGAATATCACTCGTTCTACTTTATCACTCCTTTTGGAATTCCGAGCACATTAACAATTTCGGGGATTGTTGATGTGGCTAAGGGGTGAAAACGTTCAGTTTTATCCAATCTCGAAGAAGTTATGGTCATATGTACTGTCCTTGGATCTTCCCGGGGTATTGGTGTGCTCTTGATGATTACCGCGTGCGCAATTGTTTTGATTGTTGGATGTAATATGCCCCCCTGCGCTATGTCCCGAAAACCGTGGAATTCTAGAAATTCAGAATCTGGCGCCTATGAAACATAGGTGTAGTGAGCTTTTGGGTTTTTGGCCTTTCGAACATTTCAAACTTCTATGAATAAACTACATGTAGCCTGGGCTGCTTTTAGTAAACTGCAGACTATGCAACCGGGTGGGGCACTGACGTCCAAACTACAAGGTCTAGGCTTACTTACATGCGGCTAGAAAGTAATTATAAGATTCCTACTTCATTTTTTGTTGATTTCTCCTTTAAATTCCGTGGGTATTGGCTTCGAGAATAATCTTTTTAAAAAGGCGAGTTCGAAATAACGTGTTATCGGGGAGTGGTGTAATCTATGTTGCAGCCATGAACCTCGGTCGCTTTGCGCAAGGGCCCCGCTGCCACACCCGACATCGTCCATGGCTGCTTTGAATGCAGTGAGATCTCGCTTACACCCTTGCAATTGTACCTCTAGGGTTCAACTTCACCTACCCTCCTGATAAAAGATGTTCGATGGTAAAATATTTAGATGCATGATGGGAAAAGCCTAAGCCTTACGGTATTCTTGCTACGCGCCTCACAGCCTCTTGTGCATAGAGGTTTGAAAGGTCTGTAG
Organism: Morchella eximia; assembly: GCA_024713935.1. Classification (NCBI taxonomy): domain Eukaryota; kingdom Fungi; phylum Ascomycota; class Pezizomycetes; order Pezizales; family Morchellaceae; genus Morchella; species Morchella eximia. The sequence continues at coordinate 1,130,336 of JAMGZG010000002.1, forward strand.
CTTCTGGATCTGTCTCTAGGGGTTTCCTAATCTAGATCTGGTGCCTCGAGATTCCGAAACTTTGACGCGGAGGAACCTTGTTGCAACATAGAATTTGTACTGTAAGATCAACAGGTCTGAAGATGGTTGCAATGCGAATCCAAGAAAAACAGTTCCGATAACCGCGGGATCCCCTAATCCCTAAGATTCATTTTTGCTGCACATGTGTACAAGTCGATCTGGGAAAATTTGACATTAGATCGACTTCCAGAATTGGAGTCTTCGCCGGATAGAGAGTGAGTAGTACCTAGATATCAGGCCATGTAGGGTAAATCTCTATTATGTAGAGGTTGTATAGTAGCAATAGTAATTAATGGTGGTATGCTAGAGCAGTTCGAAAGAGGGGCGTAAATACATACGACGGCACAGGAATGTCCCTACATCAATGAAACGACTAGCGCTACTGGGTAGACCCCTAAAGCCTACCACCCAGAAGGAAGCTGACCCTCTTAAATAAGACTACATAATGACATAGGACCTCCATGGATCCATTCTTATCGTCGGATTGAGGTTCATAGTCTTACCGGGCTGTAATCGGGCGAAGGACCTTACACCCCCGGTCCTTGTCCTTCCTCTTATCCTCATACGTACTCATGGCGCTACCTACTCGAAGATTTGCACTTTCCCGAATCTTTGGGCATCGTATCCGACAGATTGGTGCTCAAGTACTGATCCCTCCCCTCTCCTCTTTCCCCTCTAAAAAGTTGCCCCCTAACCTAACATTGATTATGTGTAGATGCCGTTGAAAAGATACAACTGTCTGTGCGGTCTAGTTTTCAGCCTTTGTGACCAAGTCAATTACGATCTTGGATCGTGGCTCACGAGCTGACCGTGCAGAAACGATCCCTGTACTCTACTCTATGTCACGTAGAGTACACACCCTCCTCAGGCCCGGTATTGGGAGTGTCCAATCTGTGGGACCTGGTTTGGTATGTATGTAGAGTACATGTATGTATGTAGGATCAATTGATCAACTTTCTACTACACGAAAAAATTCAATGCGCATGTATGTGTACATACATGTATGCTCAACGCGCTCTAGCCAATTATCTATTACAAGCCCCACATACAATACATTCAATAAATAAAAAGTAATGTCGATAATTATACCATGTTAAGACTGTCAGGTCGCACGGATCCTCTCCTTACCACCTTTACAAATGTATCCCTTCGCTCTCCAAACCTGCTTGTCTACCTACATACTACATCGCTGCCATCGAGTCCACCCATACCCAAAGCAATCCGAGGGGGGCAAAAGTCACACCCTTATTACATTTCACTCCCCTCGATCCATCCGACCAAAATTTCACTGATCAATCCAGCAGAGTTTGCCTTCATCCCTTTGATTTAGCACCAGGGTAATTCTATAGTCGGAACTCCATGGCAGGACCTGGTACTGCCGGTAGTAAGGCATCACGCAAGAAAGCAGCGCCTCCAGCACTTCCGCGCTGCACGCACTTGATCCAGTTTTACGAAGCCGAATGTTTTTTATACGACGCCGTCTCGAAATTTATTCTACCCTCGTTTTTCAGCACAGAAAATGCAGCTGTTATCATTGCTACGCGGCAGCATCTTGATGGACTCGAAGCTCATTTAAGGGAACAGAATCTTGCACCCGGGCTTCTCAAAGAGCGCGGCCAACTGATTCTTGTGGATGCGGATGCATTATTGCCATCGCTCCTGAACGGGGATAAAGTCGATAGCCAGGCGTTCGACAGCTATTTTGGGAAGGTCTTTCAGGATATTCGGAAACAGTATCCCAGGATTCTCGCTTATGGAGAATTGGTCAACATTCTCTGCGAACGTGGGTCGCACTTACTAGCCCATGAACTGGAGCAGGTATGGGAGCGTTTCTTAGCAGTTAATGGAAAGGATGCGTCGCTCCTGTGTGGATACGATATGTCTGTTTTCGAGGCGGATGGTCTCAGCGATGTTTTCCAACAGATATGTCTGTCACATTCTCATGTCGTCCCTGGGGAGAAAAAATATCCGCTTCTAGGCGATTCACAAGATCGAGATACCATTGTTGCAATGCTTCAGCAACAAACTAGATGTTTGGAGGCAGAAGTCGTTCGTCGCAAGATTTCGGAATCAGCACTCCAATCAACTTTGGAGCATTTTTCAGCACCAGCCATTGAAACCCACACACAGCCCCCAGATCCGAATGGACACCATAGCTCAGTCCCCGTGGGTATATGTGGAAGGACATCCTTTGAGGGACGGCATCAATATTTTGTCAACGAACGTTTCTGCGAGATATCCGGTCTTCATGATTATCGGATACGGCAAGATGGCAATTGGTTAAGCGCCGTACATCACCTGGACAGAGAGCGTGTCTCTAGGTTCTTTTCCTTTGAAGATGGAAGATTACGAAAACAGGATTATCGCTTCGTTCATTTGAATGGGGATGTTCGCTGGGTGTCTGCAGAGTTCACGGTGAATGTGTACGGATATGTTCACACAATCGTTGATATTACCAATTCGAGGAACCATCGCGAACAACAAGCACAGGCACAGAGAAGCAATATGATAAATAATCAAATAATGCAAAATGGTGTTATTGATTATCCAAGTCAGCAGAACCAGCAGAATCAATTCACAGACCCCTACAATTCAAGTGGAGATGATAGCAATGGAAGTTATACCGAGAATGCCTTGAGAAGGAGCGATCCCCAGAGCCCCGACGAATCACTGCAGGTACTTATTAAGATAGTATCCCATTTATATATATATACCTAATCTCGATCTCTTTAGACTATTTCCAGTGAACAAAATCGACGCATGACGGCAGATCGCATTAGAAGCGAATTTGAAAATATCGCTAGGCTTTTGAGCGACATTTCTAAAGACGATAGTCTTTCACAACACTCGTTCAATTTTGCAACGATTAAAACTCACATGGAAAAGCTTCAGGCTTGGTATAGTTGCCTGCCTAGCCCACTCGCTCTTCACTTGGTCATACTAGATCACTCGATCCCACAAACGCAGAAAGCTGTTATGCTTCAGGCCTACTGCGCATATTTAAGATCTATTATTATCCTTACCCGTCGTGTCTTGCTTAAAGTGGCCAATACCGCGACTCGATCGAAGTGTCCGCAGGAAAATGGGTCACTCGAAGTTTTTTATGCCAACAAATGTATAAGCGCTGCAAGGGGATTATGCAAAGTTCTTGACATGTTGTTTGAAGGGGATAAACAGCAAACTAAGGGATGGCTTACTATGTAAGATTTCCACACACTCTCTCTCCTTCTACCTTGTATCTTGAATCATCCCTAACTAGATACAGAAGTTCTGCTTTCACAGCATGTGTTATAGTTTTTCTTGATATCTCCCTGCGGCCTGTTACAGAACCTCCTATCATCGACGACATCGCCGATATCATTCCAAAATGTATCAACGCACTTAAATCAAGTCCACGACCGGATCACCAAACCTGTAAACAATACTTGGAGATCTTAATACCATTCTGGATGGCTTTAAAACCTCCGATACCTTCCGATTCACATCTGGGGCGAATTTTACCCCCGGACCAGGCTTCTCCGCAGGCATGGTTGGCACTGGATAATCAATGGACGAATAAATGGTCCCTTGGACAAGCTTTAAACACTACCGACGACCTTCTGAAAATCTTGAGAGAGCCATGTGGAGGAGTAGATCATAAAGATTGGATTGCTCGTTCATGGGATTGGAGATTTCTACTCTCTGCTGATTCTTCTACAGCACAGAATACAGATTCTACTAGTACAACAACAAACCCGCCATGGAATAATAATGGAAACAAACGAAAAGCAAAAAGGAGCAAAGCTGAAGACGAGTCATCGAATCACTCGCAGTCGTCCCATTCTTGATCGGACTCGAACAGAACCTCAATAGCTGGGATGACCTATCGCTCCTGCAGTTTCTCTTCTCCTTTTCCATTTTACAAATCGACTTCCAATTGCACCATCCACATCTCATTGAACTTGTATATTATATCCGGCGTTTTGGTTTACAGGATCTTATCTTTGCATAATGTTTTCTTTATGTTTCTATAGGGTTATTCCTAGGGTTATTACACTTCATTTCTTTCCTTAGTTTGTTATCATTTAGGTGGGGATTTTTGACAAAATTTTAAAACTGCTGTTGGAGGACATGCTCACTGGTAATCTTCAGAAAGGATTGGCATCCGATGTCGGCAAGCATGCATGCACCCGTTTATGAATTTGCCAAGAGCCAACAAATCTATATTGTGACGGCTGGCAATGTCGGTTTGCGCTGAGTGCTGGTATGTATGGTATGCTTCGTGTTCTTCCGCGTATCTTCCTTTGTTTGTAGTCGTGGACGGCTTCGCAGCTAAGATCACTCGGATTTGCATAAAATAGAACACATGAATACCTAAATGTGAGTCCATTTGGACTAGAGATTTTGAGGCCCCTCAATCAAGAAGCTAAGGGATCCAATGATGACATTGTCGGTTCAACGAGTCTCCTACAAGTTCATGTGGGCAGGCTGACAACAGGCGCTTGTCCAGTATAAACGCTTGTGGATCAAGTGGTACCTACAAAACCCTGAGACACTTTTGACTCGCATCATATAGTTCTGAATCAGAGCCACTAATCGAGAGTAAGGTAGATCAGTGATAGACGTATAGCTATTTACTACAGAGGGTAGGTATGTGGTTTAGGGTCTTTACTTGAGGCTCTTCCTCCAAAATCAATTGCCACACAAGTTTACACACCCACCCAATATCGAAAATTAAGCCATATGGTATTGACATACATACCAAGCTACCGATTTGAAATTAATTCAAATTAGCTATATCCAAGACATGTCCACGATGTCGGATCCACTCCTACTGGCCCATGGTTAGCGACTCGATTACATATAACCGGCACTATTTTTTGTAGTTTTGAGCCTAGATGAATCTGGGCGACCTCTCATTTTACTTGTCTTGTTTATATAATGATGCAGGAATAACTGCACCCACCTCAAAGCGGTGTCAAAGTGCAACTGAAAGTACCCAGCAGCGAATGTCTGCATGTGTCATTGTGCAGATACCAGAAATCTCCTCACAGCATATGCGCCACCGCTTGATACTCTCCGCCTAAAGAAGGAAAAGTCACGCATTCCAGGTGCTGGTGGCCTTTTTTGGCAACCGCCCTTTTCCAAATTTCTGCGCCGCTAGAAGCGATTCCGTTGCTTCTTTGGTGTGATCCTGGAAGACCAACCTGTAAATGCTTGTAGCAGCGCAGAGCCAAGAACTCGAATTTTGACCTAGAAATTTGTAAAAGTGCCGTTGCCAAAACCCTCTATTGAATGAAAGTGAAGTATTGCGCCATAAACTGGTGGCAAGTCTTAATTAAGTTTAAGACATATCGACCCACCATATCATCAGAAACTCGAGCAAAGGAAAAAAAAAAGGAAATAAATAGAGCGGTGGTGGTGATACCAAAAGGATGCAGCATGAAGTCTAGAACATGGGAGCGAAACATTGCTTTTTGTGCCACAAAAAGCCTTGAAGCTGTCTGGTGGACAAACTGCAAAATCCTACCCTCCCCTTCCCCCACACACAGGAAGATCATTTTGGTGGATCGAGACTGGGTTCTGTTTTGCCACCTCTGTCTACCGAGATCCCACCGGCCCGAGAGACTGGTTTTTTCGGTGGCAATATCTCAACCCATGAAGTCTGGGCATCTGAAACAACAGTTTCTCGGTAGGCGCCGTTCTCGTCTCTGTGCCAGAAAAAAAAAATCTAGGAGAATGAGATCATAGTAAAGTAGTCGCAGTAAGTTTACTGGCTCTCAACTCTGTAATCACATCCACGAGAAAGCGCCTGAAAGTTCACCCACCTCGAGTGACATACCGAAGTCTCAATTACCTATCACCTGATTCGGGAACACGTTGATTGTATTGGTACTTTATCAGGATTAGGCCCCTGTATCAAAACGATTAATAAGGGCACTCATTGGTACCTTTTATTCCCCGATTGGTCCAACATAAGCGATGTTGGATTTTGACTGGAGGGAGAAAACAAACACAGGGACTCAAATGGTGACACGAGTATGTACTACGTCTTCACATATATATAGCAGAATGCACTGAGGATTTGGTTATGCCTCGATTATGGAATTCGGCGCGATTTGCCGTTCATTGATTGAAAACTTACTGAGCGAATGATAGTTCATGATCTGGCTTGGATCCTCTCTGTTTACATGTAGCCTCGAGCATGTCCATGAGAGCCATTGTGGCAAGAACTGAGTGAATCTTTCCACACGCACGCACATACGCATGTATGCCTACTAGGATTTCGATTATCTTCCGAAATTTTGACTACGACTTCACAAGCTGTTATTACCATAACCGCTAGAGTAATTCTAAAGTCATTTGGATAAGATCTCTTTTAAAATCGATCAAATAAGCTCCGGTGAAGATCACTACTTAAATATAAAAAAACCTAGCTCGATTTATATCTAATTCTCCGCACCCCACTAGATTACTGGTTATTAAAAACAATTGGCACCTTCAAGTTTCCAGGGCCTAAGTACTTGGGAGTCATAATCGGACTAGGATTGTTGCCAGTGGGTATATAAGTGGGTGTTGCCTTGTGTTCTCGTCTCTTCTCTCTCTTTCCTTCTTTCTTCACGCAATCTCTGTATATTATTCCACGAATAATATTCTTGTCTCACGCTATATTATAGGGTTCAGTTTGATTCTTAAAATCAAATAGAATCACCTCATAGTCCATAGTCTTGAATATCCTCTACTATATCTTTGCTTCAGTTGTATTCCTTGGCACTATCCCTTGGGCGGATGAATCTCTCAAATTCGCGACATGGACCGTGCACGCACTTAGTAAGGTAACTGTCTTTCTTTTTATGTGTGATAATAACGATGCAGCCAATCAAAAATCCGTCTAAGTTACCATATAAGGCTAGTAATAACTGAAAGAGGGATGTCGCGAATTTGAGAGTTTCATCCGTCCAAGGGATAGTAGTCCCTCGTACACAGACCCCCGTTATAAGACATCAATGAACGCCGAGACCAGATGTGCCGAACACACAAATCTCGGCAGGAAACTCACCAAAGCTATAGGCCGCCCAAAGAGACAGCTTCCAATTGAGGAACCGGTTGAACCTGGGACAAGGTACCTTGAAGACTCAGAGTGTGAGTGGGAAGAGGTGGAGGCGGATAGGTGTACCCCCACAGATGTCACAACCCAAAGTAGTAAGAAAAATGCCCGGAAAATAATAATATATGTTGTACATGATAGTAGTAATAGCCCAAAGCCAGGGGATTCTGTTGGGAGACTTAGATCTAGAAAATAAATTTTTATTATCGGGTAGGAGTATAATTGCTTTTTGATCGGTTGCTAGGTGAAGGTCGGCTTCTAGGTGAAATACGTTACAGGCAGGTGGAATTAGTGCTGATATTATGATAACCCTGCTACACTATAGCTGTGGTATTAATCTCTGAAGCTCGATTATAAATCACTGTGATCATATATCTTTGGTACTAACTGCGGCCCATAAAACAATGCAGTTAAGTATGGATAAATCGCAAATATCTACATGTATGTACAAGTAAGTAGGTATAAACCTAAACCATTTCAAACTTTTCAAGTCTCCATCTAACAACCCTTCAGAACACTGCCTTTTCCGCTTCTCTACATCTCTCATTTACCATTCACCTCCGTTGTCGGGGCCCATTTTGACCTCGCTCTAATTCTAGCCCCAAACAGGAAGAAAGAAATTGGTATTGGTATCATTGCAATTGCAATGAATCCTAGCAACGAACCTGCCCAGTTGACACCCAGGTTATGGAACATCTGCCTTCCAAACAGCGGAAACCCTGCTGCAAAGGCAGAGCGCAAAAAGGTGTTTGCAGCAATAGCTGAGGCAGCGCTGTTTCGGGTGTTAGAAGTGGTTCGATTGAGGCAGTTAGAGGCTGGAAGCTTACAACATGAGATAAGCGTCTATGAGATAATTGAGGGACTGGAGGAAAATGGTGATGAGGCCGATTCCGATGGGAATACCGGCTAGAGTAGGCACTACCCAGTGAACGTCAGGGTAGTTCCCGCTATATGCTTTTATGTTAGTATTCTTTTACCCCACTACACACACCGTATAAGAACGAAGAGTCAAAAAATACCTCCAAGAAAACCAGAACAATCCGATAGGAAACACTATACTCCCAATAATCGCCGGTACCAATCGATCCTCCGGGATTGGCACATTATTATTCGCCCTCATTCTCCTGTTGGTCCATGGTTGAAATGCAATCACCATAAGACCTCCCAAAATCATACCGATCACCATCCCCAGATATGGAAGCGCAGCCACACCGAGGGTGTAGCCCCTGATTTCACGGAAAACTATAGGATACGCTGTAAGGAAGATATATAATATACCACTTATGATTGTTAGTGTTTTAATTATTCAAGAACTAATTTTAAAACAACTTACTAGATAAATGCAGTATAAAGACTCAGCAAGAATATAATTGGTTCACTGAAGAGCAACTTCAAAGGACGTCCAAAATTCTTTGATATCAACTCTTTAAAGTTGACCTCGATCTCCTCTTGCTTTGCATGTATCCCCCAATTTCTCGTGAGCCTTCTCAGTTCTGATGCCTTCGCAACAAGGATAACCGGTGGATATGTCTCTTCTAAAAAGAAGATATTTAGGAATAGCGCCACAAAGCCCCTGTTATCATAGCATTAGCTCAGTCAATTTCGAGCCGGGCTCGATAAAACGCATAAATACGTACATAATAGCTGTAACGTACTCCGTCCACCTCCACCCTAAATAGCTCTCAGTGATAAAGCCTCCAGCAATCGGCGCAATTAATGGTCCCGAGAAAACAGCCATACTAAACACTGCAATAGCAGACCCCCGGGTCTCCTGTGTGAATACATCTGCAAATACGGCACCTACGACCGCCAACGGACAGGATGCAAAAAATCCACCCCAGAATCGACATATTAAGACGGTTTGGGCGTCTTTGGCTACAGCAACGGCGATCTGGAAGATGGAGAAGCCGAAGATGCCGAGAATGAGAGGAAGGCGGCGGCCCTTGAGTTCGGACATAGGCGCCCAGATTAAGGGGCCGCTGGCAAATCCAAGGACCTGTGAGGTAACGTTAAGAATTTGATGACACCAAAAGAAACCTTAAAGATTGCAGTTGGGGATATACATAAAATGAAAGCCCAAGAATTGCGACTTCGGCGCTAATGCCGAAATAGACTGCAACAAGTAAGAGTTTAGCTGTCTGTTTCCTCTGGATCATTATGAGGATTATAAGAAATACTAACTGGCTACAGCTTCCGTTGCAGATGAAAACACACTGCTACCCCATGCTGAAACTAAAGTGGTGTATCCCAAAACCGCAGCTGTAACCATCCTGTAGTGCTAAATTAATACCACTTCAACGAATTGATATATCGATATATTAATATAAGTACTGTAACAAACGTACTTCTTTTTCAAAGGCCAATTTTGCCCATGCATTGGATCATCACTGCCCTCAAATTCCACCACGTACTGATCCCTATGCGGCAGTTGTGGCGGGTACTCCTTCCCACCACCAAACGGCGGCAGCTCATCCTTCGCCGCATAATCATCCACCGTACGTCCTACCGTATTACTATATATCGATAAGTGTGTCCTCTGCCTTTCGAGCTGGATCCTGTTTGAGTCTTCATCCCCAGGCCCGAGGATGATGTCGCGGTGCGTACATTGTCTACTCAGGTCATCATCGTTGTTTGTATGTGTGTCCGAGGAACCGCTGGAGGGGTAGTCAGGCTCTACTGGGCTATCTGTGTTTGAGGGACTGTGTAGTTGACGGGAGGCTTGTCTTTCTGCTCTTTCGATATCGAGAGAGACATCACTGGGTTCTAGCATTGTAATATTGTTGTTTGTATGCTCTGAAAGAGAAAGAAAAAACAATAACACTGACAAGCTGGGATAAGCTGGCAGGTGAAGTTACAGACAAGATATGAAAACGATGGCAAAAAAGAAAAAAAAGGGACAGAGCGTCATCTATAGGGAAAAACCTAGTGCCTATGTAATGGCTGTATAACTAACCAGACAAGAGAAGTTCTCCAAGCACCTACCTATTATCAATGATCCACCTGATGCCGTAGACCCGAGAAGATGGGTCCAACATGGTCCCCAAAATGCTGAAGGACTAGGACGGTAAAGCGCCCGGTAGGCGCGGGAGAAGGTGTGGAGCTCAAGTTAAAGGTTACCTACCTGCTGCTGGCACAGGGAGGGTTGTTTAGACAGCCTGCCCGCCCTTAGGGGGTTCCATGGGCCCGGGAGTCGGCATCGTAGCCTGTATCTGAACGTGAATTAAAAATCCAGCAGGTGACGTAAATCTTTTGATAAACCCGAGGGCCTGGTCAATGATTTCTGCTTTCTTCGGCACATTGACAAACACATAGATTCTTGGAGGTGGAGGTGAATGCTGCACAATCGCAAGGATGGCACTGCAGTTGCAAGTCACTACAATAGGAGGCCGTGCCCGACTGTATACATGTATACAGAGAGCACCTACTTAGCTCTAGTTACTCTGCTGTGGCTTGTTCGGCAATTATTTATTTGCGGTAGATACATGTAGACATCAGTATGTTAATTATGTTAGGAGCCGCTTGCGTCATGTCATCTCGTATTAGCACTCCAAGAACTCGGGAGTCGGAGCTGTCGGGGGTCAAGTCGAGTCGTCTTTATCGCCCACCACGCGATTTATCGGTAGTTGAGTAATTAAAAGGACCAGGAATATTAAATTTCTATGTAGCTCCGCTCGAGAGTACCGGTAAATGTAGGTAGCGGCAGCCAGGCCGTGTACTGGTAACAACATCCCATCCCACCACCACTACCACCACCGCACCCCATCGTAGATGTCGAAGTTCAGCACACAGCAAGCAAGGGAGAGTAGCAAACTAATTTCAGAAAGTGCGAGTTTACTGGGAAGAGAAGCTTTGACCCTGCAGGTTAAGGTCATCCGGTGTCACTCGCTTGGATTAGTAGTGGGAGTGGCGCCGAGGCAAGGTGTTAATCTCTATGACTGGCTAGCCTTGGATTCCTTGCAGGCATTGTTGCGGACAGGCAGGCGTTATCAGTACTAGTAGGCACGCTAGGTGAGCAACTTCTCACTTCTCACTTCTCAATTTTCTTTTCTTTGTGCAGCAGCAGTCAGGGTGCAGGTGTCACGATCGATCATGAGTAGGAGGGCATTCTATTATTGGACTATATCTACAGTAAGAGCCCGGGGAGCAAAGCAAGGTACATGCATGTAGCGTCTGTTAGTAGTAGTGGATTTCAGTAGCTTGTACACGGATAAGAGACACACGAGAAACCGACTAAAATATATATGAACCACCCAGAGAAGAAACGTACCCCATGCTATGAGGATGACTAGGAGAGTGCGCAAAATTAACAGAAACGAAAACAAGCCCAGCCTTCAAACCATTTTGAAACCATCAAAAAAGAAAAAGAAGAGAAATAAGAGAACCAGAATGGAAACATGGTACGTAATTTAAAGCTTGCTAGAAAATAGAAGATGCCAATAAAGCCCTGATACTCTCTTCCACTCTCAGACCTCGACACACGGCCTAAAGATAACCCCAATCTTATCGCAGTATTTCTCCTCCGCTCTATCCACGATCCAAGTGGTGTCTACATGCATCCCGGTGATCTCTTCCCCATCCTGCACATCAACTACATGCGCATCGTAGTAAGGCTCATTCTCCCAGTCTTCTGGGGCCAGTCCCAGAAAGATGTGTCGCTCAAAGTTCGTCTTCAATTGTATCGCGCACAGCCAGGGATTAAACACATACCGCACCTGTGTGATCCTTTCGCCGCCGAGCCCGTCAATATCAATCCTTTCGACCTTCCACCCCTTTGCGCCGCTGTCTTCGCCGTTCCGGGTGAGGGAGCGGATTCGCGTGGCGTTCATGTACGGCGGTGGATCTCCGATCAGGATCTCGTCCATTTTTTCAAAGTCGCGGAACTTGACATGGCAGATGGCGGCGACCTTCCTCCCACAGACAGGGAGCGTGGTATATCGCCAGGACACATAGATTCTCTTCAGCCTTTCTGGGTCAAAGAGGGCGAACGTTCGTTTGTGTTCGACATCGAGGAATGCGTATTCACTGAGCTCATCAATGTTGCCTTCCTCAATCTGTAGAGCGGCCTTGAAGTGGGTGCTTCTAATGAGCGGTGCCATACGACTGTTCCGCGGCAACGAGAGTACATCGCTCCGCCATAACCTCCCAGTCTCCGAGCAAGAAGGCTGGAAAAACTCTGTGATTGGCTCTGACGATGGCGATGGCTCCCCCAGCGGCGTGGCCCGAATAAGGTTGTCTCCCGGTTGTGCTGCGCGACAAAATAGTCCAAACTGATTCTTGACGTGGTCAATATAACCTTCCGGGCCATAGTTCCCCAAGACGTGAGTTACCTGAGTCCTGATGCTGTAGACTCCTATCGGAATCCAGTTTTCGTTCATGGGTATTTCGTATTCGGCGCCGCGACGCTCTTTGCCAAAATACGGGCTTGCCTTTGTGGCTGTTGCAAAGGCGACGGCGTCAAGCCAGGGTCCGAGTCCCATTCGGTAAAATGCTCGTTCTATTCGGCCTCCCTCGAGCTCGAATATGGCCATGGTCTCACCAACTTCGCCGAAAACGTCACCCCAACCGGAGCCTTCTCGGCGAAATCGTAGACCTTTGAAAGGTTTCCAGGCGCCAACACCCATATAGGCTATTATGGCCTCTAATTTCTCACCATTGTCTCCGTCAAAGAATTCGTACTCGTATTTTCGAAGGAATGGGATGGGCGGGGTCGCAATTGTTGTGCTGTTTGGATAGAGCGGGTGAGTTGGGTGCTTGTGGCCTGACCTATAAACAACCTTTGGTCTGGGTAGTTTCTGGAGGTACTGTGGTGCATAGGGCAGGCTAAAGATTGCTGCCAAACCGCGAATAGAGGTTACAGTGTGGTTAATCTTGTACCCGGCCGGGAGTGTTTTCGGTTTATTTCCCTGCGCAACTCGAGTGCGAAACTATGAAGCAACATCAGCCCTTTAGCAACCCACGCGGAGGAAAACACAAGGTCCAACTCACTTTCATCTCTGTAACTTCTGTACAATCCCAATCATCATCGTCCAAGTCTTCTTCATCCCGATAGTCCGCATCACCCCGCTTTCCCGAACCATGCTCTCCCGCCCAACTAGTCTTTGCCTTCACTTTACCCCACGAGCAGCTAACTAGCCATCGTCCTTCAGGCTCGTGGAACTCAAAAGTTTTAACTTTATCACCCCTTCCCAGGAGCCCAAAGCCCTTCGCTGTGCCGTCGATAAATGTGAACCGTACACCTCTAACCTCGCCCCATACCTCAATCCGCCGAAGTGCCTTCTGCGTCCACACAGTCCCACACCATGTGATCCACCCGCCGTCGATCATGTCAGGCCTGTTCTTATCTTTCTCGATAACAAACTCGTTGGCGCTCGGCATGACATCTTCCCAAAGGTTTCCTTGTGCGTCGCGCGACTCGAAGGGGAGAATCGTTTGTGCGGATTTCAACATTAACTCGCGATGTTCACGATGTGCAGCCATATCGGCTGCCTCTTTACCTTTGCCCTTTCCAAATTCCTTAACCGCTGGTATGGCTGCAACTACACCAAGACGAGTGAACCGTTTATTTTCATTAGAGTACGCATAGTGGAGGGCGCTGACCACCCGGTCCTCCACCCGAGCTAAAGGTCCACGGCCTGGCACGAAGTGGGTTGGGCAGCCTATGAACTTGGGTCCAAAGAATTCGCTGCAGCGGCCGAGATTTGTTACAAACTACACCATTGGGAAATAATTTAGCTCCACATTTTCTCAGCCGAAGGGAATAGGTTTCTTGTGGATAGCGAAACATGAGAAATCACTCACCGCAATAGATGTAGCTCCTTCTCGCAAGCCGCCTGTGACTATTGTCCCTTCGATCATCTCTTCGTTGTCGAAGTCTAGTGGGAAATGTTCGGAAAACTCGCCAGACTGTTCTCCGATGATGATACCCTCTTGTTTATGGCGCTGAAGTAGTAATCCTCTGAGTCCATGATCGTCCCACCATCCGCTCACTTTTATTACTCCCTGAAATTGCACAACATTCCCTGCTACTCGTCCTGCAAATGCAATATCGCAGTCATTGCCCACACTGCTAATAAGTCCCTCCGGCACATCGAGAGCCCGCCAGGGTCCAGTAACAGGTTTATGATCATCATCGCCACCTGTATAAGTCCTTACCATCGGAGTCTCATCATAGACCCCGGCAGACGACGAAGGCATGTCCATGATCATATGATCTGGTAGCGGGAGATATTCATCCTGCAAGACCTTGAGTGGCGCAAGCAGCCCAATCGCCCGGATCCCATGTTGATCACATAGCCCGGTAATGCCCACTAAGTGCTCTTGACGAAACATCCGCGGGATCACGAGTTTGTAATAGCCTACCCCAGTCTCGCCACTTTCAAAGTCTGGCGGGAGTCCGAAATACTCAGTGCGTACGGTTGTGCCGTCAATCATAAGCAGGAACTGAATCCCCATGATGCGGCTTCCCGTGCCCAGTGCTACTATGAACCCCAAAATCTTATCGAAGTTCGTGATTTTGCTGTGCAGCCCAGCCACAAGTCCGAACCGGCGCTCAGACCCAGGTGTTTCGCCGAGAAATGAGAGACCTGTCATACGCCCTGTGCTGGGGTTCTTATACACATTGATCCTGGTAACGCCATTGTCTTCAAATAACGCGGTTTCTGCTATGCTGTCCTGTACATCGTAACCTCTGACTAAACCTCCGTCATGGAGAGTAAACGTGAACTTTTCCCAATCCACCTCGTTCTTCCTGAGTTCTTTTAGTGTTCGTGGCGCAGTCTCGCAGAGCTCCTCCGTCAAACGCTCTATAATCCCGTAGATGCGTTTTAAGTTTTTGAATGGCCCCGGGATTCTAAGGGCTCTGTTAAGACTTATTAATACGGCCCTCCAATCGATAGTATAGCGGGTACTGCCACTTAAAAACGGCGCAAGGGTGGTTCCTGAGAAGCGGTACTCGGTGTTAAGGACGCGACGGAAAAGGGATTGGGGTAGGTGCACAGCGGACATTGGACGAGAGGCAACGCGGAGGCTACATATATCCCGGGAAGGGAGGAACGTAAAGATATGGAGTGCAATATCGGCGGGGAGGGTGTTGAAGATGTCATTAGAGAATGGGGGATAGTGAATAGGTGAAGTAAGGGAGGGAGGGCATGAGGAGGGGGTCAGCTGGGACAAGGGTGCCGTAGGATGTGTAGGGAGTACTGCGATATTTGGAGCATGGGCAAGGCACCGCCATACGGTTTGGTCGGAGGGTTCACTTAACCACCACTAATATCACTAGTTAGTAAAGTTCTAGAGGTACTCAGGCGTTCAGTAAAAGTTGTGAAAAACGGCCCGTTTTCACATTCCACAACTCTTCACTGAGCGCCAAAGTAGACTCGGGGAATTATTAAACTTACACCTTCACCCTTCCTGACCTCCCATCTGCCTATCTGATGATTCTCGACAATTCTTTTACCGTATGCCCACCTTACCATCTGCAATCTCTCATCGACCGCGCTATCCCAGTACCCTACGGTAAAAAACCTCCACACTACATCACTCGAAAGCCACCATTTTGTCCCATCGTATAGCTTGACTCCCGCGTCCTCGCACCAATACCGCACGGCTTTCATAAACATATCCCAGCAGATTTCATGCACTGGTATCATCTCAATGCCTCTCTCAGCATTGTCGTTAACCGCCGTGTAGAATTGGTACTCCTCCTCGCTCCCGTCATCATTGTCGGGAGAGACCGACGCCGCATATGGATGCGGTAAGACACCAAACTCAGACTCGGACTCAGAAACGTACCCCACGCCGGTGAGACGAGTAGAGATGCCACTAAATGTACGGCGATTTCGCTGTCTTCTCGGAGGAATTGGCGTAAAGGGTCCTGAAGACGAGGGACTGCTCATATCGCCTCCATCGTTTTCGGTTGTTGCAGAAGGCGCCAAAGCGCCATCATCCTCACTGGTGTCTCCCATCTCCGAGTCCTCCTCCTCGCTGAACTCCTCGTCGTTCGAATCCAAGTCCGGGGCGCTAAATGCCCAGTCATTGTGATTCTTTACCACAATCCCACGGAATCGCTCAAACCACTGTAGCACCCATCAGTTCCAAAATAATAGAATCTCACCCCCCAGCAGGTAGAGAAGAAATACTTTACTGGGGACACTGTTAATGGTATCCTCGTCAGAAGCAGCGGTACCGCTGTCATTATTATTACGATAAGCATTTATACCCTCCCAGTGCCATTTCTCTTCTTTCTCGTCCTTGAGGCAGCGATCGACATTCACGTCAATATCGGCGGACAAGGGGCCGCCACACATAGCGCAGAAGTGAATGCGCGGGGGAATCTCGTCGTAAAGCATCTTCAAGGTCGTTGACACATACGGTAGCTGGCGAGGGAATGAAGAGGGTTGTGGGGGCACGTTGCTGTAGGTGTGGTTATAGTGGAACATCAAGAGGTGAGGGCTGACAGAGGTGGAAGGAGCTACCTAGTATGGTAGGTGTTGAACTCTTATCACTCTACCAGTCGTGTGTGCGTGAAAGAGTGAGGTGAAGTGAGAGCTGTTCTGTCTGTTTGCTTGCTTGCCTTGCCAGTGCAGCTTGCTTCTCTTTTGCTTTTTCTGTTGGTTCAAACAGGGGAGGATGAGCAGATACTCTACTTTACATCCTACAGGGGGGGGTCTGTCGGGAGAGAGGGTGGCCCTACTACATAGATCGATGCGTGCACAATAGGATTGTACTGGTAACATACAGTTAGTGAAGTGAATCGCTATTCCGAGGATGCTGTTGAGTGGATTCCTATTTTTTTTGTATCCTATGTTCGAAGCGAAGCTTCAGGCAGTGGTCGTCTATTAATATTAAGCTTGAGGGTTAGGGTTGGAATGTACCTACTCTAATATATACATGTATATCCTTAATAAAGCACCCCCGGCCACGCCACCACGATATAGTCGTTCGCAGCCTACTCTTTCCGTCCTGACCTTTTATATTATAGAAGACTACATAGCTGTCACCAAGCTGGCCAGGTCCCGAATGCCCTTGTTATTGTAATAATACTACTTTCTAACCGAATCATACTCCATGATTAGTGTCAGGCTCTAGAAAGTACCAAATCAGATTCTATACCAGAATCGATGAAGTAGTGGTAGTGAAGTACATGTAGCGAATCAGAATGTATGAATTACTGGTGATGTCGACAATTATATGGCGGCTGTGAACAGGTGCGAACCGGAATGCTTTCGACACCGGCTATTTACAGAAATTATTCGCTAATCAGAGACATATGAATTGTATGGTACAAGATTAGCAGCATACATGTGAAAGAAGGAAAGAGCCAATTGCATTATAACATCCCCTCGTACTCTAAATTTGTTAAACAAAACGCCCAAAGAAAAGAAGAAAAGACTCGCAGGACTCCCGGAAAACGCAAAGTAAAGAGAAAAGAAAGTGCAACCCCCAGACATTAAACAAACATAAGTACAGGCAGCATTACAAACAAAACGAAAAAGATATCCCAAACCAGCCGAACGCGCAATTTTTTCGTCCTCGAGGAAAAAGAAAAGGAAAAGCCCCTCTTCTAACCCATAGTTTTACAAGTCTTCCAGTGCTCTTACAACCTCTTCCATCTCCTTGATATCAAGCCCCGTCGCGCACAGGACACTTGGTGGCCCCCCCTGCACCTCTCTACCCACCAAGTTCTTCCCCACCTTCCCCGGCCCAATGCCTACCCATCTCTCCACCCCCTGTACCCTCTCCAAATATCCAATGCTGTCCTTCCACTGAACGGTCTCCACTGCCTGGGCTGCTAAATGCCTCTTCATCGGCTCAACACCTTCGTATGGCCTTCCCGTGGCGTTGGCTACTACCTTTTCAAAGCCTGGCCGTATCTCCATCTCATCGAGAAGGGTTTTAACAACCCTGACCGCTGGATACATTATATGCGAGTGGAAGGGCGCGCTAACGTTCAGCCTAATCGCACGAGGGTCACTTCCTTTGAACTTCCTCATGTGGCATAGAAACGCCTGGACCGCACGCACATGTCCGCTCAACACAATCTGTGTTGATGAGTTGATATTCGCTACTCCGAGGAACTCGTCATCCGGCAGCACCTCCGAATGGATGAAGTCGTGAAATTTCCTCATCAGACCGTCCATAAGGTTTGGCTCTACCATGATGGCCCACATACCCAGCTCACCCGGTATGGCATCGGCGCAGGCGGCCATTTCTTCGCCGCGCCGCCGTACGAGCGTTAATGCATCTTCAAGGGAGATGACATCTGCCGCGACCAGCGCTGAGAACTCACCGAGAGAATGGCCGAGGAGGTGGTCGAAGTTTGCTGTTTTCAGACCGAATTCTTGCTCCAATACGCGTAAGATTGCGATGGAGGTGATCAGAATGGCGGGTTGTGCATTTGCGGTGTGAGTCAGCTCGACACAAGGTCCTCCAGCAATAATTGTGCGTAGCCCAGGGCAGGTAGTTTCGAGGACATCGAGGAGTGGGTTTAGAGTGCGGGGGAAGGCTTTAATAAGGGGTGTTAGCATTCCCGGTTTCTGGGTGCCTTGGCCTGAGTCATATTGCATGTTAGTTACAGCTACAGCAATAAACCTAACTTGTACGACAAGAATAGGAAAAAGAAATGCTTAGGCCATAGCATGGCACCTACCAGGAAAGAATAGGGCTGTCTTTGGCCTCTTGGAGATGGTGGTATTTGAGATATATCGGGAGAGACAGGGACGGCGGAAAGTCTGCACCCGCTTTGAGAGTGCTGGTATTAACCTTGTTTGGAGCTTCATGATTCCTAATTCCTAGTAGGCAGGCGTGCTATTCTGCGTGCGGGGGTCGGGAGTGGACTAGATCGACGTTTGACAGTGCGGTACGATATCTCATATCCCTCAGTAGTGGTGGTGGTGGGTGGGGGGGGGGGAAGTTGTTTGTTCTCGTTGCGGGTTATCGAACGAGTGCTTAGTTGTGATACTAGAACGGAAATCTCTCGGTTGTCGGTTGTAGTCGGCCAGACGGATGATGGTTGTTATCAGATCTATCAGGGTTAGGTGTTTACAGGCTAAATATATTTCCTGGAAACAATTTTGTTTGCCCTGCGTCTGGGGGAACCCTGGCATTGGTAAGATCCTAGATGTCGGGGCCTAGGCACGTAAGTACATGTACATAACTTATCGATACCAACTGCATCGCATCGCATCACAAACCTTCCTTCTTAGTTTATATACACCCACGGGAAAAAAGTGAGGAAACAACGCCTGCACTTAACACCAACTCCAATGACGAGAAGTACTTGAACTACAAAATGAGAAAGAGAGTATATAGGACGGCCCCCGAAGTATATTTGACGCCTTGTATGCCCCCCTTCAAAGTCCGAATTGTTATTTAACCGCGTTTGTGGTCACTCGTTGTTTCGTCACTTTTTTTCCCGTGGGTGTCCGTATACATAGAGTAGATGTGCTGATGATGCTGTACGTCGATCTGCCTGTTGACGCCGTTAACGTTCTTTTCTGTCTACTTGACATTTTTACTGTGCCAAGACAGCTCAAATCATTACGTGTTTTAATAATATGTTTGTTAATCATAAAAGGAGTTAGTTCTACTCTTGTAAAAACATAGTCGTACAGTATGATTCTCTTCAGTCTCTTCATATAAACTACACTCCGAGTAACAGATCCTAAGACAGGCACCAAGTTTTAACTTCAAGATAGTGTGAGGCATGAGTTGACTATAGTCAAGTACAAAAATCAAGTATATGATTTGATTAGACTCGATTGGGGTGACATTCCGAAGCATAATCATGATTGGTCTTTTGCAATCAATCGATTAAATCATATAAGTCCAAAGAGACAGTTAAACCATGAAATATGACCGGTAAATAATCATTTCCCCTCCCATAAACCTGACGAAGGTCAATTTTGGTAAGAAATTCGTCTTAAAGGCCGAAGATATGATGATCCTGTAATCGATCAGAATAATCGAATAGGTACGAGTTAATACAATCAATCAATCATGAGTATGATTTGATGGTTCTGGAAGGGTGAGTTGACTCGATTAGAGGCGAAAAACTTAATCGATTGTAATCATGCCTCACACTACTTCAAGATGATATGTCAACTGATGGTTGATAGCTCATGGCTCGGGGTTTCATAACCCATCACCCGAGTGGTTCATGGCCTAAAGACATATAAATAACAAGCTCGTATACATCCCTAGACACTTCAAACCCTAAAGTCATATTCTCAGTCGCCATGTATAACTAACCAAAAGAGCTAGGTTCTGCAGAGGATTGTCTATCACTGTGCCGCGGCCGAAGGCACCTAATTGTCTAAGGACCGAGGCGTGGGCGAGCGATGAGTCTCATGATGGCCTATGCTCGATCGATGAGGTGTGATGAGAAAGTGAGAGAGCGTATCAATATACTCTCCGATATGCGACCTACTGCTCGTATAGGACGAACACGAGACTAAGAGCATGCGCAGGCAGTATCTTATACTTTAGTAGAAATTGATTACTACACACATGTGAGTGCAAAGTGCAATATAAAAACCTAAATACCTACCAATAATCCCAGAGAGTTTCGATCGGGAGTCACCTCGATAAACTTCCGCTGCGCCAACAAACACGTTTGGTAAAGCGCGATGCATGCACACAGACGTTTTCAGTCTTGTGTGTTAGGCGAAGGTTAACTGGTCGTCTAGCCGCGCTTGCACAGCTAGTTAGAACCTGGCAAGGATCGAGCCGGTAACGCATTTATCGACATAAGCTCCCACGATATGTCTAGAGTTACCTGTACTCTACCGGCACAGGAGCCTTATCTATCACTGATTTAGAGATAAAATTTGAGGACTTCTCATTGGCTCTACCTGTCTGGGGGGGTATATAGGTAGGTATGTAGCTACCCCTCTTGAAAGAGACTCTTGAGTATTTAAGGCATAAAGTCTACTCTGAAGAATCGTAATTTCTAAACTTCTTTTCTGGAGAACTTCCAAAAGGTCTCTACTATTAGAAATCTGGAGAGCTTATTATCATCTTTATATATATTCCCTTATACTCATATTCAAATTCAGTATAAGCCCTTGGCCGTCCAAAGGGATTGAAAAAAAAAAAAAAATGGGATTAGTCCTAGGAACGGCAGTACCACAGCCTACAGTTCTAGCATATCTCACGCCTCAAAACATCGCAATAACGATAATAGCATTCCTCTTAGAATACATTATCAAATGGCGATTTTTCGGTCCACTAAGACACATTCCAGGCCCATGGTGGAGCCATTATACACAGATCCCTGATGGATGTAAGTAATCTTCTTTCTACCGATATATGAACTTAAGCATTAGCATGCTCTAATAACGAGTCCAGACCACCTTATGCGCGGTGAACGAGCACTCTACATCCACTCTCTCCACGAACGTTACGGGCCCACTATTCGGTAACTACACCTCCGCTACATTATCCCTATGAGTGAGTATACTATACGTCGTATTAGCTAACACCTCCCTCAGCGTTGGACCAACCCTCGTCGGCGTTTCTGGCACAGCGGGCGTAAAAACGGTATACGGAACGGCGCTGAAAAGGCCATTTACTCGCAACCCTCAGATCACGGCGATGTTTAACTTCCAACGTAAACCGGAGGCAGATAATATAGCCTCCTTCCATCTTCCTGGGGATGCTCTCAAAAGGAGGAAAGCGTATGGGAATATTTTCTCGAGAGGGAATATAATTGCTATGCAAGATGTCTTCAAAAGGTGAGTATATATAATCCTTAGTTATAGCTCTTTGAGCGTACGCCAGACATAGTTTTTATATCACAATCTTTGTTCCTATCCCCGGGTGAGTTTAAGCGCTGATATTAAGTATAGATGTTTTGATAACTACCTCGCAAAGCTAG
Source organism: Morchella eximia (assembly GCA_024713935.1). Lineage (NCBI taxonomy): Eukaryota > Fungi > Ascomycota > Pezizomycetes > Pezizales > Morchellaceae > Morchella > Morchella eximia. The sequence continues at coordinate 1,152,358 of JAMGZG010000002.1, forward strand.
AAACTCTCCGAACAGCTTCACCAAACGGCATAGTCCCCATGGTTCGCTGCTTCCGCGCCCTAGCCCTCGATGCCATCAGTAAGCCCCTCCTCCCCTCTTCAACTCCCCAAATCCTCATACCATACAATGCTAACCCTCACCCTCACCCCTATCACAGCCGAAGTCTCCTTCGGCGGTTTCTACAAAGGCGCCTCCGACCCCGACCACCAAATGAAGCTCCTCGACAACCTCATGTCCGCCAACCTCGTTCAACTCCACCTCGGAAATGCCATCTACTCCCTCCTCAAATCCATCCCCTGGAAGCGCCTTGACTGGGTGCGGTCCATGGAAGACTTCTGCCGCATCACCTCCGACTCCACAGCACTATACCTGTCCAACCGTACCGCAAACCCTTCACAAGCACGTAAAGATGCGCTCTCGCAGCTGCTGTCGTACGGGCTGCCGAGGGCGGCGGTGGAGGGAGAGGCGCTCGCGAACGTGTTCGCGGGTACTGACACGACGGGGAATAGTACCGCCTTTATAGTGTGTGAGGTCCTGAAGAAGTCGGATGTGCATCGCAGAGTTGTTGAGGAGGTATTTAACGCCTTTCCGGAGGGGGTGTATAGGATGGGGGAGGTGATGGAATTTCGGAAGGTGGAGGAGGGGTGTCGGTTGTTGAAGTGGTGTATTAAGGAAGGGATGAGGAGGCATTCGTTGGCGCCAGGACCGGCGTTGAGGGTTGTGCCGGATGATGGGGTGGTGGTAGATGGGATGTTTATTCCAGGAAAGGTTTGTAGTTGAATTTCATGGGCTTATGATCATTGACAGTATGGAGTGTGTGGCTAACAGGAAGGTAACAACGATAGGTTGACATCTTTGCGCAGTCTCATACGTCAACCCATGACCCTGTGGCTTTTCCGCAACCAGAAGAGTTTATCCCTGACCGCTGGGAGAACGAGACGAGTGAGATGAGGACTCTGTGGACGGTGTTTGGGTCCGGACCGAGGATTTGTATCGGCGAAAAGTATGTTACCATAACAAGCGTTCCAATAATTAATGGGTGATAATGAGTCTAATGGATTCCGGTAGTCTGGCAATGATGGAGATGCAGATGATGCTTGCACTATTGTTCAGAAATTACGAGCTTGTGCAGGTACCAGAGACAGATATGAGGATTACAGAGTTCTGGCTGAGGGGCATGAAGGCTGGTGAGCTGCATCTGAAGTTGGTTCCTAGGAGTATTTAGTGAATTTTGGATCGAGCTCTTTCTTTTCGGTTTTGTTTTTGATGAGACGACTAATGAGATGACTCTTCGATGAGATGTTTTATTTATCATCAACATCCTCGACGGAAGGTTTCATTTGTATGTAGTTTCTTGATATAAGATATCAATTGTATCATATTCGTACAACACCGGCGCTAATTATAACCGTACAGACCAGACAGAGGAAAGAAGAACATTTATAGTAGGAAAGATAAAAATACAAGTTAGAAGAAGAAGAAGAAGTCAAATAAGTACAATTACGAAAAAGTATCCTTTAATCAATTCCTAACCGGAAAAATTACTCCTCAGACCTAGTACCGTCTCGTAGTCGCCACATGGCTCCCTCTTCCATCAGTGCCTCTCATTCTCCTTGTCCCGGCAGCCTAACCACAACCCATTAGCATCCACCAACCTATAAATATCTATCTCCTAGGAGACTTTTCAACATACCTTCATTCCCGGGCGTCTTGTCAAGCTACCCCTCAACTTCATCAGCGCGCCAGAGATCTTATCACCAATACTAGGGCGGCGTCTCTGCTGGCGCACCGGGGCCGCAGCACCACCGCGGTGGGTGCGGCGGGTAGTGGTGGTCGTGGTAGTGGTAGTAGTACCGCGAGGTGCGGCGCGGCGGCCGGTGATGCGTGAGAAGAAGGAGGGTTTGGTGCGGGTGTTTGTCACGGGGACGGCGCGGCGGTGGGAGGTTCTCATTTTGGTGGTTTGGTTAGGGGTGGTTTTAGTATGGTAGTAGTGGTATGGTATGGTAGTAGTGGTATGGTATGGTAGTAGTGGTATGGTAGTATGGTATACTGGATGGAGATATGTTTTGGGCGGTCAGGAGGAAGCTCTTTTATAGAAGATCGATCTGTCGAGAGAGAGAGAGCATCATGTCCCTGACTGTCGCATCAACTCAAAATCAAGTTCACACACCTCATTCTTTCTCACTCCACTTCACCACTCTATGAATGATAGGCACAGCGTTTGTTTGGCGTCGTCATGCTAAGATGCGCGTCATGCAGCCTCCCCCAGCAATCAGGCAAGCAAATCAGCAAGCATCCTTCCCTCTTCATTCTAATTCCCCGAATGACGGTGGTGGCGGTGGAGTGCTTGATGGGAATGCTGTGGATGTGGATGGAAATTAATTAATTGGAACTTGAATCTGGCTAGGCGGGAAACTTGTTTCGAGGGCATTATTAGGCGAGTGATGTCACAATTCTTGGCAAAGGGCTATAATTAATTATTAGGTGCGAAAGCGGTAACAGCAAGGACCATCATCTAAGTATTTTGACCGATTGAGGCCTATCAAGCAGCATAGCCTTCTGACAGCTGGATCTTGATATATGTTGTTGAGCTGGACATTTATATAAGCTTGCCTCACACAACTATTCTCCGGGTCCTCGGACAATTAATTGCGGGCTTCCACGATAATTCAGCGCGCCGAATCGGCAAAGCAGGGACGCGGTCCACGTAGAGTACCGGGGGTGCACGTTAAATACCGAGACACCCTGAATTTTGTATGGGAATTTCCCCTAGCAACCAAAAAGCAGCCAATGAAATTCGGTCTTGGCGCTGAAATTTGTATGGGGGAAAAAAGTCACGAGACGTTTTATTTATGTTCGCTTAAAAATCCAAATATTTTCCTAAAAATACAAAAAAATAACCAGTAAATAGCCCTTTCTCACATCTCCATCCGGGTATCACTTTAAGGCTATCGAAGAGGTTTTGGTGAAGTTCGAAAAGAAGAGGAGTGGAAAAGAGGTTGAGGAGGTTGCTTTGCAAAAGCTGCGGGGCACATCACCCAAATACCTACTTGGCTGCCAAGTGTCAAAATTATTTAAATCAGCCCAATCAGAGCCCTCACTTTTGAAAATTACCCAAAACGGGGTTCTCAGTACTTACCCTTAACGCCCGGTACATATGTATGTAGCCAGATTAAATTAAACTTCAGTCTTGCTTGCCAAGTATCGGTTTGTCTATATGAAGAAGTCATTATTGATGATCACTCCCGAGTTCTACCTCTGTAATCCGGAGAACGCTAGGTAGCACTAACCCCCACTGCAAATATTCCCTAACCCTAGTCTCGAGTCATATCTCATGAACTTGAAGCCTTGAAGACAGCTGCCACCACAGATATGCCGGAACTCAGTGCACCGGATCCTTTGCTGCCCCTTATGAGATCCTCTGAGACTATTATTCCTCCTACTGCAAAACGAGTCTTATATCCCGGATTTTTGGCTATCCCGTACGAGATCCTTAGATCTTGGCAATCCTACATATAATATCGAGTTGACTGTACTATAAATACCGAGAATCTGATAAGATAAATACACCTATTTCGCAGCAAGATTCCATTATCAGATTCTTCATATTTACCCTCAACGCCCGGTACATGTAGTATTATCTCACGCGGTCAGTCCTCCTTTTACTTAGGTACCTCTATTCTAATTTCGAAATGCACACCAACACATGTCACACGTCTGCTGGTGCTGCGGCTGAACGTTTCTCCCCCCCACGGCCCAAATTTCCCCCACAGCGCATACATATGCATGAATTACCTACTCTAGTCTAATTGCACCGTGTGAGAGAAACCACAGCCTTCTCCATCCGTCCACCCATGCAAGAAGCAAAGGAACAAAGATATGTGTGTACAGCGTGAGGTAAAATTATTGTAGAAGTATGGGAAGAGCCCTATTGGCTTGCCCAGCCATAGAAACCCTGTTTTTAGACCCCTGTTTCTACAATAATTTTCCCTCTCGCTGTATGTAGAGGCCGACTTTGTGCAAAAGTGGGTACCACAAGACAATAGAGTCTTTTAGCTGCGCCAGTTGAACAGAAAGTCGAGCGGCTAGACAGGAAGTCTAGCTGTTTTAGGAAGAGTCTTGCGGTCGTTCAACCAATAAGATTTGCAGGGCTTTTTGTCCCAAATTTCTGCCCAACTCTTGCAGCTAAAAGACTCTAAGGAAGAAACCACAAGCTAGACTACATGTTACAGACGAGGCTGAAATATTACCATGTCAATTTGTTTCCTTGGCGGAGGGCAGAAATCGTGTCGATTTGGGCCGGAATTAGCTAAATTAGCTAATGCTATGAAGGGAGTATGTAATCTAGAAGAGGTACACAGACACAAATGCACGTGCTGAGTGAAAGTGCCTCAAAGGGGTGTGGTACAGCCCACCAATTGGTAGCTGGGCGAGTGCTCTTCTTATCGTGACTTTTTTTCCTGCATCAATAGGTACGGGAAGCTAAGGTACCTACTTAAACTGAGCAATGGATAGATCCGTGGAGAGGATGAAGGAGAGACGTGCTAACTAGCTAAAGAGCTTCTCGTGCAAGCCTTTTGCTCGAGTCTCGAGCTTTCAACGCCAAAGACCATATCACCCAAGTGCAATTAGCGGTATATAACACTCATTGCCATGCATCTCCACCGGTGGGCCTCTCTTCCCTTCTTCGTCGCCGTCGTCGTCCTAGCCGCCTCAGGAAACCAGACCGTGAAACGAATAGGCTCCGGTGATATTCCGTTCGATCAACAGACATACGACTTCTCTCCTGAGAACCGGTGTGCGTTGCTTTCCCATCAGAGTAAGTATAATCCCTTAGACCCCCTAATTCACAACACACGCAAAACGAGGAGTTATGTGTTAAAATTTGTATTGCGAAAGGCACCGTGTTGAAGAATCATGATCATCATATTTTGGTAGTTGAGGGTGGGATGAGTAAATTCAAGTTTATCTGGAAGGCAGAGGTTGTTGAGGTGCTCGATTTAAGTATATATCCTCACCCCTCTCCCTTAATTAGCATTGATCCACGTTCTCACACATACTCCTTCTCCCTAGATCCATACACGTTCGCCATCGACCTCACGCAAGAATTTGACCTCTATACATGGACACCCTCTTTCCAGACCCGCAAACCGCTCAACGTTCCCGTCCTCAACCGCTTCGGCATGTGGGTCGATAGCAGCCAGGACGTAATCTACATACAGGGCGGGGACTTCTATGCGGCCTCAAAATGGAATGAGAGCAGCTACTCCCCCGAAAAAGCGGAAATCCCTGACTGGTCGTTATGGCGGTTCGATGTCCGCAGCGGTAAGCGGGCCTGGGAAGACGTGACCGGCGATTACGGGTGGAAGGTCGAGAGAGCGCTGGCGGGCGCCGTGGTGTCAATACCGAAATATGACTTGAGCTTCTATGGTAGGTATGTATATGTTCTGGCAACTACTGAGTGTGGTCTTGGGTTTGAGGGCTTATTGGCCGGTTGTTTATATTTAGTGGTACAACGAATTCCCGGACGTCGAGCGAGACACCGATGGGCTTGTCGAGATCGCAGGTGGGGATGTTGGTGTATAATCACGCTAATTCGACCATGACTAACGAGACCTTCTTTGGTGACGAGGAGGGTTATGGGTATTGGAATGGACGAATGCTCCATTTGCCGATTGGTTGCGGGAAAGGCTATCTCATATCGTTTGTTCCCGAGAGGGCTCGGAACGTTTCTGTCTGATGATGGTAGTGTCGCTGAGAAGACAGGCGAGGCTGTGAGTTTCGAACCCATATCAGCCCAATATATTGAGGGCAGATGCTAACCGTACGCCCGGGGTGGTGCAGGTCGTGTTCAACTACGCCATGATCTATAATCTGGATAAGAAGAAATGGTTTAATCAAAGCACGACGTTCTCTGATGATGAAAAACCAATAGCCCGCACTCGGTTCTGCGGAGCCGTAGCTTATAGTAATGAGACAGATACGTGGGAGTATGTGCTGAGTCCCCAGCACCGGGTTTCGGGGTTAATGATTCTATAGGGTTTGGATCCATGGTGGCATGTCAATGGACGGCCAATCGGGGGGTATTGACGTGATGTGGGTGCTAAGTCTACCTACGTTTATGTAATGCTTCCTCGTTCCATAGGATCTTTGTTTGTGTAATATGCGAGAATATCCAGCGTTCTGATGTTAACCCGCTTTTGCAGCTGGACCAAGGTATCCATCCCATTCGGAAACTCTCATCCCCGAGACCATACGTGCCATGCAGTCGGTGAGCAGCTTTTCATCGTAGGAGGCTATCCACCGGGAGAAGTCGTTGACGAAACTGCTCCATGCGATAACCAGCTCGTAAAAGTGTTTAACATGCGAAATCCCGGGGTAAGCATGTCCCCTGCGCCAGGGGGGCCACCCACCGCTAACGCAGTAACGACTCCACAGTGGAAATCTCGATATGAACTCAACACCGTCTACAAAACGCCGCAGCAGGTGATCGACAACGCTGGGCTCAACCTCACCGGCAACCGCTCGCCGCGCAAGGGCTGGGCCGACAAAGACTTTGGGGCGGCATTCAGCTCATGTGTTTCAAATCGTAGTATTGTTGAAGCTGAAGCCCTTAGTCTCCCGCGGGGGCTGCCTCTGGCAGGAAGCTCTATATGGTTGATCGTGGTGGGCTCTGTGCTCGGGCTAGTGGCTGTTATCGCTGCCATATTCGTATGTACGAAGCTCATTAATCGTATGCTTTATCAGATAGACTCCGTGCCGGCTGGGGCGGGGGCGGGGGCGGCACCGGGGATGGGACCCGGACTGGGATCGGGGCCAGCGCCAGCATCAGCGTCAGGACCACCAGGACCAGGACCAGCGCCAGGGTTGGAGGGAGTACTAAATACCCGCCTCTGACATAAATAGGTAACACACTTGGACTAGTTCCTGTATGTATAGTTCTCGTTCAAAAATCATGGGACAACGCAACCGCGAGTTGCTACGGGGGCTTGTCCTGGGATCTTTGACATGGAGTTATAGCTTGAGTCCCCATTTAAATCACAAACGTTTTGGTCTGCTTTTAAGTTTTATAAATCTCAATATATACGTAGGGCAGCTCGTGTAAATGTTGAACCGCACTGGCTTTGAGTCTAAGGACACAACGTCAGTATTCTAAGCGGTCTCCGAACCTCTCTGTGGTGGGAATGCCATGATCTACTGTCATATAGTGTCTGGTATCTGGAGTTTGCCATATCGGGTACGGGCTGAAGGTATACAGGATAGAGGATTTTATGGCGTACTAGACATTCTCTCATGCTCTCAATAAAGAAAATTAAAACAGTGATGTTGAAAAGGTAGGACGAGATAGTTCATTGACATGATCAAAGGTCTAGCTCGCTATTGTTCCGATTAGATAAGTGTCGACATTATTTTAAGTATAAAATATCTAACTATTCGAACATATTACCGTAGCCTTCGGGGCGCTGCATGTTTTTATGACCTGATCATTTATAATTAACTAAATAACAAGTTGAATTGAACATTGTAACCAGCGAGTGATCTCTCATGATTCACACAAACGAAGAGAATCCGGAAGAATTCGGGTTTGGTGTGCCTTAAAGCTAACGTCGTCTACTATCTCGAGGGACTTTTGTAAAGCCAAAGAACGGTATGAACACAAAATAACGTGCAATAGGGTGCATATAGTAACATAAAACATAAGGGAGAGTCGGGAGGTTCTAACAGGTATTTATATATTATACAAGAGTCATCAACTCAAATGATTTTTATTCCTTTATGAAATACATATAGTCCACGTTTACGTTAGTATGTACCTCTATCCATCGAGTTTGAGCCTTGCGGTTGTGTGAGCGTTTCCCCTTCCGGCTCTATGGGTATGTGGTGTTTGTTTTGCTTGCCATCTAGCTGTGGCTCACACCGCACGGTTGGAACATGTTAAGGAAATCGTTCCGCAGTATTCGTCATAAAACTAGTAGTAAATCGCTGTTCTTGGGTCTATTCAATTCACAATGGAATAAAACTCCCCCCTCGGTCGTTTAAACTAATCCAAGACACATCTACATCGTACCTCAGATATCGGACAAAAACAAAAAAGGAAAAGAGTGAAGAGATAGTAGAGAATGACCGTGGAGCGGGTATCATTATTATAATAGTGTAGGCTCATAACCTTCGGGCTGTGCACAATAAGCAAAGAAATGAAAGTATGCCTAGCCGATCTTGACCGAGTGATTTCACGTGAAGGAAACATTCATGACAAATCACTCGACTCTGAGAATACTGCACGGGTCGCACGTGCACCGTGCGTTTTGGACACATGCGTTGTATGTTTGGTTCGGAAGACAAGAAACAGAAGAATGAAATGAAATACATTTACTAGCTAAATTTCGGAAAGAAATCAAAAATGAATACATAGTGTACTCGACAACATGCCCCCAAAATTTGCTTTTTTTTTTTTTGAGTACACGATGCTTACCGCCTTTAGCCAAGTAAATGTAATGATATTTTGATCGCCGATCCGGGTAACGTATAAAGTCTAAAACAGCCAAGAGTGGTGGGTGCCGCAGATAGACTGTACATAATACCAACTCCTCGAATCCCTCAATCTCTTTTAAATTTTGCCTGAATCAATTCCAACACTCGGGGATTTCTTCGCCACAAGCATAAGGAATATCCATTGATAATAGAAGAGTAGATACAGCGCACTCGAGGTAGTGTTACTGATGATTTGGGTGCGAACTAGGGAACGTTCGAACGCAATTAACACGGCCGGCTTTCACCGTGATAAACACAAGTGGCAAACCCTAGTTTCCCGCAGAGGCGCAGTAATATCTCCAACTAATCGACAAGGTTATGAGGATAACAAGGCCTACAAGAGGTATCGTCGATACCTTAAGCAATTACGTACAGATGCAAGAATACCACGAAAACGCCGCATCAGAGGTATGGATAGCGGAGCTACATATTTCTAAAACTACATGCAGTGATATGGAAGCTGATGTCACAAGTTTTCAAATCGGTGTGAAGAATTCAAAGTAAAGTGAGAAATATACGATTTGAGGAGCACAGATAGCATGAAGGGTATCAATGGCACCGGTTCAGGATTAAGGCTATTTTTTTCTTCATGGATTGGCACTCGCTAAAAAACTTCGCATAGGTCATATCCACGATATATCACTCGATTATGTCTTGTCTACATTTTTTTTTGAACAGGACATGACCAATTTAGTATGCGGATTTCCCGGGTTTCTCCCCAGAGGCGTTCCCCATCAAATTCACTCGAGATATGGCAGTCAATAAGGCTAAATCCGACAAGTAGCGCGAACTCGATATGTACCCAATAATGGATATTTATTAATTCATAATCATATGATTATTGAATCTAGATCTCAAATGCAAGCATGTATTTCAACGTTCACCCCACGCCAATAATTTGTATCGTTGAGATCCCAGTGAGTTACTGTGGCCCTTTGTTCTTCTAACCCTGTAAGTAATATATACACGCAGCTCCTTCTAGTCAATAAAACACTGATATTCAGTTAGTCTAGAAAAAATCCTGCTTGCAACATAGTGATTGGTGGTAAGCCCTGTAAATTTCCGAGTTCTCCGGCGCCCCTGCTCACGTCATGATGTGACCACTCCTACGATACGAACCGGATCCCCAATAATCTCGATGCCGGTCTTACTAATCATGTTTTCAGTGTTTGAGTCCGCGGCTGCTTCTTAACCTGATTCATGAAGCCATCGTATTAGACGCACCGTAAGAGCGGCTGTAAGCGTTGTGCGGGTCGTTACTTGATGGTTTGGAATGATAATGCCTGCTTTGCTTTATGATATATCTAGGATTAAACGTTATTTGGGCTCAATTAGATCAGTAAGTTATGATGCATGTGTCCCTATCTCAACACACCTGCCGCGGGGGCTCCTATCCGGTGTGTGTATGTCTCAAGCACGCTGAGCAATTCACTTGCACACATTCTCTAGGTAACGAACTAGCAGTAACGTGCTTATAGGTCTTTACTATTATACGAATCCGATCCACTCTGTGTATCGCTAGGTAGAGAGAAAATACTTGGCTTGATCCTTTCCCTATCACAGATTTCCTTTACAGAAGCCTCGAAGGCTATGCATATATCCGATTCTCCAACCACGGTGTGAGCTTACTAAGACTGATTCTAGCCTTATCTTGCAATGTCTGTAAGGCAAACAGAACTAATCAAGGCATGACAGATTCGGGTTATGGCCAGTCTGGAGAAGAGTGGAAAGCATAAACCACTCGCGGAACCACAATTCCCATGGCCCAGGACCCACACGCGATATCCTGTCAACCACCTCTACTTTCCCATCACACTGCCCAACAATCCAAAGGACTACCCCAGATCTTCATACAGCATTAGTCGAATCTGTAGTTACAATTATTGCCTGTTCCGATCGTTCATGGATTAGAATATAGGTATTTGCCAGTTATTATTCGGCTGTAAGTGTATCGGTTTCCCCCACCTATGCATTGGTATTTAATTCTAGAGTAAGAACGCTCCATATTTGGGATTGTAGAGTACCTACACCCGCATACGCCAAGGTGCATGTGCATATCTATAAGTAAGTTCCACACTTTCCAAAACACTAGGACCGTCTGAAGAACGATCATTAGAATTACGCTAGACCCGAGAAGTAGGTGATACAGCGTTCAGGTCTCCGGATTTCATAATAACCAAGCCAGACGAATATCGCCATATGAGCTGCGCCTGCGCTTGACTACTCGAATAGGCTTCTCCAGACGAGTTGGGCGGGAAAGGTGGGAGACTCGCCTCGCCACCCCACTACCTAGAATACATTCCTACCAGACACGGGAGCCGCGTTACCCCGGTGCTACCCCTGTTTGTTCGTTCCGGTGTCGCGGCACCTACTAGGAAGTTGGAAACAAATTAATAACTAATCGATAGCCGACCAACACATACATACAATCCACACACCGCATTGTCAAAGCGTAAATGATGTGTATCGTGCCTATGGAGAAGCACATACATACTTTTTTCTTACAGCAGAGTAATCTTCATAAGGCTGGCACGCTCAGAGTTCTATGGTGGCGGACTCGATAAAAGGGTCGGTCTTGGCAGATATACAAAAGCTCCAAGGGCTTACTATACCTATTTCGGCGCCAAACGAGTGCTCTGTGGTGATTCTCGGCGGGTATTTTGGGCTATACTTCAATTTGGCCTTAACATTTGTACCAATTTGTATGGGTACAAATTGACCTGACCCCCTAGGAAAATTGCACTTTTTCAAAATCTTTCAACCCAACCAAAACTCAAGATAATTTAATTTGGAGACCGTAGACTTATCCTCCTAGTGATTCTTTATCAATCTACGGTCTTCAATTACAAAGATCTTGTGTTGTGATGATAGATTTGGCGTTCCTCTGTTTTTACCGACCCCGTTGTCGAGTCCCCCACCATAGAAGGTTCGTTTGAGATAACCTTGGGCTAGGTTGTAACAGCTTATTGGTGGAGTCATATTTGCAAGTACTTGTACTAACTGGCTGTTCTGAAGCGGCGTAAAGTTAGAATCCGTAAAATACTGGAGTAGCTAAGATATTACAAATTTCCTCATGTGCTTAGGCAAGATAAATTAGATGTACCCGGATTAGTGTCGGTGGATGTAAAGTATCATTCCTGCTTGACAATGCATATAATTTCTTTTTCGATCCGGAATCACCGACGGTTTAACTAAATTATCGTCGATCACCAGGACAACAAGCGCAAGACATCGTTTGGTTATTCATAAAAGGCCGCTTAGAGCGTCTCAGGACAGCCTGACATGACACACTTGGTAAGCATCTCACCCCAGCTTGGGTCAGAACGCGACAGCCGCCTGCATAATGGCTGATAGGTAGTTATCCCTTATCCAGTACGCCCATTTTACTTCTGACTGATCTGTGCCATATGTGCATCAAGACACATCCCAATACCTATCATGGTCCCGCAGATTCGTGTCGCCTTGTTCCTGTGGTATGTTGGTTCTCGACCAACACTTCATGTTTGTACATGGACGATACGAGCCATGGGCTTTACTCTAAGTAGGTGGGTGCATCCATTTACGGATGATTCCATTCTTCGTGGTTGCACGTTGCAGACTTTAGAAATCATAGACATACGGCAGTAAGGATTAGCTATATATCTTTATTAACTGTCCTGGCGTTTGATGTGCTCCAGTTCGGGGAACCGGGGCATCTCGAACTCCCTCTCCAACCGATAGATCGCGGGATTGTAATTTGCTCCGGAGAAGATTGCATATTATAGACGCGTTTTTAAGACAATTTCCACTAAAATGTCTTGGCCAAGGTTCGTCTTAGAGTACTTCGCTTCTGGCGTATGTCGGCTCTGCAGCAGCAAACCTCGCTTATTATTGGGATCGGCCAATCCATTATTGTGGGGTGGCTGTGGAGCAAGAACAGCCCGATTCGTATAAACCCGATTATAGCAAACCCCGTTTAAAATTCAGCAGGAATTTGAACCCACCCACAACAACGGTCGTTCTGAAACACTGTTGAGGGTTGTAAAGAAGAAAAGAAAAAATGCGTGTGGATGGCCCGTGACCAATCCATACAAGCTCAGAGCAATGTTGCTCATAGACGCCGTGCCGCCGGATAAAGTGAGTGGCCGGTATAAATGACCATGTAAGTGAGCCAGTAACATTCCACATAACCTTGTGTACAGATCCGGTAAAGGGCTCGGTCGCCTATATTATGTTACTAGAACGTAAAATCAAACTCTTCAACTCTATATTTACTCTCGTTAGGTGTTATTTCCCCATGTCCGGAATTGAGGATAGCTAATCATGTGTGGCCTTTAATATTTAGCCTACATGGTAGGGCGCCAATCGTGCAACCAAGGCCCAATTGAGAGCGGAGCTTCAACTTTCACGAGTCCTGTATCTTGAATTCGTAGTTGGATCGTCGTCGACTTCGCCCCTGTTTATCTTCACGGAAAATCGGCAGTTGTGGGGCCAAGCAAACCAAAAATAAGAGCTCCCCCTACCTTTCCCCCTTTTCTAGGGCCAGAGATGGGGAAGATACTGAGGATCAGCCTCGCCTAGAGAAGTTGAATCTAAGCACTCTAACCACAGTCATTCATGGAAGTCTCAACGGTTTTTCTACCCGGTAACAGTCGAGGAGAAGTCGAACCGAGCTTTGTGATTTCCTATCTATCTTTTTTTAAAACGGGTATCCGATAGGTCTGATTTATTCAAGTACGCGCATATCCCACTTACTTGATGGAGTGGGAGTCAGTGCTCTCGAGTACTCACTCAGCTGCCATATCGCAGAGAAAGAGCCTGATGGGTCCAGATGAAAGCAGCCAGATCCCAGCCAGTCAGCTTTGCCACCATTTTGATTGGCCTACCGCTACAGCCCATTTTGATGGAGAACTTTCGCCTGTCTTTTTCTGAATACACGTAGTTAGGTGTACTAGGGTGTAGCGAAAAGTGATCAGAATCTGATAAGACAAATACACGTATTCACCGCAACATTCACTTATCAGATTCTGATCACTTACCCTCAACACCCGGTACCTACGTATGTAGTAGGGAGGTGGAGAAGAGCAGGAGGTTAGTTCACGACATCTTTGATACCAAAGGACCTAACTGCCAAAGGCTAGGACAAGCGAAAGCGAGATTTTCTCTTGAGTTAATTTAGTCTCCTTACTCCTAGTCAAGCCACGTGTGGAGCCGCTTAGAATTGACGTAGTAGGTAGTTAGTATAGGGCTAAAACACGACGAAACTGCACCTATCAACCACGTGGTACTTACCTGTTAGAGCACCCGTTGGCTCTTGCGTCTTATTTGTTCCGGTCGGTAAAGTAAGGTAAAGGAAATTGGAGTTGTGTGTGCGGTGGAAGATGAGGGGAAGGGAGGGATGGTGGGTGTATGTAGGTATGAGTATATCATATATGGGTGGGCCATGTTCTCTTACCGGTGCATTAGTGCTTGCGCTTTAAGCGCACATTGCTGCTACCACGACAGGCGCGTGAGGTGGTGTTGTAGATTGGGATGTTTTAGAGTAGATATCTGACAGCTCAAGGTCGAAGTAAAGCAAAGCTACCAAATCTTAGATATTCACGTGCACTCACCTACATGTAAGTGGGCAGAGAAGTATGTCATGTACCTACATGAGAAGCTACTTTTAGATCTTGGCAGAGGTGAAGTACGGGGTACATGCTTACACAATCGGTCAGGGAAAGATGCACTGATTACGCGGATAAGAACTTGCGCTAATGTAAGCACGACTACAGTCGCTCACCTACTGACGGCGGATCCTGTCTGATGGTTCTGTTTGCAGTAATTTGCCCTTGGCGTCCAAGACCTAACTCTTTTATTGGCCTCAAATCCCTGACCGCCATCAGACAGGATCCGCCTTCACCCCGTGAGTGACTGTACTCCGAATCTTGAAATAAGCGGCGGAAGTAAAGGAAGGTGCAATTACATTACGCGCATGGTGCAGGGGTGTAAACCTACATGTAAGTACTCTAAAACAGAGTCTACTCTACTCTATTCTACTCCCCTACCCCTGACCAAAGATACACTATTCTTGATATCAGTTAAACCTCGAGAGCAGCCGTCGTGGCCTGTGGAGTTACTCGTAGCTTCATGACGTTTCCGAACACGACTGCTATTGCATACCATACAAAAATGCGCCAAATCCATCATTTTGTATGTCATGCAATATTGGTCGTGTTCGGAAACGCTATGAAGCTACGAGTAGTAATATCGTTTCTATCAGCGCATGATATCGATTGGTTTACTTTCTCGGAAATATAGATTATGATAAATTATATGCAGGTAGTATTCAAATGGCCATTGGCTTCTGGTCATAATCACAGTCAGTCGAAAGAGTCCAACTGGATGTGCCAATGATCTAGTCGCTATCAAGAGTTCTCGGATACATATATGTAGTACGGAAAAGACCCCTGGTTTTTGAGCATATTGTGCTTTAAATTGGCAAGATGGTTATAAGGGTACAATGGTGCCGCTCTATTAATGATCCATTCGCGCTAGGCAACGCCGGTATATAAGGATTTGTAGAAGCTCTTGCTTATACTTCGCAAGATCGTGCACTAAACCATTCGTATCTCAACAGACGCGGTATTGGCGGGCAAATTCAGCCGGATACTTTTTTCGTATCAGTAATCTTAATCATGTCATCTGCAAATTCTTCACTGCTTTTGGGTGAACCCCGAAAGATCTGCCGGGTTCCTGTCGGGTGAATAAACGTGTGATTCCTGAGATTGAGTACCTACTATGGGAGCTGACCCCTTTCAAGTCTTAAAGTCAGTGGTTCTTAAGGCTGAGCGCCCCAGGTAACCTTGGGTAAGACATTTCCTTGCAGAATGATCTTTTCTTTGGGAAATTACATAGTAAAGATATATTCTGCGCCGTATGTATGTAAAGTAATAAACTTCCCCAGAAACAAAAGGGCGGTAAAAAAAAAAAGAGGAGGAAACCAGAGGTAGGTAAACATCCAAGTGAGTATGTATTTTGTGACTGCAAAGAACACCATTGGTTTATCATGTAGTGTAGCCACTGTGCTGTAATTTGCTGCCCGCTGGGATCGATAATTGGTACGTGCATCCAAACTCAGGTAGAGTAACAATTCCTAATACTTCCTATCAGATCTTAGAGACGCTGGCTGGGTGTGACGTCTTTTTGCCGCACGCTGCGTTATCACAAACTCATCGTATTTCGCGCCGCAAGACAACAGTAGGTCGGATAACATACGCCAGTATGGTGTGGTGACGCGCGGGGTAAGTACCTTGTAAACGTTTTTGCTTTCTTCCACTCTTTCCCCTTGAGGATCCAGGAGGGCTTGAATACGTGCAAAGAAGAGATAGGAAGGTCTCTCATATTCTCCGCCGGTTCGAACCTGGTGAGACGCTAGCTGTACTGGCTTCATAAGGCAGCTGAACGAGAGATTTCCGTGATAATTGTTCGATTTTTATTTGGGGAGCTAGGAGGGTGGAGATTTGTGGTGTACCGACCCCCGAAGGTGTGCTTGCAGTGGGGTGTCGCGCATGCTCCGGCAGATCAAGACGCTTGTGCGCATAAACTTGCTTCAGGAATAGGTTCGGCCTTTTTTTTCTTTCCTTTTCTTTCTTTCTTCGCCTTGCAGATCGGATCTTTTCGCTTGGTCGTTAAAAAAAAAAAAACTTCTGGGAAAGAAAACGGTTTATCGAAATGTAGAGGGGTTTTGCATTTTCAGCTGAAGTCTCACTCTCTGTGTCTGTTTGTGATCCCTTTAGCTGCTCCCCCGTTGAGAGAAGCTCCTCCGTCAAGGGTTTTCCGCACGAATCGGATGGGGCGGGAAAACTTTCTGGGGTTGGACACACGAGCGAGCGACCCGCTCGTTGCTTGAAGAATTTCTACCCTCGTATCTACAACTTACAAGGTCAAAAAAGCACCAACGAGGACGGTCCAGGAATGCACTCGTAGAGTAGAGTACCTACCTAGTGTAAAAAGTAGGTACATATGCCTACTTTACCTACAGTGCTACCAATGGCCTAACAAACCCCGGGAAAATACCGAAGGGATAACAAAGGTTTCGCGGGTACGCGGGAGTACAACCATTAAGAGAACTGAATAATACCACTTGCCTCGGGGTATTTCTTTCCTCACTCTTCATAATATTTTACACATCCTCGTTCCCTGTTTGAGGAAAGGATGCACGGAAAAGAAAATCCGATTATCGTATAACGTTATGTACTCGTAGCTTCATGATGTTTCCGAACACGACTGCTATTGCATACCATACTAAAAAGCGCCAAATCCACCCTTTGGTATGCCATGCAATATTGGTCGTGTTCGGAAACGCTATGAAGCTACGAGTAGAGTCCATGTATTTCCATCATCTAGAGTACCATGATGAACCAACAATATTCCTCAACGTGATTACCAAATAACCATCACGTATGTAGACCCATCCTTTTTGGAAACATCAGGAGTTTACTTATCTTTCGAGTACTCCGGACTGGTGTACATGTAAGTATGTACACCATGATCTTATAGGTAGTACTCTATAGTTCAGTACTGGCCACGGACATGACGGGTGCCGATAATTTGAAGATCAAACTGCAAGAACACCTGTATGTCGAAGGAGATCTGGTCCAAGTAGTGGTGATCTCGGCTCATGTGTGTGGTTTGTTTCGTGTTTCCGGTTTACATATTTAAATTCAATCGCTCAGAAGGGGAAATTATATATATGAAATGGGAACAACCTTCCGGACCCATAAGCGCCTACCCAATGTAACGGTACGAGGAGTCCAGGGTGGCGTCCGTCCATTTGCTGCTGATTCTCGTTCGCCTCCTCGGTTACTTCACCTAGAACCAGAGGTTGTGCATGAGGTATGATAGCTTCGTGATTTATCTGACCTCGTGAGGTGAAGAGTCCTAACAATGGTTGGGGAAAAGGGGGGGGGGGGGGATTCATTTTTTCCTTTTCATTTCGTTTGAAAACACACGCTCTTGCCATTGTTCAAACGCCGAAAATAGAGCAAGGGTTTCGAAACAGAGAATTGGATCATAAGAACACTGCCCTGCGGCAGCGCAACATCGGGCGTTCGTTGAGAGGCGGCTTCTTGTAGGTCAGCGGTACCTTCCTCATAATTTATCTCTCATTCATCAATCGGGCTGACGCGGCATTGGTTGGTTTCCCCCAGTGCATGAGGGGTGCGTGTGGGTGGGTAGCTAAAACCGAAGAGAGCAGGCGACAGACAGTAAGGCAGCAGCCGACTCGCTGCCGCGGCGAGAGCAGCGGCATGGGGGGAAGAAGAGGAGGGGAATGATGGGTATCTCGCGACCGGCGTCACTGGGCAACCAGGCAACGTCTAAACAAGGGGAACAGCAGCAGAAGGTGGACCAGAGCACCACCGCTACCACTGTTACCACCACCAACAGCAGCGGTAGCACGGATAGCGATTCGGAAACAATATCGTACGCAGTAGGGTACATATTCTGAGGGGTTGAGAGACGAGGGAAGGGGGGGTGGGGGGATCATTTTGTGCAGGTATATCTTGATCGAGACACGTATTTCAAATTAAATTAGATTTCAATCTCGTTTTCTTTTATTCCTAAAGCGAAAAAGATGAACAAGCAACCAGAAGCATTTGCTGGCGCGGGAGGAAGCTTGAGGAACAAGCACATCATCATCAATCAGTTCCGGTTCCAGGAACGGGAGCAAGTTTGCGTATGTACCACATTTAGCGCGAAGGACGCACGGATTTGGGCAATCAGTCTGCAGCCGCGTTTGGCGCAAAGAAATGTGCGCATCGAAGCGGGTTAATGTAATGTGAATGTCACACGCCAGTAGAGGGAGAAACCTTGCACCGCGCTGCGCAGGTTTTTGTATCCTTGCAAGCCCAATCCTGATATGCCACCCGCTGACTCTGGCCCGCCCTTCAACACCAGCCAGTTATCCACCCCTGCAACAGCGCCAGACACGCCCTAACTCCACGCGCTGCACAATCGCCCGGGGCGCTCATTCCATCACATCCCATCACTCCCACCAGCTCTTTCTACAGAACGCTTTTTTGCTTGTTAGTGGGTGCCATTCCCTTGCTCGTTAGCTACTTGTACGCTTCCGTCGTTTCCCTCAGTAGCACCGGTACCGCACCAGCGTTTACACCGCTTCTTCCTACCTACCTACCTACCACTCTCTCTCTCTTGCCCTTCCCTCACCCTCACCTCACACTCCACTAGCAACTACCACCTCCTCCACCACAACCACCCTTTTTCCTACCACCCCCCTCCCCTCCTTCTTCCACAATCATCGATTCACTGCGTTTCTGCCCAGAATTAATCAATCTGTCAATCGTCAAACGTTCACTGCATGATCCAACACTCGGTCAGCCTCCCAGTAAATCAATTTATTAGTTAATCAACCCACTAAAACCGGCCCTTCCCCCAACTACCACCCTGACATTTTTTTTGTTCTATCTGCTTCCTCTCCACTTCTCTCCACTTGCTTCTGCAGGTTTTTTTGCGATTCCTTTTTTCAATCACTTCTCACCTTAACTCATCACATTGATTCCTGCATTCAATAATTCTGGGCCTGTTGCGCGTCTTGGGGCCTACGCTGCTGGTACCGACTTCCCGATAGGCTTATAGGTCTATTTGCGACTGCTACTGCACGATAATTACTGGTTTCTATTTCAGTCGCGTCTTTTTCTCAACACCAATTTTTGCTCTTCACTCGTCACTTTAACTTTACATTTAGCTCGTTGCTATAGCACCTACTACAACCGCGACCGCGACATTGTTTTCTTCGCCATGGTAGATATGCGGAATGATGGGGGCCAGGCCAACCCGTTGCCTACTGACGATAATGACGATTCAAGATCGCAAAGGTTTACTGCCGTCAACAATGGAGGCGGGAATGGAAATGGAAATGGAGGTTTGTCTGTTGTGAGTCACCGACCTCAACTGCCACCGATAGTTCCGCAGCCCCAGCCCGTTCGAGATGGTGGGAGCAATGGTTCGGCTTCAACGGTCATCTCGGCCGAAGAGCAGTGGCGGCAAGGTGTTCGTTCTGGATCCGTGGAGATGTCGGGAACCTCGCAAAAGCGAAAGAGAACACCAGAAATCTCGAGTCCACAGAAGCGGGCGATTACCCCTACTACACAAGTTACACATCATCATTTAGCTGCACATGAAGCAGCAATGGCAGAAGAAAACGCGGGTAATGCGCACCATACCAACCATCATCGAAACCAATCCAGTCTGGGTCCCGACGATCACACTGGTAATTACAGCGTGGATGAGAAAATGGAGGGTAATGACGATGGTCGTACAAGAGCTGGCACTCAAGATGGATCTCCACCACCCGGGACTGCACATGGAGATCCCAAGAAACGGAAGAGAGTGTTTAGCAATCGGACAAAAACCGGTTGCATCACCTGTAGACGAAGGAAGAAGAAATGCGATGAAGGAAAACCAGAATGTTCGTTCAGAATTTTCCTATTAGTTTTTCCGGGGTGCGCAACATCTTAGTGTTGATGCTTTGCTTCGGCCTCTACACTCCCCAAACCTACTCCTATAAATACCCTAACAAAATCCATAGAACTGCATCACGTTTCATATCTTTTAAAATCTTAACTTATACTATGTGTTATGGGACTGACAGCAGCGATCATAGGCAGCAATTGCAAGCGTGGCGGCTTTGTGTGTGAGGGTTATTCTGGAAAGATTAACTGGCAGAAGCCCCCGGGAAAGAGTGGAAACCCGGGGACAACGCCGATCAGCATTCAATCAAAGACCGAACAGCCCGAATCAACATCGGCTTCACCAACTCCCATTCATATCTCAAATATGGTTCCAAAACAGCTTCAGCACCGCCCAGAAGAAGTTCGAAGAACTTACCCTTCAGTTGCCACAATTGTGATTGATGAACCAAAGCCCGACGACTCGATCTCGTCTATATCGTCTATAAGACAGCAACATGTTGATTCTTATTCAAACGAGCAGCAGACATCATCAGCTAGTCATCAATCATATGCGCCTGCATCACAGCAGCAGCAGCAGCAACAACAGCAACAGCAGCAGCAACAGCAGCAGCAACAGCAGCAGCAACAGCAGCATCAACAACAACAGCAGCAGCAGCAGCATCAACAACCTTCGTCTATGACACCTACCCAGGTTACGAACCACAATACATCTATACCGATGGCAGTGATCTCTGTTGCTAGCGGTTCTACGCTTCCGCGTCAACGTTCCGAAAAAGAAAAGATGCTGAGTTCAGAACTATATCAAGCTAATTCACCTGAGCTTATCGAGGAACGTGAAAGATGCAAAGGTGCTTGTATTAGATTCAATAATGCAAGTGATCCGAATGTTGGTGTTTCAAAGGTCGAGACGGGAAGACTCTTACTTGAAGTACTCCGACCAGGAGAGAAATGGGCAGTGATGATGCAAAATACCCAGGGGGCGCCTCCAAAATATGTCAACGAAAAAGGTGCCCCGTGCGATATAGTCGATGTGAAGATTGACGCACCATTTACCTGTAGCTATGGGTATAATATCCGACTAGGGAAAGATGTACACATTGAATTTGGTTGTACAATTTTGGATAGCTGTCTCGTAAGTTCACCATCATATCTTTTTGGCGAGCTTTGTATGAGGTTTTAACTGACGACTTGTTCTTCACCAGGTCACAATAAAGGAACGGACTATAATATCACCGAATGTCAGTATCTTTTCAGCTACGCATCCTATAGACCCCAGAAAGCGCAACGGAGCCCAGGGGCCTGAGGTGGCGAATCCCGTTATGATTGAAGAAGATTGTTGGATAGGGGGAAATACTATTGTATTGTGAGTATCTTGGTATATAACTTTATTTGAACCTATTCTAATCCATGTTATTAGAAGTGGGATCACTATTGGAAAAGGATCTGTTGTTGGTGCTGGTAGCGTTGTAACTAAGGTAAGCATTATATACATCATATGCTTGTCGTCAATAACTTATTAATCAAATTTCGGTTTTACAGGATGTTCCACCATTCACAATAGTTGCAGGGAACCCTGCCAGAGTTGTCCGTGGAATCTACCAGAACGGCATTGACATGTGAGGGTTCTAGCACCGGCCCTGGTGAGAGGTTCCCGTGTGCAAGTATAGTTCAGCGACAAGGAGAAATAGTATTGGAACTCAGAAAAAGACTTGATCGTGAGCGAGATCGAATCTTTACCTGAAGCAACTCACTGCTGTCTTTTTCTCAATAGCGGGGATCTCGGCCTTGGCCCCAGAGCAACGGGCTGATGGAATCTCGATAAAAGACGAACATTATGAACTGCATCGGTGAACCATGATTGGATAGCAATATAAACGAAGACAACGGAGTTTTGCAGGGGTTTGGAATTTCTTTTTTTACTCTTTTGCCCAGTATCTTCCCCTAAGATTTCATCGTTTTCACTTGCTTAATACGTTGGTCGATCTCATCTTTATTTTATTTATTTCTGTTCTCTTTAAGTCGTATTTCTGTATTTTTTTCTTTTTGGGTGGATTTTTAATTCAAGTTCTTCCCTTGTAGTCAGAATGCGGCATTGGTAGAAGTGAGTAAGGACATATTTTCCCAAACCACACCTATCCAATACGCTAGTTTCTCTCTTCTCCTTTTTCATAGGGGCATTTTTTTTTATTTTTTTTTACCCGTTTCTGTCTTGATTATTATCTTGTATCTCTCAATTCCTTGACCAATCATTTGATCAGATGGTTCGGGTAGGACAGGCGTAGAATTTCCTTGAATTCTTTCCTATTCTGTAAAGTGTCATTGATATTGCGTTTCGTTTGGTTTTTTTGTCCGGGATAAAACTAGGGAGACAGGGCAGCAGCAGGGACTGGGCGAGGGGGAGTACATAGCATGCACTGGTTTGTTGTATTGTTTGCTCAATGACTATTGGATTGTATATCAATCGACCTGATTTCATAGTTTTCGTGCTCTTTGGTCACAATTGAAAATCGGTGCTCAAATAGTTCTTGACTCGATGACCTGGGTGCAATGATCTGAATGGAATGATAATGGCTATTGCATACTGGAACATTTAAAATTCCTCTTTTCCGCCATGCCAAGCTCTGTAAACAATCTTGCTACCATAAACCTGACCCTTCTTGATGACAGTCATACCCTTCCATTCCTCCACGTTTGCAGCATTGACGTATCTGCTTGGCTCTACACAAAATCCTGCCCTTGAAACTCTCGCCGGAGACCCATCCTCCCTGGCCTCAACATCAATATATTTTCCAGTGTAGAACTGGAATGCAGGGTCCGTAGAAAGGACATCAAGGTGAATCTTTGATGTGGGGTGGTAGAAACGTGCACATGTTTTAAGCGGTTGGGAGCGTGTGTCTGTGGGAATCGAAGAGGGGTCGGTGTTGAGGATGAAGCAGTCATCAACATCAGGTTCTGTGGGACCGAGTGTGAAAGCTTTATTTGCAGTAAGTCCTGGGTAGGGTGTGATTGCTGTGGAAACTGGTATTCCGGTTGAATCGAGGGGCAGGTGATCAGTGGTTGTCAGGATGGCACGGGTTTCGGCGATAGTTTCGCTGCCACTAAGGTTGAAGTAGCTGTTGCATAGAACTCATATTAGCATGGGAGTGATAAACTATGACCGGCATAGTTGGTGCGTTATAATTACCTGTGATTTGTCATATTGATAGCTGTTTCCTCAACCTCATCCCCGACTAGTTTGGCCTCATAATCCATCTCCAGAACTGTTACTGTAACTCCTTCCTCTGCACTTGGCTCTTCATACGCAGTGTAGGCCACTTCCACCTCAACTGTGCCTGGGAAATTCTCGTCCATATGGGGACTGGTATATTTATACACCACTGTTTCCCTATCCACTCCCCTACTTGCAAGCCCGGGACCAGTCCAATCCTTCAATCCCCATCCCACAGGCCCACCATGAAGCGTATTCGGTCCGTCATTTGCCGTGAGCGGCCAGACAGTACCATTCAAAGATGAAAGCTCTGCATTCTTCAAGCGGTTCGCTACACGCCCGATTGTTGCGCCGAAGTGGGCAGGGTTGTTACGGTATTCAGCAGCAGTGTTGAAGCCGAGAACGATGTTGCGGTTTTCGGGGCCAACTCTGAATTCTTGGAGAATTGCTCCTTGGTTGATGAACTTGACAGATGGAGGTGACATTGTAAGTTTTTGAAGGGTTCTACGCATGTAGGTTCTTTGCCAGGAAATCGAGAAGCTCACAAGTATGTGTTTTGGCTTTGAGATAAGTCGAGATGAGATGTCTTTAGAAGCGTTATTTGAATGAAACGTTTGGTTTTATAGACCCCGCATTCTGGGTACTGGGGATGTGATGCAATGTCCCCCACGGTCCATATCCTGATTTTTAGGCTGATATTACAAGAGTCTGCTCTTGAGTTCAGCCGTATGCGTGCCCCGCATTTGAGAAACTACGAACCATCGATGGAATTTTTTCTGAAAGCTTGAAGAGTGTATTTGATAGCTAATGTGCACTGAAGAATTTCTTAGTAGATGATAAATAGCCTGAACAGCTCTGTAATCCGGGGTTGTATTCATTTTTACCGACTTTACCCGATTAACTAAAACAAAGAACACGGTATGTAGCACAAATTTTTCGGTGTTTCACAGTTGTTAATAAGTTGGTCACTATAGCATTGTGCCACCAGCTCGATGCGACCGTAGATAACTTTACCATCCCTGGAATAAACATTAATGTTCCGGTATTTATGTCATCAAGAGTTTCAATTAAGATTAGCTACATGTCGTTACGCGGGTAGCATTACTCTAGATACATACATGTAGTAGTAGGTTGGGTCATGAAAGCTCACCCGGTTTAAATGTTGCACAGGATGTAAACCCAATCATTGGCTGTATCATGATAATCATTATTCGATTATTTGCATTGGATTTCTTGTTATCCTACAGAATGGCTTCCAAAAGCATAGCAACATATGTTATAACATTTATCATACAACCTGTTTGATAACCACTCGAGTGCTCCTTAGTCCGCGCCCATCTCCTCCAACTTGTGTCCAGCACGCTCTTTTGCCTCGCTAGATACGTTCGGATTGCTCATGGCACTTCATAACCTCATATTAGCATGGTTGAGATTTCTAAGCTGCTTCAAGGCGAACGTACGCCTTATATCCTCGAGCAACATTATCTGGATTTTTGCTCTCATTATCGCCGTGGGCCATGCTACGGCCGCCGGAGCTCTTAGTAGAACTTCCGATATCTTCGAGAATATCTCTAGAATGATCCTTAGACTTTTGAGAGGTGTCTATATACTTATTAGTCTTTTAGTAACAAAAGCATCCTTTATTAATATCTTACTTGGGTTATGGAGGTTGGCCTTGTGTCCTCCGATAACGTTACCGGGGTTCTTTCCTTCGGTGGCGGAGTCCATTTTTTCTGTGAGTATTTATGCGAAGTATTCAAAGAAGTTTAATTATTGTTTCTGAAATGACCACGGGTGAGGATCAAGATGAAATTGAAATCGATGCGTAGTAAAATATATACCCAAACTGTTAGATAAACACACCCGCCTTTCTTGGCACCCCGCGGGTCATGATGTCAACCTGATGATAGCCTTTCGTAGGCCCCGAACCATTCCTCATGACGTGAACCATCTACAGCCTCTCCACAGTGACGTTGAGAAAACGTCTATGTGCGGTTAACGCGATTATGTTTCTAGATCCAAATAACCAAGATAATCAGATAAGGGATCTAATATAATGTTATCCTAGTTATTGTATAATTGCTTTTCCCCTTATTTCCTGGGTCCTTGAAACGGGTATGTACGTAGATCTCAATGCGGGATGCCGTTCATGGCTCCATCACTGGCCTCCGATTTGCGGTTTCTTTCCCCAAGAGCACGACCAGTACAGGGCAAAGCAACCGACGACCGGCGGCGGGTAACAACATACATGCATTACTCGCAATTTCACAGCGTTTCCGGACACAACTGCTATTGCATGCCATACAAAAAATAGCCTTGGCGGGTTTTTTCTGTGTATGCAATAGCAGTTGCGTCCGGAAACGCTGTGAAATTGCGAGTACCTTACCGTCGAAACGCATACAATTTTGAGCCTTTTATATTGCTTATTTGATGCTTATATAAGCAAGATTTGAGCGTTTTCCCGTGTTTTGGTCTTATTCTCGTTTAATTGTATTGTGAGACTACGTTTTGGAAAATCCATAGCGCTAGATATTGATTATTAATATCAATGAGTCAAATCCCGAAGTAATGATTTTTTAACCATTAATTTTTGGAAAGCCTGATCCCGGAATAAGGCGTAAATAAGCCTGAAATAAGCCTTATTTGGGAATAAGGCTTATACCGAATTTTTACTTATTAAATCTTGATTTTTGGATAAGACTGATAGCCTAAATATGATTATTTCTTTTTTGAGCTTTATCTAGTACGAATAAGCAATAGCACTGTTTACTCTTGATTTGGTATATTATATTTTATTAATCTATATATATATACATGTATAATACCCCGTTTAGCTACGGTTTCCTTGCTTCTATCTCCTCCGTATCCGTATCCTCCACCTCCACATCCTCTTCTGTGCCGTCCGTAGATTACACACTTCCTGCAGCCTTGAGTACGGTGTCGGCGGTATATTGCTAGTGGTGGCGTGCTAGGCTCGGAGGACTCGGAGGCGGTATCTAGTGCTAGTACATCAGCCAAAGCGTCAACCTTCCTGGGAATAGAGGGTATGTCGTCATCTGCTGCATCAATTGGGCATCAAAGGGTAGATTCCGTGCTCGATTCCGTGCTCGATTCCGTGCTCGATTCCGTGCTCGATTCCGTGCTCGATTCCGTGCTCGATTCCGTGCTCGATTACTGCTCGATTCCGTGCTCAATTCCTGCTCGATTCCTGCTCGATTACTGCTCGATTCCGTGCTCAATTCCTGCTCGATTCCTGCTCGATTACTGCTCGATTCCTGCTCGATTCCGTGCTCAATTCCTGCTCGATTACTGCTCGATTCCTGCTCGATTCCGTGCCTAAATCTCGCCCTGAGCAAAGTAAGCAAAGGTGCAGCAGAATTACGTACTACTAGTAGCAGGAGCCTCCAGTGACGATTGATTGGCCGGTAATCTGGAGGTGTATCGAGATAGAGATAGAGATGGAGATGGAGGTGGAGGTGTATCGAGATAGAGATAGAGATGGAGGTGGAAGGTGGAGGTGGAAGGTGGGGTGTCGCTGGAAGTGTAATTTGGCCTGTGCCAAGCAAGCCAGAGTTGCTTACGTATTGAGCTCTATATATAAGCCTAATCGTCAGTATCAGCATCAAATATCGATTATACCGTCAGTAGGGCGTATATGGTGCTCAGGTGTATCGGTATTTGAGCATTTACCCTCGGTATGGCGTATACGGTGCATAGGCGTATCGGTATCTAAGCCTAATCGTCAGTATCAGCATCAAATATCGATTATACCGTCAGTATGGCGTATATGGTGCTTAGGTGTATCGGTATTTGAGCATTTGTGCCTGATATTGCTTATTTGATGCTCAGGCGTATCGGTATTTGAGCATTTGTGCCTGATATTGCTTATTTGATGCTCAGGCGTATCGGTATTTGAGCATTTGTGCCTGATATTGCTTATTTGATGCTCAGGTGTATCAGTATCTAAGCCTAATCGTCGATATTAGCATCAAATAAGCATCAAATATCCATCAATCTACGTATATTGCTTATTCCTGAATAAGATGCATCGAGAATAAGGCGTAATTAAGACATTAAACCTTATTGACGGATTAGGGTTAGTATTTTTGGTAACCCTAAACCAAAGCACAGCATTACCGAATTAAAAAGCATCAAATTGACCCTATTTTGGGAAAAGCAATAGCAGCTAATATTACTAATCCAGATAAACGCTTAATTTAGCCTCTTTTGGTAAATAATGTATATAATATGCTTAATTAAGACTCTCTGTACGTAATAAGGCTCAAAATTTTATGCGTTTCGACGGTAAGGTATGTATGTTGGTGGTTAATTTTTGTCAAGTGCTCAGACCCTCAACTCCAGAAGGATCGAGGTCTGGACAGTAGAAAGTCAACTGGGTGGGTTGGTTGATTGGTTGGCGGTGATGATGCATAATTGGTCAGACCTGATCTTAACATCTGCTATCTATCAACCAACCGCAGTCGAGAAACGGAATTGCAAACTCGCTCCAGTAAGTAACGATACAGAAATTTAATCGTACTCTAGATGCTGGATCGCGATCGGCTGGTCAGTGCAGCTTCAGTCAATTACATGCGAGCGAATGATAACCAGCTGAACCGTGTCTAGACTGGTCTATGGAATCAAAACGAGGCAAAATTCAAGGACACCAAGAAGAATGGCGGGTTGAGAGAGGGGCCTAAGAGTTGATATGTTTCGGTCGGTTGGTGACATGACAGGTGTCACTGTGACTTTGATCTTGTCAAAGATCAAACATGAGCCGAACCGAGAGACGTCGAGTGATATTACATGAACTTTCAGATCCGCACTTCACGTAGACCTCCTAAGGGGACCAACAAATAAATTCATGATCGGATCGTGCGGTTCAAGTATTGTTCCACGAATAAGTCGTTTTGTGACTTTCCCTTGACGAATAGGTAGATGATTTACACTCGTTTGCCACGGGGTGAGACCTGGCTACTGTTTTCTAATCAATGAATTCAAGGATTGAGTAAATATATATATATGTAACGCCAAGGTATTTATGCCACAGAAGACGGGATTTCATCATTGGTCCAACACAGCAGTGAAATAAAAAAAAGATTGACAAAATAATAGAAGCAATGTACAGCTTGGAATGATAACTATATTTCGCCCTGTAACATTCCATTTCAACCCAACGTCCCCACGAAACACAACCAGTTTATTTACGGTACCACATCCTCGTAATCTATGATAAATATCCATTAGTAATTGTATTATCACCCATCGAGAGTTTGGGAGCTAACCTTAGTGTGTCTCATCTTCTTCTGGAGTTGCAAAATTCCATACATGAGCGCTTCACTGGTAGGAGGACATCCAGGAACGTAGACATCCACAGGTACGATCCTATCACAGCCTCTAACTACAGAGTACGAGTAATGGTAGTAACCTCCTCCGTTCGCACAAGATCCCATAGAGACAACCCATCGCGGGTCCGGCATTTGGTCATAAACCTGACGGAGCGCAGGCGCCATCTTGTTGGTAAGGGTTCCGGCAACGATCATAACATCGGATTGACGTGGGGAGGCACGGAAAATGATACCGAGACGATCCTGATCGTAACGGGGGGTGGAAAGGTGCATCATCTCAATGGCACAGCAGGCGAGACCAAAGGTCATAGGCCAAAGGGAACCTTGGCGGGCCCAGTTGGTGACTTGATCGAGCGTGGTCCTAGAAGTGAGACATTAGTCCATAGATTCCCGGTATGCTATCGTCCTGCCTTCAACTCCTGTCACCAGTTCACCCACTCTTCTTTCACCTTCTACTCGGAATTCCATTCCGTCCAGCCAATTCTGTAGACCCGACAGTTAAAAAAGAAAGTGTTATACTAACAAGGCAAACTGCATAGCACCCTTCTTCTCCTGCTGACTTGGTAATGGTACCTCCCGTCTGCCACTCCTGTCGATGCTCGACGCATCTCTCACAACCGGGGTAGCGCTGTGTCCAGAGGCGCTTGAAGGCTTCGAGGTCGAGATTGCCCGGGTGGCGATCGCTGGCAGAAGGGTTCGCGCGGGAGTGGCTGTATCAAACGTTAGCTGGGGTAGATGGGAGAGGGGTACAAGAGGGGCAATTCATACACCGCAGGCCAAGAGAGCGTGTTGTGGCAAGCATTATTAGTTTTTCAGAAAGAGTGGAGAGAACAATTCCGGACGGACAGGGAGAGGAGGGGAGATTGTGGGGAGAGGCGATTGATAAAGATGTCGCGGCGATGGCGGGCGGGCGGCGACTGGTTGTTGGAGTGGGTTGTAGATGCCAAGATTATTGCCGGTTGGCGGGCCAAGGATTACTTAGCGAACGATGTGATTGGCGGAAGACCCTGGTCTGTGTGCTGAGTGCATGACAATTATCACAGGCTTCTTCGTCTTTCTTCTTTTCAATTCAATTGTCTGGAACCATAAACGTCTTGTCCAAATCCAGATTGGAGTGTCATGGCATCACATGCGAGTGACAAACTATGACTCACAGGTGGCACCGCAAAAAGCACGAGAATCAATAATCACAAAACAACTGAAATTTCTCAATTTAACATAACTCGATGCGAAAATATTTCTGTAATTCTACTCAAAGCAAGGCAAATCATAAGTGCCCTTTGGATCCTCCTGGTGTTTTAGGATATACTCCTGGTGCTTTTTGATGCTATGTTGAAGCTCCGCCACGAGCTCTATCAGCTTCACGCTAACCTTCTCGTTGAACTTGGCAGCACCTTTGACGGCTTGAATGGCGACATGATATCTCGATACGTGATTGCATAACATCATCTACCCAGGTCCGTATTCATTAGATCTTGGGATAGAATCATTTTTACGGAGGGTACTCACATCAAAAGGGGTAGTGGTGCTTCCTTCTTCTCTGTATCCCTCGATACTCACCCTCTCCAAATTGGGCCTTCCAAACAACATCCCCTTCAATTCTGTTACATATCCGTGGTAGTTGAAATGGATGTTTCTATCTTTTGTAAAAATTGCATCGAACGCAGGATCGTCCAGGGAATGCGGGTGTGTATTCTCCGCACCAAGTACCATCAAATCCGTCACATTGACAACACGAACTCTAATCTCCGGGACTAGTTTTCGAAGCAACGATGCGGCAGCAACAA
Organism: Morchella eximia; assembly: GCA_024713935.1. Lineage (NCBI taxonomy): Eukaryota > Fungi > Ascomycota > Pezizomycetes > Pezizales > Morchellaceae > Morchella > Morchella eximia. Next base: position 1,182,686 of record JAMGZG010000002.1, read on the forward strand.
CTTCAAAAGTAACCTCTGTGCCAATCCCGCACAGCACAACATCAGGGTTTAGGCCTTCATCTGTGGATGCAAATTTCCAAATTGAAGCGCCAGCCTTGCAATGTGAATCGGCCTCGGAGGGGGAAAGCCAGACAGGTGTGGGTTGTTTTGAGCCTACCATAAGGTTGGTGTAGTTACGTGATCGAAGACAGTGGGCCATTGTTGAAAGGGCACAATTGGCGTCTGGTGGAAGATATACTCGCGCCGCATTTGGCTTAAGGTTTAAAACAGCTCCGATGAAAGATGGGTTTTGATGTGAATGCCCATTGTGTTCTTGTCTAGCCCATGTGCTGGTCTCAAGGTAATTCAAACTTGCTGTGTCCTTTCTCCAGACGGTCTCTCGGCCCTGAAGGGTTTCAGCATTCGATTGAGTAACGGGGGGTCGTCACTTGAGCTTACGATTTTTCTAAACTTGCTGTATTGCACCATCATGGTGTGGATAATTCCCAGGAAGCTCTCATAAGATGGGAATACAGCGGATCTTCCCGTAAGCGTATAACCCTGCATCATACCTAAATATCGATTAGATTGACTATAGGAAGAAAAGTATACCTAATGGTATAAAGATACACACCTTGACACGTGTGCTCGCTCAAAATTTCAATTACCCTCCCGCCGTTCTGCCTAGAATATTGATCCCACTGGAAATTTCTTCCAGTGTGCTTCAGCACTGCGTCTAATTTATTACTCTCCAGCTCGTCAGGACTAAAAATCCTCATGTCACTTGGATTTCTCTGCAGGGCCTGGTCAAGTAATTCTCCAACAGCTTTCATACTGCTAACTTCATGCCCTCTTCCCTCACCCATTTCTATCCAATCAGGAAGGTCAAGCGGTTTGTATCCAGAAAAGGCATCTTTGATCACACCCATCCGCTTTGATGCGTCTTTCGGAATCACCTTTGTAACATTATCACTTGGAGATCCATCCCCTTTGAACAGTGTGTCCGGTTGATATTCTCTTAACCAGTCCTGGAGTTGCCCAAGCTCCTCTTTATCACTGCTAGCTTTTGGTAGCGGTACCTGATGGGAGTGAAAAGAACCCTCTACGAATTTCCCGTGGACTTTCTTAGGTGCTCCCCAGCCTTTCGGAGTGCGTAGAAGAATGACTGGCCAACGGGGCTTTACAATTGGGTTTCCAGATCGAGCTGCTTTCTGAATATGCTGAATTTGAGAAATTGCCCAATCCATTGATGCGGCGAGGTCGCGGTCAATATTCTCAAGGTCTTCAACGAAGCGAACCTGGTAGCCATAACCACTGTAATTAAAAGTAAGCACACCTCCTGCGTATGTAGGTATATTGCAGATAAGATCATACGTGAATAGAGCGACGAGTTCTTCATCGTCCATACATCCATATATTGTCCTCTCACTGATCTTGAAGCCATTTATATGAACTATCGGCAATATCGCGCCCGACTCTGCAGGATCTATGTATTTATACCCATGCCATGCCCTGTTCACTTTAGTCGGAAGCTGGGGATCGGTTTGAGCTACGGAACCTTGTAACTTACGTCGCAGTAGGGCCAGTTTCGGCCTCTCCATCACCAACAATAACAGGAACTATCAAATCCTTCTTGTCCATAATTGCGCCAAAAGCAACAGCTAATGCATACCCAAGCTCGCCGCCTTCATGAATACTTCCTGGGACCTGCGCGTTGATATGACTCGGGAATCCGCCAGGAGTGGAAAACCCCGTTATTAAGTTGTCTAGGCCCTTTCTGTCCAACGAATACTGTTCTGGGTAGAAATACGTTAACGCACCCTCTAGCCATAAACACGCTAGAATAGCTGGCGCTCCATGTCCTAGAAATTACTGATAGTCAGTTCCTGAACTAATATGAGAGCTTAATATGGTGGTATATTAATACCTGGCCCGATCACAAATAGCATCTCGGATCCCCATTTCTCAATTACTCTATTTAAATGTGAGTAAACCAAAGTTAATCCTGGACAGGTTCCCCAGTGGCCTAGAATCCTCGGCTTAATGTCTTTTGGAGTAAGGTCCTTCTCCAGTAGTGTGTTGTCGCGCAAAAATATCATAGCTGCCGCGATGTAGTTCGCTGCTCTCCGGAAATCCTGAAGTGCTGAAATATCTTCGTCTGAGAGCGCATTTTTGATATCGAGTTTTACTGAAAGTTCCAAAAGCGCGGGAGGCAGATGTGAACGAGGCGGTGGAGGGTTTGGTCTGTCAATTATTTCACCAGGCATGTTTAATCAGCTGTCGGCAAGAATCAATAAGGATGAATGTAAATTCGAAGCTGGTTGAAACGAAAGGTGAAGACCTGAAAAGAAAATAAGGGCCTACCTTTCATAGAGTATGAATTCCTAAAGATAGAAACCTAGATTTATCCTGATTGTGAGGATTCCCTGGCTCGTGGGGGTTTCAACAAATCAGTGCCCAGATGTTGTCGTATTGACGTCAGCAACAAGTCATGTACCTGGCAAGAAGAACTCTACAGGACCTGCATCTGTGGTACATACAAGGGTCTGGGATTTAGTGAGTGAACGGATTCTCACCTGTCAACGCCCAATTTTGTTCACTCACTTGATGCCAGAGCCTTGTACACACAAGTAACTCAAACTGTACCTGACGTCATGCTAATAGTATTTATGCATAAGTATTGACCGGCACACAAAATGGAGAAGAAATTACTCGCAAATCTGCGGTGCACTGATGACCGAGTCATGTCAGTCGGCGATAGTAGAGGGTATATATCCTACAATTGTATGGAGCGGTAAATGTGTCAAAAGTAATTTTACCAACGGTAGTAAATTATTTACCACCGGTGGTAGAAGCACTGAATTTCAGTCATTGTGTCACGCTATCCTACATTAGTATATTTCCCACTGGTAGAAACACTGGGTTTCGGTCTTTATGCTGCGCTATACTAGATAGGTAAATGTTCAATCATTTATGCCAAAACTCATGAAGATTTCCCACTGGTGGTGAAATACCGCCACCGATGGTAAAATTCCCCACCGGTGGACAATTTTCATATCTATTGGCATTATATTATGGGGCGGTAAATGTGTCAAAAGTAATTTTACCATCGGTCGATAAACTACATGAATTTACCACCGGTGGTATAAGTATTGAATTTCAGTTCCTGTGCCAGTATAAACACTGAATTTCAGTCTTTATGCTACACTATACTACATTAGTAAATGTTCAATCATTAATGCCAACAGTTATGAAAGTTTCCCACCAGTGGTGAAATACCTACCACCAGTGGTGAAATCCCCCACCGGTGGTGAAATCCCCCACCGGTGGGCAATAGGACTCATATGTTGGCATGATATAGCCCCTTTTGGCCAAGATGTCTGTGCTTTTACCCATTTTAAAGTATAAATGTTGGTATTATTTTCACCACCGGTGGTGAAATAATTTACTACCGTTGGTAAAATTACTTTTGACGCATTTACCGCTCCATATTTTGACACATTTACCACTCCATAATTATATGCATGCATTTTATGCGGAAGACAAATACATTTTAGGTAGTCTGATAGAGAAAGAGAAAACGGGAACAGGGGAATGAATCCTTAATTTAGTAAATATTTTAAAATTTACAGAAGTGAGGATTTTTCAATACGCAACCCGCAACTTTTCGACACCGCAAGTTTAAGTGATTCTTCGCGATTATTTTTTTGATCGCCTTTACAGAATAACTGCCCTAGCTAGGCGGTAGCCCTGATGGCTCGTTTGGAAGTAAGGATAACAATCAATTCCGACCAAATAGATCCCCCAACAAACAGAAACACATTATTTCTCAGTCTTTGCAAAAAGACCAGGATTCGATCTTCATATTATGTACTTGTACCCAGAAATCAAGGGAGATCCTCATAATCTTCTCTGTCATAACTTCCTCTATCGCGAATCCAGTGACAATACAAGTAGATTGGGAGAAGCACGATAAACGGAAGGATGCAGATGACAAATGTGCAGATCCGCATTGTCTCCCAAGCTTCTGGTATATTATGGGGATCTTGGGTACCGGTCGAGCATAGTTCCTGTGGGGTTGAATCAAGAGGAAATTCTATCCTGGCCCCTTTTAACGAGTCTAATTGCTGCCAGTATTTGTTGATTACTTCGCCATAGTTCCTATTGTATTTGGGTACTTTCCATGACTAAAGAGTGAGACTTAATATATGAAAATTAGCAAAAAAAGACAATAAGCTTACTTGGATCACTATCCCTGGGTCGGAATATGTGATTTCTTGGATGTCGTTTTTCCCTGCCTGATCCTTTTAAATAGACGCGAGGAGCACTGAAGTTAGTAATTGAAAACTAAAATAACAATTTTATAAACTAACTTACAATAGCGAGATCTTGGGGTAAGTTAATCCTACTCAAGCCAACGTATATCAATTGTTCACCGCGAGTGCTTTGGGGGTAACGGAGCAGCCCAGAACTATTCTGGATTAAGACAAGCCCCGCGGTACTATTCAGGAATACTCCCAGAAAGACGTAAGCGGCCAGGATCATTCCAAATATGGAGGAGTAGTGGGTAAGCGAAGTCATCGGATCTATTGTCAGCGAGTTAGGTAGAGGCGTTCAGAAGGCTGTGGGGAATTGAACCTGCGACTAAATACCTTGGACGATTTTCCGGGGATAGAGAGTATCTTATTCTTGACCAGGAAATGAATGTATCTTAGGTGATATCGATAGATGAGTGATGGTAAGTTGATGGAGGTAGGGCGGAATTGACTTGATACTAGACAGGAAACTCTAATCACAAAGTATCCTGAAATCCTCGCATGATGTTCGAAAGTTCATGATAACGAAACCTTTCAAAGGAACTATTATGGGCATAAAGAGCAAAAGTAATGTTAGTATATGTACATGTATTTATCACACATGAGTGAGTAGCCTTAGAAAATCAATCATACTCAGTCACTCGTTTTGTGTAAAGTCTTTGGCTGAGTCTGAACTTATGTAGCTTGATGCATCAACTCTGCTTTTATACGTACGTTTATCTAAGTGATTATGTGTAACCTTCCTAAAGAGATACATGTAATCTACTATCTAAATACATACGGTACTGTAGGTATACGTAGAGGGCATGTAATTTATACTACGTGTGCATCGGAGCTAAAATATAAATAGCTCACTGGATGTAGGTTAGTTGAATTTACGTACATTAGGTAGAACATTAAAAGGCATGAAAGGCTACAATGGTATTTCTTAAAGCGTTGGTTTCAAGCAACAAATGTAGACGTCTTCTGCTTATAGTACATGTAGTCCTGTGACAATAATGATTCGGATAACATCCGAGATAAACCTAGCCCTAATAGTACGTCATTCAGAGAACGACCACAGCGCTGCAGCTTCCTTATCGATAAGAGATGCAAGTGACGACATCTCCGAAATAGCAAGTACAAGTACTTTTCGTTTCTAGATAAATGTGCTCTTAGTTACCATCATCTCACTAAACATCCATTAAATTTTACAGGAAGTATCATCTATGTCAACCGCAAAGCTAATTCTCTCCATAAACGCTGGTTCATCCAGTGTAAAACTGTCTCTCTACTCATCAACCCCTCCCGACTCGGAACGAAAGACAGGAAAAGCCCCATGCCTTATCCTTCAATCATCAATTTCAAATTTGACATCTCCGCCTGCGGTTTTTTCATATACTCATACCGAGAACTCTTCTACGTCTAGCAACGTCAAATCTAAGGAATTGCCGGATGTGAAATCTCAAGATGATGCCTTCAAGCATTTCCTCGAATACCTTTCCAAGGACTCTGATCTGAAGCAAGTAAACAGCGGCGAGGATATTACTTTCGCTTGCCATAGAATTGTACATGGAGGTGATTATGAAAGACCAGTCGTTATAAACGAGAAGAGTTTAAACTATCTAAAGGAACTCACTGATCTTGCCCCACTGTAAGAATCTCCATCAATATATATATGACAATAGACAGAAGTGAAAGCCACTACTAAATTATAGTTGAAATTAAATAATAGGCACAGTTCTCCCGCTCTTTCACTCGTTCAAACAACTCTCAAACAACTTCCCAAAACAACAAACATTGCTTACTTTGATACCAGCTTTCACACTTTATCAATGCCCGAGCATATAAAGACATACCCAGTAGATCTCGAGCACGCGCGCCGCAACAAGATCCGAAAGTATGGGTTTCATGGCATTTCTTACAGTTTCATCGTGACCGAAGTAGCGGAATATCTCAAGAAAGTAAGAATTGATTGACATCATAAACGGAGCATAACTAACTCTAAAAGCCTGTTGAAGAAACCTCAATCATTGCACTCCACCTTGGGAGTGGCGCGTCCGCCTGCGCCATTCGGAATGGAAAATCACTGGATAACTCGTAAGTTTCAGTTTTAGTTGAGCCTACATATTATTCCCCGCACAGAAAAATGTGGTAATAGTTTTTGTTATATAGTATGGGCTTGACACCACTTGAGGGGCTTCCTGGTGCGACACGCAGCGGAAGCGTGGATCCATCACTGGTCTTCCACTATACCTCAAATGCCGGTAGGATATCGCACAGCAGTACTGGTGATATGCACATCAGTAAAGTAATTTAATATCCTCAGTTCTAATATACCTCATTTGCTAATTTCAGGTAGGCTGAAGAAATTCTAAATAAGAAGTCTGGCTGGTCATCGATCATCGGTACAACCGACTTTTCGAAACTTAAGTCAGATTCCCCTCCTCCACATAGCGAACTTGTCTTCGATTTATTTGTGGACCGTATTCACAACTACATTGGTGCATACTTTGTAAAGCTTCGCGGCAAAGTTGATGCCCTTGTATTTGCTGGAGGGATTGGTGAAAAGTCTTTCGAGCTGAGAGAAGCAGTCGTCGATGGGGTGCAGTGTTTGGGGTTCTCATTGAATAAAAAGGCAAATGAAAACATCGAGAAAGAGAATGGGATTGTCTTGGATATTGGCGAGGAGAGTGCAAGGGCTCCTAAGGTCTTAATTTGCAGCACAGATGAGCAGTTTGAAATGGCGAGGGAATGCGCGAGAGACAAAGAATTTTGGAGCAAGCTTTAGTGTTTATTGAGATTATGAGCGGATCCGTGGCTGGAAGTTGAATTATTTACCAAGTTTATATAGCGAATACCTCAATCAATTATTATTATACTGTATCATTCAGAGGCTACACATATCTAAGCTTCGAATTCATAGCCATTGTGCTGCGGGAAACGACAGGTATATTTCACGGGACCTCACATTGCATAGAACCCACTCCCTACAAGCACTGCGCGCACGCATCTCAATGCAACAATGATCAGAAAACAGAAGACTTCGGAGGGGCCATTACATGCCAACTGCCGAAACGACTAACTTTGAGGACGTGTAGCCTGAAAAGAAAGCCTTGTTTAACCGGCGTATAGAGTAGCTCCCACCACTCATAAATTCCAGGGTTTTGGCTGTACAAAGATCCAAGTTGGCTCTTAACGACCTTGTTTAAGGCACATTATGTAGGTACCTGCGCATTGTTTTCTCACGACGTACTACGTCGTACGGACCTGCGTATTATACCTAGGAAAATTCGCCCTGCGTGAACAAAAAGAAGGACGAAAACCCGTGCCGGCATGGCACCTGAATCATAAGTGTAACTGATGCAGAATAAAGCTCTAAAAGAGAATAGACAATCACCATGCGTTAGCAGGTGCCATCAGACCAGCCAGCAGTGTATCTACAGCAGAGCTCTATAGCTCTAGCTCTACTCTTCGATGTAGCGAAAGAGACGCGTATAGTTCCATTATTGAGGTCTTGAAGATATCACGAATGTCAATAAAACACCTGAACCTGCATGCAGCTATCCTTCTCAATGCGTTCAATCCTTAGACGTAATACGGTTAATAACATGAGCTTTGCAACTTGATGCCTTGCGTCTGAAATGATGCCACGTGAATCTGTTAGATCCTTTTTAGAGCAGACTTTTAGCAGCTACGTAGCTGATACTGCTGTGCACACGTACAAACCCCCCGATCTGCGGTTGTGGCGCTGCCTGAGCATGAGGTCAAGTTGCGAGGAGTATGTAGTTTGTGTAAAGCAGAGGAATGCTTCCGGAACGATGATGAAGGAGGAGTATGGTTGTTGCTGTATCGGTATGACATTTGCGGTTCTGAACTTTAATGGAGTACATACTTAGTCCCTAATGTTGCCCATATGTGATAGCAACGTCGCAAAATACCAATATAGATATTGACACAACGCAATACCCTTACGTCGATGGAATATATATTCTAATTATATAGATGATTCGAATTCATAAAACTATAGGATAGTAGTTTTGGTGTGGTGGGCAATTGACCTTCGACGGAAAGTGGTGCAAAACCTCCCTTATAAATAATAATATCACAATGAAAAACCTGCCAGAATTACGCAATATATCAATATATGGCAAAATTTTGTCTTCTGAATAAACACGATCGTTACTCTACATGATGATCACTTATCTGTCCCCGGCCACGGGATAACCCATCAATTGCTGCCTGAGGTGCCAGAAGGTGTTGAAGTTTTGGCTGGATAACAGCAGACAACTCGCGTAATCAGGCGATCTATATATAATTTACTTTGGCCTGAGTGAAATGCTAGACTTTCTGCCGTTGGTGCTACATGCGTATTGCCAGCAAGTGTTATCTCTGGCCCACATGGCCTTCTCAATTGATATAAGTATTGCTAGCTCCAATTCTTCCAACTCCCTCTAAATTGCAATATTATGTATATACGTTCATCTGTACGCCCCACATTATATCATGGTGCTGATTCTTGGCAGACTATGTATATGTGCCTAGTTCGTCTTGAACCACGGATGGGTTATGCAGTGCCTCCTCGTATATCTGCTGCTTCCCGTTGATACGCACGCACGGCGGTTTTTCTTGCAGATTATTCCTTGCACATCTCGGAAAAACCCAGCGCACACGAAGGATCGTCATGCAGGAGCTGATGAACGACGTTATTACCAAGGACTCTAGCTCAGGCGTCTAGAGTACTCTTTGACAGGTAACTGCATGGGTAGCATGCGAGGTGAATCGGAGAAAACCTTCAATTAACAGCTGTGGGACGTATTCACGGCTGAGGCCCTTTTGGCTAGCGCTATAGCTCATCCCTAGGTTTCAGTTGAGGGAAATGATCGAGGTAGTCACAAGGCATCACTCGGAGAATTTATGGGGCGACTGTGTTCTAGAAGCGGTTTTTAGACTTTGTGTGGAACATTACCGTATCACCAGGGTGATATATATCAGCAAAATACCCAACATAATTATGGGGATACAGGATGCAATTGAATAGGGTTTTGGTTAGTTGATTGATTGCGGAAGAGGGATATCGAAGATTAGTGTTACAATCGCCGCAGAGCGTTTGATCCCCGAGTTAATACTACCGCCTGCTCCTTGAATTATAGGATTGTTCTATTTGAAAACAAAGTCAACCGGGGAGTATGAGGAGATTTTCTCTGTGTCCGTGGTCGTGGGACCGGCGTCCCACAATTGCAACCCCAACTCTTTTACAGCATTATCAGCGAGGCATGATGCAAAAATGTCGACAGATGTTTTAAAGACAGTGCCGGTGCGTACTCTATTAAACGATCATCTTAAGTGAATCCATGCACCTTGTGTCGAACTTCCTGGTATGTGATACGGTGAAGGAATACACCCTCCGATGCACGCTGATACATGCGTACTTCGATTTGATAGTGTGTCTGTACCACCAAGACTTGATACGGCCCGCTAGTCCATCGAATCGGAAGGAGAACGATGTAGGATAGAGATACAAAAATACGAACAAAACTGCTGTTAATATAGAGTAATACCAGACATGATAGTATCAATGGATCTAGAGAAAATTTGCTCCAAAACTAGGCATATCACAAATACAGAAAGGAAGCTAAAAACACGTATTTCCCAGCAGAAGTCGTCGTCAACGAGAACCTCTATGGATAGCTTTTTTGTTCCCAGGAAAACCCTCCGTTTATATCCCACCATCGGAGCTAGAGGACTGGAGGGGTCCTGTCCAAAACAAGTCCAAAACGAGAAATGAGCCGGACAGCCAATAATAGGCTAGGTGTTGAGTCGCACCTAGCGGCACGGGATTGGCTGTGGCTGCCATGGTGGTAACCAGACCTGACTTATCACAAAGAAGTAAGCGAAAAAATGCGCCTACAGGGGCTAAACATAACAGCCTTGAGTTGGTCGTGAACACCTTGGTGGATACACCCCCTCACACCCTTTATGGCAGAGCACGCACAATCTTCCAAGGTGCCCAGCGACCCTAAGATTAGGGGCAGCAAACTGTTTTTTTTTCCGCTCGTAGCACCTGAAAGGACCCCCCCCCCCCCCCTTCAAAAAGAAATCGTTGATAATGCTGCTCTCTCCTTCCCGAGTGTCTACCCTTCAGATTCATAAGTTAGCCCCCGAGGTTCTTTGAAAAAATAATTTCTCTGCTATTGTTCAAGTTGTCATTCTTTCATTGAAGAGAGGTCCGGTATATATATTTCAAGGTTTAGGTAATATATATCTGCTGTCCTCTTTGGATGGTCCCAATTATTGACATCGACAGGAACCAAGAACACCAAGAACGCCCAAGAACAACACCAAGAACGACCAAAGCACCCCAAGAATAATCAAGCTTTTCTCTGCATACGTCAACACGTCAACCAAAAACGCAGCAAAGCCAACGGCTTCCTAAAGAAGAAATATGTCCGGCAGCACAGTTGAATTCGTAAATCTCCTTCTGCGTCAAGTGACGGAAACAGATCCAGCCGCAGAGGAAGAGGTTGAAGAGGTAGCACCAGCATGTGGAGGAGCGAACGCGTATGATGGAAGGATGGGTTTGAGGATATCGGCGATATTTGTGATCTTGGTTGGATCAACTTTCGGTATGTAAATACATATCGAGGACAAGAATAAGTCTTGTAGGAACCCCCATAACTAATTGGAGCTTCTTCGATATAGGTGCTCTCTTTCCTGTGATCGCTAAACAGCATCCTGGATTAAAGGTTCCCGATTGGGCCTTTTTCTTCACAAGATACTTCGGTTCAGGTGTCATTATTGCGACTGCTTTCATCCATGTAAGTGATGATAACACTATTCTCATCGATCGAGAACATATACTAACTTTCTAAAGTTGTTGACACCCGCCAATGAAGCTCTCACCAATGGCTGTCTCACAGGCCCCATCACAGAATACCCATGGGCACAAGGAATTGCCCTGATATCTGTCTTTTCTCTCTTTTTCGTTGAGCTGCTTGCATTGCGCCTGGGAAAGTTCTCCGCTGCCGGACATGACCACGAACATGGGCTTGCCAAGCGCCCCGCAACCAAAGAAACATCTAGCGATGCCGAAAACCGTATTGAATCCGAAGTCAACCCCGAATCCCTCAATGCTTTCGAAGAAAACGAAATGCGAGGGAAGGAATATGCTGCACAGCTCCTATCCATATTCATCCTCGAATTCGGTGTCATCTTCCACTCCATCTTCATCGGTCTCACTCTTGCTGTGTCCGGCGAGGAGTTCATAACTCTCTACATCGTTCTCGTATTCCACCAAACCTTCGAAGGTCTCGGTCTCGGATCACGTCTATCCAGCGTTCCTTTCCCAAACAAATGGACGCCATATCTCATGGGCGTTGGATACGGAATCAGCACACCCATCGCCATCGCCGTTGGGTTGGGTCTTCGTACCACCTTTGAGCCAGAGACTCAGACTGCGCTTATTGTGAATGGTGTTTTTGATGCCATCTCGGCGGGTATTCTGCTGTACACGGGATTGGTGGAGTTGATGGCGCACGAGTTTTTGTTTGGAAAGACGTTGAGAGATGAGAGTATGGGCAGGGTCTTGTGCGCTTTCGGGTACATGGTTCTCGGAGCTGCACTGATGGCGTTGCTTGGGAAGTGGGCTTAAAGGCGGTGTTTCTTTTGCTTTCTTATTTTTATTTTATTTCCTTTATATTCTTCCTCGTCTTGGGCGGTCATCTTGATTTCTATTTTTATTCTTACGTATCGATAGCTAGATTTAATGTCTATCTGCTAAAGATAAGTCGGCGTTGTGTTTTTGACTTTAATTCGCTGTATATACTTATAGTAGCTCTTGCTCTTTATTTTGTGTTGACTGGGAGGTTTTATATATCTGTTTACGGTGGATCGAGAACGGTGGTCAGTGTAACGAGTGCTAGATGAAGACGGGGCGAGAGACCTTCCCTCTTCTATGTATTTGTGTCTTGAAGATACCTACGAGTATATACATACGATATCAATATATATGATTACTATACGAATTTTGACTTTTAATATGAAAACCCTAATTGGCTACAAGTCTAGACCCCTAAATAACCTCCTTCTTTATGGTTTCGGTTTTCCCCGACCGCGTCGTTGCGGCTAAGTCGGCATTACGTTATTTTTTTGCGCAGAGAATTGATGCCCCGCTTTCCTCTTTGAGGATCGGACGAACTGATGGGCGAGCAGCGAACCCTGCGAATTCCCTACATACGTATCAATCTGCTTTACTCTAATTCGTGACAGGGGGGGACGGGAGAGAACATGTGTAGGTTCTAGGCGTTTCAGGGGTATTTAAGCTTGACCCTCCTACCTCCACTGGAACGGCGTTGCGTTATCCTTTGGCACGGCCAATTGCATCAATAGATGAATAATCCGATACGGTTGGTTGGGTGCGAAAGAGCGAGTGAGAACCTGTGATCCTGGAAAGCGAGAAAAAAAATACTATTTGCAACTCTTGTCGATATTGTCGATAAAAGGGACAATAGTGATAGTTGGCCGGCTCCCCTGCGGGGGGGGGCGGGGAGGGGGGCGAGCGGGTACTTTGTTAGTCGAGGGAGCGGGTAGGTGGTCCATTCAAGCGGTGGGACGATATCTGTCTCTATTGTGGATTAGTTTAAATAGTTGCCTAGACTCCGTTCCTTTGCAATAAATCAAGTCTTGCCCCCATGAGGTCTGTCGGTGCTTTGGATATCTGGCGTTGGCGCGAGTGTTGGGAGTGAGTAGCTATGTATGTAGCTTGGATGGATACAAATGGGGCGGCTGTCTGCACCCTGCATGAGCCCGGCCGCGGCCCGCCATACATGCCGCCCCCGCCCCCGTGTGCATATTCCATGCTCGATACCACCATCATAGCACGTCCCGAAGAGACAAGAAGGGCCCATGGGATCTCGGGGCCAGCAATCTACCCCCGACTTGCAGAGGCGATACATCCGGGTTCTGTTCTGGACCAGTCAGCACTCCCCGTGCATAAAACTCCATGTGATGATCAGGATAGCAAACCACTACATAACTACATACCAGAGGCCCATGGTACGAGCCTAGCTGTGTGCGTGTCTGGGGGGGGGGGGATCGATCGAGCAGCGTCCCGTATCCTCGGATGCCCTACGTAGCCAGTAGGCAATCACCATCAGCACCAACATCACATCTTGGCTTCCATACTCCACTCCACTCCGATTTTTCTGCGCGTCCTTCCACAGACTGAACCCAGCCGGCCTCTCACACCAATCTGTCATAACAAACTTGAGAGAAAGTAAAATGGCCCCTTAAGCACAGATTATCACTCGCCGCATGCGTGCCACGTGATGGGTTGTGTCTTAGGTGAGATTATGTGCAGTAGAAGTGGACAAGCACCCATGTGTGTCATATTCGGTTTTTTGTATTCACCGGATGAGGCGCATCAGGTGGTGGTTTAGCAGCGCGCATGTCATATGTGGGAAGGGTTTGGGGGGGGGGGGGGGGTTGTTCAGCGTCCCACTCTGGGCGTTTGTTGCACACTGGACAAAGCATACAGCACACAGGTGATATTGCGAGGTTCCAAACCAAATAGGCCTCATACAATATTGGCTGTAACGCAGTGTCCGGTCAATTTTGAAAACTCACATTCACAAATCCTTAAAACAACATGTACGCATGCAATAAAAGCACCAAAGCACCAAAGCCATAGAGGTAAAGGGAACGATAGAAAGAATTCACAATCCTCAAATTTCGCGCTGTACGCACACACAGCTTTTGCTATTGTTACAAGAACCACAAACACAGTCGTTAAAAATATAAAATACTTCCCGCTGAACACCACACCCCACTTTATATAAACCGAGATGGTGAAAAAAAAAAAAAAAAAGAAAGAAAGATTACAGCGTAGCTCACATTAAGCTAAGAGCCTCAACAAACAACAGAAAGGAAAAAAGAAGAAAAAAATAAGAGTCATAAGTCATAATCCCATAGCTATGCATTATATATTAGTGGGCAATTTCATCTCCTCGCGCCCCCCCTCCTCCCCGCAATCTCCTCCGCAACAACCTCTCCCAGCTTATACGCCACCTTCTCTCCAATCCCCCTATGCGGCGGCGGCGCATGCTGCTGCTCATTCCCATTCCCATTCCCCCTCGCGCCGCCCATCACATTACTCATGATGCCGCCCAGCCCCGCCATGCTGCCCCGTCTCGGCCTATTATAGCTCCCATTGCTCTCCGACGCCCTGCGGTGCCGGTGCTCGTGGTGCGCATCAACGCTCGACGCGCGACGCTCGTGCTCCTTCTTGCGGTGGTGCTTCTCCATCAGCCCGCCCGTCATCATGTACCCGGCCTTCTGTGGTCCCGACATGCGTCGGCGGCGCTCACTCGACCTTGAGCGTGAGCGCGAACGGGAGCGCGAACGGGAGCGGCTCTCCTTCTTGTGGTCGTAGTGCCGCTTCGCTGCGATCGCAGCTGCAGTCCCCAGTGCCGCGGCAGGCATCTTCTTGGAGCGTCTGTGGCGGCGGTGGTGCTCCTCATTCGACGACGAGGACGAAGAGGACGTGGAACTCGAGCGAGAACGGGAGCCACGGCGATAATGGTCGTGAAGTGCCTTACCTGCCATTCCAGCTGCCGCAGCGCCGAGTGCTACGCCGGCGACCTTGCGGCCGCGGTGCTTTGAGTGGCGCTCGTCGTCCGAGGAGTAACTCGAGACGGAGGATGAGCGGTGCTCCTTGTGGTGGCGCATCTTGTGGTGTGCAAGGCCTGCAGCGGTGGCACCGAGGGCGGTGGCAGCGACATTGCGGCCGTAGTGCGATTGGTGGCCGGTGTTGGCGTCGGTGGAGGAGATTGAGGATGCGGAGGAGGAGCGGCGGTGGGTGCGTTTGCGGTGGTCGTAGAGCTCCTTTGCGGCGCCAGCAGCGGCAACGCCTAGGCCGGCTTCAGCGAGGTGCAGGGCACGGCGGTGGTCGCGGTGGTTGTCGTCGTGCCAGCCGGGGTGGCGCTCTTCGCCAGAGTAGATGGCGCTCTCGGAGCCGCGGCGGCCGCGTGAGTGGGAGCGTGAGTGGGAGCGTTGGCGGTGGTGGTTGACGGCATGCTTTAATCCTGCGGCGGCCAAACCGGACTCGGCGAGGTGTCGTGCGCGGTGGGAGTGCTCGGTGCCACGGGAGGACGACCTGTGGCGCGAGGCTGAGCGGTACTGGGAGGAGTGGGATCGGTGCTTCCTGTGCCTGACCACCTCGTGCGCACCCACCATTCCGGCACTGGCATCAACGAGGCGGTGGTGGCTGTGTCGTCCCGGTGACCCAATGCTTGATCTCCCAGGAGACCCATGGCGTCTCCTCCTAGTGCCACCATGTCGGATTCCGTCCTCGAGATAGTATTCATCATCGTATGAATCATAACCAGCATCATACACTGGCGGGCCAACGCTCCTGGCACGGATATAATGTGCACCTCTAAGGCCTCCAATATCTAGACCAACATCTAGCTCTGCACCTCCTCTCCGGTAGTTTGATCCACGGCCAGGGCCGCCCGTAGTTGTGTAGATGTACTCGCGGACAGAGTCTTCATAGACGGGCACATAGTGGTCCTCGTGAATGATTACTGGGTCTCTTGGCGGGCTCATGGCCCGGTGGTGGGAGGGGAGCTCGATAGTTGTACTTGAGCCACTGGGGGAGGCTGCGGAGATGATTGTTTCTGTGTTTGAGCTGTAGTATCTCTTGCGCCTCATTGAGGGCGGGATGAGCATATCATCTTCGAGGATAACAGGCATCTTTGCGGTATGTTGTTTAGAAAGGTTGTTGAAAGGTGGATTTTATTATTATTATCACTGATTACCGATGCTCGAAACTATGGTCGAAGAAGAAGAAGCTGCAAGGACAAGATGATGGGTGATGATCTTGAGTGACTTGGGGGGGTGGGGATATATCTGTCAGTGAGTATTGGATATTGGGGGGTGAATGTAAAATCAAGACAGAGGGAGGGAGGGAAGGCTACCTATATCCCCACAGCTCTGGGCAGATGACGTCTGCCTTGTGGAGGGAACCTGGCACACTGGCAGAGAGAGCAAGAGACTCATACCTACCTGGGATGTGTGTGTGTGTGTGTTTGTGTGTGGGGGTGGTGGATGGATGTGTGGTGGATGGATGTGTGGATGTGTGGGTGGAAGGGTGAGTGAGTGGTACATGATGGTGATGGTGGTTGTGGATTGGGGGGCTGAGTGATGGCTGGTGAATGTGATGAATGATGATGAGGTCTGCTGCTACATCTCTGCGATACCATGCACACACCGCTTTCCTCCTCATGATTGCCATAACGACTGCCCCGTTTCCCCGAGTCTCCTGTCTCTTGGCCAACCACCACCACCACCGCCACCACCACCACCCCTGTCCCTCCCCTCCCCCCCCCCCCATGTCGCCCAAAGAAACGACGTCACCACATCCTGCTGATCGATCCGCGGCAGGGAAAAGAAAAGCGTTTTCCAGAATTCTCCTTCCAGAACACACCTATGATGACGCTGTCTCTCTCTCTCTCTCTCTTCTTCCAGTCACTTTGCTTGCTGCTGCCCAGTGCACACTGCTGCACACACAAGCCACATCCGCTCGCTCGCTCGCTCGCTGGCTGGCTGGCTGGTGATTGTGTTTCCCTGTTTTTACCTTTACTTTTCACTGCTTACTGCTGCGGACCAGAGCCGAGAAAAGCCAGCTAGCATGATGCAGTGCAGAGAAAGTTCATGTACGGGGAGGATTCATCACCACGACGACAGCCTGCATACATGCCGTATTCCGATCGCGAACCCTTTACTCCAACATATTTTTTTTTTTTTTTTTTTCGTTTCTTGGTTCGCCTTGTTTTTTCTTCCCATCAGCCCGAAAGCTTAGCTTCAGTTATTTCCTCCCACACCCCGTCGTCCCATGGCCATGAGGAGATCTTGAATCGTCAGGTCTCGCTTGTCGATTTTCCCACTTTTCTCAGGCCAGGATAATCGCCTGTTTCTCCTAAGAAAAAAAGATGAGATATATATTTTTGCTTCTTTAATGTGGGGTAGAGATGTAGATGATACTCTCGAGAGATCAGGATCTGAGTTCAATTCAGGGACTGTCTGTCTACATAAGGTGGACTGGCGCGCGGCCTTGTTTGAAGGTGGTCAATGATATTGACCCTAACCCTCGATCGCTAGCAAGCCAGCCAGCCAGCCAGCCAGCCAGCCAGCCAGCCAACCATCCCGCACGGGGTTAGTGAACATCACGGACAACCTTCCACTTCAAAAAAGACTCTTTGCTTTTAACCTCCAAAGTGCTACTCTACATGTACTTACGTGCATGTAGTAGCCGGCTTGCCGTGATGTTAATACATGTGCCCAAAGATCTTCATCCGAGATCACATCACTCTCTTTACATGCCTTTACTTGCAGTTCAGGCGTA
The DNA here is from genome assembly GCA_024713935.1 of Morchella eximia. Lineage (NCBI taxonomy): Eukaryota > Fungi > Ascomycota > Pezizomycetes > Pezizales > Morchellaceae > Morchella > Morchella eximia. The sequence goes on from JAMGZG010000002.1 coordinate 1,200,362, forward strand.
TAGACGCTTCCAGGCTGTTGATGATCGAGGTTTCGCTGAGGCCTGGAGGTTCCATGACAGCTCCAACTAAATGTTCGGATATAGAAAGATGAGAGTGATGATGTTGATGGTTCCGTCCAGCAGCTTAGCTTTATAGCTTCTTGAAACTAACACACACATTCTACCAACTTCTCTGCCCCACAACACTCTTGCTCTTCAACACCGAAAATATCTATTTAAAATCCTAACCATTTTCTCAAAGCTAGAAAGGGAGAACCAAAATTCGTTCAATTCATCAACAGGTCCCTAAAATCTCACTCCCACTACATATCTACAGTTTTGCCCTCACGAAACCGTTGTCTGGCTCGGGCATATAAATCAATCCCTCCAGCGCCCTCGCATTAATCTGTGCACAAGCTAATCAGCGACAATCTCTATCAAAAAGGGCTCCTGGCCTGGGAAAGACTTACATGCTGCATCCCCAGCTCGTCAATCCTGTTCACCCCCAGCAACCTCATCGCAGTCTCCACCTCTTCACGCAGGATAGTCAATACCCTCTCAACCCCCTCCGGCCCGTACCCCGACAACCCAAACAGCGCCGGCCTCCCAATCCCGACCGCCGTTGCACCCAAGCACAGTGCCTTCACCACATCCGTTCCCCTGCGGATCCCGCCATCCACATACACCTCCAACCTCCTCAGAACTTCGGGAACATGTCTCCGTATCTCCAAAAGCGTATACACCGGCGGCGGTGCCGTGTCCGCCCCGCGCCCACCATGGTTTGAAAGAATGATCCCGGTAACCCCCAGCTCCCTGCACTCCCTGCTCGCCGCAATCGCGGCATCCTCATGCGTCTGCAGCCCCTTCAAGATGATGGGAAGATGCGTCTGCGATCTTAACCACTTTAGATCCTCCCACGTCAGACTCGGCGACGTCCCTGCAAACAGCGCGCGCCCAAGACCCTCACTCTTCACCGCCGCAGCAGGCCTCACACCCCCGCCCTCGCCCGACGTCCCCGACACGGCGCTCTCCCCACCAAACTTGACGCGCTCGTCGGCCTCCCGCTTGCCCGGTGTGGGGGCATCGAGTGTTAGCACTATCGCCGTGAAACCCAGTGTGTTGATTCGCTGCAGTAGCGCTTCACTCTTGCTGCGCTCAATCTGCACATACAGCTGGAACCACAATGGCTGGCCTGTGCTTTTCCGCGCAGCAGCAATCTGCTCCGGCCGCAGCGACGCATTGTTAGACACACACTGAATCACGCCCTGCGCACCGCACGCCTCTGCGATCCCAGCCTCACCCGTCGGGTGCGCAAGCCGCGCCATTGCCGCCGGGGCCACAAAGATCGGCAGGCTGCTTGGCGACCCACATATCGTGGTAGTCGTGTCGACGTCCTTGACGTCGCGGAAGATGCGCGGGCGCAGGAGGATCTGCCTGTATGCTGTGTTGTTGTGGTTCTTTGTGATAAGGTCGTCGGAGGCCGAGGAGTAGTATGCCCATGACTTTGGCGGTAGGATGCGCTCGGCGGTACGGGTGAAGTCGTCGATGTTGAGCTGCTCTTCGAGTGGTGGTATTGGCGGCGTGGGTATTGTGGATTTTGGGTTTGTGGAGGAGGGGGAAGCGAGAGTAGAGGGGTCAATGGGACCGAGAATTTGCGAGGGGGTGAGGTTCTCTTCGAGGGTTCCTGGGGGGTGGATGGGGTCGTATTCAGAGGTTGCGTCTTGGCCGGCGAGCTTTAAGATGATCTTTGAACCGCCGGGGTGGGAGTCTAGAAAGTCTGGAGAGGAGGGTCAATTGCTGCAAGTGAACAAAGTTCCCCCTGGTATATTATTGGATATATCGTGGGGAGGAAAGAAAAATAAAAACTACCATACCTGTGACGTCGTAAACTACATTATTGATAATGACCCAGCACGACTCGCGGGAGTTATGTTTCGCGACTACATGTAGTACACCAGTCAATCCCAATCCCCAATCCCAATCGGACCCACAAGTAATAAAGATTCAGACTCACCTTCCTTTGCGTCCATATTTTTTTTCCCCCCGAAAAACAATCAATATACGCGGTCTTGGAATTATGTTGTCGAGGGATGGATCCAAGTGCAGCAACGAGAGAGAGTAATTCCCCAGCGCTAGGTGATAGATAAGCTGTTTTAGCCGAGCCGCTTAAAGCCCGGCTAGCAATCGGTACTAAAAACACCGAGGGTTAGGGTTGGGTGTGGGTGCTACCAATCTAAGGTTCTGCGATATTGGTAACAGATATCGGAAATATCTGGTTGGCTGCTGTTGCATGCTTGGTTCAAGGGAGTAGCGGGTGTTGAGGGTAAGTGATCAGAATCTGATAAGTGAATGCTACGGTAAATACGTGTATTTGTCTTATCAGATTCTGATCACTTTTCGCTACACCCTAGTACATAGTTGAGGGTGGAAAGAAGAGATAGGCTTACTGAGAGCGGCAGCATCTCAAAAAATGGATTCGTGCCTAATAAGCTGTAGTTATCAGAGTCGTTTGACAAGTTCTCTGTAAATATCGTCAGGATAGTACTTTGATTTAGCCAATAACAACGCTTGTTGGAAAAGTAGGACATACATGTACAGTAGCAAAAATCGGGGTGAAATTACTACTGCAGTGCTATGGCAGCACTGCGGCATTTCAAAGAATGCCGCATTGTTAGGAGAATGCGGTTGTAAAGCGGCATTTGAAAGACTGCTCTATTCTATAACTTACACTGTGGATAGGTGATGCGGTCACACTTTTGGTACGTACATGTCACGGTAGGCTCGTACCTATCAGCAAGACCTCATGTAGTTTATAGTGGTTATCATCACGACTCATGACGATCATCATCATTATCACCATCAATTATCTTCGCTCAATACACTGGCAGTATCAAACCAGTATAAAACAAGGGCACATGGAACTAAAAAAATATTTTTCGAAAGTATTCCCTAAGTCTTTGTAGCCCATTGATGAGGGACGTAAATTCATGGACCTATTGATGGATTGGGTTATTGTGTTTGAAATCTTGGTGATGATTTAATGTGAAGTTGAGATGCTTCAATGGAGATAAACAAAACCCGTGCGTACACTCAGTTACAGGGCATAGAATTTGGGCAGTAAAGTAAATGCCGTAGGAATACGGCATTTCTAAATACCTACCCCAGCATTCCTACAAATACGGCAGCACCACAGCATCCAACCGAGTGCTGTAGTGCTACCGTAGTAATTTCACCCCGATTTTTGCTACTGTAGTTGTAGTTAAGTGATGTCTAACCAGCTATAAATGTAGTCACGGATTGGACAAGTGTTGACAGGACAGTGACAGGTGTCGATATGGTAATGATAGGTGTCGAGAGTGACATGGCAACTTCTGGTCCGTCTGTACGGGTTAATCGACATCATTTTGAAAAGCCAAATATCCAACAACGCCGAGCCCCCATAAAAGCGAGTGATACCCCATGACTCATCCGTCGACTGGCCACGAAACCAAGCAGTCTCCCCTCCTTCCCACATACGTCCCACACATCCATTGGCAAGCACAATCACCTGTAGAAACATCTCTTGGTCTATCAGCTCCAAGTCTCCAACCCCGCGACCATCGACACTCTCCAACTGGTGCCCGCAAACACCCCCCACACGTGGCCGAATCATACATCACCAGCCTATCCTCTACACAACACAACACAAACTCTTGACGACTTGAAGATTTTTGGATAGTAATCATCAGAAAACCTTCAAAGTTAAGACTTTTTGTCGAAATGAAAAGAAGCAAAGCGGGATATTCCACCAAAGCTATCCTAAGGGTTAGGGTTGGCTTGCTATCAGTCATGAAGGCTGACTCGGATGTTACGAATTGGTCAATGATTTACGTATTTGCAATTTTAAACCTAATATGGTACGTTTCAAGCTTCAGAGTTCCGATACAGTGGAGCACCGGTATACCGTGTACTCCACTTGCATACCAGCATATGAACCAGAAAAATGCGAGTTTGAAAGTCAAGGATTATTTGTATGGAGTGGCGCCGATCTGCCATACAAAATAGACATTTGCATTTTCGGGTTCATATGCTTGTAAACAAGTACTAACCGGCGGTCGCAGGAATTCCGGTGTCGTGAATCGCGGAGGTATCGCAACATCCGAGTTGATTGCGGAATCCCGTGCGCACGTGTTCCGGCAAGACTACCGCACCGAAGCTATGGCCTCAGGATCGATATAGATGTCGTGATATATTGAAGAAGGTACATATAAAAGACTGTAGCTAGCGAGCTGAGAAGCCCATGTAATATCTGTACAGCCGCACCTCGCTATCTCGTGATTCGATATCTCGGATCTCTTGCTGTCTCGTACGGATTTGCGGGACAGGTACCGCCCTAGCTTCTCCAACAAAACCTATTTGCTGTCCCGCATATTTGCTATCTCGTAGGGGTTTGGCTCCCAGAATACGCTAACGACATAACGAGGTGCGACTGTATTGCTTAATTCTAATTAACCCCACCTACACACACACGTTCTACCCCAATATACAGTCGGTAATAATAACTAATACAGAAAATGTCCAAAGTTTTCTTGTAAGTCATCAATGCATTACTATATGTACTCAGGTACTTCAGTTCGTTACTAATTAATCCCATCCAGCCTCGGAGCAACCGGTTTTGTCGGTGGGACTGTCCTCCGCCATATAACCACCGCCTACCCATCCCTCCAAATCACCGCTCTCGCCCGAAGTCCCGAGAAGGCATCCAAAATCACTAGCGTATTCCAAAATGTAACTACTGTAATCGGGGACCTTGATTCTATAGAGCTTTTGGAAGCTCAGGCAGCGAATGCTGACATTGTGATTCGTGAGTACTAGCTGGCCTAGCTAGCTAGCTAGCTAGTTACCTCCAATACCTGAGTCTATTCTAATCTCTTTAGACACCGCAATTTGTGACGAACCAGGCTACGCCCACGCAGTTATTCGCGGCCTTGAGAAGCGTGGGGGCGGATATTTCATCCACACCAGCGGCACCGCCCTTCTGTTTGACGAGCCAAGTGGAAACGTCCTGGGCGAGAAGATATGGGACGACATCAAAGATCTCACGGAGCTAACATCACTTCCCGAAACAGCGATTCACAGGCCTGTTGAGAAGGTAGCTATATAACAGGAGTGGATGGATAGATGGAGAAAAGAAATTAACTAACACCCCCAAGATAGTTCTAGCCGCTCCACCTTCAGTCCACACCGCTATAATCTCCCCCGGTAAAATCTACGGCTTCGGCACCGGCCCTGATAAACTCACTACCACATTCTTCAAAGACACCCTCGTCGCCGCCGGTGTCGGCTTCAAGATAGGCGCCGGTATCAACACCAACTCCACAGTCCATATTCAAGACCTAGCACGCCTCTACACCATTATCGTCGGGGAGGCCCTGAAGCCCAATGGTGGTGCCGCCCAGTGGGATGCGGAAGGATACTACTTTGGTGTGAGCGACGATGAGATTTCAGTAGCGGACCACGTCAGCCTGCAAACAAAGAAACTGGCAGCAAGTGGGATGCTTAGCAGTGATAAGGTGGAGGTTTGGCCGGCGGAGAAGGTGGTGGAGTTGCATCCATTCTTTCCAATCCTGTTTGGGAGCAACGCAAGAGCGAGGGCAAGCAGAGGAAAGGCGTTAGGATGGAAAACTGTTGAGAAGCGGTTGGAGGAGTGGTTGAATGAGGAGGACGCTTAGATGAAGAATTTTTTGTCTTTCTACAAATGTAAATCCACTCATGTAACCTTCGGGTGAATTACACTATGGAAAGAGCCCGAAAGACATAACATCCATGCGAAGAATGACAAAATGTTGACCCTTCAGTAGAGCGTCACATAATTTTGAGCGGAGCTTGATGGTATGATACTCTACCCCTTTTCAGAGTTCTAGCCCTGGCTCTTATCTAATAAGGAGAGGCAACTATTGGCTATAACATCTACCATTATTAGATTGGGAGACTCCTTCGGCTTTTTGCATCTCAATGTTTTGGCCGGCTCAAACCCCCCCATGTAATAATGTTAATCTGAGAAAATCCATAATGTCATGAGTGTTTGCTTTGACAGGTCTTATGAGTCCTTCCCCAAAAATCAACAACATGATAGAATGAATTGATCATGAGCTTCCTCGCGGTAATTCGCCTCGAGTCCTCCGAATCTGGTTGACATCCGAGCGGCGCTTTCTCGCAAGTCGTATATTTATTAGCCCTTTGATTTCATCAAGAAACTCATCCATTCAGTCCAGCTCTGATGGCGGTACTCCTCAATTTTAACAGCATACGGATATCTATGCTGTCGATCCGTAGAAGAACTACCGCAATGTCCTCGAGTGAGAACCCATGAAACAGTTTACCACCAGCGACTGCCGATTCTTGGCATCCGGGGGGCTATTTACCGCTTCCTAGAAGGTTCTCAAACGCCGAAGGATGAGTACTTTTGAGCGCTATATCTACCAGCGCGCGCGGGCATGTCATGTGTATACGTGTCCGGCCGGGCTTGAAACAGCCTTTGAAAAGCACTATAATCTATACAGATTATTGCCAAGAAAATAATTGTTCGGGGTTCTTTCCCCGCCCCCCCAGCCCTAGATCATTCGAACGCAAGATTCTTTAAGCTTAGAATACCGATCGAAATTATGACTATCATTATAGTAATGAGAAGGGATTCTGAATACGCATACCCATGTAGTCGCAACAGCTGTTGTCATGGGTTTGGCGTGTGCAGATGCCAAAGGGCGGGAAGAACTGCGGGTACTCGAAGGGGAATGTCTACTCTGGTATATTATCAATATCTTGGCATCAATGGCCTTTCGTCTCAGGAATTCTGTTTAAGTCACCTTGTGAACAGGAGGTTGAGCATACATGCATGCAGCACAGGTACTTTACGGTCACATGCACTGTACACCACAACAAAGCCAATTAATTCCGCCACCAGAGTATGTCGGGCCGTCGAAGGTTGTTGTTCTTGATGATTTCAACTCAATACTTGCAAAAGGCAATGTTGACGTTTCGGTTTTCGGTCTATTATGTTTGAACTGAATCGTGTAGATCGATGTTTCTGCGGTCTACTTTGTGATTTACACAACATCCTCCTAGCCCAATACCTACATTCTGCACTTAGTCATAAGGTTGGTACTCTAGAGTGGGGATATGCCTCACTCTATTTGGTCTCGGATCGTTCCTGCCCGGAGCCCTAGAAACAAAGGATATCCAATCGTTGTTATTCTGAGCTGAAGACGATTAGTGATGTCCAGGAATTCTTCGCGAAGGAAATGCTTGAACCCCTTGCCAAGCTTAAATATAGGGTTTTATCTTTATCCAACTTTATATAGGTACTAGGGTGGATGACTTGGTTATTCCTGCCCGTTGAACCCTGCCAAGAGCCAGATGTACCTACCTAATCTGCAGCAACCCAGTACATACGTAGATTAAGCCTTTGCCCTACGACTACCATATCAGTTGAGCTTTTGAACAAACCAAGGCACGTTCACTGAATCGTAGTCTATCTACATAAGTACGTGTATGTTCTAGTTTGTCTATATAGTATTAACTTTACTGCTGTCGTATGATATCTCTAGAACATTGGACCCCATGCCTGAGGTGTAGTTGCCTAAGTTTTGTTACCCCCCGATGGGACCTTCACTCTATTCGAGTGTAATTAGTTTTCTTGGCAACGGAGGCCCTCCGTTACTGACGTCGGATGATCTGCAACAAAATGTAGATGTTCTGGGTCTTCCGGGCCCTTTCCACCCGAGAACTGGGGATGGGGAAGCATCGTTGTTGTTTTGAAAAGCCGATTCAGAGCTTGTTCGCCCGAGAAGTACCCACAGAGCGGCTTAGAACTCCTTATGTTCCGGGTTGACCCCCTCAAATGCAGCATCGAGCTTGGCGCCAAGAATAATACGTAGACCTCCTACTGATTTCAGTACTGTTGTCTTCCCTTCCCGTTGGACCTGGAGGGGAATGATCAACACAACTGTCGTCTGTTCAACCAATCACAGAGATTCCTGAAAACCACTCATCCACCACCCTGAAATTCCGAGATAAATTGTGGGGACAAATTATTTCTTAGACACCCAAAGTAGTGCCTACTGCTGGCTGGGTGGAGGTTCTACTTGGTGCAGACCGCTGTAAACCCGGAGAAACGGGGGTAGTTTACCGGTAGCCAACTGTTTCAAAAAATTTGGTATTCAAGAGGGTAGACACGATTATTGCCATAAAGGGTATCGAATCTGATACTGCAGGGGCCCTGAGCTTAATCTATCCACATTTTTTGCATCGGCTCACTCGCGGAGAGATTGACAAACGAACTCAACTTGTGGAGTAACAGTTAGCCCAGCACCGAGCTTTCGAATGGAATTCGAACCGTGCACTTTGACCACTCTCTCGTGGTGTCAAGGATAGATTATATTGAAATCCATTTTGGGTGTCGTAAAGATACTCCAAACAAGTTCCTTGAGAGCTTTTGAAAACAGATATAAGGGCACCTTCATCTCCACCCCAAATCCATTCTTCATCCTCTTCACTTCACCACCAAAATCAGCTTCACATTCATTGCCTCCAACTGAAGAAAACAGCTTTACGTTCATTTTATTACAAAAACACTCACAATGCAATATCGCACTTTCACTGCCCTCGCCGCGGGAGCGATCATTCCCCTCGTCTCTGGCGCCGCTACAACTACCTTCCCTACCGCTGCCGGTGCGACCACTTTATCTGCACCCATGTCCGTCACCGGTACCTACGATGGTGGTATGAAACGTTTTGGCCGTGGTCTTAGCCCCTGCTCCGAGGCCGACGGTGGTTCGATCGGCGCTGTCTTCATTCTTGAGAGCGGTGCTACCTTGAAGAACGCCATCATTGGCGCTGACCAGTACGAGGGTGTACACTGCAACGGTCCTTGCACTATTCAGGTATGGCTTCTTGAGTATCTGCTTTACCAAGGTTTTATACTGACTAAGATCGCGAGGACAGAACGTTTGGTGGGAAGATGTCTGCGAGGATGCTTTGACTATCTTGCAATCATCCGGTACTTCTTACGTTACCGGCGGTGGTGCCAAGGGTGCTTCCGACAAGGTCATTCAGATGAACGGAAAGGGTACCGTTGTCGTCAAGGACTTCTTTGTCTCGGACTTCGGAAAGCTCTGGAGAAGCTGCGGAAACTGCAGTGGCAATGGAGGCCCTCGCAAGCTCGTCGTGGATGGTGTCGTTGCTACCGGCGGTACCGTCATTGCTGGTGCCAACTCTAACTATGGAGGTTAGTCTGATCCATTCAGGAACAATCCAAAGGAGATTTCTTTTACTAATTCCTGAATTGCACTTTTCCTAGACACCGTCACTATCAGCAACACCTGTGGTGCCACCCCGGCCAAGATGTGCCAGGTTTATGAGGGATGCGACAAGGCCCAGGGTGACTGTGAGAGCGAGAAGCTCAGCACTGGATTCGATGGTGTGACTTGCATTGACGGTGGTGGGAACAAGGCGTCTTGCTAGAAGACTTCTTCTGATCCTTTTTTGGGGAGATGGGGATAATCTTAGAGGAATTTGTTGTGGGTTGATTTGTGGTAGTAATTTTCTTCGTGGTATCATTACTTGTTGTAGGAACGGCAAATGGTTTTTTAAAAATGAAAATCTATAAATCCTTAACGTTGTTGATAATACTGTCATCCGAGTGATATATCATGACCAAGAATACTGGAGCTTTTGCGACTATAGTAGGCCGTAGATTGCTTATATATACGTAAGTAGATCCGAATCTTAATGTAGAAGGGGTAAACTGATGTTGATAAACTTATATCAATACCTCGGAATGTCTTCGGTATTTAGATTGGTGAGGGGTTATGTGATCATGAAGCACATCGACCATGATCAGCCATCAGCATATGCACACTAGATAGTGGTTGATGTCAAATGGCTGTTGAGGCGTATAATCTGTTGAGACAAGACCTCTTCAGATAATTGCCTTCGTTTCGTTTCGTTTCACTCTAGTTGATGATCTTTGCAGGTAACGTCGAAGTGCAGTCGGGCACTTGCCCATTGAAATTTACCCGAAGCCAGCCCACACGACGGCCAAACTTACACGTGTACTTCGGGAGGTGAGGTCTAGCTACATGCATTTTTTATATTCTTCATTGTGAGAAGATCTATATCTAGAGTCTATATCTTATGTATATGTCCTTAGTATTTACTACATCTTCGTCTGAAGGAATGTCTTCAGCGCCCGATGTTAAATTGGCCCTATGAACCTAATCAATTTGGATATACTACTTACCCCCATATCACCTTGTCGTTTCAGGTCCAGTTCAAGTGGTCGAGAGACTTCATATAATGAACACTGACTCGTGCTTTGACTTGTAGGGAAGTATCGAGGGAGTTATAATTAGACAACCGTATGATTGCGTGCACGTGGGTGTCTGAGATAGCCGATTCCCTAGGTAGGTCACGATCGCGTAGAACTCGCAGCTAAAATATAAATCTCCGGGGATTTTGGTCCTAGTGGAACAAATCAACAGCCAGTTTAGACATATGTCGGTTTTGATCGAAATTGCTTTGAATACAAGTAGTCTTGCGGGAACGTTTTCGCCTTTCGTAATTTATCCCCCAATCACCCGCTGCTCATTTCAATTCGATCTCATGGTGTGGAAACAAGCACTTTCTATATTAGCTTTATTAAAAGTGGTGTCTGGAATTTCTAAAGATTTGCAGAACTAAAATGCTGCATACGCAGGGTCTAGGATCTGGAATTTGTGATGGGAATGTATCGACTGTACTTTGAATTCCATCAACAAACCCCGTTTAGCCTTATTAGAGACATATGGACCTGTAATCACGATTTATATTTACTGCAAGTATAAGTATCTAGCTCAAAAATGTGATATCGACTATAACGCAACATATGAGGGAGGTGGGAAAGTAATTCAACGATTCAATTACAGCACATTAGCTAGTACCGGGAAACACTTGCAATTGCGTAAACGGCATGTGGAATTTGATTCCAACCAATCAGGGTCTTTCAAAGGTGATCTCGAACTTATAAGTCGGATTTCTTGAATCCCCCATCATATATACAGGTATGGCATTTCATCCTGGCTCTCCCGGATATTGGTGAACAATACTCAGTGATATATAATGGACTTTACTAATCAATGATTCGATTTTCTCTCGAAGATTTCCGGGGTTCGGGGGAAAAAGCTTGTGCCTACATGATCTAAGTAGCCAAGGCTGCAGGTCCCCGCATGAACGTGTAGATGCAAGGAGAATATACCAACACACGGGTCAAAAGCTCACACGAAGTAGATCGGACACACCAATAGTTAAGTTTATCAGGATGTTATGAGATTGAAGATCACCGATAGATTTATGAACCACTTATCTGCGAAATATCCCAGAAAGCATGTATATATATGCCCTTATCTATGAGGCAGGGTTTAACACGAATCCATGCCATGTACATGTATATCAGTAGGTACATATACTTAGATGTATGTATGTAGAGTTGTAATGTGCATACATCAACAATCGGAATACCTAATCTAAAAACTTATAGCTTAATACCAACAACATATATATGTCGATCTCAGGATGACGAGATCGTCAAGACACCCATAGGCGAAGAAGACCTTTAAATCGGGGTGTTTGTGGGGAAAAAGTGATTCCGTATATATATTTGAAGCCAATGAGAGCTACCGGATGCACTTACATGCATGGAATATTTCATTTTTCGTGGTCAGCACGCGCATAAAGCCATCGATATGTCGATTCTGAGATCGAGCAGCAGCGGGATGTGCCTTCCTTGATCTATGCTCCTTTAATTAGATACTGTACCTGACAAGAGATGAACATAAGGACAATAAGTAAGAGGTTAAAATAAAAGGTCGGAGATTCCATCGTGTATCTGGTGTATCTGGATTGGAAAGTAAACCGCAAATGGTAAAAAGCTCGACACTAAACCTTTCTCAGAAAGATCAGCCAGCCGCACGTTTTCCAAGTTGTATAGATCCATGAGGAGGAGAAGTATGCCCAACAAAGATAGTGGTTTTAATGCACCATGCATAAGGCAAATAAAATACAATAGATGTTCGTTGCTCTGGTCGGAACTTCATGCGTATCATGTTTAGGAACAGGGCAACCTATGAGTTCCGAATTTCCTTAAGAGAAGCCGAAGTATGTATGCATACATGTATGCATACATGTATATGTTCTGCCCGGCTGGCGAAGTTTTCAATTTCGCGAAATGGGCGCCCCTGTCAGGTTACCTCACCAGCGGGTTGTCCTACTTCAGTAGAATACGAAAGAGATAGTGTAAAGTCATTCTCATATATATAATTTAGCGGGAAGCCGTAAGGAAATATCAGTACCCTTTTTGGGACTGTAGTTAAATATCACTTAAGTTGTATAAAAGTTCTGATCCTTCCATACTATCTGCTAGGGTACCAAGTTCGTATATTGATTTTTGATATAGTAGTACAGTGATTTATAAGACATAAAGTCTGCCAATTTCGCGAACAGTGTCCCTCCCACGAAGTTCGTCCTCTTCACGAAGGGGTCAACCCGCTGACGAAGCTACCTGACTGGGGCGCCCACTTCGCGAAATTGAAAACTTCGCCGGCCGGGTAGAACATATACATCTGTGTGGACACTTTTCAAAAGTAACGTGGGCCCGGCACTAGCGAGAATTACATGTATGTGCGACTGGAATACGGAAGTACTGTATCACTCTAGTGATCAACCGCTTGTATCTTTTTATATGGCGCCCTAATGATCCGATTGATCCCATATTTTCGAGCTACATGTATTTATGTGCCATATTATTTTGAGAATTAATCTACAAGATGTCCTCATTTGATTGAAGTGGAATTAGTCTTGCCTTATATTAATTATAATTATGCACGACATAATATGAAGTACATGTAGTTAGCTCATATAATCATTGGTGTCTTTAAATACATACTATGGCGTTATAGCCTCGTTCACTAGTCTCATTCGGTCACTGTGTAGGTGCAAATATTCCGTTCAAGCAAGGATCGATATCTCATCAACCTCGTACTGGCTTTTCACCTTCACTGGATAAAGCCATAAATCAATATCTCGCTGGTGTATTGAGAACTGGGGATAGCGTAGGTAATTTTAAGTGTTTTTCAGTACACGGTTCACTATTTGGTCCCTTCAAAAGCTGGCTACTTGACCACCAAAAGGAATAAGCGGGCATCCGAATATGTGGAGGTCGATATCCAGATCTTAGATGTCATGTGTGCATCGTGCAGCAGGGATCGACCAAACAGCCTGGTCAAGGCCACGCGAGGAAAGTCAAAGCCTTTAACAGTAGGCAACGGAAGCTCTGAGGCTGAGCATCATCACCACCGCTACCGATACCTACATCATTCATGAGCTCAGCTGTGGGTAACATCTCCATTTGATTCATTCAATACTTAATTCGATCTTTGTTTAATATTTCTGCGTAAACTCTCCTCGCTATTCTACATCTTACGACCTCACTCCCGACGCCTGCGATATATTATGTCTGAACATGTCGGAGAAATCGGAAAACCCCCAGTCGAAATTGTTCCTGAAGAAATAAAGCAAGAAGCCACAACTGATACTTATACTAGTCTCTCAAGGAGTGAATTTGTATTAATACCTAGCAGCGAAATTCAAGCAGGCCTTGAAGATATGACTGATAGAGTCTCTGGTCCCGAACTCATTGCGCCCCTACCTCAAGATGGAGAGCCAGGCGAAGTGTCAATGAATGGCCGAAGGAATGCAGAAGACATTGTATCTTCGGTAACGCAAGTCCTTTCAGATGCATTGAACCCTCTTGCAGCGCAAACCGAAGTCTTTCCGGCCACTGCCGAGAAAAAAGAGGTTTCGGCGATGGGGGAACAGAATGACACGAACAAGGCATCGAAAACCGGGGGTTCCACAAGAAAGAGCATCGATGATATGCCGCGAGAAATCTCCGACAGGATTTTACAGGAAGTACGTTTATAATCGTAAGGATTCATGGCGCGTTCGAAACTAATACCTAGATGTCTATAGATTCGTCGTCCGAGCGACTTAGCCTCTCTTTGTCTTACATCCAAAAAGATGAAATCTCTGGCCGCACCGAGGTTGTATAAAAACATAGAGCTAAGAGTAACACAAGGGACAATGTTTACACCACGATTGCTACATTGCCTTATAATCCCCGAGCAACGCAATCTAGTCCATTGTAGAAAGATCAACGTCTACGGCGAATTTAAGCGGGAAATCGTCGAAGACTATGAACGAACCAACTCAGCTACCGAACACATGTATGGCATGTGTTTGCTTCTTCGAGACGTTCTAAGAAAAATACCACGAGACCAACTTCAAGGATTCCTGTAAGTAAACCTTCAATATTGTGTTTACTTTTGTATAAACCATTTGTTAAATCTCTTCAAATAGGTGGTACCCCGATGCATCGCCACATTCCATGATCTTGGAACATCTCCGAAGGTATCAGACAAAAATTGAAGATGTTCGAATTTTCATGCCCCTCTTCAACCCAGATTATCGAACGCTTCTAAATATTGGTGACTGTACCGCGCTGTCCACTCTCCATGTTGGAAATATCCGAACAGCTTCCCATCTTATTCAGGTCAATAAACTACTCGAGAAATGCTCAAAGATCAATTCATTACGTCTAGAAATAGAATCATCGGTGGTGCTTCAGGATCGTCAGAATCTTCTTATTCCAGATATCCTGATGTTGCCGGACACAAAGCATAAACCCTCATACGTACGACTGGCATATTTCCCGATTGCTGAGATACCTCAAACACTGAACTCATACATCAGTCTGGACCACCTGACGAGTCTTGTATTGATATCGTGTGAAAACGATAAAGAGCTTCTTAGAGCGATAGTAACCTCGGATAAGAAGACTAAGCTTACCATGTTTGAACTGGTCACATCCACTCCAGAAGACATTCCTGAGTTTTTGTCAAGCCTTCAGGGAACCTTGAAACACCTCCATGTGTTCTTCAAAGAGATGGACGCCGGTTTCAGCAACGAGTTTATCGATTCTATCATATCTCACAAAAAATCCCTGGAAACGTTGATTCTTGATGGCCGATTTCAAACAACCAATACAGCTGTTGCACCAAGTAAAGACCATCTACGATCGTTGAAGAAACTCGACCGTTTAGAAGAGTTGGCTTTTTCCCCAGAACACTACGGTACCGAAGCAGAGGTAAAATCCCTTGAATACTATCCTTTGGCTGGGCTAAATTGTCTAATATAACATAGATCCGAGCACTGCATGCACTTCTGCCTTCCTCTCTTCGCGCTCTTAACTGCCGAATTAACTTCAATGATGAACTTGATCTTCCACATTGGGCCAACGGTTATGCACTGAACTTCATTACTGCTTGTATAAAGTCATATTCTCGACCACCGAACACAGACGAGTGGGGTGCTTCATTTGGGATTGGCGAATTCGATGATTATCCGGTAATTACTAGTAAAGGGTTCAATCCTAAGCAACTAGAAATATTTGCACTTGGTGACGGCTCGGACACGAAGCAAATGATCTACACGGTCGAAATTGTCAAGGACCGGCATAA
Source organism: Morchella eximia (assembly GCA_024713935.1). Taxonomy (NCBI): domain Eukaryota; kingdom Fungi; phylum Ascomycota; class Pezizomycetes; order Pezizales; family Morchellaceae; genus Morchella; species Morchella eximia. The sequence continues at coordinate 1,215,931 of JAMGZG010000002.1, forward strand.
TGCAGAAAGACCGCTGGCTGTTGAGATTACAAGGGATGAAGCTGATTATGTCTGTGAAAAACTCCCCCAATTTCTCCATTTTAGACATTATTGAAAGGTCTTTGGGTCGCAGTATAAAAAATCATTGGATGGGTTTGGATACCCTTATATTTTCTTTGTTCAAGGCGTTGTGTGTCTGAGCGTTTTTATGATACAGTTCTACAGCCTACAGGGATACACGGCTACATGTACTTAAGCATTCGATGAGGTGGGGAGTTGGTACTGCAGGTGTCATAAACGCAATAAATATGGTTAGAATAACTAACATATAAAGTTGAGATCATCAAAGATCACTGGGCGAGTGAAGGTTGTATGATAGGAATCGTATGATTTTGTTGATCTATAATTAATTTTGGTCGGTCCCTGAACTTCCTAGTGTTCGGGGTTTTTATGAACTATATCACCGGTGCCTACTATTTGGTCAATTATTTGCGCTTTCCTCAGAGTGGGGTATATAATAATAAATTAACACCGGAGATCCAAATTCTGTTCTTGGTGAGGTACCACATTTATCTAACCCTCTTGCGACAAGCTTTGTTTTCTGATCGTCCTTCGACAAGTAGGACATTCGCAACCGAACTGATGATAGAAGATCGCAGCGGGATGTAGATATACTCCAAGTATCACCGGTATTGATGTCGGCCCCGCGGCCCACTATGTTTGTTATACCCGAGAAATTTTATTAGCGGACCTTTCAGAAGCTGTAAACTCAGGCTCCACTCAGTTGTTCGTCGTAAACATTTGGGGAACCCAAAGTTTCTCTTCATGCATCATATACTGCATTTAGCTATTAGACACACCATCTTCGCTCAGAAGGTCTCTAGCTCTCTAACAGTACTTCAAAACAATCAAATACATGTGGCCCCGACTAATGACATACATGTATCTTTAAGTATACTCACCAAGCACGTCGGTACAGTAAAGCAAATCGATTGCTAGAGAAAAAACAAGGCTTTCTAAGGTGGTTATCACCGAAGATTCTGAGCTAGAACCCTATTAGGCATATGAAGAATTACCTCAGTTACAGAAGAACTTAATATTAACTGTATATATAACCACACTTTGCGTAGTACATAAAAGCAGGGGGTATTGTAAAATGTAATCACTGAGGGTATTATTCATACAGAGCCTTCATGACACGGGTCATACAACTATGGACCCCGCCATGAATCGCGGGGCCATCAAGAGTATCCATGAGGAGATCTAGAGGAGAGAGCGGAGTTTCGGGGACATGCATCAATCCGAAGACTAAGATAGAGAGATCGCACGCAATTATAGGGTCCAATTCTCATGCATGTACGCTCTCACCGACCTGAGCATATTAAAAGCTTGTTTTTATTGGCATTGATGGACCCCACTGTCTCCTGTGTACGTCATATGTGATATGTATACATGTAGTAGACGTTTGATATCGCTCGTAAAAAAGTTGGCGTTTTTGGAACGGACTGGGAATGCATATAGCCATCAAAGAGCTGCATGAAGTACCGCATTTTGGGGGTATGCAAACCCAGTCCGCCCCAAAAACCACCTGATGTTTACCAATAAGAATCCAGTAAGCATCTCGAAGATATCAAATAGTTGATGCGTATATGGGTCTATTTGTCAAAGCTCTCCGAGGAGTGGCTCGAGTCAGAAATCTGACTGGCATGTACCTACAATGATCGATTTTATTGTATGTGGTATTAATGGGAGATACAAATTCTGCAAGCAAAATTTGCTTTAAAGGAAGTACAACGAATGAAACAATTGGGCTCAACCTTTCCAGATCCGCTTGCGTCCGGCTTCCCGGATGGATCTCGCTGTAGTGTAACCTTTTTTTTTTTTTTTTTTTTAATTGTCAAAGATCCAGCCTGCAGCTCTTGGAATTAATACCAAGATATACCAAGACGGGAATTTGCTGGTACTTTAATTAAACAACCCCAACCTTTGATATCGCAACACCACTCGGGTTAATTATAACCTATCCCCTCTACAATAGTCAAAGGTTTCGAAAACGACTGGAGTAGACGTCAGTAGAAGCGAGACTACCAAGTGACGTCGTGCCAAGTGATATATCGCATTATTAACTGCGTACTTTATAAATTTAGTCTAGTGTGAAGAGAGATTATATTATATAGAAACAAACCACATATATAACATACGCATCGATGTAAGGCCTAGGTCTCTATCTGCAGTTCGTACATAACTTCATATGAGTGGGATATGTTTACCACAAAGTCTCACCGAGCTAGAACTATGGAGAGGAGATACATAGAATTAAACTGATTAATGGTACATTCTGCGGGTAATATAATGTGCACTGTTGATAAAGCTTTCTGAGCTGGTGGTTCATTAATCTGACTATACACATACATACATACATGTATATACATGGGTACTGTACATGTAATAGAACCGAAAATTTGATAGAAAGAACCTCCAAATATACGTACACTTGCACCAAGAGGCGCTCCGCTCAGTGGATTATGGTTAAAGTGTAGAGATCTACTCTCAGTATATCCCAATTTCGTGAGAAAACTAAAGATGAGGATTTAAAGCCCTGAGTGAAGATCATCCATATGCAGGGCCTTGAATTTCGTGAGCTAGCTCTCTTTGCAATTTTTGCATCCATTTTGTTTTCTCACATGGAGATACGGTATCCGGTACACGGTTCACCGCTGCCTATGTGTGCTGACTAGGTATGAACAGTGAATATAGTAGCTGCGTGGTGGTTCACATGGTGGCTTCACAGGGCGGATTACTCCGCCGTTTCACTTTCAACGTAGTACCCCCAGAATGATCACTATTCGGATGATTGTGCCGAGAGGTACGTAGATCGCCATCGCTCCGCAATCGGACGCATGGCGTGTACTCAAAAGGCTTACCGCTGCATGTGTCAATAGCTGACATGCGGAAAAATATCCGGCAAAATCCTTCTTCTACGAGCCAATACGTAGGGTCTTTTGTCCATGGGATACGTATCCCCTTGCTCTCGACATGCAAACACCCCCAGTTTCTTTGTGTCACAGGACAGACGGGAGATGCTCCGAAGGGGTTGGCCTCAAAGCTTGTCTGCTATCAACATGTCGTTATACCCGGGTATCTAGGAGACTTGACGTTGCGGATTTTCCAGTGTGATGGGGTGCTTTTGCGAGCTCTTTCGAGGGGATTCTCTAGGCAGGGGCAATACCACCGCCAAGTATCAGAATGCTGGACGACCAAACAAAGCCAAAAACAAAGTAAAGGGAGCGAAACGTCCTGATCTTACTGGTAGACAGGCATCCACAAGGCGAATCACAAAGCAGCGACTTAGGGCCTTGGCATCATAGGCTATCACTCGCGTACCGGTATCTTGGTATTCCGATGACTGCTCCTTGTTCAAATACATGATATATTCGTCTGTGCATGTCATGTTTGCATGGGTACCAGGCCTGTGCTGTCACAATTCTCGTCGTCACCGCTCTCGAATTGTTCAATCTTTTACCACGTAGGTGTCCTGTTTGACCAGCACATAATGGTCGGGAAATTGTCCAGATTGGATGGAAAGCTTTATTTTCATCTAGATACTCATGCATTCTTTATATGCAAATGTGGTGCGCTGATATTTGATTGGAATTTTTAAAGGCTTAACTTTTTTTTTTTTTTTTTTTGTGGCTGTTAGCACCTTTAGAGCGAGAATCTCAGAGAGAATTATGCAGAGACAGAGCCTGGAAATTTATGAGAAGAATAGCCTTGGGGCCTGAGGAAATTAAGCCGAAGGGAAGCAAAAGGCATCATATTTTGTAAGATGGTGTCAAACCGGTGCAGAAGGACGAATGTGCTTGCAGAGAATAATGTATAATCACTTACTAGCAAACTATTCGCTGAGATTAGCAGTGGTTTGAAGATCCCAAGCTCCCAGTAAATCGATAATACTGACATATATGTTAAGTTGCAACAATTAGAGTGCAGGGCCTGGCGTCCCATCGCCGCGGGATGTTATTTTGAACGATTTGCAACTATATAACGATAATGGACTCTTCTTGCATGCCTAGCCTCATCAGTTGAGTCAAGAGAGTGGAAATAAAACAGAGTTTAGCCTGTATCTAACACAGAAATCGGGAGCTGTTTGTATCACTATTGTCTTCACCGCAACTGATTATATTTAATCCGAACATAGACCTCCGGCCGTCCAAGATTCGATCGACACCACACTCAAGACATACGCGTTCATCCCATATAAGGGAAGACGAGTGCAAAATGTTCTAGTAATGGTTATTTTGAATGAAGATCCCCGAATTAATATATCCCCTACACTTTGACAGTTAATATCTAAGAATACTGATTACTAGATCCAAGACTTTATCTCTCAATGAGTTTGTCTGCCTGAGCCGAACCTGTCACACAAGCGTGCGAACCACAAACCATGAAAAGTTGATCATGTCCATGATGAGGTCCCGAATTGTAGATTGTATCTTTGGTTTAGGGCAAATTCATACTATCTCGCCTCGTCTTGGCAGAGTCTATGAACCTAGAGTAACTCCTGCGCCTAGATATATGTAATTTTTGGTTGGCGGTGAGCAATATCCAAACTGGGACCTAGATTCCGGCTAGGATATTAGAATTTATAATCTCCCAGTGGGAGATTGGGCGTCTAAGAGATTATTACGTATAAGAATTTTGTAACTGATATCTGTTCAAAACTGCCGGACAGCTTCGTGTCGTTTGTGCCATGGAGGGCGTACAGTACAGTACATAGCTAAACAGTTATAAGTGATTGGGGTCAACACCTTCCGAGGTGATCAACCTTTATTTTCCTCTTGTGTCTCTGCCGATGTCGGGAAAGTTTAGAAGGACTCCTGCATCAAGCCAGCTCTACTCAAATACCATTAGACTTTCTATTTTGTAATGTGAATACAACCGATTTGAGATTTTGGCCTATTAAGCTGATTGTGAGTAGAAACCTTGTGTGGCAAGTGATTCCTGGACGTGGTGCTGGGACTTTGTATCCAAGTTTGGTGGATCGGGGGCTTGAAAGGCCCTAGCTTCCTCTAACTTACCAGTGCTATCGGATCGAGAGCGTACCAGTAGAGATGTACGTACATATAGCTATCTGCCTCTAGACCAATCAAAAATGGTAGTGAATTTTGCGTCAGGAATAGTTTTGCCGATGATCTTTGCTATTTAATTTTCAAGACTGTGGGGTTGTTAACGCATAAAAGCTCTCAGGGTCTATGGCCTTGACAATCGTTTGGGTACCCTCCTGAACTTTGACCCGTGTATCAAACATCCTACTTTGCCGTTTCCCCACAGATGCTGGGGGGACGGGTATTCCACGTGGTGACCCTTGATCAATTGACGCAATGTGCATTTGTTCCTGTAAATGGCTTCGATAGTCATAAATCTATTCGAATGAACAATCACGCCCTTGGATAGCCCCCTCCCCAGATCCGGTACGATCTCGGATTGCCTTTTCTAAACCATCCAATTAACTTGGTAGTACAAAAAAAAAACGTGGTAATTGCACCTAATACCTAGAAGACCTAACTTGATTTAACGAAGAAAACGGAAGGCCTAGGGGTCATATTCAATGTTCATAATATCCTCCTATTCTTCTAATTCTGACTGCTAAAGGATAAACACGGTAGGTTGTAATTCCGGTAAGCTAGAATTTCTTGATGATAGCTAGGCAGACTTTGTAATGAGGCCTTTCAAAGGGCCATGCCTATTCGATACCATGCCGACAATGCTGATATGCGCCAATACCTACAGATGATTGCTGATCCATTATAGAAAAATGCCGCCCTTATACGGGAGGTACGACAGATTATCCAAATAATCTAGGCACAATATAGAGGTGAAGAAATCAAAATCGAGATCTTTGTGCATGATTTGAATCAATCAAAACATCCAGGTCCAGATCATCCGCTGGAGATCAGCATCTGCTGCCGCAAGCTTCAATTAGAAGATAACTCCCGAGCCAAAATTCTCACGGCAGTTCTAGGTGTCGTAAATCTTATATGAAGTTCAACCAAGGTTCGATATATATCTCCGTACTTTCCATACTTTGTTCAAACCTCAACTACCTGTGCTCAAATCAATACACCATAAACAGTGAAGAACTTATCTCTTGATCTCACCTTATATTAAATTAAATCCCTATCTTCAATGTCCGAACAACCTGAGATTCAGTTTCAGCCTCGAAGGCGAGCAAGCTCCAACCGCCAACGACCGAAAGTTCGTGATGAAGATAGAAAGAGAATTGCTGTAGCGTTTGTCACACCCCCCCCCCCCTCTTCCGAGATTTGATGAGAAAACCGAAATGATTGACAGGAGATTGTATCTGTGTATGGTGTATGTAGATGCGACCACTGTAAGACACGAAAGATCCGATGTAAGTCTATTATTCGTCACCAATTTCATTTTACCCATGAGCCGATCCTTACATTCATCAGTTACTTGAGAACTAACAATATATGATATAGGCACCGGGGAGCAACCATGTCGACAATGTTATCTTGCGAACATCACATGCAATTATCCACCAGCCTCTGCAAAAATTGTGGTACCGGAGCTTTTTGTAGACAAACTTCAAGCCCGAATATATGCGCTGGAGAAGGCTCTTTGTGAGGCAGTACCAGACCAAGCAATACGCGAAGATATTGCAGGTCGTTTTGGCATCAGCTTTCCGAGTCAAAACGGCAGTATTACTTCAAGCAGTGGAGAACCATCTCCAACTTCTCCTGGGGCGGCGGTTTGGCCAGAGAACGGATCTTTTGGCCCCAGAAACCGAGCTATTGCAGGCGACGATCTTGAGGCGGGGGACGAATCAAACAGATTTTCGAGTTGTTCAGAGGGATATTCAAGTAAGTTTGATATTACGGATGGAACACCAACGATTGAAGCTGATGGCATTAACAGGTTTCATTGGAGATTCGGCTGGAGCAACGTTTATAGACAAGATTCGAGATTTTATTAGATCGTCATATCCACATATACCTCGGAACATGTCGTACATACCTAGTCATAGCGTCCCAGTCGACCCTGCATTGTCGTTCACTTCAGCAGCATCTTCCTACTACACCCATGATAGCCTACCATTATCCTTGCCCGTTACGGATCCATATACACTACCTCAAAAGACAACTGTTTTGAGGCATCTAGATAGCTTCCTCAATCTATGTGCTTGTGGCACATCTACCCAGCCTGTAGATGGCGGCGGTATATTTCATTGGTTTAACCCATCAAAAATTTACCTGGAAATCGAGGCGCTGTACGAAGTCACAAACTATGGCCCTCCGCTCAACGGTACGGTCTCACCTGTGGACTATACCTCTCTTTGCGTGATAAACATGATACTCGCCCTCAGTTGCCAAGTAATGGCAACAACCGGTACAAGTTCTACTGTTGAGGACGAATTAGCTGGTATTACAGCACATTGGCGTCATTTCGTAGCTGGATCAGAACCAATATCCCCTCATACTCATATAGATCAGGCATACCATCATACGCGCGAGAATTCAGCTCCCCATTATGCACATAATAGTGCAAATACACTCCCCGGAATGACATTTTTTGCTCGGGCAAAACTTCTCCTTGTTAATCCAGTAGAGGAGGCTTCTTTGCCTTCTCTCCGCATAATCACCCTAATGTCCTATTACCTTCTATCTGCAAATAGAAGAGATGCAGCATACATGTATATTGGCCTTGCCGTCAGAATGGCCGTATCCCATGGTCTGCACCGGACATGGAGGAAAGGCGAATGGGTTTCTGGAGGGATAGGGCGTTATAATGGTCCTGGACCGCAATTTCCATCAGCATCTAGTCCGGAAGATCAGCTTCGGAAGTTAGTGCAGTATGAAGAGAAGAAACGAGAATTCTGGAACATTTACATCTTAGACAGGTACGACCCCTTACCGATCATCATGGAGCACTTTTCTAAATCTGTGCATAATATTACAGGATATTTAGCTGCTATATGGGTAGGCCGGTTATGCTTTCCGATGAGGATATCGATGTTGATCTGCCTTCGGAAATTGTGAGTACCATGTCAAAAGGGTTATAAACGTTATGAGTTCACGTGTAACTTATTGTGATCAAGGGAGATGCGTTACCCTCAGGCGCCGGTCTGTCCGCACATGTTCGTCTTAGCAAAATAATGGGCGACGTCGTCAACAGTAAGTTATGGATACTCTCTAGTACCTGCGCAAAACTCTAACCACTTCAGAGGTCTACCGCGTCCGTAAAACAACAAGCGGTTTTGGGAGGGAGATTGGTGATGTTGTCGGAGTAATTGAAAACATCCACAATGACCTTCGGTCCTGGGAAGAAAGTCTTCCACCCGAATTGAAACTCATCAACGGGGTTGCTCGTGGACGCTCCGTCCTTCTTTTGCACTTCCTATACAATCAGGTAATTATATCCATCTAGGAGGTTGACTTTAGTGATACCTTGGCTAATGTTAGTGAAGTTGCATATCTTGACAACTAGACCTTCCCTCTTATTAGCAGCCAAACAACGAACAGCAGCTTTTTGTGTGTCTTCAGGAAACATTCCTCAGATGCCACCACATATTGAACAGCACGTCATCATCTGTTCAAACGCCGCTCGTCGGAATATAGCCTTAGGAAGGCAACTTCAGTCTTCTGGGTGGATATCTCATCATTCTTTTACGGACTATCATTACCTCTTCAACGCAGCCATAGTACTTCTGCTGAGTCGTCTCTTTGGTCAAGAGATGCAAGAATGCACATGTGCTACTGGTGCTTGTAGCACGCCAAGTAATGATGAAGAAGACATTCATTTTGTTATCACCCTCCTTTCTGGATTTGGCGAAAGAGGTAACGAGGCGGCAGCTGCAAGTGCAAAGACTGCCTCGGAGCTTAGTGTCATTGTGGAAAGAATGATTTGTGCGAGAGACAGCACTCCTCCAGCTCCTGTCTCACCACAAACTCCTTACCCCACCAATCATGAGGTATCAACTATTGCTATCAACGGACAATTTGAGGTTCCCAGCTATTTCTCAAACCATTACAGCGTCGCAGGAAATCCTCCAGACCCGGCAATCGGTTACCCAACAAAGCAACTATACCATCAGAATTTCGAAGTTGAGGATGTGTATGCATGGCTTCAGAGTAGCCATTTCGACAGGTAATTTTTTATTTTGTGGAGTTCTTCATAGGCGTTTCCATCCATTGTTTTCTTGATTTAGTTGTTCAGTCTGTTGCATTTCTGCCACCAGAAGAAAATATATTTTTTCCACAATTCCCCTGTATCTGAATTTCTTGCTGTCTTTTTGTGATCTCTCTATTCTGTAGGAAGAATAAAGCTGTACTCTCGAATGGCGCTAAGATATTTTCAATATCTCATTCTATGTCATTCTGCATTTTCTTCCAATGTGTGTAGTCGGTGGACCCTAAGAGAAATTGTTTGCTGCGGTACCATAAGAATGATATTGCTTTCTTCCATGAGTTGTCGAAATTGTTTTATAATGGAGATATATCGCTGCCTGGATTATCGACTTGCATTTTGAAATCGGCTGAATAGAATATGGGCCTGTCCGACTTTGATTTTGTATCTGGGAATGATTGGGTTCCATGATGACAAAACTTTAAAGGATGTCTCTCATATAAGTATTTTCAATCGAGTCCTCGCAATTTGAAGTCTAATTCTCTCTTCAGGGGGTTCTGGGGGTAGATATATGGGGGTATCTGAGCGCAGGTCTCTTAAGTAGAATATTAGGGTTAGAGCTAGTGATACCGGACCGATTTCACCCGACAGGGCACAGTGTTTCGATTGACCCATGCAAATAGGTGAAATTTTTTGGTGGCAGTTGAGCTTTGGTCGTCCTATTTCCTCTGTCTAGATGAAAGCGGGAAGCACGTACGTACGTTTTTCAAGCAATTAAATTTTCGACCTAGACCCTGCCATTTGGCTCCAGATCTATTTACCGTTTCTCCGAAATATAATCGGCAATAACTTATTTTGTACAACGTTGTTGACTTCTGTAGCGAACAACATCGATTTTCTTCCTGCAGGTCCACTTCGAATTCCATTCGATAACACATAATCGCATGGAACTTCCTGTACTGTGAAGTGTATCAAATACTCAGCTTCAGTTCTCTGTTACTGGTCTGTATCAAATATAGCCTCCTGTACGGAATGAATAAGTCCCTAAGGTGTGATTTCCGACGCACGAACTATGGCACAATTGTATGGCGTGCGAAACTCCCTCGCCCTAAAACCAATATGTAGTTCTCTAGAGAAACATTTTATCTTGCCTGCAGAGATAGTATTTCAACTCCGGAGGTCTTTCCGACTTCCCTTCCTCCGATTCACCTCCTTGCAGTAAATCATTCTATAACCGAGTAAATATTGAGTCTGCCTGATATTTTGTTTGCTTGGCAACCGACCGTGTGCTGCATGTCATTGGTCCTTCCTGCAATGGCGCTAGGGTGTGCGACCCGTTATCAAATGCTGCAAGTTTCTCCAATCAAAGGGTTCGGCTTTTGCCTAGAATAATATTAGGATAGTGCTTTTTATACGATGGGTAGATACGGTACTGTATAGGACAACACCCATTGCTCGCGTCATGATACATGATCACGTTTTATCACTCGCTAGAGTGGTAAGAGACGTCGGCTTCTAAGGACAGGAAGCTGAAAGAAACATAGAAATTCTTCCATAAAGGAACTCGTCTCATCAAAAATGCCCATGTTACCAGATTAACGATATAAAAATCAATATCAATCCTACACATCTGTGGTGTGAGTATGGGGTGATCGCAAGCCAAGCTTGAAGAACCTAACGGGTGACATAGTTAGTGATCAGTTAGTGCAAAACCCCTACAAACAGTTCTTCATTTTTTTTTTATCTGCATGAGCCCGACGCGTGCAGGTAGGATTCTTCTCACCTAGCGAACCTAGAAGAGTGCCATTGCGTTCAACAGCCATGCCCTAATAGTGTGGTTACTATCACGTTCAGATGTTTGAGCTCATGGATTGAACATGTAGACACATGCCTACATGTACATATACTCAAAAGTAAATACCATCCTTCAAATACCTGCACCTCGAATGTGCTTGTGCGTCTTCGCCAAGAATTTCCACCTGACCGCGAGAGCGAAAGTTCAGTTGGTCAAATCCCTGAATTCATAAGCTAGGTGCGTATTCTTGGCGAAGACGAGCGAGTAGGATCATGAGGTAAAAGAGGATTAGAAATTAACATCGGCTGATGAGAGCAAGCGGTGGAATGTGAGTTTTCATGACTGAGAGCGGGGGTTAGATTGGTGTTGAAATAAAAACAACGTGTGCACCTTTAGCCATGCATACTAGCGCTCTACGTCATCTCAATAAACTGATTCTAGCCAAAACCCTATTAAGGTACTACAATTTATTTGAAAAATGCAGTTTCTAAACCTATGTGTAGTTTTGAAGATCTAGAATTCTTTGGCTTTTGCGAGTACATTTATCTACATATCTAGTGGAATGTGATCATGTTCTGTTTACATACCGCGCTCTCCTAGCCGTACATGTACACCCAACAGAAAGAATTTGGCAAAATATAATGCACAAGAATGAACTAGTGGTATCCACCAGAGCTCCTGAAAGTCGCTGCCCGTCAAATCAATTTACATACGAAAGGATAACCCCTTTATCCAACCTTTGGCCCTTTGGCTTTAACCACAAAAGCCAAAATACAAAAAGTTGTGCCAACTAGTTCCTGCATGAGCACCCTTAAAAGTGAGTATTGTACCCTCGAAGTTAGATGAAGAGTGAGACCCTGGATCTGTAAATCAATTACCTATATAACTAGCACATAACGTTACAAGGCAAGTAAATTGTAGACGGTTTAGCAATATATCATCCTGTAGCTAGGGATGTGAAGGAAGTTATAACCGGTAGCCGAAGATTTTACCTGGCTTCCGAGTCTTTCCGCTTTTGGTTGTAATGAAAATATCCATGCATAGAAAAAGTTTTCTTTTTCTATGATAGATAATTTTGGGTGTATAATTTAGACATCACTTATGCACGAAATTTCGCTAGAGAGGATAAATAAAGCCAAATTGGTTCTATTCCCAGATAATCTATTTATATTTACGGTGGTCTTTACTTCTTAAGAGTAGTGAATCTCAGGTAACTACATGTACACGGATGTTTTAGTAAATTAAAAAAAATACACATAAAACGAAAAATGAAGATTTAGGGAACACTTACGGCTTTAATACCCTGACGTTGTCCTCTCCAAACTTCGCCTTAGCATCTTCAGTAGAGACACTTGGCGGTACAATCACATCTTGTCCAACACTATTCACCAGTCAGTCGATCATTTCCGAAGACGGAACCAGAGTGGATCTCTAAAGCTCACATCCAATCAATAGGGGTGGTAACGCCGTTCTTATCCGCAGTCTGCAAGGAATCAACAACCCTCAAAACCTCTGCCGAGTTTCTTCCAGTTGAAGCTGGGTACATCATCATCAATCTAATCTTCTTCTTTGGGTCAATGATGAAGACGCTTCTGATGGTGAATGCAATCCCCTTCTCGTCGATGTTCTTCAAATCTTGCGAGTCAACCATGTCATACAACCATGCAACCTCCCTGCTCTCATCAGCAATGATGGGGAAGCTCTGCTTTCCGGTGAATTCACTGCCAGTGACTTCATCAATGTCCTTAATCCACTGGTGGTGGCTCTCGAGTCCGTTGGCTGAGAGACCAATGAGCTTTACACCGCGCTTTGTGAACTCGGGCTGGAGCTTGGCAAATGCTCCAAGCTCGGTGGTGCAAACAGGAGTGAAATCGGCGGGGTGAGAAAAGAGAATTGCCCAGCTGTCTCCAATGAACCTATATATGCCACATTTAGAAACCACTGTTCCCTAGGGGTGGCAGCAATGGACAGGCTAGGGACTTACTCGTGGAAGTTAATCTTGCCATGAGTAGTCTCGGCGGTGAAGTTAGGAGCCTCGGTTCCGAGACGGAGACGGGGCTGTTCACGGATTTTGTTGCCTGTAGCATACTGAATTGATCGAATGGGGCCCACGGAGCGTTGCAATTGGGGGCGGAATTGAAGAGGTGCTCGCAAGATTGGGGTGGTAAGAAGCCCGGAGGACGGGCGGAGGAGAGAGCGGAGGGGTGCTGCGAATGAGGGGCGCATTTTGATGGTGATTGGGGTTATTTATTCGATCGTGAAGAATTTCAATTGCAGTTGCAAACAAATACTCTAGGTACGTAGAGAGATGTTGATGGCGGGGGCCGAGAAAAAAACCTAGGCAGATTTTGTCATGCCGTTGATCACTCATCGGTTATCGCCTTATCGCCCCATACCAAATTAAGATTACAATGTCCTTCCGACTCTCTCTCGGCACGGTAGCTATGTAGACACGTTAATCATTTCCTTGGGGACAGAATTCAGAATATCTGAGTAATCGAGGGGATTCTAAAAGCAGGTAAATGTTGTCTCGAGTTAGAGTTGATGGAGCTCGCTCTGGGTTAGGGTTAAAGTTAAATAGCCACTCCAACACTCAATCAATTAAATCATTAAGCACCATCATAACTACAACCAAATTATGGACACAAATTGGCATTTTATATCTCTGGACAGCTGTTTACAAACAAACATGAAGCCGCATGCAGTCGACGAAGTGATGGAGTGTAGCAAGGGAGAAACCGAACCCATACTACATGTAGCTACGTATACATGCATAAGTTATAACTCAAGTGATTTTGTGGTTTACACTCTCCCGGTGAATGTCTCGAGTATGATTCGGGCCCGAGGCTGGAAAGTGTCCAATTTACTCTATCGCCGCAAGCCAGACAAAAGTTGCCAAGCTACTACTGTATAGCTTATGCCTCTAAAAGCATTTGTGTTCGAGGGCTTTGAATGTGGTAATAAACTTCCACTGTAAGGCCATCTGTAATCTATAGGAAGAATTTATCCTATTACTAGGGCGCCCCATGATTCGAATATATCAATCAATCAATCAATCACCACCATTCAACTCGGCTAACCATTCACAACGAGTGATAGGTCGTGACCCCAAAGCCACAACCCAAACCGACCAATGTCTTCTAAACACAAATTACTTTTCGTATGGTATAACTAGCTAGCTAAACAACTACTCACCGCTGTATCCTCCAAGTAAAATGCCACAAATTAACGCCCATGCCCAATGATAAACGCCATAAGAAACAATATAAGCAACCGGCCCCCTAAACACAACAGCAAAAGGAAACGTCCTAACAAAGTATCCCCCACCCCACCGCAAATCCCACCGCCCCCAAAAGAGCCACCCTCTTCACCAGCACAGTAGCCGCGCCGGAGCTCGCCCCAGATCCTTCAAGACCCAGATACCACAACCCGATATCCGTCAGCTCACCATCAGCAGTCAGCATTGCGCCATTGGGACCAACATTGCTGACATCGGCCCTGAATGCGCCGAACCAGCTGTAGCGCTCGACATAGTCGAGGTTATCGAGGTAGTTTATTGTTGTGTTGAAGAAGTCCTCGGTTGTTTGCCTTTGGTTTTGAGTGTTAGTCTAGGTATGTTCCCGCCGAAGGGAGGGAATGTGGGGGGACAAACAGGTCGACGTGGGCATAGCCCAACTCTGTGATCCACAGCTTTTGATCTGGGAAAGTAACATGGTAGTGCCCAAGATGGGAGGCAAGCCCTTCAAAGTTGCCATACCAATGGATCGGTATAAAATCAAACGAGCACCCATCACAGGCGTCAAAAAAGCTAACACCAATCACAGCACCGTCAGTCCAGTCCTACTAAATAAATCCAAACAAACAATTCATCAACTAGAAAGAATACGAACCTTTTTAACCACGGCATCCCCCACTCCGCACTGCTGACCGCCGGCGCGCCCAGCTTCACCTGCCCTTTCAGCGGCTGTATATCGCGCTTCCACAAGAACGCTGCTCTTTCTGGTGAGATTGCAGTTCCACCAACGTCTAGCGACATGTCTGGCTCGTTGAAGCCAAGTACGTACTTGACGTTTGGCAGCTGCGAGGTCACGTCGGCGACGAATGTATTATCGTGGTCGCCCCAGAGCATAGGCACAAATTCGAGGCCTGTGACGGCGGCATCTGGGAGCGATTTGTAGCTGTAGTACCAAGTGAGGGAACTATCAGCGGAAAGTAGAGCTTCGTCATCGCTGGGGTGCTCGGGGGTCAGGTATGTTAGTCCTCGTTTGGGGGAGGTGGTTTGGGCGTGCGAGATGCTAGGAAGGAGCACAAGGAGTGTTAATAGCAGTGATGAAGGAAGCATTGTGTATATATGCACTGTGTTTGTATATGTGAGGAGGGGATTAAAGTTCTATGAAGTATCTACATGGTTAATATTCGGGGGAGGCAAAGGTTATTTAACGACGTCGACAACCGGCCGCGAATCTCTCTTTCCAGGTGCATTTCTGTTTGCCCTGTCGCCTCCCGTTCGCCTCCCGAGATTATCATGCAATTAGTCTTGGTATTCCAGCTTCCAAGATCTTGGAAAGTTGTGAATGAGGGCTCCTGGTTGGCTACTGGCTCGCGTGTATCTTGAAAGATCTGGAGATATGCATGTTTGCTCCCTTTCTCGGGTATTTAGAGTAACTACATCATGTACTAGCCTGCTCTACTATTAATTGATGAGGCTAAATTTGGGGGGCCGCTCGGACGAGGATTATTTATCTACAACCCGCATTCGGATGCTATTGGTTGGTTGCGCTGGGCTGAAACCCGTCTTCACAATATCCAGGTACCGCGCGCGAGGGATAAGATACAAATAGTTCAAATAGTCCAAACAGAAGAATCTAGGGTCGACGTTGGGCGCAGTATCAGGGACCGGAAAATTAACACGCTGTAGTATAGCGCTGATCTCTGTCATATGCCTCTCTGCCTGTCTGCCTGGCTGCCTTGTTTGCATGTAACTGACCCACGTATACACACTTTCTTTTGGTTGGTACTCGCCGGTCCCTGCAGAAACTGCCAGAAACTTGGACAGATGCTGTATTCTACCCCACTTTTAATCTGGCCTGGGTACCGTGTGGTATGCTAGTACTGCTAGCTAGCAGGGAACTTTATAAGGCCTGCGTCAGGGCCCTCTATCGTGTGCACGTTATCACGATACAAAGATACCATCAACCATCCGTATCTAAAGCCCTCGATATCAAAAATCAAGATCTCGCAATGTCTGCACCTACCACCGATAACGATAACACTGCCTCTTTCAAGCCATTCAAGCTGCTCTCGTTCGATGTCTACGGTACTCTCATTGATTGGGAGAGCGGACTCTACGCTGCCGCTCAACCACTCCTCACTCATTACTCCCCCACCACAAATACCCTCTCCCGTGAGGAATTCATCAACCTCTACAACACTCTCGAGGGTGCTCAGCAGAATGAAACCCCCGAGATGAAGTATTCGGAAGTCCTCTCCACCGTGTATCAGCAGATTGCATCTACCCTCTCTCAGCCCCCACCACCACAGGAGGAGGCGGATGAGTTTGCAGCATCCATCAAAAACTGGAAGGCATTCCCTGATACGGTGGATGCGTTGAAGAGACTCAAGAAGCACTTCAAGCTGGTGGTCTTGAGTAATGTCGACCGTGACTCTTTTGCAACTTCGCTGCCTGAGTTAGGTAGTGAAGGTATCTTCGATGCTATCTTGACAGCTCAGGATATTGGTAGCTATAAGCCGGACTTGAACAACTTTGAGTATTTGCTCAAGGAGGTCAAGGAGAGATTTGGTGTAGAGAAAGATGAGATTCTGCATACAGCTCAGAGCCTGCATCACGATCATATTCCAGCGGAGATCATGAAGATGAGAAGTGCCTGGATTAGTAGGAAGGATGCAACGATTGGATCGGAGGATGATGAGTTCGTGAAAGTGGGGGCATGGGAGTGGAGGTTTAATACATTGGGGGAAATGGCAGATGCAGTAGAGAAGGAGCTTGGGGGCGTTTGATTTGATATAGAATGTTTTAGCCTGTCGACCATACAGAGTTACAATTAATAAACTCCAATTCGCTAGATGCAGTTTGTTCGTAAACCTGCTCAATCATTCCAGGATCCCGCTTTGATCGGCCATCTCACAAGATGGCCAGCTCTGCACCAAAGCTGTACTTTATCTGTACATGGCACCAAGTCGTCAAAGTAGCCTTCAATCAAGCGCAAATATCAATCATTAGGGAAGAACAAAGAACGAACACGACCAAGTCACAAATCAATTCATTATTTCAATTGATATCTACCATTTTTTCTTCTTCCCAAACGCACATTCTCACAAGCTGGCAAGAACCTTGTCGGCAGCGGTGACAGTGATTTCCGGGGCTTCTTTCTCAACAAAAAGGCTCTTAATCTTTCCGTCCTCAACGACGGCAGCGAAGCGCTTAGAGCGGACGCCTCCAAGAAGGCCAGTGGCGTCAAAGTCAAGTCCGAGAGACTTGATGAACTCACCTATATTTGCACATCAGTCAAATGTTTCTAAGGGTCGATATGATTCATTAGGCTTACCAGTGCAGTCAGAAACAAAGTGGACCTTGGAGTCCTTTCCGAGCTTCTCCTTCCAGGCGTTGACAACGAACTGTGGATTGAGTTTATTAGTTATATTGACCCAGATAAAGGCTTACAGATAGAATGTTTATCAGGGTACTCACAATATCGTTCACGGCAACAATGTAGATGTCGCTAACACCCTTGGCAGCGAATCCATCATAGTTGGCGATGTATCCAGGGACCTGAGAAGAGCAAGGAGCTACATATAGCGGAATTGTGTCAGACGACTGTTGAAAACAGATATTAGAGATGGGGGGAGACAAACGAGTGAAAGCTCCGGGAACACCAACAATGATGTACTTTCCGGAGGTGGGGAAAACAACAGAGTTGCCATCAGATTTCTCCCAGAGAGACTTAGGAGGGGCGGGGACAGTGCTCCCAACGGCAACCATGATGATTGATGTGAATTGGTAGATTTAGTTGAAGGATGGGATTGCAGTTGTTAATGTGGATGGTTGTAAGAGAAGTGACGGAATGAAAGGTGGAAGGATGAGGTAGAAATAAAGCCAGCTCCCTAAGCAATTGAAAGCATGGCGGGGAAACCCATCCCATCCCACCACCCACCCCGCAACTAACTAATGATGTCATGTAAGCAGGCAGGGGTGAGGTGGGGGGAAGCAAAGCAAAGCACCCTTACGGGTTCAAAAGTATTTGGAATTGGGATTTTGAGCCACTTCCCATTCAGGCGGGGCCCGCGGAAATTGGGGCGGTCGCAATCTTTGGCAATTGCAAACAAGACTTGCAATTTCCATTCCCATGTACTACATATAGGCTGCTGTACTCTGAGTGCTTCTGCACATTCCTCTAGGTTAATGATCATGATGAGATAGCTGCGCGCGGAGAAGAGTGCATTTATTATCATTGCGGATCGGAGAAAAAAACAAATTTGACAGGTTGAAACCTGGGTTGCTGATCTTCAAATGACAAATATTAATGCCGACTTTGACCATCAAGGTGCGTTACGTACTATTTATAGGTTACGGTATCAACTATTATAATTTCTGTTGTTTGCGTGTCACATCTAGGGAGTGCTCTTACGGTAGAGTAGTCTGTGGACTTCGGGGTTCTAGTACATAGCTCGACCTAATCATTGACTTGATCTGTACCCCGGACAAAAACATCACTAGATCTGTAAAGTCATTCTTTCTGGCCTCTGTCGATGCCCGTGTTTGTGTATTATATGCCTTAAGGACTAAGGATCTTAGACCTTGAGATTAAGCCACATCGCGCAAGGAGACTACTCCAGCCACATGCACAGCTTCATAAAGAGCTCCTACATGGATAGATTAATCATAGTGAGTTTAGAATAAACAATTAACCCGGCATCTTGCTTTGTTATGATTTACGCGGGCTCACCGGGGAGGGATTTGGAATACCTACCTTACCCCAATGCTCTCATCCGGATATCCGCCGGAGCGCCAAGATCGGCATTTCTGCAAGGGCCGCAACAGGCCGTATGCACATCATATCGGCGCCTCTGTTGATAAAGACGTGCTTACTCAGAAAACTAATATATCTGGCAGAAGATATTTGGAATTGCCGGGTCCATATGAGCCGGCGATTTGGTTCCAGACCTCTACGTACATACCTAGGTGACTTCAAAAGACGGCGGGGCCGGTTGGTAGTATATTAAATAACTCTATTACCACTTGGGCACATCACTGCCATAATCGGAGGTACTTTACGCCGTCTCTACATGCAGACTAGGACCAGTACTCCTACTCTAAAAACCCTAACCACCAATAACAACCCCAACCCAACACACAGTCGAGTGATGGCCCATGACCTCACTACATCCTTCCACAACGTCACCCCCAGCACCCCCGAGACAACCCTCCTCTCTCCGACTGGTCGGCCACGGCCACGCCAGAGACCCCCATGCTCTCGAGATGAGGTCGGAGGTTGGGGGGGGGGGTTATGGTTCGGGTTAGTTTCAGAGTCAAACAGGGACCCTGCGTCGACCTTGGGATGAGAGGGGGTGATAAAAGTTTCACTGGTGCCCGCGCGACGTGCGGTAATTGGTGGATGGGAACCGCTGTCGCAGGTCTAAAACGGGATGAACGTGTTTCTCCTTGTGGAGGAAGGGTTTGGGGTGTTTGAGACGGAGGATCGGAGGACCGGAGGAGCAGGAGGCCGAGGAGGAGGGAGGAGGAGAAGGGATGAATGTGTGTTCGTCAGGTGGTGCGCGAGTGGACTTCTACATATATGTACATGTAGGTGCTGCAATGTCATTGGTAGTTGACAGGAATGAAGCAAAATGGAAAGAACGAGAAAGAAAAAAAAAAATCAAAAGGGCTATTACGCTCTGAGACTTAGACGATGCATCATGATATGTTCTCTGCATACATATTACACTCTCGTCTTACCTATGTACCCTTGATATATCACTCTGGCGTGACCAACGGCAGACCAAATACGTGTACCCCCCGCTCCCATTCGCCGCCGTTCCCCTCCAATCGGTAGACACTCAAACGTATCACACGTGCACAGCTGCCAACGTTATTAGAGTAGATATTCCCAAGATAAGCACAACCATCGCTTATCTAGCTTTAATTTTGCCATGCGCACAACTGGGAAATTTTTTTCATTCGTTGGTTTTTGGGGACACAGCATGTGATAGCCAGTCAAATGCTTTGGTTTGGTATTTAATGATTTGTGGGCGGTGTTTCGATTGGAACGAGATTTAATTAATTCTTAACGTTCAACTATGTAGCTACATGTAGCTTATGCATAACTGCCCAATGGGAGTAGACCCATAGCTAAACACCTATAAGAGGTATATAGCTTTATTGATATAGAGGAAAAACAGTGTTGGGTATAACTGTTTTTTCATAAGTGGTGATTGAGGAAGTCGAAGGTAGAACAAATGAAATCACAAAAGAAACCTACAGTATGTAGTAGTGATGGTGATGAATGATAAAAAAAAAAAAAGGAAATAAAAAATGAAAAAAACCCCAAATAATCCCATCAAACATGATGCTGTACAAACCATCCCACAATCAGTAACTCTCCTCAAAGTACTCGATATGCTTCCTATCCTTATCCAGACAGTCCACCACCGCCGTCCTCACGATATCCACCAGCACCGACGGCCCACACGACAGAATCGACATCTTCCCCACCAGCCTCGCCTGCTCCGCCCTCAATATCTCGCCAATATCCGGCCTCTTATACTTCACACCCGGCAGAAACTCCGTCTGCCCCGGCTTCGTCTTCGTGACATAGAGCTGCATACTGATATCCCGTCTCGTCAGGCACCCTCTCGGGAACCGCTTCGCGACCAGGTTCTCCACCAGCTCCTCCTCCTTCGCCGTCCACAGAAACACCAACCGCTGTGTCATCGTCTGCCGCTCCGACCCGCGCGCCCGCTCCATGTAGTCGCACAGATACGGCAGAATCGTCGTGATGCCGACACCGCCGGCGATTAGCACTACCGTCTCGTACAGGTGCAGCGGGTGGTTAACGCCGTATGCACCCTCGATCAGGCACTTGATCTCCAGCTCGCGGCCCCTCGCAAACCCCTGAATCTCGTTCTGTTTCTCGTGCTCGCGGATGCGCTGCGCGAGTGTGGCCGTCATGCCCTTGCGCGGCTTGATGAAGAAGGTCAGCTTCGGGCGCTGCTTGCCCCTCCGCACCGTACTGGCATGGGTGCTGGGCACGCCCTGGCGTATCACCATCCGGTAGTCGTTCTCCTCCTCTTCATCGTCCTCAAACTGCGACGACGTGACCGTCACCTTTGCAGTCGTCTTCTCGCTCTCGCTGCCAAACACTGTCTTCTCCTCCTCCGGGAATTCTTCGTCGGATCTCTCCGACTGCCCTCCGCGGTGGCTGCCGTCTACAGTACCGCCGCCGCTGCCATGACCGCTGCTCACAGCGAGCGTCTCGCTCTGCGACAATTTACCGCCTTCGCTAGTCTTCTCGCTCTCGGAGCCGCGGTCGGTGCCGCCTTCTGAACCCTTACGGGAGCGCCTGGAGCCATCGCGCGAGATCTTGGAGCCGTCACGAGAGCTCTTGGAGCCATCACGCGAGAGCTTAGAGCCGTCACGGGAGATCTTTGATCCATCCCGCGAGCTCTTAGAGCCGCTACGGTGAGGCTTCCTAGAACCGCTCCTACTCCGCTGCGACGCAGTGCGCTTGACGCTCTTCTTCCGCTCCGGGGCGGGCGTCTGCGGCTTCACGTTATCGGCCATGATGATGATTCCTTCGGGCCGCTTGACAAAGTAGATAGCCTTTTCCTGGCGCTTCGCCTTTGGCGCCGTGAGCTCCTTGAGCTCCCCAACCTCCTGGAACGGGCCCAACTCCTTTACGGTCGTCAGGTGTCCCATCTCCTTCTTCAAGTCCGCCGTGCGCACCCTCGGTGGCAGTCTCGGCTCCTTCAACGAGTTCTTCAGCGAGCCCGACAAACTGCGCTTGATCTTGTGGACGTCGGCCGCGGCCGAGTTATAGGCGGGCATCATTGGTCCGCTCGGGCGCCATGCCGCGGCGGTGAATGGGTGCGATTCCCAGAAGCGCCAGGTACCGGTCAGGAAGACAAAGTAGTGGGCGCCCGGGAAGTAATTTACGTCTTCGGCGGAGGGGTAGACGGTGAGCTGGATGACGTCGGTGCCCTTGACGAACTTTGCGCGGGCCATGTGGTGGTTCTGCGGGTTGCGCGAGAAGGCGCCGTAGTTGAGGATGAGGATGCGGAGGAGGCGGGTGAAGCGGTCAAAGGCCCACATGGCGATGCAGGCCCAGAGCCATGGATTGTACATGCGTGTTGCGGAGAGCTTGAGGTGGCTGTGCGGGGGCGGTGGTGTTAATATTGCAGGAAATACGGTATATGAGAGAGCTTGTTCTGTGCATATAAGTGACTTACTGGTAGAGGAATATCAGAAATATTATCACGCCAATGATATGCGTTATGAGGAAGAACTCGTAGGCCTTTTTCCGGAATGGAAATATGGCCAGCACGAGAATCAATCCCATCACTATCATAGCCTGCAATCGACATCAATAACAATTCTTTGAATATAAAAAAAAAAACAGAAAACACTCAAATCCACATACCGAAACACCATTCCACCAATACGCCGGATTCCATCTTCTCGCCTCATCACCAACTATCACCCGCCCAGTCAGCATCATACACAATCACTCTCCTCCCCCACCACACCACACCCAATCAGGAAAAAGAAGGGAAAAAAACCTACTCTGATACATATACACCGCATACGCCACCGAGTGAACCATCCCCATCAGCGCCGACACCCTCGCAACCCACTTATGAAACACATGAAACGTTCCATACGACCACCCCGTCAGCCACACCAAAAAGTCGTTCCTCCCCGCCAGCAGGAAGAAGATTGGCATATTCCACAGCGAGAGCACTCCCGCGCGGTCCGCCAGGATCTTTGAGCCATCGATTCCGTTGTCGGCGTTGCCGTGCTTGACAAACAGGAAGGATATATTGATGAACCAGTATATGCCGACGAGCAGGGCCTCGAGCCGTGTCGGGAACGTGTACCAGCCGATGGGCTGCGAGTGGCGGTTGCCAAAGAGCGCGGGGTACTTTATGTAGCGTGAGAAGAGACTGGAGAGCGCGCTGGGGGGGTAGACGCGGCGGTTGGGGGTGCGCGATTCGGGGTCGGTGCGCGGGAGGTGGTGGCTGCGATAGGCGGTGTAGAGCGTGCGGACTATGCCGGTGAAGACGAGGAGGGAGGGGAAGATGTAGAGGTAGGAACCAAAGATCTGGAGTGGGTTTGAAGAGTCAATTGGTGTAATTTTTAGAGATAGAGAAGGAGGAAATTGGAGATATATACCCTATTTATCCGCTGTTCTTCTGCATCTCGTGGTTGTGCCTGTGGAAGGAGTGTGGGTTAGCATATTTTCATAATTCAATTGAGATGGAGATATCTATAGCTATAGCTATAGATAGCTATGAAACGCGATGCCTATACGCAGGGGGAAATTGCAAAGAATCCGGGGAAATCTTACCATAATTGCTTTGTATACCTAAAAATTATTGTATGTGTGTTTTCTACAGTTGGAATTGAAGCCTGAAGGGAATTGAAAATACAAGAACTACAAAAAGAGTCTTCACACAGAGAGCAGCATTAGTTTTTTATAAGCGAACTCAACCTAGCATAAAAAGGCCACAAGGAAGGAGAAGGTTCCAAGTACATACCCAGCTCTGTATATATAATATAAGAATAAAGAAGAAAAGAGAAAAGAAGAAAGGAAAAAGTAAAAGTACAATACCGCACTCGAAGGCTCTGGGTGTAGAAGTAGCTAGTACTCCAGATGCCAACGAGCTGTACTGGGAGGTTGTGGGAAGCAGCTATCGACCTGCACCTTATATCAACGGGGGGAAGCTTTGGGGTGGTAGGTACAAGTTTCACCGCTTCTCCTCCTCACACACACCCCCAAAAGAAAACCCCCGCAGGTTATTAATATACACCGACTCTAGACGTCATGAAGATAACTCAATGATGATCTTGGTCTAATGACACGGGCCGGCCCGTGAGCAGATTGGAAAAACAATGCGGGCGTGCGTGAGGTGTTGTTGCTGGCGTGGTTTCAGGATATAACAGAGCTGCTCTATACCATTGATTACATGTATAGCTGGGCAGAGTATAGTATACTGATGTACCATATGTACATGTAGTCGGCTTTGATAATGATACCAGAGTGAGTCGTGCGAGGGCATGTACTATTCACAATTAACCCTCACAGTCTTGCAATTGTAATGCAATTGTGTGTGTCTCTGACTGTATTAGGCACCGTAGGACCCCCCTAAAGGAAACATTGCACCACCCATGTTTCAATTGTTCAAGTGGCGAGCAGTTAAAATCTCCCGACCCCAAACGGTAACCCTCGAAGGAGGATTAAAAAAAAACCGTTCAATTAAAAAGTTCATGAGAAACATATGATATGTAGCACGGGCGGTTCCTGGTAGGCAGTGTGGTAGCCAGCTACCCCGCAACGGCCCAACCAGAGGCTGTCAAAACATACGTGTACCTGCGTTGCGTTCCTGTCCTGGGAAACAAGGACGGTGCGCTGCGTGCATGGGGGTTGGGGGTGGTGGGAGCTACCTGCTGCAGAGGGAAAAAAAAATTCTGAACAGGAACTGACGAGTAGTGTTTGACCACATCGCATATACCTATAACATCCGCCGGCCGTATATGCAGGGAGGGGAGGGTTTCTGAGTACGAACGAACGATACGAGGGATGATGTCTGATCATGAACAATTCAATTCTCGTTATCTAGAGAGAGATAGGTACATGTTGAGTAGGTTGTAGCATGCATGTAGCTTAGCTACATAGCTCTTGTCTGCTAAGGGTATGAACTGTCACTAAGGCAGGCAGGCGGACAGGGGTAAAAAGCAAAGAAGAAGAAAAAGGCAGAACGTTGAGCCGCACCCACGCACCACTCAACCGCTGTCTCAGGACGAGGATGATGATGATGATGATGATGATGCTTATTATTATTATCGATATATCCCGGACAGGATGTAGAGTACATGTGGGACCATGTATAGTACTCCTGGGCATGGGTTGACTCTACTCTACCAGGTCCGGCAGGGTCTACATTGTACCTACAATACCTACACTGCGCACTACCCTAGCTACACAGACTGAGAATCATACACTCTACCCTCTATACCCACCCCTCATCATCATCATCTCTCCCCCGCGATTGGGTCTGTCCTCTCCTTGTCATGCTGGCCCCAATT
This sequence comes from Morchella eximia, assembly GCA_024713935.1. NCBI lineage: Eukaryota > Fungi > Ascomycota > Pezizomycetes > Pezizales > Morchellaceae > Morchella > Morchella eximia. The sequence continues at coordinate 1,241,172 of JAMGZG010000002.1, forward strand.
GAGGGCACACGTGGGAAGCGCCGTAAAGGTCGATTCTGGACGAGAGTGTAGTAGGCATGTCGCTCCCTCCAGCACGGGGGGCATACATATTCTCAAACTGAGGCGCCGTTCGCTAAGCCGCACCGATGGGAGAGCCATACGAGTGGGGCCATACATGTATGACATTGTATGTAGCTAGCTAGCGCTGATGGACCCTTTTTTTTTGTTGTTGTTGCAACCCTAACCCAGAGAGCATCGAACGGCGATGGGTTACTGGCACGGCTACCGAGTGGGGTTTCCCACTTACCCCTGAGTTTCTGGTTTATGCACTTTGGGTCTTAGACAGAAGGGACCTTTTTATTTTTTTGGTCTGTTTAAACTCTGATTGCATACTATATGTCTAAGTTGCCTAAGGTTGACTGTTTTTTTGTGTGTGTGTGTCTGAGACTGAACTGACTGAGGGATCCGGGAGCGCAAGAGAAGAGAGAGAGAGAGCCTTGAGAAGCTTAAGGAGATTTGAAGGTAACGGTTTTCTGATCGCCGGCTGGGATACTTGATGCAATGATAAACCCCCCTCTTCCCCCGAGACATGTTCTTGACTCTTGCGAGTGCCCAAGTAGCTCCTCTGCTTATCCGTAGGTAGGTACTCAGCCTACTCTACCTGAAGGCGAGTCAGGTACATTCGCAATCACGCCAGGACTGCGGCGCTGCACAGTGAGGCAATCCAAGAGCACTCATTCCTCCTCCAGTGCACTCCCTCATTCACTGCTAGCTTTAGCTCTTTTCGGGCCTTTGTGCTTCTTACTTCTTAAACCTTCTCCCCCGCGCGCCCCGGCAATTCTAACGGGCCGGGAGATCTATTCCTAGTGCTGGGAACTGCACTTTTCATTGCAAGACATATTTTTTTCTTAACCAAAAAAAAGAAGCCTTACTCTACGGCCCACATGTCTACCGTACCGCCCGTCCGCCCGTCTGTTTGCCGGCGTGTCTCTCCTGTAGACCTGTGCCTTGTCTAGCTAGGACGATCACGAATCATCACTCGACCGGCGGTGGCCTAGCTAGCTGCGAACCACTAGCTCGCCCCGCCCCCCACGCTGGGCCTAGCGCCCTGACTAATTAGAGTGTTGACTGATTGATCATTGATTGTTACCGTGTTTGGCGGCGGCGCTTGCAATGACAGCGAGTGAGTGAGGAGAAGTGATCATGAGGAGGAGGAGGAGGAGATCAAGCCATGGAGAGGAGAAAGAGGAGAGAGGCGAGAGGCGAGGTCGGTACGAGAGACGTTGACACGTTGGCGAGCTCGGTCTGTCCGGGTGCTGCTAGCTTGGCGGCGGTGGTGAATCTGAGTGGCCGTGGGAATAGGAAGAGCAGCCAAGCAAGGTAGACAGATGCTCTCGCTGGCTGGCTGGCTGATTGTGAGTATGGATGAAGGGTCTCTCTCTCTCTTTCACCACATCAGGTATGTCCATTCTGAAGTACCTCTCCCCACCTCGTTTTGCAAAGAAACCCTCATCGCCACAGCTATCTCGCCATTCCCGCAGGAATGTTTCTCTAGCTAGAGTACGTTCACATCATCACCTCACACCCAGGAAATCAAAACTGGCCTGCATAAACATGCAGCGCCGGCCGGCTCAGCACTCGCATCTTTCCGAGGCACCCCGTCCACTCTGGCCAATCAGGGCTTGCGAGCTGGTACCTACATGTTGAACCCAATTGAATAGCGACATAGCAGTACTTGGCATAGGGTTAGGGTTTCAAGATGAAAGTTGTGATTTAAATTAATTTTGTAGATGGGGATAGATCTAAGCATGGAACTCCACAACCACACAAGAATGTAGAGGAGATATGTAGCTATGTGACTAGAGAGCTGAAAGAAAGCTGAGAGAACATATCTCCTAGGGTCTGAAGCTTGAACCGCAATTAACGATCTTTTTACTAGTATACGGAATTCCGGGAGTCGCGGGGGGTTGCTGACATTCTTGACATTCCTGTTGTGCCATGTTCCCCGCTGCCGCCTCGGCATCGCGGCGCTAGCTGGAGTTGGCCGAGGATCGGAGCTTAAGTAATGACATGACCTTTTTTTTTGGTAGTGGGGAGGAGGAGGGGCAAGGGGAAAGCTAGCAGCTGTATATAAACATAAACACCCGTGCCTACTCTAAATCCCAAGAACCAAGAACCAAGAACCAAGAATCAAGAACCAAGAACCAAGACACCAAGATACCAAGATACCAAGTAGAAGCTGTATACGAGCTTACATCTTGAACAAACAACCCCCTCCAACATCTTCTCCAAAAATGACGATACTCTACGGCCTCCCCGACGATATCTCCACTACTAGTAAGCCAAGCGTGGAATGGATTGAGGTTAGTTTAGCTAGCGGCAGTCAATGACCGCTTCTCCATGTTTTTTTTCCTCTTTAAAACTTGGGGCTTTTGTTTCCTCCACACATTTATATACAGCAAAATGCTGAGATGATTTGTCGTATGGGGGGGGAATAGTTCATCAAGATGGCAAAGGCAGAACAAGCAGGCGGCGGCGGCGGTATTGTGGAGGCGCGCAAGGAGAGGAATAGAGAGATGGAGCTCTACCTTGCCTCGAATCCAGAGTATATGGGTGTGTATAAATCCACATTTACATTTTACAGACCTACCTCCTATCACCTCTCATTCTGTATCAAAAACGGCTCCCAGAGACACCCGCCTGCCTCCCCACCACCTATACCTTACTAACACTTCTACAGCTGAAACAACCGTCAAAGTAACCGACACGACCTACCCGGCCAGCGACCCCGACGTCCTCCTCCCCGCGCGCATCTACACCCCCGCCCCCACCAGCACCAGCACCTCCACCCCCGCCGCCCCGCCCCCCGCCATGCTCTGGTTCCACGGCGGTGGCTTCGCCATCGGCAGCCAACTCGCCGACGACGAAGTCCTCCGCCACATCAGCCACCACTCGCACATCACCATCATCTCCGCCAGCTACCGCCTCGCGCCCGAGCACCCCTTCCCCGACGGGCCCAACGACGCCTGGGCCGCCGCACGCTGGGCCACCAAAACCATCCCACACAGCGCCTTCTACGTCGGCGGCGTCTCCTCGGGCGGCAATCTCGCCTGCGTCGTCTCCCGGCGCGCCCGCGACACCCCGGAGGCCGGGGTCAAGGTTGCGGGGCAGCTGCTGGCGTACCCGTGGCTGTGCTCGACCCGCGATCATGGAGGCTTTGTGGCGACGCTGTCAAAGTTTGAGGCGTACACCGATAATGTGAATGACCCGGTGCTGGCAAAGGGGAAGCTGGGTGTGCTGGAGCAGGTGTATGGCAGCCCGGACCCGAGGGATGTGGACTTCTCGCCGCTGTTTGATCCGAAGGAGCTGAAGGGACTGCCGAGGGCGGTGGTGTTTGTGGCGGGCGCGGACCTGCTGAGGGATGATGGCGTGGCGTATTGGAGGGGGCTGAGGAGGGAGGATCCAAAGAGCCCCGAGCTGAGAATGTGAGTGCTGGCTGGTGTTGCTGCGGGGGCGGGTGATTTTTTGTGATTGAGGGTCAAGATTGCTGATAATCTTTTTGGTAGATGGCCTGGGCTGCCTCATGCATTTCATAGACACAAGGAGTTGAAGACCTCGGGCGAGTACAAGGTTCACTTGAACGAGGGCATGAAAGAGCTACTGGACCTCAACAGCCAGACCACTACTCCTACTGCTGCTGCTGCTGCTACCGTCTAGCTGGTAGAAGGACTCGAGGAACTCGGCCCCCTTTGGTAATATGGTTCAATTCTCGTAACCTATTATACTCATAGCTACATAGTGCATTACATGAATAAACAAAAACAAATCAAAACAGTTAGATTGGTACCCGCGCATCACATATTCCGCTCCTTCATGATTAGGTTGACATCCCCCATGTACAGAATGAACAAGTCCTGAGCATCTTTGTTCAGCTTGTTCTCATTCATACCAGGCGCCGGCTGTATCGAAAATCGCCGCACAATCCTCGTGATGACAATCCGCAGGTGCATGTTCGCCAGAGACTTTCCAGCACAACTCCATGTACCTGTGTTTTCTTCGTGCTTAGTTGATGCTTTCCAATATGCTAGTCAAGGGTCCCAGGGGGTAGAAATTACCAGTCCAGAAGGGGATAAAAACTTTCTGATCACGAGTCAGTGGATACTTTGATGTCTTGTACCATCTTTCCGGAAGAAACTCCTTTGGTCTCTCAAAGTTTCGGGGATCTAAATCATCCTTTGGGTTAGTCATATGGGACTTTAATCGTTTGTACTTGGAAAAAATACCTCTAAAGATTGTGTGCATGGGGGCGTAGATGGCGGTGTTTCCGGGCACAAATGTGTCATTGATCATTATGCCTTCTGGAGGTGCCATCCTTTGCGGACTCGAAGGCAATACTGGGTGCAATCGCAGTACCTCGCTGATTACGGCTTCTAGATGGTCTGTGTTGTCGCACTTGCCCATGGCGAGATCCTTGAATATTCTGTCCTCGTCACCTTGGTAGGATGAGTAGAGAGCATCAATCTCTTCTTGGAGTATCTTGAGCTGGTCCTGGTTATCGGCGAGATGGAAACAGATGTTTGTGAGTGTTGTAGCCGTCGTGTCACTGTAGTAATGGAAAATTAGTAACAGCCTACTTGCTAGAGATTATGAGGGTGAAATATACCTTCCAGCGAGAATTGCCAGTCGAGCTTCATTCGCCATACCAATTCCAGCCATTGTTTTAGCATCCGCCGTCAACAGCCACGAAAACACATCCTTCCTCTCAGGGTTCCTCTGCACCAACAATTAGCCCCACACATCCTGTCCCAAAATCATTGACTCAAAAAAAAAAAAAAAAAAAACCTACCGTCCTCCTCTCGTTCACCAACTCGTCACACCACCTCAAAAAGCCCTTATAGTCCCTATTAGTGCCCGGTATCAGATCCAAGATATGCGGCAGATACGGCACATGTCCGAAGATTGCCAAGCCCGTGGTAGCATTCTTTGTGATACGCATGTAATCATTCTCCTTCCCGTGTGTCGGCAGCATGTTGAACGACTTGCTGAAGGTGGCGTCCCCCATGCTGTCCCACATGTAATAGTTGAAGTACTCCGAGATATTCACGGGGTTCTGCGCGGCAATGATGTCGAGGAGCTCCGTGGAGCGGATGATCAGCTTGGGGAGATACTGCATCACGGCGTCGGAGGTGAAGGCTTTGTCCCAGAGGCGGCGGTTGGCTCTGTGCACGTCGCGGTCCCGTGTTAGCTGCGTGGAGGGCTTGGGCTTCCCAAGGTTGTACCAGGGGCCTTTGGCGAGTTTGACGACAATGGGGATAATGGCTTCGCAGTTGATGGAGAGTTCGTTGGGGCCTGGAGTACTCGCGTTAGAATAAAAACAAAAAAAAAAAAAAAACTGGAAACGGATTATACAGGGTCCACTTACCAGTCCTTACAAAATCACCATATTTTGCATGCAAATCCATACCGAGCTCATGGTTCTGCAGTGTCTTTGCAGCATTCACCACGCTCCACCATTTCGTCACTTTGGCACCAAACGGCCCGGGGAACTTGCGCAGCGGGTGGAACAGTAGGCGGTAGGTGATGATACTAGCTGTGAGGCCTGCCAGAAAGCTTGTCCATATCGTTGTGGTGAGGGTCAATGCCTCGATTGTGGCTATACCAAGATGTTTGTGGAACACGCCAAAGATGAGGGATGGGATGAGGAAGAAGCCTATGAAAAACAGCCCAGAGAGGTGGTCGTGGTCGCCATGGATAAAGTATCCTAGATGGGAGTTTATGCCTAGTAGAGTAGAGTATAATACTAGCTTTTGGGCTGGGATGGAGGCTGCTTGCTCAAAGAGAGCAGTGAGGTAGGTTCCCACGAGTCTCGACATTTTTGCCTGTCAGCTCAGAAGGATGGAGATATAATTTGGGGAGCGGGTCGGGGGTTTATATAGAAGCTTCATGCTTGATCTAGACTCGTGAAGATTGTGGGGATATAGCATTGTAGTTGAGTGTATCGCATAGCGGTGAAACAGAAAGTTTGGGTGTGGTGGGTCGCTATGAAGGGCGTAAGCCAAATTGGTTGCAATTGTAGATCAAGAGTCGTAGGCAAAGCCTAAGGCTAGCCTTCTATGACATGCATATTATCCCGGGAATACCAAAGTGAGTCTCAGGTAACGAAACCAACATTATGGTCCTATCACCATACAGCATGCAATTATAACGACATATAAGTAGGTCATTACTGATTTAGGTAGAAATGTATCAAAAACAAGAATATACGTATTGGTTTAAGAGGGTGTTGTAATATATCTCAACTTGAATAATTGTATTAATGAGATAATGAAACATTTCCAATTCAGTTGTTTCTCTGCGATCTCAGAGACCCATGCAGTACGGTGGTCATGAGTTTTCAGAATTCGGTTACAACTATATACCTACTCGCGACAGGCCTGAAGTACCCGAATATGCAGCTGCAAGTTTTTGGCGTATTTCTGACTTCTACTCCAATAGAAATTGCAGATTAGACCGTGCATTTTCGGGTACTTATTGCCTGCTGCGAGTACATGTAAGTATGTACCCACACCCATGTCTTGCAATATAACCGCCAACTCCTAAATGGGTATCGGCGTACACAATCATAACCTTGAGCAGATCAGCTGAAGACAAAGTCCAAGATGTATACTAGTATTGATAGAGTGGTTCTCGCAGTCTAATCCCTGCTTCCCGGAACGACTATCTCAGTTAAAGTAACAACCGGACCGGCCATGATCGAAGTTGATGCTGAATTCTGAGCTGAAAGAAGACGCCTCTTTCTGCTTGTTCACCAACAGATCACAGATGCCGTTATGCAATGCCGTATGTATGTTGAAGACCGATAAAGACTGATAGACATTGGACTGATAGAAACTGGAAATCTAGGCCATTTTTCTTGGACATGTTTATGCACCATTGCCCCGATTTGTGCTGAAGAAGATACTTGAGGCATGAGATTAAACTTGATAAAGATAAGTAATCGCAAGCCCGTGCGTGTTTGTGTGGGGGGTTCTTGGTTCCCGTATTCCGTTGAAGATCTGATTTTCCTAGTTAGATTACCGAGGGCTTAATTGTTTTTGATGCCTGTTCTACTCAAGATGATCTAGGCGTCATCAAAATGGCTTTTCTAAAGTGCAAGTATTTGGAAAGAAGGTTCTGCGCCCCACCCTCCCCAATGCACAAAGCAGAATTTTATCTGCCCGACTTAGAGTAAAATTTCCGTGAGTTCAGCCAGTGCGACTAAAAGACTTTTCTCGCGCATATGCTAGTTGGGGCTGAATTTTTAAGAAGTGGGACCAAGAGTCCTGAGCCGTGATATGGCTTATAGCCAGTGGATAGTGTATCATAACCGAACGATCTGACAACTCCTAGAACATTGTCGTAGTGCCTAAAGCTAGAGAGCTTGCGATATCTCTTCAGAGGAACTGCTGGCGGCCATAACTTACTACATGTAGTACTAGTGTTGGCGGAAGCCTAATTGGCTAAAGCCATTTTATGCATGATTTGCATGTGTTAAATGCGCCCAGCCTCCTCGCGTTGGAGTATATGCCGAGACCAAGGGTTGAGGATCAAAAAACAAAGCTCGTAGATCATAGTCGTACCTATCAAGTATTGTATTCACTCAGCTCACGTAATAAGACACCAAAAGTTGATGTCAGAGGCAGGGGAGCAACCTTCAATTTGTCAGGAAGGTTGCCACTTGCGGCTTGATGATGTCGAAGCGAAAGTTGTCCCCGACGGTTTAGCTTTAGAAGAATGTTCCTGCTGGTATTACGGGTATGTTTGATGGTATATTCCGCAACCCAGTGCTATGCGTGCGTCTATGTATCAAGATGTAATTGCAGGTACGACTAGTTCGATCGCCTACAAATATGCGTAGATCTGGTTAATAAAGCCTCTGTTTATGAGAACAAATGCTCTGCCATGGCCATTCGATGGTTACGTTACTTGAGTTAAGATTGTACGTACGCGTTAGGTGTAACCCATTGCTTCATTCTTCGGGTCGGGTCCAAAACATGTAGTTATAGTGCCTACTCTTAACTTTCCAAGTTTCTCAATAGCGAGTGGTGGCGGTTCCCGTGGGGCGGGTACAGCCTACACTCCCAATGGACGGCGGTGCACCTGCTCACGTGGGCACTTGCATTAAATTATGGTCAAGGTTCTCGCACAACAGGCCTGTAACCAGAGTACTCGCAACATGCAGATACATGTAATCCGGTATAAGCCGTGCGGCCCTATAGCAACAACTTTAGGGTGGGTTGGTTCGTGTAGAATGCACTTGCCTGTCTTTACGATTCAGCTTCGCGCCAGGTAAGGTTTGATATAGGAGTCTCCAGTCTGGGTAGTACGAAGCAAGGGACATATATCGCTCACTAGGACAGCTTATATTAAGACGTTGCGCGCGAGCACTGGTACTAGTGAGCATTCATTACTGTAATCCCTTAAGAGCTTTCTATATACTCAAGTGTGTGTACAGTTCTTGTTACTATGGATTTAGTAAAGAACACGCTAGGGTTACGAAATTCCCTCAACCGTTGCGAGCCGCACTTCGAGTGACCTGCTGTGAACATGTACTACCAAAGATTTTTTGTTCACAAATTATCACTCGTTTTCTTTAATCAATAGACACATAGAAAATCATAATTTAAATACTACGATGACTATCATAAATCTCATAATCTTATTCGGTTATCCAGAACAATAAAATCGTAACCCATTCTTGGTGTTGAACTAGTTGGTTGCCGGAATATCAAATGGAAAGCACTTTTCGAAGATCGGCTTCTCGAACTTCTATATTCCATATTAGTAATTGTCGCACTAATTATCTACGGATAGTAGTAACTCTTACCAATAAACTAACAGTATAAAGCGTCCCTGCGTCAATGATCGAGCCAGGGCCAAACTTCCCATTTACGCTCAACTCCAGATCTAACAGAATCTTGGACTCAACTCCAAAACCCGTCTTTGACGACGAACCATCACAGGCCCCAGTCTCGTTATACTTCGTTGTCAAATCAACGCCAATTTTAGGCAGTCCAAGATTCAATCCAACCTCCAGCTTTCCGACACCAATAACTTCGACCCCAAAGGTTAGCTTGGGACGTGATATGGCCATAACGCTCGTCGTCACCGATCCGCTTCCAAATTCAAAGATAGGGTCAAATGTTGCGGCCTCAAACCCAGTTGCGGTGCTGGAATCAATGTCCGCAAGTTCGACAACGATGTTTGCGCCGTTTGGGACCGTGCTCTGTAGCCCAAAAGTGAAGTTTGCAGTACCAGCAATGCTAGACTCTACCGCGACTTCGTAGGTCATTACCGTGCCGAGCTCGAAGATACCCGGGATGACGACCCCGGCAGCGGGAACGGGGAAGCTAACAATCTCTTTGGTAAGGTTTAAACTGGTGGGGGCAGCGACAGAGGCAGCGATTGCGGCATTGAGTTTCATTGTGGTATTGAAATCTTGCGGGCTGGCATCAATGGTGAGTGCTTTCACATTGAACTGCTCGACAGAGACCTTGCCGACGAGTTTGAAATTGCCGGTGATGTAGCAGTCGAGGCAGTCAAGGACTAGAGCGGGATTTGTGGGACTGTTGAGATGTGAGTAGAAGCTCTTGTGAAGGGTTTGTGACGAAAAACTTACTTGGTAGGGTCCGTAAGGACGTTGAATCGTTCCCCTGGAGTACCGGAAGATACATCAAACACTACATCCCCATTTGCGATACCCTCCAAAATATCATCAACAACGCCATCATCACCTGTTATAGCATCGCTAATTTCATCAGTTACATCCTTCACATCACCAATAGCATTTTTCGCGCCATTCGCAATCCCATCCATAAAGTCACTAAAGCCACGCATCATCAAACGCCTAGCAGCTCCTGATGACACGGTAGCACTTCCAAAGGCTAAATCAAAGGTCCCAGCGATTTCAGACCACGGCGTAACCTTGGCCGTGAGGATGGTCATCAAACTTGCCTCCTCATTGTCGATCTTCGAAATACTAGTCATCATATGAAATATTAGTCACTCTTAGCCCTAAGATTTTGTACTGGTATATACGTACGTATAAGCCTGTCTTTGATCCGCGTCCCCACACCCATCATGGTTCGCAATAAGCAAGAAGCTACCATCCTCATCCTCATTGATAAAGCTCCACTTCTCAACCGCAGCATCAAACGCCCCCTTCGACGTGAAAGTCAAGGACATAGTTCCATCGTCGCCTTTGCAGTCCACTGCAGATGTAAGGCCTTCGAAACTCTCCATCATGACGATCTGTTGCCCGTCTGGCGCATAGAGGGTCATATTTGCAAGGAGAATACTACTCCCATTATTGCCTGGTGAGCCGAACATTAGCTCGGCTTGGGAGGCAGGGTCGAGGCGCGAGAAGTCGACGGTGTCTCGTACGGAGAGGCCCGTGGCGGATTTGAAGGCGTCGAGACTAATGGGTTTGAGAACATTGCTAGATGTAGTGCTGGATCTAGGGACTAGAGGTGTGGTATCTACTACTGAAACTGGGGTTCTCCGGATTGCGGCGGCGGACGTGAGAGTAGTGAATAGGACCAGGAAAATAATAGTAATGAACCTCATGGTGAAGTCTGTGTAAAGCAAAGTGGTATATATAACTGTATCGCTGATAAAATATATAGTAAAGCTCCAGACTTGAATATCTTTCCGGAGATATTGAGAGAATATACTTGATATCGAATATCGAAATAATATTACCAAAAGTGTATTGTCGTCAAAAAGGGAAGGCGTGAATCAACCACTGCGCAGGGGAAAGATTGAGCGTCCTACTGATCTCTTTGAACTAAACTTCATCTCTTCCCGCGGATTATCATCTCTATATACATTCTCAGGAAGAAGCTGAACCCATGAGAGGCCCGACGAAAGGGGTCGAAATCCCAGCTAGGCGGCAGAGTTAAGGACCGACAAGCTTAAACTCAACAACACATTCCCCGCTGCATGTAGCGCTAATGGGTACAGCGATTCTACTCAGGCTCAAAATCATTTAAGGTTGTTAGGGCTAGGATTAACTAACCAAATGATATCTATGAAACGCCCGAAACGCGTAGTGGGGTTGCCAAGAAATCTTAGCTGGGGAATCGCTGGGCGCTAATAGGCCAGTAATCATTGATTCGGGGTACTCCGCCTCGTTTTTTTTTAACGAATTGGTAGGTGGGATAGTTGGGAGCATCCTATTCGGGCTAGGGGAATAATTATTAGAAGGTTCATGTTAAGGCACCGGTGCTGACTGCATCTTTAGTTTTGAAAACTATTTCTGTATGAGAGTGATATCGATTTACACTTCAAATATTTCTAGGCAAACAAATCGACAGAATTCAAAGGTATCTACACCGGCAGTATCGGATTGTGGCAGTATAAATTCATCAAGCAAATACAAGTCTTATCGTAGGGATTTTGGACATCACAGATTCTGTTTTCCTCCGCGATGTTCCTGTCAGTTCAAAACATTATGGAATCAATAAATCAGCGACAGTGGAGAGAAAAGCAACCTTGGGTGCCAGCTGCCGAAGGCGACATGCCGCATAGCTGCTGAGTCAAATAATGAGCTATCATTTTGAAAGAGATATCTACTCTACTTAATATAGCATGTTACTGCTACTTGCTTTTTAATCGTTTGAATTTGGCCTGAGATGGTCAGTTGGCCTAGTGGTTCATAATATGCGGTCAGCGTTGGCCATGGCGGAAGATATTTCTGGCATTTGAAGGTCCGAGAAAGGGAAAGCTCCAATTGAGATAGAGTAGTACGAAACTCTCTTTATGGATACACCTGCAGCACGGATTCCTGGGTATCTTAAGAGGCGTCCCAGGTTGCTGCTAGACTAGGAGATAGATTTGTGTCAGTCTCCAGTGTAAATACTTCTACTGCCGCGAGAAGGATGCGGAGATATCTACTGGGTATAATCCAAAGTACTTCTATTCAATTCTCCTGCTGTTAACCTCTCTAAAAATACTTGTTACTTTGAACCCCTAGGATATAAGTGGTCGTGGCAGCAATCGTTAATCGATGATACTTGACGGACAACGAAGCGAGGGGCTAATAGTGACTAGTATCAAGCAGTACATTAGTGACTAGTAGGAGAGAAGCGTATGGTATAATGTAGTGGAAGAATCAACAATCAAGAAGTGATTTAAAAAACAATTTATTCGAACTAATTAAGATATAGTTGTAAAATACAACTCCTAGTACGTATTAACGCTCTCGATAGTCGCATTAGTAAACTACTATTACCGTACTTACAAGTAGCAATACATGTATACTGAAGAGATTTAGTTACCCAGTGTTGATCTGTGAGAAGAATTCTGTTGGAGCGCTTGTAGGCGATATTGATGTAGTACAAGCTGTAAATTTAAATATATGAAAATGCCCATTTACCGAAAAGCCCAGCTAACCCCAAGCGCGCCCCACTATTTATCAAACATTATGCAGGTACGTACCTAAACGCGGATGACGCTTAAAGCTTTCAGATAATTATAAATCACCCAACAAGTATCCTAAAGTACTGTACCCATTAGAATAGGCTATAGATGCCGTGAAAGTACTTTGTGCGACCCACAACACATCAAGTACTCCTGATACTGTTCTTCAGATCTGTTTCAAACATCTAGAAGCACATATAACCTCGAAATAGCTAGCGAGAGTTTGATAATTAGCACAATTGGCGGGTATTGATAATCATCTCGTAGTACCCACGATATGGAATTTCTGTAGATGCGCGTCGCACATAAAAATAAACATGCTAACTACATGTAAGACTGACTACGTGCGGACGCTGAGTACTGTATTTGAGTTATCGATGAACCTGGTGCCAAACATTCGTATTCTACGCGGTCAGTCACAGGGTATCACTCCATCCGAGGTGCAGATCCTGTTCGGGACGTGATAGTTTCTACGCGTACGCATAGGAGCTGCCGAAACTTATCTGATAAACTTAATCGTGTTGGCACTCGCTAAATCCTACCTCGGTTCTGAACTATATTTAAGCACTCGTACTCACATGCTTCTGGACCCCACTGAGCTTTAAAAAAAAACTTCTGCCGGGACACTTCTTTCTCTTCGTTTCGAGACGGGCTAATCACAGTCTCTCACGAGACAACACAGCCCCTCGCAGTACCGTTACCACGGGCTTTCGAATTTCATCTCCACTGAGTGGTCCAGAGTGACTCAAATATCCAACGTCCCTGATATATCGGCTCGCAAATGTGCCCAGCTGCAACGCCTACAGAATTTCCTACTCACTCAACCGTACAGCTTACTTAGGTCTAGAAAATATAAGCATTTGAAATTTCCGTTAGTTAGTGGTTGACACAAGCATAGCCTCCATCATGAAATTTTTTCTCGAATAGAGAGGTTTCGCAGCGAATATTTTAAATTCGGATACCGCGCTGTAAGTGCCTGTTGCGATTGGAGGAAGGCCACCATAGTGGAGAAGAGAAACCAGAAATCTTCCTCATTCAGCAAACACCAAGCTAAAATACGCCGTTAACCAAACATAGAGACTTCGGGCAAGGCTTTTGTAACTACGAACCCCAATCTATAGCTTAAAAAGTCTCCACCTATCGCCGATACACCTATCACATCAAAGAAATCTTGCTCGTACCACACTTCCTTTCTGTATCTGGCAACCCTACCCAAATTTAAAATATTTGGTGCGAAACCTCTCTAATGTGGCCCTAGCTAGAGCTATACTTCGATTTCAACCATCGTCCCTGTAGGTAGTGCGGCTCTCTCAAATCTCCGGCCGGGTTTCAGCTACAACCTCACCACGTGATTTGAATATTTACCCCTGCCAAGTGCTGATAGCAAGGATTTGTGTTAACGGATCCAAGTGCTGCCGGGACTCTATGTCTATCATACACCCTGAAGCCGGGTCGGGGTTTGGCTGGGTGTGGGGGGTTGGAACGATACCACAATCGGGACTCGAGGGAAAGCTTGCATGCGAATACCACGTTTAGGTAGACTAGGAAATCTTCAACGATCAATGACTTGATGCACGATTGGTGCTCAGAGTGGGAAGACACTAGAACAAAGTTTTGTCCCCCCTCCTCCTCACTGGATCATTTCACGGAACTCTTGAATCAAATCACGAAATCGAGTGCTATGTGCTTCTGTGGCTGTCAGCTATAAATGGGAACTATGCACGGAACGTACGACCAACAAAGCACACCCGTTAATTCGTAAAGAAAGAAGAATTATAGAGAAACATATATATAGGCCATAATATACCACTTAGGTGATCTAATAGCCCCTATTAACTTGCGGCCTCTGGGTGTCAATCCGGCCCTATGTCTAACCTGGGGTGGGTGGCACCAAAAAGGCTCTATCAAACTACATGTATTGCCGTCAAGGGCAGTATAATTTAAATCCATCCATAGAAATACATGGAGAAATGAAAGAAAAAAAAGATGGAAAGGAAAAGCATACGGGTGCGGACTTGTACTTTTACTTACTTGTAAGCTTATATGTCTTATTATATAAGCCAAGTACAGACATGTAAGTCTAGCAGAACCCGGTAATGTGCCAGTCTATCAATCCTACTGGTATGGAGTAGTGGTGCGGCCACCATGTTATTCTAAATGGATATCCCGGCACGTCAGTCGTAATTACTTCCGACTTTAGTAAAAGCGAAGGCATGGCGTACGTATCCCCTTGTCCATCTCCCGTCCCGTAAAGCCATAAACCCTTGCTAACACCGTTAACTAGTGCGGGCCCTTCAATTACGTGTTGCATGCGACTGTTACGAGTCTTTGCAAGTTCATGAAGATCATAGAGTTTACTAATTCAGTAGTGATGGTTTCTCCTTTCCAGGGGAGATATTTCACTCATATAGATGTGTGATGTCCCCCCTCTACCGCCCTTTCCAAGGAGGAGGGTCAAAGGCAGCCAGCATGATATCTCTATACATGTTTAGTAGACGCCGATTAGGCCTTCCGGAAAGCCGCTTCAGCACTGGCTGGTCACAAATATCATTCCATACTCGATCACTTACGTTTTTTGCGATTTTCACATTCTCACTCACCCTCTATTATGTCGTATATTTCCATAAGTTCACATTACACCTGAATATCGATCTTAATGACTTCAACTTTACCAATATCTATGGGGGAAACCATGTTAAGCATAACATCCCAGACCTTATGAAAGCCGGACAAGAAGAATGGAACTCAATGCTGTCCCGCCAATCAAAAACTCTCGAAGAAGCAGTACAAGAATACCGCCGCCGGTACTCCATGGCGCCGCCAGACGGATTCGACGACTGGTTCAACTACGCACAATCACAAAATGTAGTGCTCATCGATGAATTTGACGAGATGATGAAATCCCTCGTGCCTTTCCGGAAGCTAGGTCCAGAGGAGGTCAGGCGGAGAACAGCAATACTGAACCGCATACCGAATGATGTAAATCTGCTACGCGTCAGTGGAGATGGGAATGAGTTCAAGTATGAGATGGTACTACAAACTGGGGCAAGGACCGAAAGAACGGAGGGACTGATCTCGATGTTGAGGCCGGTTGAGAAGCTTCTGGCGAAGCGGAAGTGGAAGGAGTTTGATGTGGTGGTTAATGAGCTTGCGGAGAGCAGAGTGTTGGGGGGTGATTGGAATACTATGGTACTGAAAGGAGACAAAGAGGCGGAGGGGTTAGAGGGATATGAGTTCTCGAAGGAGGTGTGGGAGGCACATGGTTTTGGGGAGATGAGCCTAATCCGGAGTGTTGCGAAGGCTTGCGGGGAGGACAGTGCGTTTGCGAAGGCAAACCCAACATTCAGAGTTTCGAAAAAGATTGAAGAGAAGGAAGATGGGGAGAGTGGAGATGAAGAATGGGATGATATGGAGCTCAAAGAGGATGGTGTGAAGGTTGAGGTGGAACTAGTGGAGATGGCGAAGTTGGAGGGGTTGGAATGGTTGCAGGATATTGACGTCTGTAATCATCCAGAGCTCACTCAGGTATGCCAGTTTCTTCCTCTTAATATATCACTCGAACCATTCGAGTGATATACTCCATGATTGATCTAATAAGATTTTATCGCTGTAGTATCATTCTGGATTCCGCACAACACACCTTACCACTCGAGGTCTCTATCCAATGCTTTCATTCGGCGCTCCAAGTGCTTACAGCGATATTCTCTTTCCAACAAGCTATCAATATGGCGGTAATCCGGACTATAAATATGTCCCTGAAGATGATATGCCTTGGGATAAAAAGGAGAATGGATTATACTGGCGTGGTAGTCCCACTGGTGGTGGCTATGGTGACAAGGAATTTGGATCTGTAAGAACACCCTTTCACCTGACCCTAACACGGTTGATTCTAAGTATATATATAAGATGCACCGTCACAGACTCGTTACAATGACGAATCCGCCCATGCCCGCCCCAGCAGAAGGGACAGAACAAAACTTCACCCTTGTTGGAGCAGACGCAGAGAACAATATGCTCGCAAAATACATCTCAAAGACCGACTATGACGAACAGTTTACCAACGTTACATTTGTTGAAATCGCAAAGGACAACTGCAACTTCTTTGAATGCAACGCCCTCAACTCATTCTTCAAGTTCGGCGAGCATAAGCCTTTGAAGGAGGTCTGGAGATGGAAATACGTAATCGACGTTGACGGCTGGGGCTACAGCGCAAGATGGAGGGCACTAATAGCGTCAAAGAGTCTGGCGCTGAAAAGCACAATCTATCACGAGTGGTACTCAGAGAGAATGGTACCGTGGGTCCATTTTGTCCCCATCAGCGCGAAGATGGATGAGCTGTACGATGTATTGGGATACTTTCTTGGAGGCGGTGAGGACGCACCAGAGATTGTGGCTCATGAAGAGGAGGCGAAGAAGATTGCGGAGGCCGGGAAGGACTGGGCGGATAAGAATATGAGGAAGTAAGTCTACTACTAGAACTATCTGCAACTATTTTCCTGAGTCTCTGACTAATTGTGCTGTAGTGAGGACATGATTGTATATGTCTGGCGACTCATGCTTGAGATGAACAGGCTCTACAATGGGGAGGATCAAGTCTACAGAGTACCTACGGCCTACGATGAGGCTATTTGGGTAGACGAATTGGCCGACAAGTAGAGAATTTGAGGTTAGAGGGGCATTTTTAAGCGGGCAACGGCGTTATTACGGATAAAAAAAATGAGAAACGTTCGTTTTTGATTTGTTCTTTTTCTTTTGTACAAACAAGTTCAACAGTACTATCTCTGCCTGCCTGCAGATATGTTTCTTTGTTTATTTCATAGAGCTTCGAACGGGAGGTACCCCGCTGAGTTACATGTATATAGGATACATAGATCTATAGATTCGAAAGAAATTTAGTACATACGGCATTAAGCACGCGGGGGTGAATTATTATAGACTCAAAATGCGTATATATTGTTACCCGCTGCCCTTGTAAGACGCGTCATCAGCTGTATACATACTAGACGGCCCCCAAATAATTAATATCGGCCGGGCCAAAGACGGCACCAACACAACGCGGGGTGGTGCGCAATATGTAGAATACAAATGGAGGTTAGAAGCGGGGTGGCGCGCTCGGCGAGTGATAGGTGATGATTGACTAACCCCTAGCCCTGTGGGTGACCGGGAGGTACGTACAATATACCCGTCTAACCACAGCACATTCTTGTGCTCTCTACATGGGGCTTCGATGCTTGTTTCTGGTCGGTTCTGCCTTTGGTGGTGATATTGCTAAACTGGATTTGGTGCCGGGGGTGACAATTAGGTCGAATCAGCCGTAACGGTGGTCGTGGCTACGTTGGGTCCGGGAAATGATACTGGTGATTAACATATATGGAGTTGACCTATTCTCGTACCTAGCCCGCTACTTGCAGCTGGAAGCATGGAAGTAGACGGTTTAAAAACAAGCCTAGAGTCAGCCTATAGCTATATACATATATTAAAACTGAGCTACATGGAGGGTCTACTTTAGCTGATCGATGGCCTACAGTGTCAGGATCCTGTGATTTGGGTGGCAACATATATGACCTCGCGTTCAGCCTCGTCTTTGCGGCTGTGGGCTGAGAGGTATTCAAACCTGCTTTGTCCTACTATATGTAGATTTCATACGCTGATTTTCCCACTCCACGACACCCGCCACCTGTTCTTTTGTAACTTTGGGCCCCCTTGTGGCCGCTCTACAAGCCGTATGTTAACCATCCGCGCTGAAAGAAGGTTGACGAGAGGTTTTTCAAATCCCATTAGCTATCTTATTGCTTCATCCATACATACATGTACTGTTACATTAAACCCACCCGAGTGTATCGCCGGAAAGTCATGACGGGTATATACATTCCAAACCATATCTCATCAATCATATAAAAAAAAAAAACCCAAAACCTGCGTCTACACTTTACATCACTGCAATGGGAATGTCCTCGCCGCATCTCGCCTTTGGCTTATTAGACTTGACGCCTCTCTTCTGCTGTCCTGTCCTCTTGGGGATTCCCTCCGTCGACACCGCATATGTCGCGATCGCATGCGCCGCCGCCTTCGTATTCTGGATCCATGCGCCCATGTCCAAGTTGGTGATATCGTCCCCTCGAGCGTGGTAGTTCACATCATATGCGACACCAGCCTTACCACCCCACCAGATTGCCTCTTCGGGGGTCTTGAGGCCCTCGGCTCCGGTAAACAGACCGCCGCTGGGGATGTTGACATCCAGAAAAGGACCGTAGTCGGAGCGTCCGTCGAACGCGGTGGGAGCGGTCTTGATCCCGACGCTGGCAAAATAGTCCTCAAACAGGTGCTCAATGTGGTCAGAGCCTGCGGGGCCGGTGATGTTGAAAGCTGAACCGTCGCCGTCATAGACAAAGTATGCAAAGTTGGGAGAGGCAATCATGTCAAAGTTGAGGTAAAGCGAGATTTTGGCAAGTTCTTCGGCCGGGGCGGTGGTAATGTAGTGAGCGGAGCCAAGGAGACCAAACTCCTCAGCGGACCAGAAGCCGAAGCGGACGGCATTGTTAACAGTGAACTTTGTGAGCTGAAGCGCAATCTCCAGAATTCCCATGGACCCGGAGCCGTCATCGTTGATGCCAGGGCCGGCTTGGACTGAGTCGGTGTGGCCGCCGGAGAAGACAATGTTGGAATGGTCTCCGCACTTGGAGGTTGCGATCACATTGTTGGTGTAACGGGTCTCGATGAGGGCGTCAACCTTTAGATTTGCGGTGATTGAGGTGCCATTGTTGAGCTTCGATATCAAGTTGAGAGCGTCTTCCTGAGAGAGTGAACCGGCTGGGATATATTTCCCCTCGGGACGCTCATCAAGACCGAGAGTTCCACTTACAGGACCCGGGACGTTATTATAGATAATGATTCCCTTGGCTCCAGCACCACCTGCGAGTGCTACTTTCAGCCCGAAATCACAGGTTCCTCGGGAAACAAGAGCGATGTTTCCGGAAACAGTTGTAGGGAAGTCGGCCTATGTTTTGGAGGTTAATAAGTCACTACAGTCTGTGGAGATGTGGAATAAAGTACTCACAGCTTCGCAACCAAAGTTTGAGACTGAGACCAGAGGAGCTTCCACAGTCCCACCTGGAGCGTATTGGAAGTACAGTGATTCATACGAGGTACCTGCCGCTGAGAGGGTCACATTGCCCTCGGAAAACACGTAGGGAAATGGCTGGAGCTCGACATCATAGTATCCAGTCTTGACCAAAGTATCATAGATATAATCAACGGTCAAGTTATGACCGCGACTGCCGGCGACACGAGTAATGTTTGAAGTCACCTCTGCAAACTTTTGCAGCTTCTTTGCATGCTCAAGGAGTGCCGATCGCGTGAGATCACGTCTCAATTGGTTACTCTGTACAAGACCAGGACGGCGATAAGTGGAAGGCACAGCAGAGACAGCGAGGGCAAAGAGCCCAATTGTGGTTGCAAAAGTCTTCATCGTGATGAGTAAAGAATTCCTCGGTGCTGGGTGGAAGAAAGAGAGTCCCAACGGTGAAGAGCGGAAATATTGCTCAGCTGGAAGGGCTATCTTATATATGTATCAATACACGGGAGAGGTATTCCGGGAAAGGCTCCTGCACCGAAGGCCAGCAGAGTACCGCAGCAGGTGCTCATGTACGTACGATATCGCCTGTGCTTTGAGACATAATCTGGGACACTGAAATTGCGAATAGGATTGCACCGAGCAATTAACATGACCTTCTATGTGGGGAAGAGCTTGTCTGTATTGCCACTCCGGCTAGAAATGGAGTTACCTATGAACCATGCACTACTATGTATATCGATATCTGCTATTACTAGAGTATCATCATCCCGCAACCCTCGGCTGTGCATGAAGTCCCCTTGTCCCTGCTGTCTTTTCTCCTCCTAACCCGTGATATTGTGCCCGTGTCTACAGTCGGCTCTCTCGTCCTTAAGCATATTTGGAAATAAGGTTTGATGCTTAGATATATGCGTCGTTTAGTTATTATTCCGATGGCGAATACTACCAGCGCGGGTATCGGTGTTAACTGATGGTGAATCTTAGTGTTGGTAGTAGTACCTGGATGTAGTTACATACAGGTAGCTAGGCAAGATAGCAAGGGAATAAACAAAAACAATGTCGATCATTTTTATCTTGGGTGGTTGTTGTGTCTCGGCCAGCTGTATTGCCTTCCCCATAAGGAAGAAACGCCCGGTGCCAAGAGGACCAATCTTGGTGTGTGTTATCTGCTCGCAGCGGTGGTTGGTTCGTGAATGCTGTTTATGTTTAATAGCGGCCATCATTTCAAGTAAGAGTTCAGTGTATGACGCTCCGATTTTACTTTAACATCTCCATCTACCTCCCTAAAGGATCAAACCCGCATGCAAGCCAGGAAATAAATTTGGAGAGGCACGGCTCAAGGGAGTACATGTAGGTGCTCAGATATCGCCAGTGATATTTCATACCTCCCTTTTGTAGTAATTTCAAAACTCAACTGACCGTCTAGTCTAGGTAGGTATTCTCTATTCTCCATGATAGTAGTAAAGTAATTGATTGTATATCTTTCACCGCGGATCGACATAATAGGTAAGTGAGAAACCCCTCCATCTTGTGTAACATTCCCATATCGGAGAATTGGGGATAAAAACGTAGTAGTATTATGTAGTATGGATAAGCAAGTTTCCTCGCCCTAGTAAAAGTACCACTCTCCTCTCTCCGCTCAATGGATGTTTGATTCGGAGGTTGGCGAAGGCCTTCGAGTACACTGGACTGAAGTTTGCCACATTGTCGTATGCTCATCGGAATCTGCCGTCATCATACCTATGTGTCATGCTGCTGCATACTGTTCTAACGCAGGTACTGTCGTTCACTTATAGGTGGTTATGGACACCGAGTTAAGGAAAACGAGCTTGGCTGTTATCTTTTAACGAAAAAGTGTTAACAGTGGTTGCAACTGTCAATGATCAATAGCCTCCTCCGTAGCAAATACCAGGACTCGTAATTTCACAGCATTTGCTAACACGACCGCTATTGCATGCCATACAAAAAAGTTGTCTTGGTGACTTTTTGTGTGTATGCAATAGCGGTCGTGTTCATAAATGCTGGAGTAGAGTGCAAAGCTCGTAACTGGTCCACTATTGATTTCCGATACTATTCCACGATAATTTAAAATACAGCACATGTAAGCCCAATGTTTCTAGGGCTGAAAACCCCTCTTACCTCCTCTCGATGCTCGTAGCAGGGTACGTTTGCCACCAGTTTATGTAGCTGTAACTATAAATACCAAGAGAGTATCCAATCTAGCGAAAGGAAGTTTAGCTATGTCACGATATCGTCTCCATGTTTGGAAACTTGGTTTTCTAGTCAAGCGAAGGGCAGATATGTGCGTAAAACAAGCGGTGATGTGGGGTAGAAGTATAATAGCACTTTTATTGAATCGAGCATTTGGGATCGAACCGTACCACCAGAATGATATAACCGTACCACCAGAATGATATAACCGTACATGATGCACTTGTATGTGTCTTGGTTAGAATCGAACAAAGGACATGTTTTTCGACTGAGGTATACACATGCAGCCACGTGTGTAGGTACTCGCGCGTAGCATAAACCAGAAAATGCAAGTGACGGAGCAGGTGTTTTTTTTATGGAGTGGCGCTGATCTGCCATACAAAATACTCATTTGCATTTCTGGTTCTTTCCCCTACACGCGAGTACATACATGCTGTTCTGCGGACATCCATTCACTTAGACGCCAGCCGAGTGATGCTACATGAGTGTATGTACCGGCTTACGTACATACAAACATACATTAGCTAGTGCTTACATACCCCGATCCCAGTCGATGATCTGATGGCGAAGAAGAACGGTGTTCCAACCGGCCTAGGCAGCGCTCGGTCCAGCCGCACGGGCGCCCTATTCAAAAGGTCCGTATCCAATTCCATTCGCAGATTGCTAAGCACATAGTGCTCAAGCTCATATTGCAATTACCGCCTGTGAGAGATATCCGACTTAAGTTCGCCATATTCTCGGCGGACTAATTATAACTACATGTATGCTTATTGCATACGCCATGAGGGCGAACTCACTCAATGACTAAGGAGGTTTTGCAGAATCCGACAACGTGGTTTTCGCACCGCGAGAGTGCAGGCAGGTCGGATTTCTAAATATCGAATATATATCTTAAGCGGGTGCACCGCCTTAAGCATTCGATCAGACAACACTAGCACTAGTGGGTGAATAAATCTATTTAGCCAACTCACTCTAGGTGTTCTCGACGCAGGGGTAGTCGGATGCAAAGGAGCAAGCAAAGAGCAAAGCCTCATTGCTATTCTCTGTTATTTATGCATAGGAGGTCTCGCAGCCTGCATGCTCACTTCATAGCTAGTAGAAGAATGTAGGATCTCTCTATTACACCTCACCAAATGTTGAAGCTGGGAAGAGACTAGACGCAGGAATTGATCGTCATGGTGTGCACGTCACCGTCACGTAGGTGCCTCAGTCGTCCGGTCCGAAGTCTGCCATAAAATATACCTTGAAGTGAAGCGTTCTTTTCAGCCCTTATACCCACTCAGGCTCTCTTATGGATCGGTCAGAGGAACATTTAAGTTACAAAGTCGTAGGGTTTCGGTCATTTTCGAAGTTCAAACCAACATTGGAATGACTCTCAAAAGTGCAATAAGCCGCCACAAGAAAGCCTCGCGATAGGTCACAAGCACTCGATGCATCGTAGAATACACGTACTCTAGGCTGAGAGAAGAAAATAAGTCAATGTGTTTGCGATTCGGGGGCAGAGGTGAAATCTATGAAGTTGGTGGAGCTGCATGCTGTCTACACGGGTTTAGCTAGGTATCATTCGACTGCCAGGGTTGACGTCATAGTTTATCACTCGCAGATCTATCTCTCTACTCTCCGCTCGTTTCTTCACTCGTACAAAGCAACGACAACCAGGTTTTGCTGTTGAGAACATTTGCGTAAGGAGGAGTAAATCTCACCTCCGACTTTGGGAGCGCATCAGACCAACCTTGTTAAGCCCACATAAGCTCGTCCGTGACTCGTGTGTCGTTCCCTCCTTCAGAATATCTTATGAAGCCTCCCTACCTCTGCGTCTAGAACATAAAGAATATGTCCTCATGGATCGAAATATTTGATCATACATGTGGTCATCACCCAGGTGCTTCGGTCGTAGAAACAAAGTACGTGCAGTTAATGACTCTCAATAGTTATGGTTAAGATTTACAGACTTCGAAGGTTACAGCTGCAGCTGTCAAGAAGGTGGGATTCCTTCTCCCGGCTTGTTCCACATTAAGTGGTAATGTTCAGCTTCCAATTTCCAAGAAGGAATAGTCGAGGGGACATATGTGCGGAATGTTGTTGTAACTGCAATCCACGCCAAACAAAGATCAGCACCACGCATAGTCGCTTGCGTTTAAGGAGAGTTTTTATGCGATCCTTGAGCGTTCCAGAGTCTTGGCATAGTAAATTCCTTAGATTTTCATTATAGTTGATCATTCTGTTTCGGGATTTAGTGTTCCGTAACTAACTGGGGTGCACATGTCATGATTCAGCTGTATAATTGACGGACTTCTTCATTCCAGGGTTCAGCCGATCGGCCCTATTGATCATTGCTTACTAGTTGTATATATATATGAAATTCTGGAAGCATAGCCATGAGATATCTGAAGAAGAATGTTAATCTACTCTCTATACTGACCCGCCCGAGTATCAAGAAAGAAAACCCCCCTACGTGGAGAACTTTCCCCAAGAGCCGCCAAGCTTATATTTAGTAGAGTTTTGGGGTATATTTTGTACTAATATACTTAATCCTGCTTCCGTGAACGTCCTGCCATAAAACACGGCTTCGGAGGATAATATGATCCGTCATGGTTTATCAGGTAAGGGTAACTATTTCCTTGAGTTCATCATATGAGGTGTTTTCAATAGATCTAGACCAGCCATGACATATATCGTCACCTGTAGTTAAATAGTCAGCATCATGATGATCATGAGCTACATTTTAAAAGGTTTGGGCCCGGTTTGAGTGGGGTTTGGGGCTGTAAAGGTGTTATTCGCTCATTATGCAATAGCGAGACTAGGAATGTAGAACCCACATGTAGCTCAGGATATATTTCATGCATTGAAGTTGTTTTAGAGTTGAGACCTTTAAACCTTTGATCAATAAGACATCATGTCAAGTTTCCCTGGGTATTCATCATGTGGTGAAAGCATGGAAGTTTAAAACCTTAGGGTCAATACAGCATATCTTCCCATATTCGTACCCTGTAAATTGATCCTATGAACATTCAGAAACCTTCCTTTGCTGATGAGTTAGTTTACATACCCAGAAATAGCAACTACACGCAATCTCACAGCGTCAGCATCGATGCATAAGCCATCACTCGCAACTCTCATATGACAACGTAGCGGACTGTCGACATGTTCTGAAGACTACTGACCATAATACTAATGGCTTCATATCAATTCTTTATGTAGAGCCAACGTCTTGTATATTTGAAAATCTCTCATCACAAAGCATCCATATCTCTCTCCATCAGACCAGACACAAATGTTCCCGTCGCATCTGCTGCTTCAAGCTTGCGACTGACTCAACCATATACTTGAATCATGGGAAGGCCTATATCAGTGTATGATATATACTGAAGTCTCACTCTCAAGATGACCGCTTTATTCGTGGTCCATCATGCCCCGGATATAGTTCCTATTCGGGACATTTCACCGGCGGAGTCTTGAAATGTTTCGATCTTTGTAGTCATCTTCATGAGATGAACCTTGTATTCGTTGAAACTTTCTTTACCGGCCATCTGATGAGACTTTCATTTAAATGATGTCTATTGTGTTTTGCGAGGCATGGTCTTAAGGTTGAGTCTTCAGATGCAGTTAGCTTAGTAGTTGCTGTCAGAGCCCGAAAGGTGCAATTATCACATGTAAATGGTTGGAGGATAATACTGCACCGTTACGGATACGAGGAGATTGGCTATGAAGTATTTCGAGGAATAGAGAAATCATTGGGCAGCCTGCACTAGTACTGGTTTATTGCAATACTTTCAAAATCTGGACACCCTCTTCATGTCCCACAAGCCCGCTGATTGTTATCCCTACCATCGGTTGAGCGGGTAATTAACTCGTGGGTTCAACACGAGATTTCGGTTAATATGATATTCGGGTTAATAAAGTAATAAGAGTTCGGAACGACCTTCAGTTGAGGGTCACGCAGAGATTCAAGAGATGCGGGGAAGTACAAGCTTCGAAGGCTTTTACTACATGTAGGTCTTCTAAGCATAGGCATCCAGTATATCTCTATATGTAATAAATATAGAGATATTTATATACAATGTGTGTTAGTTAGGTATTCGCCATTATATTAAGGATAAACTAAATGTATTACGTGCGGACTTCCTAATATTAGGCAAGCTGAAAGCACAAGTGCAGTCTAATATTAAGAGCTCGAGTTCCAAAAGTATACCCATGGCCAATTAGGGTAAATAAGCCCCTAACCCTCAACCCCTACCCCCAGGAACCCATGTAGCCTGGCGCGAGACTAGTGAAATCGTGTACATGTATGTATGACGTATTTACCATGAATCTCATGATTATATTGTACGTAAGAATAACCAGTAAGTGCAGACAGGGCCCCAAACCACGAGTATGGCATCTGCACACTGAAGATCACCCGCACTTGCAGTCAAGCATCTCAGAAGCTAGATAGATATCCAAGGATGAAAATGATCAATCTAGTCAAAATGAGTGGGGGGAGATCGGCATGAGGTGAGGCTGATGCATGGATGTTGATTCCATACCGCGCACGCGCGTAGACATGTTCTTTAATTTGACTTCACATCACCGCAACCCAACATCCAGGAGGACAGATATAAATACGTCAGTAGTTGTGCAGATTCCGTCAACACTTATCTATTCTCCTAGTATCAAGCAACTACATCTTTAGACCTAAAGCTCTAGCCTTCGAATCTCAACAAACAGCTCGAATAAAACTTGCAATAATCGTACAATCTGGGTATCTTTTAATTCGCATAAAGGTTACATCAACAATATTTCAACACAGATTTAGAAATCTTTAGAGGTAGGATATGACAATTATCTCATTAATTACTTGCTGGCTACGCTTGATCTATCTCTATTTTATTTGCCCCTGTATTTCCTTTTTTTTGTTCCTGCTTTTCCTGTTGCGGCTGTTCCTGCGTCCCGTCTGTGCACCTGGCATGGAGATCCAACCTCTTGAGACATTCCCGATATCTTGGATCTCTGTACGACATACATATTCGGAATGACAAGTAGTTATCGGAGGAATGTCCTGCTACGGCAAATCTTAAGGAGATTACCAAGTCAACAAGACCTGTCTCGATTCTTTATTTATTGCCCTCGACATGGAAGCTTTTATCATCTCGAATCGATTTCTCCTGCATCTTCTGTCACTCGATCCTCACACATGGCCTACGCACATACACGGACATACATGTAGCAACCTGGTTTCGACATATACTTCAAGTACATACACCTAATCAACAGAAATATCGAAGGATATTTAAGGTCACGTCATTCCATAACTATCTAACCTTTAGGTCATGAGTGTTCTTCTGGCTCTAGTTAGATACGTTTACTTAATTAAAAGGATACGTTTTTGAATAATTAAGGAATTGCAAACTTACCATTG
Source organism: Morchella eximia (assembly GCA_024713935.1). NCBI lineage: Eukaryota > Fungi > Ascomycota > Pezizomycetes > Pezizales > Morchellaceae > Morchella > Morchella eximia. The sequence goes on from JAMGZG010000002.1 coordinate 1,268,291, forward strand.
ACCTCTCCCTTTCCCCCATCAAACAGCACTTTCCTGATTCCCAGATATCCAACTTTCTCTTTGTTTTCTATATTCAAATCAATTTCTTTATGAAAGAAATATCCAAACTAACACAATGCAACAAGTATTTCGAACCTCTATTTGGTTCTTAGGGTTTATATCCCTCGTTCCACCACCAGTCAATAGCGCACCCGCACCAGTAACACATCGAGGGCTACGTCGCTCTGCGTTCAATAGCGAGAGCATCGAATTTCAGTGGCAACAAAGTTGGAGTTTCACGAGTACTTCAGGAAGTAAGCCCGGAGCTCCTCAGGCAATTGACATCTGTATACCCGACGGTTTTTGCAGAAACCCCATTATGTCTTCATTCTGTCCATACACGGTCGCCAGTACCCAGCTCTTTGATAGCCCAATATCAACAGCAGCTCCCTTGGGAATGTTTACCAAGGTTCAAAATAAACTGCCAAGAGTTTCGTTTGATACTGTAGGTGCAGATGTCCCAATATCAACAAATAAGTATGCCCTGCCTCTTAGAATACCTTAAAATTAATTAGTAAATGATGTTGACCTAGTATTTTGAAGGTTCTATTCGAACTTGTTTTTGGGAAAGAGGGATATGGGAGTATGGACCATTCCGTACATGCTCTGGGTCCCCAGAGATCCCGCCACGGCGAGTAACTTTGGAGCAAGTATTTCTCATGCCACCGAGGATAAAAGAGTATGTTATTTCTTGAAATATGGCCAAAAGCGAGTAGCTGACATTAGATTAGGGAGTTGGCGACAACCCGAATGATAACCCCATCAGGTTCTACATTAACGCATTGGGAATTAATTCCGTCACCTTTGGTGCTCAGGAATTCACTTTCTCGAGATCTACTACGACTCTGAGTAACCCAACACATGTCTCTGTCGAACTCAATCTTCATGCAGATGTCTCCCAGTATGGCCTTGATACCAAAAGGCTCCAAATGCCCCTATACCAAGGCATGGGCTTCATCACTGGACGATATAAAGATCTTACCCCCAAACTCACCACGGGGGTATTGTTTAGAAAATTTGAGGAACTTCAGTCGCCGCGGTCTGGCCTTCAGAAATGGAGAATCACCGAAGAAGATAACAGTATCTGGCTTCTCTACGCCTATAGTGAAACCGGCACCCGGTTGAACCTATCTTTGAGAAGTAATAGTGAAATCTCTGCATCGTCTTCTTTCACGGGCTTTCTACAAATCTCAAAGCTCAGCAAAGACGGTACGCAGAATGCTGGTCTCGAAGGAGTCATTGATGCCACTGCCGGTGCCTTCCCCATAGGCATGGAGATCTCCGGAGTAGCCGAAGGAGCTGTTGGGACATACAATTTCAAGTGGACCCGTTATGGGTCAAACAATGCAAATGGTTTATTGACATATGCGTTGAAACATCATCTTGACTCCGAGGTTACTGCCATAAGAACTGGGCTGCAATTGAACAGCCCAACGAAGGGAAATTCAGAGGCGCTGATTGGGGATAGTTGGACCTTGGTGGAGCCGAGTATGCCAACCGATACTGGATTCTTTTGGGGAACACCGTTCACTGCTGCTCAGATTGCGGTGATTAAACCAATACTAGAGCAGGAGTTGGCACAGGACATGGGAGGACAAACATACCTGAACAGTATGTATTTTAGTGGAAAGGTATGCGCTAATTTTTCTCGTGAATTGTGCATAGTTAACTGTGTTCGTATAGGGTTTTCAAAAGTTCGCGCAGCTGCTTATTGTGGCCGCACGTATCGGCCAACAGGATTTGGCAAGAAGGGGATTAGAAAGGCTGAAATCAGCTTTTCAGCCCTTCTTGACAAACAAGCAACAATACCCGTTGGTTTATGACCGTACGCTCACCCCATTCGTAATATATGAAATATTCTTAACTAACAGCTATACGTCCGTGCTCAAGTTACTTGGAGAGGGGTTATTTCAGGTGCAATGTTCACCAACGGTGATGCTATGTCGGATTTTGGAAACGGTTACTATAATGATCATCACTTCCATTGGGTATGAACTATATATTATTACATTACATCTGTATCTATTACTAACTCTTGACACTATAGTCTTACTTCCTATTCACCGGTGCTGCGATTGGGCAACTAGACAAGGAATTGAATAATAATCAGGCCTGGCTTCAAACCAACAGGCCCTGGTTCGAAACTCTACTCAGAGATGTGAGTTTACTCCATCCCCCAATGAAATCGGAGGTTGACTTTGATAGATGGCAAATCCGTCCTCATCTGATCCATGGTATCCTGTTTCCCGAGCCTTCGACTGGTACAGCGGTCATTCTTGGGCTAAAGGTCTCTTCGAGTCTGCCGACGGAAAGGACCAAGAATCTACCTCTGAGGATATGAATTGCGGGTACGCTATCAAACTGTGGGGTAATGTAGTCGGTGATGCAAAGATCGAAGGGAGAGGAAACCTCATGATGGCATTGATGAAACGGAGTTTCAATGAGTATTTTCTGCTAAAAGCCGGGAACAAGGCGCATCCATGGAACTTTATTGCGAATAAGGTTACCGGAATTGTAAGTTATATATATTTAACTCCATGTTAATATGATATATGCATACTAATATGGCTATTCCTCAGCTATTCGAAAATAAAGTGGACCACTCCACCTATTTTGGTGCCAAAATTGAATACATACAAGGGATCCATATGATCCCACTGACCCCCGCATCTGCCTACTACAGAGACGCCCAATTCTGCCGCGAAGAGTGGGACCAGTGGTTCTCGAACAGGACAGCAGGAATTAACGATGGCTGGAAGGGCATATTATATGCAAATGTTGCACTGTTCCAGCCACAAAGTAGTTGGCTGTTTTTTGCACAGGAGGGGTTTAAGAATGAGTGGTTGGATGGGGGCGCGAGTAGAAGCTGGTATTTGGCACAAGCGGCTGGTAAGTAGTTGTGATTTTTCCTAGTTACCTTCATAAGTTACTAACGAATTGTCACTGGTGTAGGACTCGGTGGGGGACCAACGCAGGCATATGGATATCAATGATCATGTCGGAATTTAGGACATCTTGTGTGCTTTTATAGCAATGGTTTTTCTTAATCCTTTTTTTCATTTATGACTGTTAGAGTTGGCAAATTTGTTATTACCATAGATACCGACATGTAGTAACTGCGCGTACATATATTGTATTCTTTTTTTTCCTTCAATAATATCAATAGAATTTATTAGACTCGTTATCTTGATTGACTCTGGTCATCTATTTTTTTAACCCTCTGACCAATCTAGCAAGTTATCTATCTAGATTTATGTACTATTGGTACTGTTACCTGGGATAATCATTCAAATTAACGAATATCTATATATGTACTAGTAAGCAACATAGCTTTAGTAAGTAATGTGAATTTAAAAAATGGTGGCATTTTGATATATACGTATCCGGGACTCAGTTATCCCTTAAGTTATCGCGAAAATTCTGACCCACCAAAAAAAAAAAAAGCAAGTTTGGTGTGGTTGTGGCTTTACTAACAGATTCTGTTATCTCTCTTATTCAATAATAGATCTCTCATATAAATCTAATTCATCTGTTATAGGGGGGTCAGCATCGACAGCTTAAGGGATATCCTAAATGTACCAATTATTGTAACTTCAAGTTCAAAACTAGGGTTAGGTTTAGGTGCTGACCATGGCCATATATATACTACATGTACTTACTGCATGTCCTTGTAGCTTAAAGCTTGACTCCGAGTCTCAATGAACCCATCTGGTTTGTCCATTGTCTAAGTGGCACTTGTCATGGGCATGACTAAGTATATATCTCCATTGCATACAATTAATGAAGTAATCAATCAAGTACACTCACCTATTGCTTCAAATCAAAATCATGGCCATATTCAGTTACGCGAAATAACCTGGATTGGGGCCGTATTTATAGTTTGTGTACCTGCTAGAAGCTACGTCGCGCTCAACCTGTCAGAATTTCCCGTACATAGCTGATAACATGGCCATGGTGAAAGAAATCTGTGATTTTCGGCCTCTTTGAATTAATTGGCTTTCGGTAAACATGGATTATCTATTGCGGGTAGCTATCGGCGACTTAGTGCTAACTAAGCTTTGATTGGAGTATGGACTGACATTGATAGTATACTGTGATCTCATATTCATTATATTTTCTAAACTACACGTGCACGTGCACGGCTTTTAGTATTAACCAAAGAGAATTAAGGGTTTAAAAATAATAGAGTGATAAATTCGAAAAGGAAAAAACCAAAAGAAACCAAGATAAAAGAATAAAAAATTATTTAATCATCGATATCGGTATCGGTGTCATCCAAATATTGGGGAAACTCATATGGGCCTCCTTCCCAGCCCCCGTCTTCCAATGGTCTCAGCCATCCCCAGTGGAAGAAGATTTTAGGCCTCATTGATATAGGCTTCGGCTCCGGTTTGAAAATTCCGGTCTGCGGTAGATCGATCTCGTGTATAGTGGAGTGTAAGTAGTTCAGTAACTGTGAGAATCACTTAGCTTCGCTGCGTGTGTAGTTAGAGTAGAGTGTATAGTCTGCTTACCATCTTACGGTCCGCAGGAGAGACTGTTTTTCTAGCCTCGTTAGTTCCGGGAAGGGGATCAAACCCTTCGAAGAAGCTTTGGTTTTCTTCCTGATCCTGGATATACCGACTTGGTGCACTAGAGCTATGCCCGGTTCCACTCCTAGTTGACTGAGGCCAGGTGCTCCATTCATAGTTCTTGCTCCAGTCGAATGGAGTGTACTTTTCGGTCATGACTTCAAAAAATTCGTTAATCATGCTGCCACTAGTGTATATGCAGAATATAACTGTAAAACTCGAAATTCGATGGTCAAATTAAACCTGAACAGGAGAAACTGTTAAGAGTCAGTACGTGTTGAAGACCGTGAGGTTCAAAGTAACGCTCGTAAGTAGGGGTGATCCGGTATTTAAGGCCCTCTAGTTTGGTTTCACACTCGGATTCTATTTTATGTCGCTCTGTTCGGGTGGCGGATAGGTAATTGGAACCTTAGAACATGTATAGAGATAATAGCGGGCATGGACGGTGTCAAAACCATTAAAAGTCTATGTGCAGGTCTTTCTTATAAATAAGTTGCGGTTTTGGTCGAGTCCAGGGGGAAAAACCGAAATAGCAAATTCTACTACTTGAATCTCCTCTAAAAGGATCTGTCCGTTATGTAATGAATTCCAAATAATTTCTTTGAATTTTCTGATTGCTGATACACGCAGTTAGATGCTCCGATCTATGTTATTAGATAAGCCCTCATGAGAGGTCGTCTTGATCATAAGCTAGCACTCGGACCAACCTTGGCGTAGACTGGGCTTCGATGTTCACTCTCAAGGGACACAACAGCTAAGGCCTACCAGCAGATAAAATAGAAGGCTATCTTCCCCTTGTGTATACGGCCTAACTCTCTGTTACTTTAACCGTTTTTGGCTTTGGTGAGTCTAGGTCAATACGACCCTTCCGCCGTCCGCGTCAAGGTTGCTGAAACGCCCACACTCCGCTACCAACCACTACCAACCTACCAACCACTACCATCCCCCGACATCTACCGTCACATCACTTACCATCTATCATCATAGCCATCATCATTCAGAACTCAACACCCCACCAGCCGCCTCGCCGAAACTTTCCCCTCTTCCTTTCCATCTCTCATCATCCCACCCCTTCATAATTATGAAAGATTATACCGATTTAACCAAACTCGAACTCATCGAGTTGCTTAGAAACCGCGGCCTCTCGCTTCTCGGAGTGAAAGATGCTCTCATCAGTCGCCTAGAAGAGTATGATCACACTCATGATCCATCCCCATCACCACAGCTTCATAACTCTCCTGCCATTTCCAGGCCTGAAAGACCAAAGCCAACTCCAACCCCCCAGCGCCCGGTCTCGGATACTCACATCAGTCGTTCATCGCTCTTCTCCAATGATATCCTTACCAGCGATGAAGGGGACTATGCCAATTGGGAGAAAACCTACGGCGATGTGGCACTGGAGGCTAGCAAAACTCCTGACCCCGAATCCAAAAAGCTCCCTGAACCAAAGTCTGGGCCGGTCCCCAAGGTTTCTTTTATTATCCCAAAGCCAGAGTTGTCTACTTCTGTTTTTTCTGAAGCGGACACTACTACTGACAAGAACACCTCCGAAACCGAAACGACAGCCACTGTTCCTGGTTCCCTTCCTGTCGACAGAGTCACTAAAACTGGTTTCAAATACAAATCCCTTGCAGCAGAGTTCTACCCAGCACAAGAAAAGACTATCAATGCTGCCACCAACCCTATTTCAATTACGCTTCCTCCTAAGCCTACCATTAAAATCCCCCCTGGCGCCTCTACTAGTAATATTATCACCATCAGTCCTAGTGATCCTGTTTCTGCCGGCAGTGCTGCTTCTTCCGCAACACTCGATCAACTTAAATTTTCTCCAACCACCTCCCTCACATCCATCGTTGAAGAGATAAACGCAGTTACAACCACTGGCGTTACGAGCAGTCTCTCTAAAAAAGACGGAGACTTCAAACCCCGCACGGGGTCAGAATCCTTCAAGACCACCAAGTCCGGATTTAAGTTCAACTCGATTGCGTCACTTTTCCCTGAAGCCAAGGCATCTACCAAATCGTCAAAGCCAAATGACCCTCCGATCAAGGCCCGTTCTTCTGTCCAACTCACAGATACTCTTACAGTCTCAGCAAAACAAAATCCTACCGGGGAAATGGCTGCTAGTGCAGCCCCAAGCTCTATGCCGACCCTCGTGCGTATAGCCAAACTCACTGATGCCGAAAAGCTTTCCTTGCGTGCAAAGCGTTTCGGCATTCCTCAAAAGGATGAACTCCCTGTCACCACAAAGGCCAGGCGAGAGGGCCGTTTTGGGGTTGCAGAACTTGTCGACAACTACGAAAAGATCAAGGATCGTGGAAGAAACCACAAGTCCGAGAAAGAGAAGGAGAAGGAGAAGGAACGGGAGAAAGTGGGGGGGAGGGAGAGGGAGAATAACAGAAGGAGGGTCTCTGGCGGCAAGAGGGCTAGATACGAAGATGAGAACGATATCTACCACGACCGTGAGTACAGGGCTGTTCGCCAGCGGCAGTCTCGCACAAGCATGAACAACGAACGTCGTGGTAGATATGCGTAGATGATTTCATTTAACCCTCCCAATTTCTTATTTCAGTGCCACATGTATTCCTTTTGTACCTCAAACATCACTTATGATTGTTGGATTCTCATTTTCGTTAGAAAGATTGTTTGTGTGACAACATGTTTAAGAGTTTGGCTGGGTTTAACTTTTCTCTTTGTATATCCTGGGAAAACTCAAATATTAAATTCTTTGGCCGGTTGCTTGGTGGTTGCTTGGTTGAGTAGTGGTACTAGCTGTAGAACTTATAAACCAGAAAGATGGTGATCATAAGAGTAAATATTATTGGAGGTCACGCCCACCAAGCCAAGTTAATGCAACGAGTGATTAGTTGTGTTTCGGCACAATAGCCGACTTCCCACTCCCACGCAAAGAACTATATTTACCCACAAAAGATTTCCATTCCAAAGATACAAAAAAACGAAAACACTAAGTACAACCCATTAAACTCTACGCTATGCCCCTATGGTCCCTCAACACCTTATTCAGGCTATCCCTGTGGACGCAGTTCTCAAACTTGAAGCTCTGTGCCAGTTCATCTAGCTGCTTCTCATCCATACCCTCGAAGTGGTCCGCCCACTCCTTGACCATAAACTCGGCTAATAGAATGTTGCGCGAGATACGGGCGATACGATCGTTGAATTTCCACACTGGAGATGGGTAGAGGTTGCGGTACTTGGGGTCAACGTTGTCGGCGATGAACTGCTCAAAGGGCTCCATGACGTCGCGAATCTTGGAGTCGTCGGCGCCCCAGGCGTCGATAGCGAGACGGAATTTCTTGTCGAGGAACCCACGGAAGAGCTTCATGTAAGGTGTGTCAGGATTGATGTAGACCATTCCTATTTGATTTTCATATGGTTAATTCCTGGCAGTATCGATTTGGAGAAAATATCCTTACCCTGGTACCCAATGTCCTTGTATAGCCAGATGCTCCAGGAGATTCGGTCCTCATCATAAACCTCTAATTGATCTTTGAGGAGCGTGATCCTGCTATCATTGATCTTTGGGGTTTCTTCCTCTCCGTCGTACTCCTTCCTGGCATACACCGGGCCAAACTCTCCGTTCCAGATAGGGAGGTTGTTCTCCTTCATCCATTGTACTTTCCTGAGATAACTTCGCTTTATCCTCGCTTTCTGTTCCTCTGTCCCAGTGTATGTCTCTGAAGAGGCCGGGAATCCGTAGTTCGAGTAGTCGTGCACCGAGTACACAGTGTTCTCCCACTTCTTGCATGTTTCCTCGACATCAAAGTGCGAGAAATCGGACGCAAAGGTGTTTCCATCTAGGAACAAGATATGGTCTGGGTCGATCTTTCTGATCGCCGGGTATACCTGATGGTACCAGGCCTGTAGCCTCTCGTGTGTGGGATCACAAGGCTCGTTCAATGGGTTATACCCGGCGATCCACGGGTTCCCTTTGAAGTGCTCGGCAATCTTCTCCCATAGCCACACTGAACGGTCTTGGAAATCTTTGTGGTTCCAGAACTCGGCAACGTGGTGGGCGGAGTCTGAGTGCCAGTCACCGTTTTGGCCGCCGGGAACAGTGTGCATGTCTAGAATGGTATAGATGCCTTCGGCGGCGCAGAGGTTGACAATTCGGTCAAGCCACTTGAAACCATCAGGCTTAAGGACGCGAGGGTTCATGTCATCTTCGAAGTGGCGGTAATTGAATGGAACACGAATGCAGTTGAGACCGAGGGATTTGTAGTATTTGGCATCTTGCTCCGTGAAGAAGTATTCGAGGAACTGGGAGTATGGTATTAGCGCGGCGGAGAAGGAATACTATCAAGAGAGCTAGTACCTTATCGAAGAAGAACTGAGCTTTCTCCTTCCCAAGAACCTCAGCAAGAGCTTGCCTAATCTGGTATTCGCGTCCTGGGAAACCAGTGATGAAGTTCTCCATATTTGCCCATCCTCCTACACCAGCCTGCACACATCATCACTACTATTAGCTATCCTCTAAGCCTAACTCAATTGTAACTGAGCTACGTACCCCGCGCAAAAGGACCTCCTTCCCATCGGTATCAACAATCTTCGTCCCCTCAACCTTCAGAATACCAGTAGGCGCCATGTTCTTTTCGCTTGAGAATGCAGTGCTGAGCCTTTTTCCAAAGTTTGCAAATATTCCAGCCATATCAAATGTCGTAAAGATCAGGATATGATGTCTGTATCTCTTCTGTCTACCAGACAGCACGCTATATATACCTTTTCACCAACTCCCCTCCCCCCACCCACTTACCCACCTCTCCGTCAAGCTCCATGCCTTCTCTCTCCCTTCCCCGCGTTCTTCCACCCCACATTGTCATCTCATCCCTACTGCCGTCTTTTGGCTAAAACTCAAAGAAGCCTTTTTCCATCCCCGGTTCTTGCGCATCACTTAGAGTAAGCATGTCTGGCTAAATTGAGTGGATAAATTGGATCATCGGAAAATTTTAGAGTTAATGGGGTGCAGCGCAAGTAGGTTGGTCGGGCCTTCAACCGAAGATCCACGCCATGGGACTATGCCGGGGAGAACATTGCTTGATAGGTATATAGCCTTTAAGGATATCAGCTCCAAGAACGGAGACTTACCTCCCCAGTAGAGTCCTAGTAGGTGTATCTCGTAAGCTCATGCTCATCTAGCTTTTATTTTTTGGATAAACTCTTGATTTGCGCCCAAGGAAGCTCACGGTCTGAAGGAAGGCCGATCATAAGAGCCTAATAGCCCAATTGACTTACCCGCGGCCGTTTCAGTCGGCACAAGCTCGCTTTAGAGCATCGGCAAAGCGCAGTGGAGGTGAAGGTGGGGATGTGATGACTTACCGTGAATCAATACCGAGTTCCGCTAGTTAACGGTTGAAGTTTATCCATTTAGCCAGGGTCATAGGGTATCACTCGGTCGGTTTCAGGAAACGCTGCAACCACTGACTGATAGCGCACAAGGCACACACAAGAACTAATATAAATTAGGTATGCTTGGGATCGGAAGTTAAAATAAAACTTTACCGTGCTCTCGTATCCGATCTACGCGCGTCGCGGGCAGGGTAGATAAGCGAGAATCTAAGATGAGGGCCTCCTCTTTCTAATGAGGGACCCAGAGTCTAGATGAGAGATAAATAGAGATTACATGTAATTCCTCTGTGCTGCGATCTTACGGGACTTCATTCATTACGTATGCATGTCTTCTTTATACATATATTTATCCAGAATGGCCACCTATCGTAACTTCCAGGACTCATGCAGCCACCTTCTTCCTTTTCCCGCTATGGCCGCAGTACCCGAGATCAACACACCCACAATGTCCTCTTGCCGCACAGCACTATTCTTTAGCAGGAATTAAGAATTTTCAGAGTCCCGGTTACTTCTAGATGCCTCTGAAATTCGCCAGATTAGCATAATTGCCATCCGAGTGATTTTCTATGTCTGGTATATTTTTATTCAACCTGTGCCGTACACCGACCGCACATTCCTCTATGTTCCTTCCTAGATAATACCAAATCGAGCCTTGACTCTCGTATTGACTAAAACTACCCCTCCTTGTCTATTCTGTCATTGGCGGTGAGGAAACACTTGTAAGCCCCCATTCTTCAAAGTCAGTCCTGAACGTAAATATTTACATACATGTGGCCGTACCATGAGTACAATAATGGATTAACTTAAATCCTTCGCGGAAGTAGATACCTCCATACCTCTACTTACAACACAACTAGAGTACTGTTCATGCCAATTTATTAGGATCATATGATATCACTCGTAAGGAGTCTTCCTCGAAAGTGTAGATATAGAAGGCGTTTTTGGTGTATACCAGATGGGCCTTGGCGTAGGAAATAACTCTCAGCACCAAGAGAGCTATGCTCGTCCCGCCATGTGGGATGATTCTTAAACATCACGATATGTGCATCTTCTCGCACTAAAATGAACAGCATAAACAGTTCTTAGCTGTAACGCATATAATTGACGATATTAAGAATAGAATATGTGGGAGGATCCTTTGGGGCAATGTCTGCTAACACTAGTGCCAAGAAGTGACCGACATAGGATTTGCCATACACCTCGTCGACAGACGAAATAAAAACCACCATATACTTAACAGTATAGTATCTAGATTAGCAACTCAAGCATAATATCCCGGACCCTTCCGATTCTATGGGCGATACTTCGGTCACAAGTGCGTGCCTAAACGATAGCCATTGCATGGCCTAGATAGCAGAAAATTTCCAAACACTGAAGAAATCACATGGCCTAATAATTATCTTTGATGCACATTACACAAATCACTTCTTCATCGGCGTCAATGAAGTAATCAATTAATTAAAACCTCATTATCGTCAAAGAATGCAATCAGCGAGTGATCTCCGGTGATCGACTCGAAGGTATTAATATTAACGGTTTTCAGAGAGTACAGGAAACGTCTCTTCTACAAAACAGCTAACTACATGTAATAAGGCCATATAATACTATAAATGTAACCTCTCTAATACCCAAGACAAAAAAGAAGCTCCCAAAGCATGCGCATAAAAATTACATCAGCCCGCTCATAAACTCATCTAACGTAACGCCCTTCCTAACCGCATTACTGAAACCTTCGTGAAAACTTAGCCACACTGTTTCGTTCTTATCTTCCTGTACCTTCTTTCTCTTTCCGCAGCGTGTTTCCTCTTCTTCCTCGCCGATTTGGGGTTCATCGGGGGCTATGACACGCCCGAAAAAGTCTTTCTTGACTTCATTCTTCTTGCGCTTCAACATATTTTCAAGGTTGACCACCATCTTAAGCTGTGGGGCCTCAAGAGATGTACCCATCCGGGCTTGTCTAGACGCTTCGCGTTGGGCTACCCGCTGTTTGTAGAGAGATTGAGAGAGCACTTGACGGATGGCATAGCGGACAGGAGCTGGCGCCAGTTCGCCGGGAGGGATTGTAGATGTGCGGAAGATCGAGAGTGAGTCGAGTGGGCTATTCATAACGTTAGACCATGTATACTTCACTAACTGGAGAGGAGAACTTACGGCTCCATTCTATAAATCCACCCCCATCCTCCGCTACCAATTCCCTCAACCTTTACCCTTTCAAACATTACGCCCAACCCCATCATGACCTGTACACCCCTCATAACAAGTTTCTTTTCCCCTTCTCGTCTTACACTTGCCACTCCTCCCTCGGGCCCAGACCCGCCGACCACAACCGGTTTTATATTCGGAGAAAGGATCCGAGATACCCATGGCGCAAGCTCCATAACTACATTCTCCGCAGCATGGAAGGCTTCATACAGCCTTATTTCGCTTTTTTTTATGCATGTTTGCACGTTTGCTATTAGGGCTTTGTGCTCTTTGGTGCCCTCACGGACCTCCCATTCTGCCTGTGGTCCTGAAAATGGTGCCATCTCCTCCTCTTCTTCGTGGTCCTTACGATTGTACTTGCTCTGCGGAGCTTTCTGTCGTACAGGACTAGAAAAAAGAAGGTGAAATGCAAGAATCGGACTTGAGAGATATCCGCTCAATTCATAGTCCTGTTCTTGAAAAACCCTTTCGCTCAAAAGATCCTGAAACCAGAGCCATTCACTCACAGCATTGGGTTTCGTCAAGTACGGGTCGTCGTTGTAAGGGCGTGTGAGATATGTCGCGAAGCAATCTGACATGATCTTGTCGAATTCACCTATCCCCTCCACCAGCTGACGCAGATTTTGTATGTTGATTTTTTTTTGGTTGGCGTTTGTTTCCTTTTTACCTCTCATCACTTCTTCCGTATAGAAAACTCTTTCCACTGCTTCTTTAACACTCCCTCTTCCACTGCTCCCTCCTTTGCCGTCTGTGTCTCCGAGCCTGCCCTCACCAAACTCTTCTTCTACCATTTTTCGTGTGAGGTATTTCCTCTCGCTCGGGATTTTATTTGACTCTGCTGTAGCTCGCAGCCGAGCTGCGATCCATTCGCACCCTACCATGGCAGCTCTCATGTCTCCGCCAGCCTTTCCAGCACTATCCGTACAACTCAGCTCTACTAATCTCCTTACTGCTCCATCTTCTACCCTAAACCCCTCAGTATTCAACACATTCTTGATTCTGCCTACAATCAGTTTTGCCGGTGGCTTTCGCATATACACGATTTCCGCCAAGGGCCTCAACACCTTCAATGCAGGGGCATAAAGGTCATTGCAGATAGCCACTATCGGCCTCTGCAACTTGAAAAATTCTTCCTTCTTACTCCCCCTCCTTTTCACTGAGACTCCAGGTGCAATATCATTGGATGCTTTCTGGTCAGATAGCACTAGTTCGACGAGTTCACCTACGAAGTTGTTGCCATCGCTCCCTCCACCGGAGGCACCATCAATTTCGTCAACAACTAGACAAACTGGCTTGCCTAATGTTACTGCACAGTTGGAAGCACTGCTCAACACCCCCATACCCTTGACACCCCCATTGGAAAGGACATCTTTTACACGGCCTTTCACCACTTCTGCAGTGCGATCGTCGGAGGCATTGACCTCAACAACCTCATAGCCTGCTTGCTTCGCAGCCACGTGCGCTAGAGTTGTTTTCCCCAACCCAGGAGGGCCGTGAATAAGCAAGATTTTCCGGAGTTCTCGTTCGTCACCCTCCTCCGGCTTTTTTACTTTGGAATTTGCAGATGGGAAAACAATTTTATCCCACTTCTTGAACCATCGTAGCACTTGTCTATGTGTCCGCTCGTCTCCTACGAGGTCCGTGAAGCGCTTCGCGCGGTACTTTTCAGTCCAAAGCTGTGTCTTCTTACATTTCGTACCTGAAATCTCCAAATCGGCTTTGAGAGCAGCAGCGAGAGCCTCGTCGGCGGCTTTGTCAGCAGCCTTCAACGCAGCTTCTTCTTGCTGTATTTTCTGTATGCGTTTCTCGGCGTTGTAATCGCTGAGTAAAGAGCTGATATCAACTCCGAAGTAACTCTTCTTTAATCCCTCGTCTAGTCCTTCTCCGGAATCACCTCCAACGGCCCCGGAAGACAGACTGGAGCTTTCCCTTGTAGAACCTATTTTTGGCGCCTTTTTTCTAACATGGAGGGTCTCCCCCGAGCTAAGTACAATAGGGACAGTGATAGACGAATATACAGAAGCTGAAACTGCCTGAGCTGTAGGTTTAGGTACACTAGCTCTAGGCATAGACTTCATCGCAGCCTTGAATGCTTCAAACGACTCTTGATTTGCCGGCGGAAGTTGGGGCGGGGGTGTCAATTCTGCCCGGGCGTTCCTCGGCACATTCGGCGCAGAATCTTCGGTCGTGAGGTCTATTTCCGTAGGTTTTGAGTATGACGTTTTCGTCGCGGTAGGCGTAAACTTTTTACTAAACAGCCCACCCGATAACGGCAAGTTGAATACCGGCCTCAGGGGTACGGTTGGAGTCTTCAGAGCATTTTCCTTCTCAGATTCTCCGGGCAGTTGTTGTGAATCCTCGCCCTCTTCTTCATCGACGCCCTGACGCATCAGTGCGTCCTCCTCATCAGAATCTGGATAATCGAAAGTGTAATCGTTCGGCGCTATGACCTTTTGACGTTTGGCCGCCGGGGGTGCGGCCGGAGGAGGCGAAGAGCTGGGGAATGCAAATGTTGATTGCATTGCCACTACTACTCGTGGTGTTGTTTGAGATGAGGACGGTATATCTTCTGAAGCAAGTGGAGATGTTGGGGTTGCCCAGATGTTTTTGCAATTTTTCGAGCTTTTGGTTGGCGTCTCTACATGTTTCCTTATTAAAATCTAGAATAACGGGGTCCCAATTAACGCGCCCCCATCCACTCACCAGGCGGTAAACTACTGCTTCTGAAGGCCGATCTTAAACCCGATTGCCGGTGTCTAATCACAACTCCCTGTTCGTCAAATCTCTGCCTGGTCTCCTCGGCTTGGAGCACGATAGCTTCTAGCTCGTCTGTGTAGGATTCCTCCTCGAGCGGCTGAGACGGGTAGTCGGATGACTGAATGTCGGGTAGGCAGTCAGAGAAGACAAGTGCAGGATCAAAATCAGACGGGATACCAGACATACCGAATTGAGGGTACTGCTTCAGTTCCCGTTTTTCGAATTTGGGGGTTAACTAAAGGGATGTTGAAACGCGTCGGCCTGCTAAAGTGCCTGACGGACGCGTTTAGATTAGATGATCTGATAAGATCCTAACGTGCATCTGCATGGATTCTCACTCACTGCACCAAGGTTGAAATAGCAGAAGGCATTTAATTGCTCTCATGCCCAGCCAAACTCCCAATCAGAATCGTAGAAAGTCTGGGTACGAGACAGATTTAATTGGTACATAACTCTATATATAGAGTATAAAAACGACTCATCCTCGCTGCTTCTACCGTCTACAAGAACGTAGAGACCTTCATATCCCACTACAGCAATGCGCCCGATATGGCCCAAACGACCCTATTGGTGTATCCTAAGCTCCATATATCACCCGGATCCTACATACATACAATACGAAAAAAGAATGGGGTGAAATAAGTACTGTATGACTACGGGATTTAGTGAAGAATACGGAATTAAACCGGCATTACAAAAAGAGTACCGTAGTAATGCCGTATTCTTACTACATTACTAGCGCACCAACGCGAATGACGCAGCGAATCGATACCCCTTTTTGGTGTTGTATGTATATACATGTCTAGGAGATAAGATGATTAAGTCGTTTGACAAATTGCAAAGCCACTTCGTCATTTTTCACTAATTGACCGCAAATATTGGCTGAAACTTTTAACGTTACGCTAGCGAAACCTTATTTTCCATCTTCCAGCTATATAGGTGCTATAAACATGCCTTTTCCTTCCCCTCTTCTCGTCATCATGATCACCATCATCACCATCATCATCATCCTCATCATCATCACCTCCACTGCTCCTACTACCTTCCCATTAGTACATGTAGTTATCCCTTCTCAGTGGTGATTGGGTCGAGATGCTGGTTTTTAGAGGGGAGATTTGTATGGGAATAGATACCCCCACATACCGGATCATGACCTATCCTTCTTTCTATTGTACCGTAAGGGGGGGCTCCGCTTTAAAGAGCGATGAAGTGTCAATTGTCAGAATTGACGGTTAGTAAATACAAGTACGTACGCTTTATTTAAAGCGCCAGCTACATGTATATAAAGCCGCGATGTTGTTAAATTGAACATCTAGAACAGAGGAAATTGCTCTAAGATACAGCGATTTGCGAATAGAAAGATCGCTATTGAAAGAAAAGCTTACTCCAAAGACACCATCTACTCCAAGCTCTTAGGTATCTGAAATGTCCATCGGCAGTTCAGATCCAAGCGCAACCTCATTATTACTTTCATAACACATCTCATCCTCATCTACCAGTTCTTCCGGGAGAGAAAATGACTCCATCATATCAACAAGTCCTGATTGATCCATCTGATTGATAGCCCGGAAGGCCATTACCATGTCGATATCATCTGTATACCATCATATCGGAAATTAAATAAAGAATTTGATACAGATGAGGATGGGCTCCAAACTTACCAATAGGCATTCCGTTAAGACTGTCAGTTGAATTCCGCATCTTCCGGTCATATGAGATTTTTGCGCCTCTCTTGCTCATCCTGGGTTTCGTAACCCGACCTGATTTCTCATTTTTCCGCAGCCAATTCAAGAAATCACCCTTTGGTTCTTTGCCATTCTTTATTTCCGAAATATCCTCACGTCTAGCTTTCAAATGACGCCTAGCCGTCTCCGCCACGCTCGCGAGGTTATTGTTCTTTTCTCCGGCCGAAGTCTTCTGCGGACGATATATTTTGTTATCCTTTCCCATCTTCCCCTTGGATAGCTTAGTAGTCCTGCCCCTTCCCGCCAAAAGTTCAGTAGGGGAAATGCGAAGATTTGAAAGTACCCCGGTCATATCTAGAGTAGTGGCGGGATTTCCCCTCGAACAATCAGTTATTTCTCTAACCCTGATATTATGTGGGCTACAAGAGCGCCCAGGCATATGAGATTCGGTGGCCATGTCGGTGGGCCTAAAGATGCGGCCGTGGACCAATGGGAGTTCTCGCAATACGGTTAATGAAGAGGGTGTCTTCGGTTGAGTAGCCCTTTGGAGGGAACAGGGGATTCTTCTTCTTTTTTCCCTCTCCTCTACTTTTCTACCACTTAATCGTTAATTAGCAAACCTAAAGATTCTTTTACAGTTGGCTTTTGCAAGAAATTCGATTCGTAGCTTAATACTAGTAATATATGGAGCTGATGACATATATATGTATACTATGGCCCATGTGTTTATAACTTTCATAATTAGACTCGCAAACACATACTTGCCGCCAGTCTTTGATGTAGGAAAGAGTTCAAACTCGGGATTGGGTGGAAGAGAAAAGTAAATTCAACTCACAAAAAGAAGATGGGTTTCAATGGATTTCCCGTAAACAGGCTGGTGTGTTCTGGTAGGACAACTGTACAGGAGGTCAAGGATAGTTATCTTGAGACGGAAAGAAAAAGAGAATTTATATGAAACTTGATCCTGCGTGGTTCAGTAGGTGCGTAGACTTTATCAAAAGCAGTCGCCACTCCGAGGGGTTACATGTATTTATGGTATACTTGAGTAGCTATATCTAGCTAGCTGACTGGAGTTTACGACGTACTTAAAAAGCTTCCTTCCCTATGACAAAGTATGACGGCGTGTATCAATCCAGTAAACGTGAAGAAATTCTACAACATCGCTTGAGTAAGCCAGTCTGATCATCAACCCTCGAAGGAGTAATTACCTAGTTCACCATAAGTTAGACGTTGGCACCTCCTCCGATGGTATGGTTATGAGGGTTTGGATTTGGGTAGGATTGTAGACGTGTTCTATAGATTCGACAGCTAGATCATGATATCCCCTGTAGCTGGGACCTGGTTACACATTTTAAGTTGATGGTGGTTAGCGTTAGGGAAAAGAGAAATGATTATTTAGTCGTTTTCTTCAACCCTGATCGCGACATAAAAAATTCACGGTTATGGTTGCTTATAAAATAACTTCCCACAAGATACAGGAATAATGTGGGTAGGCGCCAATAGTAATCCAACCCCTTAACACACGCCCACAAATACGAGGTACGTTTCTTTGTTTGTTTTGGGTTATCGAGCCTCAGGTAGGTACCGTAGCCTAGAAAATCTCTGGACGGAGGCCCCAGGATTCTGTCAGCCTCGAGAAATTTTGGCTCCATGAAGTTGTTCTATGTTGCCCTTAGTACGCGTACGGCCAGCTACAATAATAGTTTTTATAATTTTTGGACTTAATAGCTATATATATCGCGGATGGCTCTAGATCTGATCTCAACCGAGATCTTGAGTGAATCGAATTATAAGTATATGTATCTTCATAAAGCCCTGTTAATGATTGCCTGCCAACTAAAAATGGTCGCGCCTGGGGCCATTATGATAAATATGGAGATAGCACTGCGACTCAAAGCTTTCTCCACGAATAACGTCATCTATCACGAGCGTGGTCCTGACCGTAAACTTTTGCATTGATCAAGCTAGAAGTGCTAGTTACGCCTAGGCCTTTCCGGGTAATAGAACTACGCCCACCGTTCACAGACCGACCAATTTCTCCGCGTCTCTTGTGGGGGAAATATTGAAATAGCCAACCTGATGATTCAGATTGCATGATTGGAAATAAATGTTTCAAGGCCCTAGAGAACAAACTTGTGCTGTGAAGTGCGCACTGTACTGTTGCCGGTGCTCGCAACAGGGCTAGATCAATGAGTTGAGCGTGGGAAAGATTCGAATGATTTACTACATGTCTAAGTCGTGGTAGCTATCTATTTTAATCGACTATAGTATGATATGATGAGTGGCATCAACAATATTGATAAAATAGAGTACATATAGTACAGTCAGTCACAACTTGATATACTAGATTGCTAAGACCCTAGAGATTTCGTACGGGATAGCAAATGGATCCGGGATAATAAGTTGACTTTGCAATAGAAAAAGTAGTATATACATGTAGTAATAATTATAGAAGATCTCAGCGAGGGACCCGGTGCATCGGGTTCCTTGCGACTGTATAGAGTATGCCCTGTGAATTGTGGTTATGTAAATACTTTACTTAGCGGCAAAGTAGGATTTAAGCCTGCTTAGAGCCGTTGCTGTAGAGACACACATATATGTAGTAGATTTTAGTATATCTCCCTAGAAGGGTCTCTCTTATAAGGGTAGTCGCCTTATAAGATAACTAAGGGTTCTCGGGTAGTTTCGTGCCCAGCCTGTTTGCTTTGATTATGAACCAAACCACCATGATTGTAAGGTAAATGCCCAGGACGAGCCAGATGCTTCCACGGATTCTATTATACCATTCCAGGGAATTTAAATATGCTCTTGCTAGAGAAAAAGAGCGAGCAGGTACATAAATCAGGTAAAATGGTATAAAATTTTAGCAAATGCCAAACTTGAGTTATAAAAAGTGCACATCAATGATTGATCAGATACAGGTGATGCAAAAAACGAAAAAACTCCATGCTTTGTTCCAGCATCCACTATTACAATATCACAATAAACTACACCGTCCGTTCCATGCAAGGTATATATGCCGCTACCGCAAACCCCCATCAATCCATCCATCATCTTCCCATCCACTTTAACCGTTTTTTGCAATAACGCATTAACAATATGAAATCCAGTGTAAAACATAAAAAAGTAATGATAAGTAAAGCAAACACAATGCACAGATTAATTGAAAAAATACTGGTAGGATAACGCCCATGAATGAAAACCTAATTCATATGATTTTGACAAATCACATTGGCAAGTTTGCCAACTCAGTGTCAATGTGTTTATCCAAGAATGACCGCCTCTCGCCCTGGCACTCTGTCTGCAATCTTTGCTCCACCAACGCACGGACTAATTGAGAGTCAGTAATTGATAAACGATAAGTGTTTCTAAGAAAAATTGAGAACAAACCTTGTTTCTTCGTAACAGTCTCCAAATCCACCTCTCTTAGGACTTGTCTAATACTTTCAATGATCGAATCATCATCTGGACCGCCACCAGCCCTCATGAAGTCCATGGTACTTGCTGGTCTGCTTCCAGCGAATCCAAGGGGACTCCGACTAGGCCCTCTTGGTGGAGGGGTGTTCATGGAGAGGAGGTTATCAGTGCTTGGCAATCCAGTACTCATGGCACTCTGGCGGTTGTTCGCAGGACCATCTTGCCAATAATCCCTCTGGCTCATACCTCCTAGTGACATCAAACGTTGCTGCTGGTGGTGGTTTGGATCGTTGAAGTTTGTGTAAGCCGAATAAGTTGACTGTCTGTTATTATTGAACGGAGCTGGAGAATGGGGTGGCATGTAAGGATGCCCGCCCATATTTGGAAGACCAGTAAGAATTGTGGAGGCTGGCTTAACAGAAGAGTACATAGATTGCATATCATCAAGTTCAACGCCATCCTGATAAGCGCCATCAAATTTCTCCGGTGCACCACCGCGACGACCAGGAAGTCCATTTTGAGCCGCATAGTCGTCCCAGGATTGCAGCGGAATACTCTTTGGATCAAATCCTTCATCTGCAGTAGCAACAACCTTCTTGGCGCCGCTCTCGCCAATAACGATACGAGTATTACCCCACGAGAAATCGTCTTGGGCCCAGAATGAGTAAACGGGGAGAACAAAGGAGTAGATTGGGAACGCAAGGATATAGATGATCATCCATCCAACATGCTGCCATTGCCTCCTTATAATGAAGATAATCGCTTGGAGACCATAAACGGCAGCAATCATAACCAGTGACAGGATAGGCATTGGTCCTGTCTTGCTAGCAATAAGATAGATCAAATATCCGAAGTATACGCAAGTGGCAGGAAGAATGATGGTACCGATCAAATCCAAAAAGACGACGAATCTCATGGAGAAAAAACAAAAGCCGCACATCTCCTTGAGGAAGAACAATTCGGCCAAATTGTGAACGGTAGAGTTAATCCATCGACGCCTTTGGGACAACAGAACACTCCAAGTCTCGGGGGCAGCAGTAAGAGCGTAGGCGTCTGGAATGAACTTATAGCTCATGTACGGGAAATGCTTAGTCATCAAGGTCGTAAGATAACGATCCTCACCGAGAGACAACAGATTCTTCTTGTGAAGTGTATCGACACACCCATCAGAGTATTCCTCAATAATTTTGCTGGAGATAATAAGAGGACGACCCTTGTCAGGAGTGCGTAGGCGATACATGCAGAAACTAACAAAGAGTTAGTCTATAGTTTGTTAAGGGGCTTAAAAGGGGCTTACCATCCAGGCAAACAAGTAACTGATCCGAATAAACTCTCAAAAGCCTTTGCGAGATGGTGAGAGATATAGTATTCGTAAACCTGAATCATAGTCCACCAGGACCTTTCCTCATTCTCCAAACTAGTCTCACCGCAGATTCCTACGATCTTTGCATCATTTGCGCAAGCAGCCACCAAACGGTTCAACGCATCTTCCTTGACACTTGTATCAGCGTCAACCATGAGAAGATATTCGTAAAGCTCTGGATCAACACCAATGATGTTGTTGATTTGGTGGAATATCTCAAGTTGAAGCGGAGACATAGGAGTACGGTGGTGGACGCGGTTAAGGAAGTCGAGAAGCAGAACTTGAGAATCACGTTTACCACGATTACCAGGCTTTGATTTTTCCGAAGGCTTTCCAACCTTGACAATGACGACGTAAGGAACGACACATCCCTCGTATTCATACAAACCAGAGTAAACCTTTCCGTAATTCAGTTGAGCACTTCCATCTCCGACGGATTTGAAAGGCAGCGCAGGAGGATCAATCTTTGGGTCAACACCAAGGATGTCACAAACGATGCTCGAAGTAGGTCTATCATTACCACCACCAACGACCAAACCGTCGCATACCACACAAAGTAATTTCCTCTTGTTATCATAGTTCAGGGCAGTAAGCGAGTCGAGTGCCTTCCTAAGTTGATCCTCGCCCTCGGTATACGCAGGAATCTGACAAATGACGAACTTGTCTTGTTGAGCCGGACGACGTTTGGAACCAAGCTGAAGCGCGGCCAAAAATTTGACGAGAATAACAGCTGCAACGATACCAGCGAAGATGGGAAGAATATAACTATTGAATTGACACTTGGCTGTTTTCCTGAAATCCGTGCGTCCTTTGTAGAAGAGATTGTTCATACATCTCAAGTTTTGGGCCCGCATAGTGCTGTTACCTAGTTTATGAAATTCCTTGGTGAGATCGCTACCTGGTTTTTGCTGAAACAAATCCTCAATCCCTGAATCGAGGTAGTTATAGGAAGTAACACCAGCAGCACCGGTATTGGGATTGAGGTCCGCAGTATAGAAGTAATCTGTCAGATCGTAGATCTTATCATCGATGATACCCCATGGTTTATTGTCTGCTTTTCCTGTCTTCCTAATATCCTTTGGGTCCCAGACCAGGTCACCCTTTTTGAAATCTTTGATGAAGGGTAAAAATCTTTGTGAGTACCAGTTGGCTGAATGCAACTCGGAGGTTGTGTCTTGAGCAAGACGAGGGCCAGAGTTGTGAACACCAATGGCGAATTGTTGTACTGTGGAGGAATCATTGTAACTCATGGTTACGAGTTGAGAGCTAACGAGATCAGGACAAGCTAGATAGATAGGTGGTGGGAAGTAGGCAGAAAGATCAAGACCAGCAAAGTCGATCATGTTGTCTCTGGTGGTCTCGATATTGCTGTCACTGTGTTGGAGGGTCCAAAAATCGGACATATCATAGACGTAACCACGAATGCTGACCCAGTAGTCGTTTTCACCCGTGTGGGTTGCAACCTCCTTGGTATTCCAAGCTTTGTCGTAATTAGGACAGACCAATCTGGCAAATACAGCAATCCAAAATACGATGATAGCGTTACACAAGAAGATGAAAAGGCAAAGAACAAATTTCTCTCTCCAAGCCATTCGGACATCCGGCCGCTTCATCCTGCCAACGTACTGGAGTAAGAAACTCGGAATCCACCATGTTAAGGCCCACACTACACCGACCCAAATCTTACGGGTTCTGGAGGTCGGCTGCTCTTCGATATGCTTGGGATCGGCAGCTTCTGGGTCTAGCTTTCCAGAATAGTAGGCTTCGTCGTATTTTGAGGTTCCAGGACCATCTCCCCCACCGCCGGATGCAGCAAGGGGCGAGCTTCCAGGCAATGCTCCACTCATGGTACTCTGTCGAAGAAGATTATCTCTAGATGCGCCAGGTGTCAAGGGCTGTGTGCCACCCATAGCAAAGTAGCTGCTCCCGTTGGTATTTGTAGTGTAGCCGGTGTCCATTGGAGCGGCCCCCATGCCCATCATACCTGGCATTGGTTGTTTCAAGTCGAGCATATTCTCTGCTTCCCACCAACTTCCTTCCCGCATCCATACCCTCTCATTTCCTACTACCACTTCACCATTGCTCCAGCCTCTTTCGATAACCCAGCTCTCAACGCCATCTCGACCACCAGTGCAGCCAAGAGGAGCGTATCTTACCGAGAATTCGTCGAAATCGAAGTCAGCAGTAAAATCGAGGTGCTTAGTTCTGCGGTTTCCCCATTCAGGCAGTCTCCAGCTACGCAACTGCTTACTGACAGCAGCAGCAGCCCATTGAGCTGGCTGTTGCCCCGTGGTTGGTTCTTCTGAAGGTGATAGGTTTAAATGCCACCAGACTCGAGAGGCTGCAAGAAGCTGCACAGCATCAAATTTGATAGAGTCCATATCTCGTCCATACTCGGCTGGGAATAGGAGTTCCTTCAAAAATCCACCCTCCTCGACCTCACGACCGCTCTTCTCAATAACTTGCTCCCTTCTATCACGCTCGTATTCCCTATCTCTACTCATACCAACAAGGCCCGCACTCTCGGCTTCAGTCCATGCAGCCTTCATCTCCCTGAGCACGGTACCGTTAGCACTGGGCATTTGAACTCCGTCCATTTTCATTTCTAAATTGAGGCCACTTTCGTCGTCGAACACGCCTTTAAGACATAGAGCCTTCGCCATCTTTTCACCAGGCAGCTCAAGAACATTGATTTGAACGGTATCGCCTTCACTTCCATCTGTACCTGACCCATTCTCTTTCCGTGCCTCGAAGTCAGCGGCAATAGCATCGTTCGATCTTGCAACAATCCATTCAACAATAGCTTCATAGACAGCTGCGATGAATGCTTCTCTCTCGTTGTCGCCCATCTTTTTTGCCAGTACTTCGGGTTCGATGCCGATAAGGCCGGATACATCTTCGCACACCTCTTCAACAACATCTTCATCTACTAAAAGTCCGACGGAATTCCCAAGTTTGAGAATACCAGCAAGCGCTGAGAGAAGACCCCTAAGAAGACTCCCCTTAACCCCGATAGCCCTAAGATTTGCTCTCCAGTCCTCCGCTGCTGCTGAGTCGTCTGCGGTAGGCAGATAGCTTGGAAGGTAGTAGGTCCCACTTCGGGCGAGTAGTGAATACTTGTCGGGTGTTTGTAGACCGAGACCCTGCCTTTCAGCAGGCGTGGATGCTGCTGATAGGAGGTAGTAAAATACATCAAAGGCCCTATATCCGTCCTTCGCAGGTATTTGGAGAAGACCATTTGCAGTATCGATCCCGGCAGTTGAGAGGGAGATATGGGCTCCTGTGATGTTCCCTGCCAAAGATAGCTGAAGAGAGACCACCAAACCATTATGATACGGTACAGAGAATGGAGATGAAGGTGTCAGGCAAGATGTAAATGCTGAAATGAGAGCGAGAGCGTTGGTAAGAAGGTCTGGTGGCGAGGGCAGTGTACCCAAAATCGGGGTTAAAAGTGAAGGTGAGTGGGGATGTAGAGACCTAGAGCAATGTCAGCAAATATTAACAAAGGGTTTGATGTACTCTTTTTTGGGTTGGGTCGTTTGAAGGATAACGGAGACCCCAAAAACCTCGACTAACAAAAGCCAAAAAGGGTCCACTTACGCTAATAAAATAGTTTGGTCCTCTGCTCGTCTCCGGGCATGCTCCCAAGCTCTTGTTCCAACATTTTCGTCAATAACCCCACCGCCGTAGCCTACATTGCCGAGGCCATTTCCAGAATTCACGACGAGCGTTGTGCTTGCATCGAGACTGTGAGGTTGGCCTGATTGATAAGAATTGTGAAGAGCTGTAAGTAGGGACGAGGTTGTAATCTGCCCTCCGCCTTGTTGATTCGCGGCGTAAGGTGAAGCAGACGTTGTCGAGTAGATGGAATGTCTATTCGAGAACGACATTGTGGAGAAGCTATTGAAATCGGCGTCAATCTACTAGAATTTGGATAGTAATGAAATTCAATGTAACGAGGGGGGCCTTACTGCAAAATTCACTTCAGTAGTGAAGGAGGAGCCTTCTGTGAGTGAGAAGCACTAGATTTACTAGTGTTAACACAACCAGGGGGTAGAAAAACAAAGGTGAATAGCTGAAAAATGGAACCCAAAAAAGTCCAATAAGGTTATAGGCCAAGCAAGTGAATGAGTTGTTGATGTGATACGACAACGAGAAGAGAATGTTCACGATTGCCAACTAATAATAAAGCTGGAGGTGGTGTTTGTTTTGGTTGCTGCGGCAAGCAAGTTGCAGCAGCAGCACAATTGTAATTTTCCCCTTTTCCTCAGCTGGACCGAAATAGGAACAAGTCACAACAGCAAAGTGAGGGACTACAAGAGGCAAATTAAATGGATTCAGAGAATTGGTGGGGATAAAGTAAACGAGTGTAGGTGGATAGAAAACAGACAGGTTGCAGAGCGAGCTGCGAGAATGGGATGGTTACTCTAGAAGAATGGAATGTTCTGTCTCTTTTTCTTTCCCATACTGTCACTCTAACTCTCGTTTCTAGTCTTGCTTATGTCTTCCTTTTTGTTTTGTTTGCCTCCCGGGCAAAATAGATGATTGGCAGAATGGATGTTATCCTGAACAGAGACTTAGCTACATGTATGTATGTACTACTCTGCCTACCACCTACTAGGTACCGGTTGTTCCAACCGCTTCTGATTCTCCCGCACAACTGGCGTATCAATTGAAATTTAGCTTCTAGCGTGGAATACCTGCAGGCACTGAACAAAATAACCGATTTTGCTTCTTTTCTTTTGATTCATGTCGTACCTAAAACTCTCATCGACCCCTGGTAACATGCTCACTAACCACTTGGGAATACACACGGCTCATAATTCCTGTCATGGCATCTACTCTTGGTAAAAAAAAAAAAAAGCTTCTTTACTGTATAGCCCCAATTATAGACATCGTGACTACTCCTTTTTCAGATTTGTTAAGTAATGTGACCTTCGTCAGGTGCAAAAACACATGAGAGAAATCAAAATAAATAAACAAGGGAGGTGTGTAAGAAAAACATCGAGTTAGCCAAGACCAAAAGCAGTTCCTGCGCTGACCTGCTGGCTGTTCTAAATATAACGCCACTTTGGCTTTGGGAATTATATGACGAATAGAATGGCCCTTGGGCCGAGAGAGCTTTTCCCAAGTAGGCAGCTACCCCTGTTTCGGTCGGGTACTCGACCTGCCGGACTGTGCTCGATTCACTCTGGAATCGTCAGTCCCAAAAGAAACAACACGGGAAAAAGAAAAGAGGTTTGTGTATGTATGTTTTGAAAGAAAGATACGTGAGGCATGGGTGGTGTAAGTAAATAGAGTAATTCCCTTAAAGTGCCCCTATTTTTGGAACCGGAAGGTTGGGGTGCTAATCAACGTCCTGTCTTGGTACATAGGTAGGTAGCTTTTCAGCACCTTTAACACTCTGCACGAACACATCTGCTCTAGCTCTACTCGAGAAAATGCTCGTATTTGTGGCTCCATATATAGGTAGCTATTGGTAGCCTCGGAGGAAGTTACGGCAAAGTTCGGGTTAGTATCGTGATCATAAATCAATGACTTGGACTGGGGGTGAATAGGAGAGCCTCTTCGTCGAAAGGGTCCAGGCAGGAGGTTACATGTAGGTATATCCACAAAAACATATGACAGCAAGAGGGTGTGGCAAAAGAAAGCGAACGGGAAGACGGGGACGCCCTAAAGAGAGCAACAGGGGTATATAGATATTTTTTGCCAGGAAGGGGAAAAGGTCAACAACAACAAGAGCGATTTTCTGAGGGAGTGGGATTCTCGCCCACTAAGGCGCATAATTAGCTGACCAGGTCTCGCCAGGGAGGAAGAAACGGAAAAGGGCAAAAAGTGTCACACCAATCAGTTTCCGTCCATCAAGGCAAAACAATCGGATTTGGCATAATTACTATCGATCGTGGACTCTGTGAATCTTTCTCCTCCGTCTTCCTCTCAACCAGCTGCATTACTCGCTGTGCTGCTACTTCTTTGTGTCTTCGGATTTAATTGAGTACAGCTCGATTGTACCCTTCATCACCTTCGTTTATTGTTTGTTGTTCTCATACGCTCGCTTGCATATATTGCATTCTTGCTGGTGTTGTTCGGCCTACTACTCCTTTTCTATCTCCCACATACCACCTCCTTGGTTTTGTTCGCGACCTTCACTAGAAACGAACCGCCTTGTCACTCCTGCTTTTTTCCCGCCTCTAAACATTCCTACTCTATAACGACTCTTCGTTTTTGTCAACCTATCCTCAAGATATTCGGTATCATCGCCGTTGTAGTATAGGCCATTCATTAATTTCCTAATACATATACTCACTCGGGGGCTGCCATCCCCTCGACTGTAGTAGTCAAGCTTTAGCCCATCATGGCACAGCAAACTCCCCAGTCACAGCCGTCACTGCCCTCTTTGCCGGCCCACCTCCAGTCGGACACTCACATAACAGCACATTTGGCCTCCCGTTTCCACTTATCTTTGCCCACCGCTACAATCAGTTCCCATGCCATAGTTGCATTGAATACTTATACTGCCCCCGATGCCGCTAGTGTGGAGTTGGAGGCATTGGCAGGTCGTATATGGAGACGGCTCGGTGGAAGAGGAGAGAATCAAGCTGTTCTGTTTCTGTAAGTCAAAACCTCTGGTTTCGTTTACCAATGATTTTTTTCACATCATTACATGAATAGGACTAATCGTGCATTTCAGTGGTGAATCCGGGGCTGGGAAGACAACTTTGAGATCACTTCTTTTGTCTCATCTTCTTTCTTATACATCAACCCCACTATCTCAGAAAATATCTCTCTTCAGCTTTCTCTTCGACTCCCTCACTTCGACTAAATCTCTCACCACACCTACCGCATCCAAGGCGGGACTCTTTCTTGAACTCCAATATGACAATATATCTCAAACTTTGATCGGAGGAAAGCTTTTGGATCATCGTTTAGAGCGTTCTCGTGTTGCTGGTGTGCCCACTGGAGAGCGCAATTTCCATATTCTGTACTATCTTCTTGCGGGTACATCGGATGCCGAAAAGGCTCATTTGGGGTTGAATACCCCTGCCACATCTGCTGCGGGAAACAGACATAGCAGCGGGGAGATGAGGAATGGAGCTGGTCAAAAGAGGTGGAGGTATCTCGGTCACCCAACGCAACTCAAGGTTGGGATAAATGATGCGGAGGGCTTTGCACATTTCAAGACTGCTCTAAGAAAACTTGAATTCCCTCGGCAAGAGATTGCAGAGGTTTGCCAGATGCTTGCAACTATCCTCCATATCGGTCAACTCGAGTTTGCAAATTCCCATGCTACCATGGCAAAAGGAGAAGATTCGGGTGCAATGGAAGGGGGCGATGCAGTTGTTGTGGTAAAGAACAAGGACGTCTTGGGCGTAATTGCTGCCTTCTTGGGCGTTAGTCAGGAGGCTATGGAGAACAGCTTGTCTTATAAGACGAAAACCCTGAATCGTGAGAGAGTTACTGTGATGCTTGACGCAAGAGGTGCCAGAGCCCATGCGGATGAGCTCGCCAGGACCCTATATTCGCTCCTTGTAGCCTGGATCATCGAGTCTGCCAATGAAAGACTTTGCGCAGTTGAGGATGCGGTTGCCAACACCGTTTCAATCATCGATTTCCCTGGCTTCTCTCAAGTACCATCTACTGGCAGTACTTTAGATCAGCTTCTAAACAACGCTGCAACAGAGAGCTTATACAATTTCTGCCTTCAAAGCTTCTTCGACAGAAAGGCCGAGCAGCTTGAAAGTGAGGAAGTCGGTGTGACTGCTACAAGCTATTTCGATAATTCAGACGCGGTCCGTGGGTTGTTGAAGCACGGGAACGGGCTTCTTAGTATTCTGGACGATCAAACACGACGTGGAAAGACCGACACACAACTTCTTGAGAGTTTAAAGAAGAGATTTGATTCAAAGAATAATGCTGCTATTACCATTGGGAGCGCTTCCGCTGCGAACAGCTTCTCCATCAAGCACTTTGCGGGAGAGGTCGAATACCCAGTCGCCAGCCTTATTGAAGAAAACGGAGAAGTTATCTCTGGAGATCTTATGAACCTGTTCCGTGGCACAACGAGTGATTTTATAACCGATTTGTTCAGCAGCAAAGCCGTCACTACCGTTCAGCATCCCCGTGAAAAGACCGCAATCATGCAGGGACAAATTTCATCGCGACCCTTGCGAATGCCCAGTGTAATGCGTAAGAAGGGCGAGAGACCAAATATCAAGGGTGTGGGGGAGTCCAAGACTCCAAACCTAGATTCAGATGTATCAGCCCCTTCATCAGATCAAGGTGCAGCCGCTCAATTCGTTAGTGCCTTGGATACTGTTACAAGGTCTCTCACTGGAACGAACACAAATCCTTATTTCGTGTTTTGTCTCAAGCCCAACGACAGAAGAATCGCCAACCAATTCGATTCTAAGTGCGTGCGAACACAAATCCGAACATTTGGAATTGCCGAGATCTCGCAAAGGATACGAAATGCGGACTTTTCGGTCTTCTTACCATTTGGTGAGTTCTTGGGCCTCGCGGGACCAGAGAGCAATATTGTTGGTAGTGAAAAAGAAAAGGCAGAGCTGGTGGTCGAAGAGAGGAACTGGTCTATGAACGAAGCTAGAGTAGGTGCTACAGGTATCTTTTTGAGTGAGAACTGTTGGGCAGAGGTTGCACAAATAGGTGAACATGCTGGAGCTAAGAGATACGCTTCTGGAGGGTTTTTGGGTGACGGCGAGGAGCCAGGGAGTACACCTATGACGCCTGTAGGTGAGACCGCCCGAGGCGGCGGTTTGTTTGGAGGCTCAGATTCCAGGGTGAGGTTAATTCCTGGACATGGAACTCCTAGTCCCGGAGGACTAGGCACTCACATTTACGGCACTGGAGAGAATGGAAAGGGTTATTTTGCCAAATCGGATGATTTGAGATCCGAAGCTGCAGCGTCTGCCTTCCACTCAGGCGATATGTTTAAGAATTTCGATACTCGAGAACAGATGGCAGAGAAGGGTGCTGCTGCCAGAGAGCAAGAAATCGAAGAGCTGCCGGTAACACCAGGTCGTAAAAGATGGATGTTCATGGTGTGGGCCATTACATGGTTCATTCCAGACTTCGTACTCCGGTGGGTTGGAGGTATGAAGCGAAAGGATATTCAAATAGCGTGGCGAGAAAAGCTTGCTATCAATTTCATGATCTGGTTCATGTGCTTGTTGTCAGTCTTTTTCCTGGGTAAGTTGACATCTCGAATAGTCCCATTATTTGTAATGATTATTAACCACTCGCAGTCTTCTTTCCCCAACTTATTTGTCCCAAGCAAAACGTCTTTACTCTTCAGGAACTATCTTCACACGATGGCGGGAAAAACCACATGGAAGACACGGCTTACATCGCAATCCGCGGTGTTGTTTTTGATCTCACCTCATTTGTTCCGGCTCATTTCCCTTCTCTCGTCACTCAAAAGAATCTTCTGGCGTATGGTGGGAGGGATGCAACTTCTCTTTTTCCTGTCCAGGTTTCGGCTCTGTGCAATGGTGTCACTGGATCCGTCAGCCCATATGTTACTCTCGATTTCCAGGGAACGAACGCTACATCCGATAGAACGATTGATAAGAACTCCAAATATCACGATTTCAGGGCTTTCCGGAATGACTCTCGTCCTGATTGGTTTTTTGAA
Source organism: Morchella eximia (assembly GCA_024713935.1). Classification (NCBI taxonomy): domain Eukaryota; kingdom Fungi; phylum Ascomycota; class Pezizomycetes; order Pezizales; family Morchellaceae; genus Morchella; species Morchella eximia. The sequence continues at coordinate 1,299,341 of JAMGZG010000002.1, forward strand.
CAAATGTTGGTTCTTAAGGCAAACTACAAGAAAGGAAATATCGGATATTCTTCTAAATATGTTAGAACGCTTGCAGACAAAAGCAATAACATCGCGATCATCGGGGACCGTGTTTATGACATGACAGACTATAACAAGGGTGGACGAAGAATCGAAAGGCCAGAAGATGGAGCTGAGATTGATGTTCCTTCCATCAGCACTGATTTCATGGATGATTCAGTCAGAGATCTCTTCGCAGGTCGTGCTGGTGAAGATATCACCAAGTATTGGAATGCACTCCCAATGTCGGCTGACCTCAAAAAACGCCAGAAGGTCTGCCTTGATAACCTCTTCTATGTTGGAAACCTCGATACCCGTAATTCCCCTCAGTGTCAATTTGCTACGTACCTCCTGCTTGCCATCTCAGCTATGATGGTTAGTGTCATTCTGTTCAAGTTCTTTGCTGCCCTTCAGTTCGGTCGTAAAAATATGCCGGAGAACCTTGATAAGTTTGTCATGTGCCAGGTGCCAGCCTATACCGAAGATGAAGAGTCTCTCCGCCGTGCAATCGAATCTCTTGCAAGGATGAAGTACGACGATAAGCGCAAGCTTTTGGTTGTCATTTGTGACGGCATGATTATCGGTCAAGGAAACGATCGGCCTACTCCCCGTATCGTTTTGGACATCCTTGGTGTCGCGGAAAATGTCGATCCGGAACCGTTGAGCTTTGAGTCTCTCGGAGAGGGTATGAAACAACACAACATGGGCAAAGTCTATTCGGGGTTGTTCGAGGTTCAAGGTCATATCGTTCCCTTCCTTGTTGTCGTCAAAGTTGGAAAGCCATCAGAAGTTTCCAAGCCTGGTAACCGTGGAAAGCGTGATTCTCAAATGATCCTCATGAGATTCTTGAACCGCGTTCACTACAACTTGCCCATGAGTCCTATGGAATTGGAAATGCACCATCAGATTCGGAACATCATTGGAGTTAATCCGACATTTTACGAGTTTCTCTTCCAGATTGATGCCGACACTGTTGTTGCCAACGACTCAGCCACTCGCATGGTCGCTGCCTTCCTTGCTGACACGAGAATTATTGCCCTATGTGGAGAAACTGGACTTACCAACGCCAAACACTCGTTTGTCACCATGATTCAGGTATACGAGTACTACATCTCTCACAATCTCGCAAAGGCATTTGAGAGTCTGTTTGGGTCTGTTACCTGTCTACCCGGTTGTTTCTCAATGTATCGTGTCCGTGCCGCCGAGAGTGGAAAACCATTGTTCGTCAGCAAGGAGGTCGTTGAAGCCTACTCAGAAATCCGTGTTGATACATTACACATGAAGAATCTTCTGCATCTTGGTGAGGATCGTTACTTGACAACCCTTCTCCTCAAGCACCATAACAATTACAAGACCAAGTATATTTTCAACGCACATGCCTGGACTATTGCGCCTGATGAATGGAGCATTTTCCTGTCCCAGCGTCGTAGATGGATTAATTCAACCTTACACAATCTCATGGAATTGATGCCTATGCAGCAACTATGTGGTTTCTGTTGTTTTTCAATGAGATTTGTTGTCTTCCTTGATTTGCTCAGTACCGTCATCCAGCCAGTTACTGTGGCATACATTATCTACCTCATTGTCATGGTTGCTACCAGTTCAGCTGTTGAACCGATGATGGCCTTTATCCTGCTCGCGGCTGTCTATGGTTTGCAAGCAATTATTTTTACCCTCAGGAGGAAGTGGGAAATGGTAAGTGCAGCCTAGTACTTTGTTCCTTTTATAATTTGGTACTTACTATTATATAGATCGGATGGATGGTTCTTTACGTCGTTGCTATCCCTGTCTTCAGTTTTGCGCTCCCGCTCTACTCTTTCTGGCACATGGATGATTTCTCATGGGGTAATACCCGTATTGTCACTGGTGAAAAGGGTCAAAAGATTGTCATTTCAGATGAAGGCAAATTTGATCCGGCCAGCATTCCTCGCAAGAAGTGGGAAGATTATCAAGCAGGTCTCTGGGAAGCACAGACACTCCGTGGTCATGATGATACTCGTTCAGAGGCTTCCGGCTATTCATATGCTACCAAATCATATGCCCCAACACAATCCGAGTGGGGCTACCAAAGTAGGCCGATGTCACAGTTAGAGCTTCCTATCCGCAACCAAAGTCGCATGAGCATAGCACCCTCAGAAATGATATCCCAGCGGGGATCTGCCTACTTCGGTCATGGCGAAATGGAAATGTCAAATATTGACACTCCAAGTGACGATGCCATTCTTGCGGAAATCCGGGAAATCCTTAGGACCGCAGACTTAATGACTGTTACGAAGAAGAGCATTAAGGCGGAACTAGAGAGGAAGTTTGGAATGAGCTTGGATGCACGAAGGGCGTATATTAATTCTGGTAAGTCTACCTAAAGCCGCTTTGTTGACATATTTACTAACCTACTGTGCGCAGCTACGGAAGCTATTCTTGGTGGAAACTTATAGGGCTTTATTATGATCAAGAGAGCGGTGATGAGTTAGTGGTTCACGATTGGACATAATAGAAAGAAAGAAAAAGGTGGGATAGTATTGTTTCTGGGTGGTAACTAATTCATGTTCTTTCTCGCTGTCTTTATGCATGGATTTGGAGTAGCGTGTTTATTTATCCTTTCTTGTCTGTATTCCACTGTGTTTCCTTGTAACATCTGCTCTAACAGTTGTTTTATCTCTATACCATGAATATCAATTAGTACTGTAGCTGGCGGATATTGGATATCATTTATTATTGGGAATCTCTCTTTTTTCTCTCTTTTTTTCTTACACAGTTATTGATTGTAATGGACCATGTGTTTTATTGTTTACATAGATTGTTTGTCCCACCCCTTCCCCCATCTAGCCCACTTGAGTGCCTGTACAGCGCAGCCGACTACTTATTCAGATGTTTTCATGATCTTCATCCTCCATCTACATACCTTGTGGTGAAATACAAGGATTCCTTGTATGCGCGTGGACATAAAGCTCAACATCTCTACGTACAACGTACATACATGTATAAGTGCATGTATGTATGATAATACTTTATCCCCAGACCACAAAAGTTCCTTCGGATAGAGCAAGTGCATGTAATCTACAAGATGCACGTACATATTTATTCAATTATTTTGTACAAGAAATTTTGTAATCTTACAACCCCTCGCCCAAAACCATCATTTCATTCGTACCTATCGTCCGCAATTTGGTACACGTATTTTGTCGCGCTAGCCTTTCCGTCCTTTAGATCAATAAGCCCCTTCTCAATGCCCTCCAACCCACCCTTAACCACCGTCGCCGGATGTCCAGAAAACCTCCCGGTAGCCAACATACGTCCCAGATATCTGTAAAACACCCAGCCAAAGTCCAGATCCCCCATTCCCTCACCAACGTCACCAGGGAATTTGCCCTTGTGTACTGACCCAACCCAGGTCTTCATCTGCTCAATTCCTTTCGGGATCTCCGGGTAGTCCTCATTACGCGGGAGCACCAACGCGATCTTGCCACCAGGGTTCTGGAGAACCTCTGAAAGGTTGACAAACGACCCTTTCTCTGAGACAGCGTCAAAGGCGAGGTAGCACTTCTCGTCCCCGAGGGCGGCCTTCAGGTCTGCGACGACGTTACCCTTGCGGTAGTCAACGATGTGGTCGGCCGCGCCGAGGGACTTGACATAGTCGATTCCAGACCCAGCAACGGCAATGACTGGGTGGATATTTGAGAGCTTTGCAAGCTTCAAGGCAAATGCGCCAACAGCTGAGGAGCCTCCATAAATGATGAGGGGGTTTCTCTGGCCCTCTGGAGCTGGAAGCCATGGGAGTGGCAGTCTGAACTGCTGGTAGAGCGCCAACGCGGCGGTCATGGCTGCGAGAGGAATTGTAGCGGCCTCCTCAAACGAGGTTTTTGATGAGATGTGGAAAGTGGTAGCTGCAGGGGCAATGGCATATTCAGCATATGAGCCATGGGGAGAGAGCATGACGTGGAAGGCTGCAACGCGGTCTCCGGGCTTGAATTCGGTCACATTGGAGCCTACTTTGTGGATGTATCCGGCAATGTCGTCGCCGGGGTTCATGGGGGTGCTGGTCATGATAGGATATTTCCAGTCTTTAGGGTTGCTGTCGGTGTAGATGACCTTGACGAGGACTTCATCGGTGGAAGGAGAGCTAGCGGCTTGTGAATCTACTTGCCCCAGCTTTGATCATTTATAGGATAGGTATTGAATCGACTTACGGGATGGGGACCTCCTTAATCTCAGCGTGGAAAGGCTCACCAAAGACAGTAACTTCCTTCATTGTGTTTGACATTTTGAAAAAAATATGAGGTTGAACTGGTTGTTTGATGGATTATGAGGTGTGTGTAGGTATGTGGTAGGTACAGTGTTGTTCAACTGATTAAGGGGACGTTCGCCCCAAACAGAAAATGCTACCTATATATGTATGTATGTAGCTATGTATATGACGGATTTATAAGTCCATTCGCCCCTCGCCCTACTTCTATGCTCTTCTATCTCCAAGCCAAATTGGTATTCTCACGATGTTGTTCGCTCCACAATGACGCCATCCCCCGCTTGTCCTGTCACTTACAGTTAGTCTCAGTTACCAAGAGCAATTTTCAACAGGGGCACAATTTGTAACCTACCGGAGATAGTCTGCTTCGTTACATCCGTGAAGAAATTCGGGCAATAAATTGCTCGTCATGCCAATTAGCTTCTTGTTTTGACCCTACAGTAGAGGTTACTTGGTTGATCTAGGTTAAGTTGAGGTGTTGATTACAAATAGAGAGCGCACATACCTTCAATGATCAATCGGCTTGAAAACAAGCGCTCTAACAAATCGCCCCCCTTCTTGGTTTATCATAACTCTTTCTATTTTTCTTTTCTTTCCTTTTTGTCCAATATTACAATTCATAAATCTTTAAGCTTTAAATATCTCATATCGTCATCATCACAAAAGACATCTCTCATAATCGTTTCCACCTTCCTCTCCCTTTCCCCCTTCATCGTTCCTGGCGCGGCATTACACCACACTCGCGCTCTCACTCGAGCTCATGTCCTCACTCCCGAGAGGTGGCAGTCCCTTTGGCCGATGCATTTTCCGCGAATAGTAGTGCCACACCGTAAACATCAATATCATGAAGATCGTGACACCGATAGTTGCACCGACAATTATCCCGGTGGCTGTTCCTTGGGTTGGTTCCGACATAATTGCGAATATAACGAATTGGAGAGAAATAGTATCAAAAAGAGTCGTAAGGGATTCGTAATAGCGTAAGTAAATTAAATACGATGAAGATCAAGCTCCGCTTAAGAATGTTTACTCTTCCTCCACAAAGCAATCCCCTAAGGCCTTTTATAGGGAACTCCGTGAGATGAGCATTGATCCCCCCGCTAGTATGCATTCAGAGACAGGTTCGCACGCCTTACTAGATCGAACAAACGGCCTCCCTTTCTCCATCCCGCATTCAGTCGCGCAGGCAATTTTGATGGGATTCTGGACTTCTTCACAAGAGAGCACGGGTATGTATGTGTGAAAGGAGCGGTACTCTAGACCCCCACTCGGTGGTTGTGGGGGAGGGGAGCTACAGAAAGTAAAACGGGTTTTGATTTTTGATATTGATTGGATTGGGTACCAGCCTCGCAACTCAACTCGCCAGGCTGGTTGTCGATCGATCTCTCGTTCTCGCCAGCCAGCCAGTGGCCTACCAGCCCCTTAAGCTTTTGAAGGGCCAAAAGAAGTTCGTTGAATCTTATTTCCTTGTGCGTATTTTTTATCCGATAACGGATATGCATACGAAAAACCATACTTACATTTGCCCCCCTTTATCGCCACGACAACATCCTTCCTCGTTTGTCTTTTGGACAGCTATGGTATTTTGAGGCCAGGACCTGATTACCTGCTCCACCTAGCTTGGCTCCAGAGTAGCTAGAACATGTAGGGAAGCTGATAGAAAGGAGGCCCTGGACCGATGGCGTGGCTGGGAGTTGCCAGGTACCCTTGCTGGTGATCTTTAGAACGTTCTGTTTGTGTAGGGTAAACCTTTTACATGGTAAGGTTACCGTGATGTAATAAAGGTATTCTGCCCCAAAACCACCAATCCCAGCTAGCGGAAAGGAATTCGAAGAAAAAAAACCTAGAGGGGGGTTAATTTCCCAGAAGTAAAAATTTTCAGGATCATCTCGAAGATTTTTTTTCTTGCTCTCTGTGTGTGCCTTTTCTTTGCTTGTTCCAGATGTGCCGTGGTTTGGATTGGTGCCAAGATGAAGGTCCAAGCTTGAGACAGCTCTATTACAAGGTTGGTTGATGGGTTCCGTGGGAGTTGCCGATTGGCTCGCCGTGGTTGCAGTTTAGTCGGGAACACCAGACACCGACCAGCACTCGGGTCCGCAATCGGGATGGACGCGAACGTCGCTGAAAGGAGGGGGTTCAGCATCTGATCTATTTGTGGGTATCTGTAAACAAACAAATCTCTTTATTTCCCTCTTTATGTGAAAATAAGTATTGCCTGGCAGTCCTAGGATGCTTGCACACGGTATCCTCAGCTGCCCTGGGATACGCTTATGCCCGGTAGGTATGTACATGTAATACATACCAGAGTAGATCCTCCATCCGTCACTAATGGAGGACTTCCCGTCGGCGCTATTTGGGTTCTATTCGAGGTTGCAACGGATAGAACATGGGGTTTCTATCACAGTCAGTTGTCTATTGTTAATTAGGACCCTGGGGGTGGGTTCTATCTATTTTGCTTCTTCTATATGATTTCTATTGCTCGTTGCAACGAATCCAATCCCTACACCTTCCACAAGTGGACTAGTAATCGAACAGAACCCAGAGATCTTTACCTACGGGAAACCACTTTTGTTTTTGGTTGCTTCTATCCTATCAAATAGAAAGAGAAAAAAATAATAAAGCAGCTTCTATAGCCTACGGGAAGCCCTCCAATATCAGAGTTGAACATCGTCTCCCTTTCCCTCACTGCCCTCCTCACCTCCAAGAAGTGGATTGTTCTGCAACTTTCCCCGGCCTCCGCATTGAGTACAGAGAAACTGACTCTACTGCTGGGAATCTGGTAGCATGATCTCTTCGCTACGAATATGCAAGAATGGGATCACAGCATATATGGCTTCCACAACCAGCCCATGCTTGTTCTGGGGATTTGCGGGATTGGAGCTAAGTTCGATGCAACATCAGAATCTACGATAAAGGATAGCTTGGGCATCATGTACTCTACCGGCAAAGCAGCATACAAGCCTCTACTGAGCTATAGCACTAGATTATCTGATGCGGCATCCCGAGGCTCTGTTCCCCGGCGCATGCAGAGAAGGTACATGCATCTAGGCACGGCTCGTTTTTGACTTCGGTCATCTCCTCTCACCTGCTTGAGATTTTCCGTTGTGAGAGACACTTAAGAGCCAGGCTTGTTCGCGTTTTCAAATAGGATTAACCAAAGCAAAATAAAATAGCATAATTACGAGGTAAGTAAAGATGCATTGATCAATTAGATAAATCAGCACAACTGCTCTGCATTATATTTTCGTGAGGATCGAGTCTAGAAGTAAACAAGCGCCAAAATGGGTTGCCATCTATCCTCTAGTTTCCAAAAGGGGTCTTCCTATTAACAAATCAGAATCGCCAAACCACATTCCTCGACGAATGGCGTTTGCGGGCGGGGGGATATCTACGGGGGCTCTTTCTCCTCACTACTCGGTGCCGGTGAGAATTGCCGGTCGTTATCTTTTGACGCAGTGCATTGGTATGAGCCCCATTATCCTGAGCTCCATCACACTGCTGATACGCTCAGGCATATTAGTTAGTAGGTATAATAATTCACTGTGGGTGGTAGAGTACATGTATTTACATAGACATTCTGGCTAGCCATCACATACGCCATACAGAGCTGTACTCTACATACCTCGTTCATATTAGGTAACTATCTACAATCACAAGCTCGGGGCAGCTGGACGGATTCCCGAAAGTCGAATCTTATTGGCGCCATCAGCCTGATATGCAGGCGTTTCTTGGCTGTGATGTTTGGTTACTGGCCCTCGGTAACACCCGAGTCTAAAGAACAAAAGAAGAGGCCCAATATATTTTAATTCGGAGCTACTTTACGGCTATTCTATTGGAACATACGCGACTGTACTTCATTGTTTACATGATACGGTCAGCTTTAAAGATTTTTTTTTGAGAGGGATAGGGTATGTACCGGCACTTGATAGCGGCATTTGCGGCTCTAGCTAGAGTTCTAACTATTCCAGAAGGAAGGAACGACCACCCCTCCCCCCAATAACTTACGAATTACAAATATGGATGCGGAGTTAACGTCAAGAGAAGAAGAAGAAGAAGAAAGAAAAAAGAGAGAAAAATAAGAGCTTCTCTATTTTCTAGGGGGATTTCTGTTTTTCAGAACTCATGGATCCACTACTATCGTAGTATGAAATGTCAAGCTATATCAAACTACATAGGGCAAACACCCAAGGTCCCATAGCTATGGACCTGCTCAACTTGGCCAAATATTCCACAACTACTTACAGTGGTATACGCACCCAACAAGTGGGAACTTTCATGTATGACGGCGGCCCATTGTAGCTAATCCTTGAATAAAGCAAAATAAACCCCAACCGGCCCGTGCCGAATAACCGAATGCTGGACTTTTAACTGAGAAGGCAATGAGTAACTTGTTAGTGTCCCAAGGTGGAGGCAATATTTATCAGCAGGCAAGTCCACTTTTTTTTTTTTTTCCCCCAACAACAGCTTCATTCTTGGGTCCTGTGTTGACGCAATTGCTTTGGCCTCAACAGAAGCAATTTCTCCTTGTGCTTTCTTTTCATTAGTACGACGGTGCTTCTTGATTTAATCGTGAAGTGAAATAATATCTTTTTTATTCCATGGCCGAACTACAGCTCACCCAGTCCTTGTCGATTAGGCCTAGCCATTGGTCAGGCCCAGGGAACACCGATTATTCAGAGCCCATGCCAGATGAAGCCGAGAAGATGGATGAGAAGTTTGATGAGAAGCCCAATTTGAACTTGGTGTATTTTGCACCTGGAGATCCAGAAAACCCGTATAACTGGTCCATGGTATGCTGTTGAAATTCATTGATTACATCACTCAGCTCCATGACGACAGTATGAATGCTGATGACTACAACCCAGGGACGAAAAACATTTATATCCTTCATTGGAATTCTCACTGTATCAAATTCAACATTCGCTTCATCACTGCCATCCGGTGCAATTACTTTTATTCGAGAGGATTTTGGTATCTCGAGTTCCGTTGTATCGTCTCTGACTATCTCGCTCTACCTGATCGGTTATGTCGTCGGCCCAATATTCTTTGCACCAGTCAGTGAGTTCCATGGACGAAAATGGGTCTCTGTCGTTGCATTCTCGTGGTTCACTCTCATGTCCATAGGATGCGCTCTAGCTCCGAACCTAGGTGCTTTGCTCGCGTTCAGATTTCTTTCAGGGATTGGCGCCAGTGCACCATTGAGCGTTGTTGGAGGTCAATTAGCAGATATCTGGAACGACCCAGTACAGAGAGGAAGAGGTGAGTCATAATAGACATCCACCATTAACCTCATCATACTGATACTGCATTCAGCCATGGCATTATTCTGCGCCTTCACGATGGTCGGACCAACCTTTGCACCTTTTATTACTGGTTATATCTCCGCCTCACCTGCGGGTTGGCGCATGGCTTTTTGGCTTGGTGTAATGGTTGCCGGAGTCTCCTTCATCCCACTACTATTCCTTTGCCCAGAGACATATGGCCCAATCCTCCTTGTACGAAAAGCGCAGAAGATGAGAAAAGCGGGCAATAAGGATGCTATTGCACCCCTCGAACTTGATGAACGTTCCCTCCTAAGCATTTTTGGAATAACCTTAACCCGCCCATTCCGAATGTTCTGGCAGGAAAGTATTGTCTTCCTTACCAGCATGTTCCTGGCCCTCCTTTACGGAACCTTCTATCTCTTTTTTACTAGTTACCCCCTCATCTTTCAAGGTCGGTTATTTAATAAATTACACTTTAAACTATTTTTCAAATATATTAACTCCAACTAGGTATTTACGGCTTTGCCCCCGGTGATGCCGGTCTTTCCTTTCTCCCTCTCGTTGTCGGCGCCGGCTTAGCCTGCGCTGTCGCCATGGGCTGGGATCAATACATCAACCGCCTTGCCCGTGCGGACCCTACCCGCGTAATCAGTCCCGAGTACCGCCGCCTCCCTATTGCCTGTTTTGGGGGCATCATTTACTGTTCATCCCTTTTCTGGCAGGCCTGGACAGCTCGTTCTGACATTCACTGGATTGTACCCATGCTTGCTGGTATTCCGTTTGGTTTCGGATTTTGTATTATCTTTACGGCGTTCTTGAACTATCTTACGGATGCATATGAGATTTATGCGGCGTCAGCAATGGCGGCAACAAGCATGTGCAGAAGTATGGTAGGAGCAGCTTTTCCGCTGTTCGCGGGTAATAGTAAGTCTTCCCTGATATTCGATGAATTTGGAGCAATATATACTGATGCTTAGTGCGTGTAGTGTATAGTAAATTGACAATTCCTTGGGCATCAAGTCTTCTTGGCTTTGCTGCTGTGTTGATGTCGATCATTCCATATTTGTTTATTCTGTATGGTATATAATGTCTTTCCTTTTTTTTTTTTTAGCTCTACTATGTCCTCCGGCTAACAAGTGTTTATAGGACAAAAAATCAGAGATAACTCCAAGTTTTGTCAATTCCTTCTTGAAAGAAAACGACAGCAGCAGCAGGAAGAAGACGCGCGTGCTGAGTGTGCAAAGTCTGACCAAGATGTTTGAGAAAGCTACTACGATCCGATTATTATGAGGTTTTCCTTTGTTGTTCGGTTAATGATGAATATGTGTTGATTATTGTTTAATGTTTTTAATGATGGGACTCAAGATGGGGGAAATGCATTTGGTGGATATTGATAGCATGTAGTTAGACGACCGGAGTTACGGGTTTGCTGTTTAATAAAAAGTCATTATTTTTTTCGCTTTTTATATATGCCCAAGATGGCTGGTTCCACAATCAGCGAGTGACCGTTTGTGATCCGGGTAGCCTGGCTAGGTAGTCGATTGACACACAAACCTCCAACTATGATGCTCATAATATTTCTTTCTCCGAGCTTACCTGTATGTGGCTAATTATCTCTTATATAGTCTAGTGGTCCCCCATAGATCATGGAACGGCTATTTTCTCAGTATCCGGGCATTGATTGATTGATTGATCGGTTGGTTCGGTCAGCGGTGGCAGGCAAGAAGAGAACGGTTTTCAATGAACGTGAGTTATTTGGAGCGACTCGATTATCATATTTCCAAACAGAATGTGATGGATTCTCCTGGAGCTATTATTTTGCATTAAAACCTGACCCATCAGCGGAGTATCACCCCAACCCCATAGAAGCTATCATGATCAGACACTTTGTCCTATGGGAGAATTCGAAACAATTCACACCACTGATGTCTGGATCACAGGTCATAGGCCTAGTGTGTTGGACGTTATTGCCGTTTAAGCTGTTTTGGCTTCTTGTTAAGTCTGGGCCTAGTGTGATGACCCATGATATATCCAATGAGTTTTTCTTTCTTTTTTTTGGTACTCTCTATACTGCTTTAATATTAACTAGCCCAGTAAACGCATCATTTGTCCCCTTTTTCTATACAGAATGAAATGGTAAAGAATACGAAATGAATTTTATCTAGTATCCCACTGAAGACCAGAACCACTAGATTGTCCAACAGGCAGGGAACCGCTAGACCACTCGCCCTATGAGTATCATGAGTACTCTTGGCTAAAAAAAAATAATATTTAGACGCCAAGAATGGGGGGGTCGGTGGGCGGTCTAACCCGGTTTAGATGCCCCTAGTAGTAAAACGCGCCTTTACCCACGGCTTTTGCATTTTATCGGCCCTTTGCGTGGTTTCCTTTTTTTCCTCCCCTCCCCCGTTGAACACAAATTTGCCATGCAGAGAAAATCGACTTTTTAGATTACGCGACTTTTTTCCAATTCACTAAATATTACGTTTTGGAAAGCCAGGGATTAATATATAGGTCTGCCTTGTGTACATAAGGGCCTGATTATAGCCTCATCTCCTCTCAACATAGCCATCAAGTCTAGAAACCAACAATTTTTGCTGATAGTTTATATTATTTATTGCCTTTTTATCTATTTCTTTATTTATTTATTTGTTAAAGAGAAAAAAAAAACTATACGCCGGACCATGTATGTAGGAATAATTACTTCACAAACCATCACTCGTAGCACTAATACCCCCCCACTACGGCACGTTAAAGGTCTCAGGGTATATAAGCTGGAATAGCAGTACTAACTCTTAGCCTCGTCGATCGTTTGAGTAGTTATATGGAAGATGCGATGTTTCTGCACTAGTGGTGCGTAAGTTCAAGTAGTGATGGGCACGAGGCCTTTGGCAAAAACAAGACGAGATCTAGGGGCTAATACGTGGGAGGCCGGCGGCAAAACCAAAACAAAAGGAGGGGAGTGGGGAGGTGAGCTGCATGTAGTTATGCATACTCCCAGAACATAAACACGAGTGATCCTACATGTTCCCAGCGACGAAGAAGGCCAGTCAACACAGAAACCCATGTCGAGTGAGTACATACCTTGGCTTTGATTATTATTTACATGTATCTACCGTCTAGTCTATAAGATCTCCCCCTTATAACAGTAGCTGTTGTCAGCGCGGGGCGTCTATTACTATTGGTGTTAGTAAGGTCTTACTTGACTCACGCGCCATCACTCGGACCAATTTTGCCAAGCCCTTACCCAAACCGGAGTAGAGTGCTCTTTTTTTTTTTTTTACAACTGCACTTTCGAAACCGCGCGAACTCGCTCGAATCACCCATCAAGAGGCCTCCCTCAAAAAGAGATTGCAAAAGTAGACCCTTTTTATTACAACAACTCTACTTTGGTATAATATACGTAAACCACACAAAAACACCCCAAGTCCCAAACAAAAAAAAGAAAAAAGAAAACGAAAGAACATAACCCACTATCTACTGTTTCCACTACTACTGCTGCCTCTCCGCCCACCTCCTCTCCCTCACCTCCACATCCCTCATCTCCTCGCCCACCAGCTCATTAAACTCCTCCCACCCATCCAAATACAAATGATGTCCCGCCCCCTTCACAATCTGCACCTTGGCCTCCCCGCCCCTCCCCTTCTTCTCCCCCCTCCACTCCTCACCGCCCACATACGCCGCCGCCTTCTCCTCCGGTAGCCCCGTCCCGCGAATCTTCTCCTCGGCCGCAAACCCGCCCGCAATGTCCATCCAGTCCATCTCGCCATACATCCACACGCTCGGCGTGCCGGCCAGCTTCTGCGCCGCCCAGATGAGCGGGCGCCGCGCGTGCGCGCCCGGAGCAAGGACGTATGCGAGTGCGTACTCGCCGCTGCCGCGCTGCCGGAAGAGGGAGTAGGCGTAGTCGTGGAGCGCGTTGCTTTCTTCGGCGGGGAGCTGCGAGAAGCGGCGTGAGGTCCAGCCGGAGACGAGGCGGGGGCCGAGGGGGCCCGACCAGCGCACGATGCTGAAGGGGCTGATGTTGGCTTCCCAGAGGTAGACGAGCCATTTTGGCAGCGGCCTGCGGGGCTTTGCGTTTGGCTTTGCGGCGGGGGTGCTAGGGGCGGGGATGTTGGCAGAGGAGGGGAGGTCGGTGGTGGAGCGGGAGTGCACATTGTTTCCGGGGTCGTGGGGGACCTTGAGGGTGTCGGGGATATTGGGGTTTGAGCGGGTGGCTTCCTCCTGTGTCTGCATGTACTCGTCTTGCAGGTTTGATTTTGCCGCTGCGTCGGGGAGGTCTTCACGGACGGCGTAGGGGTCCTCGGGGACACCGACGGGGGAGGCCAGGATCAACTTGTTGACCCGGTCCTTGTACTTGAGTGTGTATCGCACAGATAGGTATCCCCCGAACGAGTGTCCCAGCAGCGTGAAACGCTCAATTCCGCGGATCTTTCGCCACTCTTCCAGGGCGTCAATAAACCAGTCCTCGGCCTCGGTGATCTTGCCCTCGGTATCCTTTGAGCTAATGCAGAAGGGGGGTCGCGAGCTGCGCCCGTACCCTAGGAGATCCAGGGACCAGATCTTCCATCCGGCGCGCCGCGACAGCATGTCGTAGTTGCGGTAGAAGAAGCCGAGCCCGGCGCCGTAGCCGTGGAGCATGACAAGATGGTGCTTCGGCTCTCCTTCGCCGGTGCGGGTCACGCTGAACTCGTTCATGATGCGGTTCTTTCCCGAGAGCGGCACCATGTTTGATGCGCATTCGCGGGGACCGTATGGGTCTGCCGTGGGTGGCGATGCGGTGGCGACGGCATTGCCGTCACTGGGCGTGAGCGCTGGGAGAGGCTTCTTGTTGAATGGCAAAAAGCCCAAGACAGCGGCTTCGGCGGCGGCGGGTGATACAGCGGTCCACTGCGGTCATTGTTAGCTGATGGGGGCTAAGCTCGGATTGAGCTATGTTATGAGAACTTACCCATTGGCTGAATCCCTCCTTGTATCCTAGGGGGAAGAGGTTGTTTGGGAATCTGATACCGGCCTTTCCGGCATCGGCAGTTCCTTGGGTCTCTGCCCCTCGGCCTGAGGCGAGGGGACTCTGCTGGGTTCGTGCCTCGGGCATGAAACCGTTTGGGGGGTTCGGGGCTATGAACCCGTGTTGGTGACGGCGGGAGAGAGAGTAGTGGCTGTCGATGCGGGTGAAGGCGAACGGAGCTGTGAATCCAAAAGAGAATGCCGACGAGAGGCAAAAGAGGTTTGTTGTAGAGTGGAGGTGGGACGGTGGACGCAGCTTGACTGCTAGAAGAGGTGAGCTCTAAGGGCCACTGGGGTGGGGGGAGTGGTGGCCGTGGTATATATATGAATATATGAAGATGGAGCGGAGGAATTAATAGAATGACTGGAACACACGCGGCAGACGGAGGAATGGAAGTCCGGATTGCTCTAGAAGGGTATGGGGTATGTGTGGATGTATGGATGTATGTATGTATGGATGGATGGATGGATGGGTGTGTGTCTATATTCGGGAATATCAGAGGTGATTTAGATGATGCTGGAGAGAGAAGGAGAAGGCTGTGGATGCGTGTGTTTACAATCCACACGCAAGCTGGGGAGGGGAGTGTTGCTTGTAGCCGGGCGGATGCAGTGGCTAGAGAGGCTGCTGTATCGGAGGAGGTGCTGCATTCCTGTGGCGTTCGCAGCGAAAATGCTTAACTCCGGCCCGCGTTACACAGCGCGAGTCGGGGTGCGGCCTTACATAACGCCCGAGTGGCTGGTGGGTGGCCAGGGCAGCTTTCGTTGGAGGGGGCTGTGCAGCTCGTATCATGCAAGAGAAGAAAGGAATGAAACACTTGACGTGAATGGGCGAGGCGAGAAGGACGGTGGGATTGATGGATTTAAGTATCAGATTGCGGAATTAGTAGATTACCGTCCCTTCCAGGTCAATGGCGAACATGGTAATCCATCCAAATCCCTTCGTTCATCCCACCCCCACAAAAACAAACAATCAGAATCACGAGTTCTGTTCTAGAGGAGCTCTTGCATGGAGAATAAAATTCGGATGAGACAGCATGATGCTGCACCGTTTGTCCGGCTGGTTTGGTGATTGCCGTTGGCCCATGGCCCAGCCAGGTTCGCCATTGACCCATAAAATACTGTAGATTGGCCAGCAGCAGAGCAGCAGATCTGGAGCTTTCAATCCAACCCTTGCTCCCTCCCTCCCTCACGTCTCGCCTCTCATCTCCCGCCCTCGCGTTTCAAGCCTCCATCATGGCCATCCACCAGAATGCGATACACACAGAGACACACCCAGAGACTTACATGTAGAGTACATGTACCCAGACACGCGCAGACACACAGACAACCAACATACATAGATACATATCCCAGTCTCCCATCGGCTGATGTTACACCAACATCAGGCCCTCGTCCTGTGTGCCATTCGTACCAAGATTCAATAGTGGAACAGGTAATATTCAAGATAATGTTGGCTGTGTGACTGGCCGAGCGAGAGATCAAGACGACTGCATATATCACGGATTCTGATTATCTTGTCTGCCTTCCACATGTACTCTACTACTTGCATGTACATACTTGCTTGTCTCCATAACTCCATAATCCACATGTTACATACGTCTACAAAATCTACATCTACATGGTACTTACTGCTGGCTGTCACTGCTACATACACAGAAACACCCGTTTACCTGTGCCAGAACTCACTCACTCACCCTTCTGCTTCTAGTGCTGTGCTGTGCTGCGCTGTGCTGTGCTGCTGCTGCACCGTTGAGTGACGCCGGTTCATCCTACTCCCGTGCTGCTGCTGCTACTGCTGCTGTCTTTGCATGGCCCATCGAGACATTCCATCTTCTAAGCAAGTGCAGCACTGCTAGCATCATCATCATCGTCATCGTCATCGTCACTATCATCTCCAGAAACTGCTTCCTCTGCTTGTCTGATCTCCCCCCAAACACAACTTCTGGTTCCGGGCCCTCGTGGTGTCACACACGCAGCATTAAATTCGACAATAACCCCCCCCACACTCCCCTGCTCCTCCTCTTCTCCCCCGAGTGAGCGAGTGTGAGAGCGAGTGAGACTACGAGTGAGTGAGTGAGAGTGTGAGAGTGTGTGAGTGAGTGAGAGTGTGTGCAGGACCTCTCTCTCTCTCTAGATCTCTCTATCTCTATCTTGATCTCCGCTCTTGGTGTGCCTGCCTGTGTCTCTGCCCACCCCCCCCCTCTCTCTCTCCTTCCACCACCCCTCCCCCTCCTCTCCTTTCTCTTCTCCTCCCCCACACCATGACGTTATCATCTCCCGGCTCTGAGACCTCGGAAAGCATTGATCTCGCTGTCAAAGGTTCTCTCCCAACACGCTCCTCTCTCTCACCCCCACCCGTGCTTCCCAAACCTCCCCCAGCACCTCCCGGGAACCCCCTCGACTACGCCCCCAACTCACCAAACCAGGTCTACCTCAACCTCCTCATCCTCGAGGCCTCCCTGCGCAGCCAATACCTCCACCACCTCGCTCGTCGCCGCAAGTTCACCTTCTTCGTCGTCCTCCTCCTCGCCTGGAACGCGTACTTCCTCCACCGCATCTTCGACCTCGGCGGTTCGCCCTACTACTACATCTACCACCTCGAATGGCTCGGTCTTCTCGGTGGCTGCGTTACCGCCGCCCTCTACTATGCTACGGGCCTCTACGAAAAGACGATTGTTGAGCCGCGCCGCTTCGTCTCCACCGCCAACCGCGGCCTCCGTGGCTTCAACGTCAAGCTCGTCAAGGTACCCTTCTCCACAACCCAATGGATCGTCTGGTGGTGGAATTGGTACACCTTCCCGACGCCAACCCCTCCGCGGCGCCTTCCCTCCCCCACCGCCTCCCGCCGCCTCTCTGCAAACACCGCAAAGCCCCGCCGGCTAAGCTCAAACACCCCGCGCAAGGCCGCTGCCGCCATGCAGGCCGCCGAACACTCACACCGCCACGCACCGTCCATTGCATCCAGCGCGATGAGCCGCACGTCGTCACAGCTCGCCCCGCACCCCGAAGAGGCAATGGAGGACGACCCCGCCGACGAGATTGAGGAGTACCTCACGGGCGGGCTGCACCTCAAGCTCGTCATCCTGCCAAAGCGCTTCAGCGCGACGTTCCGCGAGGAGTGGGAGAACTATCGCACCGAGTACTGGGACAAGGAGAACAAGGCGCGCTACAAGCGGCGCAAGGCCGTCAAGCGGTGGTGGCACTGGCGCCCGCTGGACCTGCGCCGAGGAGCAGCAGCAGCCAAAAAGGAGGATGTACCGGCTACTACTACTACTACGGGTTCTCCGGCTGTGCGGGTGCGACGCGCATCGGTGGCCTCGGAGAGGAGGTCCCCGAGTGTGTCTTCGCGCGCCGGGACTCCGGAGCCGGAGGGGACGCCGACGAAGCGGCGGGGGGGCAGCTTTGTGGCGAAGAGGAGGCCAAATATGGCGCCGGGGTTGGTGCCCGGGGGGAAGAGTGGGGATGTGTCGGATTCGGGATCGACAACTACGGTGGGGACGGAGGGGCGGAGCGATAGCTCGACGGTTGTAGATAGGAGTTCGTCCAGCGCTGGAACGGGCAAGCGGAAGACTGGCAGTAAGGGGAAGGGACGAGGGCGAAAGACGGCAATTGCTGGCAGGAGCGCTGATGGATGAAAAGAGCTCTTTTCATCCCCCCGTGCCTTGCCTTTTTTTCTTTCTTTTCTTTCTTGCTCTTTCGCTTTTAATCCTTTTTATATTTTCCTTTTTTTTTATTTATAGGTTTCTTGAAAAATTCACACTGGTTGGACAGCAAAGATGAGGGGCTGTGTGTGGGGAAGGTTTTAGTTTAGTAGGCGCCTGATTTTTACATTTTTTTTCCCCATGGTTTTTTCTTATTATTGTCTTTTTTTTTTTTTTTTTTGAAGCATTGATTCTTTTTTTTCCTACTCTTTTTAAAGATGTGCCTTGGGTGCGGACGGAGGGGAAGGAGGGTGAATATATCTAGACGCAGTTGACCTTTTTTTGTAAAAAGCGTATTGTGGACGAGGGCTGGGGGCTTGGGGCGTGATATCAACTATCACTGATGGGATGATCAAATGGACTTGGGAGAGAGAAGTGGAGGATGTGGAGGCGAGTGATAGTTCATGACGTAATTACTATAAGTGTTTTATACCTTTAGCAGTGTGTGTGTGTGTGTGTGTGTGTGTGTGCTAGGTACATGTAGTGAGCGAGCTGAGCATTAGTCGGAGGTTGCCATTGTGTTTATAGGGGAAACTTCATGGAACGTAGCTGTTCATCTATAGACCGACATACTTGCCTTTGGTTGAATTCCCCCTCCGGTCCTATGTACTCTATGTACAGCGCAATGCCAAAAGTCATGGGAAGGCACCCATTTTACACCAAAAAATGCTACTTTTCAACGTGGTCCTAGACCACCAATTATCACGAATTATTTCTTATTAACTCAAAGTTAAACTACTATGCTTCTAGCATGAACTGTGTTGATTTTATTGTGTTGAGTTGCCAAAAAACGCGCCAAGACCACATATTTGTATGGGATTGTAGCCAAATCTCCAAGTTGCTCTACTTCTAGCTCATGTACATGTACCTTCTTCCACATCTGACCCGAGAGAGTGCCCCTTTTAGATGTATAAAATTTGATACCCAAAGTTTTTACTCGATAAAAACTTTGTCGATTCCTGATTGCAATTGGGGTTGTGGGTGTTTATTCTATTTAGGCCAATTTTGGTGGTGTGGTTTGGTTGCCTTCCCATGACTTGTGACCAAGAACTATACATACATACGTAGCGGCTTGTATTATGCATCACAAAATATCACTCCCCCACTTTTCTATATAGGTACCAGCTCGGCGATCATCACATGTCACCCTCGACGCCGGGTAGTTATAGTCATAGTTATGCACGGCGGCGGATAAAAACCCATCGCTACATGTACCCTACTAATATCGGCCCGAGCCCGGGAATAGGAACGCGCGGCGGGAGGGAAAGACATGTGTACTTTAGTCTCACACTGGTGCTCGGTGCCTTGATTCTGTTGGTGTGGGGTTTGAGGGGGGGGGGTCCGGGGTGTGCACGTGAGGGTCTGCGGCTGGGACGCTTTTTGTGGGGATTAGGTATTGTGGGGCATTGTGGAACGTTGGTGCCAAGAGAGTATAGAGAGAGAGGTCTTTGCTCACAGCTCTCGTGATGGTGTGTCTAGCATGTGGGAAAGACGTCTTTACCAGCGCGCATTCTACTAGTACTATGAAGTGTTTCGCTAGCGATATCTATAGGTGACGATTAGGACGGCGTGCTATCCATAGCCACATGATCGGGCACGGAGACATTGGAGACCAACACACACGGACCGGGCCCGGGGGTAATAGATAAAGTACATAAATGGCAAAAATCTCCACACTGAACCCTTTACCGACGTGCACCACCCTCCCCGCCTTGGGGCTACATATATACCTGTACCTACACTTGTCATGATGCTCAAGCCGCCTCGTGAGAATCTACCACATTCAGGATGAGAGAGGCGTGAAATACCACCGGGAGGGAGGGAGCGTCATGTGATGTCGTGGAAAAGCACCCGTAGCCCAGCCAGACCTAAGTGAATTGAGGGTCCTGGACAGAGAATCCATCAATTGATCAATTAAAGGATCGACAGTAGAATCATGAGAGGAAAGCGCCGTAATATAAACACCGCACCTAACACCGCACGCCATTTTGATATCTACCCGCCAGGGCTGCAGTGCCCATCCATCCATCCATCCATCCATCCATCCATCATGTATCCATCGTACGGTACCTGATAGCAACCCCTCGACCCTTGCCTTACCCCCCACGCACCCCCACCCGAGTGACACCCGATGCAAAAGCCCTAGCCCACTCAAATAGTAGCCCTGCCCTGCTGCCCTGCCATACAAACACCCTACTGACCTGCACTCCCCAACCAAGCCGCCCAACCCAGTCCAACTCCAACCGCAGGACCGGGGTAAAAAAATGTCTCACTTCGGGCGGCGCCAACAAACCAGGATCATTCCCTCTCCTCTACCCTAACCAGGGGTGAGGGAGGCAGGGAGGGATTGTTTCCCTAAAATACACAAAATCTCCGGCACCCTGGCTTCATGACCACTCGCAACGTAACCCGGATCCCAGGAAAAATCCAGAAAAGATCCCAGAATCCTGGAAATTCCAGGTTTCGTTAGCAATATATAGATACAGCCTCCTCCTCCTCCCCCTCCTCCCCCTCCTCCTCCTCCTCCCGTTCCCAGTAACTGATAGACAAATACCTACATATCTACCCCTTCGGCGCTCATAACATAACCCCCACCGCGATTGTGAGTAACAAGAATCAAGCTCTCCGGAAAAACTCCCCCCTGCAAAACATGATACTAGTAACAATCTTCTCCTTCTTCCTCCTGCTACCCATGATGCTCGCCTCGCTCCTTACAACCCTTGTCTCCTCCGCAATCCTCGGCGTTCGCCTAGCCGTTGGGTATTGGGGCTTAGTGATGGTGATGGTACGGCGGGGTGTCGAGGCGCTCTTGTTCCCGCGCTCTACCTACTTGGTTTCTGAGGAGTCGGCGGGCTTCGATCTGCGGGATCCGGGCTTCATTAATTGCAGCACGACCACCGAGAAGGAGTTGGCGGCGGCGGTGGCCTCGTTGAAGGCGAAGGTTATGAGTCGCGATGTGGGACGGCGGAGACGGGCAAGGGCGCCGGTGGGGACGATGAGGGTGGATTATGGGACTTTGCTTAGAACGCCAAAGATGCAGGAAGATTACTTTGGAAGCTAGTATGGTGTCTTGGGGAATGGGACAAGGTGTAATTAAACTGAACCAGAAGGTTCAGTATTTTTAATGCTCGCATTCTTTATTTTGTGGCAATCATTCGAGACGTACAGTATATCATTATCATTGTCTCCAGGACAAACATGTGCGCGTACACACTTAAAGTACACGCAGCGCATACTCGACATAGCTATAAGCGTACATATGAGAGGAAGCGCTTCCATCTAGTCTGTCTATAATACTCATCCAACCTATGCTCCTGATCTATAAAGTCATCCTCTGAAATCTTGTCTTCCCACAGATTCATCACATGCTATCATTTGCTCATTAGTAAAGGAGAAATAACTATGTAAACCAAGCAGTGATATACTCACAGATCGCACGATACGTGTACCATAGGCAATTTTATAGCCAAAGTACAAAACAATAATCAATGGAATACCGATGCAACTCCTGAAGAAATTCTCGGCAGATGGCGTGGCTGTGATTGGTGAGGCAGAAACATAAATATGACAACCCAGCATGAAAATCAGGGAAATCTGTAAATAATTTGGTAAGTCAAAAAGGTACTCCGGAGTAATCACTTGACGAGGCAAAAACACTTACGAATCCAAAAAGCGGATATATTGGGCGCCACAAAGCTTCATAAACATATTTTCGCCCAAAGATGTTGATGTTCTGTGCCTTGATACCCGCACGCCAGCGCCAGTTTGCTAAGATTATGGTTGGCCAACAGGTGAGAAAAGCAATACCAGACAGTGAGGTGAACCTATCTAGTTAGTTAAAGATTCTTATCAAGAAGATGCTAGCATACCATTCAAAGGCGTTTGCAGCAGAAGATGTGCAGTTCAAATACGAGAGTCCTACAGCGATGACCGCTGTCATCAAGATGGCCCGCATACTTTTTGAAGAAAGATCAGTATATATCGGTTCCCGCTTTCAGGAGGATTACTTACGGTCTTCCATGCCTATCAACCTTTTCGAACCCCCAATATTTACCCAATAGTCCGATCTGTGACATGTTGCACAGTACACGAGAGGAAGTATAAATACTGACGCTCCCAACGCTACAGACACACAAGAGGACGATTACATTGAGAATATCTGGCAGGACCTTGATACCTGCATTGCTGATGGCGATCACAAATGGCGAAGAGTCCACCGAACCCCCTCCACTTCCACCCAAGAGTCTTGGATCACTTGCGGACACTACAAAGGTGAGAAACAAGATAGTTACCACGTAAAAAAAGACGATACGAAACATCAAGGTGCGAACAGCCCGAGGCATAGCGATACGAGGCTGCCGTGTCTCGCCCCCAGCAATACCAGCGACTTCAGTACCGCCACATGAGAATGCTGCTGTGACAAAAACACTCGATAAACCTACAAAGTGTCAGAAGGCTTCAGTATTATTATTTCGACGGAATGATACCTTTGAAGCCATTGAGAAGAGCACCGGGATCTACCCAGTATTCTCCGTCATGTCTCTGCCCTTCTGGGCCTCCGCCTCCCATGATAACCCAAATGACGATCAGGAACATCACGATAGAAATAACCTTCAAAGAAGATACCCAAAACTATTAAAGGTCATAAGTTATTATTGCATAATTTTAATCAGTTAATGCCTTATTCATACCTCTATCTCACCAAATACCCTCACAGGACATATGTGAATGCACACCATAATAACATTGAATACAGTAATCAAAATGGCTGCATTTCCGGGGCTAGAACTCCAATCTGGCGGGAGCCAATAACCTACGAGGATTCTAGCCGCGGTTGCTTCTGTACCGAAAGCGCCGATCCAGCATGCCCAATACCTACATCGACTGTTAGCGTTGGATACTCAATGCCGAGGAGTCCACATGATTGGCGCGTTCCAAGCCTGAAGAGACGGATGTTCTTCCATGTTCGTTATAGAGCTGATTTTGAGACAAGTCTCGGAGAAAGAGTACAGCAAGCTGAGGGGAAATTCGAGACAAAACTGACGTTACTTACATTATTCCTATCGTGAATCCCCACGCAGGGTCAATATACCTAGAAGCATAGGTAACAAAACTTCCAGACGTGGGATACAATGTTGCCATCTCGCAGAGACATTCTGTATCTATTAGCTCCTTGAAAGAGCTATCAGGCTCGAGGTATTCCAAGGTGACATACGCATCATAGTTGTCAACACTGCACCGAGCCATGTGAATGAAACGACCAGAGCCAAAGGCCCACCAGTTCTCAAGGCTTGTCCAGATCCAATAAACAATCCAGTTCCAATGCTGGAAGCGATTGCCAACATTTGTAAGTGACGAGCATCTAGCGCTCGTTGTAACTGTGGTGCCGTGGCGTCGCCATCATCTGCTGCCTTTTCCTGGGCTCTAACCGGATCAATGACATAACTGACTGTTTCATCTCTTGCGACCTCTTCGTTCTTGTTATTTGAAGACATCGTGAGATTGTGATGGTGGTTGAAAGTGGAGTCGTGAATGAGATTATGGGAAAGGCCAGAAAGCTCAATTTAAATAGGAAGGATACATATACTTTAAGCTTCGGTAGTTCGGTTATAATTCCTCAGCTATAACAGTAAAAGGACTACGTAAAAGTGTCTCCAAAAAGGAAAATTCTTATCACTTGCAGGGCTTCCTCGGACTGCTGACCGAATATCATACCCGCGCCGAGAAAGTGTGCGTATCTTCCTGCCTAGTTAGACAGAGAAATCCGTTAACCTAGCAAGATTCATCGTAGTCTTTATCTAATATTTTCTCTCTTAAATTGGAGACCTTCTCGGTGCCCTATCTTGATGACCTGTTCAGGAGCGGTATGCTACCTATACCTTGCTGCAGTCGGCTAAGTATCAACTACTTTACATCTGGTGACGCCTCCCGATATCGGTGCATAAAGCTTAAATTCACGACATGTTATCGGGTAGCAGCTAACTCTCCCAGTCGCGTGTAAGTGCAGCACGGACTCATATACAAATGAGAATGTGTTTAATATTCACTTACCGATAAGTACATGTATGCTTGATCTGATACAGTGCAGAAGTGAAGAAGACATTTTTTCAAAGTGTCAGTGAAACACCAAGATGTGATCACATACAAGGATTGTAATACCCCGTGGGGAAATGTCCAAATTCCCCGCTCAGTTGTTGACGTCTGTATGATTAATGGGCTTTGAGGATTTTGGTGTTAATATTTGCTCCGAAAGAGGAAACGTTCTTCTGCTGTATTACAAGCACTACTCCGTTTTTAGTGTGGTGTACCTATAGTACCGTACTAACAGTTGTTACTGTTGTTACGCACGCCGAGCACCAATCAATAAGTTACCAACACCATACAGAACATAAATGCAGGACTCTGCAAGGCCACTTGATTGTCCTCTGCCGGTAACACGTACTGGCTATTGGTAAAGTCATATGTGAAAACCTCTAAAACCGTACCAGCAGTACGACAAAGACGAGATGAAACCAGGCCAGTGTTGATCGGTTAGGGCATATTGCGGAGAACCCCCGATAGCAGTTGCGTCCGGAAACGCTATGAAATTACGAGTAGTGTGTAGTACTCGATTGATCCAAGATCTCCTATCTCTTTGGGGCTAGAATTGTAACCGCCGAATGCGAGGATCGTCTACTTATCCAATGTTGCCGGATGTAGGTTAGCGGTAGATAGTTGGCCCACGGTGGATCATACGATATCACCCGCAGTATTTTATAATCAATTGCTCAAGCACCTATCAAGAATCGACACTTGCTGATAATCTAAGGGAAATCATGGGCTTAATCCTACACCAGCCGTTTAACGTAAGGGTGGAATGCAGTGTTGTACCGGATAATTACCTACATTATGGTTTAACAGATCGTCTGACTGTGGTGACCACGTCAAACGAGCGAGAGCGAGGGGAAGGCTTGATATCCATATATCTCAAATGCGAAAGATGTTATTATTTGTTTCTTGCACTCGCACTGGGGTACATCCGTAACCTCTTTGGTCGAATTTATCGTCAGTAGGTACTTGCATGTCCTGACCCTTGTCTTCCAGGTGCATATAGTCAAATCGCTGTGTGTGTAAAGTACCAGTACATAGGTTCTATTAGCTGACAAGGACAAAAACTGCAGTAATAGACGGTCGTGATCATGATTTTTCTATAGGACATGTACATATACCTTCCCTCTTCCGGCGTTGAGTACATACTATCACAGCATCATGCGCGACTGGAAGAATTTCTATAGGTGCACCCATTCTCACCTGAAGAGCTCGATCAAATTTGCATGTGAGTGGGGTATGCAATTTGAGGTGCGGGGCAGAGACAGTTGACAATGCAAATCAAATATCTGTCAGCATAAGCTTATATAAATACGAAGAAAAAAGCACAAATACCAGAGTTAATAAACTCGGCACGGAGAAAACGGATGAGAAATCGGAGCGGAGTCGGAGTGATGAATACCCGGGGTGTGTCATTTCGGGATAGATCCCTGCAGTTAACAGCAAAAGAAAAACGCGTGGCCTAACCGTCTTCGCTGTTAGTGGGAAAAGCTTTCTGGAATTTTTTCTTATTCGCTCTTCTTGGCAAGACGAATGAGGCTGGATGTGGGCCTGAGTTCTTGTACCACCACAATTTTTGGCGAACAGTCAGTTATGACGGAGCCGTTGGAAAACACAGACGCGCCAGATGCGAGTATATATGCGGAGTTCCACAAATCACGCGAGCATGTGTGAGGAGCTGCCATGGCTGCAGTGCATGCAGGTATCTATGATGGAGTTTGAGAGGTAACGGCGCTCTGAGGGGGGTGTTCTGTCTGTTCCTGAGTGTCCTGCTTCAAAGTGCTTAAGAGGTAACGGATTCAGGTCCATGAAGACGAGCTGACCTATGCTGTTAGATTTGGAAAATAAAAACGGCCCTTGGGGGGTTTGTAGGGATAAGAAGGCTCGACCTATCTGCACTACATGTATCCATGGAGGTGGGGGAGGAGATTGTGAAATGGCAGGGATAGCGAATGAGCTAATGGCTCGCGGGGGTTGTTGTGTTGCAACTTTCAAGCGGTAGGCGGTTACGGTGTGTAAGCAAGTCAAACAACAGAGGCAGTACAAGGGAAGAAAGGTACTTAGTCTCTGTACCTTCCTTCACCTTTCAATCCTCCTTCGCCCCGTCAAGTCTATCGCACTGCCTCTCGTGAACATCTTAGAAGTCGAAGAGGGTTTGCGCTCGCAGTCTTCTTACCTCTCTTCGCCTTTAAATCCCCTGCCGGACCAGACCGGACCTTCCTGACGTCAAGTAGCGTTCGCATCAACTCATTCTATTCCCAGGGCCAGTGCTTGCCTCAATAACTACTCGACGTCTGCTCGGCTCCATAGATCCTTCGCAGTGTCCTATTAAGATGAAGTCTCCACGATCGAAACTGTTCCCAGCGATGCTTGATACCCATTCCACGACATTCACCAAGCAAAATCTAATGGGATGGCCCTCGATGCCTGGCTTTAATCGCATGCGAAGGAAGTTTGGGTCCCGAATGAGGAGTGGTCAATCTCCAGGTTCCAATCTCGCGACTCTTCAGACGTCATGGGATCCGTCAGATACACTCCGTTCACTCAGAGCCCACAAATGGTCCTTTTGGGACGGTCAATACCTCATTCTCGCTATCTTTGGCATATTTTGTTTATCTATTATCGAACACCCCGGACCGCTCGTCAAAACCTTAATATCGACCTTATTAATATTGTCTTTAATTTTACCCATTACTAGACAGTTCTTTCTGCCCTTTCTACCCATCGCGAGTTGGTTGGTTTTGTTCTACTCCTGCAGGTATGTCATAGCCGGCCTCATCCCATTTTAATGATTATCACGTGAACGGAACCCGGCTTTCCCGTGCTCACCAACCAAGCATGAATTTTCCCGCTGACATCACATCATTGTTGCAGATTTATCCCAGCAGAATACCGTCCACCCATTTGGGTTCGTGTCTTACCTGCCCTGGAGAACATCATCTACGGTGCAAACCTAAGCAATATCTTGTCGAGAAACACCAACGCTTTCCTTGATGTATTGGCCTGGCTACCATACGGGATAATTCACTTCGCCGCGCCTTTTATTTGCTCCATCGTTCTCTTCATTTTTGCAGCTCCAGGAACTTTGCCGGTATTTTCTCGTAGTTTTGGTTACATGAACATCATTGGTGTCTTGATCCAAATTTTGTTTCCATGTGCACCGCCTTGGTACGAGAATCTTTATGGACTTGCTCCAGCAAATTATTCCATGTCTGGGTCTCCAGCCGGTCTTGCTAGAATTGATCAGCTTTTCGGCGTTGATCTATACACGTCAACGTTCACAGCCTCGCCCATGGTTTTTGGAGCTATGCCATCCCTGCACGCTGGATCGGCTACTATTGAGGCTTTGTTTTTGAGCCACGTTTTTCCTCGTGGAAAATGGATCTTTTACGGCTACACATTGTGGATTTGGTGGGCCACTCTTTATCTCCAGCACCACTATGCCGTTGATCTGATTGCTGGAAGTTTCTGTAAGCTTTATTCATTCCACATCATTCACCAGTAAGACTAACAATTTGACAGTGGCCGCTGCAACCTTTTATGTCGCAAAGACCAAGTTCTTGGCAAGGCTTCAGCCTGACAAGGAGTTCCGCTGGGATTACGATTTTCTCGAAATTGGAAACAGTTATTCCCACAATTACTCTTATGCCTTGAATGACTTTGACGGCGACTACCATTCCGAGGATGACGAGTGGACTATGGGATCTTCATCATCCATTTCTTCAGGCTCTCGTAGCCCAATTGAAGATACCCAGTCTTCATGGGAGTCTGGAAGCGAGACACTGGCTGGACAATCCGACACTGAAACAATGGATGTATAATCGACCACTGCCGCATATCTGGCTTTATTGCTACCGGATGCGGCCGTTTTTTCAACGCTGTATCGAGTATGAAACGTGGAGTAATAATTGCGAAAAGAGATACCCTATTGCACAACCAATGGCTGCGCTATTGTTACGAAACCGGATTCGGCAGTAATGTTTTTAACTTATTTCTACCCCTACCTTTTTTCTTTTGTAATTTACGATTCATGGCGATCATGGGACTGGTGTTTGGGAAGTTTCCCCTTGTTTTTCTTTTTCACTTCTGTCTTTTTGTTTCATTGATACCCTTTCTAGGGGGAGAATATCTAATGACTAAACCACCGTACATAATATATCGTACGGTGCGATATACCCTTATATGGAGCTGAAAGAGGACGGGTGTAATCCATAATGATGCGGAGGCTGATTAACTTTTTTCTTTGCCACCCCTGCTTGTTGACTTTTCTTTGCTATTTATGGGTGTTTAATACCTTCTCATTCGTTTCTGATTTGTATTTTTTTATTCTTACTCTCGCTATTCGGCTTTGTTTTCGTCATGGGTTGGGGAAGGGTTGTTATAGACTGGCGTTGTTTTTGGTCAGTTTTTTTCCGTTCGTTATTTGGTATCTTCATTATTACCATGGTTTGGTGCGGGGCTTTAGGCCAGTGTGTTGGAAGACATATAATCGTATTTAGCGATCTTTGGGCAGATGGTGAGGGCTAGGCCGACCTCGTTTTTGAGGGACCTGCTCTAGTGCTTATTGGTTAGGAACTAGGGGGATTCATTTAGGCCGGACAAATAGTGACTACTCTACTCATCAATAGCGTATATCTTTAATATAGGAGGAGTCATTATTTAATGAGTTGAAGAGGAATGTTAAGCGATTTTAATGTTCTTATTTGCTGCTAAAGAGGGTGTTTTTTTCAAAAAAAATGGATATATGATCATTGACCTTTTATGAGAATGCTTGCGTCTGAGCTAATGTTGATGACTGATGATTAATCTAATCCATGCTATGATCGTGGTTTTCAGAAGTGACATCATGCTTTGAGCCTGGGATCATCTGTTTTGTCTCGCTCAATATGCATCTATGATATCATAGCTTCCTTGTCTCATATGCACTGGTGCACTGCGAGTGACAACGGCATGAAGCCCTAGCTACAGTAGGCCTAATTATTATCACGGGGAAAACCCAGACACGGTAGGGTAACTATCTTATATCTGACCACAAGTTCAGGTTTTGAGCATATATAAGCCAAGGTTTACTATTTGCTAGTGTCTGCCATAGCTACAGTCCCCCAACCCAAAGCCTAAGTCCTTCGATAGGGTCTGTTCCGATATTTTAGATCAAAATGTCTCACCAACACCAATATCACCTTCAAACGACCCTCCTCCTCCTCGGCCTACCCCCGAAATCGTTTGTTGGCATCGATCTAGCCTCATTCAATTCAACCGACCGCTTCCAAGGCATAAAATACATACCACCGGGACTCCATTTTGTTTATTTCTCTCCTCAGGGTGATATGTCACTACGAACCGGCTTCTGGTTCAAAGCTGCGGACGCAGGTCAACACTCTGTCGTCATCACAAAATATGATGCAGCTTCAGAAAAACTCATCGAGGAGTCAGATATGGGTGTCGATGAGGTACTACGGATTAGGGCAAACCTAGCACAATTATACGGGGAATCCCTGACAATATACCGACAGCCAGCTAAAGATGGGAAAGAAGGGTCAACCCGGCCAGATGCAGAGCAATGGGAAGCACTGAGTGAACATATAGATGAAGCTTTGTTGTTACGTTGTTTAGGAACGGGGTTGAAGTGCAGTAGTGTTTCAAGTTCAAAGATGGACAGGGATAAGGAGGAGGAGAAGTTGATGGAATTATTGAAGGGCGAGGATGTGGTTGCAGAAATCGAATGGACGCCTGTAGACCTGAAACGCACCTGGCCCGAAGGTGCCATTGGAAGAGACAGAACCATCATGGCCAAAGATAGATCTTGGGCATTGGGCGATATTATTGGGAAGCTGAGTATTGGCGGTGGAGACGGGGAGAAACAGATGTTGGGGGAGATACAGCTAGCCTTCTTGATGGCGGTTACACTGGGGTGCTACTCAGCCATGGAACAGTGGAGAAGATTGTTAGGTTTAACTCTAACATGTAAAACTGCAATCTTCGGAGAGCAGAAAGAATTTTTTGAGAACTTGATGGAAGTTCTACTGACACAAATGGAGTATGTTGATGAGGTGTTTCTGGCACAATTTGTGGGAGGCGGGGAAGGAGAAGATAGTTGGTTGGCCAAGCTTTTACGAGGGTTTTGGAAAGGCCTCGCCGAGATTATTGACGACGACGCAGAACAGGGGAAAGGGAAAGCCAAGGCTAGAAAAAGCGACACCCTTGAGCAGTACAAAGAAATTGAGTCGCTAGTCATGAAGAAGTTTGACTGGGCACTAGATGTCAAGGACGTAGTGAGAAGGGGAATGATCCAAACCGAAGAAGGAGAAATGGTGGAACTTGAAATGGTGGGCTTAGAGGAAGATGACGAGTCTGGGGAGTACGCACCCGTTATTGTGGAGGAATATATCGAAGGAGATTCTGCAGAGGTGGAAATGACACCTACACTATGGCCCCAATAGATAATATTAACTGCAACTAAGGTCACATCAGAAATCGATGCATGATTGCATATTCTTCTTTCTCTATCTCCTACGATATGTGCCTTCTAGACCACACAGCCTTACGTGTACTCTACCTCTTAATGTTTGTTGTGCATGTCAGTGTATAGTACAGCCGACTTCCCGTGCCCTTGTACTCTACTCTCCCATCGTGCCCTTGCAGCTGCGAATCATCGTCTCGTATTGCTCTTGGCACCTGTCAGTTTCGCTTCGCTGCTTTGCAATTTGCCTTACTATAGATTTGGCATGATGCGTGTGTATGTACGTGTTACGAGATAAAATATATGGTCTCTTATCGATATCTTATAATTATGCACTCTTGGTAAATGCATCGACAGCTAGTCTGAATAGAAACAGTCCCGAGTTAACATCGTATTTGGAGGTATCTCCGAGTCGACCGCCAATGGGTTCATACAGTGATATATGCTGGGGAACCAATGCAGATATATTACCAAATTGTAGATTTGTTAGTAACAAACTCTAATAACAAATAAATTCATACCTACATATTGTATGTATATACATAGGTGGGTATCCACGTATGGTCAAGGATTATCAAAATGATTTCTCCTAAAACGATCATTACATCTAAGCTAGGCAATGGTCTGTATTACACTTTTTCGGGGGTTAGTAATATTGGGGATTTAAAATATGGCTTTGCTCTAAACCGATTGTCTCTATGCCTAAAGTCAATACACGCATTAATAATTTACTATTCATTCCATCAACACTTAAATTACACGCAATATTATCCGGTCACGGGCATGGAGTACATACAGATCTAGGAATGATATCGACGACACCAGATCTTGAGGCGGCTATCAGAATTTAAAAGTTTATCTTCTCCTAAAACGACCATTACTTATCAAAGTTAATACAAATATCATTTGCGCGTAGAACATATTATTTAAGCTTTCTCGGTAGCTATCTAATTGAGCTTATCCAGATTTCAAGATGCCTTTAAGCTGGTGCGCATTGATGCCTCGATCATTACCCTTTACCCATATTACTTGCATACATCCGACGACGGAAATGATCGAGCCTATACATACGCAAAGAAATTGGAAAATGCATTAACTTCATATCTCAAGCCTCCAAGGTGCTTTGTTTCCAACTGCGCAGGTGCCGATAATCATTCTTTCTTCGAGATTCTTCGCATAATTAATTGCAAAGCAATTGATGTGTGACTTGAACTTGTACTTTAAAGGTACCACAGCACTCATGATTTTATTTAGATACCCATTTCAAGTCGTACAACAGCAAGGATCACTGAGATTCGTCGTTGACTCAGTGCCAAGAAATTACCAGCTTCTTTAGAACGTTTACATCATTCCCCGAAAAACATCAGCTTCTCCTGTCTACCTTAAACTTCACCCAAAGATGTGTCCCACCTCACAAAGCGATTCCCCCCTTCATACCGAATATGAGCCTCTCCCGAGTTCAGTCTGGTCCCTCGGTGTCCACGACGCACATTGCCACCCCACAGACACAATGTCTACAACACACACCATACCTGCCATGAAAGCCTCTGGGATCATAGTCATGGGAACCCGTATATCAGACCAACCACTCGTTACCGAACTTGCCACAAAATATGGAATGTACGACCCCAAAGTTCCTGAGGAGAATAGGGGCAAAGTGATACCAAGCTTTGGCTACCATCCTTGGTTCTCGTATCTGATATGGGATGACTCCTGTGAGGACCTTCAGAAGCTCTCGGCAGAAGACCGCAAAGTTGCGCACTACCAGAGAGCACTGACGTCTAATCCACCCAATGATCTTATTGCTGGCCTACCGGAGCCCAGGAAGCTCTCTGAGGTAATAAGTGAGCTCCGGGGCAATCTAGAACGATTCCCAATGTCTCTGGTGGGAGAAATTGGACTCGACAGAGGATTTAGAATACCATTCCCAAATGATGGGTTACACGAACCTGCTCAAGTCGATCATGACGATGAAGAGCAGGATGGGAAGGGGTTGAGCCCCCATAAAATTTCGATGGAGCATCAGAAGCGGGTGTTTGTAGCACAGCTTAAGCTTGCTGGAGAGCTGCAGAGAGCTGTTAGTGTGCATGGAGTTCAGTGTCACGGTGCGCTGTTTGATACTTTCAGGGAGCTGTGGAAGGGCCATGAGCTTATTGTTGAGAGTCGCAAAGAGATGAAACGCCGAAGAAGGAAGGGACAAGATGGACATCAATATCTTCCAGATTTTAGTGATGATGAAGAGGATAGTAGTGATAACAACGAAGATGAAGATGATGAGTTTGCTGGGGAGGGCGACGAGGACTATTCTTGGCTCCGACCCAAGAAGAGCCAACCAGCACCACGAACTACTAGTCAAAAGCCGTTTCCCCCTAGAGTATGCCTTCACTCGTTCTCTGCACCTCCGCAGACGCTGCAACAGTATCTTACCCCGCCATCAGCTAAGCATCGTTATCCTTCACAAGTCTACTTCTCGTTCTCGACTACAATAAATGCCAGACCTGTCAAAGGTCATGTTGGTAAGATCATGGAGACAATTAGCGGAGCGCCTGAAGACAGGGTCTTGGTGGAGAGTGACTTGCATACAGCAGGCGAAGATATGGATAGGGCATTGGAGGGTGCTGTAAGGCTGATTGCGGAGGTTAGAGGGTTGCAGCTTGTTGATTGTGCTAGAAAGCTCAGCGATAACTGGAGGGAGTTTGTGTTTGGGCCGAGTGATAACAATAGAGCTAGTTGTTAGTAGAAATTGATTGAGTTTGTTATATATTATAGTTCAATCAGTCTGGTAGAATATGATATCTGGGGTGGGTGTGAGTTACACTGTAGTATGTACGTATACATGTAGGGAGTGTGGAAAGAGGGGGGGGGGGTGGTACATAAGTACATGGCTTTTACAAATACTGTGCTAGTACCGCAACAATAGCATAGAATGCGGGGGGAGCATTAAGGGCCTTCTCTCCAGGTTCTAGCTCGATTTAACTCCGCAGCAATTTCACTGTGCCGTATTTCCTGTACGTACATCCTCTACATAGAGTATTGAAGATCATATGTGACCTTTCTTGCATTGTCCCCTGAGATACTATTATTACACTACGTACACTGGTCCAAGGAACCCGGATGTTTCCAGAACAAAAACTCGTAGCAACTGATGAATCATCAATCTCCGCTTCAGTGTTATTTTAAGCTGTAGGCACTAATATCCGTCAAGGATATCGATACGCCTGCCTCTAAAAGTACACGTTATTCGCCTAATTTACACATCCGCTTGTGTATTGTGCAACATTAATATTGTAGCTCTACACCATACCTAGTGCATGTGCAACACAACTGTGGTCATGGACGTACACACAAGTGATTCAGCTGATCAGATGGCACCCCAGATTACAGGATCGACACGAGATCTATTTACCAAAGCCCGAGCGTAGACCTCGTTAAAGACACCCATGGGTCATGGCGGAAGCATGCCGGAGACACCGAAACCTAGGCATCACACTAATGTCACTAACGCGCTGACGAAACATTTGCATGTAGGATCAGGTATCACAAAAATCAAGGTTTTGTTTGTCTGAATTATGAAAATGTTCCCCTAAAAATAAAGAATGGTTTTCGTAGAAGAAAAAATAAAAAAAGAATGCACCCTCGCTGGAAAATGAAAAACGCCAATTGCTCCCCTCCAAAAGAAAAATATTCCCAATCAAAGTTTCGCCTAAAAATTCAAAAATGCCACGCGCCAAACATGCATAACCCATACTCCAATCCCAATCTTTCCTGTCCTGTCTCCCCTGTCCTACCCACCGCGTGTAAGGCGGTTTCTATACTGCCTCGCAATAACCGATCGTATCACCCATCAAGCGGTCCAGTGCTACGCCTGCTGCGCACTCGCGTGCTTCATTCTCAGTCTCAAATTTGACACCCGTGCTAGAGGCGTATTCTCGATTGTTAACCCTGACTAGGCAGGTATACATCCTTGGTGAAGGATGGAGGATGATATAGAAGGGCGCGACAAAGTGTGATTGTTTGCAGAAGTCTTTGGTTTAGAGTCAGTACTATTATCGTAATAACAGATACAGCGTCGGATTGGAACTTACTAGACAGTGTATCCTGACTCTCTGTCTCAATAAAATAGCGTTCAAATACTCGCGAGGTCATGATATGACTCGCAAGACGCATTGAACTGATCATCATCTTGAGGATGGATTTGTTTGGAGGTTATGTGGGAATTGTAGGTGGTGAGTAGTTAAACTAAGAGGGATAATAAGATCAGCGTCTTGTTATTGATTGAGATGCGGGAGAAATCACAGAAGATTTATATAGAAAGGGAACCTTGGGGGAGTATTTACCTATATGTATGCAATGTGAAAAGTGTGTAATCAAAATACGCTGAATATATCTAGTGCTAGTCGTCTTCGCCGCAATGATCCTGGTCGTTTGTTCGTTCGTTTGATATTCCTCAGTTAAGTTTGGATAGTACTGTACTTTCAACGGTAACTCGCCGCAGTGATCATACTCGATGTTGGCTTTGCACAACCACCCATTACA
This sequence comes from Morchella eximia, assembly GCA_024713935.1. Lineage (NCBI taxonomy): Eukaryota > Fungi > Ascomycota > Pezizomycetes > Pezizales > Morchellaceae > Morchella > Morchella eximia. The sequence goes on from JAMGZG010000002.1 coordinate 1,334,678, forward strand.
TCCATCAAAGCTCTTTTTTTTCCTGTGGCTGCCTCAAGCCTTTTAATAACGGCGAGCTCAGCCCTTTGAGACCTGCGGGGATTGGAAGCTTTACTTTACCCCCCTGCACGGGCCATTGCCAAGAATAGGTGGATCTAACCGCACGGGGATGACTAGCCGTATCTTGTTTCCCCGCTACGGCTTGACCTGCAAATGCTGAAGCTGGTTCATATGGGGTATATTTCTTCCGTCGTGGCAGCCATGGCAGATAGTCTTAGATAGAGGACCGGTGGCATGTAGGTCAGAAGAGTATGTGCGTATCGTAGAATAGGTACATGTACTCACACCTTCCCTCTAGAGTGCTGTCCATCAGAAAACATTTATCGGAGAAATACACCAACAACGTGGCTCTAGGCCGCTGCTGCGTCTATGGAATTAAAGATCTACCGACATTCGTTATATACTCGTGTTCGGGGATAGCACCACAACCTGAGAAACTCCCCGAGTTCTTTCGGGAGAAGAATTATTAAAGGGGGGCAGCGGAGCAACAATTTTCTGGCATATTCTAGTTCCAGTGTTAATAACACTTAAGCTGCTGTACATACCGGATCCTCTAATATGTACGTACCTACATGAAAGCTTCGAGACCCGCTTTTCTTTGGTACATATATCAAAGGTGCGGGTTCCACAATATCTCTATTTTCCTTGGGCTGGCTTAATGAGATTAACTTAACCATACATCTGCTCCATGAACTACTACCCACTACATCTCGGCCATCAACCATTCATTCCGTATATGCTCTAGGTTGCCCCTTCTGGAGCATATCGAAATTCTCGGAGTGGCCGCTGTGTCTCTTAGTTGAACCAAGACAGGAATAATGGTCACCTGAGATCGGATTAAGAAATATGTGCGGCGGGGCCAGCAGCGGGGCACCAAGGAATTACGAATTCATAAGCGCTCAAAAGAAAAGAAAGCTGTAAACTGGCCATAGAAGATCTCTGCAGCCAGGCCAGTCGAGGCTCGAGCCCGCTAAAGTAAGCCGCAAGGACGCATCCCGAGCCTCATGCCGTGCGAGGTTACTCTCGTCCTGGCAATGAAAATCCTCCTCTGCAGAAGATGCATGGTCAACTGAGTACCTATTCTAGGCAGTCGGTTTGTAAGTTATGGGTTTCTCCGACTATTAATGAGAGCTACTTATGGCAATTAATTCCCTTAAGTGGTCATTCCAATCCGTCGGGTCCTTTTTTTTTTTTTTTTTGCGGAGTGAACCCGTTTCCGGTGATTTTACGAAATTGGGACATGTCCGCTGTCCACCCCCCTCCCCGCGCTGGCCGCTAGTGGGGAGCGGCTCCGGAGGGGTAATTGACTGCGGGCGTATAGATCCTTATGATAGGGCGTGTTTCTCGCTTTTGTGCTTGTCACATTTTTCCTTCATTCATTTTCCTTTTTTCCTTTTTTCTCTATCTTTCTGAGTACTCAAGCAATATTCGTAGGGCCGAACGTCCTGTCGATCATCTCGCAATTTGCATTGGGACAACGGTGATCGATCTTCAATTTCTCCCTGAGCTTCGATAACGGAGCTCGGAGCCCTCGGGGGTATCTTAACCAGTTGAACACCGGTACCCTAGCCCAAAGTTTGATTGATGCCGTGATATGCATGATTCTTTCGAGGCTCTCCCATGATTGCAGTGCATGAGACGTACACGGTTCAAGAGATCTCTTTAAGGGCGGGTGTATTGCTGCCAGTCAAGCTGTCACTGCTAGTACTGGCGAGAGATCTAGAGGCTTGATGGTTTGGATCAATTAGCATCAAGCCCTCTCCCGAGCGTGCTGATGCGAAGGTGATGCTAGATAAGGTCTTATGACGGGCGTCCCTAGCACGCGTTAACGAATCATTGACATCCCTCGAATTCCGCATAAATCATACTTAAGGCTTGGATTTCCTGGTACGGAGTGCAAGATGCGTCTTCTGATCAAGGCCATCCATTTGTTACGGAATTCATACCTATTCTAACGCCTCATGAGGACATGATCGCGGATTTCGGGCCCCACAAGGAAGAGAGCACAGGCGAACTTTTGATGTAATCGGTCTGACTCCGTCGTGTATGATCTGGAACACCTCATCGGAATGTCGAACAGGACGCAAAAGAAAAACAGGCTTCAGGCTGTGGGGCCAGTGGCCCGGGGAGCGGATATGTATAAAGCCCTACAATTATAGTGAAATAAAACGGGTATGTACTGAGAATACTGAGCTTGGACGTGGCATTGTTTCTCTGCTATGGAATATGCAGAGGCGGGCCCGGAGAACTGGCCAGCATTTGGTGTCAGTTAGACTCCCTATCACCCACGGTAGGCTACCTACCTACATATATCGACCGCCGTAGTCCGTATGGACCACCTTCTCCCCCTGCTATAGGAGGAAAGAACGACAAATCTACTTTTCCTAGATTTGTTATGATGCGGCTTAGGTACAAAAAGGGGAACACAATAAATTTGCTGGTATGACCGATCATTACCCTTTACAGCGGCATCGGTTCTTGCCCCGCGTCACCCCGACACCTCCCCATCATCAGATAGAAGCGGTGGGCGTCATCAGTTGACGTCCGTGGATCTGAATCAAAATAAAGTTACATTTTCCGCTCCGTTAACATTTCAGTGGACCGAAGTTTTGTTTCGAATTGTCTAAGACATGGTGGAGCCACGACCAGGATCGGGGCTGTTGACCGGGAACACGAGTGACAGGCCGGACAATCGTTAACTTTTTTTACTTTTTAATTTTTTTTTGTCCTCTCCGTTAAATCCGATCAAGCGTTTTGTTTTTCGGGCCCCCTAATAGTGAACCCTAGCCAGCTAGCCGCAACAACACAGCACAACATCGGAACCTCACCACGTATCTGAACTCAATCCCTTTCTCGGTGATTGAGCCTTTCAGATCTGGCAGCGCTCGGCAAGGCTGGAAATGAAAACTCGGGAAAAAATTTCGGCCGTTTTCTTTCCTCCGGCAGTTGGCAAATATAAAACATACAGCTTGGATGAATATAGGAGCGTGCGGTACCCAATTGAGTCGTGATAGCCGTGGTTTAGAGGGAGTGTTCCAAATAGGGTATGGCTAGCGTGATTCAAATCTCGCCTACCTCCTAAACCCAATAAAAGGGTTGGCACCAAGAGTTATATAAAGGGATCCTATTGGACTATCAGTTGCATCATCAGATATCACTCGAAGCGATTGGGTTGCGATTCATATTATCATATGGTGGAGATAAATGGCTGATGCAACTTCGGAAAGTTTTGAAACTTCGGTGCTCTGCGTGTGTGAAGCCATTCCATGATACCAGATACCAATTGCGTCCAAAGCGATTTATGGTTTATACAACGTCATGCATGTCTTTGCCACAGGATTATCACTTCTCTCGTAACAATAGGTGACCAGTGATAAAAACCCCTCATTACAAGAGGTAGGTAATATGAGACCGCCAGATCTCAGCGAAGCGATTATATCTACATAGGTACGCGAGTCTACCATTTTGAGTCATGCATAGATTTGACCTCTTTGACTTTGTATAGTGAGACACACATTACTCGTGCATGAACCCCAAGCTTTTGCGTACCAGCATAGCGAATAGGCGTTCTAGGATACTCCCCCGACACCTAGAGTTGAAGAAAGGAGTTGCGGGGCTCGAGTCTTGGTCCCTGCATGTGTACAGGTGACTCGGATAGATATTCCATTGATTGAGTGTCACGATCTTGTATCTCAGAGACTTCGGACTTCGTGGCCCGATCTAAAGCTTGATACTGTTGAGTATCGGATTTGGTATAATTTTTATAGGCGGATCATAGAGAGATTATCTATGATCGGAGTCAATTACATGTTTTGGGGATGAGTGACATTATGTCGCAACCCTTGTAGCGTCACTAACTCTCACTCGGTTGCCGCCACCACCGTCCACTTTTTAATAGTCCATAACACAACTCCAATAGCAAAGTAGAGCTAGATAACTGTTACAAGGGAGATTTTTACCTAGAAAAAACGCCTTTCAGACCAGTATCCAGTAGATAGCTTCAAAACCTAACCCCAATTGCGGCTCAACAGCATTCGACAAGGATGACGCCATCCCATCTCAGTAATCTGAGACCTCCAGCTGTTAAAATCTTCCACAGATAACACAACACATCTTTGCAGTTAACCCCTAGATACCTTCCAACATATCAGTAATAAATCAACCATGACGCTCACCCTTGAGATCGCCTCTTCAATCATCTTTCCACAGCCCATCGCCCACGGCGGCGCTGTTACAATCGACATTACCCCCCCATCACCCACTGGCCTCACTCCCACTCCTGCCCCAGCGCCGCCCCTCGCGACAGGCCCCGAGAATCCTCTTTACAGGCTCCCACAGTCGCTTTCCTCTGGTGGACTCAAGGTTCACCTCAATGCATTCGTGAAACCACGTGTCAAAGAGAGTCCCGAGGGGCAGGCTTCATCAGAGCTCACCCGCGACTCTCGAACCAGCATCCTGGATAAGGACCACATATTGTATGAGATTACAAAAACCCCCGTGGGCGCAGACTATAACCTTACGTGCTTCCGCCACGGGAAACATTCGGGCGGGTATGGGTACGGGACTATGGAGTTTAAGGCGGGATGGTTCTCGGGTGGGACATGGACAGTAAACTTTATGACCAAGGCGCCCGGGAAGCTTGTAGAGCATCGGATCCGCATGTCGGTTGATGAGGGCGGCAAAGATGATGGTGTCTGGAAGATGTGGGAGCCAGTTGAAAAGATTGTGGCTAGGGAGAATGCAGTGTCCTCGGACAGCTATGGTGAGAATGGTAGGGCGGTGGAGATCTACGATGATCAGGTTACGGGAGCTGCGGGCATGCCAGAGGTCGAGTGGAGGGACTTTTTGACGGCTTGCTGGATCACGAAGGTGTGGAGAGAGGCGACAAGAGCGCCCATGATGGCAAATAGTGCGAGGAAGGGAGAGACAGGGGCATTGGGAAGGTGGTAGATAGTAATAATTGAGCGAATACTGTGATATCGGAGCCTGATATTGATATCTATCTGTATTTGAGCTGATTGTAATTCTAAGAAGCCCTTTATATAGTAAATATAGCAGGGAGTGCTATACTATACATTATAGTGTCTATCATAATTCATCTTGCTTTTGCATCGATCAAATCCAATCACGTGACACGCACGCGTCAAACACTTTACGCGACTCTGAGATGCCAGTTCCCTTTGTATTCTAGTCTCCTTCATTGGGATGTCCTCTGTCTTAGCTTGGAACGACATGAATTGTGAAAACGGGCATTCCATTCACTTAGCCGTAGGTTGCACATAGTTACTGTCTCAGAGCATCGCCTCATTCCCCAGTCTGCCTGTCAGTGAGTAAACGCGCCCTCACAACAACCACCTTGTGACGATTCCAACCACCCCCCCCCACCCCCGGGCGCCTCGGCACGCACCATGAACATACCCGGCACGACGATTACGCCCAGAGAGGGATCGGACAAAGAGAACGACACAATGAGCTCCTTCAACACAATAGACAGTTGTGCGCCACAGCGGAAAGCAAGGAAAAAGAGGAAAACAGCGCTCGTGGAGCCTACGGGGAAGCGGAGGAGAGGTATAATGGACTCGATTCAGTACCTGTCGCAGGAGAGAGGGGCAGAGGGGAACTCGCCATGCGCCTCCACCGTCAATTCAACTATCAATTCGTCGTATAGGCTCCCGTCGCCATTGCTCGAAGTCGAGGAGGCTCTGAAGGAGGAAATAGACGATGATGGGCAGGGAACAGAAGAAGATGATGGGCGACTGGAACAACTGCAGGAGCTCGATGAAGAGCTGCAGGAGGAACTATATCTCCGCCCCGATACACTCATAGCAGACTACCGCATCCTCCGCATACTCGGCCATGGGAACTTTAGCACTACCTACCTCGCAGAGATCACTCCAACTGAGCCCGAACCGCCGGATAACCCCCGACCGCTTGTCGCCATAAAGCGCATGAAGCAGCCACTAAGCTCCATAGGCGAGAACGAATACTCGTTACTAGAGTTCCTGCATAGCAACGGAGAATCACCGCGGCATGTGATATCTCCAATTACTTCCTTTTTTGACGAATCACATCATTTTCACTTAGTGCTTGAACCTCTTGACTCTGGGCGGCCTGTAGCGTTGCCGCTGTGCGGATGCGGGCATCCGCACCTGGCATGTCCGGGGCGCCACCTGGTGCTTGCAAAAATAATGTTACAGTTGCTATCAGGCCTGCTATCACTACATACACACAACCTAATACATGCAGATCTGACACCTGCGAATATATTGTTCTTGCCGGAATCGAATCGGATTAAGCTCATTGATCTGGGTAATACCATCAGACCAGAAGATCGAGCCGCATATCTCGATGATTTTGGGGTGCAGAGCGCATGCTATCGGGCACCGGAAATACTACTGGGTGCCGGACCATTGAGTAGGGTTATGGATGTATGGAGCGCTGGGGTCATTGCGGTGGAAATGCTACTTGACGGAATCGTAGTCGGGAATGGGATAGAGGGCGGAGAGCTTTTAAGAGGGGTAATAGAAGGGAGGGAGAGTATGGTGGGGAGAGTGGTAGAGCTGGTCGGAAGTGTGAGGGAGTACCAGCATGGAATGTACTGGCAGGATATATATAGTGAGATCTCACTACATCCCGCCAAGAAGAAGCGTGGGCCGGGGAACCGCAAAAGGAGACCTGAGGGAAAGACCGGAATGTTGAAACAGTTTCTAGAGACTGAGACTGAGGATTCTGGGCTGGTAACGTTCCTGATGGCAATGATGGAAGTAGGAGTTAGTCGACGAGGCACGGTAATGTCCATGCTAAGACACCCATGGCTTATTAGGACGCTACTGGGCGATTGGGAGCGTGTATTGACAGGAGAAATGGAGGAGGTAGAGAGTATACAAGACCAGTCCGAGGTTGTGGCTTTCCAGGAAGAACAAGGGGAGGAAGAAGACACAGAAGAAGACCTTCCTCTACCCGGCCAGATGAACATGGACGGTCGACTGAAAGAGTATGTAGGCGATTTCTTTGCTATAGGCAGACAGACAGGTAGAGAACCTTTAGACGCAACGGAACAGTCGATAGATGTGTTGGAAGAAAACATGGAGCATCCGTTGTCTTCGCCATCTGTGGAGCGTTCTATCACACCTTTCTACTCTTCGCCGCCGATACAGGCTTTACCAGTGACTCCTCCTCCTCCGTCTTTGTCGCAGTCTGTACAGGACCTATCTTTCAAATCCTCTCCACCATTACAGGCTCTGCCAGTCACCCCGCCTTCTCGGCCCTTACCAACCTCTCCCCCTCCCCCACCTTTACCGGATGCCATACGAAACACACCCCTAGGCCGGTTCTCGCCTTTACCGGCGGCCATAGTTTCAAACATGCCTCCCTATAATCAGTCATGGCAGCCTGAACACACGGAAATCACACCCCCAATACAGGATATTAAAATCGAGATTTTTTCTAGTTCTGTTACTTCTACTACATTTCAGCTTGAAAACGAAACAGAGAATTATAAACAGGAAGTGGATACATATAATTCAGCACCAGAGACATCATTACTCACGGGCGACGATTCGACGACTAGAATATTTGCACAGGAGAATTTGCTATCTTCGCCGCCGAGCTCACCAGTTGTTCCATTAGCGACTATAAGCAAGGGTGATTATAGGAGCTCAGAGTCAAGAAGTCCCTCGCCTGTTGCAATGGTTGGGAGTCCCGGCATCACTGTTGAAAACGTGGGTCCTGTGAATAATGTAAATAATGGGGAGTCATTATCTACTAAGGAGGAGGCTGCGAGGAGAGCTAGTAATGTATGGGATAGAGATTTAGCCGCAGATATGGTAAGTTTTTATTCTTCCTCATTTTATTTAATACTGCGGTTTAGTTGCTAATGGTCTGCTTAGGCATCTCTCTCTGAGGAATGTGAAGAGGAAGATGCGGTGTTGCTTTGTTAGAGTCTATATTTCTTCTTTAAACGGATCTGTATTTTGGTAGGGATGTCCTGGGCTTCTTTCTTTCTTTATCTATAAATATGGGATCATTGGGTTTACTATCAGCGTTCATTTGCGACATTGTTTATGTTTCATTTTCAATTATTCTCGTTGCTATTTCATAGGATATATTGCACTCTGGATGGAGTTCGATGGGGTTAAAAGGCAAGCATGGGAGACGAAATGAGAGAGGAATGTGTAAATGTCCACAGTATAATCATAACTTTCGTTTCTCCTCGAATCTAATAGTGTAAATTATAGAATCTCAATTGTCTACTAAATCTAAATGCTTGACCAGGTAGCTACCTGCCAAGATCACTTGCATCCGAATCCATGACCCTAATAATGATGAGTCATGCATTCTTGGCAAAAATCAAGAGGTCTCTAAAGGCAGCATTCTCAACATCACCCATAGGTAACCTAACACATAGGTATCCTGAGAATTTCACATTTCTCACCAGCAAACAACCAACCACAAACATTTCCCGTCCGCAAATATGGCGCGCTACGATTCACGTTCACGTTCACCCGACTCAAAACGAACCAGGCGAGGCGACGACCGCTACGAACCCCGAGGCGGGCGCGTCAGAAGTCGCAGCCGTGAGGTACGCCCCCAGCAACCGCATGTTAGCGGACGCAGTGAGATTGATACTGGAGCACAGAGACGAGACCGGGATTACAGGGACCGAGAACGGGACCGCGATAGAAGAAGAGATAGGAGTATTGATCGCCGGAGGAGAGGCGACGATTATTACGATGCGAGGGAAGAGAGGGCTAGGGGCATTAGTGCCAGAGATAGGGATGAATGGGATAGGAGAGATAGGTCTCCAAGATTGAGAGACAGGGATAGGAAACGTTCAAGGAGCAGAGATACCAGTAGGGAACGTCTAAGGAGGGAAAGAGAGAGAGATACGAGACGGGGAGATCGGGATGAAGATCCTAGGAGGCCTTCAAGAGCAAAAGAGGTGAGAATGTTCTTGCGCAATGATAGTGATTATACTGACTTTGGACAGCCTACACCTCCGCCGGCCGTAATGAGCGACGAAGAGAAGATTCGACAGCGTAAAGAGCGTCTTGAAGCTTGGAAGCGCAAAAGGGCGGAGGAGGAAGAGGCGAAAAAAAATGCATCTCCTGCTGCCATCTTGTCTTCGTTGGAAAGACAGCCTGTGCCTGCTGAGGTTGTTCCTGTTGCTGTGCCTGCCGCTGCCACCTCTTCAGCATCTGTAAAGATAGCTGCGTCTCCTAAGGTTGCTGCGACACCCACATCCTCAACTTCCGCCTCCACCTCTTCCGCTGCCCGTCCAAAAGCTGACAAAGATTCACTAGTTGCCATCAGCTCGTCTATTGGTATGTCAACTCTTCATTCCTTGAATTTTGCGGTAGGGCATGGTTAACAGTATATATAGGCACCATAAATGGCTCTGCACTACCAACGAACCGCCCGGTATCCACCTTTGGCTTTGGCGCGGCTACTAAGAAAGTTGCGCCCCAAAAGGGCAAACGGGCGCTAGCCTTCGGTGATGAGGAGTCTTCTAGGAAGAAGCTTGAACGTTTGCCCTCGCCCATTCCTGATGCTGGAACGGATGGTGTGGGTGTAGAAGATGTAGACAATGACACCGAAATGCAGGATACCACTGAGGAGGAAGCTGCTGCCGCTGCAAGGGCCGCCGCTGCCCAGCGAAGTGAACGCATCGAAGCGGAATCTGCAGAAGCAATGCAATTGGACCAGGAAGTAAAGGCAGCCGCTATAGCGGAACAAGCTCCAATCGAAGAGGATGAAGAGGCTGACCCGCTTGATGCATTCATGGCCGGAATTGGTACCTCAATGGCCACCGCAGAGAAAAAGACGAACGATGCTAAAGCACCTGAAAGTCAGGATGGAACTTTGTTCGATGACGATGCTATAGATTTGGTTTCGGCGGAGGCGGACCCAGATGATATTCTGGCGATGGCAGCAAAGATGAAAAAGAAGAAGGAACTCCCAGCGGTTGATCATTCTAAGGTCAACTATGAACCATTCCGTAAAAACTTTTATGTCGAGCCAGCCGATTTGGCAGAATTGACAGAACAAGAGGTCGATGAACTACGTCTTGAACTAGATGCGATCAAGATTCGGGGACAGGACTGTCCAAAACCAGTACAGAAATGGAGTCAGTGTGGACTACCAAGTCAAAGTTTAGGAGTCATTCAGCAACTTGGCTATGATAAGCCAACGAGTATTCAGGCGCAGGCTATTCCGGCAATCATGTCGGGAAGGAATGTTATTGGCGTCGCAAAGACTGGCTCAGGGAAGACAATAGCATTTTTATTGCCCATGTTTAGGCATATCAAGGACCAGAGACCGATTGAATCTCAGGAAGGACCGATTTCACTGATTATGACACCAACGCGAGAGCTAGCTGTGCAAATTTTCAAGGAATGCAAGCCGTTTTTAAAGGCTTTGAATTTAAGAGTAAGCTAATCAGGACACATGCATTATCTTGAGTTTATTTCTGACTTTTAATAGGCTGTATGTGCCTATGGTGGTTCACCTATTAAAGATCAGATTGCCGACCTTAAACGTGGAGCAGAAATAATTGTGTGCACGCCTGGCAGAATGATTGATCTTCTTGCCGCAAACTCGGGCCGTGTTACAAACCTGAAACGAGTCACATATATTGTCCTCGATGAAGCTGATCGAATGTTCGATATGGGTTTCGAACCCCAAGTTATGAAGGTGATCAGTAATATCCGTCCAGACAGACAAACTGTGCTCTTCTCTGCAACATTCCCCCGCCAGGTAAGTGCCCCATCCCCGGTTTACAACCAAAAAAGCAGATATTTTTAACACTGCACAGATGGAAGCCCTGGCCCGAAAGATCCTACAACGCCCTGTGGAAATCACAGTTGGTGCGCGTTCGACTGTTGCCTCTGAGGTCACCCAAATTGTCGAGATTCGAAATGACGATACAAAATTCCATCGTTTACTTGAGTTGCTCGGTGAACTATATGATACCGATGACGATGCACGTACTTTGATTTTTGTGGATCGCCAGGAATCGGCTGACACTCTGCTTCGTGACCTGATGCGCCGTGGATACCCATGCATGTCTATTCACGGAGGGAAAGACCAAATCGACAGAGACTCAACAATCATTGATTTCAAGAATGGTGTTGTACCAGTTCTTGTTGCCACTTCAGTTGCTGCGAGAGGTCTTGATGTGAAACAGTTGAAGTTGGTGGTAAACTATGATTGCCCAAATCACATGGAGGATTATGTGCACAGAGTCGGAAGAACAGGGAGGGCAGGAATGCTGGGGACTGCGGTGACGTTCATTACTGAAGACCAGGATAGATACGCAGTAGATATCTCAAAGGCACTGAAACAGAGCGGACAGAAAGTACCGGAGCCAGTACAGAAGCTCGTTGATGGTATTATTCTATCAAATATTTGTCTTGTACAATTGCTAACTTTATTCTAGCGTTTAATGAGAAGGTCAAAGCTGGTAAAGAAAAGGCTAGCGGATCAGGATTTGGAGGGAAAGGCTTGGAGCGTCTCGACCAGGAACGCGACTTGGCTAGAAGAAGAGAAAGGAAGCAATTCGCAGCGGAAGATGGTGACGAAGTAGTTGAAGACACTGCCGCTGTTGATCCCGAAGATGTTGTTTCAAAGGCGGCAACGTCTGTCACGGCTACAAAGAAAACGCAGGAGCTTGGAATAGGAGGCCCACTTGATGCCAAGATCGTCGTCATCAAACGATCTACTGCTACTCACAGCCCGGCTTCGGGCACAGATGCCCTAGACCGAGTTAAACAGGCTACATCAGCAATTCATTCTCGTCTTAATAAGACCGGACAGCTTCGTACTGGTGTCCCTATCGATAATAAGGGGCCCGATGCTGGAGCATACCACGCCACTTTAGAAATTAATGACTTTCCCCGTAAGTTTATAATTATTATTTTATCCTTCCAGGCCCGTTGGAATCCGCTAATTGAATAAATAGAAAAAGCAAGATGGGCAGTTACCAATAGGACCAATATTGCCAAGGTTTTGGAAGCAACTGGAACATCCATCACGACCAAAGGTTCTTATTATCCAGCCGGAAAGACACCCCAGCCTGGTCAAGATCCAAAATTATATATCCTTGTGGAAGGTGATACCGAACTTGTGGTGACAAATGCTATGAGAGAACTTAAGAGGCTGCTTGCAGATGGAACACTCGCCGCCGTAGATAGCGAGAATAGGGCGCCTGCCAGCTCAAGATATAGCGTATTGTAAATTTAAGATAGGGTTAGGTGTTGCACTGATCTGGTCTGGAATGTGAGGGCAATAGTTAGTCAGTACCCAATTGGAGTAATGTTAGATGGTATACGGATTGTTAATAGATCAATGGATTCCGATATGATGTGATTATTGGGCTTTCCACTAGTTGTGCCTAAATTCGATCTCCAAGGTGCAACAATTCCGTGTGATGAACCATGACTCAGACAAAGGTTGCCAAGACACCCCGCGTTTCGGATAGGAAACATCTGAATAACAAAAACAACCCCGCTCCCACAATTTTGTACTCATCTCCTGATAGGCAAAACAGACATCATGGATAAAGCAGCTGAGCTCGTCGAGGGCATCAAGAATGTTACTCTTGGGGGAGAGGCCGCGGCCCCCGAGGCCAAACCTACGAGCGTCAAACCTAAAGGCGAAAAGAAGGCAAAGAAGGCTGCAGCGAAGGGTGCTGTCGACGCTACACCATTGGAGGTTTGACGCCAACTTTTTGGAAATTTGACTTCATAGATATTGCTGACCACCTATTTCTTTTCTTATAGCTCGAACCTGCGCCGGAATTTATTCCCCATAGAATCCAACTTTTTGAGAAGCTCAAGGCCGAATACGACGCTGAAATTGCTGGTATGAGTTCACATCTTATGTTGTTTGCGTTTCGTTTGCCCTCTAACCTCGCTTTTTCTATAGCCAAACCCCGTGAGGAGATCACGGTTACTTTGCCTAACGGTTCCGTCATCGTGGGAAAATCATGGGAAACCACCCCTGCAGAAATCGCACGAAACATAGCCAAGAGTCTTTTCGAGAAGACTGTGATTTCTAGAGTTGATGGTCAATTGTGGGATATTGAAAGGCCACTGGAGAAATCATGTTCTTTGGAATTGCTTGACTTTGAAAACCCAGAAGGTTTGTTTGTCTCTAAGCTATGACTCACCATATCGTGATATAAAAAACTAATTATTACAATAGGAAAGCGCGTCTTCTGGCACTCCTCTGCCCATGTCCTCGGTGAGGCTGCTGAGCGCAGGTTTGGATGCCACCTTTGTCTTGGCCCCCCCACAGACGACGGTTTCTTCTACGAGATGGGACTCGGCGAAGGCGAGGCTGTCACTGCTGCGGATTACAAGCCACTAGAAACCATTGCGCAGAAGGCCATCAAAGAGAAGCAGCCATTCGAGCGTTTGGTAGTTTCAAAAGAAAACTTGCTTGAAATGTTCAAGCACAACAAGTACAAGCAGGTCTTGATCGGGTCAAAGGTTCCGGATGGTACTAGTACCACTGTTTACAGGTGTGGACCTTTGATTGATCTGTGTGTTGGGCCCCATGTTCCACACACCGGTAGGATAAAGACCTTTCAGGTTATGAAGGTAAGTCTTACATGGGGGTTGCTTATATCCATGTTCTCACAATTCTCACAAGTTTATATAGAACTCATCATCTTACTTCCTCGGCGATGCTGCGAATGACTCATTACAACGTATTTACGGTATCAGTTTCCCGGATAAGAAGCAGATGGATGAGCACAAGAAGATGTTAGAGGAAGCGGCCAAGCGTGACCATCGCAAGATTGGAAAAGAACAGGAGCTCTTCTTCTTCCACGAACTCTCCCCTGGGTCATGCTTCTTCCTTCCTCATGGTACAAGAATCTATAACACCTTGGTCGAATTTCTCCGTTCGGAGTACTGGAAGCGTGGCTATGAGGAAGTAATTACCCCAAATATGTATAACTCGAAGCTCTGGGAAACCAGTGGACATTGGCAGAACTACCAGGAGAACATGTTCACATTTGAGGTCGAGAAGGACAAGTTTGGTCTCAAGCCTATGAACTGCCCTGGGCATTGTTTGTTGTTTGGACACCGCGAGAGGAGTTACCGTGAACTCCCATGGCGGGTTGCGGATTTTGGAGTTATTCACCGTAATGAGTTCTCTGGCGCCCTTACCGGATTGACCAGGGTGAGAAGATTCCAGCAGGATGATACCCACATCTTCTGTACTGAGGATCAGGTTGGGCAGGAGATTCACGGACTCTTTGATTTCCTGAAGCATGTCTACGGACTGCTTGGTTTTACTTTCAAGCTGAAACTTTCCACTCGTCCGGAGAAGTTCGTTGGTGATATCGCGACTTGGGATATGGCGGAAAACCAGTTGAAGACCGCTCTCCAGGAGTTCACTGCTGCTGGTGGGGGACAATGGGAACTTAACCCTGGTGATGGTGCTTTCTACGGCCCGAAAATTGACATTACCATCTCTGATGCTCTTCGCCGTGACCATCAATGTGCCACAATTCAACTCGACTTCCAGCTCCCGCAGAGGTTCAAGCTTGAGTACAACACCGGTGAGGTTGTCAAAGCTAAAGATGAGGCGGGCAATGAAGAAGTTTCGCACTACAAGCGGCCCGTCATGATCCATAGAGCTATCTTCGGAAGTGTTGAGCGTTTCATTGCTATTTTGACTGAGCACTTCGCAGGGAAGTGGCCTTTCTGGTTGAGCCCAAGGCAAATCCTCATTATCCCTGTTATGGCTGCTGCGAATGATTACGTCGTAGAGCTCCAGTCATTGTTCAGAGCTAAACTTATGCATGTGGATATTGATGTTGGTCCGAACACAATGGCAAAGAAGATTAGAACTGGACAACTTCAGCAGTATAACTTCATCTTCGGTATGTCTTCCTCAATAATCACCTTTTCTTAGATTTCAAAGGGCTAATAATTATCTAATATAAAAAATAGTTGTCGGCGCCACGGAAAGAGATACGAGGACAGTAAACATCAGAAACAGAGACGACCCGGAGACCCAAGCCAAGGGAGAGCTCATCCCAGTTGAAGAGGCTTTAGAGAAGATTTGCAAACTTAGAGATGAGAGGAGGGCTGTCAACTCTATTTAGATAGATCAAAGATATGGCTGTGAATAAATAAAAAATGGGTAAAGGTCTAATATGATCGAAGCCTTGTATCTCGTTCCAAAACAATCTTTTTGTCTGATCAAATAATTCCACAAACATACCCATTTTCAATTACACCAATAAGCCGAGAATCACCCGAGTCTCCTACCGCCGCTTCCGATCTGGTTTGGCCCCTGTGGGTGTCCGCATCGCGTTCTCTAATCAATGTTTGGTGTTGCCAATACAGCTATACATAGATCCAGGAGTTTAATCGTATAATGAACTAAGGCTGTATATATTTTGAGCATATTCTTAATTATTTACAATCTAACAGCTCGTCTGCCTCTGCAAATTAAATAACGCAAGTATCTCCGCATAACCCGACCTAGGGGCTATTCTCTTATTCTGCAATCCTGCATTTAGGGGGAGAAGAAATCCGAGGCAGCGAAAGCCTTCTTGTAGGGTTCTAGTAGGTTACTAGTTCAGAGTTGTTATAGTTAACGACAATTTAAGCTTGTTCTTATACTCAACCTTCAAGTGGTTTTTACTAGTGTGGCTCTCGTTAGTAGTACTAGAGTTACCGATGCAGCGTGTATTAGATATAATCTACTCTAGTTCTCATGGTTACTTGTACTCGTGAATTAAGATACTATCAAATGTTCCTTGTAATTGAGCATTGTTGTCTCACGAGTGATTTTCTATGATTTGAGCCGCGCAGATCAGGTGATGGTAGGCTTGGCCATGCTATGACCAGGATTAGGGCTAGGGGAAGCAAGCATTTGAGTTACAGCTCCTCCCCCCTCAACATCATCACGAGAAGTTTAAGGCTACTATGACAATCTACTCCTTCTACATATTTGACCGACACTGTCAGTCGCAAGAACCTGTTTAAACTGTTTTTATCCTTCCGAGCTTCGAGCACTACTGACCGCCAATCTATTCTGTTACAGGCGAGTGCATCTACATTAAACAATGGCACCAACGGGATAAGTTTCGGCCTACGTCTTCTGCTGGCCCTTCAGGGACAGACTCACCAGCTACTCTCACGGGAGATGGAAAGCGCTCATCTGCTGGCTCTACCCTGTTGCGCAGCAACGATACGAACCCAAGCCGGCCCGGTGGACGGCTAAGCGTCCAGGATGATGCGAAACTGATATTTGGGGTCGTATTCTCGCTACGGAATATGGTGCGGAAGCTCTCAGGACCGTTAGTCATTTGAGTTCTCTCGAGCCCTCCTATCAACCAGTACTGATCCCTGTGGGTGGTAGCTAGTGAGGATTCTTTTATATCATATCGAACGGGCGCCTACAAACTTCATTACTATGAAACACCAACAAACCTTAAGTTCGTATTGTTGACAGACGTGAAGATGAACAACCTTCGGGTCGTGTTGCATCAGATATACGTGAATCTTTACGTTGAATTCGGTTCGTTCTCCTGCAAGAATGTGCTGTTGTGTGTGGAGATTAGCTAATTAGTTGGCGAACATATGTAGTTGTCAAGAACCCTCTTTCTCGTAAGTTACCTCAAAGGCCAACCCTATCAATAAGCTGCTAATATCCCCTCAGCGGTTGAACATCATGGCGGAGAAGGTGTTGCTGTGGAACTTTTCGAGATGGGGTTAGACGGATTTATTGTGAGTATAACACATGTTTATGAAGTCCTCCCGAAGCCGCAACTAATTATTTAATCTGTACAGAGAACCATACAGGATTAACATTGGATCAAACGATAAAATGCCTTAGTATTAATTTGTATTACGGATTGGCGCAATCGCTAGAAACAAATCGGATTTTCATTAGAGTTAACGGGGAAGCTACGCTTTGATGCACCACCTGGACACTGCGGCCTTTACCTCTCCGTGCGGCTTTTTCTTGTGCGCGCATCCTGTTCGCTTTCCTGAGTAATCTCAAATGGTAGATTATGCTAGTAAGCGGATTTTCGAATTTGTGGCCTAGGACACACGCCTAAAGATTGAACTACGTCCCTTGATAGTTAAGTCAATAGACTCTTTAAAATTATATTTAGAGATTAAGTCAACAAGTTCCAATTATTCCCGTGATCCCAAGAACAAATCCTTGGCATCCGCGCCCCTAGCAACCAGTAACCGTGCCAACTCTTCACGCCCGTTATTCGTCGCAACTTGAAGCAAACTTGAACCTAATCTGCCTTTTTCATTGATATCTGCCCCTCTCTCCAGGAGGAATGAAACAGTTTCTTCCCGCCCAGACCTAACAGCCCAGAAAAGAGCACTTTCTCCACTCTGATCTTTTTGAGAGATGTCAAAGCCCATATCTAAATCTAATAGCTGCTCAATTACCGCTCGATGACCGTAGAACGCCGCCCAATGAACCGGAGATCCGATAAGGTAGCATTCGGCGTCTTTCCCGTTCTCTAACAATAGCTTGGCTAATGGCGCATATCCGCACCGAACTGCCCAGGGGAGTTCTCTTTCCTCGATTGCGATCTTATGAAGAAGTGGGGTGAGGAGACTTGCAAGACGGTGGTTTGTTTGGAGAAACGAATTGAGGTCATCAGACTCAAGGTCCCTGGAGATAACGAGGAGGAGTTCGTTGGGAAGTTGTAGTAATGTCATTGCTGGTGTTCTTCTCCACAGGCGTGAATGAAGCTTAGAGTCCCGTAAACCGTAAACGGGGGTGATTAGATACTTATACAAATTGTATTTCAAGCACCTTGGCTATGTGTGTACCATGTCCAAGCTGGCCAGAGAGGTTCATATGGTACATACGTGTCAATATGGGTCTTACCTTCTGAGTCAGAGCCTTGATTGTTTCCGTGTGAAAATCTGGAGATCTAGTAAATCATTGGTTGGCCCTTATCCTTATGCGTGCAGGGATCCCGAATCAGCGATCTCCAACTATCTAGATAGATACGGGTAACCTTCAATTCACGATGGTGCTTGGCGTCAACCTCAACCACAGACCATAGTGAATTACTGCGTGAACCTCCAAAATACTCGAGTCCTTATACCCCTGGTAAGTTATATTTTACCCATTCCACATGCGATGACCGGCTGACCGAGTGACTATGAAGTTTTTCGAAAAAGGCTAGCGACATATAACATCAGAAATGGCCGGTCCCGGAGGAGCTCACCACCCAATCCATATCCACCCAGTTCGCCCTCTCTATGCGATCTCAGCAAAGCTCCTGGGAGCCTCTATGTGGTTCTGGTTGATGTAAGAGCTCAAAATCCGCGGTTTGGCTGGGTTGGTTCGAGGCGTGGTATTTGCGGATAAGGTTGCCTGAAGTGCTAACGTAATGAACGTCTTTTAGGTACCGTGCAAAGAAAGATGGGGTAAATTCCACTTGATATTGAATTTGACATTGAGTGTAGTACTAACTTTGTCTGCAGGCTGTTCTTCTAGGACTCAAGCACCCTTGGGACCACTAAATGTGACACAATGTGGGGCATTAAGGTATTTATATTTATAACAATTGCCCTCGAGTCCGACCTATGCTGATATTCCATGCTCGACACAGGAACCGTACTAGAACCTCATCATACATACAATGTATATAGATTGCAAAGAATTGCAACTAAACTTGACATAACATTCGTAAAAAGAGTGTACAAAGAACCATGTGAATCACGGGGCCTGCAACATGTAGAACCATAACCGTAGCGCCTTCTTCGTAACAACAACAAAAAAAAAAAAAAACGGAGGTATTAAACCGATTTTGTGAACAAGTAATGGTAGACGCCCCATGTGTCACCCCCCTGCCATGCGAATAATTCGGCACATGCCTTGAGGTAATTAGTCAGTCAACGCTGTCTCTATCGTTTAGAAGTATATTGGACTACTATTAATACTTACAAGGTAAAAGATCTGCCAGCGGTAGAACCATTTATAT
The DNA here is from genome assembly GCA_024713935.1 of Morchella eximia. Classification (NCBI taxonomy): domain Eukaryota; kingdom Fungi; phylum Ascomycota; class Pezizomycetes; order Pezizales; family Morchellaceae; genus Morchella; species Morchella eximia. The sequence goes on from JAMGZG010000002.1 coordinate 1,353,705, forward strand.
TCCTCACCCGCTCCGTATGTCTTTGCCAAAGATGGCAACACCAAGCTCTTGCTTTTTTTTAAGTTTTTCAACCAGTCCTATAATTAACCAATGTAAGTTTCAGGAATTAATCTAGTTATTAGATGAAAGGATGAAAACATACCTCACAGGTCCTGGCATAATGGTTGCCATTCACGTACCACTGATTTTCTATCTTCAAATCCCGTTGAAAATAGAGAAGTAGGTCTGCCGAAGGCATATTTCCGTTATTAAAGAAGTGCTTTCCCATCCAGCCATCACTCCCATACTCATACGGAAACTCCTTATGAGCAAATATATGCACAAAAAGCTTTCCGAGAGGCTTCAGCCATTGATTTACTTTCTCCATGAGCTTTTCATAGTTCTTCATGTGTTCAAACATCTCGATGGAGACTACTCTGTCGAAAGAAGCTGGGTCGAATTCATGAGCAGCCACATTTGCTGTGACGATAGTCAAATTCATGATTCCTTGCCTCTTCGCTTCGGCGTCGATATACTCCTTCTGTGTCCGACTATTTGAAAGTCCAGTAACCTCGGACCCAGGGAATTTCTTTGCGAAGTAAAGTGAACATGACCCCCATCCACATCCTAGATCGAGGATTGATTGCCCATCCGACAATTGAGCACGTTCAACATATTTTTCAAGCATGAAAACCTCGGCTTCATCTAGGGTCGTTGAAAGGGTGGGATAGTAACATGCGGAGTACTTCATCCGCTTTCCAAGGGTATGCTCAAAGACCATAGTGTCTACTTCATAGTGCTCCTTGTTTGCAATCTCAACGTTTTCGGCAATGGGGCGGGAACGTAGAGAGTTGATAAGTGACATCTTTGCAGCGAAAGCTTCCTCAAGGGATCCACCGGCAATACTATTGAGTCGGTCTTTAAGCTCAATGCGGATACCCTTTCTGTAAAAGACAATCAGTTGTTGAGTAACTACATGTGTTTGATAGATTGTACATACCTGATTACTAGCTCTGGCAAGTAGCCATTGTCGATAAGCCATTCAGTAGCCATGGTTGGAGGTTGTTGGTGTGTGTAGGTCCTTTGTAACTAATTTTTTTTTTTTTTAAAAAAAAAGATGTACTATTTTATTCACTTCAAGACGTGGAGCATTTGCTTTAAATATACATACATACATGTATGTAGGATGTACCTAAGGTTACACTCACATGCAAGGGTATATGAACCTTCGATCCCAGGGTCCGATGACGTTAACAATTCTACAGAACGATCATGATTCCCATTAGGCCCAAGTATCTTTCCGGCCCAAACTGTCCTATCCTCCTTATTAAATAACGTATGTATAATTAGGCTCGTACATAGTCCTCCTACGGTGAGTATCAGTCGTGCGTAGGGGACGGGTACGAGACTAGTACATAATGTACGAGGATTCACCCCGGGGCGAGGCTATTCCGAGCAGACCGTAAGGCCCAACATCGTTGTTGAGTGTCTGCATCTGAAGTCTCAGGAGTCACACAATCTTTACCAGGAAAGTCAAGAATCGGAGCTAGTTGGTAGCGGTAGCTACATGTAGTTTTAATAATTTTCAAGGGGCTGATGATTGAGTCTTGGCACGAGACACACGAATTAAGGCGAATTAAGACTTGTGGCTTGAACTCGGACTAAAGTCAGGAAAAATATTGTATGCCTGTTAAACCTTAAGCCTGGACTATTACCTACATATAACTACTAGTACTTGTTTATTCCATCATCTAACAACAAATTTTCCTTTGCCCATAACTAATTCTAATACTGCCAAAGCCCGAACCAAGAAAAAAATACACAAAGTACCAAACAAATACAGACACAGATCTAACACCAGTAATGAAGAGAAATGTTTAATCTAACTTGCCGCTTTAAGTTCTTTAACCACAGAAAATATTCCTCAAATACGCATTTCCTGCTCAAGGAGTTTGTATAACTTTTTCTTTTTACTCTTAGGGCTCAGCGTTAACTTGACCTTTCCGATGGCCCTAGCAAGTTGTGGGAGAACGTGATGTTCTAAGAAGTATGATGCCACAAAACCTGCTGCTGCAATGCCGACTAAGAAGAGCTTGAACGACGTTGCCGTTTCGGTGAGCTGCATCAACCTTGAAAGCCAATCGATTGGGTTTACAAGAAGGTAGGTAGCGAATAAAGCTGTTATTGTTACGGTGAGGACGAAGGGAACTGCAAAAAATTAGAAGATGGTTAACAGGTTTTGGACGAGATCGAACTTACGGTTGTCTTGTATTCGTTGACGGAATGGCGGTCCGACACTAAGGATGATACCTGCGAATATATACTGATAACATGATACTAGGAAAAGCGTAGTATTCTCGGAGTTGATGATGTTTGATTCATCATCATCAATTACCGGAGGTATATACCAACTTTGCCTCTTAACAGCTTTAAAGCAAATAAATTGCAGTAAGAATGCTAAAGCAATCTGGCCCAGTAGAGGTGTGAGAACCTTTCTAGACACAAGACTCGCTGTTGGTCTCTTAGGACAAAGAACAGGATACGGTCCGCTCCATCCCACTGTGGTTCATAATAGTTAGCAACGACAAAAAGATACAAGGGCGGTTCAACTTACTAAAGACAGCAATAGGAAGAATCAAAAAAAGATCAATAAATAAAAATTGGAAATCGCCAAGATTAGAAGCAGACTTGTAAAGAATACTGACAGACGTAAACTGAATAGCAGAATACAAACTCATGTATTTGAAACAACTGAAGCTTGTAACTAACGCTGCTCTTCCCTCTCTAATGACCTCAGGAACGCAGGAGATATCGAAAACTCTGCTTGTAAAAGGAGCTGCAACTGATGCTTCGGCCTCAGACAGAGAGATTCCAACATCTGCAGCCTTTAATGCACCACAATCATTCGCCCCGTCGCCACAGAATCCAACGCAATAGTCGATACTTTGAAGCTTCTCAACGAGTTCGTGTTTTTCATCTGGTGACATACGTGCAAATACTTGTCCACGCACAAGCATCTATTTATAAGTTAGAATATTTCAATCTCATATGAATTATGGTAATTCAAAAACTCACGCGATGAAGGACTTCTTGGGGGGCGTAGTCAATAACCCATCTGAAGACCTCGCCGCTGACCGCTAACGAATAACCTCGGAAGTTACTGATCTGGTACGGACCAGAGACGTCTTGATCTGTTGATAGAGGTGAAGGCATAAGTGTGTGCTCATCAAGTGTATATATCCTGTTATCGACGCTCTCCCATCGTAATCTCCCGTGCGGATCTCGTGCATCTCCCTCGATGAAATGCGGGACGAATATGTGTGTCTCCTTGTCTACTAGATTGCACTCCCTCGCAACACTAATAGCTGTTAAAATATTGTCACCAGTGCACATAACCTTGCGGATAATTGCCTCTCTCAACTCTTCGATAACCCCCGTGGTCTGAGGCTTTAGCTTATTCTCGAAAATGATGAACCCAACAAAATCAAGGTCTTTCTCAGCATCTGTTCGCTTCATCTTTTGGGCCTTTATCCAGCTAAGGTTTTCAATGTGTTTAGTAGCACACGCTATAACACGGTATCCGCGATGTGTGTAAAATGATAAAAGCTCCTCGTAATCAGGTGGGACTATAGGCCAATTAATACACAGAAAACAATGTCAGATGAAGATTGGACTACTGACAGCTCTCGGGGCGACATATCTCTTTCATGCATTCTGGGGCACCTTTGAGGTAAACGTTACCACCGGAAGCTCGGAATTGTTTAACAACAACACTAGTACGACGCAGCTGTGAAACAAACTCGAATTGTTTGAATATTCCTAGCTCCAATGGTGAATTCTTCAATAAATTAGCCTAGAAAATTATAGTTGTTGGCGGCAAGTTTACCTGGCCGGTCAATTCGTCGTGGAATTCGCCACCAGCACTTATCTCCTTCCCATGCGGTGGTCGAACTACTGGGGGCGAAATCCCAAAGGCCGTGCTATCATGCCCATTACCCTCATCTGCACCGCGTTTTTTACCTTCTCCCTCTTGAAAGGACCACCCTGTGAATTCAAACATTTTTAAATCAAGAGGATCTCCGAGAAGCTCGTCATCCACAAGCCTTAACGAATGACAGGTTGTCATGGTGTAAAGAACTCCCTCATGGGTTTTAAGATCCGCCGTGGGATCACGCTCAAATGGCCCAGGAAGAAGAGATGGCGCATCCTTCAAAAGTTCAGAGAAACTGGAAATTATAAGTATTAATATTACTTGTAATGGATGATGGATCGTACGTATTATTATGTTTGTCAACAACACGTACGCCAAGTACGTCCAACCCATCTTCTGTTAAGGTACCAGTTTTATCGAAACATACGACATCTAATTTTCCGCCAACGTTGACCCTCTGTGGACTAATGCAAAAAATCTTCTTCTTTCTCAGTCGTGAAAGTGCAAAGTTTGTTCCGATAGTAAGTGTAGCTGGTAACGCAGGAGGTACCACAATAGTAATGAGATCCAAAGCCCTGACAACTACCAAGTGCCATGCAAGCTATTTACTATTAGCATATTGTGGCTTAGACTGAAATACGCATCTACTTACGCCGAGATGAACGAAGTTTATAAAAGATACCACGAACCCACAAGCGGCAATGAAACCCATCACCGCAATGTAGTAGAATGAGTCGCGATAAAACTTGAACCCTGAAGGCTTTGGGAAAAGCATCGAACGAACCAAGGCACCTTTTGTCGTATTGAATCCCGTTCTGACAACTAATGCAAGACCCACAGCTTCTTCTTCAGCCCCATCCTGGGGTCTCCGGGCTCGTACAATTTTTGTCCCACAAAACAAAAAATGACGGGCTACCTCAGGGAGAATTGAGGATGATGCTAGATTTAATAACCCAAGCGACTCATTCGTACAAGGAACCTTGGAGACCGGTACAGATTCCCCGGTCAACATGCTCTCATTCACAATGGCATCACCTGCAAGGAGTATACTGTCACATGGGAATAAAGATAGTGAAGGATCGGTGATTTCGTAAACATCACCGGGAACCAGGTCCTCTGAAGAGACATAGCGCCCTAGAGGAATAAGCAAGAGGCGATGGATATGGACTATCGAGACTTACAAAATCCGTTTCTCAACACACGAACATCACACACAAAGCGGGATATCTCGCGTAACCTACGCATAGTCTGTAAAATAAGCAATGCGTGGGGTAAAACCCATTCTCGAAAAACTCACCGATTTTGTTTCGAGCAGGGTGCTAGTGATACTGAAGGCCGAGATGAGGAATATACAGGCGGCGTAATAGTAGTAATCATCAATTGACCAGAGTACCAAACTAGCAATTTGAAAAACGTAAAAAGGATGGAAGGCCTGAAGAAGATTTGCTCATCAGTTTTTACACCCTTTAAATCACAAGGCCTCTCAACTCAAGCAAGGCCGACGAACCTCGTCCAACAAAAGTTGCATAACAGTTTTTTCTTCTATATCTATAACATTTGACCCAAAAACCAAATTCCGCTGCTCTTTCTCATCACCATCAATACCAGACCGAACAGCTCTTACATCGATCCAGTTTGGATCCTTCCAGCCATTATTAAGCATGAATTTGTCCTGTAATGGGTGATATATAAACCTGATATAACGATAATCCAAACAACGGAGGGAGTTGATCACTGGATCGTCATCCTCATCTGGATTAAACGGTATGGCAGAAGACTTCTCATGGGTCCCAAAGATCGTAGAGAGAGGCTGGCCGTAACGGCGTATGTGAATATTTTGGACGCTTAGTTCGTTCCATTGATTTTCAACGACAACCCAATCACATTCTCGGATTGTCGATGGTTTCCCTACCAGCCGTATACGCCAGCGAGGGATCCACCGTAGTAAAAGCCAGCCGATACCTAGAGTGATTGTTGATATAACTAAGTATAGCACATACCCTAATCGACTTGTAGTAAATCCAGCAACTACAATGGTTAGATCTTCTGTAACAATGTAGATTTTCTGTGTTGTTCTGAGTGAATCGCGGTGGAATGCTGAAGAATCCCTATGCTCAAGTAAAGGGTCCTCAGCTGTGACTGAGCGATACGAGGACATTCGTCGTAGCGGTGCAATCTCCTCAATATCTCTGTCAACATCCGACGTGTATTCGTCGTCATCCAGAAACACACTACCATCTCTTTCATCCTCCCAAAGACTCTCTTGGTCATCACCGCGTTCCGGCTGGTAGAAAGAGTAGCTGACATTTGAATCTGCTCTCGAGCGGCGACGGTGCTGGAAGGAGGATACACTCGACGCAAGACTTTCAGAGGTAGGACCAGCAAATACCTAGATATATTAGGGCCGAGTAACACTAAAGGTAAGCAGGAGTAATACTTCATCTTGTGCCATTTCAACCTCGCTGTAAAAGCTTGCATTGCTGACATTTGAGTCTCTGCGGTAAAGCCCAGGTCTTCCGTGGGTGTCTTGGGCTCGACCATTCTCCATCGATCTACTTTCATGTCCACTCCGTCGCCGGGAATGAGAGCGGGAGTCTCCCATCGTGAGGAACTTCGCGTTTCGAACGAGATCCGAGGTTTGTTTTCTGGGGTAGAGCTAGTAAGGTTCGGCGGTTTGAGTGAGAAGTGAGGCGAGACGAGAAGCCTGGCGGCAAAGTATCTTGAATTTCGTTGCAATGAGAGCGCGGGCCCCTGTAGAATATGTAGAATACTAGTAGGTACATGCACTAGCGATGCCGACTAAAATGGCCAAAACTCCAGGAATTGCTGAGTCATCATGATGTTAGGATGGGACATTTCACTTCTCCCAAGACTCTATTCTACCAGGCCGCTCATAGGATGTTTCCCTAATGCTACATCATCCGAGTAGAGTAATACCCCGGGTATTGCTACTGAAGTATTAGTGCACGGTATATATATAACTACATTTACATGTAGCTACATGTATACTTGCCGGATTTTTTTTTACTGGGTCCGACTCTTTGACTCCAAATCCGGTAACTTGTTGATCGGATATCGTTTCCCAGCAGCAGTTCCGATCATGTGTAAAACGAAGGTCGGGCCCAATAAAAATCCAGCAACAGCAAGTACCATGCCGGCCGGTGTTACTACCGCGAAGGTAGTGGGCGGCCTAGATGTATCAGTAAGAATAAAAGCAGATTCATGACATTAGAAAATGATTTACATACATGTAGTTGTAGAATTGTAAACCACAGCTCACATCTCTACTATGTACCCTTCATTTATGGTTATCCCCCAACTGTCCCTTCCCGTAGAGAGCGTGCTGAGAGTCCGTGTATTCAATCATCGCTTATAATTAATCTAGTAGCATCCGGCACAATCTTTCCTTATGAGCTCGAGAGCTCACTACCTCTATTTCTTTCGACAGGCTACTAGCTACATCTCTTCGGCAGACTCTAGGTGAAACGGTAAGGAAACGATTATTTTGCATCTTCCATTTCCTCTCCTCCCTCTCTCCCAGAGGTTTTTGGGCTCTGGCCTTATACGTAGTTCGACCAATCATTGTAAACATACTCTATTAGCCTACAAGTACATGAAGACAATTTTATTCTCATATTGAGATTATCCAGTGCGTAACCTGGTGAAAGAACCCCTAGAACAGACACCACTTCATGGGTTCTGATTTGGTACTGTACTGACTTGATACTTCATAGAGGATAATTCGTTAATCATGGAGTATGATTCGGTTAGAAAAATAATAGCAAGTCTCTGGGTCCCGTGACTCTTAACCTTGGCTCCATTTTACGTCTTGGCTAGGACTGTGCAATGAAATAGAGATCGGCCGAACTTATTTTAATTAGGCTAGCTCATCTACTGCAGTACTGCTTTAAATCTTATCAGATGATTGCGGCTGTAGATAAGTCCATCTAGAAAGTTTCCCCCGCCACCCCACCCACCGACCTGCATCCTACAGCCAACACTGCTGATATCGATATATCTGCTACCATGACTCTATCAACTCTTCCTGGGAAGCCAAATAAGAAGGGCATTTCTCTTGCCCCGGAGCGTGAACGATACATGCAAGCGTGCGCAGACGTCGCACACCATCTCATCCAGCTTCATGAAGAAGACAATGGGGGGAAAGATGTTAATCTAAACGCCTTGAGAGGCCAAATTTCAAAGAAATACAAACTGAAGATGATTCCACCACTCACGGCGATCATTGCGGCTATTCCAGAGCATTATAAGAAATATATTGTTCCAAAGTTAATAGCGAAGCCAATTCGTATGTTCACCTAAGACCTTCTTGAAGGATTTACTTATGGTTTCATAGGTACAAGCTCCGGAATAGCCGTCGTTGCAGTTATGTGCAAACCACACAGGTGCCCACACATCGCCTACGTTAGTGATTCTCCCGCAGGTCTTTGTTCGTCGTCACTTATGTTCTTACGTTCTTATAGACAGGAAATATCTGTGTATACTGCCCTGGGGGACCGGACTCCGACTTTGAATACAGTACCCAATCGTATACTGGTTACGAACCTACATCAATGAGAGCCATTCGTGCCCGTTACGACCCTTTTGAGCAGGCTAGGGGTCGTGTTGACCAACTGCGGCAACTAGGACATAGCGTTGATAAGGTTGAGTATATAATCATGGGGGGAACATTTATGTCACTTCCCGAAAGCTATCGGGATGGATTTATCGCAAGTTTGCACAACGCCTTGTCTGGTTATACGGCAGAGAATGTTGATGAGGCTGTCCAGTGAGTATGGGATATTTCCCTCGGTTCTAGGTTTTCTTTATCTAATAAACTAGCTTAGATTGGGAGAGCAGTCTCAAACTAAATGTGTCGGAATCACGATCGAGACTAGACCGGATTATTGTCTGGATCAGCATTTGAGCTCCATGCTCCGATACGGTTGCACAAGACTGGAAATCGGTGTTCAGAGTCTCTACGAAGATGTCGCTCGAGATACAAATCGTGGTCATACAGTGAAGGCCGTGTGTGAAACCTTTAGGTTGGCTAAAGATGCCGGTTACAAGGTTGTTTCACATATGATGCCCGACTTGCCTAACGTTGGCATGGAAAGAGATCTCTACCAATTCCAGGTATTTATATCATCTGATCCGTAGCTTACTCAACGAATTAGTTTTAAGAATATTTAGGAATACTTTGAGAACCCGGATTTTAGAACAGACGGGTTGAAGATTTACCCTACACTGGTTATCCGTGGAACTGGCCTATATGAACTCTGGCGAACAGGTCGATACAAAAATTACACACCCAACGCTCTTATCGATCTTGTAGCTCGTATCTTAGCCTTAGTACCGCCATGGACCCGTATCTATCGAGTGCAACGCGATATCCCCATGCCTCTCGTTACATCCGGTGTCGAGAATGGAAATCTCCGTGAACTGGCTTTGAGCAGAATGAAAGACTTCGGCACTACCTGTCGTGACGTGAGAACCCGAGAAGTTGGTATACAGGAAATCAAGAATAAGGTTCGCCCTGATCAAGTCGAATTTATCAGGAGAGACTACACAGCAAATGGAGGATGGGAAACCTTTCTCAGTTATGAGGATCCAAAGCAGGATATATTAATCGGGCTTCTCAGGCTGAGAAAATGCTCGGATAGAACCTTTAGGCCAGAACTTACAGGACAGCCGACGAGTCTTGTAAGAGAACTACATGTGTACGGTTCTGCTGTGCCTGTACATAGCAGGAACCCGAAAAAGTACCAACACCAGGGATATGGGACATTGTTGATGGAGGAGGCCGAGAGGATTGCAAGAGAAGAACACGGGAGCAAGAAGATCAGCGTGTAAGTGAAATATTTTGTCATCGTGAGACACGGGATCAACACAAGTACTGACAACTAGTTTAAACAGAATTTCCGGTGTGGGTGTCAGGAAGTATTACGCAGGTCTCGGATACGTTTTGGATGGCCCATATATGTCCAAAATGTTGGATTACGATGATGAATCGGATGACGAATTTTAAACAGTATATTTCATTCCTTTACTACTCAATATAACTTCATGTATTTATATATATGAGCGCGGATTACTAGAGGTTTTCGCTTCAACAAAAGTTACTTAATGCATCTTAGCGAGCAGGGATATAGGATAGCCCATTTATCTATCAATGTCCGCCATCTCGTCAGTATATCGATCATATTTCTAATCTTCGTATTACGTGGTTCCGGAACTTTTAAACCTATTCCTCAAGGGGTTCTGCTTCCAAAGCCAGGGTTAGGTTTGTTTTGGAGACTAGTTTAAAAGCGGCTTTACATGCCGTCCTAACCTTGGATATCGACGGCCCCGCCCGGTAGAGAATTTGGCAACAACAAACTCATTAGAGATTACATAGATGTTACTTCAAAAGTGAATTTGGAAAAACACTAGCAGTGAAGCCATGGCTAACTTGAAGGCACATGAGTGCGAAGGGAGGAGGGAGTAAATAACTAAAGGGTAGAATTTCTAGCGCCAATGCACCCTGGGAAAGATTTACACGGACGGTTGGATCTAGCAAGACCGGGTCTATAGATACATGTAGGTCCACAAAATCAAGCCATTAGAACGAGTGATTCTTTGTGAAGACTTGGCACCATCGCCTGTTAGTAAATACTATCTCTTAGACGAATGAGAGTTGTCAAATTCGCGACCACACTCTTTCAGCTATCACTAGCCTAATATAGCAATTGTTTGAAATTCTTTGATTGGTTCTGTTGTTGCCAACCGTAAAAAGCAAGATAATTCCCTTACTAAAGTGGTGCACGGTCCAGGTCACGAATTTGACAATCAATAGATGTACACAAAATTTGGCTTAGAAATCATCTATGATAGCAAAGATAGCGCGGGTTTAGGGAGTCTCTCGGGGTTACTACATATATGACTGTTGATTCTAAGAAATATACATGTCGTAGCGCAGATTCAGGATTGCGTGCTCACCAGACCTATTGGTATCAGGATTATCATTAGCACCCCTGTTATCAGCGTTGCATATAAATATTTATCTGCATATCATTTTGATGTTGTGTTCTACGACGCGGATCACGTCAATTCGACAAATACTAATAATGGAGTTATTGTCTTGTATATCTGGAGTCTGTAACCACACTAAGTGCTACGGTTTTCTAGACGACTCATCACTATGATTTTATCCCAACATGTTTCAGAGGAAGAACAATCGCTGTTTTGCGCTAGACCGCCTTTATGGCCATCTTCATCCTCAAATTCATCAACTCTTGGATACGGTTCTACTGATATAAGGTCTTACACAAAAAACAAGGCCAGCTGCGAAACGAAATTAGTCAACCAAGATGATGTGCCAGAAGATGCTGCAGTTGGTAGAAATCTGGGCTGGACATCTGCTGTTATGATGATATTTTCTCGAATGATTGGAAGTGGAGTATGTTTATATAGAGAGGCTTAATTCTGGTGCTCCTTTAATGGCTGCTTATAACATTATTAGGTTTTTGCAACACCGGGAACGATACTGATTACAGCTGGTAGTCCGGGAATGAGCTTAGTGCTATGGACTGTAGGTGGTCTTATTCAAAGAATCCGGGAGATTTAGGTTGCTATATATATTTATATTTCTGACATCATATCCTAAAGCTCGGATCACTAATCAGCTTCTGCGGTTTGGCCGTTCTGTTGGAGTTCGGCACGATGCTCCCAAGGAGTGGAGGAATTAAGGTAAGAGAATATATGCTTTAGTTCTAATTTCGATGTCAAAAGTTCGACTTACTTATTACCTTCTTAGCTATATCTCGAGTATGTTTATCAAAAACCAAGATTCCTAGCCAGTACAGTGTTCGCAATTCAAGCATTACTCCTCGGTATTACTGCGAGTAACTGCATAGTATTTTCACAATACATACTATATGCCTTGGATATAGAGCGAACAGCCTGGAATCAGAAATCACTTGCTGTCGGTGTTATTATCCTGGTGACCTTAATTCATGGGTATTCTCTTAAAACAGGTAACTACTATAATAAATGCATTTAGAGAGAACGCTTACTTAACTGTTTAGGGATATGGATTCAAAACACATTAGGATTCATAAAAATGTTCCTGCTACTGTTCATGGTTCTGACGGGGTTGACCGTACTCATTAATGGCAGAACTCGATCTGGACCTTCTCAACTAGAACTCTCACGAATTTTTGAAGGTACCGAAACAAACTTAAGTTTATTATCGATGGCGTTGTTCAAAGTTCTATATTCATTCTCTGGTTATGGAAATGTGAACAACGTGATGAACGAAGTCAGGAACCCTGTTAGGACTCTGAAGTCAGCAGCCCCCGTGGCAGTGATAATAGTGGCAGGGACATACCTACTTATCAATTTGGCATATTTCTCTGTGGTGCCCATTGAAGAAATTAAGGAATCTGGGCAGCTTGTTGCTGCTTTGTTTTTCACTCATGTTTTTGGATATACTGCGGGGAGAGTATTGCTTCCGGGCTTGATTGCTTTAAGTGCCCTGGGGAATTTATTCGTGGCTATTTACTCTGAATCTCGCATTAATCAAGGTATATATTACACGAATTAATCCCAGAGATAGTTACAATCTGGTTCTCCAGCTGCAGTCATTCTTACTTACATTCTATACTTCTATAGAGATCGCCCGTCAGGGGTTTTTCCCATACGCCTCAATCATTGCCTCGAATAGACCATTTAATTCTCCCTTGGGTGGCCTCATAGTTCATCTAGTCCCTTCAATTCTTATGATAACACTTCCTCCGGCAGGGGATGTCTACGCATTTATTTTGGATGTTGTTGGATATCCCGCACAGTTCACATCGATTGCCATTGCAGTTGGCCTACTTCTTCTCAGAAAGCGAGAGCCACATCTTAAAAGACCTTTCAGGGCTTGGAGTCTGGCGGTATATGTTCAAATCTTAGTTTCATTGGCCTTACTGCTATCGCCGTTTATGAATACAAAAGAAGGCAAGGGAGACACAAGCTTTTGGTAAGTTGTTATATCTTCCCACTTCTAGTCCTACTCACGTGAGAAGATAGTTCTAACATTTCAATTTTGTTGTCAGGTACGGGACTTATGCTGTGGTTGGGACATCAATGTGAGTCCCCTACATTTCTTCTACTACTTGCATAGAGCTTGCTAATACAGAACTCTCTGTAGCTTAGTATTTTCCTTCCTGTACTGGTTTGTATGGATCAAACTTCTACCTTGGTGGAAAGGATATACACTGGAACAAGAAGTTAGTGTTTTAGATGATGGAACAACTGTGAAGCACTTAGTTAAGTTGTATCAGTGATGGGCATGTTTTTACTGCAGCTGGGAAGGGTCCGAGTTTATTATAAACCCAAGGATATATATATAATTACGGCAATTTTCATTTTTATCTCGATGCGGTGCACGTTCGAGTTTTAGTACATGTGTCTATGAGCACGATCGAGGTCACATAGGGGAGTATAAATTAAGCTCAATATCAACATTGGTTATAACGGGTGAAAAATATATTATTTCTTCCCCATCAATAACTCTACTAGCGGAGTGATAAAATAATTTGTGCCCTTTCTCATGAAATAATTTGGAGAAAGGTAAAGAATAATTCGTTTACTTGGCATTTTGGAAAACTGCATATATATAATGCCTTTTCGCATGTCATTAAAATAAATTGTTATGAACAGTCAGTTTAGTGGCAGTAGGATACATGCGTAAGCAGTACAACATGATCATAGAGGGTCACTTTGTTTTGAATCATGGAGTATCACTCAGCATGTGATAGTTGCTCTGGTTTGTCCGTGGTACCCAGTGGGCCGGACGATCCGGTTAGTTTGATTATTGTCACAAGTGTCGACAGGATCCAGGGTATTTCGTGCCGTCCGGGGTCGTTATTGCAATATATAACTACTACTGGGCTTGCATACCGATCTTATATAGTTTTGGGCGTGGGGTGCTGAACTCGGGGTTTGTGCTGTCATGCATTTGAGACTTTATTTCACTTAAAGTTAGAACACTCTGTATGAAGCTATCTATATTTTACGTTTGGAGGTTTCCTCAGATCCATAGATAACTGAACATCACCTACAGAGAAAGAAAAAAGAAAGAAAGGAAAAACCGAACAACGTATAATTTTCCCATACTTTATTTAACCTCTAACCGGCCCTTAGATAAATCCTGCTAAAACATTTATGATAGAAATACATTAAAAATACATTGAACTCCTATATTAACCGCCTGCTACAACAGCAAGTCCGTCATAAACACGCCTTCTCACATCTACAAAGCTACCCTTGCCCGTTCCTCTCCTTAGCATACCGCCACCTCCATCCTCAATGATAACATTTCCTACGCCACCTTTCCTCACTGCCACTACCCCATCAATTAGTAAGGTTCCCTCTCCCCGGAACTCTGCTGTAAGCCCATCATCCAGCAGCACTCGTCTTAAGTCCGCAAGACGGATATCGCCAACATGGATAGGCTGCGCAACGCTTCTTGTCGCAGCGGCAAGGACTGGAGGGAGTACATCAAGCACTAGGTTTTGTGTCTTCTTTTCACCTTCAGCGTCAGGGGATGTCTCGGTCTTCAATTTCTTCATCCCTCGCTCTTCCGCGTCTATGGAGCCGGCCTTGCTATCTTCTGCACGCATGAGATGGCCAACAACATGAACGACTCCCAAACCGCGTACGTTCTGCCATTTGAGACCACGGACTAGGTTTTCAGAGAGCTTCACAGTCCAGGCGTTGGTGTCTACACTAGCATTGACCTTTATGCCGATGGATGGCATGTATACATCCGTTCCAGTAGTACTATCCCCGCGACCTGCGATGCCACGACCGCTAAGGAGATGTCTACAGTCGTTGCCGAGCGATTTGGTCTCCACTTCTCGGCCGCCAATAAGTATGAGTTTCCGGGGTTTGATGAGTGGTAACAACATGCGAAGGGAACGCGAGTCATGGAGGCCGGAGAAGTCAATAAATGAGACGCGGACTCTCACTTCGACCTCAACCGTAGAAAATGTGACTTTACTTGGCATAGTCAATAGCGCTTCCTCATCTTCGCCATCATCTTCCTCCGGTTCATCTTCTTCTGGTTCACCGTCGTCGGGTTCGTAGCCGTCGTCATCGCCGCCGCCTGCAGTCCCCTTCTTGAATTTGCCCATTCTTCTTTTCTTTCCAGCATCTGCGGCGCCTCGTGATAGACGCCTTGCGGCTGTGCCCGCTTTCTGCTCCTCGTCCCATTTCCTTTTCTTTCCCATAACGCGCTCCTCTTTCGCGTCTACTTCGTCGATGGCATCTTCTTCAGCCTTTTCTTCGGCGCGCATGTATTCCTCTGCTCGTACAACCTCGCCGTACTCGTCGACCCTTCTTCGCCGCATCACAAAGGGGAACATACGGTTACGGCCTTTTGCACCGCGGACGTCGTAGTCATATATATTGTTGCCTCGGAGAAGGATATTGACTCCAATTTCGACCTTTCCGCCTGCATACCCTGCTGGATTGGCACCGCCGAGCATTACAGTTGCGGCGGAGATCTTCTTGCTATTGGCAGTGGTGAGAGCCTTTCCTTGTCTCTCAGAGTCAGAATCGTCGTCTGAAGAAGAGGAAGCATCATCATCATCGGCTTCAGCGGCGTTTGGCAGCCCAGACGAAGAGACGAGAGATGCATGTTGAGAGGTGAGTGCGGCTTGAGCTGCCATATGCCGTGTATATGAGTCAAGCTCTTCGCCTTCAAGAACGACACGGTGGGAGATCTGTAGGGTTAGCTGTGTTTCTCATGCCAATAATAAGAGATGACCTTACGTCAACATGAGCCTTCTTTCCTTTCATGGGAATTTCTTGCCCAGCAACTGGCTTTTTCTCTTCACGACCATACCCGGCACCTTCTTTCCATTCATCCCAGAGATCGCCGGCCCAGCCAACTTTACCATCTGCGCGCTCAGTCAAAACTACTAGGTTCTTTTCGTCGCTGGCTAGTTTAATAAGAACTTCTTTACTAAAGCCCCACCCTAAACTCGAATCTGATGCAATGATGACCCTACCACGCTCACTTCCATCGTTGAGAACTCTCGACAAATGACCCTGTGTTGAGATCAGGTTAAGGTGCGTGAAATCAAATGGCCCCGCCTTGTTGCCATCTTTGCCGTTCTTATCATCGTTGTTTCCTCCTCGATTGCCTCTCTTCTCCCCACCGGCAATGGCTTCAAACTCCCTCACGACTCCTTCGTCCATCCACTCCAACATACTTCCAACAACCTGTCCTAACCTTTTGACTCGTCTTCCAGCTAGGTAAAGGCCTATACCTTTCCCTTTTGCCCTTGATGAAAGATCTGGGTCTTTCCGCCATGCATGTTCTAGTAGATAGACAAGCTCTAATACTCTTCCCACAGAATCCGTGGGAATGAGTACAGTTCCTCCTCTCTCTAAGGCTGTCTTTCGAATAGCTGTAAGAAGCATCTCATCTCTCTTTTTCCTTCCTCCCGCAATGTTTGTGACCTCCGAGTTCTTAGAGCTACATACAAGTGCAGTAGGCCTCCCCAGAGTCTCGACGGGTACACCACCACCAGATAGGAACGCCGCAGCGCGAAGGCAGTTCTCACGGGAATGGTTCCAGTCTACAGCATAAACAATTGATTCTTGCGCCTGCTGAATCTTCCATATTGTCCCGCCTAACGTATGTCCAGCCGAATACGCCGTTATGGTAATACTCCCCAGCTTCCCACTCACGCGCGCCGCCGCCGAGTGCAGTGGTGTTGGTTGTGAGTATTTTAGTGTTATTATACGTGTGCAGTACGAATCGATCTCAGCGCTGGTCGGCGGGAGCTTCAGCGCGCCCTCTGGAAGTTCGCCGGAACTGCCTGCGGGCAGAATGGCCGGTGCGCTGAAATCTTCGGCTTTAATCAAGGGAGCAGAGGAGGTTTCTAGGAGATGGGTTGATGCTAATGGGGTGGAAAGATATAGGTCTTGTAAGAGGAGGCGACCGAGGTTGGAGACCGGAAAGGTACTGTATACGGGAATCGAGGAAAAGCTGGGTATGTGTTTACAGGCGTGGGCATATGCTCCCATGTGCGAAAGTGTCGGATGAGTGAGTAGGATCAGGTCGATGGACGGTGTATACCTAATACAAAATTCAAATCAACATTAGCTAGTCCTCCTACAAGCTTCCTCAAGGCCAATGAAGCTCACCGCTCCAGCTCCGTGAGCATTCCCACGTCAAAAGTCTCATCCCAACCCACATCAATGAGGATCTTGATTCCATTGTCCAGTTCTAGCAAGCTCTGGCAAGCCGAGGAGTCTGACTGGGCCCCCAGCAGCGGTGTGAAATGGAACATTGTTTGTTGAGGTTGGTGTAAGGTGGGTGGTGTTGGAACTCTGCTGGCTATCACACACACCTCTCTGTCCAGTGGATGTTTTGAGGCTCTCAGTCGCGAAACGATGTGCAGGGTTACCCGGAACGACGCGCAAAGACCTAGTTACATACATGATTATCACGGCACGTGCACCAGAGTTTACTACATGTACCTACTACACGTACTACGTGAATGGAAATTATAACAATACATGTATCTCTTAATCACTTGAAGGTTACATGTAGATACACTACTAAAAATTCGATTACCCTGTCCTGAAAACCCACTTGGGGCCACTTTCTGATACTATTAAGGTACGTCCGTAAACTACATGCATAACACCTTGTAAGCATCCCATTCCCCAGGTGACGATCCATCCAGCATCCAAGCCCATGTTCGCACCTTCATTGCCTACAAACATAATAGGAGAAAGACGGAAAGAAAAGGAAAACTCAGTCAGTCAAACGTTTTGTCTTCAAAACAAAGAAAGAAAACCCCCTACACCCCTTCCCCTTATTTTACACAATATTCCCCATTCCGAAAGAAAAGAAAAGAGAAAAACCATCGTAAAGTAACAAATGTTGTTAAAGAAGAGGATAAAAGAAAGAAAAAACAAATAAGGAACATTCCAAATCCAGTCTACCAGATCATTTTCGCAACAGCTCCCCAACAAACTGAATTCAAATTCCTCCAATGAACTTTCTAGTAGTAGTAGTAGTAGAAATAGTAGTTTTAGTAGCAGTTAACAGTTAGAAAAAAGTAGACAAAATGATAAGAAACAAAGCCAACCCATTCCTTTGAAAATAATCTAACTATTCGGAATCATCTCCGCTTGCTGCCGAATCTTCATCAGGAGACCTCGCGTCTCTACCGCCTCCCCCAGCATTATGCCCTTTAACCTTCAACCTAATGTGCGGTGTGCCGGAATTTCCTGCTGGAGTTCCGGTGCTAGTACCTGGGCCGGTGGATGTACCACCAGCGGAAGATCCGTTCCCGATAGCGTCGAAATTCCGTTTCTCCTCCGCAAATTTAGACTCGAATTCCGTCTGTGACAACGTGAGTATTTTGTACATCAAGTCAATAAAAAGCGGGTAACTTACCTCCATAGCGTTTGCGTCTTCATAAACAATCGAGCCTTCCTCATTGTAGATTCTCGCATTATTAAACATCAACTGGAAATCTACCTTGAACCCATCCAAATCCGAATAATCACCGTTCCGGATTCTTTTCTTGATTTCATTGAACGAAATGGGCTGCTTGATGATGTGGTAATAGTCTGGGAATATTTTCTTGCTTGGCAGCTTTTCAAAAAGCTCGGATCGTAACCGTTCGGTTTCAGGTTCCTCGAGATGATGTACTGCATCGAAAATCGCTTCGCAAGCCCTTTGTAGCATCGCGCGGTTCCCAGGTGTGATGGCGTCACTTGGCACATAACCTCCCTTACTGACCCGTTGCCTTTTGCGCGCTTTCGGCTCTTCAACCTCCTCTACCCGGCGCTTCTCAGTATTCGGTTTCCTGCCGCGCTTACCTTTGCGGGCGGTGGCTGGAGGTGTCTCTTCAACAGGTGGGGGGGTATCTGGCGGTGGTGTAGCATCATCATAGTCTCCTGCCCTCTTCGCCTTATTGACCTGTCGCCTCTCGATCCTATCCCGTTTGCGTTTGACTGCATCTTCGATTGTATCGTCGTCATTATCGATAGCATCCAACCACTGTTCCTCCGTCAACCCATCGTCGTAATTCGTGATTTTCCTCTCTCTTGCACCACGACCGACGGGGCCCTGAGGCTCTTCAACCGGGAGGACATCATCATGTAGATAAATATCTGGCAGTTCACTCTCTTCATATAAGCGCCCAAGGGGTTTACCTTCACCATATGGTGAATCACGTTTCCTTTCATCGTCCATCCTCTTGAATAGAGCCAACTCATCGTCAGTTCTTGCACAGATCTCGTTCAGCTCGTCATCATCAAACTCCTCATTTGCAATAGCATCGGTGGTATCAGCTTCCAGCATGACACGAAGAAGCGCGTCTCGCTCTTCGTTGGTAGATTTGTTGTCGAATTTTCCTGCTTGAATGACTTTACCATCGATGTCGAGTTTGTATTGAGCACGTTCGAGAATACGTTCTTCCACGGAGTTGGAAGTGATGAGACGAAGGATACGAACTTCGTTCTTTTGACCGATACGATGCGCACGATCCTGGGCTTGCAAATCTTGATGCGGATTCCAATCAGAGTCGTAAATGATGACAGTATCAGCGGTCTGCAAATTGAGACCCAAACCACCAGCGCGAGTTGACAACAAAAAGATGAAGTATGGGGAGTCTGGAGCATTGAACTCCTTCAATAACTGAGAACGATCGTCGGCCTTGGTTGAACCGTCCAAACGCAGATAACGGAAACCGCGAAGGTGCAAGAAATCTTCCATGATATTCATGATCTGAGTCATCTGGAAGAACATCAAGACTCTGTGCTTCGTCACGAAAAATTTGGGCAATAATCGATCGAGCAACTCGAACTTTCCTGCTGTACGCCATAAACAATCGTTGTTGATCTTGGCCGGGTTTACCGCGCTCTCTACTTCCTCAAACACGAACGGATGATTACACAGCTTACGAAGCTGCATGATCATGTTACTGAGACCCTTGACGCCCATTTTCCTTTGCTAAAGTTAGTAACAGTTCGAAGGAAACGACTGTAATTAAAGATACATACCCGCCCTTCTCTGCATCGTTAACGTAAAGTATACCATTATTCATCATCTGTTGGTATAGTTTTTGTTGTAGCGCAGAGAACTTGCACTTGATCACTCTCTCAACCTTCTCCGGAAGCTCCGCTTCGACATCCCTCTTCAAACGACGCAACAAGAAAGGTCTAAGAACTTTATGAAGACGACGAATAACCAACAAAGCCTCTTCTTCGTTCAACTCCATTTTATCTTGACTACCGGTATTCGCGAATGGTGTGTTGAACCATTCATCGAAACTCTTAACGGACTTAAAGATCGTTGGGAGCACGAAATTAAGGAGAGCCCATAGCTCAGGAAGATTGTTTTGTAATGGGGTACCCGTCAAGATCAAGCGATATCTGCAGTTATAATAAGTTGTCAAAGTTGCGCTAAGCTTCGACTGACTGTTCTTCATACGATGCCCTTCATCGATGATCATATAATTCCATTTGATCTTGGAGAGCAGTGGGCGATCTTTGATAATATACTCGTACGTTGTTAAGAGAACTTGCCATGTAGAATACTTGATGGCGTTTTGTTGAGTTTTTCGTACTGCGGGTGGACCCTTGTAGACGATCTTACCCACACTTGGCGCCCACTTATCAAACTCCAAGTTCCAATTGGTCAGGGTACTAATAACTAAGTCAATACCATCCACATTTGTAATAAGAGCGCACCATATACGCGAGTATAGCTTACCTAAGAGGGACAATAACCAAAAATGGTCCGTTCTGATTTTTCCTCTCGATCAGATAAGTGATAAGAGAGATTGTTTGAATAGTTTTACCGAGACCCATCTCGTCTGCCAAGATACCGTTCAAGTTGTTATTATATAACGAAATCATCCATTGAAGACCCTTCAACTGATAATCCTTCAATTTGCCACCAGTCAAGATAGTCGGTTGTGTGTCTACAGTTTCTTGAATACGATGGGCGACGGCGTAGTAATCAACCTTGCCAGAATCTTCTTCCTCCTCCTCTTCGCTTTCCGGCTCCACATAGCCTTCGGGAATCCCGTACGCCTGAACGGCATCACGCTGTTGCTGCCGCACACTTGCAGCGAGAGATTGCAAGAAAGAGTCGGTTTGCCTGAGCAAGTGGGTGATACGAGTATCCTTTGCTTGATCGAGCAACTTGAGATAGGCCTCCTCGTCGTTTGCCTTGAGAGCCTGGAGACGTTGCTTTGCAGTCCTTTCCATTCTCTTTTGCTCTTCCTTCTCCATGTGCTGGTGGTGCTGTAACATCATGCGTCCCAGTTTTTGAGCCTTTGCTTCTCGTGCTCTGGCAGCACTCCTAATCTCCTGCCCATGTTGAATGACGCCCTGGATGTACTCAACATGTTTCCGTCTTTCTCTTTGCTCTCGTTGATCTCTCTGTTGTTTCTCCAGTTTCTCTGTAATTCGTGCTTCTCTAAGAGACTGTTTCTTCATTCTCCGGAACATGGCACGGTTCGAAGTAACTGCGAGATTATCTGCATGCACCATGGTGTTGACCATTTCCTGTCGCAACGCTCTTTGTTTTGGAAGGAGACAGAGAGCCTTGTATTCGATCAAGGCCTTCAGTTTAAGAGATTCGCTCATGCCATCCCCCCCTTTACTGGAATCGAACTCGGCAAGATTACTCGGAAGTTTTTCCAGTTCAGTCTTTCGGGCGCTGATTCGGTTGTAGATCACGAGTTCTCTTTCCTCATGCAATCGTGCAACATCAATTCCCATTGGCATGATGCTTGGAATCATCAATCGTTTATCTCGCGCTCCGTGCTCACCATAGCTGATATAAGGTTGCAGGTTTGTCCAAGGTGATGTGAATGTTTCATAGCCAGTCCTCTTCTTTTTTGGCGTTCCGTCGGCTTTCTCATTTTCGATTCCTTCTTTGACAAGGGCATCAACAACAGCGCTCACTGCCGCAATCCCGGTAGCTGCCTGCTCGATCCTTTGGGGATACGATGAGAATATGGCAGTTTGAATGTTTGGGGGAACGGCCAGATTCTTAGAAATCATCTTGAATGCCATAATTTGATTCCTCAATATTCCAAGTTGATCCTGCGTAAAAGTAGAATTACTTGGAAGAGTACTTGACTTCGACACAACGGAAGTGGTTGGCGTAGGAGCACCATTGGTATTGATATTATTGGATGAGTGTGGTGTACGATTTTGTGGAGATTCAGAGGGTCCATTGATAATCTGAGTTGATGGTGTTTGTGCGGGTTGTGATTGAACAGGTGCTCGGCCTGATAATGATGGAATTAGTATGTTCATCATAAGTTCACACCTACGACTCTATTGAACTAGAATATCATACCATTAACCTGAGGAGCACCATTTTGCGCCGTTTGCCTTTGTTGTCGCATCTGTGAGTGTTGTGCATACTGGTTCTGTTGCTGCTGCTGCTGTTGCATTTGATGTTGCATCTGCATTTGCAGCTGCTGGTTTTTGTAAACTTGCTGCTGCTGAATCGCTTTCAATACTGATGATAAATGGGCAAATTCGGGGTTCGAATCGGTCGCGCCCTGCGCCTTCATGTTCTGCCATTTCTGTTGACACATTGTCAAGTCAGCGCGTTCCTTACAAATAAAGATGAAAGGTAAGGGGCTGGAGAAAGGAGTACGGGCGCACCAGGTACATGGCTTGAGCCTGCTCCTTGTTAAGGTTATTAGGTAGGGCGGGTGCCATTTGAGGAGCCATCGGCATAATGCCGTTCGCAATGGAATTCATGGCGAACGACTTTCTATTTTTTCCGTTTGCTTAAGATGAGCCGGATGCAGGATGAACAATTTAGATTATTGATGGTATAGAGAAGCGCCGTAACAGGAACGCGATGGCCGCGTGTTGACACGGAGGGTTAGGGCAGTTTCGCAAGTTCAAAGAGCAAAGGAACGAAGGGGGGAGTTTATCTGGTTGCTGTGTGATATTTGGTTGGTGGCAAGTCGCGGTTGGCGGCACCAGAGCAACAGACGGGGGTTGTTGGGATGGACGACGCGAAGCGGCTCTTTTCCGCGTCCACCTTTAAATTTTTTTGGGTGTCGGGGGGGTGGTTGACGTTGTTGTTGTGGGAACGACGAGTGAGCGAGAGCGCGAAGGAGGAGGTAGTGGTTGCGTGTCTCGATGGGGGCCCCCGGTGCAGTGGTGCTTGCTTGGCTTTGGGGGTGGGTGGGCAAGGCAGAGTGAAGCGAAGAGAGGTAGAAAAAAAGAAGGGGAGGAGAGAGAATCAGAAAGAAAGAAAAATCCAGTTATGGATGTAAGGGAAGGCGTGTACAAGCCACAGCTCTACCTACTCTGTATCGCTTGTAGGTTGTGGCAAGTAAAAAGCGTAGAGATTACAACTTATGGAGATTTTATGTTCCTTATGTAGAGGAGAAAAGCACGAGAATCTACTTGGTCATGTAGAAGCCAGACTCCTCTTATGGGGGGGGGGGGGGGGGGGAATGGCTCCGAGTAGTGAAACCAGAGAGTGAGGGAGACTTCAGTGATGAGTGTGGGACAATCTGTATGGGGGGTGGGAGCGAGTGACACTGAGTGTGTCTGCTTCTCAATGCTGCCGTTGTCTCCTTGACTTTGCTTTAGGAGGTGCTTAACTCGGCCTGTTGTGGGTCGATTATTCCTGCCCGCTGCTGACTCCTTGCTCGGCTGCGTAGTTGGGGAAGGGCGGGCAGCGGTGTGGTTGTGGGTTGTGGTTGTGGCCCCGGGGACAGACGGTGCAGGGTGTGGCGGCAGAGTGCTCACTATTCTCGTTTGTCGCTATAACTTTCGGCGTTGGCGGGTTTCACAGCGGTCGTTTGAACGCTCGATGCCGGAGTGTGAGTGATGCTGAACGATGCATAGCCTGAGGAGACGACAGAAATGACTATAAATACAACCGTTTTGGGCAATAAATATACCCACTCTGAGTAATAAAATTAAAAGCTAATCAGCTAGCAGAAATTACTAACCAGAATTACCAAAACACCAGCCTCGCAGTGGCGCCGCTTCGTAAATTTTTTATGAGGCCACCACAGTCTCTCCGCGTTCGCTTTTTTTTAAAAGCCCACAACCCTTAGTACTACTTAATAGTCTTACTCGATCAGGGGCAGAATAAACAATTTGACTGCAGCTTTGAGACAAAGCGTAGGTCGGATTTTCAACCATGCATGTCGCCTTAGCAACTCGTAGATAACCCACCAAGCCCCTCTATTGCCCCGCCATTTTAGGGAAGCTTCCCCTCGTTTGTTTTCTGCTCCATCATCATCTGCCCTTCACTCAATCAACATATTATCATTTCGACTTCATCCATAAACTCAAAATGTCTGACTACCCACTTCTTTGCTTGGGAAACCCCCTTCTTGGTACGTCTCTAAAACTTGATTTCGTCCCATCGTTTCTTGAAATGTGGTTCTCGGCTTGTTGTAGAACCTTCCTTTAAGATAGTATTGAATTATGGTCGATCTAACGAATGTTCGCCAAGGCGGCTTGTTTTTGTTTGATAGACATTCAGGTCAATGGGTACGAAATCCGAATACACCCCTCTTAGATTGATCATTCAATTGACCGGTTTTTTTTTTTTTTTCCACAGTGATAAGGAACTTTTGGAGAGATATGGGCTTAAGTCAAACGACGCTATTCTCGCTGAGGAGAAGCATCTCGACCTCTATGATGAGATTACCACCAAGTACCACCCCAAGTATCTTGCTGGAGGAGCTGCACAGAACTCTGCTCGTGGTGCTCAAGTATGCTGCCGTATCCTTCAAATCCCTATCTCTATATAGGCAATTAATACTTTGCGGTGATAGTATGCTCTTCCACCTAAATCGGTCGTGTATGTGGGCTGCATCGGAAAGGATGCTTTTGGCGAACAGCTTACAAACGCCTGTGTGAAAGAGGGTGTCCTCACAAAGTACCGCGTTGATGAGGAGCAGCTCACTGGCCGTTGCGGCGTCATTATCACTGGCCTTGACCGCTCTATGGTCACTGACCTTGCCGCTGCCAACCACTATAAGCTCGAGCACCTCAAGTCCCCCGAGATTTGGTCATACGTTGAAAACGCGAAGGTCTTCTATGTCGGTGGATATCACTTGACTGTCTGCGTTCCAGCAATTCTCGCTCTCGGCGAGCACGCGGCTGAGACAAACAAGGTTTGTATCCCAAAATCATTTCCCTTAGAAACCTATTAATAGATTCATATTATAGGTTTTCAGCATGAACTTATCTGCTCCTTTCCTTCCCCAATTCTTCAAGGAACAGCTTGACTCAGTTCTCCCTTACTGTGACTACTTGATCGGTAACGAGTCAGAAGCCATCGCCTACGCCGAGTCCCACGGCCTGGATGTGTGTTTGCCCGCCCCCCCAATAATCACCACTACTAATAGCCCCACCCAGACCAAGGACATCACTGCGATCGCCAAGGCCATCGCAGCTCTTCCCAAGAAGAACACTTCCCGCCCCCGTACTGTTATCATCACTCAAGGAACTGAACCCACCGTTGTTGTCGTTGGTGATACTGAACCTACCAGCTACCCAGTGAGACCTGTTGCCCCTAGCGATATTGTTGACACCAATGGAGCAGGGTATGAATTCTTTTCACTTTTATCAGTTTAAATATTTTTATTAATGAGTTGATAGTGATGCCTTCGCCGGTGGTTTCCTTGCCGGCCTTGTGCAAGGCGAGGAGTTGAAGACTGCAGTTGACATGGGACATTGGCTCGCCAGCTGGGGAATCAGAGAGCCTGGCCCAGCGTGAGTTCCCGCATACCTCAATTAGATTATTACAGGTTATCATCTAACATGATCAATACAGTTACCCTGCTGAGAAGAAGGTTTATTCACAATCTACTTAAATACGGTTTCCTTTCATTTGTAACACATTCAACACGAATATATATCGCATGCAAAGGTCTTGATGATTAGGCGATGGTGTTTTGGGGCTGTTTCAACACGGGTTCAAAAGTTTTTTTACTTCATTTTTGTGGAGTTGAACCATAGGCTGAAAGAATAAAATCATTGATGCCTATAATTTCCATGATATCCAATGAAAGAGAACTAGCGGGGCCGTGGAACATACGAAACCCCCCTCGCGTAACTGGGAATCCTTTTAGGGCCCAAGCCAAAAAGAAAGTATACCTCATCAACCAACCGCTTCTAAATTTTAAAGGTATCCCAAACATAAATTATCACTCGCCCGATGAAATTAGCCTGAATACCCGATTAGCTGAAATCAGAGGCCAGTTATTTTTTAGGTTACCCCCGCCTCTAAAATGCAGGTACACATGTATGTCACTACATAGGTATGCCAATGTAGGTACACATTGTGTCTGTTGCCCTGGCTATTTATAGATCCTTGCCTATTGCTTTATTGAAGATTATTGCTTTACTAAACTTCCATCTCTCCTAATATTCGTTTGTAGCTAGAGAGGGAGGGAAAAAAAAGAAAAAAAGAAGGGAAGAGGTTGAAAGAAAAAACAGGACCAAGCCAATACGCCGTTTACGCAACCAATTTTGACCTGAAGAATATTATGGGTCTCAGGGCCTCCATCCAAAGAATGAAATATTATTCCCTGTCCCTGACTCTTGAAAAGACTGAAGGGGAACCATGGCTTCCAAATACTGTGCCTTGGCTATTCGGTGGTAACTCATGACCATTGTGGTGAGGACTACCCCAACTCGCAGGAGTTCCTTGGTACGATATATAAGAACTCGGGTGCGGGGGTTGCACCTTGTCACTGCTATCAAAAAAAAGTCCGGGCTGTTCAGGCATGGCAGGCAACACAGGAGATTTGTTGTTTTGGGCAAGTATCCAATCCGGGGACCCTGAAACCGCAGTAACGATATTGGGGGAGTTCATACCGGCGGTGGTGATTTGGGGTTGCTTCTGAGAATGTGTCGGCGTAGTAGGAAGATCCTGTGAATGGGCCGAGTAGTGAGGTGGTTGGTGTGTCGCTGTAAAGTTCTGCACAATGGCAGCGAGGTCTTTTGCAGTGTAGAGATTTGTCGGTGTCGACGCTGTTGGCGATTTTCTCATTGTGTTGAGAATTGGCTCGGGGGTCTTCATTCTCGGCATTTCGGGAATGCCATCGTGGCGTTCATGATCTTTGGTATCTCTGCGAGCAGCCGCACGGCGCCGCGCTTCCTTCTTCTTTCTTCTGCCGGAAAAGAGAATTTCTTCGTCATCTTCAGATGACGGGTCTTCGCGTGGACCCACTAGAGAGTCGACCATTCTATTCATAATACTCATGGTTTCAGAGCCTGCGGTGGACTCGATAATGCTTGTACCGCCATGCGCAAGGACACTTTCGGCGGCACGGGGGACGTCATTCTCGTCGTCCGAGTATTCATCTTCACGGGATTGGAATGTGTTTTTGTGTGGGATGTTGGAGATATCGGGGGTTCCCATCCTTTCATAAGTGGGTGGGACCGCCGAAGTTCGGTAGAGGGAGTTCATTCCTATAGATGGAGTGCTAGTGAGAATACCGTCCTCTTGGTAAGTTATTGTTCCATTAACTACGGTAATTGGAACATTCTAAACGAATGACAAGTATTAGTGAAACAATTACTGTATTTTTGCCAATTGCGGGAGAAATTTACCTCTTCTCTACATAGCTGACCCCCATCTTCAAGCAGGAATAATATCCTTGCAAGCATTTCTTCGTTAGGATGTGCATGTGCTTGCGAGGTTGATTCATTTTCCCAATTAAATTTCTTTGCCCCATTGATCGCATCAAAGGGTAGAAATCCAATAGTATCATCATCCTCTTCAAGAAGGTACTCCAAATGATGTAAACGCTCAACTGGAAACGTTGCCGCAAGAAGGGATAATGTGTTTGCATATGTTTGCCAAAGTTGTTTAATCAAAACAGACATGGACGTATCCGCTAATTGGTCAGTGAGGGTCTGATGGCACACACGTAACCATGTCGAATATAACCTCAGCCCAGGAAGCATTCGTCTGCCCACTGCCGAGACATTTTGGGCATCGTTATCTGTTTTATCACCAACTGCACGCTCAAGCTCCGGCTGGAAGACTTGATGGAGAGTGGTGAATGTAGTAATATTTAAACGGAGAAAACTAGCATGGGCACGAGCAAACCCACGTTCTGAAAAATTTGTTAGGCATGAAAGGCTAGTAGTTTCTTGGAGATTGAGTATCTTACCTTTTGATCTCTCTGCTGCATAGAACTGGGCAGCGATATTAATAAGAACAAGCTTGCTCAACATGCCGTTCGACAATGTACGCTCTTTCAAGTCAAGAGCAAGCTGCGTCAGCATCTCGCTTTCTAGCGCTTCATATTCCGAGAACCTAACATACGTGTTCAGCATATATAGATCTTACTATCACCGGCAGGGTATCTTACTCTTTCCCGATGAAACATTTCGCATGAAGTCTCACAAACAGCGCGATTAGTTCACAAACCGCTTGTTCCTCTTTCCTTACCAGATTGGTCCCCAAGTTCCCAGCCTTATGAGCTTTAAGAACCTTCCTGAACCCCAATCCCAGATTATCGCCCGCCTCAGGAAACGGCTCCGCAACAGAGAGTGCGCGGTAAAGATGATAGGTCGCCGAGAGATTCGACCCTTCATTCAAAGCTATGACTGCAAGCTGGTTGTGCGGTGACCCAGACGAAGGCACAAGCTTCTTTGCGAGCGTATAATACCCCGTTGCCGGGCCCCAGTTCTTCGGCCCCGTATTGGGTGCCTCTCTGTACCGCGACAGGTCACCCAGGAACACGAGAGTGCGATGGCACGAGCGGATTACGTTGTTCTTTGTGTCGATATCACAGGTGCCGGCGGGTGCGTCCGAGGGGATGTCGACAGCAGGAAGGTTAGCCACATGTCCGGACCTGAGCAAGGAAACCCCATGGAACGTACTGGAAAGATGGAACTTTCGGACCACCCAGTCCAGCTCCAGCACACGGTAGTGTGAGACCAGGCGCTGGATGAAGCCGCGATAGAAGCGGGAGGCCTGCTTGATAAAATTGATGTATGCGATCTGTAGCTTGCGCAGCTCTACAGGCTTCTTCATCCCATTCGCCTCTCGGAACTATAATTGCAGGAGGAAAACATTCATGGTAAGACTTTTTGAGAGCAAACAACTGCTGTTTTTGTTTATGAGCGCTTTTCTAACCTGGTTTAGGATATTCCTGTATCGTTCAATGATCTTATGGTGTTTGTTCCAGATGCGGCCCTCGACATCCTGCTCGAGCGCAAAGCGTAGGTCGACAAAGACGATGTTTACATATGCTTCGCGCAATCTGGATGGTTGAATTTTACACTCAAAATATTAATGACTAAAGTTTCTCTATGGTAGGATAATTAATTTTTCAAAAAGGACGAACTGAATTAACGTACTGTGACACTGCATGCTCGAGATTACGGCCTGCATCCTGGTCCTGAAAGATAGCTGCTAGCTCCTTCTCCCAGCGGAGAGCTGCCCTACAAGCACTAAGTTTCTAGCTGCACACTTTTTTTTTCCTTCTTTCTCGACGCGAAGGGGTGTGGGGGTGAGGTAGATGGAGATAGAGAGGGAGAGGTTCGCAAAGTGGTGTGCAGCAGAGAAACGAATTATTTTCATTATACACACCTCCAAAGAGCGTCTGCCATGGATATTTTTTTTCTCTCTTTCTTCTTTTCTCTTTTCTGCGATTATTATAGCGACTCTTTTCTTGTTGTCGTTTTTCACTAGAGCTTCTTCACGCAGAGAATACTGACAAAGGTGGTTTATAAAATAAAAAAAAGGCCACTACGATGTGGGAAGCAGATCAGCGGTCTGGATGGCCCATCCTGTTAACATGTGGGAAATTTTGTGGGAAAGAGATACGGAAGGGAGCGGGAGAATCGATTGTGCAGGCACCATCAACCCTCATCCTACCCAACCAGCGGCCAACAATTCAAAAAGTGGTCGGAGCTTTTTGGGCTCTGGCTTGGCACCCTCTTGGCATGCTGTACCTGGCCCTACTACTCCTACATGCCTACCATTTAATTGGGGATCCTCGAGATCGGAATGCCTAACTAGGACTTGGTAAGGCAGGAAGGGGGCGGGCGAGCCCAGAGATTTGAATAATAACTATCTAACTACTTATGCGTTGAGCAGTCGGTCACATATTATCACTCATTTGACTACTACCATTTGAACGCAGGTCTGAGAAAACATGACATGGTCGGCGAAGGGCCAGAACGCAACGTAACAAACCAGCAAAAGGAAATCTAACAAACATCAATTTCTACACAACCAACAGATATGGGAAACAAGTAGGAATAGGTAGGTAGATTATATCAAGAGCAAATATTCTAATAGTGCTGTTGGAATAAATGATTTGAGAGTACCTGCTTTAACTTTTTCTAGTATCTTGAAACATTATGTTTCAACCAACTTTGATGTCGAGCTTCCTGCTCGCTAAAGGAACTTCTGAGAAATATAATATACACCTCTTTAAAATATTCTCTATCAGTAGCAGAAGCTTTTGGGTGGATCCGTTGGCTGATTTGGGCTTGTTAGGTTTGAGCCCACAAGTCAAGTTTTTCTCAGACCCGCGTTCATTTATACAATTAAGTACTCAGACTCTCATTTGATTTCTAGCATTTGTACAGTGGATGACCTCCCGTAGTCCTTCTGGATGTAGTCAGGAGATGGTTTTCTAATCCGTAAATAAACCATTAGGACTCTCGCCTTCCAGCAAGTCAGACTAACGGTGCCGAAACAACCGCTCTTTATATAATTCCCCCAACAATCTATTGGTTCTATTAACGATTCTTAGAAAGAAGAAAAAAATATCTACAACTGTAAGCCACAATAAAAACGAACCCACGGCCCTAAAAATACGTCTTATTCAAAGCTGCCCACGGTGGTCCGAATACTATATTACAGATTGCTAACCTCGACCTCGAGCCGATCCAGATTCCAATAAGCAGCCGGTTACATGTTGTCACTAATTTGACCCTTTACGGAAGATCTGACCTTTTTTGATTGCCTCGACTAAAAATACAAAGGAGATATAATAGCCCTTTAACACATAAATATCAATACCTAGGAGACCTCAAGATGTGGCAGACGCATAGGCATAGCCATCTAATCACATGCAAGTAGGACATTACTCCCAGGACGGACCGCACCCATAATCTCGACATTGATACAATTACACGTAGCCAGACTCCCATTGATTGGCCTTGACCATTCATGTTACTCTACAGCCACTCTGCAAAAGTGTTTGTGATTCCGGTTTCGGAGTGAGACATTTCTCCATATGTAATCGTGGCGGACCATCAAGAACACCCCAAGAGAAGACCTCCCCAGTGACCAATGGCGCCCAAATTGATGAAGAATAAGATCAATCGCCGATCTTTTTTTTATTTTTATATATAGTCACGAACTATATTATATATATTTTTTTAATAACATCAGTATTACGGGTGCGCCACACTGCGCACCGACATTAAAACTATATCACAAACACTTTTGCTAAGTGACTGTACGTAGTCAGGCCACCAGTGCCAAAACGATGCTCTTTATATATGACTCTTCACTGATAATGTATTGATTCTATTAATGAATTCAAGAAAAAGAAAAGAAAAAGGATATCTAAAAGCGCAAGCCTCAATAAAACAACGCCCCCCAGGCCCCCAAAAATACGCCTAATGCCCATCCCACGATATCGATATCCGAACCAAACTACACAAGTGCAGCAACACCCTATAGCCAGCTAGCTACCCCCCTCCACCCCCCTCCGCCTCCATCCCCACCACCCTCCTCCCCACCCTCGCCGCCGACCCCACCCCCCTCCCCCTCTCCAGAATCTTCCCCTCCTTAACCTTCCACCTCACCAGCTCCCCCGCACACCTCGCATCCACGGCCGAATCGTGTCCCCGCGCCTCCTCCTCCTCCACCTGTATCCGCCTCTCCAGATGCTTCTCCACCAAATACTTCAACTTATTCCGCATCGGCAGCCCCCTCACATGCGGGAACAGCACGGCCGTGTCCACAACGGCGCCATGGCACAGCCGCAGCACGCCCAGATCGTTCTCGAGCGCGTGCCCAATCAGCGGCGTGCCCGCGTCAATGTAGCTTAGTAGTAGCTCGCGCGCCGCCTCGGGCGACGGTAGGATCTGCAGCGGCCCCGCGAGCGCGGGGATGGGGGTGGCGGTGGGGTTGGTGTAGGCGGTGTGGGAGGCGGGTAGCGGCGGGTAGGGCAGGCGCGTGTGCGGCGTGGCGGCCATGAGGTGAGATGGGAAGACGCCAGAGTAGCGGGAGTTGAGGTCGAGGATGCCGCCGGTGGGGCGCACGAGGGCGTCGATGACTACGTGCCCTGAGGGGAAGGCGGTGGCGGTCAGGCGGACGAGTTCCATTCCGTGCGTGGTGTAGCACATCTCGCAGTCGAGGCAGAGGGCTCGCTCTATCGGCTTCTTTGGTACGATACCCTCTGGTGAGCTTTGGGGGCTCTGGGAGCCTGGTGGGGCGGCGGCGGCGGGGGTCTTTATGAACTGCCAGAGGGAGGCCAGCCGCTTGGCTTCGGTGATCTTGTAGACATGGTTCTCGCAGGTGGTGCAGCCCGCCGACTGCCCGACGCGCTGCCGGCAGCAGGTGAAGATTTTGTCGTTGTCTTTGGGCGCACGATTACCACTAGACCCTGTTTTTTTTATTTTTATATAGATGGTCAGATTGGTGTTGAGATGCCTGTTTCAATGATATAGAGAAGTAAAAACATACGTGATGGCCAAGCGGCCCTGCCCCAGTGATATGTGCACTTTCCTCCCGAGGCCAATTGCCCATCGCTTTCCCTCCTGCCGTCAAAGACCTGGAACCTGCTATTACAGCGGTCACAGGCCTCCCACCCCCCTGCGGCCTCGATACCCCTGACCGCAGCCTCGACCTCCTCGGCCGTCGGGGGCTCAAGAATGTATTTGTGCTTTGCCAGGTCCACCGGAGCCTGCAAAAGCGCGCCCAACGCTTCCAGCTCCTCTGCCGGCGTCAAGCCTGTATCCAGCGGCGGCTTATTATTATCCATCCCATTATCCACAAACTTGCCCTGGACCGTCCTGACCCTCCTCTTGTCCTCCTCCTCGCGCGCAGCCTGTTTCTGCTTCTCCTCTTGCTCCTTTGCGAACTCTGCCACGGAGCATTTTTTGAGCCTCACGATCCGCTTCGACATGGCCTGCGTGTAGATGCTGTGCATCTCCTTTGCAACCTTCTCCTCCTCGTCCAGCGCAAGCTTGAGCAGCGCCTGCGCATCCCCCTTCCCGTCATGCAGCCGCACATACTCATCGTGCAGCAGTGTCAAAAGATTTAACCGCTTCGCATGCGTCGCCGGCGACGAGGGCACGAGCCGCGGGTTTAG
Source organism: Morchella eximia (assembly GCA_024713935.1). NCBI lineage: Eukaryota > Fungi > Ascomycota > Pezizomycetes > Pezizales > Morchellaceae > Morchella > Morchella eximia. The sequence continues at coordinate 1,386,981 of JAMGZG010000002.1, forward strand.
CGATAACGGCTTCGCTGCTGCTGCCGCCACCTCCGTCCCATGCTTGGCAGGTAGACCCTGAGCTACCGCCGGCGCCCTCGTAGCCGTCGGCGTCGACTTGCCCACCGACGACGACGACGACGACGATGACGACAACGGCACTGTCGCGCCCTTGACCCCGTTTGTAGTAGTCTTCAGCACCGACGCAACTGGTGGGCTCTTTTTTAGTATCGACCTCGGCGGCGCCGCCCCCACCACAGCTGCAGAACCCGCAGTCTCGACCTTTGTCTTTGTGCGCTTCACCGGCGGCACCTGGGTGCTGTCCGCGGCGGCGGCAGCAGCAGCGTCAGGGCCCGGTGGTGGGGTGGTGTCGTCGAGGACCCGGCGCCGCTTGCATTCGCGTCTGTCGTCGCTGTCGGCGCTGCTGGGGTTGGAATTGGAGTTTGCTTCGATGATCTTTCGGAGGCGAGGGTCGCCGGAGGGCGCTGGCGGTAGTGGTGGTTGTGGTGGTTGTGGTGGTTGTGGGGGAGCGGGCGGGCGGGCGTGTGAGAAGAGGCAGTGGGTCACGGTGCAGCTGCCGCGGGCCTCGAGGGCCGGGCAGGGAATGTTCTGCCAGAGCGAGAGCGGGCGGAACATTGAGATTTGGATGTTTGGAGGATTGGATGTTTGGAGGATTGGAGGATTGGATGTTTGGATGTTTGGATGTTTGGATGTTTGGATGTTTGGATGTTTGGAGGTTTGGAGGTTTGGAGGAAAGGGAACGTCAGGTCAGGCAAGGATGCGCGTCTGGAGCTGTGCAGCTAGCAGGGGTGCGACAGCGGGTGTGGCTTGTCGCGTGGTGTGGCGGTGTGGCGCCACCAGTTGCAGACTTGCCAGAGGAGAGCAGATGCTTGCACTTGTGTGTACCACCAGTGTATGAAGACTCGATAGATAGGTAATATCGGGATGGATGGACGAAGAAGGAGAAGAGGCTGTCTGTCTGTCTGTCGACTTGCACCTGGAGAGGTGACAAAGACAAGTACATGTAGCTACTTTTCTAGGCAAACAAGAGCGGAGCTGCACTACCTACCCGCATACTATGCACTCAGTCACATCAGCCAGTGACGGGTACAAACCAAGGCTATACGAGATCGATATACGAGATCGATTTGTTGCTGTTACTACTCTACATGTGCTCAAGTGTTTGTATTCCAACACTTTGACCACGCGAATACATGCATTTCCAGTGCTTACCTCCTTCAGGATTCATGAAACCTGGTAGAATCAGTTCGACAGATGACCCACTCAACATCTTCTTCTTCAAGTATAATCGCAAAGTAAATAATATTGAAACATATGATAATTCCAGTCGGTGCTTTTCACAGGTTTTATCTCTGTCTATACAAGTAACCATCTGGCACAAACCAGATTAGCATAAACACAAGACCCCACCACACACAATCTTAAAACACAGAGTCCCCCCCAATCTTCTCCTGTCCCCGCTTCACCAAACACAATCAATGATTGATTGATAATTAATTGCACAAACTACAATTAAACTAGTAGTACTATAGCTACAACAATCCCCCAAAATGCCAGACTCCAAAATCAAAGTAGCTCTCATAGTGTAACTATCCCCACTCCAATATCTACATACATATATTCAACACCCCACCCCCACCAGCTTCAATAACGTCAAACTCCTCGACTTTGCCGGCCCCCTCGAGATCTTCTCCATCGCCGCCAACCCCCCCTTCTCCGCCGCCCACCCCCCCTTCCCACCCCCCTCCACCACTACCACAACCAGCACCAGCACTACTAGTACCACTAGTACCACTACCACTACCACTATTACCACCACTACCACCGCCCCGGACCCCTCCCGCCTCATCTTTGACGTCACCCTCCTCAGCGAAACACCCACCTTCACCACCTCCAACGGCCGCGGCACCACTATGCTCCGCGACACCGACCTCTTCTCGCCCGCCGGCGCGCCTTCACAATACGACGTCGTGCTTGTTCCCGGCGGCAGCGGGTCGCGGGCCGAGATGCGGAACACACGCCTCCTGAAGTGGCTGCAGGACTATATGGCGACGGGGGCGACGACGGTGGGGAAGCACAGGAAGGTGCTCATGGGTGTGTGCACGGGGAGCTTGATACTTGCGGCGGCGGGGCTGCTGGATGGGGCGTGGGCGGTGACGCATCATGCTGCGAGGGCGCTGCTGGCGGAGGCGGTGGAGGGGGCTGGCGGGAGGGCGGAGGTGGTGGCGGAGAGGGTGGTGTGGGGCGTGGTTGGGATTGGCGCGGGCGTGGATGTGGTGACATGTGGGGGCGTGTCGAGTGGGATGGATGCGGCGTTGGAGGTGGTGAAGCAGTTCGCTGGGGAGGCGTGTGCGAGGGACACGGCAGAGTGGATCGAGTATGAGTGGAGGGCGCCAGAGTTAGTATTAATTACTAAGCAGGGTCCTATTGTTTCTAAATACTCTCCCGTTAGCTAGTAGTACTTTGAATGCGAGGATAACGAATGAGTATCAAAATGTTCTTGGATTTGATAGCTGAGGAGAGCTATGAAAGGGTTTTAATTGCAAAAACGGTCAAGTCAATCATAGCAGCTGGAAGCAACAGCTAGCAGTCCGTAGATGACCCACCGTGCGTGCACCACTATTGACAATGAGTGCAGGATCCGACAAGCTTTAGAGGTTTTAATTTATACCGACATCTAAAACCAATACAATTAAGCGTCGATGATCTTATAGCAGCCCGGACAGAACACCATTCCTCCTGACAGCGAGTGTTCTTTCCTGTTTGACGCCGGCCGTGACCTTCCTTCCTAGCCATGTAGCTGCCTTGAACGACTAATTAACAACCACACAGTACCTACACTCGGGTGAGTGATCGCCCATGACCCAACGCAACCCCCCTCCATTAAACCCCATAACCCAACCTAACTCAATCCTCCCCACGGGCAACCCCCCCATATCCCATACCCCAAATCTCCATCTTCATCCACTTTCACCACCGCCAGGAACCCCCCCGGGCTCCCACGGGGAGAATAAACCAGCAACCCGTACATCCCTCCTTCTCTCCCTCCCGCCCGCACTAACGTCTTTTCGAGTCGGCGGGTATCTAGGAACCCCACATAATCCGGGGCCGCCGGGGGGGGGGGGGGAGCGTCGGATTGCACGGCCCTATGTGCCTACGGGGAAACTATGGAAAAGTAGAGTGAGAGTGAGAGTGCATTCAGAATGCCGTTTGTTGATGCCGAAGAAGAAGAAGAAGAAGAAGCAAGTGTGTTGCTTCCCTTGGCCCGACACCAAGGGGAACCGTTCGGCCATTATACCGGGAATGGGGTGGGGCTAGCTACAAACTAACTACTAGCCGGATGCGGGGGATATATGATGGGGTGTGTGTGTGTGGTTTTTGCCCCGTGTTGAGGGTAGAGTAGAGTAGAGTAGAGTCGAGTATAGTAGGGACTGCTTGTGATACGAGGATACGAGGATGGGGATTTGACAGCTACATCTCTACATACAGGGGCGTAGAGTACATGTATGTATGGGGTAGAAACGCCGGATATCACATGTACCCACAGGAACGGTCCGGCCGGAAAATTGCTTTTGCGGCCGGCCACGAGACACAGACAATTGACAAGACAGTTGACGTCTCCTCCAGGCTCCAGCTAGCCGGTTCCTGCGGTACGTTTCCCGAGCTTTCCACCGCTCCCTACCATCCATCGAGCATGAGTGACAGATCGACCCTCCCATACATACATGTAGTCATACACCATACCCGGCTAGTCATCGGGCCAAGGGATACATCTTCTCTACACCCTCTCAAGGGCTTTTCTTTTCTGCCTACTCTACTTTATTTATAGCAGACCCCGGCCAGCACCGCCTACCGTCGATCATTGGCACACTCGTGGGAAATGACGAGAACACTTGTAATTCCCCCTCCAGCCCCAACCCAACCCTTCGCCCTGAATAGCCGGATGTTCTGGGGCATGGGATATCACTCGGTGTCACGTGCTTGGTAGTTGGCTCTGGGTTCTGGGTACGAATCGAATCACGTCACATAGGAGGAGAGGAGGAAGAAGCAAGATAGAGTAGCGATTATTGTTTTTTTTCTCTTACATTATTTCTAGAGTAGAGTACTAATAACAAACAAAGCCATTGAAGTATTCATAAGGTTCTAAGTATGCATGTCCTCGTAAAAAAAAACCCGCAAACCAAACCCCCCCAAACTTTTTTGTCAGAAACAAAGGAAAAGGAAAAAATTTAAAAGGGGAGATTAGAAAAACTGGCAAAGACCAACTAGGAGAAGAGAGGTGAGTGTGTAGTGCAAAAAGGGTGCATTGAATATAAAACTATCTATTGCAATATTTGCAGGATGAAGATATAAAAAGTAGTGATAATAATAAAAAAGCAAAAAACCCAGACGCCCCCCATCCTGAATGATAAAAAAGAAAAACGTAAGAATATATAATAAAAAAAAAGCAATGTAGAGTGTAGGTCCGGTGTAGCTAATAGTGATAATGATAATTAAACATGATAAAAAAGACTTTTGTCGTCAAGAAGAAGAAAAAACGAAGCGAGAGAAAGGAATTAGTAAACGGAGAACCTCCTCATCTCCCTCCCCGCAAGTCTGTCCAAACCGCCCTCAAGCTGGTTCTCCCTCCTCAGCTCGGGCAACTTCTCAATCTCGGTCCTCTTCATCAACTCCCAATAGGCGTTTGACTCCACCGCCGGCGAGCTCCTCGGCCTCTTCTCACTCCTCGGCAACCTCGTCAACCCATTCCCCATCTCAAAGTCCTTGACCGTGGCCTCGCCATCCTCCAGCGTAAACACACCCTCCTCCGCCGCTGCAACAACCTTCTCCTTGACAACATCTTCGGGGTACAGGCGGTCCAAACGGCGCTTGTGCTCCTCAAGGGCATGCTGGTTCTCGACGACCTTGCGGAACGAATCATCGTCCTCGTCCTCGCTCCACACAAACTCATCAACACCGTTCGTGCCCGCGCTGCCGCCGCTCCACAGTGATCGCTGCTTCTGCTCGTCGTAGTCGATCATGTCGAGAAAGTGGTTCTTGCGCTCAATCTCGCGGATGAAGGCCTTCTTTGCCTCGATGGCAGAGAGCGTTGGGTCCTCGGGGGTGCTGTCGGCCTGGCTAGCGGCGCTGGCTTTGCGCTGCTCACGCACGTAGCCGACGACACGCTCCCAGCGGGCGAGGCGGGAGTCTTTGCCAATCTTGGAAACGGCATCGGCGGTGAGGCGTGGGCGCTTGTGTGTGCTGGGACGGCGGCTTGTCTGGTACTGGTAGTGCGAGGCACCCTGGTATGCTGGCGCTGGGGGACGAGATGAGTAGATTGTTGTGTTTCCCCGTGGGACTGCCTGCTCGGACATGAGTACCTGCTGGATTGGCGGGTTGATTGGGACGGGCGGGATAAGTGTTGAGTGGTGATGGTAATGATTGTGCATGTGCGACGTCACTGGCGGAGGTGATGCCGGTAGGCAGATGGCTGGATGGGGGTCATTGGGTGTGAGGACCATGAATGCCTGCGGCAGTAGGCACGCGGGAGCGCCGGAAGGCCTGGGAGGCTGCTGGACCATGGCGGCGTAGTGTGAGTTTCGCATGATCTGGTCTGTCTGTGTGTGATACTGGTGCTGCTGGGGGACAACGGTGGAGGACTGAATGCTGTTCAATGCATGGCGGGCAGAGCGCAGGGCATTCGAGACTTCGAGGTAGGACTGCGACTGTGGGTGGAAGTGATGGCGTATGGGGGATGTGGGGGGAGTGGGGAACTGCTGCGCGGATGCCGGGGGTGGTGGCATGCTGCCCGTGCTGGCTGTGGCATTGGCAGAGGCGGCCGTGAGGTGGTGGAGGAGCTTGAGCTTTTTCATGGCGTTCGACATGGTGATGAGAGCTAGCTAGGCTGGCTGTATTGTATTCTTTTGCGGTATGTGTAATTAGCTGCAGTTGCTAATCTTCTATATCGCTATATGTTGGTAGTGTATTCTAAATATGTGGGTAGGATGCTGATGCTGCTGGGTGCTGGCTCGACTTTATAAGACTCTTGATGGGTAGATATCGTGTATATATATATGCTGTGTGTGGTGGGTGCTGTGTTGATGGGGCAGGCTGCAGAAAAGGTTGTGAGAAGTCAAGACCTGCGGACTGAGAGGGGGCCGTCAAACAGTTATATACACTGGCAAGAAAGAGAAGAGAAGGAAGAAGCAGGAGAGAGAGAGATCCGGACGAAAAGGGGCGATTAAAGGTGGGGGCAGACACAAGTTTGTGATGAGTGAGAGAGTGAGTGAGAGAGTTGAGTGAGGGAGTGAGAGGTTAAGCAGCTGCAGCCCCATCATCCATGGCCAGCCCAGGCTTGCAAACACTCAAAAAGCACTATGCTGCACTGCACATACACTATGACCACCACACCCGCTACAAAGCAAGGTTACTCTCGCAGCAGCAGCACCAGCAGCAGCAGTCAACTCTCAGACACGCGGCTCTGCCCGACAGGGGCCTGCATATTTGCGCGTATGCGGGAGAGAACCGGAGTTACTAGGGCAGAGAGGTAGTAATTAAGGAAAGTGACGCTCCCCCCGGTCGGTTGACAGAGGTTGGTGGGTTGGTTGGCTCTGGAATCTGCGCGTTGAGGGCATGTCTGTGTCTGTCTGTCAGTCTGCGTGCGTGTGTGTGTTGCGGCGAGAGAATTATCAGTCAGACAGGGATGCTGTTGATGGCCCACCGGCGACCGCTGACAGAATTGCTCCATACGGGTGATATCGGCCACGCTACGGGAAGGCGAGTAAAATCTGTCACACACACACCCCTCCCTCAACCGACATCGGGATGGATAATCCGCAACACGCACAGGGAGAAGAGACCACCACAATCATTTCCGCCGCCGCACTGCATGCATAGTGGTTACGATATCGAGAAAAAAGGCAAATAAGAAAGGGATAAAAAAAAAAAAAGACTACAGAGACCGAACTCTGAGACTCTGACTTCATGGATTTGGAAGCAGGAGCACATCAAACTGAAAAAATGACTTCGCTACCGGGAATTTCACCCATGTCCCGGAACAATCCCCCCCGCCAAAACCGCATGTCGAACATGTTTCAACCCAAGCAAGTCAATCAAGCAGCAAAGCAGGTATATCTACATAACTCCACACACATGTACCTACAACATAAACTACATGTATACTACCTACTCTATCTAAGTAGAGTATCCCATCATATCCCATCCTATCCATCAATCCTGTCCATCCAGCACCACGTCGACCTATTTTGCTCATGGCTCAGGCCAATACATACGTGGATATGGTATGTTGGTCAGGTCACACACGGCCCAAAGTCGGTCGTTCGAATAGCAGGTTCCCATTCCCATTTCCATTCCCCATTCCTCGTTCACCCCCCAATTTCCCTCCCCCCCCCCCCCCACCACCACCGGCGATTATGTACTATGATGATGATTCGATACCTTTGTCTCTCTTTTGCAAGTTTAGGGTAGAGTACGTACTTATCGAACAGCCAAAACCCCTCTTTTTATCGCTCCCTCGTATCCCATCCATTGGCTGGCTGGTTGAGGAAAACAAAATATGGGTTTGCTGTTCGTCCGGCGACAGATATAGAAACAAAGCGTAGGGCGGGGCTGCTATCTATCTATATGGTAATCTACATGTGCTGTACAAAGAGGTGCGATGGACCTAAGGGCAGTATTTCGTATCTACTCGCGGTAGGCATAAAGAGCCTGAACATCGTTTTTCTGGTAACAACCACTTTGACCCCTGCTAGCGCGTTTTTATGTTCAGGTTCTTCTTACCTGCCGCGAGTATGATACTGAGATGCATAGCAATCCAGTCCAGTCTCGCTTGTCTGTGTGTAGATTGAAGAGTATCTGCTCTCATACATGTCAGACAGACAGACAGACAGACAGAATTAAGCAGGTTGGGGGCGATAGAAGCAGAAACGCTCTCGCTTGGGATTGACACGAATGAATGCCTGGCCATCTATCTATCTTACACCGTGGCAGCGCAGTCGGTAGATCATCAGGCATGGGGTACCTGAGCACAGCAGCACCAAGTAAAAAAAAAAAAAAAAAGGTTTTTTTCCCCGTCAGCGTGGGTGTGTGTGCGTTTGGAGAAAAGATGCTGTCTGTTTGTGCGATAAAAACTTGACTAGTCACTGCCATACGACATTCGCACCGTCGACTTTTGTATGATTTAACGTTTCTGCCTGATTTCTCATACTTCCCCCACATAATTGCAATATTAGTACCTACATTACCCGCCCCCATCATATTCCATAACATAGCACACCATTAACAAAAACAAAACAAACTTAAGAGCTCCTGAGAGCTCGCTACTCAGATATTCGACCGCCGGCGGTGCAATCGGGTGAAGCCGGGGTGGCCCATGTATCCCTCAAGTCATCGATTTGAGGCTGAACCACCCACTCAGTAAACCCAGCCCAGTCCAGCGGGTAGATAGATGGTAACGCCACAAATAAAAAAAAAATTCCGGCATGATCTGATCTCACCGTTTTTTTTTTTTTTTTCTTTTTCTTCCGAGAAAATATCGAAAACATCACCAGTTTTTCCGGGCTGATCTTTTTTTTTTTTTTTAGGTGAACGTGTCCTCTTGACCAAGTGATTGAAATTTGACTCCTCCCTGCCAACCTGGATAGAGTACCTTTACAGGCTACCCCAACAGAACAAGGAGAATCTGGGGGAAGGTAGGGTGCGATCTGCTAGCAGAAATTGATCCGAGATCCTCCTTGCGGTGGTTTCGTTGGGCGTGGTTTTCCTCATACAGAGCTCTGTTGGAGTCTCGATGGTACCGCCCGTAGAGATCTATCTATCCCCTGGCCCTTAAGTTTGACTTTGATCCCTTTCGATGTACTCATAGCTACAGGGAAGGATTTTTTCTTGTTGCAGTCTCAATCAATCACCACGCCTCCAGAGACCGTATCGGGTGAAGAATGAGGAATCGATCGAGTGATGTTACATGTATGTAGAGTTCCGCACAGTCTAATACGAAACGACGACGCGACGGCTGTTGCCGACCACGAACACGATGTTTTTTCTAGAACGCGCCGCACGTGACCGCGCTACTCGGGGACCATTAAGCTCATAAGAAGATGGGTAGGACCGGGTCTACCCGTAGCATGTACCTACATGTAAAGTAAAGTACGGGCATCATCCTCTAACTACGATTGAAACAGAAGAACAACAACTTACCACAGGCGGGCAGGCAAGGAATATCGTTACATTTATGGGGAGAATCAGCCCAGCTTTACTCCGCAATTGACGGCACGCCGGGCGTGGTATGATGTCTACATATCTATTGGAGCGTTCGTTGGATATATCTATATCCGTCTGGCTGCTTCTTTAATTTGCCAGTTGCTGGGACTTCAGCCTTAACGAATGAATGCGGAGGAGAGCGGCGCTCGAAACAAGTTTCCTCAGGCCATCGCGGGGATGCTTCTGACTTCCATTTTCGGGTTGAATTCCCCGACTTTGGGTTTTCCGAAATAGAGAATCCTGTTCACCGCCTGCGCATAGGCGGGATTGGATGTGGCATGATAATCATCCATGCGGTAATAAGGTAAAGTTATCAGATCTGACGTTTCATCCGGCCGCAACCATGTACTCTAACGTACCGCACCGGCCGGACGATCCCTAGAGTAAATTACAAGTATGTACATATACTTTGGCTTGCAAGTTACCTGCCGATGAAGCGGATCCTCGGTAGAGCGGCCAGGTCCGCCGCGGGTTGCAAAGCTGTGGTATCGGGTTTGACCAAAGAGCTGCTCTAGCTCCAGCTTTTCGTGATTGTCAAACTGTACTCTACATTCATGACGTTTCCGAACACGACTACTATTGCATACCATACAAAAAAGCGCCAAATCCACCTTTTTGTATGTCATGCATTATTAGTCATGTTCGGAAACGGTATGAAATTGCGGGTACAAAGCTGTCTGTGCTAGATCGACATACACAATTCCTCACTCTGACATCATAGCTACATAGCTTCATGGTAATAGCTGTTGAATTAAGCTGTCTTGGTAGCTAGATGTGCTGCGAGTGAAAAAGAGATATAATTGGCAACCCCGTGGGCAGAATGATTCGATTTCTGTTTCTTTAATTTTTACCTCAAGTAAAGTGTCACTCTATCATCGTTCCACTTTAGCTTTGACTACCAAAAAAAAAAATCTTAGTCTACCGGGCCCATTTCTTATCTCATTTTCGTATCTAGGATCGAATCATCTCATACGATCCCATCCCATCCGTTCATCCTCCCGAGGTCACTTCGTAGAGCAGAGTAAGGAGAAGCTTAGGACGAAAACCAGATATATCTATTCTCCTCGGAATTAGTGAAATTTCCAATATGTCGTCTACACACAAGGTACAAATCCTATCAAATCTTACCCACTATCAATAGCATAATATCATGCCCATAACCCTTACCGCCACTTACACCGCCCACTCCGCGTACTCTCCGCACCACCCTCATCACCGCCCCGTCCCCTTCACACACACAATCTTCCCTCCCGACCCGCCGCACCATTCTAACACCGCACAGAGTAACCCAACGCACGGCCAAAAAGTCAACACCGACCCCTCCGGCCGCCGCTCTCCGAAATACGAGCACAGCGGCCCCGTTGCCAAGGACTCACTCGCCGCCGATTCTCTCCGCGCGGGTGGCTCCTTCTCCGCTGGCGGCCCCACGGGGATCTCTGGCTCCTCCGGTTCAGGAAGCACATTTGCCGCTGACCCGAGAGAGGGCGGCGGGAATTTCAGGACGCTGCATGGTAAGAAGGACTTCGAGGAAGGTCTGGGTCATGCGGATAGGCAGGTGATAGAAAAGACGAAGGAGGAGGGTGACTTCTCGGGAAGTGGGAGTAGGGGCGCGTTTAACGTGTCCGCGAGAGAGCTTGAAAGTTTTAATGCCGAGGGCGGCAGGATCGGAGCGTCTAGTGGTGGGGGAGGACTGGGGGCGTCAAAGTATTCGGGTGGTGATAGTACCGCCGGGGAGGGACATGGATCTAGGCAGACTGCTGGGTCGACTACTACCACTACGAGTGGTGGACATGGCAAGCGCACCAAGAGGGCCCCGAATACCACACGAAAGGAAGAGATACTAGAGCCAGGACTAGATTGGTCGAAGGTGCCGAAGGATATTGAAAGACTACCTGAGGTCGGTAGTCCCGAGGACCCAGGCCGTCTCGCGGAGATTCATCTACTTGCGCAGAAGGCAAGGAGGGATTTTGCTCTGGCCCCAACTGTTAGAGGTGGTGACAATGAGAACCCGTATGAAACGTTGAGTGATGATGAGAGCGCTCCTGAGACGCGGGATCCTACTAGGGTTTGAAAAAAAAAATCTTTTTTTTATATATAAGTTTGTAGTTTTAGTGGATTGGTTTCTCTTCTTAGTTTTATTACTTGTTATTCTGAAGGACTCTCAGGTTGTGGGATATGTATTAACATTTTTCGCGCATAGATCAAGTGACTAAGCCTCTTTGTGATGTCAATGATTGATGTAACCGGTTTATTTTCGTAGCAACCTGGGCATTGTCCAAAGAATGCTAGAGTAAATGAATTGGCGACCAGAGCACACACCGCTAGCTAGAACCGTGGTTAAGAATGCGAGATTTTGAATCTTGTCATGAGAAGTAGAACCGATTGGAATATAAACTTGAATCCCATTCGGAGCCCGAGGGGAAAAAAAATGAATAGGATATCCCTCTTACATTCCTTCTAATCTGTCCCTTCAGTGGCGTTTAAGGTAACGATTAAAGCACTGGGACTGGTTGATACCCGAATAACATTTGCTATCGATATATAACGAATTACTCTTCACGGGGGCACACTGCCTCCTCAATACTATCCGTCCCTTGAGTAATCAAATCTATAGAGAGGCTATTCTCAATTATCCTGCCTTATGACAGTCGACATCTACCTTATGGTAATCAGAGACTGGTTTCTGGCAATAGGGATTAGAGCTTCTCGTAAATAGCTCCCTGCATGCAACAAATGTCCCAGCACTGTGTGCTATCCGAGGCCGTTTATGCCTCGCCGCCGCTCGCACCGAGTCAGAAACCTCGAAGGCCTAGGATATGTACACCCCTATAAGGTCGATAACCTTAAGATTGCTTGATGGGTTTGGCTTTCAGTTATAAAAACAGTGGCTAATATGGTCCGGCCATTCATCAACGCCTTTAATAAATTAATACTACTTTATTTTAAGAAATAACGGGAATAGGGTTTGAAGAACCTGGATAATAAAAATGCGAGGCTCAATTTCCATCTATTTATCGGTCCGAATAAGCCATCCCGATAAATAGAGAGGAGGACTAACGAATACCTAAGCACGATCGATTGGTTTGCTATATATATCTTCTTAACTAAATTGGGCGAAGAGGTGTTGGATTGAAGGGTGGAAACGCCTATCTATGGTACCAGTAGTGAAAAGTACATGTATGATGATTTGGAAATCTATATCTCACCCACAAAGGCCGAGAGATAGGGGGCACTAAATATCTGTATACATTTAGATTCACAATTGGGTTGAGGGCGGAGTAGGTACACATATTCCAGTGAGGAATCTAGCGCGGTTTAAAGCACCACAGAAAAAAAACGAAAGGTACATGTACCCATCCGGGGCGTAGTTACATACCTGTCCTTCTTTCTGTTCTTCACTAAGACCCTCTTCAAAATTCCGTCTCTTCTTCATCACCACAGATCTCATAGTTAACGCAACCTTATCCCGAACAACTTATCATTGCAGCTTGTTGTATTACAAGGCCAGTAATGGCTTCCATAAACCCTTGGGCGTATCCCGGTGAAAGTTCGAAAACCTTTGGAATGTTGCCTCATCAGCACTATTCAGAGGCCCAAAAAATAATGAACAGGAAGCGCATGGAGGCTATGCAGAAAGGGCTGGTGAATCATAACTTATATCAGGAGGCTCCCTCTCGTATGTCATACCTACTTTAAATTTGAGCGGCTACTAATTCGACTACGTAGCAGCTTTTTTGACTATCCCTGTCCCTGAAGGCCGTCAAATAAGTACCGGATGTCTTTACATTGATGAGCAGTGGAAGATAGCTAGCAAAGCCCTCCCAAATCCATTTACTGATAAAACTTGGACCATGAGCCCCCCAGAAAGTATGTGCAAATATATAGAATCTCCGCTCATTCTTAAAGTACTAAATTTGTTATAGCATACGATCTCGTTCAATCTAAGGATTTAGATACCATCTTCAACTATGATAGTGATAGTGCACCTATCGAAAAACAATCTTTCTCAGAGCCAACGATATACGACCTTCCATGGACCAATGTTTCGATTGATCCTATGAAGTCTTGGCTACCTCCCCCCCCTAACCGCGCTGAGGCCTGGTATATGGATCCAGTAGAGCTTGCTGCTCGTAGATATGAATTGAGGGGTGCTAAAGAAGAGGCCTCGATGCTTCGTGCCAAGTTTCAACCTTTGAGTCTTCTTCATCGGTGGGCTCTTCAGTGGCACATCTGGGCGGAAAAACAGCAAGCAGCCAAAGGTTTGTTTTGAATTTCACTTGGGAATCTACATTACTTACTAATACTTCGTTCTCTCGTCCATCACAGATCCTCCCAAGGAAACAAAAATTAACTCTAGATCTATTTCCAAAGGAACAACAACGACTACATCTAGAGTAAGCAGTTATGAAAAACCTAGGGTGAAGTTTATCCAGTATCCAGAGTGGGCGACAGATACCAGCTTAAAAGGTAAGTTAGATATGTTTTTTTTTCTATATTATCTCTAACCCAGTCTCTATAAGTCGATCATTTGGGTTCTTCCTATATCAATGAGCCGCCTATGGTGAAATTCAACTACGCTCAAGGTTTGTCTAGTATGTGAACTTTACTCTGAAGAATTCCTCAGCCAAGTCTTCGGTTCTCCTAATCAATGTATTACTAGATAAAATCTCTCTCTCTACATCGCAGGAGGATCAAAACGGAAAGGGGAAACACAACCAGAAAAGCGGCGATCAGCCTTCTGCACAGTCTACCAGTGCCCTCACAGCTCACCATAGGAAGGTTGAACCTGAAGCGGTCAACATTGTTGATATTCCACTAAAACCCTGTGTTCTTGACACTGAACGCATCATCCCTCAAGTACTGAAAGATCGAGTCTTTCATGGCCATTTCCCGAACGGTTTAGGATCCCTAGATAATCTCGATGCAGATAATATAAATAAGGATAATGATGAGTCTGTTGCCTATAGGACCCATGCTAGGTGGGTTCTAGACGGTAATTTTATGAGCGATGACTCAGAAGACGATGATATCACTGAGACATCGGCTGCTCCTCATCATATATTCCAGGAACCACAAGGCTGCTATTCAGAGGAATTTAAAAAGCTGCTTCAACCATCACCAGATAATTCTCATGATAGTGCTTGGAATGATCCGTTTTTTCTTGAGGGTTCTGGTTCTTCGGACTTTTCTGTCAGTGATAGCTCGCTCATATCAAATGATGGCGAATTTCCTGTGATCAGTGGTGAAGAACTCGAGAAAATACTCGAGGAGGCAAAAGGAACAACTCAATTCCACAAATGGCAAAACGCACATCCTTCTATGCACCAAAAAGAGTTTAAGAAATTGATCAATCTTCATAGATTTGCTACGGAGTCGGAAGCTAGGAACCAGAAGCGTTGGAGATCCAACGAAAAGATGGGAAAATCTGGAAATACCAGAACGACTACTGATTCTGGTTTCCTTGGCTCGTCGGGACCATCTAGTCCCACAACCCTCGGCCAGGATCCATCATTTTCAAGCAGTACGAGTATGAAGCCAAATTCCGAAACTGATGCTCTTGCTGAAAGCTATCATACATATGCTCAACCCAATACTCTGGGGATAATGCCCAAATCTATCTCCGAGCAAGACGATTACACTTGTATCACCCATGATGATATCAAATTCTTGAGAGAACTCAAAAGAAAGTTTTCCGAGGGGGCACTTATTCATCAAACTCCAACAGAGCAGGAATTTATACCCCAAACCGAGGCAATTCCCGTCAAGCCTCCTCAAAAGATGGTGCAGGATAATCTATCTCTCCGTGATGTTTTTATGACTGCCAAACCTTTCCCTAGTATCAGCTATCGAATTGACCATGAGTATACAAACATGTTCTCCGGGTGTAATAAAGATCAAGAGAATAATAACTCAGAGCAATTACAGAAAGGCTATGATGGACCGGCACCAAAAAGGCATCATATGACAACTCCATTCGGGGATGTTTCTTTCCATCCTGGATCCGCTGATTATCATCCATTCTTCCACACCACCAAATCTTCAACTTTCAAGAAATTGGTCGTTAGTACGGGGAGGTTTTGGAACCTGGGGGCCAACATTTCTCTCAGTGGATTTTGGGTTACGGAAAGATTATTCATTACAGCGCTGAATTTTCATCCCTGGGCTCCCAGCACAGCGGTCCAGTCTTTTCAGGATCAAATTGAAGATTTTGAGTCACGTAATAACGGGATCGATATTTTTGTCTCGAGCGGCTATCTTAACTGGTCCAATCCCAATGATGACCCAGAGGCTATCAAAGTAATTTTGAGAGCATGGGATATTTCTGCAAGAATAGCAATCTTTGAGCCTGAAGACAAACAGAAAGTTGCGAAAGACTTTGTTGGAATTGATATGTTAATCGAAGAAGATACAACACCTGTCCATAGCGGGGCAAACATTGCCACAATTGGTTATAACCCCATGGATGCAGCAAAGAATGACCCATTGGGGTTGAGGATACTTATTCCTGGTCATAGATCCGTTACGTTTGGCGATATTACAATCTGTGGGGGTCTCCATAAAAATAGAACCAAATCCTCTTCAGTCTTTGCTAGGCTAGACTCAGGATTTTCCCATGGTGCATATGGACGCATGTGTGTGGTTATCGAAGGATGCAAAGAGTCGGGTTTTATAATTGGCATTGGTATTTAAGCAGATCTCCTAGGCTTAGGCTTTATGTGCTAACCTTCATAATAGTGAGCGGACAATGTGAAGAACAGGGTCTTAATCGGCCTGAGGCCCTGAGTGATTTCGTTAGCACATTCCCAATCGGATTCAAGGCTGAACTGAGAAGACTTTTGAAGTTCTGAAAATCTGAACCCTGTGTGGTTTAGTAAGCGTGTTTAATGATTGTGATGGACATTGTGTGAGCGCTTTGCTTTTGCTTCGGTGTATTTTATTTTTATGAGCTTAGGATTTATGCTGCCGTTTTTCTTTTTAATCTCGGGCTATGATCATGAAGAGAAGCGTTTACACTTGCTTGAGTACGTACTCAGTACTTACTAAATGAAATATAAATACTTGCTGTAGAAAAATACTACCCTGATGAGTTAGCAGGTTTCTTTCTGTTAACCAACACAGTCCTCTCTAGTTCACTACATGTAGTAATATGTTCACCACTAGCCACTCCTCTGATATATTTGTAGAGCACACATGCATTAAAGGATGTTGTGATTCTCGCGACGATAAAAGAGAATCAAAAGTGATGAAGGTGCTGACGCATATGATTATAGTTTACGGGATTGATAGGGTAGATGGTATTGCCTCGGATTTTCCCGTTTTCTTGCGCAATTCATTTACGAGTGATATTTTATGTTCCAAAATCACCTCACGGATCTTCGAATGATAGGGTTAACAAGTAGTTAGCCTCTTTAAATATTCTACATGCTTCATTATCCATTATCGTCTTCTATCATTCGTTTCCTCCTTCAACCCTCATCGGCGTATTTCCGAAGCTCTCCAGTCCTCTACTAACTACTCCCTCAGCGCCTCCGCCCATACCGAGATCGCCCCTCATCTTCTCATATTGCTCACCGGCAACCCTCAGTCGTTCTTGGACCATATTCTCTCTCTCGGCAATTTCATTCTTTTCGGCCTGTAGGCTCTCTGCCATCTTCAGTGTCTGTCCCCTCCTAAATTCCATAGCCGCAAGTGAATCCTGCAGCCTCTTCATCGCATCCTTTAAGCTAGGTAACGGGGTTACATGAGGTGGTTGTCGTGTTAGCAACTCGAGGTCAGATGCTACAGATCCGGGGCCATTTGACGAAAACGCCCCCTTTCTGATCTGATCACGTTCCCATTCTTCCTCTAAACTGTCTTTGGAAACAACAGAGTCGGCATCGGATACTACACCTTCTGCCTCGTCGATTGCATCACGGATACCCTTACGGCGGATAATCTCCTGCCTACGCTGAGCAGATTTGCCACCGAGAACAATACGTTCGTCTTCGACGTACTTCTCCATCTCTTCGTCCTCATCAAGCGGTACTAGCCGCGACTTTTTCTTCTTACTCTTGAGTAGAATCTCGTTGGAATTATCGTCCGAGTCTCCGTCGAGCGAGATGAAGTCGCCCGCCTTTGTTCGTGTCGATTTCTCGGCCCGCCGGGCTTTGAGAACTCGGACAAGCCCTTCGTCCAGGATACCTGTTGTTCCTGCGGGGACGACTTCGGTGTATCTAGTGACAACGGCCTGGCTCTGGTTTCCCTTCTCCACGACTGCCATCACATCGTCATCCATGGTCATATCATAGTCTCCACTCTCCGATTCTTCTTCCGGCCCAGGTATAGGTGCTGTGGGGGTGCTGCTCTTTAGCTCTTCGAGATATTCTTTCGAGTAGCTTGGCCTTTCTGTCGTTGTGGCGTTGAGCTGATCTATCCCTACAACGCCAGCTGCGAGTCCAGATTTGCGCGCTGCATTGCGCTCAATAGCTTTCCGGCTCAGGGCAGACTTTTTAGGTACGAATGCTGGGGTTTCTGAGTCGGCGGTATTGGAGGAGGCAGCTTCGGTGTCAGGGCCGCCGAAAGAGAGGCGTAGGGTTGCTTTTTTCTTTTTTGTAATTTTTGGACGGGGAGCTGTGGAGTGAGAAATTAGTTATGAACCATCTGTTCAAGGCGCAAGATTAGGTGGGAGAGGTAAGTACCTTCTGTAGGCTTCTCCAAAGAATTGTCTTCGTCCTCCTCATTCTCATCTGCCTCAATTTTCCTAGCTTTCGGGCGACGTGACGCGAATGAGGACCTCATGATTGGAGTGTTGTTGAATTAAAGTAGTGGGAATGCAAAGACTTGAGGTCAGTCAGCTCCTCCGATCTGGCTACCAAACACCGCCCAGGAAGTCGCGACAGCGGCCAGTTCCTTCGAGCTAGTGATGTCGGGAGACCCTGGTTCAGTTAGCCGCATACACGCGCTTCCAACGCCAAGACTCGACTGACAACGTCTCAAGCCTCCAACACGTTAATCTCAGGCTTCCATTCCCCTCCAACACTCCCCTCCCCCCACTCACGTCCGTCGTTCTCTATACACCAAACTCAAAGATGCCACAAGCTCAGCCAGAACTCAAGAAGGTAGGAGAGAACCCTCTGGTGCTAATGGCAGTCGCTAACTGGTTTGCAGTACCTCGATAAGCGCCTTTTCGTGCAGCTCAATGGCAGTCGCAAGGTCATTGGCGTGCTTAGAGGATACGATGTAGCTCTCCCTCTGTAGCTTCTTTTTCTGCTATCTCTTAGTTAGCTGTGTCACAGGGTTCTGTGGGTACAGCTGTGTTGGACGGAATGCTAACGAGGGGTAACCTAGGTCTTCCTAAACATCGTTCTTGACGATGCCGTCGAGGAGAAGGATGGCGGTGAGAAGGTTCGCATCGGCACAGTCGTGATAAGGGGAAACTCAGTTGTCATGTTGGAGGTACGTTCTGAGCCCACTCCTAGTTCCAATTGTTTCTGTATTACGGCCAGACTAACATTGCTTTTGTTTACAGGCACTCGAAAGAATAAACTAAAACCTACAAAAAATGAACTGGAACGATACGCGGATAATATATTAGGACGAAATTGCCATGGGATAGGAAAGGGGAGCTACGTATAAAGAATGCTGCACGGGTCAGGTCAATTAGGCTGGTTGGACTGCTCGGAACTTATAAAATACAGCTATCAAAAAGTGTTTTGGACCGATACCCTACCGGAAATACGTTCCATCGCTGAGCATTCTGTCTTGATTTCTCCAGTGAAATTGGTAATAATTAGTAGCTGTGGTTTTGGCTCGTGATTAGACGTAGATATAAACAGTACAAATCACTATCTGATTCCCCATACTTGTGGAACCGGAATATAACCGAGTTAAAATGATTTTGATAATTACAATTTAGCCCTAATAATTATACAAACTAAGGCAGATATATGTCCTAGTGCTCTATGACCATCCCATGAAAAAAGTACCCAAAAGAAAGATTCCATCTACCCAGCCTTAACCTCCCTCAAAGGCTCCAACGCCGGTGCTGCACTCCTCGTCTGCTTCGCCTCCAACTCCACCTTCGCATACCACGCACCTCCCGCCAACGTCAAGCAGATCCCCGACACATTCAACCAGCTGACGGCAAGTCCCCAAAACATGATACTCAACACAATGGTCAGTATCTGCTTGACATTTGCCGCTACCGTCATTGTCAGAGCGCCCGTCTTCTTGTTCGCCGTGAAACTGATCACATTGAGCGCAAATGCAATCGCGCCATTGACCGCCAGAATAAGAACATCTCTGCTGCCCATATGCTCTCCCGCATACGCCTCCAAGCGCTCAATCTCTCCAGTGCAGTATGCGTAGATGAGGGTCTGGACGAGAGCCAGGGGGCTCATGCGGAAAAGAAGCTCGAGTGGGGAGAGACGCAGACCAGATGTCTGGATACGGTTTGTGACAACGGTCTTGAGCGCGGCGAGGAAGGCACCGAGGAGGGTGAGGACGAAGCCGAGAGGGGTAAAGTAATAGTCACCAAAGGTGGCGAGAGCGACACCGAGAACGACGGGGATTAGGGAGATGTAGGTGAGGCGGGAATAGGTCTTTGAGAAGAAGACGGCGTAGATGATGACGGTGAAGAAGGGGGTGGTGGCCCGGACGATCTGGTGGAAGGGAATTGTTACGAGGTTTCTAGGGAATGGTTAGTATGGGTTCTTGTGATGTTTTGCTCGGGTAATGATATTCTTGAGCTTAAAGTAAAAGAATGATATCATGCTCAAGATATCATTACTCGATATATGGTTGATTTCTGCCATATCATTTGACAGAAATACCTCCAGGGCAGAGCGAGTAAGAAGAAGAAAAATGAGACAATGAGACATACAATGAGACATTACTGATAGCGATATTAATCGTATACAGTATCGAGAACAAGAGCATCACCAAGTTCTCTTTGTCAGTGAGCTGTGTCAACTGGAACGATCCTCGCATATAAAATATCGTACACCCGATGGTACCACAGAGAGCGTGGATTCCCGTTAACAAGTATGGAAACGGAAACTAATAACTTAGTTGTTAGTTATTATTGTTACTACTGCTATTAAAAAGTTCCTGACAGTTGATCATTTCCAGTTGTTGGGTGGATCTAGCAATATTTAAACAGGGGAGCAGGAAATCAGTACTGCACCTTTCCCATGACAGCTTTATTGTAAAGAGTCAATGCTAGGTTGAGGGCAAAGTAGACTGTGAGCCATGCATATTTCGCTCGCACCGAGTCCTGCGGTTGCTGGGCATCAGATGCGTTTTTGGTTGCCTGGAAAGAGCTCGAAGAAGTAGCAGAAGAGGAAATCGGCAAGAGCCGAGTACTTTGGTCAGAAGAAGAAGACATGTCGACAACGTAATAATATGATTCAAGAGAGTGTGGGGAAACAAGTTAACCTTAAAGAAAGACTAGAAGAAAAAGAGGGGAAGATCGAAAGAGAACAATTAAGCAGAAAAGCTAGGTATTTAGAGTAAGTAGAGGGGGACGTTGTCGGACGTCTTTGGCCCGGGTTCTTAAAGCGAGCATGACCCCCCCAAGCATCATTTACAATTACAGTACCTCTACTTGCACTCTAGCCTCGAATCCCCCCAATCCCTCACGCAATTCAACTTCTTGGGTCCGGGAGACGTACACCCCTGTCGGGAAGATGGCTTGGGACTCTTGGCTCTGAAGATTTAACGCCTAACGGCGGCGCATATTCTCCATTAGGAATCATGAGGGAAGCCATCCACAGGGCAAGGGTTGGCTCATCTGGCGGCACTACATATTCCCCTTTTTGGTGTAGAGGTGAGACCAGGAACGGAAAGTGATCGGTCCTCGGCACGAGTTGGAGGAGCTGACATCGTTTCTCCTTGAATGTTCTTTTCTTCTCTGGGACTCAGTGCTGCAGCTACATACAAGACAGACAATTCAATACAATACGTGCATATCCACATCTACGAGTGTTGTTGTTGATAGGTTATCATTGTGCTGTGGGGGTCTGCTGTTGCTGTTAACTTCGTCCTCGAATTCGTCTGCTTCTTACTTTCTTACCTCTCGTTCTCGTTCGTTCGTCCGTACATGAGTAGCTGTATCCGTAACTCGCAGGTCGAAGCTCAGCATACGTACATACATATATCATTTATTGAACCGTAACGTCGTTGTTGATTTGTGTTCTTCTCGCGCTTCTTCTTCCCTATCCTCTCCTATCTGCTACACCGCTTCAGACGGGTATTCTTCTACTGCCACATACATAGCTAAACACGCACACCACACACACACGCACGTTGCCGAGGGCGCTCGAGATCAACCCACACACTCTCCCAGACACTCTCTGCGATGAACTGCCCGACTCGCGACACGAATCCGTCGGGATACGAAGGTAACGTTTCATTCCGGAATCCGGAAACAGACTGAGTCCCGCCTAACTGGAGCGCATTGGCAGGTTTCAACCAGAACCCACCTTATCTTGCGCCAGAGCTTACAACCAGAGCCTCACTCGTATGTTTAACAAGATTTAATTCCCTTGTTCCTGTATAAGGTTGCGATATTGATTGCGATTATTTGCGTGGGGTAGGTCTGCGGTGGAAAGTCTGACGGAGCCTACAATCTTCCGTTACATGTGTTAGCGCTGTTCATCATACTGTTTCAGAGTATATTATGTTGGTGTTCTTTTCTCTACGTCATATTAGAGTTCCAATAGAGCTGGTGGAAACGGATTCCGTGGTTGTGGTTGTGGTGGCCAGCTCTATCCGGGGCTCTATTGGGGTGTGTTTTGGCATTTCGGAGGTGCTGACAACATCTAGCATGCTCCTTTCCACTCCTTGTCAAGAAGTTCCCGGCAGTCCGGGTCCCCCAACATTTCCTGTGAGTCGCCTCCCTCAATTGTAGCTTCAGTCGTGCCAGACCACTTACGGTTACTCCAGATTCTTGTCGCGACAGTAACTACCCACTCTCTTCCAGCTCACGCGCGGCCACTCCTAACACTTTGATAGCTTCGGTACCGGCGTTCTGATAGCAACCGCATTCGTCCACCTCCTCCCCACAGCATTCACATCCCTCACCGACCCATGTCTCCCCGAATTCTGGAACAAGTCCTACCCCGCCATGGCTGGTCTCATCGCCATGATCTCTGTCTTTGTCGTCGTCACTATTGAGATGGTCTTCAGCACAATGAACGGCGGATCCATGGGCGGATGTCATTCCGCGGCCCCACTCACCGGTGGTGGCACCACACCAAGTCACTCGCGCTCAAATTCTGCAGTTATCCCGATGATTCATGAAGAAGATGCGGACGGCAGCGTAATCAGTATGATGCCAACAAGGCCAACTAGACATAGGCGCAGCGCGAGCATTGGTAAACAGCTACAGAAGATTGAGAGGGATAGTTTGGACTTGGATATTCTTCTGCCGACACCCACAACAGCGGGAGGATCAGAGGCAGATGTAGAGGATAGCGATAGTGATGATAGCACAAACCAGGAGACAAGGGCACTGACTGGAGGGCCGGCGCGGGGTGCTGCAGTCAGACGGCCCAGGAGTATGAGTGCCACTAGCATCAGGCCGCAAAGAATAGGAAGTAGATTGACGGAAGCTCAGCAGCAACAGAAGAATTTGCTTCAGGTTATGTTGCTAGAGGCTGGAATTTTGTTTCATAGTGTTTTTATAGGTAGGTTGCTCAACATAAACGAAAAGACGGAAATGATCGGTAGAGCGAAGTCCACAATACTAACTTGGTTGTGGGATAGGAATGGCGCTCTCGGTTGCCACAGGGTCTAACTTTATAGTCCTCCTTATTGCAATCACATTCCACCAGACGTTCGAAGGTCTCGCTCTCGGTAGTCGCATTGCCTCCCTTTCCGTATTCCCAAAGAACTCGCCAAAGCCATGGCTCATGTGTCTTGCGTACGGTACCACCACACCCATTGGTCAAGCCATCGGTCTTGCAACCCGCAAGCTCTATGATCCGGCTTCACAGACTGGGCTACTGATGGTGGGCGTCATGAATGCGATCTCCTCTGGCTTGCTGCTATTTGCTGGGTTGGTGGAACTTTTGGCAGAAGATTTTTTGAGTGACGAGTCTTATGTGATCTTGTCGGGAAAAAGACGGATACAAGCCTGCGGCGCGGTTGCTGCGGGTGGAATGGGTATGGCGTTGATTGGTGCTTGGGTAAGTTTGTTGACTTCGTGTATAGTGGTGGGGAAGTATACTGACTTGTTCTGTGTAGGCTTAGATGCTTTTTTTATTTGGTTTTAACTACCAGAAAAGTAAATAGATGATAGAGGTGGGGGGGGGGGGGGTTCTTTCCGTTTTTATTATCCGTTTTTGTATTGTTTACTCTTATATCAACTCTTTATTCTTTTTTGCGGGTGTCTAAACGGCGGCATTCGAGTGGTTATGTTGGGTGTATGCCCTGATCATGTAGTCTGAGTGTCCGAGCTCAACTAGAAGCAGTATTGTCTTCTTATATCATGTTTACCCCCTTGAAGTTTGGACTGAGGTAGAAAAAGGTTTCGAGGTATAAACCACGTGAAGAGTATTAGGCCCGCTCATTATGGTGGAGATTTGCGTAAATAAGCTACTTTCTGTACCTCAAAGAATCCGTGAGGGTTCGAATTTGTCTTTGAGATTTCAACCAGCCTTTGGGATAATATCATGAGTACATATATGTCCATGGGAGTCTCCATGACGAATAAGGTTTTTTGAATTGGTGCCAAGCCGGTGCGAGTGATGACTTGTGATTATTAGATGGTAGGGTTTTAAGTTTCTGTGTCGTGGCCATCCCAAAACAAAGCAAATCTAGCTGAGTGATAAAATACCGCTTTTGCGGCATTCACCATCGTGTATTCAGCATAAGCTATCTGTTGTTTTATTTTTTATTTTTGTCATTAGTGGCACAGAAGCCACTCCCCCGGCCTGCGCAGTCCTGTGCATCAAGACTTAAATCCAAGGGCTAGGGGTTCCGCTTCACCTTGGCACACTACCAAGGTTAAATATCACTTCCCGCGCAATACTAATAAGGGCGAGCGGTCTAACGGTTTAGACCCCGGCGTCGGGTGAGACGCTGTGTGTTCGCCCAGGACCGCGAGGTCCTGGGTTCCAACCTTCAAGGAGTGGGGGTAGTAACGGGCCGCCGTTGCAGTACATTTTGTTCTTTTTTTTTTTTTTTTTCCTTCTGGAAAAACAGAGAGAAATAATACCCGGCGGGCTGTTTTTAATTTTTTGATTTCTCTACGGAAGAGCCCGAGTGGGAGGGGGGAGGGCATCATGGGATATCACTCGAGGTGTGCAAGAGTGTAAAATTAGAAATACCCAGTCGATTTATTCTAAATTCAGCACTTGTAAATAGAGCTTCGATATGACAGCCGTTGATTTTGATGTTGCCACACCAAATCCTACACGCAGACCTGACTGAGGTAACGCTTGGCCAGATCTGTTTTACTACCGAGCTGGGGTTTGGAATACCGTGCGTTGGCAAGAACTCAGATGAGCAAGTGTTAGCAAATTAGTGCCACAACAGACACAATTAATTTCCGCCCTTGTTAGACCTTCGATATTACCCAAGCCATCACCGAGATCTCCACAGGGTGAGAAAGAAAGTGGTCAAAGCCTAAAATATGGCCTTCCATATTGGAAGTTGGGATATTTTAATACTCAATGCTAGGGAAGAGGGGATTCGGGGTTGAAAGATGCAATTCCCCCCCTCCCCCCCCCATTATGATGGAGGGGGGGACAGTTAGTCGATGAAAAGGAAGGAAGAAAGATGGTGGAGTGAAAGAGGGTTGAGGGCGCGGAGTTTTGGGAGTTATGTGTGGCTCAGCTTCCGAGAGGGACTATGGTTTCTGTGTGCGGGGTAGGACTTGCACTCTAGATAGAGCAAGCGAACCTATCTTATTCAAAAATGCAGAATACCCCAACAAGAGGATTTCCAACTGAGGGTTATCATCCCTCATCAGAAATCGCTAAGCTATGTAGGTTAGTACTGAAACTTAGCCAAACCCCGGAGCTATGGGTTGAATACATGTAACCAACTGGTATCAGCGCTGCAGCATCTCGGTAAAAGTAAATGTATCTAGGAAGAATCGTTAACCTGTAATCCCTCGAGAGGGTTAGACGGAGCGCTATATGTGTTTCTCTCTACATACCTGCTAAAACTGCATCTAAATATTCTATCCTAGATAGACTACATATTCGTCCGAGAAATCCGCGTCTTTATTCCCACCCCACACCCAAACTATAACACGCCAAGCTACATTTCCGCACAGCACCACGGGAAGCGCAGCTTCATCGCATCATAGGCGATCACTCGTGCGCCAAGAAATAACCTTGTGCCATCTAGGGATAAAAACTTGATGATCCGCGACACCTTGGACGGTATTCTTGGAGATATTTTGCTATCCATGAAGAAACTAGCTCTGCCACGAATAGGGGTGCTAGAATGCGGTGATGGTAGTAGAGGTACATGTATTTTTATGGCGAAGATGCTTAAAGAAAACCAAAAGTGCTTTACAGAACCTTTTTTTCCTTGCTAGATCAACTCGCCCCGTGTATAGCGGCACTCTCTTGTTTCTTTTATTGTTAGTCATATAGCTACAAACCACCCGGGACCCCTTTCAAAGTTTCTTGTTACTAATTTTCTGGAGATTATTTTGTCCTCCCTCCTCGACGTGGGTTGAGTGGTATAAGTATATCGACCTCTCTGCCCCTATAGTCGCAGCTTCCACCATCCTATATCTCAGCTTCTTTCTTGTAATGACCTTCACTCACTACATAAATTTCAGTCTCGCCCCTTCAATTACCCCCCGCATGAGCTCGTCGTTAGACTCCATTCACTCAATGACCAGGGTTAGGGTTTAACTAACGAAACTTTTTCCATTCATGTTCTTTTATAATTATACTAGCAAGGAGTAATTTACTACATTTAATCCATTGTAATTAAAATTTCTCGTCCTCTCCTACCTTCCCGTAGCGAAGGTAAAAATAAAAAAAGAGAGAAAAAATATTGCTACCAGCAATTCAACAGGCGCCCAGGGGGATTCAAACCCCATCTCTTCTGGCAATGGTCCCTACGGCTACCCGATCGAAGCGCATTAACTCCACATGCTACCGGGCCTGTTACTCAAACAGCGGTTCTTGGGGTGGATGGTAAAGATCCATTGATTGCAGATAAGGTCTAGGGAGATGAGGAACGAAATCTATGAGCCAGGGTCACTCCGTCTCGGCGTCTGCTTCAGGGTGGGACAGTGCTTTTTCACTCCAATCAGCTATCATGAGATTGGAACCTGCTATATTCATTTTTCAGCGTACGTACCTAGACGGGGGGAGCCGGTGTGTGGACTGACCAGGCCGGCTTCAAGTAACGAGTGATAGTCTATGATTGGACCAACCCAGCCTACATCCATCCATCCTACGAGTGCCATATTTGCGCGCTGAACTCAAGGGAAAAGAAGGGGAGTGGGCTGCTGGCATCTTTCAAGCCTAGCAATAGACCGAATAATCCCTAGTTAGAGTCAATACTATTCTCGTATATCCCCAAATTCAAGTAAAGTGAGATACCATTACAAACACCACAACCTGTCCTGAGCCCAGAAATATCACATCCGATACAGCCAAGCATCTACATGTAGATTCCCTGGTTCTGGGGAAAAAGAGCAGTATGATGACCTATTAGATTGGATACGCCAGTAAACATTCTTCCCGCCTCTGTATTATTACACGGCAAGAAATTGGATGTAGCTCATGTGCCTTGCCCCACTGGCTAAAAAAAACTGATGCACAGCCCTCACGTCACATCCGACATCAATTGCTAACCACCATCGATTCCATCTCATCTCAAACATTTCAGACACCAAATCCGACTCATCCACTTCGGACATCAAATCCGACTCGACGCTCAATCTTTCAACTATCCCCTTCCTCCCCCACAATGGCGAACCCCCCAAGCTCATCAGGAGCTCACAGGTCAAGAGTAAGTACCCAATTCTCCCCCGAAAACTCCCCCACTAAGGCACACCCACTAACTCCTCCCCAGAAAGGCAAAGAACGGGCCACCTCCTCCTTAACCGCCCCGGCCGCCCCGACCATCGCCGACTCCGAAGACGCCGCCTCCCTCACCACCCAGCCCCGCCTCCTCCAAGTCACCTCCAAGTCCTCCTACTCCTCTCACCCCTCCCAGCTCTCCTCCCACGGGTCCACAACGCTCGTCGGTTCAGAAGAGCCACCCGAGACCCTCTTAGCCACCGCCTACCGCGAGCCTCCACTACCCCCCAAACCCAAAACCCCCAAAGAAAAAGGAAAAGAACGCGCAGAGGAAGAACTAGCAGCCAAAGAGGCCGCCTACAGAGCCTACAAGGCCTCCGAACCAACCCTCATCCAGCGCGAGCAAGAAGCCGCCCATGCCGCCGCCATCCGCCGCCAAGAACACGAAGCCGCCGCTGCCGCCCGCCGCGAAAAACAGCTCGCCGCCGCCGTCGCCGCCACCATCGCATCCGTCAAGCGCGAGCAGGAGGCGGCCGAGGCGGCCGACGCCGCGGCAGCCGCAGAGGCCGCAGCGCCGGTCATCGAGGACGACAAGTTTGATGTGCGCGACTACACCAAGCACCCGCTCACGGTTGGCGAGAAGGCGGGGCGGCGGCCGGCGCTGGTGCCGCGCATGAAGGCTGTCGAGAGCCGGGCGGCGGCAAAGTGGCGGATGCGGAAGATGTTTCTGATTGTGGTGCCGATTGCGGTGGTGTGTGTTCTTGTGGCGACGATCGCGCCGGCGGTGTATTTCACGCTGCGCAAGAACCGGGAGAATGATGCGGCCACGGTCACGGCGTTTGTGGAGAGGCCGACGACAACGGCGGGCCCGCCGGTGAGTACGACGGTGCCTGAGGCGCCGGTGAGTACGGATGATTCGGGGTTTGAGCTGCAGACGGGGTCGTGGCTGGTGTTTGCGAGGAAGGTTGTCGGTGCGCCGGGGGTCGTGAATAAGCATCCGCAGTGCACGGATTATAGTAATTTTGATCTGATGGTGCGGTATGAGAAGGAGAGGAAGAAGTATAATGCGAAGCTGGGCAGCTTTGGGCTGGACTTTAAGGATCTGAACTGTCCGGCGGGGGGGAAGGGCGTGGCCAGGGTGGTGTGGGTGCAGCATGTCAAGGGGTGTGAGCCGGCGGAGTATGTCACGCTGGAGATGGATACGAGGGATTCGACTCTGGTGCTGGATCAGTGAGTGGTCTCTTGTGGAGTCTTTGATGTGTGGTGTTGATGGTTGAGAATGGGCTAATGATAATGGGTGCGGTTTTTAGTGAGTGGAAGCAGCCGGACCGTTGCGGGGGAGTCGTGGCGCAGAGTGTAGGAGCGGAGACTTTCCATTGTATTTGGAAGTCGAGGTATGACGCTGGGGCGCCTGATAACATCTACGTTAAAGGGTCTTGAGTATCTATAGGTACTCTTGTGTGGGGATTGGTAAATTATCATATTACTCACTTCCATTTTTCCGTTGTATCATCAAGCTAATACTCTATTAATATCATATCTCAGTAAATAGTTTCTTGTCTAGAATGTGTTGATTATATATATCTACACACAAGTATAATAAATAATATCGGCATGCACACATTGTCATTGCCAAAACTAAAGTGTATACAAATAGCACAGAAAAATGTGTTTATAGAGCACATCTTCTTCCTGCTATAACTTTCGATCAAAGTATCAACATAACGGAATATCCTTGCTACTTCTTATCTGCATATGAGACAGACTTTACTCAAAATAAGCAACTGATTGGCTGAACACCCCGAGTGATCATCCATGACCCAAAGGCTAAACATAGGCCATTCACTACATAGGATATATCACTAAGCTCAAGAACCATAACTACTACTGATTACAAGACCACAAATACAGAAATCCCGTTCTATCCAGATACTAATACTAATATTTATTTTATTTCGGAAGAGGGTATTTTTCTCGTTGAACCAACCCACTGAGGACTGTTGACTGCTTTTGACTAATATACAGCTGCGGGCAGATAGTTACCCTTCCCGTCAACAAAGGACCCTTTTTTTTTAAAGACTGGTTTGATGCCAGCCGGCTATTCGTCGTCAAACTCGTCGCTGTCGTCCGACTCGGCCTCTTCATCTTCATTATCCTCCCCCTCGTCCTCGTCGCCAGTCTCGTCGGTTTGTTCGTCCTCCCCGTCCTCCATCTCTTCCTCCTCTTCCCCACCCCCCTCCCCGTCCTCCCCGTCCTCCCCACCCTTCCCCCTCCCCACAACCTTCACACACGCCACCCACCCACCCCACCCACCCCCACCCATCACCAACCCTCACCCCCTCGCCAAACCTCCCCACTCCCACCCCACCGTCCTCCCCTCCTCCTCCCCCCTATCGCCCACAACCCAGTACCTCCCGCCGCCAACCACAACCTCGGCCCCCGTCTGCCGCAGCGCCACCCCGCGCCCCGGCGCACGCCCCCCCGCCGCATGGTGCAGCGCAAACAGCTCCGTCAGCCGCGTGCGCAGCGGCACCTCGTGCGTCGTCACACGGCCAAAGTTGTGCACGATGTGCAGGCGCACATGGCCGCTGTCTGGCGCTGCTGCTGTGGTGGTGGTGGTGGTGCGCTTTGATGATGGTGTTGGGGCTGCGGTGGGCGGGTTCTTTGAAGACGTTGGTGGTTGTTGGCGCTTTGAGGCTGGTGTTGCAGCTGCGGAGGAGGAAGAGGCGGTGGTGGTGGTGGAGGTGGAGGGTTTGCGCTTTTTGGCGCTCGAGAGCTCTGTTGATGGTGGTGCTGGGCGCTTTCGTGCTGAGCCTGCTGGTGACGGCGATGATGTTGTGGTGGAGATGCCGGCGCTGGCGCGGGCTCTACTGCGCCTGTCCATGTTTTGTGGTTTTGTGTTTTTGTGTTTTGTGGTTGTTTGTAGTTGCAGTTATTTGGTTTGGTTTGGTTTGGTTTGGTTTGGATGGAAGGAAGGAAGGAAGGGTGGAAGGTTTGTGTGTGTGATTGTTCGTCGTCGTCGGCACGGGGGAGAAAAGCAGGCAGGCTAGCTACTGTAGCTAGCTAACAAGCTCGGCGCACGCACGGAAAGCTGACAGGAGCAAGCAAGAAAGAAAGAAGCAGCAGCAGCAGGATGACGATGGCGCCCCTGATGTGGGGACGGGGGGGAGCGTAAACATACTGCTACATCCAGATTTAACTATCTACCTGCTATAATACACAAGGGGATGGATTGCGCTCCTTCCTAGAATGCGTGTTGTTTCAGCGCGGACGTGAAACATGCTATTGGCAGGGATCACGTGGGGGGAAGGGGCGGGCGGGCGCGAGTGATTGGCCGTGCGTGGGAACTCTCTTACTGTGGCACTGTATCATGGCAGCGGGCGGGACCTACAGAGCAGACAGCAACAGGCGAGTGATCTCCCATGAACATGTCCTTCTCAAGCCTTTATTATTGCCTGCCACCACCACCACCGCCGCAGATTTGAACGTACACGGCTACCACGGCAAAGTTCTACAACACCAGATACCAACAAGAAGCTGGGGGCGTCCATCGCAACAACAAAAACATGAAAACAAAAAACATCGCGCCATTACTAGTATACGTAACTATAACAGGGGTGAAAAAGGTACTAAATAAATAAAAAAAAATAATAAATAATGAAATAGAAAGCATCAAGACTACTGTCCCTTCTTCTCGGCCTGCTTCTTCTCCTCCTCCACAAACCACGCTACACCGTCCAAGACACCCTGTGACAGCGACACCAGAGGCTTGTACCCCAACAGCGTCGTCGCCTTCCTAATGTCAAAGTACCTCTGGCAGGTGCTAAGCTTCACCTTCTGCCTCGTCAAATTGGGCTCCCTGCCCGTCAACCAGCCCACAAGCTCGCTGGCCGCACCGGCAAACGAAGAGATCGACTTGGGAATCACGATGGTATATGGCGCCACGTGTCCCTTTGCAGCCCACACTGCGCGGACGAAATCCCAGAAGGGGACGGGCTCGCCGTTGGTGATGAAGAAGGCCTCGCCGTCAACGGTGTTGGTGGTCTTTTCCTGGTCCACGGGCATGGAGAGGAGCTTCTCGGCCGCAAGCACGTGTGCGTAGGCGGCGTTGACAATGTAGGTAAAGTCGGCCATGTTGCTGTTGTCGCCGAGCTGGAACTTTGTCTGGCCGCGCTCGAGGGCGATGAACATTCCGGGGAGGGCTTGTCGGTCGCCGGGTCTGTGGGAGAGTACTTGTTAGAAAATGAAAAAAAAAAAAAAAAAAAATATTAAAACGCAAAAAGAATCGAGTGGGGAGTGGGGGCCAGAAGAAAGCTTACCCAAAGAGACCGGATAATCTGAGCGAGATTGTGAGCATTCCCCTCTTTCGGTTGGCGTCAATCACCATTTTCTCGCCAATGGCCTGTGTGGGGGGGACACATATACGGTTAGTTTTTTTATTCGCAGTTCATCCAATAGCGTGAAGGAGGGGGGTGGAAATACCTTGGTCTCATTATACGCATCCATGGGTACCTTCGGTATCGGCGCCGACTCGTTAACATTCCTCATATCGCTCACGCCATCAAAGACCACACTGGCCGAGCTCGTGTAGACAAACGCCCTCACGCCCTTGTCCGTGGAGGCCTCGAGGAGCGTCCTGGTGCCGTCGACATTGACCTTGAAGTAGATGTCCTTGCCCAGGCCAAAGATAGGGGACACGGTGTCAATGACCACCTCGGGCTTGCTCTTTGTGAGAACTTCGTCGACCTGGGTGCGCGAGGTGATGTCGGCGCTGTAGTAGGTGACCTTGGGGAAGTTGTTGACATCTATGCGCAGGTCGAGCACGGAGACGTTGCATTCGGGGTGCTGCTCGAGCAGGAGCTTGACGACGTGGTGGCCGAGGAAGCCGCAGCCGCCGACGACGAGCACGTTGTGGAGGGATTGCTTCTTGGGGGCTGACATATTTGATGGGTGTATTTATTTTTATTTTTTCTCGGGGGAGGGGAGGATGGGGGGAATTGAGAGTTTTTGGTGGTGGTGAGTGAGGGATGGTGAGGTGAGGTGAAGGTGAGAGCTTGGTGTTTCTCGGGGGAGCGACGTGGGCTTAACGATACGAGAAAAGTTTAGCCGACGGAACTGAGGCTGTTGTTGATCGGTGGTGTGCGTGCCCCTGAGCGAGGGATCACTAGCCACAGGTATATTATGTGAGTGCTGTGGCGCGTGCTCGAGTGAGGTGCTGTGAGCTGCATGTTTCAGCGGGCATCGATCTTCTCTTGCAGCTGTGGTATGGGGAAACATTTGGCGGGTATATGTGACTCTGCCAAATCACATATAGCTACAGACACACACACACACACCCCTCACATTGCCTGTACCCGTACTATCGATTGGCTTGAGATGCAATGTATGACGGAATTGGGCCCTGAGTAAAGCAATGGCTGTAGTTGACAACATGCAATTGGTGGGAAACATATTGCAATTCCAGAACTGGAGTAAACTCTAATCGTCAGGTTGAGATTGAGGCTCTCGGGAAACACAGAATCTAAGCTCTAGTCATAGCGTCTACTTTACAGCTATCGACAGACATTGCCTCCTCTCCAAAGCTCTACTTTACTTGTCGCGGGATTCGGTCCTGTTGGCATTCCCTTTGGCCTTCCAGCAAGCCTTGAACGCCTCCATCTATTTATTTAGATCAGTAATTTGCCCACAATCACGCCTTTTTTTGCTTTTTGCGAGCGACAAACCTCGGATTTACACAGCCGCCAGTCCTTCTTCTCAAAGTAGCAGTCGTTCAGCCTAGCATTCTC
Source organism: Morchella eximia (assembly GCA_024713935.1). Classification (NCBI taxonomy): domain Eukaryota; kingdom Fungi; phylum Ascomycota; class Pezizomycetes; order Pezizales; family Morchellaceae; genus Morchella; species Morchella eximia. The sequence continues at coordinate 1,420,003 of JAMGZG010000002.1, forward strand.
CGCTGCGATACCATATCGAATTAGGCCCAGACTATCTACACATCTGCTGGAGAGAGGGTTATTGGATACCTGAGCAGCCAGTGTCGTTGATTCTCTGGTCCCTGGATGTGCACATCTCACATCTAATTAGTAACGGCATTTCAACCCCAACTGCATAAACATAACCGCATCTCACGTACCAGGCATCCGGCTCATCGTCGTCCTGTACCTGCGCTGGTGTCTTGTCCGGAACGGGGGTCTTGTTACTCGGCATTGCAATCAAGTTTGCTGTTACTCGCCGTGGAATAGGTTCTATATCTCCAGAAGCAGAAGCAGAGGCAGAAAGAGGAAGCAGAAGCAGAGTCTCTCCTCCACCCCCCGTTGCATCCCTACCTCTCTCCACCCCACATCACCCCACCAACAATGACGCGCATGAACGTCCTCGTCTACACCGGTATGCCCCCCTCTCACCCTCCCACTCCCTCTCCCCCTCCCCCACACCCCACTAACACTCCACCCCAGGCGTCGGCACCACCGTCGAATCCGTCCGCCACACAATCTACACCCTCCGCCGCCTTCTCTCCCCGCACTTCGCCGTCAACCCCATCACCGCACAGACGCTCCTCACCGAGCCGTGGTCGCCCACCTGCGCACTCCTTGTCCTCCCCGGCGGCGCCGACCTCGGCTACTGCCGCGCGCTCAACGGCGACGGCAACAGGCTCATCAGCCAGTACGTGTGGGGCGGCGGCGCCTATCTGGGCTTCTGCGCGGGCGGGTACTACGGGTGCGGCCGCGTGGAGTTCGAGGTCGGCGACAAGGAGCTGGAGGTTGTGGGCCCAAGGGAGCTCGGGTTCTTTAAGGGCGTGTGTCGAGGCGCGGCGTTCGGCGGGTTCGAGTATGGGAGTGAGAGGGGTGCGAGGGCGCCGGAGGTGAGTGTGGAGAAGGGCGTGCTGGAGGGGGCCCTGGAGGGCTTTAGGTGCTACTATAATGGCGGCGGCCTCTTTGTGGATGCGGATAAGACCGAGGGCGTGCAGGTGCTGGCGAGGTATAAGGAGAAGCTGAATGTTGGTGGGGGCGACGCTGCGGTCGTGTATTGCAGTGTGGGGAAGGGGGGCGCGGTGCTCACGGGGCCGCATCCGGAGTATGTAGTGCGATCATTGACCCTGTGCGTGAGTGAGTGGTGATGATGCTGACGGGCGTGGATAGGTTTGCCGGTGTCAATCTGGATAGGAATGCGGGCCCGGAAGGGTATACCGGGCTTGTGGATGCCCTCCTGGAAGACGATGCGGGAAGAGTCGCTTTTCTAAAGGCTTGTCTCATAAAGCTGGGGCTTAACATCTCGGAGGACAGCAAGGAGGTACCGGCGCTATCAGATATACATCTAAGCTCTATAGATCCCGCCGATGTGAGCGACCTGGTTGAGCTTCTTGAGGGTATTACTACTACTACGGAAGATGGCACCCGCAAGATCATTGGCGAAAATGACACTTTTACGATCTCAGAATACAAAGAGGACACACTATCATTGACCCCACTTTCCAGCGCACTACCAGCAAAATCCAACGGCACCAAAGACACCGGCATCATCGACCACAACGCCCTCGAAAAGCACATCAAAACCCACCCACACCGGCCCCCACCGCCCTCCGAGACACCCCACTTCTCTCACAAAACCTTCTACACAGCGCTCTCACACCAGCGTGCCCTCTCCTCCTCCCCCCTCCACGAGTTTGGCTCATTCCTCCTCTACGCAAACGTCATCACAAGCACAAACACAATCCTCGACAAGAACTTTGCCCTCCTCCAGCGCCTCCCCGAAGGCCTCACCGTCGCCGCAACAACCCAGGTCTCGGGCCGCGGCCGCGGCTCAAACGTATGGATCACCCCGCTCGGCGCCCTCGTCTGGTCCACCGTCATCCGCCACCACGCACACCTCGGCGCCACCGCGCCCGTCGTCTTTGTCCAGTACCTTGTCGCCCTCGCCGTCGTCGAGGCTGTCAAATCCTACGACAAGGGTAGCAGCAACAGTAACGACAACGACAATGGCTACGAGGAGATGCCAGTGTACCTCAAGTGGCCAAACGACATCTACGCCGCCACCCCCGCCAACCCAACCGAATTCGTAAAGATTGGCGGCATCCTCGTAAACTGCAGCTACGCCGACGGACGGTTCATCCTCGTCGTGGGCGTCGGGCTAAACACCACCAACGCCGCGCCCACAACGTCGCTCAACCTCATCTTGGCCACGCTCAATGCGCAGCGGGCCGCGCAGGGGCTGCCGCCGCTGGCGGCGTATGGGCAGGAGAAGCTGCTGGCGCGGATCCTGGTGGTGTTTGAGGAGATGTATCATGAGTTTTGCATGCACGGGTTTGGGGTGTTTGAGGAGCAGTATTATGGCTGCTGGCTGCATACGGACCAGGTTGTGCGGCTGGAGATGGAGGGGGGCGCGAGGGCGAGGGTGAGGGGTATCACGATGGATTTTGGCCTGCTGAGGGTGGATGAGGTGGATGAGGAGGATAGGCTCACGGGTAAGGTGTGGGCGCTGCAGAGCGATGGGAATAGTTTTGATTTTTTTAAGGGGCTGTTGAGGAAGAAGACTACGATTTGAGGGGGGTTTGGGGGTTTGGGGGTTTTTGCTTTGTGTTTTGCTTGGATTGGGTTGGTTGGGTTGGTTGGGTTGTGGGCTGACGGGCTTTGATAGATTTTAAGATAGCTCAATATAAGTATGGTTCTCGCTGTTGGGGACTTGGATTCGCTCGATACTTATAGGATGTGACTGTACGCTTGTTGAAATTGCCACGCCAATTTTTATCATTGACCCTCAAGATCAAGAGACCAAGAGATCAATTCCCTACATGACCTACACCTGTCGGTGTAAGTCTGTAGACAGTTGCCGTGCTTGAAATAGCTCTCCCTGTCTATATACTTACCCCGACAGGTGTAGTATAAGACAGACATCCTACACCATTCGTTGCTTCATGGACCACTTGCATGCGATTAATGAATAAAACAAAAACAAACAGTTTGACGGATCACAAACCATCACTCGAAACGACACTCTAGTCGCCCCCAACACAACTGATAACTTCCTACCGCGACCAAAGCACCCCCTGTGGGCCAAAACTCACCCGCAAGCACGAAAAAACACCAAGGAGCCCAAACGTTCTTTACGGCCCCCGTGCATGCCCGTCGGTGAAAAAAATGGAGCTTGGCATCATTTCCAGGCCGCTATATAAGCCCGCCTTCTGGCTCCCAACTCTCTATTCTTTCATCAGGGAGTAGGCTCCGCTCCCTCTTGGCCCCTGTGTGGCCAAGGGCCTTCTGGTAGGTTTGTCCCCCTTCCCCCCCCCCCCACCCACTCCCTCTTAGCCTTTGGGGTTTTCCCCCAGGGCCAGGAGGGAGTAAAGGCTCTTCCTGGGCTCTGGGCCTTGTGCCCAGAGATGGAAGGCTCCTGCCCCCTCAGCTGGCTCTGGGGAAGAACCAGAGGGCAAGAGGGGGCATTGTGGACCGCCGCCCCTCCCCCGCCCCCCCTTCTTGGTGTCTGGGTTTTGTCCCGGTGTCAGGAGGGAGCAAAGGTTCATCCGGATCCGGGCGATTGGGCATTGTCTCTAGGCCCGGACGACCCGTACTTCCTCCTGGCACTGGGGTCATGTCCGGCGGCCCAGAATCGGTGGGCAGACCGCCTCTCCCCTTGGTCCCTGGCGTTTGTCACCAGTGCCGTTAGGGGCGAGGGATCTCCTGGGCTGTGGGGCATCCCCCCCTGGTGCCCGGAAGTTCTTTCGCTTCTCCGCACTGGGGCGATGCCCGGTGGTCAGGGGAGGCGGGTACACTGGCCGATTCCTTGGTTTCTGGGGTCCGTCCCAGTCCCAGGAGGGGACAAAGGTTCTCCTGCGCTGTTGGGGCTTTTTTTCCCAAGGCAAGGACGGTTCCTTGCTTCCTCCTGGTGCTGGGGCCCCAGAGACCAAAAGGGACCTTCCCGCGGCCGGAGTACGCCTCCTGCCCCTTTCAGCGCCCCCGCTCCTGCCCCCGCTCCACGTCCCTTTGCCTGTGTGCTCTCTCTTTCGGGAGGGGACGCTCACTGGTCTCTATCAGTCCCTGGGTGCCGTCCGAGGGACTGAGAGAGATCATTGGCCTAACTTCGCCCTCCCCGCCTACTCGCCAACCCCATGCCCTTGCGCACTCTCCGCAAGGGGGGGAGTACTGGTATATATCGGTCTTTGGGCGCTATCCAAAGAGCTGAGAGAGATCACTGGCGCTCCAGTTTCCCCTCCTTCAGCTATTTGTCCTCTTTCATCACGGAGAGAGTAAAGACCCCCATAAGTTCTTGGGTTCTGTCCGAAGCGTTTATAAGAATCTATTCCCTTAACTATTCATTTACGTAGTAGATTTCTTCTCCCCTCCCTTCCAATTCAATTATTAGCCATGGACGCTGACCGAAGGAAATAAGGGTTAATTAAGTTGTAGCTTTCCTCTCTGTCTTTTATTTTTCCCTGCCGCTCTTTAGCCATGCTAGTGAACTTTCATCCCATTCTTTTATAGTTAATAGATTATAATTTAATTAAATAATAGTAATAAATGATAATAAAGGTCATCCCATTCTTTTATAGTTAATAGATTATAATTTAATTAAATAATAGTAATAAATGATAATAAAGGTCTTCTAATTCTCTATTGAGAGGTCGTCGAAGGTAACAAAATAACTTATCCGAAGTTCTCTATATAACCCCCTATAAACGTTATTAAACCACTCTCGTACTTTACAACCTTTAATACAGTAGCTATATAGCATTACTAGAAATAATACCTCTCTTCTAGGTGGATATATCTTCCCCTTCCTCAAAGAAAGCATCTAGTTTAGTCCACGTGATTCTGATGGCCCGCTAACTATGTATGGTTCGAACGTAAAGGCCAATGATCGGGAATGCAAGAAAGTTGATATAGTGTAAAAATACCTGTATTAGTCGCTGTATCAAGCAGATTAAAGGATAGTATCGATAGCAGACGTGTATATTTAGATGCATAGGTAGTTAGATATGGGACTACCAATCTTTTTGGTCTGAAGTAGATATTATAGCACCGTTTTGCTTCCGTGGTATTCCCATAAATTTCTCATTTTTTCCTTCTGTACCAGGTGGAAGGAAGGAAAGAAAAAGTGAATATCAGTGTGAGGTGTATCTAGGGTTTAGAGATAATTTTGTCCAGCCTCTAGCTGCAGGAAGCAGTACAAAGCATGACCAAGATCTCTCAGCGTACTACCACTATACGGATACAGGTCTTTCCTTGCAATTGCACTCGAAGCACATAAACACAAAGCACTGATCTTCAGCTTCGGGAAACCGGGGATTACCGCTCACTGGATAAATTTATCCACTCTCGCATTACACAAATAACATGATCGCTCCGGATGTCAAGGCAACTTCCCGTAGATTTAAACTTTTCTGTACAATGTTCCGCTGACGGCTGTGAGACGCCACTACAATCCTATGCATGCTCAACACGAGCTATTGAAACTGGCCCATGATAGGCTCACGAGGGTGAGTTGAATGACAGCTCTGTGGCCACGGCTGGTTTTCCAAGAGTGTTCCAAGGGTGTTCCAGATTAATCAGAGGAGTAGGTAGTTGTGGCACCATGTCTCTTTATTTCAGAACCTATTCATTAAGCTCTTTTCGTAGACCCCCAAATGACTGGACCCTGTGCTCTCCATCTTTCAGTTACTACTCAAGATATGACAACGATATCATTGAATAACCCCATTAGGCTCGAGCTCATCAAGGCATAGAGGCTAAGATGACCCGGCCGACGAACCACATGCACACTATGTGACGTCGACTGCATCAGCCAATAACAGCATCACCGACAAGAACGAAAACCCATAATGAGATTCGGAATGACCACTTACAGCCACTCAAATGGCCGTGAAAGGAACCTGTTCCACGCGGCCATTGCATCGTTCCTCGAGACCTCTCTGTCACCAGCTGTCTTCTCGTATAAAGGCCAATACCAGCACAAATATTGCCTCAGTAGGATTCTGGAGCCTGCCGTTTGATACCACTCTAATGATTATCTTCGGTCGGCTAGGATGTCAATAGCTGGTTCCGGGCGATCTCGAGATACCTGGGAGCTAAGGGATGAGTGATAAGTGGTCGGCCTCATTTATCACCTGTGTAGGAGATGGAAGATGCATCATAAGGCTGTGCCTCTATCTAGATTGATATCTTTATCACGATCTTCATCGATGTGAACACGCACACGGCGAGTAAGAGTTAGTACTGCATCCGTGGTCACGAAGGTAGCATCAGTAGCAGCTGGTCAGTCAGCTTCCTGGAGACTGACTTACTCTAGCTACATGTACACTAGACTAGTATAGTACCTTCGATTCAGGACAACTGTGACTGAGCAGTAGGGCGGATGATCTCGTCCAAACTCCATATGTGCCTGTGGGCTTTTGAGAGCTGACTATATCGTTGGTGGACACGAGGAGTTACGGGATTGAGAGCCTCAAGACTTTCCATTCTGAGATTGCACAGAAACAATTCACATGATTTTCCATCTAACGGGAAAGTGTGGCTTAGATAGATTATAGGGCCTATTAATCCTAAATCCTAAGTTTGCTGCAGGAAAATGAGAATAGGTGACGGTATACCCTGAGGGAGCTAGAAACACGTACGCAGTAGCTGCATAGTGACTGATCTGGCTACTTAGGTGACAGAGCTCAAACGCCCCATGAGCAGATCACTTGGAGTGTAGCCACTACTTAGCACGCAATGCCTAGTCCGGCGTGCTGTAGCTAGCTAGAACCCGAACTTACAAACTCGTGCTACATAGCTCAGATCACCATTAATATCATCCGGAAAGTCCCTTTCGTCGGCTTCCTTCCGACTCCAGGATATAATACTGTCTACATAGCCCAATTTGACTACGTGGTAGGCCCAAAATAGATGTCAAATAAACATTCCGATTCCAGCACGAGACTGTGGCTAGGGTTTTGATTAACAATTATACGGAACATGCACTCCAGACATGTGACGGCTACAGTTTCAAAATAGCTACTAACCTAGATTGATGGTTAATCAAACAATAATCATAATTGAGGCTTCAATGATCTGATTAATATTCCATGGTACGGATAGCTATCGGACCACAAGGCACAGGACAGATGGAATGACGCACTACATGTACCGGATAGATACATCCATTCCTTGCGCAACTATATGTAATCATTGGCACTGACTGACGGGCCTGGCTATGTTCAGTTCAGTACGCACGCACCAAGTCTACAAGGCTGAGTCCAATTGTTTACACCGGTGAAACGGATGGTCGATAAACCTGGAAGGGATTAGTAGCACAATCATCACAACACCTTTTTGCAATAACTAAGCTACGCCTGTACTTCCTCCACATCAAAGGCAAAAGAAGAACAACCCGAGGTACAATACCGGCCCAACCCTGTGGACAGTGTTTATGGTGGCATCGGTATCACCCAATCTACGCTTACGGAGCATTTCACATCATCCTGCACACGATCACACAGAACAGGCTATATTGTAATCAAGACCTCAAAGCCCCCCCCCAAAAAAAAACTCAAAATAATTCAACGGTGTATCATATTGTATTCATTCGAGGCATACCCACCCACCCATCCATCCCTAAAAAAGAAGACGCATAAAAATCCCTATCCCTGGTACTAAAAGAAAAACAAAACCCCGGTAACCCTCATTGAAGAAAAAAATCGCAGCTCGTCTCATCTACTGAGTTGTGACCACCTGGTCCTTCTCAATGTTCTCGACATGTGGCGAGTTCTCCAAAGCTTGGATGCCTGGTCCGTCGGGGATATTCGCGCTAAGATAAGTCAGATAAGTTAGATAAGCTACTAGAATGATCGTTTCGGGGATAAGGAGGTTACACACCTGAAACCCCTGATAAGAGTGTATTCATGCTCGATGGAACCGCCTTTGGCAATGATATCGTCCTTTGCCTTTTTTATCTCAGAATCGGTGGTTTCGGGCTTAAAGGTGACCTACGTAATTCAAGGACATCGGTCAGTTGGTTGTACCATAACTGACTGCGAACACCACAACAACAAAGGGTAGTGCGGGGTAGCTGCTGGGTAGCTGTCAACTTACGATGTAGGACGGCATTTTGAGTATTGGTTGTTTGTTCGAAAGGGTTAACTTGTGATGGAAGTAATGATGATGGTTGATGATGATTGATAATGATTGATGATGATTGCTAGAGAGAGGGGGGTAGATAAGTAGCTACGGGGACCCGTGGGGTTTTATATCCGTTGGTGTTGGTGCTCCTAGCTCATTGTGAGTGAGGCTTTGGCGGGGTAACTAACTAGAGAAGCTCCGTGCGTTGAGTGAGGCTGGTGACGTAGCTACCTTTCCAACCAGGCCCCTCTCCTCCCCCTCTCCGTCCCACCACCGCGCCCCATGACATACAGCGTGAGGTAGAAGTGTGGGAAGAGCCCTATTGGCTTACCCAGCCATAGAAACCCTGTTTTTAGACCCCTGTTTTTACAATAATTTTCCCTCTCGCTGTACTGCAAGGGCCTACGCAATTATTGTTGGCATGGGAAAACATCTAATCTAGCTTGTTACAAACCGTGCTGCAGGGAAATAAAGATTAGATGTGCACTCCGAGTGTAACCGTGTGCGCAGCACACACAGGTTTCAGCTTCTGTTTGGTCGGTCAGGAGTTCTGGAAGACTTAAGCGCGCTGTGTTGTAGAACACACAACCACGGAGAGACACCACGCTTTGGAAGGTAGGGCGTTATGCGTGGGGATTCCGATTCGGAATTCGGGGGGGTTTAGTTGGTGCTGCTTAGTGGGGTCGGGGAGTGGGTAGTGGTCATGTGGTATCACTCGGGCACTGATAGAGCCGCTAGACCGGGAACTACATGTTTTCGCTCCGAGTCGGAACAACTGCTGGATGGCTGGAATCCGGAGTGTTTCGTACGGGGTGGGAAACCTGTTTTGGGCAAGTTAGTACTGCATAGACAAACCTAACCCTAAACGCAACTCTGAGAGACACATCTTGTACTACTACAACCAAGCTACACACCCTACTCTAAGTAGGTACATGTATCTACATATGTTTCATCCTATGGTAGAGGACTGATCAGCCCTCGCTCGAATTCCCGGTTCCCCATGGTGGCAAAGACAGAGTACTAACAAGGTCTGGTCGATCATTGAGTACTTGTAAGATCTGGAACATGACATAAAGCAGCACTCACAGAGACAGCTCTAGAGATCGCCCGCGCCAGAACCCATAGGGCTCAACTAGGTCAGAACTCTCAAATATTCCTAGAGGGGGGTTAGAACATTAGGTACCAACACTAGAGCTGCGCCATTGAATTCTTCTAATTAGCTACATTATATCCAAGCTCTTTAGCAGTATTTCTTCCCTTTCAAATGTTGTAGTAGACGAATTCAATAGGCACGAAAGGAATTCGAATATAGTAGAGAAAACCAGCCAGTGTTCATAACCCACCCCCATCATCTCCATTGCCTAAGAACTCTAAAACCAAACCTCTTGACGAGAAACCCCCCCAAAGCCTACCTATTCTATCACCCAAATTAAGTGTTGAAACTATATGTACACTAGAGAAGTTCAAACTATGAAAAGATTCCTCTTTCGCCTCGGTGAGGTAGTAGTAGCTAAACATACACTAAACTTCTGATAGTGCCATTGACGCAGTCACCATGGGGTTATGATATCTATGATCAGTACAATCCTTACGTCCAACCCCCGACCCTGAGCCGCATTTAAGTTGCGACACAAACTAATAGCTCCAATATACCGACCACCGGGATTGCCAGTGGGGGTGGAAAAAACTATCATTGACACAGCTTCTATCCCTTGACCCGTAGCAGAGGGCTTTGAAGCCCTCGCCAGTAACCAACGGTGCCTGGTTGTCAACCGTATGTTCTCTAATCGACCTCAGATCTCATCAACATGATTCTTAAGGTGCGAGGCTCAGGATTGCATAGTTTCATGAGTGGTGGGTTGCAGGAGAGTGTTGTAGCCAAAGTGTCAAAACCAAGCTACGGGTCATGGGATAGGTTGGGCGCACCAACCCCATCACCATCACCAAGGACAATGAACCTCGTAAACTCAATCCCAGATAAAGGTATGAAGAATAGTTATACCGCTACGGAGGTACCTCTATCTCTCTTTTTACGAAACCTAGACCTGGGCATAACGGCATGGCATGGCATGGCATAGAATGCTCAATCAGGGGAAAAAAGAACAGAGCAAGACAGTACATATACACCAAACACCAGCTACAGAAAAAAAAGATATTTATTAACTACCTAATCCAGTCCGACCCAGTCCAAGCAAACCAATCCATTAACACCCCCATTCCCTCATTCCAGCCCAGTTTAGCCCAGGCCCTCCGACCCTCCAAACTAGCGCTCCAAACGCCGAAAACCCAACACCAGCCCCAACCCCCCCTTCACCGCTCAAATGTCATCATGATGCCCACTCAACCCCTCCATCCCCGGCCCTCCAAAATCCCCAATTCCCACGCCCTTGAGCTTCAGATACACATCCGTGCCCCATCCAAACGCACTCTGCACCTTCAAACTGCCTCCAAAATACTCCGCATACGCCCTACTCAGCGGCAGCCCATACCCCAACCCCGCAATGCTACTCCCCTCCGCCGCGCCCACAACCTCATTAAACCTCCCCAGCGCATCATCCCCCGCCGGATCCCTCGTCCCGGCGCCATTGCCCCCACCAGCGACGCTCCGCTCCTGATCAAACGTCGAGAACGAGTAGCTCCAAATCTGGCCGATATCCTCCGGCGCGATCCCGCCACCCTGGTCGCGGATACGGATCGTGATGCCCGCCGACTCGGGCGCCGCGGCGATCGTGACAATGATGGGCACCGTTGACCCAGCCTCGACCGTGGCGCGGAACGCGTTCTTGAGCAGCTCCGTGATGATGTACTCGAGGTGCACGGGGATGTACGGGAAGCGGACCTCGGGGTCGCCGTCGATGCGGAGCTGCGGACGCACGCCGTAGCGCAGCTCGCAGATGTCACCGACGAAGGAGGCGCAGCTCTCGATGATGTGGGCGGGCTGCAGGGCCGTGTCGATCGTGCCGATGTAGGTGTCGCTGCCGCCGTCGTAGTCGATGGGGGAGTTGTTTGTTACGCTGCTGGTGGTCGAGGCGAGGTGGAGGGCGATGTGTTGTTCGGCCATGAGGCGGGTGCCGATGCGGGCGCGGAGGTGGTGGTCGAGGAACTTTGTTGCCTCTGCGGGGGAGATGTAGCGGCGGCACTCGAGGAAGCCGCGGGCGAGGGTGGGGATTGTGTTTGCGTGTGTCTTGACAATTTCGATAAGCATTTCCGTGAAGGCCACCTCCTCGGCGAGGGTGTTTGGGTGCGAGACGGGGAAGGACTGCACGGTTCGCAGCGACTGCTGGTAGTTATCGTAGATGCTGGACACGTGCGGGTTGGATACGATGATGAAGGGGAGGTTGCGCAGGGCCACGATACGCCGGCAGAGGCGGATGGGCAGGAATTCGCGGGTGAAGCGGGCGGAGGCTAGCAGGGCCTGCGGGGAGAGAGGTGGACGACCAAAGCTGGCGGTGGGGTGTTAACATAAGGTCCTCTACACTCCTTAGAGAAGAGATACATACCGGACGAGGTCCCGGAGCGTCAATGGCTTCAATGGGTTTGTAGCCAGTCGGGCAACCTCATCGTTGGAGGCCGTGTATCCATCTGGAGCAGCGATCGGGGTCGTTGACAGCAGCCGGCGAGACGAAGAGCAAGAGTAATAATAGGATAACGGAGAGCTGTGTCGAAGCGAGCGAGGGAGCAGCAGTCTCGAGCTCGCCAGATTCATGGCCAGGCTGTGGAGAGGGGAGGGGAGGGTGAGGGGGGGGGGATGTGAATTGGGTGAGTGAGTGGAGATGGGTGGTGGGTGAGGTTGAGACTTGGTGTTGAGGTTCCCGTCTGGTTGAATTCCCCCGATGGCCGAGGGCATGTCTCTGATAACGTGTATGACGGGGGCGTGCAGGGGTCGCATGCCGGTCACAGAATGGCACTCGGGTGCGTTTGATCATTGCCTTCAGGGCTGGCTGTGGGGATAACTTGCAATTCTCTATCGTAGAAAAGACATGGCCAGCAGTTCTGGCCTAGCTATGTATAACAGTCATTAGCATCGCATCACCATATCTCACCCTGCCTTCTGAATGTACTCCACCATGTCATGATCAGGTAGTAATATATACATGTATCTATTACAGCCCCTCAACCCATGCTCAAATAGAACATAAGATTGTATACGTTCCCAGTCAAAACAGCGGAACACATTTCCAAGCCCACAATACCATCCATACCCATAACCCCCAACCAACCCAATACCACCAACATCAATTTTAAACATACACCCATTTCCCATACAAATACACATACACACACTCCCCCCACCCCCCCCACCCCCCCCCACAACCAACAACCAGCCAAATCTAGTTTCCAGTTATAACGCTTCGATATGCAATCACGCATGCTCAAAAACTCCACGTCAAATTAACCAGCCCCTCCCCCAACAGGCCCTCACCTATGACATTTGGTTACGTCAAGGATAAAACCCCAGAAAGAGACATATAAATGAAAAAAAAATGTAGAAAAGAAAAAATGAAGAAAAAATAACCCCTAAACGCAACAAAGAAAAAACCGCAATAAAAGAAAGAAAAAATAAAAGTTACAGTACAGTTAGAAATAATAGTTGACATCTTTAGCCCGTCCCCCTACTGCTTGCTGCTACCACAACTACAGCAACCCGCAGAACCACCACAAACAAAAAAGTAATACTCAAGTGTAAAGTACATTCTACACCTGTTCTGCTCATATTTTCCCTCTTCTTATAACATGACTAGTTAGGTAAAGGTGCTAATGTGACTAAATAAAGATATCCCTTTCTCTCTTTCTTTCTTTGACCCCCAAATCAATCCCGATTATGATATAAATTTATTTTCCCCCGGTGTCCAACCCCCCAAACCCCCAATCCCGCCACCACCACATGAACCATACTCTACTCTGGCAACCACCTGCCTTCATCGTCTTCTGCGAGATCGTAAGAGTCGTCATCCATTCTGTGGTCCCCAGCCCCTGTGTCAGGGTGGTGGGGGTGGTGATGTTCTTCGGCAGTTTCCATCTTCACGTCCATTCCTTCATCGACGGGCTTAAAGGTTGGGGTGGGATTGCTACTGCCACCAAGCGGTGTGTACCATGAAAGCGATACTGTGCCTACGTTTGGTATTTCACTCCCGGTAAAGACAAACTGGAGAAGCTATTAGCAGGGTGAATGGGATAGTGGGGGGTAACGATAATACAAACCTGTTCGGCAGATCTTCTGTCCTTAAAGGTGATGATCTGAGTGTCATCCTTCTCAGGATGCGGCTCAATTCCTTCAACCTCAAGTCCCGTGTTCTACTCCAATGTCAGTCTCAAAGCTGTGTGTAAGGACTTGGCCAGCACATACCATCAGATAATGCCTAAAGTCTTCGTCTTTCTCGCCCTTGAGGTCCGGCGCACTGATGGCAACCCTCTTAGGCCGGTTGTCCAACTTCAATGTACCGCCTCTCCCTCTCGCAGCTTGGAAACCCCCGGGTTGAAATCCCCCACGGCCTCTGTACGTTCCATAAGGACTGTACGGCACGCCTCTGCCTCTGGGTACGTAACCGCCCCTGCCACCTCTTGGTGCAAAGCGCCCTCTGCCTCTACCCCGTCCTCTAAATCCCTCAAGGTCAAACTCCTCTCCGGTATTTCCCTCAATTCCCAATGCTCTCGCTTCTGCTTCTAATGCTTCTAATTGCGCCTTCAACGCAGCCGTCGAAGCAGCATCCTTCGGAGCCGCAGTCCCCCCATTACTTGTCGGCGCAGGGCTTACACTCTCTGCCCCTCCTTCCGTCTTTGGCGGTGGAGATGCAGAAGGTGCCGCTGAGGCCTGACCAGAAATCTTCTTATTCAGCTTTTCCATGAGCTTCCTCTTCTCTTCCATCTGCAGTTTCAGCAGCTCCTCTTTCCGCCTTTCGAGCTCTTTGGCCGCTTCTTCGTTCGCCTTCTTCTTTGCCATCTTGGCTTCATATGCTTTTTGCGCTTCTTCCTGCCGCTGCTTGAATTCTTCCATATCGATCTCCTCATCGTCATTAAGGTGACTTCGAGTATCCATAGGCTCTGCGGAGGCATGGTGCGCAGCAGTGCCGTTGGGATTGGCGGCCGCCCCGGGCTCAGGCTTGTACCAGAACACTTTTACGAAGCGATTATCAAAGATAGGCGCAGGTGAATCATAAGCCTTCTTTGCCATTGACCAACGCTCAAACGATACCGTTGCGAGGTGCTTATGGGGCTGGACGTCAACATTGGTCACGGTTCCGAAGCTTGAAAAGAAGTCGCGGACAGAGCCTTCTGTCAGCTTGTCGTCGGGAATGTGCTCGACTACTAGTGTCATGTTTGAGCGGTCATACGAAGGCCCCATCCCGGATATTTCAGAGCGACCGCCACGGCCACCACGAGTACCACCTCGTCCACGGTGAGGGCGGTCTTGACGGGGAGGTCGGTCGGAGGAAGCTTTAGAATTAGTGAATAATTGTGAGTTGTTTGGGTCGTATTCTAGATTATCCGATCAGCCATAACTCATTACACACAGTTAGTCTAGAAGTTGAACGGAAAAATTACCTTCTGCAGCATCCTCCCCCGGAACCACAATATGGTCTGTACCGTGCTCATACGGGCACATATCACCTTTCATACAGAAGCCCTTCTCGTCATAGTCCTTACAGCGCTCTCCAATCTTTTTCACAATCTTTTTCTCCTCACCTGGCTTCGCCCCCGGCATCGCGCCCATTACAGGCGGGAAGCCCCATGCCGCCGCCGCCTGTGCAGCCAAAAACGCTGCCATCGGGTCGTTTGGATTTGGCACTGCCCATGGGAATCCTGGCGGCGGTGGCATCCCCGGCATGGCGAACGGCATCGGCGCTGGCGGCCCGGGCGGAGGAGGAACAAAGTGATTATCTGGCTGTGGCGTTACAGGCTGTTGATGCTGTTGCGCCGGTGAATGCGGGCCCTGATATCCTCCTCTCGCAGGAGCCCCAGCAGGGTCGCCTCTCGTCCATCTACCCGGTCCCGAGGCCCCAGCGCGACGCGGTGCCTTGAATCCCCGACTGCTATTACTGCTGTTCTGACCGTAGTGACCGTCTTGCCCCCTTCCGCCATCCCGATCGCGATCAAAGTAACCTCGCTTCTGTCCACGTGATTCGCGGTCATCCCGCTCTCTCCTGTAATCTGAGCTTTGGGAAGATTCTCTTTCCAGTACTGGTGCAGGTGGTGACGGTGGGAGAATTGAGACGCCAGCCGAACCGGCAAGGGTAGAATTTACGGAGATAAAACTCTTTGTTTTCAGAGTGAGGAAGACATCATTGACGAATTGTTCCGTGTCTAAAAATGTTTGCCCCCCAATCAATCCTCCGAACAAAACACACGACAAAGGATGGAAGGGAGTGGGAGGGAGAAATTACGTTCGCGCAGGAAATCATCAAGCTGCTCGATACATAGTTTTTTAACCTCATCATCAACTTGATCATGCCGTAAGAGTGCCAATACGTAGTCCGCAAGTACGTCCGAGTCTGCATCAGAGCTATGGCCATTCACAGTCAGCTCTCGATTCGCGCTGTTTCATCTAATTGAACCATCGCATCATCATCCCCGACAACAGCTAGGAATATCGATAACGCAATGGAGGGGATCTGAGAACATACATATCCTCCAACCGCTTCACAATCCACTTCTTGAGCAGAGCTGCATCCCCGTCGTCGAACAACATCATTGCGCGGCACTCCCACAGGTAGACGGCAAGCAATCGAGAGTCAGAGAGTTAAACTCGGACCAGGGGAAGGATGGGAGGGAGGGGGGCGGGTGAGATCGAGATGATTGATGGGAAACAGCGGACGAGATGGTACCAGATGGATGGGCGCGTGTTTGTAGTATCGAACTTTCAGGCTTGCTTTTTGGGATCCCTGGGAGTAGAGAGGGACGTGTGGGTAGATGTTTGGGGGGTTTGGCAGTTTGAGTAGTGGCTGGCAGGTACTGGCTGGATGCTTGGGACGTAAAGACGTTCTTTTTTTTTCCCCGAGAAAGTGAAAGGCGCCAAGACAGACCCCCCCGGAGTTTCAATCGCGTCCCGAGTGTCAACACCTCCTGCGAAATATCAAAGGGAATATCAACCAATCAAGAGAGAGCTGTTTTTTTATTCCCTTGATGGCAAAATTACCCAGTTTTCTCCAGGACCAACAACAAACAAAAAAGGGACCGATGGAAGTCTAGGTAAGTAGCCGTGAGGAGGCAGATCGAGTCCTCCTCCTCAATGACGTAGTTTCCAATTGTCGTGATAATAATCCCCATGTACCCACCCTCTCTCGCTCTTATCACAGTTCTGACAACACAAAAGCACAGAAGGTCAGGGTGTCTATCCTTACCAATAGCATGCACCATATTGTATTACGCCACGTGGTTGACATACTTTACTGGGAAGGAACAAACAAACGGTTGACATGCTTAACGCTCCAGTTCCCATGAGTGCTCATAGCTGTGATCGGTCTTTTGTATGATATTGATTCTGGATTATCCCAGGAACGATCACACTATCTAAGGCACGGCCATCTCATGGCCGATCCATGACGGCAAAAGAAATATAGAGAGCCTCGACGTTCTTCTGCCGCCAATATCGATATGTCACTAAAGACAGGCCCAAGATCATCATCCATGTAAATTATGCCTGTTCCCACCTCCATCTTTCTCGAGAGAAAAAGGAAATAAGATACCTTATGCAGTTATGGCTCCGTCGAAACAATCTTCAGGGCGGTAACTTAAACTGTTGTCTCCATAGCAACCGTTTACAGCCCGTCAGACTTTGTTATGACCTTGACTATTTACTATCGTAAGTACCTGTTTACGGTCCCCATTGGCATATCGAGAAAGTGTAGACCCGTTTATTCCAGCACTTTTTTCCCAGTATCGTCCGGCCCAGATCTATGCTTGAAACAGCCCAATGAGCTCTGTCCGTCTTTTAAACACTTTGTTTATCTGTTTGTTTGCAAACAGACGCGACCTACATGCAGGAGTCAGTCTCGAAACAGTCAATAAAAAAGTGAAGTTTATTAAAGGTACTATTCCAGATATCTTATATTCAATGTATCTATCCGTACCACTAATACAACCCGTCCAGGTTTAGGCACCATGCATTCAATCACAGTCGATCACTCGGCCACTCGCAACCGACTCTACAAATCAACCAAGAAAAGGCTCTCCACACAGGCTGAAACAAGAAAACTCCTCGACTTTCTGTTATGATTTTTCACCCTTCAAGTAACTTTCACTCGGCCCATTCTGCATCATAATCCCTCACTCGACCTTGGCAACTGCCCCTTTCCTCCCACCACATGCGACCATCCGGCACAACCACGGAATGTCACATCCACATATGAGACCCGTTATATAACAATAAGTTTATTATCCCAATCCCTGTATATTAAGAAGTATCTAATCCACAAAGTGAGTATGTACAAACAATTGTCATTAACTATCAGTTATTCAGCGCGAAAATTCCATTTCATCAGGTCATTCTCCTTCCTGCTATGTAGGATCAATCATCCAAAGAAACTGATAAAAAAGAGAATGAAAAAAGAAAGAAAATAGAAAAAAAGGTCCCAGTCCAAGTATGCAAGCGGGTATTTGAAAGGAATGGTATGACGGAACGAGACAAAGATATAGGAGATACAACTAGATAAGGGAAAGAAGCAAGGAAATATGAAAGAAAAAAAAGACGAGAGCCCCTAAAACACGCCTACAACCATGGAAAAAACATAGATAACTGTTAGAAGTAAAATACCGGACAACGAGATCGTATCCTGCCGTTAAAACTCCTAATTTCCAGCACAAGTCCCACCCGCAATCCCCAAAAGAAAAGAAAAAAAAGAAAAAGAAGTTGAAGGGTTAGATTAAAAAGCCCATAGAACTCGCGCCCACCCTCGACCCTAAGCGTTTCCCTAGCGTCGTATTCATGAAAGGTCGAAAATAAACAGTGAATGGTAAAAAGAAGGAATAGTGCACCAGCAGTAATCAAGTCAATAACCCCCCATTCCCGCCACTCCTCGAGCCCCCGATAATGGCGCAGTCGCACCGCCCCCTCCAATACTCCCCATTCTATCTCTTCCATGAGCCGGTTTAGATAACCCACCATCATTTTCTCCTCTCTGGCGCCCACTACGATTCGCAGAGCTGACATCACCAAATCTGGATTGCCCCTCGCGGCCCCCACCCCCAGCTCTTGCGTTCACGGAATCCGGACCAGTTTCCTCATCCGTTGCATCATCTTCCTCCACGACCCCAGGCCCTATGGCCACGCCAATCCCATCTAGTCCTAGTCTAGCCTGCTTATGACGCGGTCTGTCGCGTGGCCACGTGGTAGCGTTGCGTGCATAATTGTGTCTTGAACGCGATGGGTTGTGGGGTGACGGCGAAGGGTGAAAGGTTGCTACTGGAGGCTGCGAATGCTGCGAGTGTTGAGAATTCTGCGAATTCTGAGAATTGTGCATAGAAATTGCTTGCTGAGATGAAGGGCGGGAGTTGCCCGGTGATGACAAGAACATCAAGCTTTCTACCGCGTCCTGCTCCATGGTTCGTTGTGCTGCAGCTCCTGTTGGTGGGGGTGTATTTGCCACCATTGACACGGAAGAGGCTGTGGAATAATTACTATACGTACTTAGATTACTACCACTCGGTGTTAACGTTGGAGGGTGTCGGGGAGGATGGTAGTATGAACGACGATCACGGTCCGGGATAATCTGTGCTGGAGGTTGAAGCCCTCCCCTATGAATTGTATGAGACATTGGAGCCACTGAATGAAGGGTATTGGTATTGGTAGAGGTTCCTAACGCTTGAGATGCAGCCTTTGCTTGAAGTATTTTGGCGCGTATTGGATTGGCTTGATGATCCCTCCAAAAAGATTCATATGTTCTACTACCTGTACCACCACTTCCAGAAAGTGGGTGCGCGGTGTTCGGTTCACTACTGGTTCGTGTGTGCCGCCGAATCGAGTCGAACGCGCCTGCATGCTCATCCCCCGCACTAGGTTCACGTTTTATATGCACGCGTGGGGAAGGCGAGTTGGGATGCTGCCCTTGCGATATTCGCGCCTCAACTTGGTCTAGAGACTCTGTAGTCCAGTTGTTCTCGAGTTTAAGTAAGGCGTACGTCAAGCGTGTTCGAAGCTGGGTAGAAATCTAAAGCGATCACAAAAAACACATTGTGTAAGGAAAAAGGCCCTCCCCGCAAAAACCGCAAAACAAAAAACAAAAACAGACAACCCATATAAAAAAAGACTGGGGATCTTCAGGATTGGCCTATTAGACACACACACCTGTGAAACGTTCTTCGGACTAGCATCAATTCCCGTGTGCATCCTCGCGAACCTTGGTGTTACAGGCGTAGCAGGCGAATTAGGAACAGATGACGCGCTGTTGGGGAACGTGTTCTTGACGGTGCCTGATGCCGTCCGTTTCGACCCTGCGGAGGACGCGGCAATAGATGGGCTCGCTGGGAACGGGTTAAACTGGGGATTCACGCCAGTTGGGTGAATAATAGGCGTGGCTGTCGTTGACATTATCATTGACGGGGGGGGAGAATCACGAGAAGAGTAAGGCGACGAAGGCCGTTCATCAATGTCGGGGGAGTCGCGAATGGAAAACGCGGCCGTCGAGGCCTGTGAAAGCGTGCTCGAGTGACTCAATAACGGAGGTGGGTGGGTGGCCATATGAGTAGTAGACATCTGGGAATTTGGAGTGAGAGGATGGTGAATATGGTGATGCCGTTGTGGTGTTTCGTAATAGTCCATGGAGGAGAAGGATGACGGAGGGATTTGAGAGGATTGGGGGATGGAGGAGGACTCGGTGCTGCTCTGGGACATGATGGGGTCAATCAGCGGGGATGAAGAGGGGGAGGGGGGGCACGGAAGAAGACGAGGGGTAATGATGGTGGTGGAGTATAATATGTGTGGGAACAGCGAGCCTAGAGTTCTTTGGGGGAAGGCGTACGGTAGGTAGGAGGTGAGTTGCAGTAGTTGTATTACAGAAGTAGTAGTCGTCAGGGTGGTGTTGACGCGGATGTGGGAGTGTAACTTATACGTCGTCCTGGTGACAGAAACACGAAAGTACTGCCGATCGCGATCAGAGTATGGCGTCTACGAGATGTCCGTTTTATCTCTGACGCGAATTAATATATTTTCATCTTGTTTTCCCACTCTTGTTTCCATTCGCTCTGCTCTATTCACGTGTTTTATTGAGAAATTCTTTGGTGTTTTGCCCACCACTCTACACGCATGTAAGCTTTCGCCATCTCGAAAGCAACGCGAGAAATGTTTCCCTCCCCAATGGAGCGAAATCAACTAAAAAAACATCCCTTCACACCTCCTCAATTGGGTGGGCCGCAAGCACGGAAGCAAGCGGATAGGAAGATGTGCTAAGAAGTTCGTGTCCGGCGCGAGCAGCCAACCGACAAGAAGCGAGATCCCGACGCCTGGGGTCCGATATTCGGGGCAGGGGAAAACAAAAAATACTTGTGAAGATCCCCGCCGTTCAAGAAAAAAAAATACTTGTGAAAACCCCCGCCGTTCATGAAAAGAGACGCTGTGCAGACGTGCAGTGGTGCAGGCAGTCAAAATCCCACTAGCATGTAGCAGATGTGCATCCCCTCCAGGCCCCTCAAATCTGACATGTATGTAGCCCCGCTCTTTTCCCTCTATGGAGGGGCGGTAGAATACCGCTCTACTCCCCGCTTGATGAGGAAAATCCCATATCTGATAGTGGGGGAGGGACATGCGGCTCGCTGGGATAAAAAAAAGAAAAAGGAAAAACCTCCACTTTTCTTCAACTGCCACGAAGCGTAACGCTTTCTGCCCACGCAGTCACGAGACCGCCTTGTGTGTGTGCGTGGCCGCAACAGACAATAAAGAAAAAAACTTCCTTGATCCATCGTCTGGCGTCGTGTAAATAAAGTTGATATCGTGCTTTGTACGACGATCTTCGTCACAACATCTGTGTTTATGTGCAACTGACACGGTTTTCCATACGCGCCGTGCTTTAGGCCGTTAACGCGTTGTGAGCCAGTGGTATGGCGTCTTCCTGTAAGGAATCTGCGCACGGTAATTCCCGCATCAGCACTGCCAGTTAACTGGTCAGTTAAGCATCCACTCCTGCCTGCACGTGATTTTAGCCAAGCTTTAACCTGCAGATTAACAGGAAACTAGAATCCTTGCCACTGACTGCACTTTCGGGAGGGTTCACCAACAGAACGGCTCAGGGCTGATTAACCTAAATGTGCTTGGGTGCATTTCTGAAAAAGAAATATCCTAGGTAGGACAATAGTAGTTTTGCCAAGCACAAACTCGCAAATCGGCAGGCTTCCTAGGCTGCGTAGAAATATTAACAGCACGATAAGGATGATTCGTGGGGAATGCCCAACTTATCCCAAGTAGGAACAAGAACATGTTAAAATAATTTTGCCGGGATTCGATATGGCCAATCAACATTGCGGTACCACGAGTGATTACCTATGATCTAAACACTAGGGGTATCTTTTTTTTTTGTAAAACACTAGGGGTACCTCCGGGTCACTATTTTCCAGGCTCCAAAGGCATGTAGGTACATGTATTCAAGAACTCAGGCTTTTTTAGCACATGACTGATCTCCTACGGCCCGAGTACAGATGGCAGACCCCCCCACATCAGATTTGAGGACCACCTCATCTATCCCTTTGTTAGCCATGAAATTAATATCTGTTGTATTCCATTCAATGTTGAGGGCGCCAGGCTCAGGGTTAGGTCTTAGCGAAACCTTTGGTACATACATGTATTCTAGTAGATAGATACATGTAGATACATGTAGTAGATGATTTATTGATTGATAATTCGATCTAACGTATTGTGTTCAGAGTTGGGCCATATCCAGGTCCTTGAGTGTGCATTGATATCCGCATAAGATGTCCGAAAGATGGCCCATCTTAGCGAGAGATATAACAGGTGAACGAGCTTAATTCTGTAGTTCCTGATCCAGAAAGATTACTACTACCAGGATAGATATATATAGGAGGGGACAAATTCCTCGACAGAATTCAAGACAGTATTGACCTGAAAGTTCAATTTCAGCTGTGCTCACAGCCGCTATGTGACAGGCCTTACTTACTCTTGGTGTATTAGCCTGCTGACATGTTGTGGGGTATCTGAGAGAGGGCGCATCCTTAGACTATAGGTTCGGTGAGTTGTTAATTGTGGTTGGGTGGCGCGGGGGCGTCAGTGGTGCATGATGTGTGAGTGATGAGAGCGTAGGGGTAGACCAGGGTCGTATATATCAAGGCGGGTTGCAGATAGTTGACGTGACAAGGCACTTGTATCTTTTATCTTTTATGGGAGATGATTTTTATTATATTTTCCACTTGGGCTCTATTTTATAGTAGTGAAACCTTTAGAGAGAGAGTTCCAGAAAGTGAAATTATGCTGCCCTTTAGTGAAATAAACGGTAAATCAAAGGAAATTAATTTAGCAAAAAAGAAAGTGAAATAAATAAAGAATTTCTTAATGGAAATTTCCATTGCCGGAAAAATAGACTTATTAGTCAGCTTTTGTCTTCCCGAACACTATTCCAGCAGTATAGTGCCCGCCCTTTCCATTACATGTAGTTTTATATTTTTCGGCAACACCTGTTACCATAGATGTATCCATCAGTTAATACCACACTGATGTTATGGCTACATGCGGTTTCCTGCGAAGTTTAGTTTGCACCAAATTCCTCGCACCATAGACGGCAATGGCTGGTATTTCTATTTCGTTCGCACACTTGTACTTCGGCGTTCACAGGCCAATATATAGCACCGTTCAGGCTCTACCCCATCTCCTGCTTATTCTATCCGTAGGAGATAGGCACGAAACTACATGTAACGTTACCTCGATTTAGCTAGGCAAGACACTCGAGACCGCCTAGAGATACCCATCTTTTATCTCACCCAGCTGGCCGACATGTGTTACATTCTGCAACCTCCATCCTTTCCCCTGACTCTATATGCAAGCGTGCATGCGCTTTTTCCACAACCTCTATTCTTCTGGTCTCGATCTCTGTTACTAAATATATATATATACAGACTCTTTAGACCCAGAGGACAACCTAAGCTTACAAGACAGCATACTATACAGAATTTTCAACGGACAGAGGCGCTAGCTTAGAAATAATGTTCACCCCGCCAACCATAAAACAAAAGGCTAACTTACTCCAAGGAAGCCTGAGTTAGACTCTAACTGCCACGCATGAGGAGTTCTATAAAGCGAGAGTGAGTAATTGTTATCCTCTTCTTTTAATGCATTTCAATTCTTGACCGCGATCAAATTCTCCCGCTAACCGGTTGATCATGCTTTTCTAGGTTAATCTAGCTATCCAGGACGCATATTAAGTAAAACCTAGCTGAATAGTATCACTAACTCGACACGTCTAGGAAGAAGTAACCCCCCCCCCCAGAACCCAACAGATGAAATTTCTTCTCCAGAACTCGACCGAGTGATTTTTCATGAAGGACATGGACACAGTACCCTGGCCCGAGGGCCCATTACTGCATCTTTCAGTTACTCTGGATATAAATCGCCATTGTTAGGGCTATATTCGAAGTAATGTAAACAGTTATTAAAGCGTATTTGACAACTGTCGATTCCGACAATTGACAGTTCGCCGGCTGCAATAGCGGTTTGCCGAACCGTCAATTTTGATTGATGAGGGTATCGGCACAGGGTACCGGAATTTGGAGCTGAACTCTATCAATGCGCAAAAGGCCTTATGTCTCGATCTCGTCACCACTGATAATGGTCGAGATCTACTAAATAATTTAATATAAACTTGAGAGTTCGTGAAGTATAATGTCAATTTTGCGACCCGCAACTGTCAAAGTCGAACTGTCAATTGTCGAAATCGACAGTTGTCAAATACGCTCTATTGTCAAAATTACGTGTGTTGGGTAGGCTGATGAACAGGAAAGGAGTTATATGGTACACCAGCAAAGACCGGTTCGAGAACGCCCGGGAGGCGCCCGCGTGAATTAGTACAAAACTGTACCCTGACTTCATGCAGTCAATTTAACTCCATATACTTTTGGATGTATACAGACATTGAGACCCTTAACCATAGGCGTAGTTGAATGTTAACTACATGTATCTTGGCTGGCAATTGGTTTTGCAACTACACTCGTGCATATATGCGGGCTTGGATACATGTATATTGAACAAGACAAGACGAGACCTAGTGTAAAATGATCTCGTCTTGTCTCATGCCCATCATTAGAGATGCATTTCGGTAAACTCCATCATGTGAACGTCGTCAGTTTGGACATCGTTCTCTGGTGTTTTTTCACCATAACTATCTACTTCGAATACCATAATTTCTGTCCCAAGCTCACCGAGGAGGCAGCCAAAAGACCAGATATCGATTCTCTGGTCAAAGGCGGGTCCCAACACAAGTTTTAGTTCACGAAAGGCAGCAGGTGTGACGGGTTTATCTGCTTGATCCAAGGGCATAAATGCTTGAGATAGATAATTTAGTTTCAATCTCGATTGACCGGTACATAAATTGGACAGAAACTTACAGGCACCGAAATCTGAGATTTTAGCAATAAGGCTCGGTCAAAGTTCCCATAGCAAGGTATCATGGCGCCCACTTATCTTCCCTCCCGTCCAAGCATTTGATGGGCTCTAAAATGCCGGCCAATCCCTTCTTTCATGTCCTGCGCCGGTTCGTGCACCGGCACACCATCCAGACTATTCACGCATAGTAGGATATTTTCGCTCTGCAAATCATATCATTCAGGGCAGATAGCCCGAGTGGGGTGTGCCGTAGAATCCTCTTTCTCATGGATGTAGGACACCGTTTAAGCGACCTGAGTCGGCGCCTACTTGTGGCTGAAACATCCAATCGACGCTGGATGCCATTGGTTCAAATACTAAATATAGATGGGTTCAGAGTGTGGTGATGCCGTGTGGCACGAAGGTGATGGTAAAAAGTAGTTGAATATATGAATAATAAGAGGGATCTTGTAGACGCAAAGAGTTGATGACGTTGCAAATGAATAGAGTGAAGGGCGCCTGTGATTGCTGTCAATGATAATGACAAGGAGCAAGGACGGCGGATGAATAACATGACATTGGATACTAGGACTTGGCCCAGTGCTACTACCACAAAGAGTGATTGGCGACCTACATGTAGATACAGGTATGTACATGTATGTTTTCAACCTGATACCGTATGAAACTGGTAAATGGGTCATTGGTATGCGAATTTGGTTGTGATTAGGCCTAGGCCAAATGCGCTACTGGTGGCGGTAATTAGTTTCAGGGAGGGGATTTGCACTTCATTTGTATCCCTACTGAAAGCTGACTACCCCTTCTTGTAGAGAGTGTACTAAGAGTTCGTTTGTTGGACCCACATCTCATTAATCTATGGCTTGGATTTAGAGACATACATTCGGCGCTGACTAGAATTGTACTGTATACATGTACTTTACTACCTGAATACATGTAGGTAACAATATAAGGGTTATGTGAAGTTGAGAAGCTCAGGTAAGGCGAAAATAAATGTTGTCTGTAACAAGTTGGTCTTAAGAGCCAGTCTGGTTGCTGCTATGCATGAAAAACGTATTCCAGTACCTTCATAGTATTCGGTCGTAGGAATTTCCTCCAATACACGTATAACTCTTATTGGAATAAGGTACGTTGGTATAAATTATTGCATATTCAAACATAATTGCAAAGCAGAAGGAGATATGCAAAGCTATTTCGACACTTAAACTCTTTATTGAGAAATTCTAGCGTGCTGGAGAATAGGAACGAATCCGTCTCTTATTGTATCAAAAAGATTTAAGCCGAAAGCACGAAAAAAAAAAATGCACATGCATCCAAAGAGAAGGAAAACCAAGAAAAGAAAATGACAACACCAAAGAGAAAAATAAAAGCCCCGCCAATCATATCATCATCGCAACCCTCATGAAACCCTTCCCCATTTTGACATTTTTTAAAAAAATAAGAGCTCAATCAGATGAGGGACAAATTATACGTTTTTATTTTTTCCTAGGGAATCATTTAAAGTTTGTCGTAGTAGTTCTCAACACCTGGAACCTCAACCTTGATACCCTTACGCTTCCTCATATCCTGGACAATCTGACCGGGCTTGGAAGTTCCATCAAGGACAGAACCACCAGGAAGAACGGTCCAGTGGTCAAAGACGGACTGGGGGAAGGCCTGTCCACCAGTGTGGGAACGGAGATCGGCAGTGAAACCGAAAGACTCGTTGACGGGAAGGTAGGCCTTAACGTTGAACAAAGGAGTTCCGGGACGCTGCTCCTCAGAGAAGACGTGTCCTCTTCTCCTGGTCAAGACACCGTAGATACCACCCATAGCCTGCTCAGGAACCTGGATCTCGACAAGGTAGATAGGCTCCAAGAGACCAGGGTTGGCAAGAAGAGTAGCGGCGTAGAGGACACGACGGGCAGTGGGGATGATCTGTCCACCACCACGGTGAATAGCATCAGCGTGGAGGGTAACATCCATGATGTTGAAACGGATGCTGCGCATGGGCTCCTCAGCAATGGGTCCCTCACGGGTGGCCCACTGGAAACCGGAAACAACGGAATCCTTGATTTCGTTCAAGTACTGGACAGCCTTGGTCTGGTCAACCAACAAGTTGGCACTGTATGCAAATGTTAGCAATTAATTAAAGACGGGAGAGTTAGAAAATGACATACCCAGAGGTGTCAGGACCGAAACACCAAATCTTACGGGCGTCGGTGACATCCCAGCCATGCTCATCGGCGAGGATACGGGCACGAGCCTTGAAATCGTCACGGGGACCGATCTTTCCGGACTCGATGTCCTTTGAAACCTCGTCACTGAGAGGGGTGGCGGTGACATAGAGACGGTTGTGCTTGTTGGGAGACTTGGACAAGGCAGTGATGCTTGAGTCACCAGCAACAGTCTCACGGTAAGAGACGACGGGGGGTGAGATCTTCAATGGGATACCGGCGTGGTCCTCCTCAAGATCCTTCAAGCAAATCTCCAAGTGCAACTCACCGGCACCAGCAACGATGTGCTCACCAGATTCGGAGATGTAAGTCAAGACACAAGGGTCGGACTTGGAAAGACGCTTAAGACCTTCGACCAACTTGGGCAAGTCGTTGGCGTTCTTGACCTCGACAGCGACCTGGACGACAGGGGAGACTGAGAACTTCATGACCTTCAAGTTGTGGGCAGTCTCAGAGGTAGTGAGGGTACCAGACTTGAGCAAGAACTGATCAACACCGACTAAACCGCAGATGTTACCGGCAGGGACATCCTCAATGGGCTCGATGTAACGACCCATCATAAGAATGGTACGCTGGATAGCCTTGATGAACAAGTCCTCCTTCTTTCCAGGGGTGTAGTTAGGTCCCTGAATGCGGACCTTAAGACCAGACTTGACGGTACCGGCGAAGACACGTCCGAAAGCGTAGAAACGACCCTTATCAGAGGTCGGCACCATCTTGGAGACGTACAACATGAGAGGAGCCTTGGGGTCACAGTCACGGATACCAATGCAACAATCGTCATCAGCGGGTCCCTCGTACAAGGTCTCGGCACGGTACTTCTGGGCAGTAACGGGGGAAGGAAGGTGCATGACGATCATCTCCATAAGAGCATCGGCAGCGGGCAAGAACTTCCTCATGACAATCTTGAGGAGGGCCTTTCCTTCAAGATCCTTCTCCTCAGCCTTAAGAGTAATCTCAAGCTTGGAGAGCAAGACTGGAATCTCATCCTTCTTAAAGTTCATGACAGCAGCGAAGATCTTGAAGATAGGGTCCAAGATGAACTGGTTGAAAGCACGCTCCAAAGGTTTGCCCTCGAAGTTCTCGACCTTGGTCCACTTCTTGGTCTTGGGGTTGAAGAAGTTGTCACCCTAATGATTATGTTAGCATAAGCCTAGGATTTAAAATATTTCAATGATAGCATACCCAGAGACGCTCCATCATCTTCATCTTGTCAACACCGAACTTCTTGGCGTAACGTCCAGCGAATTGACGGACAGTGAAAGCCCATCCGTGAAGACCGGAACCGAAAGCAACGGTACCCTTGTAGGGGTAGACCTGAACATCACCAAGGGTCTTGTCGAAGTAGGTGGCGATGATGACGTTAACGGACTCCACAGTACGGGAGAAGGACTGGTACAAGTCCTCCTTTGAGACCTGCAACTCCAAAAGGGCACGGTCGACCTTGTTGATGATACAGACGGGCTTAATACGTTCGGAAAGAGCCTGACGCAAGACAGTCTCGGTCTGGACACAGACACCTTCAACACAGTCGACGACGACAAGAGCACCATCGGTAACACGGAGGGCGGCGGTAACTTCGGAAGAGAAATCGACGTGACCAGGTGAATCAATCAAGTTGATCAAGAAGTTGTTTCCATCGGTCTTCTGAGTGATGTCCTTGACATCATCCTCACCAAGCTCAGCATAGAGGGAAATAGCTGTGGACTTGATGGTAATGCAACGATCCTGCTCGTCCTGACGAGTATCTGTGAAACGCTGCTCACCGGCCTTTGCGGCAGAAATAATACCAGCTCGTTGAACAAGGGAGTCGGTCAGAGTTGACTTTCCATGATCGACATGAGCAATGACGGACATGTTACGGACGTTTGTAACCTTGTCCATCAACCCACGGATCTGTTCGACAGTGAAGCTGAAATTCGTGAAAAAGACCCAGTAAGCCTTGACATTCCCAACAAAGCACTTTCCATAGCATTTGCTGCATCGAAGTGGAGGAAAAACTTACTTGACCATCTTGATGGATTTTTATATGAACCCTTTTAAAAAAAATTTGTTGGACGGAAAACGGAAATTCTCGTCACTAGGTTCTTGTTAGCGGAAGAACGAGATATTCAATTGAGAGATAAAGACTTACAATGTACTGTGTCGTCCGATCGAGGGTGGAACAACAGCAGATGGAGAAGAGAAGGGAAGGGAGAGGGATGAGAGCAAGAAGGGAGGAGGGGAAAGTGAGGGGTTGTGTGGGTGAGGGGTTGGCTGATTTTTGAATGCGGATGATGAGCCTCCTGATTGGTTGGAAATATAGATTACTGAGTGGGGCGATAGTTTACTGACAAATGCTCTTGTGGGCGAATTTTTTTTGATCAGAGTGACTGCTCTTCGGGGTGTCGTTGTGCAGCTGGGTAACCGCTCGCTTCCTTGCCGAACCAGGAAGGCCAGTAGTCGAGTCACGGCTAAGGATTTTCGGCCCCCAGCATGACACATACGAGGGGCAGCACTCCCCCTACACACAGAGAGACCTGATTCACTGTCTAGATATTTCAACTGATCGTAATGATTCTTTCACAGCTGCATAACCGAATAAAACAACGGCTACCTGTTCTTAAAAATACAGACTTTGATGGAGTGTGTATCTCTTATCCAACACTCATCTCGCCCACCAAACCCCACCTTCTCGCACGGACCAGTTGGCCGTTATCATCAATGC
Organism: Morchella eximia; assembly: GCA_024713935.1. NCBI lineage: Eukaryota > Fungi > Ascomycota > Pezizomycetes > Pezizales > Morchellaceae > Morchella > Morchella eximia. The sequence continues at coordinate 1,449,584 of JAMGZG010000002.1, forward strand.
CTTACATCATGCTTTGTGACGCGCGATGTCTCAGTCCGCCCGCATGTTATCGGTAACCGAGATGTTGATCATAATCGCAACACCAAGCACTACCTTACTAAGCACATTGTGGGTTCAATGTTCAGACACTGCTTCAAGAACTCCGGTGGCGATCAGTTGAATTGAGCACTTGGTCAATTACAAGTTCCTTTACGGCTTTGTGCTCTCTCTTTGGAAATAGAATGTTTGATCCTACCGAAATCGACGGCAAAAAGCGATATGTAGGTCAGCACTAAATCGCTCGCAAATCCTTGAGCTCGGTCACAAACACAGCATCTTGTGGGACAAGGAGGTTTCGTTCAAGGACACCCCTGGAAGTATCGATGATTCAATGCGGCAATTTCGGAACCCTAATATTCAAATTACTTTGATGACTTATCTACTAATCAAGACGATACTACAAGCTTAGCCGTTATTTACCTTACAACTGAGCTCGAGTTGAAATATCTCCCCAAGCAAGTAGGAGTCATAGAGCAGGTACATATACTGGAGCCATAACAAGCTTGCATTGCATCCTGCAGCGCTTGGACACATTTTTAATTAGTTTATCGTCTTTTCTGTCCTAACGTATACTTCTATAGGCCTTCTGAGTAGAGTCTTTTATCCATACTCACTCGAAGGTTGAAAGATGGGTATCGAGGCAAAACGACTGGGGGTTGTATGTATAAGCCAAATGGAGGAAAGAATATGCAGTAGTTCAATCTAGAAGAACCAATAAACTGACGGGACTCATTCTTCTCTCAGCGTAATTCCGAGAAATTAGATCATATTTCCTCAACTCACTAAAATCCAGGGTTAGGTCTTTTCATGCAAAGATCCTGGTCGTTTTGCCTCGATTCCCATCTTTCAACCTTCGAGTGAGTGCGGATAAAAGACTCTAGTATGAATTCGGATAAAAACCATTTTATGAACAGTCAAATTCTTCATCGAGTCAAGCGCACCAATTCTGTGGCTTAATTCAGCCTTGCCAGGGCCCCAGCAGCCCTACAAGTCACCCCTGACTCTAATATTACTGTTGGCAAAGCTGTCATATGCTATGTTTTAGGAACGTCATCAAGTATCACTCACGGAGCAGCTTAGACTTGATTCTGGGTCTGGGTACTAGTTACAGATAGGCTTGGCTTTATGGGCACGTACCATAGCCTTCCTACATCGAACATAAAAAAGCTTTCCGTCCGCCAATGACTATGACATATTAACTACTTTACCTTACAGACTTTTTAGCTGGAATACAATCACCCAGCAAAGCCTTCCCGAATACACAATATAAACTCTAAGTCGTCATCGGTTCTTCGGCACTGCGCCTAGCAAATGAAACGTTAGAGGCATAGCCTTCTAGTATCGTAGGCTGCTGGAGTTTTGAAGATAATATTTCTCGTCTACTGTAAGTAACAGGGCCTGTAGACTATCTATGTTAAAATAAAGTATTGGACAGTTTTAGTGGGAATAAGGGCTGGGAAAAAATAGACCCCCTACAGGTTGTCTCAATTATTAGATCTCTTCCAAAATCTGCCGTATCTTTTAGCTCACTTCAGTACTAACGGAGTATACTATAGATTTGATAGGGTTATACTCTCCGATACACTATAAAACTTGGAGGTCTAGCCCTCTCTATATCTGAAAAAGCAAGTTCTAATTGGTGTATATGCAATACAAAAGTCTTATCACTTGGGGTCAGCGTACGGCTGACATGGGGTGACAAACACATCCAATCCAGAAGCGGATGGCTGTCTCACATTGGCTCAATGAGTTTCAGAGGCAAACTGAAGAAAGAAGACTCATTATGTCTCGGTGAAAGGAGCATAACTGTCGTTTTATCGGTTGCGTTAATGTTGATCTTATAACCTGTTTTAGGGTTAGGTTTTGCGACTTTGATCTATGAGCGAGTTTTTTTTTTTTTTTTTTGTTTAATTCATTAATTGTATGCAGAGGGCCATGAGTTAGAGTAAAATTTCTGTTATTCACCGCGATTTGTTATAAAACCTCGGCCTAGACCTCGAGTTTGTTCCATGGTGCAGTGCCTTGTTCTTGCTCTCTGCTCGTATCTTCAGCGGTAACGAATAGTACGTGATCTATGATTTCATGAAACAGCTGGCACGAATGGAGTTAAATTCTTTTGAGTGAGGTAATCATGGTTCTTCAAATCCCGATGTTACATCCAGACCCATTGCATATCAAGTAGGAGAGACGGATATAGTTCAACAAATCATCACAATCATCAAGCACAAGGCTGTAGCTATTTTCCCAGTACTTCTAATGGCATAATCAACATAACCAATGATAAAATTCTCGGTCGATCCTTAGGTTACTCCAAAGCTAAAAGTATTGTTATGAGTAGGTGGGTAAATTCTTGATTTCTCTGCGATAAAGGATCTGCTTGACGGCTAAGCTGAACAAAATGTTCCACCTGAGAGGGACGGGACACCATGTGTTAGTAAAATATATACATGTAGCCTTCATGTGATATCATCCGCAGTTAGCTCCCGTAAATTAGATCCCTGATACCGGCTCTTTTGAGAGTTCAAGGGCTCGGCAGTTGGGCAGGTGTTCACACACCACTACCTCTTAGCTTTGTTACGGGTCGTCCCTTGATCCCAACTTCGAGTGCCCATAACTTGCCCCATGTGCTATACTTTCAATCTACGTAGTTTTAGACGATGCATATCCCCAGCAATTCCTTATCGCCGAGCCCACCTTTTTGTATCAATATGTGCATATAAGGATCTGAAGGTTGGTGCACCGAGATCCTATCGATGGTGATGGTGCAGTACATGCGCACAGTACGGCCCAGTCAATCATCTCTACTCACCTCGATGAACTCATTAGAGGGTCTCAGAAGATCAACTGGCCACCCATCTAGTAATATTCCGGCTGAGAGAGAATCCAGAAATCAAGCATGAGAGGTCCGAGCCTGTGTACCGGCAACACTGCTCGTAGAAACACGAGGGGATCAATTCAATCCGATATGACTGCGATACACCCTTTTTCCTACTCGCATCGACGCAGTTTTCTCTCTTATGAAAGTGTGCTACGTGTACACATACATCCTTGCCTGTTGTGCTTTCCTGGCCTCGAAACAAATTCGCAAATGTGGTTAGCCCTATGAATCCTTCTACTTTCTCTGCTCTGGTAGTAGCTGAGATACGAGCTTAGCCGTTTCCAGTCAATTTCAAATGCCGAGTACGTAGGTCTTGTTAGCTTCAAATCGACCACCCACTCTCCAAGCAGTATAGTAATGAGGATGAACTGGCTCATGATATATGAGCGCAATCTTTGGTTCGAGCTCTGGTTATGGTAAACTCGAGATGGTTTAGATAACAAAATGTCCAGCTTGGTTAAGCATTCGGGTTAGTTCATGTGCGTCTCTATGCTGGTGATTGCCAAGAATTTCATGAATTGAATACGTTTTTTCCCATCATGTGGTATCACTCGAATCTTGGTAACGTGGGGAAATTTCTGGGGAACAGGTGTACGAGTTCCAAATGACAGCGAGGGTAAACAAATTGTTATCAGAGCTTGTATAGGCTTAAAAGCCTGTCCTATTAAATCCGTATTGCATTAATGGTGGATGTGTCACGCCAAACTTTATAGTTACTGATTGAATTAACAAGAAGACTTTATGAATTCGGGGCCTAGAACTTTTTAGAAATCAACATACCTTGTTAGAGCGGTTGGCCTTATATCTCTCGAGACAAAACGATTCGTTACCAAAAAGACGGTCTTGCACAGGCGATTCTTTATTACCTCCCTTTCAGGGTAACTGAGCATCAAAATAATCAGGAGGGGAAGTCTTCTAGAAATGGGAAATTCTTGTATCTAAACCATTCTTAAGGCGATATTAATTCCCACATAGCCTTTTTCCGTCTTGCTGGATGATGCAGTTTTTTTCCAGCTACATATAGGTACATGTAGTTACTTATTGAAGCAAAGTTATCTTGAGGCAAAGGACAGAATCATTTGCCTCATGAAGCCTACGAATAACGGCGCCTATATACCCAACAAAAATCCTACCCGGAGAAGTCCAACCTCATCAACGGCCCCCTCCCCGCCATCCTCCAAAAGTCCGCACACTCCAACCTCCTCCACCCCTCCCCACGCCTCGGCAAAGCCCCCACCCCATCCTCCTCCATCATCTCCAGCACCCACTTCATCTGCTCCCCCTTCTTCTCCCCACCCGCGCCCCCAACACCCCACGCACTCGCCAGATCCCACCAATCATACACCCGCATATCACTCACAATCCACCTCTCCCCCGGCGTAAACTTCCGCATCAGGCTCACCACCGCCCACGCCACATCCACCCCATGGACCACATGCAGGCTCTCCTTCCGCCTCAGCGCCTCCTTCGTCGCCGCAACCCGGCCCACCCAATTCCGGGGGTCGCGCTCGCCGCCCCACAGCCCCGCGAGGTTCAGCACCGCGCCGCCGAGCGCCAGCAGGGCGTCTTCGGCGACCGCACGCGCATTGGTGGTGTCGTAGGGGCTGTGGCGGGTTATGCGGCCGGGGGCGGTCCAGATGCCGGTGGAGCCGAGCTGGATGAAGTTTGGGGAGATGTGGGGATGTGTTTGGGTGTAGAGGGAGACGAGGGTCTTTGTGGCCTCGGCGCCGCGGAGGAGGAAGATTATGAGGACGGTGGTGGCGGGGGGGAGGTGGGTGAAGGGCGTGGGGTCGGTGGAGGTCGGGTCGAAGGTGAAGGGGATGGTGGAGGGGCTGCCGCTGCGCGAGGTGAGGGCGTGTGTGAGGGAGAGCTGGGTGAGGAGGGGGGCCAGGAAGGTGCTGGTCCAGCCAGAGCCGAGGAGGAGGATGTCGACGTGGGGAGGGTCGGCGGACATTGCTCTGTGGAATTGGGGTATGTGAATTGGGTAGGTAATGGGAATTTGTGAATCGTTACTTCAATTGGTGGTTCAGTGTTCTGCGTGGAACAGGAGGGGCTGTGACTTTGGTGTAGGTTACAGAGTGCCAATGATTGGGGGTCAATGATTGGGGGCCAATGATCACAATGCGTGGGGTGATAAACCGTGCTTGAGGTGGGGGAACGCAGTTACCCGGCAGGGCGGGGGCCCACGTGAGTACGCGTCCAAAGTGTCTTGAGCGTGTTGTACAATAGTGGTGGCATATTATTATTCTCGGGATATAGGATCCTAAGGTTTCACAGGTACAGAGATGCTGAGATTGTTTGTGGGCACCGATGTTTCACAGATACGAGTACAGCATGGGCAGAACAACGAATGAGGTGAGCAGTTAATGTGATTTCCATTGCATAAATAATCCATATGAACAGACGGGTGTTGTTACAGCCCTACCATACCCCATGCAGGATACCTCTAAATGTTGTGTATCCGCTGCGCCAAACCTGACGGAAGAAGCCCTGGAAGATATCCCTAGATGAACTGAGCAAACATTAAAGTCAGCGCCCCATTCAAACAATGCAACTCGCTCAAAGCCCCCGAAAGTAGGTACAACATCAGATCAAGTGTAGTGTTTTTTAATCCGCATGTCGCAACCCCGCCAAAGTCCCTTCCCAACTCAGATGGGGATACCCGCCGAAACGAGGCCCTTCTGAGAGGAAAAGGCTCAGCAGGGGTTGCAAATTGGCATTGCAGAACTCATATGTTCATCATCTGGAACTTACTTCCGTGGCAGAGCTGATGATAGAGGGGGTGTGGATAACTTACTGTTAATTGTCAGTATTCCGTGTGGCGTGGTTATCAATTGGTGTGGTTATTGGGCTATTGATTGCTGTCTGGAGAAGTGAAGTGAAAGTAAAAAATCTAGGCGGGTTTAAATGGCATACTAGTGGCTTGGCAGGGCCGGGTAAGTGGACGATTGTTCACCGATTCTCACTCGAGACGGGACCGCAATGCACCTGAGGAGCAGCTAATAAACGCCGACCATCGGAATATAATAAATATGCAAGATGATTGTCTCGGTTTTGTTATTATCGTGATTGTGAATCTTAATCTTGGTAAATAAATGTATGTATGAGCTGCACTGGGAGGGTCTCACAGTTCGGTCACCCCGTACTTGGTGGGCTTGTGAGTCAGGGTAATTCCCTTCATTCCAACGAGAGCGCAGACAACAAACACCACCACCACCACTGCGCGCAATCTTGGTTGACTCACCACACGATCCGTGAGTTGCGCGGGGGAAGGGATTGTGGATGTGGATGTGGAGGGGCGAGAGCAGGGATGGTCTGTGGTTTGAGCCTCACTTTAAATTAGTTTGACGGGTCCGTCACGTGCATCATGTAGGTTCCATCGAGCATGGCGAGTGCAGACCCAAACCGTCAGATGCAGATAAACCCAGCAGAGAGCGCAGAGAAGATACGCACAAGCAGGAGATCAAGATGAGGTCACTGGGAGGAGAGAGCTCCATCTACCAAGGCTTGTAGTTGTTATTATTGCACTTGTGGCGGGGTTAGGTGTAGGTACATGGAGGTGGTGGTGGTGGTGGTGGTGGTGCACTTGCGGATAGGTAATATTGCAATAGATATAAAAATAAATGCAATCCGTACAGTTCAGGAAATGTGCAATACTTCTTAGGGCTCGTGATCCCAATCAGAAATTGCCCCGCCAAGAACGGTGCTGCTGCTGCTGCTGCTGCTGCTGCTGCTGTCCTGTCCCGGACTCCCGTCAGCCCTCGTAGCTTCCACACGGCCACACACACGCTTTCTCACTCTCTATCTCTCCTTCTTCGCCATCCCTCTCCTCCCCCCTCTCTTCTCTCTCACTCTCTCTATCCTCTGCACATCTCCCTATCAGTTCTCTCCTTCCTATTTCATTCATAGCTGCAATCATACCCCTCTGCTAATACACGCTGTTCTGTCCTGTCCTGTCCTGTCCTGTCCTGTCATTCGCTCACTCCATCACCAACCACAGCCAATTAATGGCCAATGCCATGTCCCTCCAAACGCCCTCATCCCACCAGCCCAACAATGTCTACACCGCCGGGCTCCCCGCCCCTCCCCGCATTCTGATACCCCCACCCACGCTCAACCCCGAGGCCCGACAATTCGATGGCTCCGACCCCCAGCCCACGCTCGAACACATGGTAGTCTCCCCTAGCAGCAGCATCCTCCCCACCTCCCTCCAGGACTGGAAATACGAGTCCCGCCGAGAAGCCCAGCAAATCCTCACCCACCTCTGGCTCGGGCCCCTCAGCGCCGCAAAGTCCCTCGACTTCATCAAGCGCGAGAACATCACGCTGCTGCTCGCCGTCCGCAGCGCCATGACCGCAAAGGCAAATCTCCTCGCAACCCAACTCCCCGGCGTCCGCTTCGAGAGCATCGACGTCTCGGGGAACCAGCAGCTCATTGCGCAGTTCCAGCGCGCGACGGACCTCATCGACGAGCACTACCTCTCCGGCCTGGGCGCGGAGCGCCCAAACGAGGTCAATGTGCCAATTGATGGCCGCGCGCTGTACACGTACCAGCGGGCGTACTTCCAGGCGCACCGGGCGCTACCGCCGGGCGGGAAGACGCTGCTATTCTGCGAGAGTGGGAATGAGAGGAGTGCCGCGGTGGCCGCGGCCTATATCATGCAGCATCTTGGCGGCTCGGCAGTACAGGCGATCCAGCATGTGCAGTCGAGGCGCTTCTGTGTGTGCTTTGACGACGGGATGAAGTGGCTACTACAGAGCTATGAGCCAATATGGATGGCGAGGAGACAGGCCTTTCTTGGTAACAAGGGATTAGGAGGCGGTCAGCCGGGCAGTAAGGGTGTTCGCCCCTATAGAGGCGAGAAGAAGAGAACCCTTGAGGAGTACGATGATGAAGGGGATAGTCCTGTTCAGATTGGAAGCAGGGTGAGTGCGCCCTTTGCGGATCATGGTGTCGAGACAGATATGGAGATGTCTTGATACCCCATTCCTTCTTTTTTTCTCTTTCTTTTCTTTTCTTTTTCTTTATTTCTAAAAGGGTGTAATTACGTTTGTGCATGTGGGTATTGATAAGCCATCACTGGTACTGGCTTTCACCTGTATCTCGGGCTGTTCGCTCGCTCCGTGCAGGAACAAGAATACTATTCATTTTTTACATTGCATTTTATGCATTGTACATTTTTTCTTTCAAATTAGCTACATGTATCCCCCCCCCCAAGCAACTACATGTGTAGTTGCATTGTCTGTTTCCCCCTTCTTTCCATTACCTCATATTCATTGGCTATTACTACCACTTCTGCTTCATACCTTCTACTTATTGCTTACTACTTAGTACTTACTTACTTACTACTACTGGGAGGTTGTTCAATGCTTTTTTTTTTTCGTTTTTCTTTTAGTTTGTGTTTCGGAGTCAAGCGTTGTCCTTTCTTCTGGTAATGTAGATTATTCTGTGTGCTCATTTGGGAGGAGAAAGGGGGGGGGGGGGGTAGAGGGTACAATGGAAGGGAATGAAATGGTGCTCTTTAGAAGGGTTTATGTGCGTTCGTGTTCGCGCGCGTGCGAAATGTGAACTGTGAATATGTGCGTAAAGTGAAATTTTGAGCGGCGCGGTAATGGTCGGGAGTGATACATAATGCGAGTGATACCGTGGCATGATTGCCGAATGACAGGTGGGTGGCGGCGGGTGATAGCAAGCATAACGGGTTTCAGATATGCCTGCAAGACGGCCACCATATATAAAAACTCGGCTATATAGTACAGCAACTTTAGGCATTCAGAAGTAAGAAATTAAGTACTAGCACAAACCTCGTAAAGTCTGGTAAAAGAATTCTAGTATCTGGCGGTGTTCTGTAATCTTTCAACATTTTACAGTTATTCTTGGCAATGATGGTAGATGCATAGCGTATTATCAAACCTTATAGAATGAATAGGATGCTCCTCTCTCGTATATTTACCCCAGGTATGGTTGGTAACTTTGCGCCTAATTTCAGATAAATACATGTAATTGTGACAGAAGTGGTAGCCCGTCCCATCGAAACCTAACCCTTTGATCTCGAGGGTTGCTTGAAGTAAGTATAGATACCCCTTGTTACTAATCGCGAGAGTCCACGAGGCCCTAGTAAATAGACATCCAATTTCTCCTCACCGACGTGCGAAATGAGAGTTATGTCATTTGACGACTGCGTTTTATAACCCAGTACCTAGTCCGAGTCGGCACCGCCCGGCTAAGACCAACAACGGTAGAGTAATGCCTTCTCTTGCAATTGTTCTACATCGCCAAAGATCTAGGTTACTCGCGCTCAAGAAGTAACCAAGAGGGGATCCGTTAATTATAAGATCCACAGCAAAATAATGCTTGCATTAAACCATTATGCTTGCTCGCCCTGGTAGAGCCTTAGAACTATGAAAAATTAACTAGATATTTAACGTAAAAAAGGCACTATATATACCCCGACACCTGTGAGGATGATTGCGTCAAATCCCAGATAATTTGTACAATGTTTGCCAGTGGACCGGACTTAACGCATGCCTATATTCCAACGGTCCATCCGTGTATGGTAGAATCGTGTAAAAATTCAGGCATTATTGCCTGCAGTTAACGTCATTCACAGACCGTACGGTGTTGAAACAAGCCTTGCTTAGAAATACTGACTTCCTTGTTGGGGTTCGGACACCGGTGACCGAGTTTGGGTACCACCATGCAACCAATTAACAAGGTATGCAGGTCATGGTCAATCACTCGGCCCGATGATTTGAAATCATCAATTGGATGTTCGTGCTTTGTGGAAGTTGGTCGTCAGTGATATAAACCCCTCAGGTTCCCTCCGGTGCTTTTTCTATATCATCATTATTAGTAACAGTTTAGTCGCTACTTCAATTCACTTTCTAAAAGTTATATAACTATAGCACACCTCATACCTCCTATAGAAGCCCACAATGTCTATAATCGTAACTGGCGCCACCGGCGGCCTCGGCCGCGCTACTCTCGGATATTTATCTGAATTTACCGCCGGCGCAGGCCCCTCCATAGTGGGAACAACCCGCTCACTCTCCCGCGCACCGCAAATCCCCAATGTAACCTTCCGTGTCGGCGATTTTGACATTCCCAGCACGCTGGACACCGCATTTTCCGGGGCCGCAAAGGTCTTAATAGTGTCTACGGATTCCTTCGACAACGAAAAGCGCCTAATTCAGCACAAGAATGCCATTGATGCATGTGTGCGTGCTGGCGTTGGGAGGGTATATTATACCTCTCTTGCTATTAACGGCAGTAGGGAGAACAGCGTGAGCGAGTTACAGCATACACACCTGGAGACGGAGAAATTGTTGAAGGAGTAAGTGTAGATATCATAAAGTAAATAAAGTATGGAACAGTGGCTAATGTGATGGATAGGTCAGGATTATCATACACAATCATCAGGGAAGGTGTCTATACAGAGGCATTCCCGCTCTTCCTTAGCTGGACACCCGCATCAAAGTCTGTTATCCTCCCACATGACGGGCCTGTCGCTTTTGCGTCGCGTACCGAGCTCGCTGAAGGGACGGCAAGGCTGCTACTGTCGGACGACGAAAAATATGTCAACTCGACTGTAGCCTTAACAGGGCCCGAGGCTCTGACGTTGACACAGGTTGCGGAGGTCATCTGTGGTGAGCTAGGCAATGAGCTAGTCGTTGAGAAGGTGAGTTTGGAGGAGTATGTAAAGGGGCTCGTAGAGCGGGGTGAGAGGCCGGAAGCGTTTGCAAGGAGTTGGGCGACAACTCTCAAGGCGTTTGAGGATGGGGAGGCAGGAGACGTTCATGGGGATTTGGAGGAGCTGTTGGGGAGAAAGCCGAGGGGCGCGAGGGAGGTAGTGAGAGGATTGGTGAGAGAGGGATTGGAGAACGGCGGGTACAAGTGGCATCAGAACGAGAAAGTGAGAGAGGTGGCGAAATAGCTTGTAACCACATCGTGTATTTGGGTTGATGGAGTTGGCGGTTGGGTTAGGGCTTTGGGCAGTAGAGAGTGATAGTTCATGGTTCTATTAATCGTCTACTAAAGAATATGTACCGGAGAAGCTTCGCTAAAACCAAGTCTTGCACCTGGCGTCCTCACCATTGAATGAAATAGTTAACAAAAGGATAGATGAGGTATGCAGTCTCGGAGCTGGTGGGAAGGCCTGCCCGCGTACATAAGGCGGATATCTGTTCTCGGCTGTAGGGGATCGATCAATCACGATCAGCGACCTACGTGAGCGGGATAAATGCCCACCCTAAAGCAGACGCCGAGATGGGGTCTTATTGGCGTATATAAAGAAAGTAATCATATCCCGTTCATATAATCTCATTTGATCTATAATATCAGAAGCGTAGTCAATGTTACAGTTGCCAATATCATGACCCCCTTTGATTACCAAATCTTCTCTTGTTCAAATATCAAGACTGTTCTTTTCAATGTCCCCTTGCAAGCTGCCAAAGGACAACATAAAGAAAGATCTGGTACGAGAGAAAGAAAAAGAGATTTGGTGGGTCATCCAGCTCGGGATACTCGGCTAACTTAATTAGATAAGACGCTTGGGACTGTGCAATAAAGCTTATGTACCTTCTTCACGATCACACGCCGACGTACCATTTGACTAAGTTTTTCCCATATCCCTCCTCCTTTACTTCTACCTCTCACCCCTCTCATCCTTCCCATCTTATAGCTCATTCCCTTTTTATCTTCATCACTTACGTTTAGGTAGGGGTGTACTGACGCAGCATTCCCTACATCTACATAGCTCTTAAACTCGAAAGCATCTCCCCCTACTTGGTCTGGATTTCTTCGTTGATGCTAAGAATCTATTTGTTATGGAGCCGGATTGGGTTGTTAGCAGAGTGGGTAATTGGCTCTCTGAAAAGAACAACTTTAGCCTACCGTTGGAACCCCGAAGTGTTGGGGGCTTACCGGATTACGCTGGGTGCCGGATAGGCGCACATACCAATAAAGAATTTCCGGACGAGAGACGGAGGACACTATAGCCTCAGAAAGCGATAGGGCTCTCTCCAAATTTCTTTAATGTACCTCTTTCTACACTCTATCGTCTCATATGGTGCGAATAATCGAGTGAGATCTCATGACTATAAAAATCAAAGTTCGAAGTTCGAACTCGCTTTTATGCACAGCTCCTGGATCTCCGCTATAGACTCAAATTTCCCGCTGCTACTTAATTTGACGGTAGATAGTATGTCTTCGATTTCTCCTCCAATAAATGGAAGACCAGAGGACTGACTTTTCCTCCCCGTTAATCATCCCTAATTCTATACTCAAGTTCCCCTTAATCTTCTTGATAGCCCACGTGGTATTATTTCATATGGTCTATTATGTCACCCTTCACCGGACAAATATTTCCAAGATGTTTCAAGTCCAGGGAGAGATGGTCCTTGAATCTAAACCGCAGGAGAATCGTGGCTAGATCGGTATGAACAAAAAGACAAAAACACGTCACCTATCAGAAATACAACCACTCGCTATCTGAAAATTGAATTTGGGGTGGGGATATATGCGGGGTAGCCCCTTAGATTCATCTTTCACACTAGAGCGATCGAAACAGCAGGCTTGAACCAATTTCCGCCACTATAAGTTATCAAAGGACAATCAGGTATCGTTACGGGGCTCTATCTACTCTGAATGATCGCACCGCTGTTTTGGAGCCGCATAAGGGGGTCGTTACTTTTGATTTACTACTAATACTTACTACAGAAAAGCATTGGGGGACTAGAGGTTGAACAATAAGTGACTGCGAGGGATGAGAATATGATCTGCATAACCTCCAAAACTTCATAGTGAAGGCTAGTCCTCTAGCTAGAACACTGATGAAGATCACCCGTACCTGCAGACATGTTCAACCCTTACAAAAAAAGTAGACTATTCCAAATGGCTATGCTCTAAAGCGGAAGGGGTACCTGCTGATCTTATTTGGAAAACAAGGCCATCTAGGTGTTGATGAGATCCGATCCGGTGAAGGTTAATGCATAAACGGCAAGTCATTTATATGCAGACTCCAACGTTTTCATCCGCCAAACATAGGCGAGGAAATAATGATTCTGCACTCATACCCGAGCCCGATGTGTCCTGCTCACTGAAACAACAGTCGCGGAATAACGAATAGATATGGAAGTCTACCAAACGTTTAGTAGTATTCCTACTCGAATGCTGATAGGTGGGTTCGGCCTTGGCAAGGTTCCACAAATAGCATCCGGTAAGGCTTTGCCAAGAAACGCAGGTCCCAAACACACCGGTATCAAACAACGACAACTCATACTGCCCCCGGTAAGTAAATGGCAATGAAGCATGATATGGCGACGGAGGCGCGAAAAATCATGTTTGGAAAACAGGTCGTGAAATAGTATACTGCTTGTGGCAGAGGCTTGAATGAAACGACCAGTATTTTCAAAGGGGGCATCAAGCAGCTAGTGTTCACGGACCAGCAACTGGCGCAGGAGCGGGTTTCGAGATTTAGCTATGTTTCTTCGCACAATTATCACGAGAGTATGGCTTAGATGTCTTTGGTCTTGAGTACCTGTCGATGATTTTTGGAATCATTCAAGCACCAGCCAATGGAGCCTGCCATCGGGGAATCGAAAATTCACAGAGCCCGAAGGAACGATAGATAGATATCTAAGAATGAAAATGGACCGAAGGAAGCTGTCCACACTTGAGTATTTATTGTTACCGCACTATTGAATGTAGATATTTCAATTTGATCGGCGAGATATCATTCTCATCACCGTGTATGACTATTTTTCGCATGCAACCCCGAAATGACTACTGTGCCGCTTAAACCTACCGATGAATTCTGCATTTTTACTCATGGTAGTGTAGAGGGAGCTATATAGGTGCTGCAACCCATCACAAGCTGTTCTAGTCCCTTTCTCGAGCCTTTCTCGCAGGTATTTTCTGCATCTTCGGTGACCTGGTTCCAGTCACGTTCTTTCATTTGTTTCTTTGATTCATTTCTCCCTCTTCATTCTTGACTCTCATTAACTCAATTTTGAAACATCAGAATAAAGGCAGGACCTTTCGTTTTAATACTCACTTTATAAGATATTTTAACGTACCGGCGGGCCGAAGATGTACCGCGTGGGCAGCAAGTCAATGACTGGCAAAGAGAAGCTTCTCGAAGCCATAAAGCCATGGCTTTGCTGTAACAGGCCTCGCCACAATAATAAAAAATACCACGACCTAGAGAAGTCCGGTGATTCCTCTGGTAAGTATCAGATAGAAGCAAGCCTTCTACATAGACTAAAAAAAAGGACTAACAATTATTTCGTGAACAGGATTAAACATCTCAGCCCCCATTGCTATCGAGGTCAATGGGAAACCAGGAGGGAATTTTGGAGGGCCCATGGTGACTGTTGAAGAACTATCAACCGGTCAGCCGCCGAAACGGCTTGATGGGAACTTCGATCCAAAGTTCCCGCCGGCATCTCTGGGCTCTTATGCGCCTGATAACGAGAAACGGAGGACGTTCGACTTTTTCCAGTATACCCCGACGGCGCCAAATCGGATCACGCAGATAATCGATTCATATGGCGATTACGGGGAAGGTCCGAATGGAAGGAAGCCTCCAGTACCACCAGTGCCGTTGAAGTTGGACGACGACTATCTCCGCAGTGAGATTGAATTCATTCGCGCGGCAGCGAGAAAGTATCCTGATAATGCAGACCTTTCAGCGGCTGCAGATGCAACATATCTCGTTGATGAGAATGGGGAGCCTCGGCCGGAAATGATCAAGGCAATAGATAGGGTATTGGGAGGTTCAGCGAGAGAAAGACAGCATATGTCAAGATCGACGATATCAGATTATAACTCGATGAACCTGATACAGCCATTGCATCCAAAGCCAGCACGGTGCAGAGATAGTGACCAGCCAAGGCAATTGCTGAGATCAATGGATGAAAGGAAGCAGCTGGAGCAGAGACTGCTGAATATCCAAAGATCACTCTCGCAGCGCAAGAAAGACAAGACAGATTCTCTTTTGGTACCATCCGCAGCTCATGGGCCTCAAGGGCCGCATTCTTTACAGCATAGTACGTCAACCCTGAGCTCTTTGATTGCGTTATTCCCAAGGAAAGCGTGAATATTGACCTTTTTAGTAACAGGGGAGGTGATTGATGAACTCATTGATGATTTCTATGACGACGATTGTCCTCAAGTCACCCAAGAGAGCTTGCCCAAGCCGCCTCCACCATCCGCCCAACCCCGCCGTGCGCCAACGCTGTCCGCCTTGAATCCACACCGAAGAAATACGTTTAGAAATAGTAATCCCCTCGATGACTCCAGGTTTTCGCTTAATTACAGCGAATACATCTATGAGGAATACGGCAAGCCCTCGCCAACCGAAGTCATGTTTCCCACAGCAGAGGACGACCCTGGTCTAATGAGATCCGTATCTCAGCGTCCTGCAGAGCCACCTCTGCGACGCACCCGTTCGTCCGAAACCATCGTTCCACAAAGAACACTGATGTTGTCTCGTAACGACTCTGTGGCATCAGCGCCAGGAAATCGAATCGACAGATGGCTATCCAAACAGGACGAAATATATGGTGCCGAGAATTCGGGGCCAGCTCCTATTGCCAATCTTCCCCGCCTCCCCAAAGCATCTAGGCTATCCAAGAGGCCGGAATCACTGCTTAGGAGAAATTCAATTGGCACTGCAGAAGACTACTGGCCCTCAGCACGCGACATCATACCAAGTCCCGGGTTCCCTCCCCCTGCTAACTCATGTGTGGGGATACCCTACTCTGCCATGTTGAGGAAGGATCCAGCAACTGTTAGCGTTGTTAGCGCAAACACATATCATAGCGCTTCTTCTGTTCCGCCTCCACCATCTGAACTGGCGCAGCAATACATATCTGAACTAGAGGGTATTCCTACTCGCCCTGGAAGGCATTCGATGGAAGACCTACCGCCCCATGGCCACCGCTTGACTGGCTTCGAGGCTGGTAAGATGATTTAAGATAGATCTTGGCCCTAAGCCTTTCTTCCCCGCATTTTGATCTTCCCTCGGCCCGGGTAGGGAGATATCTGTCGCCTGTGAATCTGTGAATGTGGGGTACGTGATTAGTTTGACCGTTGATACCTAAAGTATTTTTTCCGTGCACAGACATCCTTACCTTCTACCCCACAAGTTGGGTTGGGGCGGATCATGCCGTACGCGTAACTCTATATCTATCCATATCAATGGTTTTCTTTTATTTCATTGTGTTTTTATATCTCTTTTGTCATTTCTTTTCCTTTATCCTTTCCCTTTGTATACTTCTGCTGCATAGGCGTTCGTTAGTTTAGTTTTGGGGCCAATGATGATGAAACGTGTGGATAAATAATTACCCGTAACTTCGGTTTTCTTTCTCATGAACATGTGCTTAACAGTGTGCGGTGTAGAGTATGCAATTATGAATTTCAAATATCAGAAACAGGGACAGGCCACGTGAAATGGAGTATGTGCGTTATCGTCCGTAATATTTTTATCTTTACCACAATGAATAAAAAGTACTAGTAGGGAGGGGAAATGTAGATTAGCCATAAGACAGCATGATCTTGCAGTATGTAGCCCAATTGATCGTGAACGCAGATCAGGGCAGAGCAGGCAGAAATGGGGGTGGAAGCTGCATAACGTCTCTGTCGAAGGCGTTTCTTGAGGACGCATGGATATCTAGGCAGAGAGATAGGAAGTGGCAATCTCAAATCAATCAATTAGGTTAGGATCAACTAAAATGAAAATCTTCAAGGAGTGTGCCATCGAAGTTTGGGGGATTGAAGTCATGGCTACAACTGGCCACTTCCTGAAAATACATTCAAAGGCTGCTTGTTAAGACATAGTGGCCGGGGCCTGGCACTGCAAAACCTAACCCATGGAATCAAGTTTAGATTAGATTGCCTAGGTGAGCGTTGATAGCTATATTTACATTTATGTAGAGATAGCACTTGGAAAACCAGTTGGAATATCATTGACAATGAACCCGTCAAACCAAGGATCGTACTCTACTCTAGATGCATCTAGCCGTCAAATATGTAATTGTGGTTGGCCAGGCCTAGAGTAGTCTTGGCTACAATTACAGCCTCCATAACGTCGATTTGATTCTGAAATTGAACCCAAACCAATTGTGGTGCAGACTACCGTACGAAACAGGGAGAAGGAGGATACGGATAGAATCCCCAGATTTTGAACAGTTCGGAGAGAGCCGATGTCCTGCACTCGGGGAGAGCGAGATTAGAAATCCGCTTAAGCAAGCCACATAGATTCGTCACGGCAGTTAAGTGCACTTGACTTTTGCAAACACACAAACTTATGTACACTTGTACCTTTGTAGATACCTGAGGTACCCAGTCCAGACCCAATCTTTCCTTCTATCCATTTAGGAACAAGTGAGCCACTGAAACGAAACTACGGTACCCCATACTTGGCTACCCCTAGCAACGCAGACTAGAACTTACTAATCCAATCCAATCCTAGATTAAACAGATAGGCGAGACGAGTCTCCTCCTCGGTAAAAACCTAAATTTATTTCATGGGTCCTCAGGGTTTTATGAAAGAAACGACAGAAAAAATAGCACCCATACGGGAGAAAGCATATAGTGGGTACACGTTAAAAATTAATTGCACCGACAATAACGTTCGCGTAGAACGTTCTACATCTTGTCTCGGCTGGGAGGCGCGAAATTAAGCATGGAATTGAGCCAACCCACCAGTTCTTCAATCTGAACTCCGATCCGGGTGTAATCTTGGGTCCAGAAAAAAAAATCACAAAATCTTGATCACCAGCATGGGAATGCTTGGTTTCTTGCCTTGAGGAACTGATGTTTTACTGAATTTAACCTATGTGTGTGCATGTGAGCAGCTGGCTAAGAAGGAATCCTTGTAGATCCGCCCTGGCGGTTCCTTTATTTTAGACCACTTAGACTACAGCCTACATACATGCATTTCCTTCGCCGCAAGCAAGGTTTCTCCACTTTGTATTAAAAGCAGTCATCAAGGCCAGGCAGGAGATTAGGTGGAATAAGGTACCCCATGTAGCTTGTATACCATAGGTTAGTTTAGTAGGGAATGATGGAACTACTAATCGTTTGCTTTCTGGGGAATCGACCTTGCGGCGGAAAATAAACCCACACCACAATCAATCCCTGAGGCGCATACATTAGTTTCTACTCTATTCTAACTTGACACGTACATAGCGATATGATGTTCCAACGGTGTATTTTGGGTAGTTGAATGAGCAACTAGTTAGCTAGAGCACATAGAGCACTCTACAAGGCTTTGAGAGCAAGGGGTTTTTGTTTTTGCCATTTTGCCACAGAGCGAAGCATTTACGTGCTTTATCGCATACGGTCGAGATGATAATATCCTTCCCCCTTAAGGAAGGGTTACGTGTCGGGAGGTCGGTCATGGTAGAGGAGTATCTACAGTACCAGTAGAGTAGAGTACTGGAGGTAGTTAGATTAGGGGGATGTACCCTACTTATCATTTTCATTTCATGTAGGTACTCTGGATGCCTACGGTAAACTCATTCGGAACTTTCCAGGTAAGCAAAAATGCTTGTTGGTAGTCTCAGCTTCAGTCTCAGTCCAGGTCAGCCTCAGTCTCGTGCTCCTCTACCTCTCCTGGTATGTGCAGAAGTTTTAAAGGACCAGAAGGGGTGAATATGTCGTAGTAATTAGGTAAGTAGGGGACCTAAGACACGACAGTCGGTGCTGAAAACCTAAAATAGCACCTTGAGATGGGAGTGAAGAGATTTCAGATTGGCCTACTCTTCCATGAATGGATGAAAAGGTGGTTGGGTGTGCTGTGTGTGTGCTGTGTCAGTTCCAGTTCTGCTGTTGTTGTTGTTGCCAGAGTAGTATTGATCCCCTTTCGAAGAACGGGTTGTTAATAATGGTAGGTTAGCTAGGGGTGGCACAACTGCTGCAGCGAAGGTTAATTTACTACCACCAGTCGTGGTCTTGTTACGAGTTGGGAACCCGTTTCAGGACCGTAGCCCGAGTGGGCCTGGATTGAGTTGTAACTTGTCGGCCACCGCGGTGAAGGTTCAATCTAGAATGCGCTTGTACCTGTCAACTTTGCGAGCGCCGGCTGGTTGGTCGTATGTAAAACCAATCGACAATCGACAACCAATTCGCAATCCGCACTTGCCCCCCCCAGACGCCACACACGGCACTGCTCACATGTGGTACTCTACTGACTGCTGCTAGGTAGGAGCATTGTTTTTTACTGTGGGAGTGGGAGGACTTGAAAGACGCGCTCTCTCCGCCATCAGATCCATCAGATCTAGCCAGCCAGCCACCTGCTGCGGGTCGTCCGTCTGTCCGCGCCTTGAAGTCACGTTCGCAGAGGTCCTGGCTCTGGAGCGTCATTTATTTTCATTCGACCTGCGTATGTAGATAGTGGATTATTGTAAATTCCCTAAGCTGGCGAATGGGATCGTTGTTTAGAGAATCTGGTTTAGATACCGTTTCTTCTGTTTTCTTCGAAGCTGCTACATATCGAATTGGGGGGGGGGGGGGGTTGCATTGCATTCCGCTTCAGGAAGTTTTCCCCGTTAATCTCTGATCCCTGGATGGATGGCGTGGGGATCCTGGTGGTTGTAGTTGCAGTTGATGGACTCGTCGTCGTCAAGAGTAAGCTTAGGTGCTTAGGGAGATCTACTCCTAGTCAACCACCCCCCCCCCCCTTCTCCCACCCCCCCGCGTTATCGAATCTTGCACTACTGCACGCACAATTCTCGGGTAGAGTGCGATACCAGATAGGTTATTTTACTTGCATGTTTTCTATTTCCAAGCGAAGCATCTAATATCAAAAGCGGCCTAGTTGAGGAGAAGGTTAGCAACACCCCTGGCCGCTCCTTAGCATCAGATTCATCTTTAACATCGAGAGGAAGAAAAAAAGCAATTAAATTTATCCATTGCACTGGAATTCTTGGCCATTAACTAAATACCTGGATGGGAAGGTTTGCGCCGGATAAAGGCCCTTTCTGGTGGACGGGAAGTCATGATACACACAACACATCTGACAAACAAAAGGAAAGAAAACAGAATTGAGACACAGATGCTGAAGCAAGCTTTATCGTGGCGGAAGGCTGCTTACAGTACATGATCGGTAAGTTAATATAGGGTGTGTATGAGTTAGATACATACTTGATTACCTACATGTAGGTAGAGTACTCTACAACGCCCAATATGTATGGACCAAACTGTAGCAGTACAGTTACCCACACATTCCTCACGTACAGGTGGAACCGTGGAAGTAATATATTATACTTCATCAACTTGGGTTTCCAAGTTTTCTCATGACTCCCTCGTGGTTTCCTGTAGGACATGCATATCTGACATTGGCCTCGGTACTCTACAAATCATCTATCTAGATAACGGAATGAAAAGAACGCAGGGAAAGAAAGAGGAGAGAGAAAAATGAAGGTGTCTCTGTGCCTTTCTTTTTTGGCCACGGGATAGGGGCCATGCGTTGGTTGGCTTGCCTTGCAGTAAAGTGCTTAGAGGGAATTAAATTTAGGTATGTATTCACATCTCGAGTATTAATGCCTTACGCATGGGGGAAAACAATTGAGAGATTCAATCACCCACCCAACTAAGCCGCCGATGGAAAGTTCACTTGATCTGCGTCTCGGTCCTTTCCCCGTATCTTCCGTATGTCTTGGTATGAAGTATGTAGGCGTACTATGTAATATGTAGCTCAATAAGGCCGAGTTATTTGACAACCTTCTAGTCTTAAGTTGCTTAATTGCTTGTCCCTGTCGACCGAGCTCGTCACACCCTCCATCACACACCTTTACCCAAGACCTTATTTTTCCTTTTTTTTCCCCTGGGGTTGGGAAGGGTGATGCCAAGTACGTGTTTCGCACCCGTTGGGCTACACTTATGATGCGGGTTGGGGGCCTTCGAAATGTTATGCCTCCATATATATAAGCACCCAATTCCCCCAACTTGTATTCACTCAACCAGCAGTTCCCGGATACCTGGATCGACCATTTCCATCAGCTGTTTCGTGCAGGCTGTCCATCACTCTCTATACTACGATGTCAACCAACGCATTCGAAACCTCAATGCCTGAATTGCCTGAGAAGACTATGAAGGCTCAACATGCCGATGGAGCTACAACTCCATCAACTATGGAGGCAGCGGAAGGCACATTGTTTGATGCTGCTAGAACCAAAAAGTTGCTCAGGAAGATGGATTGGCATCTTGTTCCCTTCCTGGCACTTTTATATCTGTGAGTATCTCCATATTAATATGCCATGGTATAGTAGTATCTAATATTATTTGTTGCTCAGACTTTCTTTCCTTGATCGCACTAATGTCGGAAATGCGCGTCTCGCTGGTCTTGAGAAGGACTTGGGAATGACCGGGCTCGACTACAATGTAAGAATTAAAACTATATTCAAACATCATGTATTCTCCAATGCTGACAATTCCAGGTTGCACTTGCTGTTTTCTTCCCTTGGTACGTGCTTGCTGAAGTGCCATCCAACATCATGATGAAGAAGACCCGACCATCTCTTTGGCTCACCATCATTATGTTGGCGTGGGGTGTTGTCATGACCCTCATGGGTGTTGTCACTTCTTACGGTGGTCTTCTTGCTGCTCGTATGGCTCTCGGTGTTGCTGAGGGTGGTCTCTTTCCTGGTGTGACATTCTACATCACCATGTGGTACCAGCGCCATGAGTGTGGCCTTCGTATGGCCATTTTCTTCTCAGCCGCTACTCTCGCCGGAGCTTTTGGAGGACTTCTTGCCAGAGGTATTTCAGAGATGAAGGGGGTAGGAGGAAAGCCCGGTTGGGCATGGATTTTCATCTTGGAGGGATTGGTAACAGTATTTGTTGCATTTATCGCTTACTGGGCTATCAACGATTACCCTGAGACGTGAGTAATTCCTTTACATCCAAACGTTAAAACCTAGCACCCAGAGAACTAACTGGATGAAAACTATAGTGCCAAATTCCTCACCCCCGAGGAAAAGGTCGAGGTTACTCGCCGACTCAAGGCTGACCGTACTTCGCTTGCCGATGAATATGACATCAAATATTTCTTCCACGCAATCAAAGACTGGAAGATTTACATCCACATGTTGATCACCATTGGAATCTACACCCCCTTGTACTCGTTCTCGCTTTTCCTTCCTACCATCGTCAAGGCAATGGGTTATACCAACGAGCAGTCACAGCTCATGACCGTCCCGCCTTACGTCTTTGCTTGTGCCGCGACCATCACCGGAGGCTACCTCGCTGACAAGAAGGGCCAACGTGGAATCTTCATGATCTTTTTCTGTGTTGTCTCGATTGTTGGCTTCACCATGTTGATCTCCACTCACAACCCCCATGTTCAGTACCTTGGTACCTTCTTGGCTGCCGCCGGTATCTACCCCAACGTTCCCATGGGTGTCGCCTGGAACGGAAACAACATTGGTGGTTCTACCAAGCGTGGTGTCGGTATCGCCATGCACGTTGGTTTTGGAAACTTGGGTGGTGCCATTGCGGCATTCGCATATAGGTCTACTGACGCACCGAGATACTACTCTGGCCATGGGCTACTCATTGGAACCACAACCATGAGCGCTGTTCTCTGCGTATTCATGACCTGGTACCTGAGAAAGGAGAACGCCAGGAGGAATGCTCTTATGAGCGAGAAGGGCTTCACTCTTGAAACCTACACTGATGAGATGAAGGAATCCGAGAGGGAGAACGGTGATTACGCTACTTTCTTCAGGTACACTATTTAGTTTAGGCGGCACATTTATTGCGTGCTGATGTTACGATCTTTCATGTCCATTCTCTTTAGTTACGAGGGTTTAGGTTGGGGGCTTAGGTTTACTTTTTTGCTTCTAATGCTCTTTATTGGTAGTTGACATTGGTAAATGGCAGCCTTCATTGTTATCTTAATGTATGTGGTTGGCGGTAGCGGTAGCGGTATGTGGAGTGCTTGGAAACCTAGAATGTTTAGATTTCTGGTCCAAATAAATTTCCCTTGCATTATGACCTTCAGATACAGTCAGAAATTGGTTGATTATTAAATGGGATGAAACTCTCACTGCATGGAAACCTTACCTATAGTTTGGTGGTAATAGTATTGCATGTAGTACTGATTATTAGCAGCTTTAGCTACGTCTAGCAAACAAGTGATTAAGCATGCCTGGGGCTAGTTACATAGGGGGAGCACTAAATATCAGATCTCCAATAACTAATTTCGATTTCCTCATCTTAAAATGCCCTTTTAAAGTGCAATTGTAGGACGGGATCTCATAGGACGAAATCAACCAACTATTTTAGTGGCTTTCAAAAAGAAAAACTTGGCGCCTTATTAAACTCGCATGTAACTAAAGGGGGCACGCACTGTATGGGAATGCAAAAAAAGCAAAACAGTCTAGATATATCTCCAGTTACCGGAAGATTGACGAAAGCTTGTGCAATTCTGCCACGAGGCCGCGTCAGTTACGTTCGCTCAAGGGCTTTCGTGATCACGATCTTTCGGCGAACAGGGGGGTTTAAGACCAATAACTGGACGGTTGGGTAGCTTGGGCCCGGTTACGACCATATCGGAAATTTCAGCCCGCTCAAAGACCATACCTAATTACCAAATCCCGTGAATGACTCTAGTTGATTTGAGCAATTGGGCTAGCCTTCCGAATCTCTTCGATTGCTTGAGACTGGCCATATATGCAGGCAACCGTCAGCGACGAGTAGCTACATAAGTGTGAAATCCTGGTTCATAATACATAGCGACTCGGGCGCATGTAGGTCTCGTTCAGCCCCGCGCGTGCGCCGTCGATCTCTTCATGCCCAAATAAATTTCATTGAAGCCCAGCAGGGCCGCAACCACTTCACTCTGACGATGAATCTCCTTCTCATAGTCCATGATACGAGGTATGTTCGGATTTAAAGCAGACTTCTGCAGGCTGACGGAGCGTAATTTTTCAGAAATGTGATCGGGCGGTTAGCTATCACGTTCTTGATGTTTGGTTATTACAGGCCAATAAGATCGGTTCCAATAGTTCCAATAGAGAGGTTCGGGAGTAGGTCAGTATGGTGGCGGTAAAACATGGTGTTGGGGAGCACATGTTGGACGAAAGTTGGGAGCACCTAGAGATCTTGTTTCAGCTGTAGGGTGAGTGAAGATTGAATGAGTCAACGAGTGAAAGAAATATCCCCGATATCATGCTGAGGCGACGGGAGAGTTTCAAGATCGGGCTGTCAGAACGGATAAGCCTTTATAAATTATAGAGTATCTTTTCAAGAAGTCTAAATAAGGTTTCTTATGCCCAACATCCTTAGATTGAGGCCTGTTACCGTAATGCGTTGCGGTGTAGCGTGGGGCTTGGGCACGAGGCTGGCGTGTGCCAGATATATTAGACCTCCCGTCGTAGTCGTGTTGAGAGTGTGCGTGCTTCATGCGCCCTGACAGCGGGGAGCGAGGAAGCGATGCGGTGCCGGAGAGCCGTGATTTATGATGGTGACTTCGGCATAATGGCTAGAAGCGTTAATGATGATCATGTTGATGATGACGGTGACGATGATAGATGGATGATAGATAGCCTTGCAGACGAGAACCGAAATGATCGTGGGAGTGACAATGGTGGTAGTACATGTCATTGTGGTCACGGCGGGCCGCAGCATCGACGTCGAGGACTGTTTCCCTAGAACCAGAACGCCGAGAAATCTAAGAACCTTAAGGTTATTACAGGGGTTGATGAAAAGAAGAAAAGGAAATAGACCCAGCGGTAAGGTAATGAAGGGGTAGATGATAGAAGTCAGTTTTATCCTCGAATACAATGATTAGCTGGATAAAGGTGAAAGACCAATCGTTGGCCACGAGTGCTATAGTTAGTCCATCTGTGGCTTAAGACAAAGGTTAGACAGAGGAGTGATACCTTAGAGAGTATCTGTTCAGAAATCATGATAGGCCAAGAGATCTTGGTACTACTCTACATGTACTTTGGGTTCATTAATGCCAAGTATTGTAGTGAACAAGGCTCATGAACAATCACTCGGCGAGTACTTGCATGAGAAGGGTCAACGTCTTGTTTGTCCCTCTGTTTATTTCCAACAGCAATACGACAGGGTAAGACTTATACACGTGTCAAACACAGAGTATCCAATCAAAACACGTAGCATAAAAACGGCCACCCCTTCTCGAGCAACCACCCTTCTCTTATTTTCAAATTGGTAGTCACGCATGGCCTAGATAAACACCTTCCAGCTTCATCGTCCTCCGACACCAGAAGATTATGCAAATTTTGTGCTGGCTCTTCCAATTTAGTGTTAGGTATTGATGATGCCGATCTTATAACCTCACAAATCTCCAGAGTAAACAGATATGTTGATATAATCCCGATGGTTGATATTCAAAAATCCGGCGTGTGGTAGAGTCACCACTCGAATGATTGAACAAGGCTAATATGGCGCTCTCGATTATAATAGCTAAGTTAGAGGTCGATATAAGGTTTTCCGGGGTCCATTTATAACTCTCCCGCTCTTCCATCTGTCCGTGCTCGAGAACCGAGGGTACAATTAGGTGGGTGGTTACTAAACCAGTGTGTGGCCCAAGTTTTTTTATGTTCCCCGGTTTACAGCTGTCTGACAGATATCATAAAGAACCTGGTATGTGCAAAGAACCACCATGGTTCCATAAATTTAAGTTCATGGTACTCGGAATGTGGGGATCTGGGGAGTTTTTTTGGGTTGGTACTTGCCGGATATCCGGATGTCGGGTCATGTTTTCTAATCAGCTATGCTTTCCAGGGTGGATGATCAGATAATTGCTCTAGCGATCATTTATATGGCGGGGATGAATGCCTTTTCTGGCCTTAACCCTGCTGCTATTGTCAGGCCATTGTTTGATTTGTTCATGAGAAGTCACTCGCTAAAGTACTAGTGAGAAGTCTTCAAACCGTTGACTGATTGACTAATCGCGTCTAGTGAAGTCTCGGCGTTGCAACTTCATCCACATTAGGTTAGAATTGGTTGAATTATTAGAAGTCTCCATAAAGTTAGGCCTGGGTGAAGGCTAACAGTGATTGATATGACTCTTGTAGCACCAGTCCTCGGCGTTTGATAGTACATCAACGGCGCCCGAAGGTCTTGGTGCCCTCGGTTTCGCAAACTCATTTCATAACTGAGGGTAAAACAATTATCCGGATAGATACCCCTTGAAAAACGAAAACCAACGTTTCATGCGATAATAGCACCGTGTCGTGTTGAGCTTAATGCCAACGGCGTAAACTCGGTGAATTATGTTTATCCGGAACACCAATCTTCCGGAAAATCTAAGCACAACCTGGAACGAATCCTATGTACCGTACCCCCATCGAAAAAAATTATTCCTAGGATCACGTCGGCTAAAAACCGGGTCCTGATAAAGTAAATTATCACTTTACCATAAATTACTTTGTCAACCCCGCGTTGAACAGCTGGATGCCTGCCTATTATGGCTTAATTTACCCCACAAATAAATAAGAATTGCCTGTGAATAATAATCCTCAATGATCTAAGGAGTCCAATACGGTATAAAATTCACACATCAACTGCCTAGCCGTTCGTCCGTGATGCATTTTAAAGGATTTCTTGTATAAAATCCAGCTTAGCCCCCCCCCCCCCCCGGTCGGCTAGGACTAGGCCCCAAGAAGTACTTAAATATATGAAATTCTGGCTCAAGTAGCTGTGATGTCGGCCTCAAAAGTGCATGAAGTACGTATGTACCCAGGGAGCCGAGGAACCGGTCACCGACAAAGAGTCTTAGCTGCTATGGCATGATCGGGCATATGTCTGTAAATGCTCAAGTTCGTCGGCCAAAACTAACCCGAGGGCAAGAGCTGGATTTCTATATAATTGATGCCGAGTAATGGACTGAAATCTGTAACCTTGGCGACTAGCTCTATGGAGATGAAGTTGTTTTGGTCGATACTCGCATTTGCGGTGGCTGTGGCTGCCCAGACGGCATGGCCCATTAGCAGCACCAACTATACGGACGCAATACAGTGGGATCACTACAGTTTAATTGTGAAAGGAGAGAGACTAGTTGTCTGGTCCGGAGAATTTGTACGCGCCATATACGCCACTCGGCTCAATGCCGATATGTTTCTTAACTTCAATGGCTAACGCTGATCCAAACAGCACTACTGGAGAATCCCGGTTCCTCATCTATGGCGCGATATCCTTGAGAAGATGAAAGCTCATGGCTTCAACACCTTTTCAATCTATGGTCATTGGGGCTACCACTCAGCAGCAGAGGGAGCCCTTGATTTTGAAAACACAGCCCACAATCCACGCCCTATACTGGAGCTGGCGGAGGAGCTGGGCATGTATGTGATCTGGAGGCCAGGACCATATGTGAACGCAGAATCGCATAGTGGTGGCCACGCTCAATGGGTTACCACTGGTGCCTATGGGTCTCTAAGAAATAACGATACGCGTTTTGTAGAGGCGTACACGCCGTACATGGACGAATATGAGAAACTGCTTGAGCCGTACCAGGTGCAGAATGGCGGCAACCTTATCTTGATGCAGATTGAGAATGAGTTTAGTAGTCAGAGAATTGGAGATTGCAAGACCTGCCCTCCAAATTTGGTCAACATTGATTATATGGAGGTTCGAGAAAATTTCAACCCGTGGGTGTTGTGGGAATACGATACTGACAAGAAGATAGAAACTCGAGGCACAGGCCCGCAAAAATGGAATTTATATCCCACTAACACACAACAACCCTAATACCTATGTGAAGGGTTGGAGTATCGACTATGATCCTCGCGGTGCTGTCGATATCTCGGGAGTAGACACGTATCCATACTGTTGGTCGTGTGTTTTGAGCGAATGTGGTGGGAGATATCCTTACACCGTAGCATACTACTATGACTATTTCCTCGAGACTGCAAAGAACCAGCCTGCATATCTGCCAGAGTTCCAAGGTGGTTCTTATAACCCATGGGGAGGTCCACAGGGTGGTTGTATCTCTGAGCAGAACTCCGAGTTCGTCAATGTATGTTTCCTAATCATCCTTTTCTTGAGACAGAGAGCTGATTATCTTAGATTATGTACCGCCACAACATTGGTGAACGGATCACAATTATCAACATCTATGTCTTCTTTGGCGGAACCAATGTTTGTATCCCCCCTTACTGCCCAAATCCTCAACTAACATCAGTAGTGGGGAAACATTGGTTATCCACTCTCTGGCACATCCTACGACTACGCCGCAGCCATTTCTGAATCCCGTGATATTGGCGAGAAGTTCTGGGAGGGAAAGGCACTCGGTCTCTTCATTGATGTCGCCCGTGATCTTGCGCAGGTAGAGCGTGTATATGCAGGAATTGAGCTCACTAGCTCTCCAAATGTCAACTGCTCGCTCATGGAGAACCCTGAAACCCTTTCCAGGTTCTATGTTCTACGGTGAGTCCCAAAGTACCATTGTTTTCGGAGTTAGTTCTGACTGAATGAATAGCCACTCTACTTCCAATGCCACCACCGAGGATAACTTCACAGTCAGCATGACGACCTCAGAGGGAGATCTGACAGTCCCGCAATACGGCGCAGCAACACTTTGGGGCCTCGCAGCAAAGATCCTAGTATCAGACTTCCCATTCGGGAAATTCTCACTCCTTTACTCGACTGCCGAGATTCTCACTGCTTCCATTGTCGACAACGAGCCCACGCTCGTGCTCTGGGTTCCTAACGGCGAGCAAGCGGAATTTGTAGTAAAGGGCTACAAGTCCAAGAATAAGAAGGAAGTACTCCAGACATGCGACGGCTGCAGCATCAACTTCTACGCCAGCAAGGCCGGGGTAATGATCATCAACTTCCACCAGGAAGCTGGCATCTCAGTTGTGCAATTTGATGGTTTCAAGGTCGTGATGGTTGACAGGGGTGTTGCCTGGAAGACCTGGGTTCCAAAGCTTAGCAAGGACCCATTGGCAGGTCTAGACAAAAACCTTATTGTCCACGGCCCTCGCCTGGTCCGCAAAGCCGTGATTTCCAAAAACGAGCTGCAGTTGTCGGGCGACACATCCGACGAGACCGAGCTCCTCGTCCATGCCCCCAAGAACATCAAGACCCTCACCTGGAACGGCAAGAAGATTTCCAAGTTCACCAGGTCGAAGGCTGGAATCCTCACCGCCACCCTTGCGGGTCCAAAGCTCACCGAGAAAGATGTACTCAGCCAACTCAACACGGGCAGCTGGAAGTACAAAGACTCCCTTCCCGAAGTCTTCCCCGAGTACGACGACTCAAAGTGGGTTGTCGCAAACAAGACCACCACTCCCAACCCCACACAGCCCGCCTACCTGCCCGTCCTCTACGCCGACGACTACGCCTTCTTCCACGGCTATGTTCTTTACCGAGGCCGCTTCCCGGCCACTAATGGAACCACGGGCGTCTACATGAACCTTCAGTTCGGCACAGCGGGCGGTTACTCTGCATGGCTCAACGGGAAGTTTGTTGGCTCCTGGACTGGTAGCATGGCCTCGGCTGGGAACAGCACTTGGACTTTCCCCGCGGGCGCCGTAAAGGCGGACAAAGAGAACGTCTTGGTCATCCTGATGGACCACAACGGAAAGGACCAGTTTGCGGCGGCACTGAACTACCGTGGTATTTATGATATCTCTTTGAAAGGATCGCTGCCGGCGAAATTCACCAAATGGACCATCCAAGGCAATGCCGGGGGAACGGATAATATCGACCCTGTGAGAGGGCCTTATAACGAAGGTAAACTGCCCCTTCACCCACTGACATGTAGAGTGAAATGCTGATGACGTGGGTTTCTTAGGTGGTATCACCGCTGAGCGTGCGGGATGGCACATGAACGGCTTTGATTCGTCGAAATGGGCGGAGACAAAGTCGATGACCGTCCCTAACGCAACTGTCACCTTCTTCCGGAAGGAGGTCAAGTTCTCCATTCCGGAGGGTTATGACGTGCCTGTCCAGATTAGAATCGGCTCGCCGGCTGGGCAGAAGCTCCGTGTTCAACTATGGGTGAATGGATATCAGTACGGCAAGGTTAGTGTTGATGAACTCCTCCCCCAATAGCTCAGTGTGTATGCGCGATTGGTCCTCTAACCAAAAGAATAGTACATGCCGCAAGTTGGAAACCAAATCGATTTCCCTGTTCCACCGGGGGTGCTCAACTACAACGGCAAGAACACATTCGCAGTCAGTGTATGGAACGTGCAGGACGACTCACCGGTCAGCGTAGAGTATGAGTGGAGCGTGATTGGTATCTACGAGAGTTCTTTCAGCTCCAGATTTGACTCTGACGAGATCCGGCCGGCGTACAACAAGAAACGTTTGGAGTACTTGTAGTTGTTTTGTGAAGTAGCTCATATAGTTCTGTAAGGGGGTGGGCTGTTTATAATGAGTCATTCAACGTTGCGTTGCGTTGAAAAGATTGAGGATCCCTGTGCTGGCGGAGCCATGAATGATCACTCGCATGCCAAGAAATCTCCACCGCGCGCACGCAACAAAGAGGGAAGACTTGATTGATGGACTACATGTACAGTACGGTCGAAAAAGAGGAAATATCGATTGGTTAAGAATATTTCTTTTGATCTATATACAAAAAACCACAAAAAACCTACAAGCCAAAGAAACCCTAACCCACTATGGATTACTCCAACCGTCGCTTTTTTTTCCCCCTTAATACTCCAACCGTAGCTTCGCCGGCCCCGGTCCCAAAAAAGTTTGAGACGGGGAAACCGGTTAATGAGCCGTGTCTCCCATTCAAAAAGGTTTTGGAATAAGGTTTTGGAATTGGGGGAACCAGGGGACTCGAGGGAGTAGACGTACTGCTCTGCTTGAGGTAGTAGGCCTGGTGGGAGAACTGTGGATTTATAGTAGGAAGGACTTGCCAAGATGGGGTTGTTTTGGCTGCTCTGCTAGCGGTAAGTCAGGCAGATATTGGATGCCAAGGTTGGAGGTGATGAGGGTTTTTTTGATGATTGGTTTTTGTATCTAGATCTAGATGGCATGATCTTCCTTGTGCGGGAGTTTAAATATGTCGTGGCCAGGTCAAGTCGGTCAGGGTATGATGATCAAGAAGCAAGCTTTATTATATGCCTTGACAAGAAGGTGCAAGTGGGAGTAATGCTCTAGAAAAGTGAGGTGTACGGCATGTAACTGGGAGTAGCGTTCAATATCGCGAATTGGGGACCTATAGCCAGTGAGGGGCGTATGGTCATAGCATTACTTTTTTGTGTATTTATTGGCCATTTTTGGTATGTTTTGGAGGGGACTGAGGGCCTTGGTGGTGCATGTGTGATATCGATTGGTGCTCTCTCTGGCCGGCCTACAAATTGCAGATTAAACAGGGCCGGACGTAGGATTAGGCTGGTTTAACGAGACTCTTTCAGGTCATATTCTTTTTATAGAATAGTAGATACTACTTGATGATTTCTGCGCATATAAACTTTGGGGGGTGAGTGCTTACGGCACACCAAACCCTTTCTTCGCTGTTTACTGGCAATATTGATGTGTAAATACTAACGAATAAATCAACCAGCTCTCTGCTCAATGTCATGAGCCCAACTAAACAATTCTAGTTTGGAAAAATCAAAACAACGCTTTTTTGTTGATCTAAAATACAAAGCACTCCGGTATTTACAAGCCATTACACATAGTCTCTGATTTATTTCTTCCCCTGCTTACTCTTGCTCTTCAACGACTGCACCAGCCTTTTCACCTCGTCACTCTTTGCACCCCCCTCCGCGCCCGCCGCTCCCACCTTCACCTTCTTCCTCTTCCCCCCACCCTCCTCCTCCTCCTCCTCCCTCCCCCCATCCGCGCCGGCCATCTTCCCCCTCCTCTGCCGCTCCCCAAGCAACTTCTCCATCGCCTTTGTCTTGACAAACCTTGGATTCGTCGGATCAATCGCAAACTCATTGCGCTCAAACACCGCCTTGAAGCGCTCATCGGCGACATCAATCTCAAACCCCTTCTGCATCCCCTCCTCCAGCGCCTCCTCCGCCTGCCTCGACCGCTTCTTCCCCTTCTTCCCCTTCCCCCCGTGCTTGCCCGCCTTCTCGGCCTTGACAACCTGCTTCATGTCAAAGTGGTTCAATCCGTCGCGGTCCGCGTCCGCCATGAGCGCCTCCAGCTCACCGCGCTTGACGGCCGCTTCGGCGGCTTCTGCGGCTCGCTGGGCTTTGGCTTTGGCCTTTTTCTCCTTCTTGGGGTTGGCGGCGGCCACGACGGGGTCGGCGGCGAAGAAGGGGTCGTCGAAGCCGAGGTCTACCGCCGCGGGGGCGGCGGCGGCGGGCCCTGCTTCTTCTTCTTCGTCTACGTCGCCGCCGCCTTCGCGGAGCAGCTTGGACTTCTCCTTGCGCCGCTGCTTGCGCTCCTTTTCTTTGCGGGCGTACTTCTCGATCGTTGTCTCTGCTGTCTCTTTATCGTCGTTGTCGTTGTCGGCGCCGGCGTCTTCAATGACCTTTGCGCCCTTGTCCTTTGCGCTGAGGCCCGACGTGAATGTGATCTCCATGTCGCCCGTGGGCCCGTCGTCCTTCTTTCCCTTGCCGGCGAGGAGGGTTCCGGAGAGGAGGGCGCGGTATTTTTCCTTTGCGGCCTCGTTGTTGTTGTTGTTGTCGCCGCCTTCGGCGTCAGAGTCGGAGTCGGAGGAGGCGAGGTAGGCCTTGACGTCCATTTCTTCGACTTCTTTTTGGGAAAAGGCGCGCTTGGCGGCGGTTTGGCGTGCGGTGTCGTCGGCGTCCCAGGTTAGTTTTACTTTGCTGTGTTGGAGGGCCTGGGGGGGGGTGTTAGTGGGGTGTAGTATTATTTATGTAGAGAGGAGTATGAAGAGAGGGAGAAGGGGGGGGGGAGAGGGGTATGGGGAGATATGGGAGTATGGGGAAGAGGGTGTGGGAGATATGGGAATGATGGGGAGGGGAGAGATATACATCAGTGACAAAGTCATTAGGCTTGTAGTTCGCCGGCGCCTCCGTGCACGTATCCCGCGGCGTATCGTCCTCAAAGCTCGTGTCGTCGGGGATAAACCGCAGGTCAAAGAAGTTTGCAGTGGCCTCATACTCTGCGCCGTCACACTGCTCGTAGATGTGATGGGCCGTCTCGGGCCTATCGCACTCGACGACCGCATAGTAATACCGCAGCCGCTCCAACTGATAATTACGGAGCTTTGCACTATCAAACTCCTCCCCCTTGTCCTCCTTCACCAGCGTCTTGACTGTGACCTCCTCATCCGGATCAATCTCCTCCTCTTCCTCCCCCTCCTCCTCCTCCTTCTTTGACCTAAAGATCTCACTCGGCGGACCCTCCATATTCTCGCGCTCCATGCGCTCGCGCCCAAACTCGGACGGATACACCGTGACCCGCAGCACCCTTCCACCGCTCGGCGCAAACGACGAGAAGGCCGCCATCAGATCCACGGCTGCCACATGGTCCCAGTCCAGATTAACGGCGGCGAACCGCGCAGTCACCTCGCCCGTGGGTATCTCCTCCTCGCGCTGCAGCACCTGCCGCGCAATCTGGTCCTCCTCTGCGGCGTCCACCTCCTCCTCTTTGTCCTCGTCGTCCGAGGAGCTGTCGTCGTCCGAGGAGCTGATTATGCCCTCGCCGCGGGCGGGGTCGTAGCGGGGCCTGCCTTCATCTTCGTCTTTGTCTTCAGAGCCAGAGCCTTCGGCGTCGTCGGCGTCGTCAAGGCGGTAGTATCGCTTGATTTCTGCTTTGCCGGCGTCCTTTGCGAGCTTGCGGCCGTAGCGGTCGACGGAGGCCTTTTGCGCAAAGTCGTCGTCCTTGAGCATGCGGGTGAAGCGCTTGTCGATGGCGATTTTGGCGTCTTTGCGCCGCGGCATGGCGAAGCGCGGGTCCGAGTGGACAGAGGCGAAACGGGCGTCATCTGCGAGGGAGGGCTGTCAGTGTGAGGTTCAATTGCACACTGAGATTTTGGGAGGAGGAGGAGGGGGGAAAACTGACTGGTGACGGGGGCACGGTCGGTGCTGCCCGTGCTGGGCTTCTTTTTCTCGGGTTTCTTGGGCATATCGGGGAGAATTGAGGGAGAATTGAGGTTTCTGATATTGGTGATTGTGATTGTGGTGTTTGTGTCTCTGAGACTTTTTGATATTTTCCTGTCTGTGCTGCGAGCCGCATGCGCGCCAAGCCGCCAACCCAAATATTTTCTCTTCAGAGACTTTTCCCGCAACACAAAACACACAGCGCCGGCCCTCAATTAACCCAGAATCATCACATCAATTGCTCCGCCCACACACACAAAATGGGCCGCATCAAAAAGTCCACCCGCAAGTTCGAAAAGAACCACCTCAAAGACACCCTCGACCAGCGCAAGGCCCAGGCAAAGATCAAGCAGCAGTTTGCCCTGCGCGACCGCAACAAGAAGCGGCGCAAGGACGACCTCGGCATCACCGACGACGACGAGGCCGCCGCCAAGGCGCGCGCTGAGCAAAAGGCAAAGGAGAAGCGTGATGGGCCGGAGCTGTTTGAGGATATGAGCGTCGAGCAGTTCTTTCAGGGCGGCTTTGAGATTCCCGAGGCTGGGATAGTGCCGAAGAAAGGACGGAAGGGGAAGAAGGAGAAGGAGAAGGAGAAGGAGGGGGAGAAGAAAAAGAGGAAAAGAGACAATGAGGAGGAGGAAGAGGCTGCAGCTGGGGAGGAGCATGATGATGATGGAGAGAAAAGTGCGGACGAGCTCGAGGCCCACATGAAGGATCTCTCCGCGCTGGCCGAAAAGGACCCCGAGTTCTTTAAATACCTCAAAGAGAACGACGCCGAGCTCCTCGACTTTACCGCCGCCGAGCACGACGACCTCGCCGGCATCGACGACCTCTCCGACGCCGAAAACGACAACGATGATGATGATGATGATGAAGATGATAAAGAGTCCAAAAAGAAGACCAAAAAGCGCAAAAAGGCCAAATCCAGCGCCAAAGACCCCAATTCCAGCATAGAAGTCACCCTCGCCGACGTCACAGCCTGGAAGACCGCCCTCACCACCCAAAATTCCCTCCGCGCGCTGCGCAACGTCGTGCTCGCCTTCCGCGCCGCCGCCCACGTCAACGACGTGCAGGGCGAGAACTCCGCCTCGGGCGGGGGCGGCTACAAGTACTCCATCACCAACCCAGACGTGTACCACGAGCTCCTGATCGTGGCGCTCAAGCACGTCCCCGACACGCTCAACCACCATCTGCCCATCAAGGAGTCGGCCAACGGCCGTGTGCGCGTGGCCATGGAGACCAAAAAGTACCGCGCGCTGAGCCCGCTGGTAAAGTCGCACAGCGCGTCGCTGCTGCATCTGCTCCCGACGCTGACGGACCCCGCGACGCAGCGGCTGCTGCTGAATTCGGCCGTGCCGCTGGTGCCGTATTTCTTGTCGTACAGAAAGTTCTTGAAGGCGTTTGTCAAGACGGTGACGGATATCTGGTGCGCGCATTCGTCGGATGAGACGACGAGGATCACGGCCTTCTTGGTCATCCGGAGGGCCGCGGTGGTGGGCGATGAGGGGCTGAAGGATATCTGTGCAAAGGCGCTGTATGCGGGGCTGGTCAAGGCGAGTAGGCAGACGAGTGTGTATACCATGGCGGGTATCAATCTCATCAAGAACTCGGCGGCGGAGGTCTTTGGGATGGAGGGCATGGAGAAGGTTGGATACCAGGTTGGCTTTGGCTACATCCGCCAGCTCGCTGTGCATCTGCGGAACAGCATCACAAACAACTCAAAGGTATGGTTATCCCAATCATTTCCATCATCATCATCAATACCCCCGTATATATTGAGCTCTGCAGATACTAACCCCCCCCCCCCCCAAAGGAGTCCTACAAAACAATCTACAACTGGCAATACATCCACTCCCTCGACTTCTTCTCCCGCGTCCTCGCCACCCACTGCGATACCCTCACCGAAGCCACCCTCGGCCGCCCCTCCCCCCTCCGCCCGCTCATCTACCCCCTCATCCAGGTCACCCTCGGCGCCATCCGCCTCATCCCCACCGCCCAGTACTTCCCCCTCCGCTTCTACCTCACCCGCTCCCTCCTGCGCATCTCGCGCGCCACAGACGTCTACATCCCGCTCTCACCCCTCATCTTCGAGGTGCTCTCCTCCGCCGAGCTCAAAAAGATGCCAAAGCCCTCCACCCTCAAGCCCCTCGACTTTGCCACCACCATCCGCGCGCCAAAGTCGTACCTGCGCACCAGAACCTACCAGGACGGCATCTGCGAGCAGGTTGTCGAGCTGCTGGCCGAGTTTTACGTGCTGCACGCAAAGAGCATTGCCTTCCCCGAGCTCGCGATCCCCGCCATCGTGCTGGCGAAGCGCGCCGTCAAAAAGAGCAAGAATGCAAAGCTCAACAACGCGCTCGCCGTGCTGGTGGCAAAGCTCGAGGCAAACAGCAAGTATGTGCAGCAGCGACGGAGCGGTGTGGAGTTCTCGCCGGATAAGGTGGCGGAGGCCGAGGCGTTTCTGAGGGAGATTGAGTGGGAGAAGACGCCGTTGGGGGCGTATGTGGTGAGTCAGAGGAAGGTGAGGGAGGAGAAGATGAAGATGCTGGAGGAGAGTATGAAGGAGGAGAGGGCGAGGGGAAGGGGGGAGGATGATGATGATGACGAGGAGGAGGAGGAGGTGTTCGGGGTGGATGCTAGTGATGATGAGGAGGAGGGGGATGACAATGATGATGGGGATGACGATGACAATGAGGAGGAGGAAGACGATGAGGACGATGAAGACGATGAGGAATAGATAGACCTCGTGTCTGTGCCTGTATTGTAGTAATTTCCTGTTCGCTACCAACTGTCTCTTTACCATATTAAAAGTTTTTCTTGCAAGTATTTTTTGCTTTGCGAGTCAGAAATACAAATACCATTCTGATTCACCATTTGTTGATCTGTGTTATCAAATTGGTCAACTATTTCTCTAGAAAAGACTTTATTGCCATAGACTACGGTCTACAATTAATGAATTAAAAAAAAAAAAATTTCTAGAAAAGACTTT
This sequence comes from Morchella eximia, assembly GCA_024713935.1. Lineage (NCBI taxonomy): Eukaryota > Fungi > Ascomycota > Pezizomycetes > Pezizales > Morchellaceae > Morchella > Morchella eximia. Next base: position 1,486,452 of record JAMGZG010000002.1, read on the forward strand.
GGCAAATATATGTGGTGCAGATTGAAATTATCCAATCACATCCACGGGCCCCTCCATCGGAAATGATCAAAAACCCGCGAGTGACACCTCATGATCCACTTCCACCCCGCCAAGTGTTACCCGGCCTCAAAACCAGTCACTTATTTGGCCGAACCCTACCCCACGAGACGTTACTTCCAAACTTTTTTTTTTCCCTCTTGACCTCCGACGACCACCAATTTCCATCATCACCAACCAGCCAACCATGAGATTCACCAACCACCACGCGCGCGCGCGCTCACTAATACATAAAGGTAAGCCAATCTAATTCTTCATTCTTTCATCTCCACCTCCGAAATGATTAAAAAAATCGAATCTGTCAATCCCCTGATTTTTCCTGCAGGCCCCTCAAGGGCCTGTAGATGACGATAAACTCTTTTGTGTCTTTATTTATGATCTTTCAACCTTCCTTACTGCCTCTGTTTGTTCTTGGGATGCTCGGGTTGAGATGGAAGTGCTAATTCGCGGAAAAAGGTTCTTAGGTTGTAAGTCTAGACAGATTCTGTCTGGCGCTGCTGGCCGGTATTGAGGCGGCTTCATGTATATTAGAACAATTCATAGCAGCATTTGCTCCGCTCTCCGCCGTTCCACTGTTCCAGATTTCGTTTTTTTCTTTCTTTCTTTTTTGTTCGTTTGTTCACGTACCCCTCTTCCCCCCCCAAAAAAAAACAGGCATATGTGTGTACAGCTCCGAAGCATTCTCCATCTTCGAGTGTCTGAAGGAATTAATTCTTTATCGTGCCGATATCGATCTTTCATACCCATTACCAAACACTTCTCGGTGCAATCTAATCCACGTCGAGTCGTGCATGGAGGGCTTGATACATCTCTTTCTCTTTCCTTTTTTCTTTCTTTGTATATATTAGTTTTTTTAGTTGATTGAAATGATTGAATCGAGTAATTTGGCAGATTGGTGTATGTGTGTGTGTGTGTGTGTGTGTGTGTGTATGCTATTTGGTGAGAGCTGTCTTGGTTGTTGCGGTATAGTACGCAGAAAAGTGCATGTTTAGATGGATACCATTGGGTCAAACTCGTTTTCAGATGGTTATGCTCCGGTTTAGTGCTGCAGGATACAGAGACCGCCAGAGATAGTATTTGTCTTTTCTATCCTGGTCCTGGTTGTTTTCAGAGATGATTTTTGTGATGCAAAGTAAAGAACCGAGAACGTAGAGAATGCATTGTATGAACTGATGAGTAGAAACAAAAGAGAGGGAGCGAAAGCTCGCTCTTTATAGCCACAACTCCAGAGGTCAGCCACCTGTAATACAAAAGTACAGATACAATATATACATAATAAAAAACTAACAATTGCAATTGCTAACAACATCCACCACCGCAATGACTGGCCACAATTAACACTACATGTAGTAACCCATACTAACCTCGCTACGAGCTCTACTATATCGATATATGTAGTTTCCTAAACGCATGTTCTGTACTCGAAAGATCCATACAAAGATAATAGCGGCCCGTAGATACCTAAAACACTATAGGATTAAGGGAGTTCCAGGACGTCTCATTAGGGCTTACTGTAATCTACCTTTGAAATAAAGACCATGTTTTCAGGCTGTTGGTGATCAAGGCCTCTCTCTCGGAGGTCTAGAGGGGGGGGGGGGGGGGGGCTGTGGCTCTGGTAAACCGAGAATAAGCACCCCAGATTCTATATATAGAGACAGGATTGATGGGTTCAGGTGCAGGTCTTGAAGCGGTCCTCTGGCTGTAACTTACACCAACCGTTATAAGAGATCTTTTGGGGGCATGGCTTCAATTATATATGTAATTAAATTGACAATGCAGTGATTGCGGCAAAATTGTGAGGGGAAATATATATATATATATATATATATACTCGGGCGTTCATTAAATGGTCGGATATCGTTGCAACCAAATCCCTACTAAGAATTCCGACCATTTAATGAACGCATGAGTATAGTTGGCAAAGAAACTATCAATGATTTTTTACCTCCAGAACCATAAATTAGCCCTCCCACATTCCATGCCTGCCCTAATAAACCCGTGTCAAAGCCCACACGACACGTAAAACACCACAGCAACATGGCGCAGTGGAAGCGCGCCGGGCTCATAACCCGGAGGTCGCACAAAATCGAAACGTGCTGTTGCCAACACAAACTATATCTTTTTTTTTCTTCTTTTTGATCTTGTAGAAAGATTGAGTGGATGCATGCATAGATGTTCTTTGGGCATTAATAATAATAAAAAAAGTTGCTTAAGCTTACAATTATTGGTCGAGAAATGGCGGAGATGGAAGGGGGGGCGAGTGCTGGGCTGTGATGCTACCAATAGTCCGCGTATTGCGGTAGTTGTTTGTCTCTCTGATCCCCTCCCGCACCCAAACATCTTATATTCATACATGTTTTGAGCTTTTTTCTCTTTGGTTTTTCAGTAATACAACTCGATGCAGTGGAGATCCTGCAAGCAAACTCAGATGCTAGGAACGCCCCCCGCGCAGCACACCACACACTGCACATGTTGATCGGTGGATGAATCAAGTCGCTATGGCTCCTACCTTGCAGATGAATAATAATAATGGAAATTACTGTGTCAGGGAACTATGAGTGAGAGCGCGGGGTCTTGTGGCTTTGAAAGGTGCATGCATATATCACCTCCCACAATTCGGGACATCACTAGACTTGTAGAGTGTATCTCGCAACGATCCAACATTACGCCCGCAATATTCACTCCCAATTCTCAGCCTTCTACATATCTCATTACCCCCTCCCCCTCCCCACAAATAACCACCACACTACACTACTAATACACCCCCTCTACCTCCCCTCCACCCGCTCCAACACACCCTCCAGCCCCACCGGCACAAACACCTCCCTATTCTTCTTCTCCATCACCCACACCACATCACCCACAAAATAGCACACCACCCCGCCCCCCCCACTCGCGCTCGCCGTGATACGAAACAGCGGCACCCCCGTCCCCTCATGCGCCTTGCGCAGCGGCACAAGCAGCAGATTATGCTCCGCGCACCAGTCCTCCACCGCCTCGCGGAACGTCGTCTCTGGCAGCGCCTCTGCCGCCGTTGAAAACTTCTGCCCTGCCCCTCCTGCCACCTTGGCGGAGGACGACGCCGCCTTTGCGGGGGACGCCGCCTTTGCGGGGCCTGCCGCGGGTGCGGGAAGCAGACTGGGTGCAGCGGCGCCGAGGTCGAGTGCGCGGTTCATCATGTCGAGGCCCTTATTAAACCCCGTGCGCACGGGCGGCGAGCCACGGAGCTCCGCTGGGAAGACGCCGGTCCAGAAGGTGTACCACTCCTGGACCTCCGTAAAGTTTGGCGTCGGCGAGGTCAGCCACTGATGCAGGATGTTGAGCCACTTGGGGAAGAACTCTGCCTCGAGGAGCTGCGCAAAGGTTGAGACGCGAAAGAACGGCAGCCACCCCAGGACGTGCTCGAGGGGGTCGAGCAGCTGGTCGGCCGGGTTGACGTCAAACTCGGACCGCAGCTTGAGGGCGAGGCGCGGGAGGAGGTGGCGGATGAGGAGCTTTTCGAGCTCGCCGGGGCCAAAGACTTCTTTCCAGGCGTCGAGGCCGTCGACGGTGCCCTTTGTGAGGTCCCAGCCGTCGAGGACGACGCCAAACTTGCGCCGCACGTCGCGCAGGAGGTCTTCCATGTTTGTGCCGAGGTGGGGGAGCCACTGGAAGACCCAGAGGTGCGGGGGCTGGCGCGTGCGGCGCCGCTTGCCGCCGCCGCCGCGTGGGTTCCAGTCGGCGACGGCGGTCTTGAGCTTGGGGAGGACGAGCTGGGTGAGGATGTTGGCGTGGAGGAAGGGGGGGAGGAGCGAAGCCCAGATGTCGAGCAGGGTGAGGACGGGGGAGGGCTTGTGGACGTCCCAGTCGTTGTTGATGGCAGAGCGGACTTTGGGCAGCCAGAGGGAGAACATCATGCTTTCGTAATGGGTGGTGTATTTGGACTTTGATACAAAGCCGTTTCTGGCATATTCGGCCTCGGCGTCTTCTTTGCTGCGGATATGGAGGATGGCACGAAGACGGCGAAAGTGCTCGAAGAATAGGAACGGGTCCGTAAGAGGGGCCCAGCCTGCAAGTTCTTTTCGGAACTATATAAAGTTAGCATCAAGTCGAAAAGATGAGGTGAGTGAGTATGGAGTATGGATTAGCTTACCAGTGGATGTAAAGCCGCAACAGCAACCTCCGCAAGATCATGGCCCTCGATCTCGTTCTTATACTCTGACTGCAATACCTCCAGCTTGGTGACCACATCTTCAATGGAGCTGCTCTCGCTCCCCAATAATAGTTCCTGCAGGCTGTTTACTACATCCACCATCCCCTGTAATCTACGAATCTCCTCTGCCTGCTCATCGAGCTCAGCACTAAGTCTTATTTCCTCCTTCTCAATATAAGCCTTTCTATCCTCCAGGCCCTTCCACTCGCTCGCAAAGCTCTCCAGATCTCTACGCGCCCTTTTAGCAATCTTTAGAGACTCGTCCTCCACAGACAAGCCCCGATCCATGACCCCCGAGGCAGACGTCAAAAGCTTCGCCTCTTTGCCCGTATAGTCCACAATGTTCTTTAGCGCACTCGGAACCTCTAGCCCCTTTGCGCTCGCAGAGATCTCATCTGCAGTCAAAAACTTTGTCTTGTTCTTCTTTACCCTCAGCGGTGTTCCGCTAGGGGTATTACCCGTAGATCTGGGCGTTTGTTGCTTTCTCTCCTTCTTCTTCCTTGCCTCTTCCTCACTATCGGACACCTCCTCGCCCCGAAGTCTCCGTGCACGCTTCGCCTCTGCCCGGGCCGCAGGCGTCATTTCCCTGATCGCACCTATACCGGCACCCTGCGGGCGCAGTTTCACCTCAATCGGGTTCAATATACCCTCCCCACTCTTCCCCAGCCCCTGCCCCGGCTGATAGCCCATCTTTGCCATCATCCTAGCCGCGAACGAGTTCGGATTGACCGCCGGCGCCGCATCCCCCTCGCCCCCCTTCCCCTTCCCCTTCTTCCCCCCCATCCCCCTATCCACCTGCGTAAACGACGGCCTGACAACCTGCGGCGCCTCCGAGGGCGGCGGGTTGGCCGACAGCGTCGGCACATAGGCCGCCTGCGCCGCCGCCGACGACACAAACCCCCTCCCCAGCGGCATCATCGGCTCCGGCTCGCTCTGCTGCAGCGGCGACGCCGGCGCAAAGCCCAGCCCCATATGCGCATCCATCGACCCGGGCGTAGTCGCGCCCGACGCCTCCCCGGACGCAGGCTTGGTGAACTCGCGGCCACCAAGACCGAGGCGGGGCCGCTCGGGCTCGTCGTCGGTGTTGACGGATGCCGGGGTTGACGCACCCGAGTCGACGCCCCCCGCAGAGGCGGCGGCGGCGGTGGCGGCGGCGGCAGCTTTGGTAAATTTGCTGAATGCGAAGCGCGGGCGTGGCTTTGGTACTTTGTCGGCCCCGAGCATCGATGTGTCCCCCCCGCGTAGGCCTGCAAAGCCGGCAACGACGTGCTCGGGATACTGCCCTGTCTCCTCTTGCTCCCCGCCCCCTTCTCCTTCTCCTTCCCCGTATTCATCCTCCTCCTCCTCCTCCTCGTCGTCCTCGACGGTCTCGCCCTGCTTCACAAAGCCCATTCCCTTATCTCTCAGCGGCCGCCCACCGCCGCCGCGTTTTCCAAAAGCACTACTACTAGGTCTCTCATCCTCACTGTCTGATCCAAACACGCCCAATGCCGCGCTCTCCTTTGCATCCTTCCCCGTGCGGCGCCGCTTCCGCCGGTGCGATGGGTTGAACTCTGTGTTGTCTCTGGTCGGGTCTGGGAACTCGAGCTCCTCCTCTGAGCTCGAGTCTGAGCCGGACGAGTCGTAGCCGTAGATCTTCCCTTTGCCCCCCATCGTCAGCCCTGTCACTGGTTTTGCGGGGGAGAAGTGTCTGTGGTGGATGGGCGTCTGTGGTGGATGGGCGTCTGTTGCTGGCCCTGACTGTCAGTCTGCTGAGTGAGTGACGGATGTCTGCTGCCCTGGAACTCTTGCAGCGTGACACACCTGGCCTAGCGCCGCTGTCACGTGCAGGAGCGGACTCTGGTACATACAGCAGTCCCGTGTATTGGATTTTACGATAAGAATATTCTTACCAGAAATGCAAGGCCCTTGTATGCGTATCCTTATAGAAAGTAGTGGTCTTGGTATCAAATTTTCTAAAATCATACACATTCCTATCCTTATAGCAGTATGCGGTACTGTGAGTACTACCGAGTAGGCACACATCTCGTCACGGCTCAGCCGCAAAGACCGCAAATTGACCCCCAAAGAGCATTCCTTGGCAACACTGCCCAAAGCAGCTCTTTTACGCCCCCGCCCACCGCTGCTATTCTCGCACACTTTCTCGTCCCACCCAAAGTGGGCAACTGCGAAAAAAAAAGTTTTTGACCTCCATCTGCGCTGCAGCTCTTCTCTCTCACACCAACAACCAGCCAGCCAGCAAGTTGTTAACCACAAACCCTCCCTCCCCCGGATTATCAACAACAGTAGCAAGCCCCATTGAACTTGCCCCGCTCGTTCCAATTGTCCTCGTTTGCAGTAAACTTCACACACACATCCCACATCTACATATAATCATCAATGGCTTTCACTCCCGGTGGTGGTAGAGGAGGACGAGGTGGTGGCAGAGGCGGTGCCACTCCCAGAGGTGGATCGCGCGGTGGATTCGGCGGTGGTGGACGTGGTGGTGGCCGTGGTGGCTTTGGAGGTAAACATATTCTTCTTTTTCCTATATTCCTCATTTTCCAATTTTTTCCTTCATTTTTTTTTTTTTCTCTTCATTTTTTTTTCTCTCTCGCAATGCTTTTCTTCTTCTGGGAGGAATATCCCTTCTCCTGTTTTTGCAAGAGATGGAATGGGGCTTGGGGAAGAAAAAAGAATTGCGATTGCGGTTCTCTATATATCATATCCCCCATTTCCCTCAAACCATAGAGTCCCCCACCTCTTATCGCCCAAAACATCCCCCCACCACCTGTTTCACCCATTTCGTTTTCATGAACCCCCAATGCTCACACCTCCCCAGGTGGAGCCCGTGGAACCCCCCGTGGCGGAGCCCGTGGCGGAGCCCGTGGAGGCCGTGGCGGCCCCGGCGGGCGTGGAGGGCGTGGCGGCGGACGCGGCGGCGCAGCCGGCGGAGCCCGTGGCGGCGCCAAAGTGATTGTCGAGCCGCATCGCCACGCCGGCGTCTTTGTCGCGCGTGCCAAGGAGGACATGCTCGTGACCAAGAACCTGTCCCCGGGCGAGTCTGTGTACGGCGAGAAGCGCATCTCCGTCGACACGCCGTCCACCAACGCCGACGAGGCGGCCACAAAGGTCGAGTACCGCGTGTGGAACCCGTTCCGCTCAAAGCTGGCGGCCGGAATCCTCGGCGGGCTGGACGACATCTTCATCAAGCCCGGCGCCAAAGTGCTGTATCTCGGTGCGGCCTCGGGCACGTCTGTCTCCCACGTGGCCGATATCGTGGGCCCCACTGGAAACGTGTTTGCGGTCGAGTTCTCGCACCGCTCGGGGCGTGACTTGATCAATATGGCAAAGAAGCGGACAAACGTTATCCCCATCATTGAGGATGCGCGTCACCCGATGAAGTACAGGATGCTTGTGGGCATGGTCGACGTTGTGTTTGCCGATGTTGCGCAGCCGGATCAGGCCCGTATCGTTGGATTGAACTGCCACCTGTTCCTGAAGGAGAAGGGTGGTGTGCTTGTGTCGGTCAAGGCCAACTGTATCGATTCCACAGCAGCCCCCGAGGCCGTATTTGCGAGGGAAGTGCAGAAGATGAGGGAGGAGAGGATCAAGCCTTTGGAACAGCTTACTTTGGGTAAGTTCTTTCCCTACCACCACCACTACCACCCCACTATACCACCGTGAAAAGCAGGATACTAACAGGTTGTGCAGAGCCGTTCGAGAGAGACCACTGCATGGTTGTCGGTCGTTACCAGCGTTCTCAGTCTTAAGTATTATTACGTGCGGTTGTTAATCTTCTCTTTTTTTTTTGTCTCTTTTCTTTTTTTTTACAAACTCTGTACGTTTTTGTGAGGGAGGGGAAAAGAAAAAATTCAAACTGTTATTTCTGTATCATTTTCTGCTTTTATGTCTCTGTTTTTTTGTATCCATTACCCGCTCTGATCTGTATGGGAGAACGTCAAACAAAAAAGGTGAAATGAAATGAATTGGGGTGGTATCAAAAAAGTTGGCTGTTCAGTTTGTGTGGAAAAGAGTTGTGCGAGTCCCCCTCAATGTCTCATTTACTTCATGTAGTGCCATGCCGCCATATCAATTGGGGGACGCTTTACGCAGTGTGAGCACTAGCTGGCGCATTCTCAACAGCCTATAGCCCTGCTTTTACTGCCCTGGTGCAGCAGAGACGCAATGCTGGGGGATAAGGAGAGAACAGCGGCAATGGAGTACATGTATCTCTCATAGCTCTATCATAGTGAATTGCTACTATTTCGCAAAGTGTTCTCTACGCTCTGCACACACACGCACGCCTCTATGCTCACTCAGACCGTCCGCACACCTGTGAAGCGACCCTCGATAAATAAATACATTAAATACATACAATACCGTACTTGCATGCAAATAACCTTTCGCCTCAACTCCTTCTATTTACATGCACTCAGCTGTCAGCCCTCCCCAGATCAAGACAATACTCCCGCGCCTAAACAGCCACCCCCCCGACCAAGTTCCACGACCTTGTCCCGCTCCTCCACATGCACTTCTCCAACGGATTCTCATCCCACTGCGCGCACCCCGAGTCGACACACCTACTCGCCCATCAGCCTGCCCGCCCGCCCGCCCGCCCAAAAGGATAGCCGGGAATAATAATAATTAACGATAGGGGGGGAACCCGGATATACATACGCTTTCGTATACTTCTTCCAGCTCTCAGAGCACTCCCCACAGCTCGTGTCCTTGAGATTGAGCGGGTACTTTCGCTCAATGCAGTGGCCAATGTCGTGCGCGATCTTGCACGGATGGTACATTGCGTCGGTCTTGCAGTTGAAGACGGTGTCCATGTTCATGGAGTCGGGCTGGGGGATGTAGAGCGCTGCTACGGCTCTCGCGGCGAGGCAGACTGCGAGTGTGAGGAATTTCATTTTTTCTTTTTTTGGCGGTTGTGGGCTGAGAGTTGTGAGACTGCGAAATAATCGAGGTGGAGGAGAAAAAGGGAAGAAGGAATTTAACACTAGATCATCGTTATCACCGGGGCCGAGTGATCAACGATGAAGACATGGATGCGGACAAAGCTAATGGACACGAGACAACTAACCAGGTGGTGTGTGGTCTCACTATGAGCGACGCCAACGCCAACTACAAATAAAACTTAATTCACACCATGCAGGTAAAGGTTAGTTTTTTGGCGTCGTCATTGCTCGTCGGGAAATTATAATTAGGCCAAACAAAAATCTGGAAAAGGTTTGGGGGGGGTATGAATGTCTCCCAGAATGAGACTAATGTACTCACAATTGCAACCAGCACCAGAAAATATACCAGACTCCTTTGAATTTCAACTGGAAAAATTCAGATCCGTTCACTCACAAAGAAAAAAGAAAAGAAAAAATTCACTAAACAAATCTACGCCAGAGGCGCGCATGGCTGAAGTATTTTTCAGTGTAATTTACTATCCTCTAGTTCAGGCGAAATAGCGGGGTGTATTTTGCAACTATTGACACAAAAATAGATCGGGATGTGGACATTTCTAATTAAAAAGGTTGAATTCACCAGAGGCTTTACTACTCAATCTTCCTCTCTACCCAGGAAGGATGGAAGGCTTAAGTTAAGATACATCACCAGTCAAGATCAGGTCTCATGCGACCCCCCAGAATAAGCCTGGCACGTACACGCTTCCATCAACACGTCTTTACAGCCCGCTACACTAAACCTTGTACCATTAAACCCAGCTGTGGCGTTGTTTCGAACAAAGAGGCTATAGTTTTTCGCCAATAGCCTCAATCACAAACTATCACTCGACACAAAACTACTCTATTTAGACAGGTAGAATGTCTCTAGATAAAAACCTAATCCGGCTTGGTACCCTTAAAAAGCCGGTTGGTGCATGTGGAGTGCCACATAATTTCCACAGGCTTCTAGTTCAAGACAAAGAAGTGAGTGCTTGTTGTCTTGGCACAAACTTTCATACATAACCACATAGCCCAAATATTCTAGGCGCATAGTAGAACAAAGAATGAAATCAAACACAATAATAGAAAATAAAGCCCTAATTTGATGTCTATCCCTTGGACGGATGAAACTCTCAAATTCGTGACATCCCTCTTTCAGCTACTACTAGCCTTATATGGTAACTTAGACGGATTTTTGATTGGCTACATCGTTATTATCACACATAAAAAGAAAGACAGTTACCTTACTAAGTGCGTGCACGGTCCATGTCGCGAATTTGAGAGATTCATCCGCCCAAGGGATAGCAACACCTCTGACTCGCACATCAAGACTATGGCTTGGGGAGTGATACGCAGCATCGTCTTTTCCATGGCAGCCACAGAACTAAAGCTCATCATATAAGACATAATATACCTCAGTTCAGTCATATACACCCCTCCTAAAAGTGCATCGAGCAACTACAAGTACTAGCGCGGACCAGAAGCTTTTAAGACCAGCCATGCTATCATTATATACACATACAGCCACAAAGCTCCACCTGTATATTTCCTCGCCAGCATAGCCGGCCGTGAAGGAACATCAATCAAGATGCATGGAAATCGTCTTCCTAACGACTAAATCCTTCAAAGCACGTCACAAACCGCTCTCCACACATTCTGCGCTAGCTATATAAATCTAGTATTAACTGTAATATTAGCCTCGGCAGGTCTTAGTGGTAATGGTGGAATACCCATGGATTATCACTCGGCTCAAGTAAGCACTCGTGTGAGTTTGATAGCTGGGTAACGAAAAGTATAGAGTATCTGATTAGATTTGCTGGCTTAAAATAAGGGGATTCTGTCCGGCACTTGTGCTCCTTGTAAGATACGTAAGAAAGAGTAACAGTCTCTGCAAACGTAGAAAACCACTCCCAAACCTCGATCACCCCCGCTATTGTCGTCAAGGATGCTTGAATTCGATTCCACCAGGCGACAGAGATATATGACCGCCCGGATAGCAAATATCAATGCTACAATATTTATTATACAAGCCGTCCATCTGCCCATTCAATATCCCACCTATCACACAAAGATTACGTGCAGATCATAGGTATTTTACATTTTACAAAGAAACAGCAAGTCTTAAAAATAATCACAAAAAAAAACCGGGCAAATAAACCCTCACCCACCACGTATTATTCATTCTTTTTTGCCAGCTCCGCTTTTCCACCTCTTTCCCTTTTAGCCTTAATTCGCTTCACTGCCGCCATAATTTTCACCTTCAACACTTGAACCGGGTTCATTCTCACAGACTCATCTGCGCCTACGAAGCGCCTTACTAGCAGGTTGAAAACTGTGCCAAATGCGAGTGCCATCACCGTGCTGGTAAGAATGATGACGTTGTAGGGCATGCTGAAGTCAGGGGTTGGGAGCGAGAGGAGGAGTGAGGTAGTACGGATGGAAAAGATGGTTTGGCTATATCTAGGCGCTAGTATCGATATTATAGCAGGGCTAGAGGATATTAGCTCACTGGGAAACTATACAGAAGGTGATAAGTCAAGTGGAGTTCGTACGCAATATCAAAGCCACGGTTAGCATCCGGCGGATACTCCGTGTACCGGAGAACAGCTTTATCAAAATCATAAGTCACCAGAACCGTGGAATTTGGCGGAATCCTCATTCTAGCCTCCAATTGAGTACCACGACGGCGATCGAGTGCAGGACGATAGTAGATCTCTTGGATTATCTTCTCCTCCCACTGAGTCTCAATTGGTGGATCAAGAGTTGCAGAAAAGGTGTGGAGGTATGGCTTCATGAACCACGGCAGAGATTCCAAGTATACAAACTCGACATGTCTGTCTGGGGAAGGATTTCTCAAGACAGCTTGGACACCGCCACGCTCTTGCCCATGTCCTGTGAAGGAGCGCGATGCGTACAGCGGCGGTTCGATATTCGGGAGCGGAATTGCAGGGGATTGGTCAGGAAGGATGATATCAAAGTCTGTGTTCTCTTCGAGGATAAAACATCGAATGTTATCACCCCGACGGACTTCAGTCCCACCAGCGGAGACATAGATTGCACGTTGATCGGGGACATTGGCGCAGACATTGATCGATTGAGATGTGGGGAGGGATGCTAGAGGGCAGGAACCGCGAATAGGGCGCCCAAACATCTCAGAGAGTGACCAGGAGAGATCAGAAATGTCATCCAGGGGGAAACAGGAGTCGCTGCCAGAGTAAAACTTGTTGGGGTCGCAGATCATTTTATCTAGTTGTGGTGGTCGTGGGATTACAGAATCTAAGGAGGTTAGATTTGATTTTTTTTGATACAAAGCACTGGGAATGAGTTGCCACGAACCTTTTTTTCTCAATGATCGTTCAACATCGAGAACCATATCAACTGTTTGTACCATCTGCAGCTGACATTTCTCTACTCCATCTATTTCTTCACATACCGGTGTGACGTCGATACTCATACTCTGCCATTTTGCGTCAAACAATTTATGCCCATCCAGTAAACTACTAATTCCTGCCTTGCCCTTACAAGGCAACAGCTTCAAAAACGGTGTCAAATTCTCCGTACAGACAGGTTCCCTTGGGAGTGTCCCATGGAGCAAATGCAATCTTTCCTTAATATCCTCAGCATGATGCCCGTCCGGTTGAAAGCTCATTACCGGTCTGATCGTACGGGTACTGTCTATGAAGTTCAGAGATGCACAAAACAACCCAGACAGCGCATTATTGAGCGTAGTCCATCTTGCATCCGCCTCGGCGTCAGAACCAGCTTCTACCCACGCCCACAGCTCCACACCCGTACCACCAGCTGTCCGCCCATCCCAGATCTGAGATCCCCAGCGCTCGGCGTCCCAGCGCCCTAACGTAAATTTAAGATGTAGTTCCTTCGTTTGTGAATGCTGGAGGATTTGTGCAAGGGAGCGAGGAAAGACAGAATGGTGACTATTGAAGGTGCCATTACTCACGAACCGGAATGATGCAAGCCTATCAAGAATCAAAAAACCAATCAATCAATTTGATCTAATTTCGAAAGATGGGAGGAGACTTACACGGAGTTTCCCGGAAGTGTCCTCAGTAGTAAATTCTCATCGTAGGAGCTGTGCTCCTCTGCAGAAATTAAAGCGAGAGGTAGCAAAAGCAAACTCAGAAAAGAACCTGTCGACCACGGAAGTGTTGGTAATCGCATCTTTCTGAAAAACAGGTGCCAGATAGCTGCCACCGGAGAGTCGCGTAGAGCTTGTTCCAGTTGTTGCCATGAACAGTTGAGGTAGGGTAACCGCCTACATTACCCCCTGAGGCTTGAAGCGACGGTGTTTAAATTGATTGGTTCCCTTCCATCTGTTTGTGAAGCCCTTGTATTTGGTGGATACGGATAGGCGATAGTGGTGCGGGTGGCCACTTTATTTATTGATAATACTAGTAGAGAAATTACGAACATAGGAGTACTCATGGTCTGAAAGAAGTTATTCATGGCATATGACTAAATTATAAAACTGCTAGCCAGTACGATTCCGTGCCAAGGCCAAATATCCAAAACTTTGTAGGTATCGTCGTTCACGGGGTATTGGCGGATACTGAGTGATGGCGGACATACAGACAGCCAAGCCAACTTTTACCTGCAATCCGCCAATACCCAGTATCCACCAATACCCCGTGAACGACGGTACACATTTATGTGGAGCAGGAACAAAATATTTTAACGGCAAGTAGTAACTAAGCTAATAATTTATCGGCCAATTTGAACACATTCTCTATCTAAAAGGAGACTTCGTATTGTAGGAACCTACCCTCTCCTCTAAATAGTAAAAAGAACAATCACTTCCCTCGACCTCAACATAAACTGGTTTGATCTGCTCCACAAACAAACTTGTTGAAAAATAGTGGGTTTCCGGATGATTGATCCTAAACCGTGCAGGGCAGAAACTACTCGTACAATTCGAACTTATGTGATAATCGCTATTCTCACTGGGCGATATATCTCAAAGAGTATTGATTCTACGGATAGTGTACCATGGCTTTTGCAAAATGTTAGAAACAAGTACAGGAACACAACCCTCCTATACACGGGAGTCTGGCTGTAAATACCTCATAAATCCACCCATCAAATAGTCCAAACAAAGCGCCCGGGCTGCTTCCGACTTCAGTTCTAGCAATTCTAACCAAGCCGCCCTTGCGGGGAATTTCAGGAGTTCGTGGGTAATATCACATGTCGTCGAGAGATCCGAAAGAGTATCGAGTGACTTAATCGGGAGAACCGGTTTTTGGTCTGACCCACTACAATTACCCGAATCATTGGACCTCTTGACAGACTCTTGATCCTCCAAGCTAGGGAACGATAAAGATGACGTGAATTCTTGAATTCTTGAATTGTGATGGGGGTACATCACTTCTGCACTATTTGATTGACCCAGAGAAACATCGTGGGGGGGGTGTTCTTCTATACTATTCGATTGATCTGGGGAAGCATCATCGATGCTGTTCTCTCTAGGAGAAGACGGTTTGCTGTAAACTATGGGACTTGGCGCACCTCCCTCCGACCCGGAGCTGGAGTCATCTAAACTATTGGATGACCTTGGAGTGGAGTAATCGACATCTGACGGGGTAGCTATGTTTTAGACAAATTTTTAAGATTAACACGTGTAATAACCCCAGCAAAACATGAGGATTGAACATACACACTGGTGGCTGTAGCTTATGCGATTCTGGTAGCTCTCCTGTTCCATTATATCTCTTCCGGCCGCGCTTAAGCGTTTCTTTTTTCACTCGTTGGCCTTTGAATCGAAAGACTGTCGATTTCCCTGCTAGTTTTCTGTCGTCCTGAATCCGCAGCATTTTCAACATCTTTATACGCTTGAGATTCCTCCCAAGCCCCACTTGGCGATGGCAGCTTTACACTGCCTGGGCCTGAGAATGAAACCTTAATCCCGAAATATATAAAGAATTGCCACAAATGCATTTATACCTCGCATAGAACCTGTAGTTCCTTGCCATTATCCTCCTGACATCGTTTAGGTTATACTTGTTGGTAAAATATAATCTTGTGAAGTTTCGCGTTGTGGTTCCCAGTCTCTAGCCTCGATGACCCGAAGAGTAAAGTCTTTTTCCCACTCTTGTAGACCAGAATTTGAGGGGTTCATCTTCTATGATATAGCAAAGGGATTCTGAAGATCGGACGAGTGACTGTTCAGCTTGGTATACCGATATTGAGCTGTGGTTGGTAGGGAGCAATCTACTCTATATAAATGCATGAGCTTGCACGAGGCTGTAGATTTAGTAGTCCAAGCGAGAATAAGTACATATATGATTAAGCTGGGTACGTTCGTGGGGTACACCTACATGCTGTATTCGACTTATCGTCATATGTGTCTGCTGCTAAGTCCCTTTGTTAACCCCACACACCACCCGTAAAAAAAAAATAAGGACTTTGCATCAGTGTTGGTAACGGGTCCCGCATTTTGGGGTCGATCGGGGTCATAATGATGGGACCGTGTCTTCGATCGATCATAATGTAGGTCGTATCAGTGCTAAGAAAGGCGATTCTAGAAAAACAATACAGAGGTTTCTCAGGGGTATCTTATAACTTGATGATACGAACCCGGAAGAGAATATAGATCATTACCTTTTACAAGTCTGTATGCTGGGTCTCGACTGGGTTGTTACGACTCGTGGGTCATTATGGCTGGGGACACCTTGAACCGGAGTGGTTTCGGGAGTCAACTTCAACCGCTAATGAATTTCCCCAACCACACCCTAATTTATTTTCTATCTGTTATTCGATACATAGTTCTGCTTCTTCTCTACAACGTGACAGAGCCAGATCAATTCTATCTTCAGCCGCGGTGGTGCTATGAGTTTTTTAGAAGTTGGGCTTTTGGTGGGAAGCCCAACCAGTGTCGCGCGATGTTTCCTGTTCGGACTAGGTCAGTTGCCCGATTGGGAAGGCATTAGTCCAAATGGTACAGATACCACACTGCGAGCTTCCATGGATGTATGGCGGGGGTTACTCTCGAGGGGTCTGGTGCCCTACCGCCGCCGGCTGTCGTCGTCGTCGTGCTTCGCCAACAGCCCAGACAGGACGGGACTGATCAACCGGACTGGCAGTCTGTCGTCCTACCAGGTCACTAGGACTCAGAAGTCCATGGACTGCATTATAAGGGTCAGGGTTCTTAGAGTGTCGCCTAGGTCGCTTTCTTACTAGGTTGAGGTAGCTCCCGAGCTGGAGTTCATAGAAAATATGTATTACTACTGTTGAAGAAAACCGGAGTAATATTAAAAAGGTCTTGTCTTATACTTCTTGCGCTGCTGAAGGATTGAGGTTGATCCAATTATCATAAACATAATAATAAATTATTTTGGTACATGTACCGGGGGTGCACGTTAAATACCGAGACACCCTGAATTTTGTATGGGAATTTCCCCTAGCAACCAAAAAGCAGCCAATGAGATTTGGTCTTGGCGCTGAAATTTGTATGGGGGAAAAAAGTCACGAGACGTTTTATTTATGTTCGCTTAAAAATCCAAATATTTTCCTAAAAATACAAAAAAATAACCAGTAAATAGCCCTTTCTCACATCTCCATCCGGGTATCACTTTAAGGCTATCGAAGAGGTTTTGGTGAAGTTCGAAAAGAAGAGGAGTGGAAAAGAGGTTGAGGAGGTTGCTTTGCAAAAGCTGCGGGGCACATCACCCAAATACCTACTTGGCTGCCAAGTGTCAAAATTATTTAAATCAGCCCAATCAGAGCCCTCACTTTTGAAAATTACCCAAAACGGGGTTCTCAGTACTTACCCTTAACGCCCGGTACATGTAGTTCATGCAGTTCGTAGTCCTCAGTCCGTCTAGTGATTGGACGCAACACTGGACGAAAGTTTGTTTTTTTGGACTGCGTGTCTTGGCACAGTCAACTATGGACTGAACCACTGGCGGCTGTTGCAGGCTACTACCCGCTGCAAGGAACCATGTTCAAAACGCGCCTACCTTGGCCCCCACACAAAACAATATTGATCACCACCTGGACCGTGCGCTGGTCTGAATCTAAATAACTACTTACTCTACTCGTAGCTTTATGACGTTTCCGAACACGACTACTATTGCATACCATACAAAAAAGCGCCAAATCCACCTTTCCGCATGTCATGCAATATTGGTCGTGTTCGGAAACGCTATGAAGCTACGAGTATGTATGTATATAGTACATACATGTAGGTAGGTACTCTATGTAGACCAGAATCGATATGTGGGGGCCGGCAGCATAAAGAGTAGGTACTGTACATGTAGGTGTGGTTTGGGACGCCTTGAGCCGGAGTCTCAAAGGAACTTTGAGGCTTAATGGCCAACTACCACAACACATTAAAATTAAAATAGCTCTGTAGGGTGATAGAGGAAAAGGTAAACAACACTGTAATAGAGCCCAATTAATTTTATCTTTTGTCGTTGTTGAGCTATTGAATTTTCTAAAAGCTGGGTTTTTGGTGAGAGGCTGACCAAATGTCGCACTTCTCTAGGTCCCCAACCATAGCACTTAAACAGCGGGAGGCTTCGGATTGTCCCAAATGCCGTATTTTGCCGGCTGTGCTTTAAAAATCATCGCTGAATGGCTGCATGTACCGCCATAACTCGAAAAATTGGCTAGCTTCCAGAGATCAAAATGGAAGCTTCTGATGCAGATCGATGCTATTTAGCCAACTACCCGAGCGATAATCCCTGGCCGGAGATAGCTAATTCTTCGAGTTTTGGCGGTTACGGGTCATTTGCTTCTATACGGCCCGCTGGTGTCGTCGCCGAAGAAAAAGTCCCCCCCCCTCCCCCGGTCACCCGTTTCGATCCTACGGGCGAAACGCTATTTTTATTTCTTCACCTTTCTCACTCCCCCATATCTTTCATTTCCCCATAAATATATAGTACTTCCCTTCTTTGTGTTAGCTTTTTCATCCATATCACTACAAGCTCATTTTATTATCCACCTTCCTCTTACACTAGTTGAAAGACATTTTTTATTTCTTATAACATTCTCCCGCAAGCTGTCGCAGATGGCAAAGACAATGATGGGCTGGTCACTACATAATTCTAACACTTGGTATGTATGTACAGTACACATGTCTTAGTACAGTGATTGCACCCTCACTCGATCTCCTCCTTCCAACGATACCCGCACGGCCGGTCTCTTATGATATGACGGTGAGCATTTATAACGACCGTCGATACCCGTTTTATACCGTCAAGATGATATGGTATATTTGTGTTAGCGAAGAGACATAAAATTTGTGCATGGTATGTTTGCCTGTGGCCTGCCTACCTGAGGTTTTGCACCAATATCGTTTGCAAATTCTAGGAACACCACCAGACAAATTCAACTAAAAGCCGCTTCCGCTCTTACATGTATGGACAAGTGCCAAAGGAGCGTTAAAACTTGTACAATATTTGCAGCCTTAAGAGGATACAGAAAACTCCCACATATTATGCAAGGTAGAGAATTGCGAAATCCCAATACAAAGAAAAGACAAGCATTCACTATTTACTGCCTCTATCATCTACCCAAAGACAATTATAATTATACTCAACTGTGAGTAAAGAAATTGGAAAACATAAACAGAAGGAGATCAAAAGATTATGCGCATTAATCCTGCAACAACACCAATTTTCGATATACTTGAAAGCACAAGAAAACGCCTTCCGAAATAAAACTCCCTGTCCTGATCTCCTTTAAACCCCACCCAGATCACACCGATACGCCTTCATCTCCAAACACAACTTCTCCAACCCCTATATCAGGGACTTTATTTTCCTCAATCTTTCCAATATGAGGAGACACAGAAGCGCACGAAACTGTCCTGATATCAACAGACTTGACAGAAACCTTTCCTAACCCGATCACAAGCCCGTCCCCGAGAAGAATCGCATTGTCGTCCGTGATAGACTCTTCGCTTCCTAGAGTAGTTGGTTCACGAAAGGTATTTAAGCTGTCTTTTATGTTGAAGGAGCTGGAGGATCCATCTTCGGTTAAAGATGTTTTGAGAATCGTTGTTGTTTCGACTACCAATTCCAGCCCAATATCTAAATCTCCGCCCAATTGCAAAGCCTGTGGATTCCGGCTCATGATTTTGTTGATAGATCTCTTTGCCACCATAGAACACCCGTAACCCCCCTCAGCAGCCTCGATAGCACAAAAGTATTCGTGGTGTTTATTGCAGAGCCTTTTTATTGCCCCCTCCCTGTACTCAACCTCTAAAGTGAACCATGGCAATAAAGTCTCTCCTCGAGTCCCCTTCCGCGGCAAGTTCCAGTAGTGTAGGACAAGCTGCTCTTGCCAGTCGCTATTCTCCATCATCCACTGCACAAGTAGAGTTCTTCTCCTCAATCTACTCGGCTTTTTCGTCGCCTTCCGGATCCTGCGTTGTAATACCCCATTCATATCACGTTCGACTATTGGCTCCTCATAGGGTTTTATCCAGAGGTAAATGTCTGTCTCTTTCTCCCATGACTCCGCAAATAAACCCATAGCCTGTTCGTGTTTGTGGATAAGGCCGCAAAGATGGCGATAAATTACCCAAGCTGAATCTGAGCCAACAATCTCCAGCGGTACATTTAAAGTCTCAACATAGTTCTTAGAGAGAAACATGAGATAGCTTCTCGGGGTGAATGTAAACTTGATAACGGCTCCTGGCTTTACGTTGAGTTTTATCTTCGTATATGTAGAGAATGTACTTTTTAGAGCGCCGTTGCATTTCGAAAAGTACCTTGGGCCTATCTCCGTTTGAACGCCTTTAAGGATTTGTTTCTTCTTTGGTTTGATCCTGAAGAGTCGTTTGACTATGTATCCATTCTTCCTGAAGAAACCCGGGACTCTTTTGAGCATGGTGAAAGGAAAATGAAAGGGAAAAAAATCAGTAGACTGTAAATCTGTTGAGCTATTGTGGCTTATGGTATATGCGTCGAAACCAAAAAATTGAAAATTGTTGTTGTTAAACTCGATAAATAGCTGTGAGAAAACATGTAAGACCATAATACCTCAAGAGAGATGGGGAAGAATTACTCGGTTAGAACGCTTATATTGATAACTTTCAGGTGAGATTGATTTTGGATGTGAATAAATAGGTTTGAATTGATTGTGGGGGAATGGAAGCTATAAGTTGCGGAGGAATGAAGGGAGTGAAGGGTACAAGTAAGGGATGTGGGGAACTTGGCAAGTATAAGTTTCGTCATTTTTCATTATTACGTAGCCGGTAAATAGGGTCCGTGGGGTCACCTAACCCCGGGTAGGGTTTGCTAGGCGTTGTGAATATCGAAGCACGACACAATGCCCAAATGGGCCACGGCACCCCCAAACACCGCGAGCTGGATACGCCTAAATCGAAACGAGCACTGATTAGATCATAATGACAACATGTACATGTAGTATCATGGCTACATAAAAGTGGTAAAATCGCCTTAGAACATGTGGAGCATATCGCCCCATATATATAGAATCCCCCCCCCCCCCCTTTCTCCGCGCCCCAGATCATCTAGATCAGATTATATCAGAATGAAGAATGATTGATCGACTGTGGGAATTTCGTTGTGATACAACGATAATGATAATATTAAGATAGACAAAAGCCTCTTGATTACATGTATATGGTGCTTACTGCTTGTCTTTTTCTTCTCTTTTCTCTGTCGAATACCATAGTGCTACATAACTGCTTGATTAATAGCACATGTATCCCCATTTTCCCTTACAAAATGTCTTCCCCCTTCTTTTTATTTTATTTACTTCTCTGTACTGTATTTTCAGTTGAAAGTTAGTTTACTAGGCCTCGAAATATCTTACTTTACGTAGGTTGGACTGCGCGCGGTTAAATCTGATTTTTTTGAATACCAGTTGTATACAGAAAATATACAATTGATTATGAATTAAACAAAAAAAAAAAAAAAAAACTACAGCAAAACCTATCATAATTCCACCCCCGTGGTGGCCGAATTTTGCTGGAATTATCTTAGGGATAGAATTTAGAGAGAGATATTTGTTAGCAAACTATAGGCATGGTTCCCTCCAACTGCTGGAAGTTTGGTAGGGATGGAATTTCGAGAGGGTGGGATTATGATAGGTTTTGCTGTATATAGAACATGTCGGTCATGTTATCTCACTCGACTTAATGAAACCTTTCTAGACGTGCGCTAACCAAATTCATCACGGCAACTTCCGAAATTAACAACATTAGGTAGAGTATCAAGCTCCATCTCTACCTCAGCTCTCAAACCACTAAGCACAACTCTACTCCACGCGCATAAAAAACGGCACTACACTACTATTCAATAAAATATGAGTCAAATTCAAACCATCGTTGATGGTTTCATCGTATGTGCACACCTCTATTTAACCACCTGAAAGAACTTTACTCACACCCGAAATTAAAAGGATTTCGAAGGGCAAAATCTCGCTGAATCTCTAACCACCATCATTATCGCCTTTACAGGAGTATATTGCCTTACAACATCACCGCTAGTATATTTACTAACAAATATATAAACCAGATCTTAGCCTTCATCGCAGGCTGGGTACTATCAGATCTTAAATATACCGTCTACGTTGGCTTGAGTGGCACTACGCTCGCTTTTCTGGCGGTTGTGCCCCCATGGCCGATGTACAATAAGAATCCGTTGGTGTGGGCTTCGGTTATGGAGGGGAAAGCGGAGACCAAGAAGGAGAAATGAAGAGGAAGAAGCAGAAGGGGGGGGACATATTTGGAAGGGCATCAACTGTATGATAGTTGAGAACACCCATGGTTGCTGGACAGTTGCGAATATGCTGCCCCCCATCATTATGTAGTCGCCTGAGTGTAAAATCATACTTGCCTCACTAAAAGATCGTACTAGAGGGTCATTATCCCAAAGTTCGAATATCGTGTCCCCCTACTAAGCTGCTGCCCCCAAATCATGAAGCCTGGGCGGACATTTCTGATTTTTGCGGTACCACCCGCATCCTAACCCTGAGAGCCTGGTGCGAGACTACTGGGCTTCTTCTTGTAGAGAAATAAAAAATCAGAAACAGCTCTTCAAGTATTACTTCCTGGGTTTACTACGGAGTAAAAAAAAAAGAACAAAAGGTACTACAACGGCGGCCCGTTACTACCCCCACCCCTAGCTCGAACTCAGGACCTTCCGTGGTCATGAGTGAACACTCGATGTCTCACCTGATGTCAGGGTCTAAACAGTTAGACCGCTCGCCCTTGTTGGTATTGCGTGGAAAGTGATATTTAGCCTTGGTGGTGGGTGTCTAAACGGAGCATATTTCTTTGATCAAACAACCCATTTGAACTACATAATCACGGTTTAATTTATGTAGCTCATCGCAAGAACCCAAAGGTATATATCAATATACGATGTCACCATTAATAGTCATATAGTTCTACTGGCCGGGCTAAGCCCCATCTGATGAAAGGCCGGGCCAAGTTCAAAGTGAGTCGTATTATCAGAATGTAATCATGCTATTGTCACCAGACATATATATATATATCGTTCGTGGGATATTTGGGGCGACAGTACATACTTTTGAAATATATAAACCGCATCTATATCTACCGCGTGATTTTTCATGATGTTGCGCTATGTAGTAACTATTCCATCTATCAGAAAAAGGAAATAAAGTTCACCTTTCCCTGGCCCTTCTTCGAGACGCTACTAATCACAGCATTAGCTACATCTACGTGTATATTTAATGTTTTTCTCATCTATAACGAAAGAAAAAGAGACGACCGAAAATCTTCTCTGATAGTCTTCATTACTTAAAGTTATACCTCTAGATCCACCAAAAAGGGATTGGATGAGATCATAAGATATCACTCAGGATCATCTACACGGTTCGTAAGGGCTAACTACTCCATCCCGGCACGATTTATCACCCTGAAAATGCCATGTTGTAGATTTCCAAAATTATTCTTTCAAGTGAGATATTATCATGATTATAAAACTAAACCCTTCAAACAACAGGGAGCCCTAAACGAACAGCTTGTCGATCCTGCGCAATCCGCGCGTGTTCTTCTTTATGCGGGCAATTTTCGCACAGAGCCAAAAGTGTGACACCAAAAGAGTCCATCCCCGCATACCATTCTTCCAGCAAGGCTGTATTTGGCGGCAAAGCATCTTGCATTCGAGGTAATCGTTGACCATTTAGTGCAGCTAGGTATCC
Organism: Morchella eximia; assembly: GCA_024713935.1. Classification (NCBI taxonomy): domain Eukaryota; kingdom Fungi; phylum Ascomycota; class Pezizomycetes; order Pezizales; family Morchellaceae; genus Morchella; species Morchella eximia. Next base: position 1,509,777 of record JAMGZG010000002.1, read on the forward strand.
CTCGTAGTCGTATTCCCATTTTGTACGATCCATACCTTCCCATAGATGCCTTACGGTTGGAAGTGGAAGGTCTGCCATCTCGCAGGAGGTTAGTGTTTCCAGTCCTCGGCTGAAGTGGAATGATGCATCGAGCATATATAGCGTGACTAATGTTCTATAGAGTAGGTAAAAGGTATTAGCAAGTACACCTCATTGTACAAGCAACCAAGGCATACCGTCGCTTCGATTCGGCGAGAACCCATTCTTCCCAGACTGGACGAGTGTTCTCCTGCTCTCCTTTCGCCATTAGACCGCCAAGGCTTACATTGAACGCGATAGTCTAAAACCCGACAATATTAATGAAGATTCTTGCTCATAGCTCTTAGTCCTCAAGGTGAGTATATGCTGCATACTTCAATCTGCATGAGGATTGATTTATCCATCATAGGATCGTTTTCAAAATACCGAACAATTCCATATACAACCGCGGCTTGTAACATAGACAGCATCTCTACATCATTACATGTCATATACTACTAGGGATCAGTGGAGGTCTGAAAGTTCATTGTAAGCATGTTTCCTTACTTGTTGTAATATCCTATCATGTTCCTGTGCAATAGTTTTCATAACAAATTGCCTGTTTTCTGCCCCCATGGTTTTGTACATCTGCACCAGGCCCTTACAATTCGCCAGCGCTTCTGTAATCTTCCCTGGTAGCATGGAGGACGGATGCACGAATGGTGGTAACATATTTCCTGCGACCATCATCTTTGGGTATGCTTTGAGGACCCGGTTCATGAAGTTAAACTTGTTAAAATAACTCTTTCTCATTTCTGCGGACTCGGTGCTAAACCGGTGTCGTATATGGGTAAACGACTCGACGGAGACTAGTCGGGTAAGCTGGCCCGCCGCACGGAAGTGATTGCCGCACTCTGTGTGGGGACCGGGCTCACAAAGATTGGGCATGGAATTTGGATGGCCGTCTTCACATGACTGTGGGGTGCTTAAGGGCGTTTCCAGCCCTCCATTGTTTGCTGGCGTTTGTGCGCCCCCTACAGGCATAAACATGGGTGACCAGTCTAACAAGCTATTACCCATCTCTCCCCAGTCAACTACTCCAAGCGAAGCGAAATTCGACTCTTCGTTGGCATCTTCAACATGTTCATTATCTGTCGGAGCTGGCGTTGGAAGTGATATTTCTTCGCTAACAGTAGCGTTAGTAGTATTGGCGGTTTGAACTATGGGTGCTGGTTGTAGTGACACTGTGGGAGCTGGAGCCAGAGCCGGAGCGGGAGCTCCATGCATTGGCGGTGCGTAGTACTGGCATTCGAGACCCTTCGTTTTGCATCGAGTGCATGCCGGAATCTTAAGATCACACCGTGTCTTCGCCTGTGTACAGAGAGCACAGCTCTTCTTTCGTGGTATTGTTCCTGTGAGCTGCTTTTGCCTGCATCGTCTAAGATGTCGGTCGCGAGAAGACCCTAGATGATGAAAGGTCAGCTAGCTATCGCGCAGTAGCAACCTCCCATCCTCATCGCGCAAGAGAAATAACAAACTCTGTTCGAACGACTTGCTGCATATTGAGCACTTGAAACCCTCGTGCTCGCCAGCAGCCGATGCTGGGGCCGATGTAGTCGGTGCTGATTCCCAAAGTGCGTTCTGGGGCATCACGGAAGTGTAAGTATGCGATATTAGTAGTAGCGGCAGCAGTATAGTAATGATGTAGCTCGATGCTGGCTTGATTGCAAGCTAGTAGGTAGTAGTGCTCCTCCGTACGTAAAAGCTTATGGAACTCCGGTGGCGAAGGGATTCCGACGTGTTTTATCTACTCTACCTTCTTCCGAGCAGGGGGAACTTGATATTGACTCACTTTATCTATTTGTATGCGCGTTACAGCCGGCGTTACAGTTACTGATCTGAGCATTTATTAGGTATGAACGCATGATGTTCGGAGTTTTTGGTTGCGGCCGCAATCCCTGAGTGTGAATAGTGACACGGAGTTCCGTGTCTCTTCACAGCAAGACAGAGGGGATTAATCGATCGGGAAATTGATCAACTCCCGGACAATCCACAACCGCAAGATTCATTGATCTGGAACATACATGCACGTATCCACCTGAAAATTCTGGCATTTATAATATTTGATTAGATGGCTGGCAGATCTATATAAGATCTTAAGAGCAGGTTATTAGCTGCATTAATTAAGTCCTGAGAATTCTTGGTAGCAACGACCTTACAATTTCTCAGGACTTAATTAATGAGTGAGTAGTATCCACAAGAATATAAGTAACCTCTCATGGTAGTACCTCCTGTGGTGATCAAAGCTGCGTTCCTTCCTAAGAAACAACACATAAAAAATGTCTTAAGCTTCGTATTCTAACTACATATACCCCCCCAAATACGGAGATACGGGTAAAGCGACATAGAATTCTGCGAGACTGCACGCGGTATTTCTAGCTACGGATGCGTATGTAAGGTATCGCGCCCCACCCTAGCACTGTAGTCGTGGACTATAAAGTGTGTCGACTGAATTCACTGAGATTCTGATTCAACTCAGTGATCTTTCATGATTCAGAACACTGTACGTACTGTAGCCCAGATCAACGACCCCACCCCTCCAGACTTAAGGCAATATTAGAGTTAGTTCTAATTGTTCATCTCTTTTTACCCAGGCATGCGTTTCTATATAACTAGTTTTTAGTGGCGATTGTCCAGTATTCCACTGGATGGCTCTTAGTCTTGCCTCATGATAGCAGGCTCAGGCCCAGGATCTGAACCTCCAATGATCGAGACTAGCCAGCTTAATTAAGACCAATATTTATTTGGCCAAGTATTACTATGTAACTTGAACCTAGATTTTATGAGAATTTCACCTATTGTTGATACACTGTGTGCGTGTCCAGATAAAGACATGTATGCTCACCCATATCATAGACTGCCACTCGTAAATGGATATCAGATACGCTTATCATGAGCTTGAGCTAGTAAAATGAGATGGGCAAGTTCGGCACCCCAATGAGACAAGATCATAAGACAAACCCATGCTTTATAATTTAGACTTTTACATACTGAACAGGTTGATGGGTCGAACATCATAATAATAATGGCGATAATAATAGCAATGGTCATGCATCATGGTTCGTATAGTACTAGTAAGAGCATTGCCAGCTGATGTAAATACCTGAAGCAAGTAGGTTTCACATGCTTACTTATGTAACTTGCAGGAACTGTGAATATGATCGCGCGTAATTAGCTGTAGCCTATTTCATCCGATCCTTGAAATGCACAGAACCAGTGAGTTACATATACATTAAATTGTATGTATACGTGTATGCGCGCTTATGTGTTACAAAACCACACTGACAAAAACGCGCGAATATAATAGGTTCCATGTGCATACTACATGTATGTACGTTTCAAAGCACTACCCCTCCTTTAATTAGGCCGACTATCTGGTATATATACACACATATGTATAAGAGCCCCAGAGAAACAACTTTGAAAACAGTACTACGAATCTACACTTTATTCATAAACCTCGTATTTTGATGAACACTGCAATGTCGTCCCCATCAATTACTCCCGGAGGCTCAGTTCATAGTTCTGAATCCAGTTTGGGTAAGCTGTCTATGTGTATAAATCGTATCAATTATAAAGCTCACTAGAGGTTAAATACGTCCTAGCCAACATCAGTACAGTACTAGCGACGCCTACTCAATATCAGATCTCTCATACAAGATTAAATACTCTTCAAAATCTTAAGACATTTCGTCTTCTCGATGAAATCAACAAACTTCGCACACATCACCCCAAGATTGCGCTGCGTTATGCTGATATTCCACCACGTCCTCACCTCCTTGTTTACGGTGAATGCCCATTGGAGAAAAGAGCAGTCCTTGAAGCCATAACAGAAATATCATTTCCAGAGGACGATGTGGAATTCCCAATACATATTGTTTTCAACCGTGGACAAGAGGCAAAGCTCTCAGTGGAAATTATTCCTGTCGACAGTGATCCCGAAGATGAAAAGCTCAGAATCGCAAAGTTCAAGAGATATTTAGATCCTGAGAGTTTCAAAGACCTTCCTCCCTTGATCGAGTCGGCGCATGAATACATAGGTATAGTTCCTGAGGACGTTAGCGGTTATGTGCTTCGCATTGTTCTCACTGATCCTAATGGGCCTGAACTCTCAATAATCAACCTCCCTTGGTCGAAAACAGCCTACAAGGACAACGAATACATACACAAAATCACGTCTGACCCAGGAACTACCATCCTCGCTGTAGTCGCTGCCAAGGGCGATTATACAACACCCAAGTCTGCTCTCAGATTTGCAAGAGAGTTGAGCCCAGACGATACACGCATTCTAGGAGTCATCACATTAAACCCGGACACGCTCGAATGTAGTGAGGAGCAGAGTGTTATCAAATTAACAAAAAACGAGGATGATTACCTCGAACTAGGTTGGCATGTCCTTATGAACGGAAAGGAACGAAACTTGAATTTCGAGGATCGATGCCTTCAGGAAAACTCATACTTCGAAACACATACCTGGGGAGAAGTTCCAGGGAGCATATTGGGTATCTCAAGTCTATGTTCAAAACTAAGCTCACTGATGTTTGGCTACATCAAAACCGCCGCGTCTGATATTTACGAGAAAGGAGTTGGTGCACTTGAGGATTGTGAAACTCAGCTCCGAAATATGGGGAAGCGGCGATCGACTATATCTGAGCAAAGGGAATACTTGTCTACGGTTAGCGAGGATTTTGGACACTTATGTAGGGCCGCCCTCTGCGGAGTATACACAGATGATTTTTTCAGGGATAGAGAAAGCATTGAAGGAAAGCTCAAACGACTACGCGCGGCTATTCAAGATTTAAACGCTTCATTTGCTAAAGAGATGAAGTCACGAGGACATCTAAAGCAGATATTATCAGATAAAACGGAACATGGATCCGGATTGCAGCATGGGGAGCAGAAGGGGCTAGGATTCCCAGAAATTATTACTCGGAAAGAAGCTGCCTCATGGGTAAAGACTTTTTTATTTGATGGCCGTGATCACAAAATTCCAGGAGCTTACAGCCCCCTCATCGTCGGCGAGTTTCTCAAGGAACAATCCAAACCATGGGAGGCTTTAGCTCAAAGTCATCTCGATAAAACGTGGAAAATTTGCCGCAAATTTCTACAAGTCTTATTCCAACATATCACATCAAAAACCGAAATCGTTGATTCAATATTCTCACACCTAATTGACGAACAAATGCATACAAGGTTTATTCACGCTAGTGATGAACTAAAAAGGTTGCTCGCCGAGATATCATTACATGTACACATGATGACTACTTCGAATAATAAATTTCTAGAAAGGAAGAACGCTATTTCAAGTAAAAAAATAGAGACGCATTGCAAACTCGCCATTCAATCCAGCGAACCTTTTGGTTGGGCCAACGGACCGGTTACCTTGAAGCCAGACGAGTTTTGTGCTACACTTACTTCGTTAATCTCAGAGGACTTGGGTTATAATATCGATGATGGTTATGATTATGATGGGATTTTTGATGAAATGAGTGCCTTTTACCAGGTATGTAGCCAAGAATAAAAATTTCCATGTTTTCCTAATGAAATAATCTAACGGAAGCTTTTTAGGTTTCCTTGAATGTATTCATACATAATGTAACCGTCCAAGTGATCGAGCGTCACCTACTCGACAAGCTCTGGGAAATTCTCTCGCAATCCACTGTAGCACGCATTCCAAAAAGCCTAGTTGCCAATATTGCAGCAGAGTCGATAGACGACCGGTGCCAGAGGAATCGGTTAGAAGTAAGGAAGAATGACCTTCAAACATCCCTTGAAGCCTGTAGAGATGCGCTGTGGGGTAATCGTATGTTATTCTTGACTTATTACTTGCACAGACAATCAATTGTAATCTTACATGAGGGTCATAGGAACCACATACATTACCGTCGGTAAACCTCAAAACTACTTTACATCCTTTATCGGTTCTGAGGATCTTGCGTCTCTCCTTGAAGGCTTGCCCACTCAAGATGTGACTGCACTTGAGAACCCTTCGGGGGTAGAACCTGTCATCAATCCTAGTGGAGGTCTATTCAGCAGTACCTCTTTCCCAGCACCTTTCAACAATCCTAACCAGGTCGCATCAATTGGCAGTAGTGCGTCTTGTAACACCTCTACCTCACCTATCGCGCCCGATTTTAGTAAATCAAGTAAACCAAGTGCCGGTAAGCTCTTACACCAAGCAAAGTCACCTGAAAGTAGCACTTATGTAGCTTCTCTGATTTATATCCCTTAGTAGCTAACTACTAAGACTGCATAGTTACTAACAAGACCTAAATTTTATCTAGAACCGTATTCATCAAACTTCTTGGGCAACGAATCTAGAGAAAAAGAAAATGGCTGGGGTTGTGTTAACATTTTCAATAGTATTTCACTTGCAGGGCCCTATATGCATCTTTCTCATGAGGAGATAAGACTGCTGGACTATCAGGCTGGGTATAGGTTCCCGGTGTAGGTTGAGGTTTAAGACTAGATATATCGTGGTCTATATTATGTACGGAACACATTCTTAGTTATTGGGAGTATTGCCTATAGATACATTAGTGTTAGGAATAAATAACAGAAATGTGGATCCGACAATCTAACTTTCTTGATCGACTTGCTTGACTACAATTTAGAAGATACAAGTACATAGTATACCATAGTCCTTTATTCAGGTCAGCGAGACTCTAAATATGATTACATGAAGTAGGAAATTGCTCCCAGCTGCGGCTCGCACCCATAATTTCAACAATTGGCTTGCCAACCCATTCGAGTGACCAGCCATGCTGCACTAACTGCCAACTCGTGCTTGGCATGCAGTGCTTGCTTTGCGAGAGCCGCAGCCCCAGGCAATCCCGATTCCTCACAATTGAGCGTCTACCAGACGAAAGCCCGGGCCCTGGGAGAATTGAAGGCTCCGGCGAAACTTCGAAACCCAGCATCTTTTGATCCGAAGAGCGCACGCCGATCAAGTAATTGAGATCCGCTTTCCAATATGGTGTCCTCCATTTGCGGCCGATCTCTCCTTCCGCGAAAAGCCCCGCAGCTGCTGCCCCTCCTCCAGCATCTCTCCTCGCGCCAGACAGCAACCGCTGGCCTGCTCCGGCCCCAACTCTTCCAGCAGCAGCTTGTACGGAATGCCAGCAAGAAGGTCCCCCCTGCCGCCCCTAAGGCCGCCAAAAAGAAGACCCCCGATGCCGTGAAAAAGAAGCCCATATCAGCAGCAGCACCGCTCAAGACAGCGCCTCCCCTAGCAGCAGCACCAAAATACTTCTCACTCGCCGAGCAGCTGGGAAATTCGGGCAAAAAGAAAATCCTGCTCTACGCATGCAACAATCGCCTCTTTGTCGTCGGCTGCTACGGCCTCGCCGCGGGAATGATCGCTTGGAGCGTCTATACGTTCAAGACCAACATCGCAAACAAGCGCCCAGGCATCCCGGAATGGGTCGTAAAGACAACCTATGTTAGTATCTCGATCATGATGGTGCTCGCCCTGGGCGTCGCATACTACCCAACTCGCCTCATTCAGGTCATCCATGCCCACCCTCTCCCCGCAACTGCGCGCTCCCCCGCCAGTGTCTCGATCACGCTGCATCGCCGCCCAATCTTACCAACTCTCCCGATGAAGAAGATTGAGATTGCGTCGCCGGATCTTATCTCGCTGGGAGAGCCGCTGCAGTCAATTGGCGTGTTGAAGGCAGCGCCGGCGGTAGTGGAGACTCAAGTGCAGGATACGAGGAATGTGGTAACGAAGATTAGGCACGGAGTTATAGGCGCGCCGTTTAAGGTGTTTGATTTCTTTAGGAGCGCGCTAAGCACGAGTGGGTTTGTGCTACTAAGGGCGGAGGGAGAGGGGAAGTTTAGGTTGAGTAAGGACGGGTGGGTGTGGGAGAAGAGGGGCCTCGATTTGCTCTTTAAGCAGGCTAGGTAGGGGAAGGAGGAGGTGAAAATGTAGATATCTATATATATTTATATCTCGTAATTGGAGATATTTTAGGGAGCACTGTGGTGGTTTCTGTAGATTGGGCAATAGTATGATAGTAGAGTAGCTATCAATTAGGCTCGTCCCTAGCCCGTCTACTTCGTACTGTGAGCAACTTTCTGCAAGTAACGGACTGGGTATGAGACTTGGATCAATCACCCCATGGGATTATGGTTGCAGTGGCGGTGCATGTAATATCACTCGGGTTCTGGCGGCGGCCCAGATGATTTCCTATGAGTGCTTAGGTGCTTGTACAACAACAAAATATGCTACCACAAATCGATTGTGGCTTTTGTCGGAGAAAACAATCTCTCTTTCAAAATACTGTTCCTGTCCAGACAGCCCTTCATATCATATCATATCCGAAGCGGTCTACGTGCCACCGTGCTAATTATAACAATTAACTTACCTAGGGGAAATACGAGTGGATGTGTATACTCATAGGCTGTGTGTACTGTGTTGATGGTCTTCACAATCAATAGGTTATATACTCCTCTATCTCCAGTAAAACAGGCCGGACTACATGCATCGGGATCAACCCAAATAGGGGACATAAAATCTCTCGGCATGCCGAGCACCAATTCCGGTTCTAGCTAGCAACGCCGAGAAACCCGAAAACCCTTCAGAATTTTTCGGCGCTTTCCCCAACACAGCACAGCACCTAAATGATAGAAGGAGAAAAGCTGTATCTACTGCCAAGCGCACGGTAACTTAAACAGCTTGCAAATTCCAACGGAGAAATAATTATCCTGTTTCGTAGATAAGGGTTTCCTTTCCGGCCCCTTCTAGAAAAGTTGGCGATTTTTTTGTTGGGCGAGGTAAGTTTCACCCTGGTCCAACGATAAAAAAACCACTCCGAGTGAAGTGAGAAGCTGGCTGGCTGGATGGATGGCTGGCTGGCGGAAGCGGGAACCACAATCAAAAAAGTTCAACGCCCACCACCACCTCCACTACTCCCCCCCCAACAACAACCTCTTCGAGTTCCTCCGTCAACACCCTCCTGTTCCCCCTACACCGTTACTCGACAACTACGCCATACCCCTAAATCTCCAATAATGTCTGCTTCGTTCCGTCGACTCTCAAACAGGCTAATTGGCACTGTCCCCAGTGCTCCATTACGGCGACAGGTTCTTACCAGAGGTACGGAGGTCCCTCTCTTAGCGGCACCTCCGCCGCCGCCACGACTTTGGGGATGTTCGCCTTGGGGCAATTACAGCTATGACTAACATTCTTATTATTCACAGGGATTCGAGCGACGGCTGTGAACAATGCCGCTTCGAACTTGAACATGCCTGCGCTGAGCCCGACCATGACTGAGGGAACTATTGGTAGCTGGAAGGTTAAGGAAGGTTGGTGGCTTTTCATCTATCTCTAGACAAAATTACTACATCGATAATAAGAGATAGATTGGGACTAAGTACTGATGGGTGGGTAGGTGATGAGTTTTCTGCGGGGGATGTCCTGTTGGAGATTGAGACCGATAAGGCTCAGATGGATGTCGAGGCCCAGGAAGACGGTATCATGGCTAAGATAATGGTATATTTACTTCACTATTTACATACCCGCCACACAGCTACTTATTGGAATTAGATCAATGCCGGAGCCAAAGCTGTTCAGGTCGGCACCCGTATCGCCGTCATCGCAGAGCAGGGTGATGATATCTCCGCCCTTGAGCTCCCCGCCGAGGACAATGCCGGCCCCGGACCCAAATCAGTTGACAAGAAATCGGCAAAGAAAGACACCAACTCACCACCGCCGGAAGACAGGCCGGCTAAGGTAGAGTCTTCAGCTTCCTCTACGCCCGACACAGCTCAGAACCACGCCACTCCCGTGACCCCCACCACGCCATCTCCATCAGTTGCGCACCTGCTCCGCACACATGGGGTCTCGAAGGAGGATGCTTCGCGCATTGCGGGAACTGGGCCAAAGGGAAGGTTGTTAAAGGGGGATGTTCTGGCGTTCCTCGGAACAATTGAGAAGGGCTGGCCGAAGGAGCTGGGAAGCAGGATTGCGAAGGGCGGGAAGCTGGACTTGAGCAATATCAAGATTGCACCGCCGAAGAAGAAGGAGCCTGCCCCCAAGAAGGCTGTGGAGGAGAAGAAGAGTGCCGAGGTTCCTCGGGATAGTGAATTGAAGGTGGAGGTTTCATTCAGCGAGGTTTTGAAGGTGCAGAGCAAGCTTCAAGGTATGTCTACGTCTTAGAACCTACTCTCCGAGATTACGGAATATTGACGATATGAAATAGCAACCCTCGGCGTCCACCTCCCTCTTTCATCATTCATCACCAAAGCTACAGAGAAAGCCAACCAGAACCTCCCCGCCTCGCCCCTTCCCCCCACTGCCGCCGAGCTCTTCGATGAGATTCTCGGTCTTCCGTCTTCCGGCACTCCCAAGACCTCCCGCGGGACTTTTACTCCCCAGATCACTGCACTCCCATCAGCCACATTCGTTGACTCTGCACCATCAGTAGAGCTTGATATAATCGATATTCTCGCCGGAACTATCGTACCTACCCCAGCCAAGAAAGCCCTCCCACCGCACTCCGGAATCGCTGCAACTGAGCCAAATGTCTTCAGCCTGGTTGTGCCAAGTATAGAGGAGGCGCGAGCAAAGGTATTCTTGGAGAAAGTTAAGGGATACTTGGAGAAGGATCCTGGAAGTCTGGTATTGTAGATTCTAGGTTTATTGTAGGTCGATAGTTTGCATGGGTTGTCATTGTCGCATGGCGGGAGGGCTACTATTTAGTGCGTATTTTATATATCCTTTTTCTTAACTACTATGAATCGAGAGCTTGATAGAGGCTGGGGGTTGGTTTTGTACTGTTTGTTTTGAGCGCGGAAGAAAAAAGTACTATGGGTGATGTATACTGGGAGTGATACATATAAATTCATTTTTCTTCTTGTCTGCTTTTTTTTCCCACCGCTTTTAGATTGAACCTATGAAATATGCAGTGTGGGATATTGGGAGGCTCTCCGGTCATTCTTACCTTTGCATACATATGGTCAACGGCCGGATAAGCCTTGTGGTCACCCACATCTTTTCCTCCCGGAAACTACACCATCTGTCTTGCACAAGGCAATTGAGTCAAGCCCCTCTCATTATGCTTATATCCTAACACGCGGTGTGTTAACCCACTAGTATGCATCCATCCACCCACCCGGCACAGCTTCCAAGGAGATGACGGATTAACCCCACGCCTATATAAGCTTACGTACGTACGGGGGTCAACATGCGTATATATGTATGCGGCCATGTCATCCTCGTGCAAGCAGTCCCGAGGGATTGGGTGCATGGTGGGAGTGGGGGGATGGGGGAGTGTGGGAGTGTGGGAATGTGGGAGTGTGGGAGTGTGGGAGTGTGGGAGTGTTTTATACCCTAGAGAAGATGGGGCTTATCGGAAGATGAGATGGTGCTGGCGACGGTTTTGTTGCAGTTATTTGGTGGAAGGGGGAGTGGGAATAGAGATTTAGGAGTACATGCAGCTCTCATTTGGGGGGCTAGTCACGCCATATGATATGTTATATCGTGCCAAGGTGTACTTCTTAAAGTTGAGAGCTTGGTGGCTGGTGTGATGTTGGAGGGGGGGTGTTGGGCTGTCATGGCCATGGCCGTCATGGGTGGTCACTCGATGTTAACCTGCAATGATGGTGGGATGACTGCCTGTCTTGGGCGCATGTGGATAGAAAGAACGAGTACACACATAGTCGTCGCTGTAGGTTTGGGCACAGGGAGATGTATAAACTTTCTAACCCCTAAATAACCCAACTTTTATCCTTCTTACGAGAATGGTGCATAGTGCAGATATTTTCGCCGCAACGGGACAGAAACTTCTTCGAGTGATAATATATGAAGCAGGCTAGTGGTTGATTGTTAGAAAGTGCGTTGGACGGAAGAAGGCGGATGTCTTGATGATTGGCCGGTCTTTGAGTAGAAATTTTTGCGTGGGTTGATTAGAGATCCAAATAGGGTTTCTCTTATTGGAGGAGGGCTGAGATTTAATTCCATTCATCCACACCTTCGAAATTCCTCAACCCAAGGGAATGCATTTAGTATGCTATGCTAGCTGTAGACTGTCTACCATACTATAAATAAGCGCCGATAGTATTCTCGCTGGCTGGACACTCGGGTGCCTAGCTAGACATAGGATTAGAACATGCATAATTTTGAAAGACCAGATAGTTTCAGAAATAAGGACTGTGAGGGGTGTCGATACTGCGCACTCAAGCCTATCAGGCTAGGATTATGTATAATTGGTCTACTTATGTGCGCAGGTCTTCGAGTGACGATAGTTATCGTAATGGCTGAGCTATATATTGGAAGCAAGAGGCTATTCATCTCTCCTTCTTCTTCGCTGTGTTGACAAGTCATCGTCAAGACAGACAGCCCAGGCCTTCTGTCCTTATAGGTCTGGGGCCACTGTAGCGGGACCCTTTTTCTTGGTCAGTCTTTTAAAGATGAGATCGGGGCTGTGTGTTTCTTTCTCGATGACCAGGATGAGGTTGACTGGAACCAACCACCAGTTGGGCAGCCAGTGAGCACCAGTCGCTTTGGATGATGTACCTACATAAATGTCATTCATGGCAAAGACCCCGCGTTTGGTCACCTGCGCTTGCGGCGGGGCTGTCCCGGACCCGCGGAGAGCAAACATTGTTAATTTATCCTAGATAAGTAAAATAATTCACTCAAACTAGACGGAAGTACCTATCATACCTTGCAAAAATCGTCCTCTCACAATACCAACCTCTAGACGTGTAAAAGCGCAACCTATCCCGGATCACCAGCCATCACTCACCACCCCTCCGCCATCAATCTAGATCTGCCCACCTCACTATGTTTTTTTTTTTTTGTGATTCCCGCGGATCGGGTCACTGGTTAATGCCATCGGAACGAATCGAGGAGCCGTTAAAAACAAAAAACAAACAAAAAACAACGAAAAATGCCATGTAAATGCACTTCACTTCTCGTCCCTTTCTTTTCTTTTCTTTGGACAGTACGGTAATCCTACGAACCGCGAGATTCCGAGGCTGCATGCCCCGATATCTATCTACATATTCTATCTATCCACCGCGGCTGAACGTTCAAACGCCCCCATCTTTGACCGGGGAATGGAAAAAGTAAGGTCTGGAAGGGGGGGAAAGACAAAAAGCTGTTTCTCGGTGTGAGGCCGGAGCGAGAAAGCGAGTGAGTGGGCTTTTTCAAAGTTATGGGGCTACTATTGTAATAATAAAAGTTACGGAGATATTACAAGGTCGGACGGTATTATCATATGGGGTATACCGGTCGGGTCAAGAAAGACCTCTAAGGTTCTGTAGCTGATAGATGGCAGGTCGGTTGGCTACATGCCAATTATTATTGATGACCGCATCATGGTGCATCATAGCAGTAGTGACTTGAAGGTATGTATAGTTCTTGTTCAAAAGTCCCGGGACAACGCAGCCGCGAGTTGCTACGGGGGCTTGTCCCGGGATTTTTGACATGAAGGTATATGTACTTTAGATCCTAGTGCCTACTATTACGGTACATGGACCCATCTCCGCCAGAATCGCCAGAATCACCTTCTGCTGTGGATCCTAGTAACATTGAGGTTTGCGGCACCATGTGCCTTAGTCATGGTCCACAGCCACAACCGCCCGTAGTCCAGAGTCCAGACCCATGCGGCTCCGCAACCGTTGGTCCGTGCGTATTGCGGGGGAGGGGATGAGAGGGGCCCTCGGCAGCTTCCGAAAAGGGTTCGTTTTAGAATTTTGATTGTTCCATCCATACATATCCTACCCCGGCCACTACCAAAACCGGAGTTAGAAGAGAAATGAGATTCGAAATATCAACCTGATATTCTTTCCCACCGTTTATGGAAAACTAAAGATTACCTGGTCGAGCTACCCTGGTCACTCCCGGAGTATCGCGATTGAAAGATATGTGGGCCTGGTACATGATAGGAGGAGTTGGTCACATCCACCTAAGGGCCTTCTGAAACGCTCATCTGCGTGGTGAAAAGGGCTTGAGGAAAGTGTTGAGATATCACAAGTCTCAATTAATCGCTTCTACCTCGCAGAAACACAGTTCAACCCCCCACCTCACTCACCCCGCTCCATCTACCAAACCGACTCATTCAAGAGATGTCCCGGATGAACGGGTAGATATCGATATGAGTAGGTACGATCCGATATGGAGCAGAATCTGCCCATATCATCTCCACACATTCATATCACAAAACCGCCCCAAAAGAAGCAATCCGAGAGCAAAAAAGAATCCGGGACAGACGGAGCGGCGGGGGTGATTTCGAACAGATCTCTTAAGAGAAATCGCAAAAGAGTGACACCGAAGAGTAGGATGTTGGCATAAAAACACTGCATAAGTGTACATACATGTAATGTATAAAATGTAACTCCAGTCATGATTGCCAAGATTCATGGCGTACATTTTCTATTCGTTATCACAAGCTGTCATACAGCTTGGGGTAAGATTATTGTAGAAGTATGGGAGGAGTCCTATTGGCTTGCCCAGCCATAGAAACCCTGTTTTTAAACCCCTGTTTCTACAATAATTTTCCCTCTCGCTGTATCACGAGAGAAAGGCATTGCGCAGCCCAACGCAACATCCATCCCATACTAACCTTCCCGGATACCTCCCCTCTACCTGGCCATGTAGCCATGGAAGAGGAGAAGAAAAAAAAACAGGGGGGAAGAACGAAAAACATCGGAATCATAAATCGGAAATCGGAAATCGTGATCGTAAAACCAAAATAAAATAATAAAAACAGGAGTAATCTCTACACCCCGCGTCTAGGGTACATGTAGTCATTTCCCATTTCCACCTTCCACTTCCCCCTCTCCCCCACCCACGTGCGTAAGTGACAGTCTGGAATCCGGCCGTTGGATGCGTACGGACATGTATGTGCTCCCCACAATTAAATCGGGGAGAAGTATCTATGTGGCTTGGTCATCGAAATCACATCGATATCGTGGGCGTGTTGGTTTGTGAAGCATGTTGCAAGGTCACGAGGGGCAGGAAAAAGTAGCCCTACAGACAGACAGGAGAAAAAGGTCACCAAGGGGAAAACTCCCCTCTCCCGGGAGTTACTGTATGGAATTGTCAGGAACATCGAGTAGGTACAGACAACAATGTATAGTCTCGTGCCCAAGTTCCTCTCTCAGGTGCCCGCTACGATAAGGATATGATGGATGGGAAACGGGCCTAAGACGCAATGAGATAAATAAGACATGATCATCCGGGAGACTTAAGGTAACGTAAAAAAAAAAAAATGCATCTGGAACAACCGGGAAGGGGAGGGAGGAACCACATGCCGAAAATAATTATGGATTCAGGAAGACATAAATTTTGATAAGACTTTCATACCCCGCCATCTAACCCCACTAGTACCAATCATCAAAAAATACATACCGAAGTAACGCGAACCAACTACGTAAGAAAGGAATATAAAGTGTATTTGAGGAAAAGAAAAGTGTTAACCAGAAACAGGCATTAATCATGTAAAACGAACAGAAGCGTAATCATTCACAAAGGGTTTTCTCGCTCAAAACCTGCCATGAAAACGCAAAGCAGTGATTAAAACGAGAGGGAAACATTGAGTAGAGCACATGAATATTCCTTTCAACAAATTTGTTTCCTTTGGCTTTTGTACTCGCCGCTCTGAAGATTTCCAGGACGCAGTTACATACCACAAGTCGCACCTGGAATCAGCTGCCCAACCATCTCACCTTTATCATGGCTGGTCCCCACATTGTCGCTGCACGTAGCTTTATCCACCGATATCATTTCATTTCTCAAACACAAACACAAAACACGACAGCAACCATTCATAGAAGAATAGGGTTCGTCAGGATCAAAAAAAAATATGGAGACCCCACTTCACCGTTTTGAACCTCAACTAATTCCTAGCCCCCCTTTTCCTCTTGAATGTTTTTCTTTAAAATAAGAGAAGCCCCCCAATTAAAATCTCTAGCAAGCGTACCGGACCCCGCCCATCCAACACATTCTCAATATCACCGTGGACCTTTTACAGCCAACGTTGACGTTGATAAAGAAATTAAATGTTGATTCACTTCTTCTTCTGCTTCCTGGGGGGAGTAACCGGTCTGCCCGCACCCATGCCACCATATACGTACTTCTGCTTCTTCTCGGCGGGTTTCAAGATCTAGGTAACACAAGAATTAGAATCGAGACCAAGTGACAGGTCATAGCGGGTATTTCGCCAGGCATGTGTATTTGAAGAAAAAAAAAATTTGAACACGTACCTGGAAGGAGCAAAGCAAGCTTTCGTCAACACTCATCATAGCTCCAGCGTTATCGAACTCGCCACAGTAATTGGGCGCCGAAAACAATGTGACGAGTTGTCTCTTGGAGAAGAACTCGTAGCCGTCTTCGACGACTTGATGCGCACGACAGATCAAATCCATGTCATGTTTCTGAAGGAATCGGGACACAACGTCGGGACCAAAGGTGAATGAAACACCACGGTCGTTCTCGCTCCAGCCGGTTATATCCTTATCGGGATCTGACCATAAGAGATCGCAAAGGAGGCCGCAGTCGGGAATCTAGTTTTCAAGTAGAATAGTTAGATGACCAGATTTTTTTAATATACGCTGCCCAACATGGAGGAGGATTACATCAGTAGGTCTCATAACCCTGCGAATCTGTTCCATGGAGTTAAGATCCGGAGACAAACCACCATGCATGGTGAAAATCTTCTCGTCGATGATGGCAGCGATGGGAAGGCAGTTAAAGCAGTCGGTGAAGGTCTTCCATAGCTTGATATTGTATCGCCGCTTGCACTCGTCGTAGAATCCGTAGATACGGTTGATTGAGGCACACTCGTGGTTACCGCGCAAAATGAAGAAATTTTCGGGGTACTTAATCTTATATGCTAGAAGCAAGCAGATAGTCTCCAGAGATTGTTTGCCTCGATCGACATAATCACCGAGGAAGAGATAATTGGCTTCGGGGGGGAAGCCACCATACTCGAACAATCTTAGAAGGTCGTAGTATTGGCCGTGGATATCTCCACAGATCTGTATGTGAGAATCATATATCAGCAATTCACTGCCGAGACCCTATGGCCGCCGAAACCGGCATCATGAGGCGATAGTGCAGCATACCTTAATGGGTGCCTCTAGTTCAAGGAGAATGGGCTGTGAGATAAAAATCTCCCTGGCCTTTGTGCACAAGTAGCGAATTTCGGCCTCGAGCAGTTGAACCTGCTTTCCAGGGCGGCTACCACGGACCTCTAACAGTCTGTCGATGATAGAATCCAAGTCGACGTCGGCTTGATCCGCCATTGTTGCAAACGAGCGGGGTGGGGGGTTTAAAAAAAAAGAAAGGGAAAAAAAAGGAAGGAAAGAAAGAGGTGAAGGGAAGAAGGTTTAAGGGAACAGGAACCGGGACTTGAGTCTGTTGGGAGCTCGGATCTGAGCACCCACGCGTTTCGGGTTAGCCTTAACTTTGTTCTTTTCGTTGACCCGATGCGCAAACGAATTTTGATGGCGATGGCGACGGTGGAGGGATAAACAATGGAGGGGGTGTACATACCTGATTTTTATCTGAGGTTTCTGCGGGAAGAAGGGGTTATTTGACGAGACCGTCGTGCGCGGAGTGGCTTTGCGCTCTTTTGCAGCTGCTAGCGGGCAAATTTTCTTTGCAATACGCAGGGGCTATTGTTGATTGATGAAAAAACTTGGGGGGAGGGGGCTGCTCAATCAGAAGAAAGACACGCAAGGACGATCTACACTGTCTTTGTCTCGCAGAATAGCAAGAATTTGTTATTTCGCTGTTGATAAGAAAACGCAAGCTTGAAGATGAATGATGATGGTGATTCTGACGATAGAAGATAGATGATGACTGATGGTGGATGGGGCTGTATGATTCAGATGGCCGTTAGAATGAAGGGTCAAGGACAGCAAGGCTGTGTTATGGTATGAAGTGTTTGAGGGACTGGATGCAGCGGGATGGTATGGTAACAAGAATCGGTAACGGGGAAGACAGGCACAACGATGGTAGCGGCGAAAAAAGTGAGGCGGTTTGTTAGGAGTACTGACGATGCGACAGAGAAAGCTAAGCAACAGAGGGATGCTTGAAGGTTTTGCGGGGACTGGTAGTGGAGAAGAAGGGTTGATTCACAGCGAAGAAGATCAGTGAATTGTTATGAGGAGAGATAGGGTAGGCAGTAGAGTAGGTAAGTTGCACAGCGTGCAGGAGTGGTTGTGGTTGTGGTGAAGCGGGATTGGGCGGTGGTGTGGGTTGGCTTTGACCGAGTAGTAGGGGGTGTGGACGGCGGAGAAATGGGATAGAGTAGGTAGAGGGCTAAAAAAAAAAAAAAAAAAGGAATAAGGAAAAACGGGGAAAAAGGAAATAAATATAATGATTAAAGCGGTTTTTGAGAAACGAACTTGATGGGATCAAGAAAAAGAATCACCCCTCCTTGTACAACGCTCTCTACTTCACGGCCAGAGTTCACCTCGTTCCTAAATGTCCGTTTCTCTCTATGATTCACCGACTTCTGCTGAAGATGCACAGGATCCCTTCGTTGCCGCATCCACGCTCTGGTAACATCCTTTGTACGCTCTGGCACGGATAAAGATGTGGCCCAGATGGGGAAATCACTACGGAAAACTACAGGCAAGCACCGTTGCAGGCTCCACCCACGACCTTCTGCAAAAATGCAAATAAATAAAGATGCATAGAGAAAAATAATAAACAAGAGAGCATCTCTTTCCAACCAGCCGGACGGGTTTAAGAAACAGCTGTCGCTGGGTTCCGTTAGTCGCTTTTCGGTTGTCCCCCTTGTTTCTTTTTTTGGAACGAAGTCAATATCCACCTAAACGCTCTCAGATAAGCGTGCGCAACAAGCTCTCAGATCAGTACCGTAGCTTTTCTATAAAGCAGATATGTACCAAGCTTATAAAGTTGGCCGTCACGGGGCAATGGGTTCTAGAGAATTCAAAGGTTCTTGGGAGACAACAGCCCTGCATGGTGGCCATATTGTTACCAAGTGAATCTTTTGAGCAGATCTTCAAGTGTGCAAACAAATGGGAAATGGGACGAGTAGCAAGGGAGTAAGAAAGGGAGAGCGCAGCGGATATATCGACACGCGAAGGAGTATACTTGTTCATCAAGGCAGTTATATTCGATCTATGTCTCTGTCCTTTTTAATCTATTGTCTATCCTGTGTTCTTGGGCAATCAGCAACACCAAAACCAACTCAGATGGGACATGGAGAAACATTGAACGGTTAGGTTGGAGCAGGTCGCCGCAGTGGGCAAAAAAGAGCCTTCGCAAGGGAAGTAGAGTATATATACATGTGTTCGTGAAATCGTTGAATACATGTATCTTTAAAAGGCGCCTAAGTTACATGTAACTGCCGTTGCTGACCTCCCTTAATCTTTGGACAGAGATGGATGGAGCCGATAGGAACACGGGAGGCAGCACACTGCTTGTCTACTCTGTCTAAGTAGTACAGTGTGTGTGCTGTGGCTTTCAGTTCTCAAACGAAACCCCCACGCATCCCAGGTTAGGCATCCATATGCGGAGCACTGCTGCACAAAGAGAAGACTCAAATCTCTGTAAACTTCATTTCGTCCTTTGCAACCAGCTACATATGAGGAATTCTACACTTGCATTCTCCAGTGACTTTAAGTGGAAACAAGAATTTAAGATTGCTGGTTATCAGTTTAAGCAAGCAATATGCATGATAGGGCAACCGAGAATAAGCGAGAGGATTAATGTCCATTCATCAGTTTGCATGGTGGACTGTGGATTGTTGGTCATCATCATCATCATCATCAACATGGACAGACGTTGGTTTAGTAGTAGGTGGTTTGGGGTTCAAGAAAAGAAAGCACGCGACTGGACACATTCCACCTTCCTTCCGCCTTCCGTCTCCCTAGCCTGCTGGGGACGCCCGTTGGTCCCAGGGATCGTAAAGCCGAGAGCCTTGGCTAACCGATAACGATAACCTCCGCGCCTCTACAACGTCCCCACGTATGGCATAATCCCAGGTTCCCGGGTCTCTTCAATTATCGTGTCCCCTCTTTCAACACAGTATTTCTTCTCCCACTCCCCAATTCAAATTGTATCTCCCTGGTCTTATCTCATACACCCCCCCAAAACCAATCCTTGTTGCTTCCATTTTCATATCTTCGTGAAACATGACTTCGTTACTCCGTCGCTCTGTTACTGTGGGAGCTCGCGCTGTCAGAGCTCCTCACAGCCAATTGAACTTTCACCGTAGTGGATACGCTACCCTTTCAACTGCCTCGCCGTACTTCAATAATGAGCCGAGTGGACCATCCGTGACGACTTCAATCCCTGGCCCTGTATCAAAGAAGGCAATTGATGAGCTAGACTCTGTTTTTGATACAAGAAGCTTAAACATGATTTGCGATTACGAGAAGAGTGTGGGGAATTATATCGCGGATTTGGACGGTAATGTGGGGTTTTACGTCTATGGCTAAATACATACATTTGCTAACCGGCCCTATGGATTCCTAGATGTTGTTGGACGTGTCAGTTCTCAATGCATCAAAATGTGCATTTTTGGTTTTTGTTTTTCCCGGTTGGTTGACGTATCGATAGGTACTCCCAGATTGCGTCTATTCCGGTTGGCTACAACAACCCGCACCTTCACGCCACTGCCTCTTCTCCAGAGTCAATCAATTTCATAGTTAATCGCCCAGCGCTCGGTAACTTCCCGCCTGGGAATTGGGCTTCCATCTTGAAAAGCGGAATCCTTTCGGTTGCCCCTAAAGGCTTAAATCAGGTCTTTACTGGTATGGCTGGATCAGATGCCATCGAGACATCGTATAAGGCTGCATTTATGTACAAACGCCGCATCGAGCGTGGTGAAGGTGTGGATTTTACTTCTCAGGAGATTGAGAGCGCAATGAAGAATCAATCTCCTGGATCCCCAGATCTTGCAATTATGAGCTTTAAGAAAGCATTCCACGGAAGGCTTTTCGGAAGTTTGAGTACTACTAGGAGCAAACCAGTACACAAGCTCGATATTCCCGCGTTCGATTGGCCGCAGGCTTCTTTCCCGGTGTTAAAATACCCGCTAGAAGACAATGTTGAGGCAAACAAGAAGGAGGAGCAGCGCTGCCTTGCAGAGGTCGAGGACATCATAAAGACCTGGCGTTGTCCAATCGCGGCAGTTGTTATCGAACCCATCCAATCCGAGGGGGGTGACAACCATGCATCGCCGGTATTCTTTCAGGGTCTCCGGGACATCACCAAGAGACATGGTGTTCTTTTTATTGTTGATGAGGTCCAGACAGGTGTAGGTGCTACGGGTAAGTTCTGGGCGCATGAACATTGGGGACTTGATTCTCCACCTGATATGGTGACTTTCTCCAAGAAGGCACAAACTGCTGGGTACTATTTTGGCAACAGCCTTTTAAGGCCAAATATGCCTTATAGGCAGTTTAACACCTGGATGGGAGATCCAGTTAGAGCGATTCTCTTCCGCGGCATTATTGAGGAGATTCAGAGGTTGGATCTGGTCAAGAATACAGTAAGAAATGTCTTTGAACTCTTATAATTTCAAACTAATGGAAATTGATTGAAAATAGGCCGAGACAGGTGCCCACCTATATTCAGGCCTCAAAGAACTCGCCTCCAGGTACCCAGACAAAATCCAAAATCTTAGAGGAAAGGACCGCGGAACTTTCATCGCCTGGGATACCCCTGGTAGAGATGCTTTCTTGAAAAAGATGAAAACAGTTGGCGTCAATATCGGCGGGTCTGGAGAGTCAGCTGTGAGGCTGAGACCTATGCTGGTCTTCCAAAAACATCATGGTATGTGGATTGATATACCAGTCAATTTTGACCGAGTGCTGACATTCATTAACCACAGCCAATATGCTTCTCGAGAGGATTGAACAAGTCTATAAAGCTTAATGTTTTGTAATATGCTTTGAAACCCCAATGACTGAAGTTATGGTGTGATGATGGAAAGATGTTTCTCGTAGTAGCGTTTGCCATGATAACTCACGTAATTATGGTTTGTTGATTTCGGTTCCTTCTTTTAAGTTACACACGTACTTATATCACCGTTATTTATTGTCTGAACTATTTTAAGTACATGTATTTACAATGTACCCAAGCGCCATATTTACTTGCATCAATGTTTTCACATATTATCACTCGGAAACTCGCATCAAGATTGGTGCAAGCAGAAATTTCCACAAGTATGGCATTACTCTAATTCTAAATTTTTGCTTGTTTTCAGCCTTCTGGTTCCGTTGCCACGTCATAGTTACAGTATCTCTGCTTTTCATCCCATAAGTACGTACGAAGTTCAGTCTAGAAGAAAGAGAAAAAAGCACATGTACATATGTACATAGACGCACTAAACATGCGTACATGTATGCGCATGTGCGAATTGAGTAAAATAGAGTGCCTACTCCGTATGTTATGCATGTATGTTTTAATATGGATAGCGTATTTTCTTTCTCAGTGCTCTAGAGTATTAGAATGCTCATATGCTCTACTCTACCAGCTAGGTATCTAGACTCTATGTGCGGTACACCCACAACCGAGTCATCTGTGGTACCGACGATCATCCAGCCACATACATGTAGTGCTGCATACTGTACTGGCCAGAGCATCAACACCCGCACTCCACACTCACACCCTCCAACCCTAAAACGAAACCATTCTCATCCGCAGTTATTCTATACACACCACCCCATCATTTAGCTGGTACACACCCCATGCAATCAAAACACCTCCGGTCGGCATTTATTTCAAAACTGTCCGAATTAGACACAATATATCATCTTTCATAGATTCTCCTGCGTCTCCCGCAATTGCGTATTGAATCTGCCTTTTAACGGCGCACTGACCTTTAATCTGATAGAGAGTGATATCCTGGATCATGATCACTCATCAGGTGGGTTGGTGACAGGCGCATGCCTGCGTGCGGGAGCTGTAAACTGTAACTCTGTTGTTGAAATGGGTTAGGGATGGCTTTCTGGGCGCTCCGGCTAAACTCTTTGTTTGTTCGCAGTTGCCCCGCAGCCTAGGATATCTCTCCCTCTTCTCTTCTGATATCGACTCATTTTTTTCGCTTGTGCTTTCTCTCTTTTGAAGCCACCAGAGCAGCACGTACTTCTGGGAAGATTGGTATTGGTTGAGCAAATGGAAGATTATTTCGACTGGACAGACCACCCGGTTCTTTTGTACCGTACGTACGTGTGCTGCATGGAACAATCTTTGGGGCATGCACAACTTATCTGATACAGCACAGCATGCTGCTAAACGACCGATGTATTTGATTCGTGATGCAGTATCCATCCAATTGAGAGATGCGATGAAAGAGAAACTTCCACCATCCTCCCCTTTTTCTACTCCTCATCACCTCTCCACCTGACCTTTTGCTAACATTCGATGTGTCATAAAAAGATGCTATGTGCTGCTTTTCAGATGCAGTAATTACGCTGCATAAGCTCTGGAAGAAAGGTGTTCCGGCTTTGCCATACCGAGGATTTTATGGGTTGGGGGCTTTATGAAACGCCCGTTGATACCAATCGCCCGAGGTTTCATAAAAGTATACATAAACAAACATCATACAACCATACAAAACATGTGCTGTAAGAGAGTTAGATACGCCGAGTGATCATGTATGACTCAATTGCAAGTTATGAGGGGGACTGAATCCACTATTACAACCGGCTACCAACATGTGTGTATGTGTATGGTTTGTATTGATCTAAAATTCTGATCAGCTTTACAACTGTGGAAACATGTCTTTATTGATACGTTATATCCATATGGAAACCTGGGCAACATCCGGAAAAGCTTGAGTATAGGACGTTTCCAAAACTACAGGCAGTTAGTTGCCAATGGTTCCAAGATGCAGGTACAAGACAACGATTCAAAACCGTGTGGTTCCTAACGGTGAATATGCCTGCTCCGATCAATATAAGGTCAGCATACCTCCATACCGATATCCTTAATGTGTCTCAGCAACCATCCACAACGAACAAACCCAGCATATCACAAACACACATGTATCTACATTACTAACAAAACCGCTGCGTAACGCTAAATATTTTTCCGAAACCCCTGGAAATTTTAAACGCTCGAAGCGCATAACTGGGTTGAGAATGCTGTATCGCGTGACGTGTAACTAATGCCCTGGGCCTGTATTCAGAAGATATATGACATCAACATCTAATTCAACGCACGTACGGTGAGTTACATACTTCGGAGAATTTTTTTTTTAAAAAAAAACTCAGAAGATAGAACTCAAAGAGAATCTGAAAAGAACGCGCCTGACCTTTCGCATAGGTTGTTCCCGATAATTGTTTGCCTCTCGATATTCTGTACCTACACATGTGATAATATACAATGCCTACAATACTTTAAGGTATATCCCCATCATGTCAGTTTTGTATTGTCGGTTTTATTTGCCGCTAGTTGAACTTTCTTCGGATAAGAATTTGAAAACTTGTCTCACTTACAGAACCATACATTCTGCATGGCGGGAGCTGTCGCCACTCATAATGTAAACGCAATTGTGACTTCCCACCGTACGTCCTGCACAGCAGTTACAAAGACCAAAAAGAGAGATTGAGGTAATTCAGCGCATATATGACCTCGCTGTTTTATCTTTAGTAAAAGACCCCCCCCCCCCGCGATCCCCCGATATGAGGCTTGAGTAGATAGCTGAACCACCTCAAACTTCGTTGTTTTGGTTGCTGATGGAAGTTCTATGTACATGCAAGTACTACATTTAGCTGGACACCTGATCTGCCAAGGCCTAACAACGATATGAATGAAAGGTATGTACATAACGTCTGGGGCTCCTAGAACTACCCTTACTGATCAATCACACAAGGTAATCCATGTCGAGGATTGGGCACACCCACAAGAGCGGCTCTGCTGCAGTTTCAATAAGAAACTCTTGGCAGAGTTGATCTACTTCGTTAAGGTTTGCCTGGAGTTGCAGCTTCCTTGCCAGACGTACGGATCTTCGAACAGGAGATCGATTCACATGCGTAACTCCATATCCTTCAAATATATCTATACTTAGACACGTGCATGTTTAGTAACCAAACATACTCGCGCGGCCGGTTTGAAGCCGCTCAAATAACTGTGGGCAACGACGTTTTTGCAGTATTCAGATCAATTGTCATTTTTATCTGATCAAGCGGCTTCAATCCGGCCGCGAGAGTACGAGAAATATGGTTTGCTTGTATATACTCCCATAAAATTGAAAGCATATAGACGCGTGTTAAAGCATATCCAGGATATGAGACTACGTCCAGAGCTCTTTAATTATAATCATTGACCTAGCACTCTGTAAAGTACATAATGCAGATGTATCATATGCGGTAATTCCGATGCCCATCCGGCCCGCCAGATGTTATCATGCTATTCAACGATAAGAGCTCTTACTTGATCACATAAACTACATATCTGCTTAGCTATGACTAAAAGAAAACGTATCTGCTCATACAAGGTCTATCTGAATCCACCGCCCACCCCATAGATCTCTTCGCAACTCTGCTCTACCTAATCTAGGTAGTATAAGGAGGGGTTGCGCGGCCATATTCCTATTATTCTCGGTTGAGTACCTACTTGAGAAACTACATGTATGTCCATTTCCAAAAAGTCGTGGTCCGTGGAGTGACATTGAAGACGGGGACGTTGATACCTATATACGGCTGGCCTGCATATGCATACATGTATCTTCGGCAAAACTGCATCACTTTATCTGGGATGGGCAGACCCAGAAACAACAAAATCCCCTGTCTGCAGATTGCAGACCAGATAAGAATTGTTAACAGAGGAAAGATTAGTATGAGATAGGGTATGTAGTTGCGCACGGTAAACGGTTGCAGTAACTAAACCGCCCAGGTAGCATTGATTATCTATCTGTGCTCCACATGGATTTAGCCATCGAGATACTGATACC
This sequence comes from Morchella eximia, assembly GCA_024713935.1. NCBI lineage: Eukaryota > Fungi > Ascomycota > Pezizomycetes > Pezizales > Morchellaceae > Morchella > Morchella eximia. The sequence goes on from JAMGZG010000002.1 coordinate 1,535,726, forward strand.
GCAAGGAGAATCTACGTCCAAGCGAAGGTCGTAGGTAGTTGTGGGATTGCGATGTATCAGATCATCGGTATCATAATTGTATACTCCAGAGGAGGGCGATCCGGGAGGGGACCAAATTCTCGTTTAAATGCTGCGAGAATTTAAAGATTTGGTTAGTATCGATACGCCAGATCAAATGCTTGCAGAACCTCACTAAATCGATTTCCATTTGCACTAAACATACATGTGTGCACAAATACACAGATTCACGGACGAGGAGCTGAGGTATGCACAAGCAATTAATAAACAACGCAACTGCGCCTCGGACAACATCCCGGGGTAAAATAACGCAAATAGAAATTGACTTTAATCTGATGCTTTAATTTTACCTGCGGGGGGAGGAGTTCGAAATAATGATATGGAAGCTTAAGTGGGAATCCTCTGAGGGTTGAGCAGACATGCAAAATTATGTTATGAGGGTTAGGGCTAATATGGTATGGGTTAGGCTTAATTAAATCTTTTTTGAGATGCCCGATTGCAATTGATATTAATACTATCATCTATAAATCTGTGCCAGCTTGACGATAATACAGCACCGGAAAAGGGTAGAAATTCACTACCGTATTCCAGTCAATACGCTAGTGGTGCTGTAAGAATACGGTATTGATACGGTATTCTACTTACGATGCTGGTTTAAACCAGTATTCTTGGCTCAATACCGTAGCCCCACGGTAGCAATTTTACCCCCATTTCCAGTATTGTAATTACATGTACTTGTAGACGCATTGTATCAGTGAACACATCAAGTCTCATCGCCATCACTAATAACTACATAAATGTATACTGAATTAATACTTGAGCTCCTAGGAGCGTACATGGATTGGTATGTGGTATTCAACGGTCTGAAAACGGAAATTGGGTCTTATCATATATTGCAGTACGTCTGCCACTGTCTAGGTTTCTGGAAATAAGCGTATATATCAGAACACCTCACATCTCAGACTGGGCAGTTATTATCATGTGACCACTGAAACGCTTGGCGGCGAGAGCTGCCCTCGGTGGATCATGCTCCGTGTTCAGATTGAGGCGACGACATCTGGTTCCTGGCATCACCATCTGCAGCTCGGGTTTTGTATTTCGGCGGATTTACTATTATTTCAAGAACCAGCGGCTTACTGGTATAGCTGTTATCGTACAAGCGAACATACCCCTGATTTGATTTAGGGAAAACATAAGACAGTACAGTGGAACTTACTCAGACGTCGAAGAACTAATGGCGTCAACAGAGGATGGAAATAGGGAAGGGAAGAACGGGGTGGGACAGCCATCGGGAGACTCTAATGGCAATCTGCGAAAGTCTCTGGATAATGAGACGTCACCGCAGACGAGCGCTTTCCAGTCGGCTGTAGCAGCCTGGAGAAGTAAGCCTCTTATCTGATTGATGGAAGGTCGACTCTGACAGGACTGGGTAAACAGACATTGATCTCTCGACACTCCAAAAGTCTCTCGACACCACAGCAACTGACATAGTAAGTAGTCAGAAAGAAAACTTGGTTGAGCGTAAGGAGCTGGCACAAAAGACGAAGGAGTATAAAAAACTTGGTGATGAGGGTAAGAAAGAAGAGTGGAAAGGTCTGCTGAAATGTGAGTGAATTAAATAATCTTACTACAATTTTATTAATACAAAGTGTTAATACGTTTACAGCGTATCAGACATTCATTGACCATCTAACAACTTCAAAAAAGGCCACTGAAAATGCCTTCCTTAATCTCTACCAATCTTTGTCCGAGGCGCCGGATCCGTATCCTCTTTTAGAGGCAACAATTGATTCACTCCTATCACTCTCCGATATGCAGGCATTAACGAGGGACAATACCTCGTTGAATTCCACAGTCACACGTCTTTCAAGCCAGATAGCAAACCTGGAAGCATCTATGGCTTCCAAAAACAAAGAAATCGAAAGGTTAAAGCATGAGAAAGATGAGGATGTGAAGAAGGCTGAGGATGTCTGGCGAGGTGTCATAGATGAAAAGACTAGGAATTGGGAAGGAAAAGAAAAAGCTCTCTTGGATAAGTTAGAGCATCAGGAAGGGGTTTTAAAGGAAATAAAGGCCAGTTATGAGGTGTCTCAGCGGATGGGACCTCGGAGTGCCGGCGGTGCTGAAGAAGATGGTTTGGCTAAAGAAAGGATGGCGGAATTTGAAATCCTTTCTCGTGACTTAGAGAGGACTACTTTAAGATTAGCGGAAGTGGAGGGACGGAATGAACAGCTAAGGCTTGAGCTGGCAAATGCCCAAAGCCAGGAAGGACATGCCACTACTAGCAACGATAATGCCGAGAATGAAGAAGACCCATTGATAGCTAGGCTACAAGGGGAAAATGCCACCTTACTGAGGAGGTTTGAAAACATCAACGTTCAGGCAGGAAATGAAAAGAAGGAATGGGAAAGAAAAATAAGGGGGCTTGAGAGAACTATTGATGGCTTGAAAAAGGATAAAGACATTCTAAAAGAGAAGATGGTGAAGTGGGGTGATTATGAAGAGGTGCGGAGAGAACTGGAAATATTAAAGGTTTGTGATCTAATTTACTTGCTGATTATTGATAATTCCAACGGCCAAAAGTCATGGAAATCATCATTCAAAAACTGGATGCTGATCCTTGATAGTCAATCGAATTTTCAACAGGAGACGATGAAGAAGATGGTGATGATTTCCTAGATTTCTCCAAGACTGGGACGGCAGATGGAGATGAGAGTGGAGGGAGGGCAAAGGGCGGAAAGGAAACATTGGAGCAAATGTTGCTTGCAAGAAATAAGAAACTTGGAAGCGACCTAACAGTCTTGCGTGTTTCCCATGACGAACTCTCAAGCCGCCTACAAAACCTTCAACAGACGTTAGATTCTACAACTTCTGAGCTTGTTTCGGCTCGCTCACTAAATGAAAAGCTGGAAAACGATCTTCTGAAATTTCAGCAAGAAACTCAGCATTCATCAGCTCTTTCTGTAGCTGGAACATACGTTTCGCGATATCCATCAGCCCAATCAATGGCACATGGGTCTTCGCGACGAATTTCTCCAACATCCTCCATAATTTCAGGTGTTATACCTCACTCCGCATCGCACGTCTCGTTAGCAGGTCTTCGTGCAGGTGAAAATGAAAGCTATGGTAGCGGAAGCGGCATCCTACCAATGGTTACAGCCCAACGTGATAGATTCAAGCAGAAGAACCAACAGCTTGAAGACGATCTCTCCCGGGCCCATGGAACAATCTCAAACTTACGCCAAGAGGTGGCATCTTTACAGAAAGATAACCTCCAACTTTATGAGAAGACTCGATATATCTCCTCGTATTCACGTCAGCCAGTTACCGTCGGTGCTGCTGGCTCGAGTTCAGGATTTGGAGCAAACCCAAATGCAGCATCAACGTTGCGCTCATCCGACAACTCTGGGGGGCTTTCAATCGATCGGTACAGACAGGCTTACGAGGCCAACATATCACCGTTTGAAGCATTTAGGGGAAGGGAGTCGGCAAGGGCGTTCCACCGCATGGGAGTGGTGGAACGCATCATATACTCGCTGACCAGAGTTGTACTTGCAAATAGAACAAGTAGGAATTTGTTTGCGGGGTACTGTGTTTTATTGCACCTACTCATGTTTTCAATGCTTTATTATGCTGGGACGGCAGAGGTGGAAAAGCATCTTACCGGAATGGCAGGAGATAGTATCGCAGCAAGTATGGCAGCGGCCGCAGGTGAAGCAGGTGGATTAGATCACGGGGATTGGCATCCTGAAGGCTTTGATGGGAAGTAAGGGATGTTGGGGTTTCTAATTTATTGCGAAATATCAAACACTAGAAGAAAGTTATTTTAATACGGGCTGCGGCATGGGGCAATTAATGGACCACGCATGAAAATAGCAGCTTACCATAACCTGCCCCAAAGCTACATATCGAGTGAGACAGCATGATTCTCTTTACCGGTCCGTGCCTTGCCAAGACGGAACGGTCATCCAGGGCCAGGGCCCCTTCCATTCGTTTAATTTTAGTGCCCCAACGAAAAGTAGGACCGGATGTGAACCCCACAGCCAGTGACGCAGTTACCAGTACTGTGCAGCTATCTCCGAGATCCAGTTCCTGTAAATTTCTCTTTCCTTTACTCTACCACTTCATACAACCTCAACACCATCGTCACTTAGCAACCCAATGCCCTATCTGCTGTAAAGTAGATATCTATCAAGTCAAGAAGAGAAGAAACAAGAAGTTTATCGGCTGCGTGATTTCATCAGTCTCGTGTTCGCTGGCCTAGCTTTCGCCACATGCCATCCCACTTTTCACAACTGTCCCACCAATAGCTAGAACAGAGGTCCTAAGTCAGGTTTCGTCTACGTTACCCCTCACAGGGACATAAATATATATTTATCGAATTTTTCTTCCCATCTCTTCTTCTTTCGTGCGAATAGACGAGAAAATATAGATATCATGGCATCATCTAAGAAACACGAAGCCCTACCAGATGGTGACACAAGCTTTATCAACCCAGACGGTAAGTGTTATATCCCGCCACTAGACCAGAAATCGTGAAGGGACCAAAGGTCATTTTCTTAACAATATTTCTTATAACTATAGACCTCGCTGCCTTTGCTCGAGCTGTCCATGCCCCGGATGTCCCCGAAGACGATTTTATCACCGCTTTGAATGACTGGCGCCCTGTTCACCAACGTATCCGACGGAAGAAGACATCTATAAAAAAACGACCAAGAAGAGGTAAAGATGAGACAAGGGAGGGGTTCGGCTATCAGGTTTTCAAATGGCCATTGTTGGGAGTCGTGTTTACTTGGATCGGAATATTATCGTAAGAGCCCCCTTCCAAATCACTGGTAGTGTCAGATTAGAGGGGGTTTACTGACTTGAACGGCTCTTAGGATTCTTTATGTCTTGACTAGGTTCTATATCTCGCAGTATGAGTATTGGGTTACCTGGCGCGGGCGTCGCGAGAAACTACGGAAGAAGCTGCGGTCGACTAGTAACTACGAGGACTGGAAAGTTGCTGCAAAGGAGCTGGATACGTATCTTGGTGCCGATTCTTGGAAATCTGATGAAGCATTTGCGTATTATGACTATAAGACCATCAAGAAAGCCACTACAGACATGTCCAGGCTTCGACAGCGGGCCGAGGATGAGGCCCAGAGGGGGGTAGCAGAGACGAATGGGGAAAGAGATAGGAAGAGCATATCAGTTGTCGATGAACTGAGAAATCTCGTAGAACTCTGCGTCAAGAGTAATTTTGGTGGAATTGAGAGCTTCAGGCTGTATTCACAAACATACTATGGGACAAAGGATAGAGTTCAAGAGTATGTTGAGGAGGGTATGGTAATCCTAGACCGCTTAAAATATATATGCAACTAACATTAGGTATAGTTGAAAAAAGCTTGAAGTTTCTTTTAGAAACAAGTTCTTTGGGTATGGATGACAAGAGATTGTTGTTTAAGCACTTATCTAGCAATTATGGCCGTACAGCCTTGTGTTTATCTGGAGGTGCTTCTTTTGCGTATGCCTATCCTCACCCTCCATATAGTTTCAGACGCACATGCTCACCCGAAATCCAGATACTACCATTTCGGGGTTGTCAAAGCCCACCTAGACGCCGATCTCCTACCTACAGTTATCACTGGTACTTCCGGTGGTGCATTGGTGGCTGCACTAGTATGCACAAGAACAGACGAGGAACTTAAAAAATTGCTAGTGCCAGCATTAGCGAACAAAATTACAGCTTGCCATGATGATACATGGACATGGTTCAAGCGCTGGTGGAAAACCGGTGCACGGTTCGACAGTGTTGACTGGGCAGAGAGGTGTTGCTGGTTCACAAGAGGCAGTATGACTTTCAAAGAGGCGTATGAGCGTACAGGGAGGATACTCAATATCTCTTGTATCCCATCCGATCCGCACTCGCCATCGTTACTTCTCAATTACCTCACTGCCCCTGATTGCTGTATATTCTCCGCTGTCCTAGCCTCAGCTGCAGTCCCAGGAATACTGAATCCTGTTGTTCTGATGACTAAAACTAAGTCTGGTACCATCGCACCATTCTCATTTGGTCATAAGTGGAAAGACGGCTCTCTTCGCACAGATATCCCGCTCAAGGCGCTGAATTCTCATTTTAATGTAAACTTCAGCGTCGTGAGCCAAGTAAACCCTCATGTCTCTGTATTCTTTTTTTCTTCTCGTGGATCCGTGGGTCGACCTGTCACACACCGCAGAGGAAAAGGATGGAGAGGAGGTTTTCTTGGTAGCGCGATGGAACAATACCTCAAATTAGACATGGCAAAATGGCTCAAAGTGCTCCGTCATCTCGAACTACTACCTAGGCCACTGAGTCAAGATTGGAGTAGTGTATTCCTGCAGAAATTCGATGGGAATATTACCATCTGGCCAAAGACAAGCATCGCTCAGCTCCGTTACATCTTGACTGACCCAACCGAGGAGCGATTGGAGAATATGCTGACCGTCGGACAAGGATGTACGTTCCCGAAACTAAAGTTTGTTTCAAATAGGCTGCGGATAGAGAGGTTAGTGGATAAAGGACGGCAGATGACACGCAGCAAGAGCGCCGAACCAGAGCAGCATATATTCTCAGCTGAGTTATATAAGAATATGAATGGTAACAAACCTCAGAGGCGAAGCTTTCAAGGTGACTCTTTGCAATTACAAAGAAGAACACTTTCAGAAGGCGGGGAAGCAACTCAACATGCTGAAAGTCCAACTGCGCGGTTATCGTCGTGGTTTTCTAAATGGAACGGCAGTACTGCCTCTTCCTCCGAGGATGGCCAACGTGATCTTGGGCCGAATGGAGCAAGGCCTCTTGGTGCCAGGGGAAGGAGAACCAGTTTTAGCGATACATTTAAAGAGATCGAGAACCAAGGGAGAGTGTTCTTTGATGATTCGGAGGAGTTTACCGGGAGTAGTGCGAGTACTGCGAGCGAGGAAGAGACGGAAGACAGGGAAACAAAAGAGAAAGTTGGTGGGGAGACTGATGACGAGGAAGATGGCGGTGAAGAGGAAGAGGAGGCTGTAAGTGATGAGAGGTCAGGAACAGAGAAATTCCAAGCTGGTGCCATGGGAGATGTAACAGGTGTTGCGCCCTAAACTCTTTTATTTGGATCCATTTCCTTTATCTGGTAGACTTTGCATAGTTCGGAGTTTTTCTGCTTCTGTCTTCTCATTTGCTCTAGTAAGTTTGTTTTAAGGTACTTAACTTTGGCTAGGGAAGGTGTTATGTTGGAAATACCAATCGTTTACAGTTAGGGTTTCTTTTGTATTCTGTTTTATTTATTTGTTATGGGTTATTATATTAGCCTTTGGTATTGGGACGAAATAAAGTAGCGTGAAATAAGAGCAAAGATATCTACCCTTCGCGGATAAGGATTAAATGTAGAATATTCCCGGGTTTAATCTGCCCTTGAGAAGTGAAAGTCTTTTCCGGCCAGATTGATTCCACTGCGACCACGAACTTTACCTAGAATGAGAAAAAGAACCCGCACTTACTGTCTAAAGCCCACCTATCATGAAAGCAAAGAGATATGAGCATCCCCAGATAGAACTGAAGTGTCCAAGATGTAGAGTCACTGCCCATACAATTTCTGCAATTGTGGGTAGCAAGGACCCGGTATTAAGTTCCGGCATAGCAAGTTACGGCTGTAGTTGTAGTTGACTGAATTGCGTGTTAATAAATAAATCCCGCTGGAAAATATTCCGATCTCAAGGATAGATTAGACCCGGGGGTATTCTACATCTAATCTTTAACTGTGAAGGGGAGATTAAACCTTTGCTCGTGAAATAATCCTGGGGCATGATCATGGAACAGCATAGTTCATTACTCCAGAAACATTGATCCTAACTCCATCCGCCGTAAACGTGTCTAACTCAGATCTCCTGTGAAATAAATCAGTTGGCTAATTAGAAACTTGTTTTTTAAGAAATGTACGAATAAATAAAAAAAACCCGATAAATTCATGAATTTAGTGAATGGGCTAAACGCACAAGAAAAACTACAAAAAGGAAAATGCCTTTGATATGGCGAACAAAATTGACTGAACCCATTGATAATCACCACCCACATTGTATCCTGCCCCGAATTCCCCACCAAGAAAGAGAAAGCTTGAGAACCGAAAAAACCCGCTAGTTATATAAAAAAAATATCTATTTGCAACCCCCCGAACCAACCACCAACCGCCGACGACCGAACCAAAAATTTACGAAACCACACCACACCACACCGATCCGAGTGATAAGAGTTTATAAATGAAAAATAAAAAAAATAAAAATGAGAGGAAAGGAAAGTATATACGCTTTATCGCCACTTAATCTCTTCTGAAGCAGAAGAGATAAAAGTAGGATAAAGTATCCATAAGTACAAAGCAAATATGAGGCCGCTGCCAAGGGGGTTAAACTACAAATGTTTCCCTCCCACCCCCTAGGAAAGCATTATCATGAAGTTAGGGTCAAAAACGCTAACCAGAGGTTAGGGAACCAAAGAAGAGAATACCCAATCATACAATGTGAAAAACTCAAGAAAAACGCCAACCAGTCGACAAGTGTTCAAGAACAAAAGGGTAAAAAGAAATATATAAAAAAAAAGTAGCAAACCCATGAGCGAGAAGAGTAGCACAAAACCTAAAATGCTAAGTCGAAATCCGGATAAAAAGCCCAACTAGAAACGCAAAGAATAATGGACCCGTCCGAAAGAGGAAAATAAAAAAATTTGCCATAAAGGAAAGGACCCTAAAACCCGGTAAAGAAATAAGACGGGAACAAAGCCTTGAAGCAGCAAAAATGAAAAGAAAAGAAAAGAAGAAAAAAACACCCTCCCATTCCCAGACAATCTAAACTTAAAAACAATGAAAACTTTTTCTCTTTTTTAACCCTAACCGTATGCTCCTATTCCCGAATGTGACCATGGCACTATGGCCAGCTATTGTTTCCAGAGGCGATTCTGGCACAACATCAGAAGTCGTTTCGACAACGGCTGTTTCCTGTACAGTTCCTGCCTTCTGTTCCCATAACTGATCGGTGTTTTGACCGATATCATCTGTTTCTTCTCCATCTGCTTTCCGACCATGTAGTCAGGCATCACTACTGTGATCCTTTCGCCTGCTCCTCCAGCTCTTGACCTTCTTGAAAAAACTCGAGGGGCGGCGCGCAACCGTGTTCTCAATTACAACGTTTGTTGTGGCACCACAGCATCCTTTTGTGCATGAGTGATCACTCGAATCTCCAAGGTCGGGTGGAGATGATCTGGGCCTGTCTATGACGGCTGATTCGGTTGGCTTTTGTGCCGACAGATGTTCGGATGAATGCTGATAGGTTGGCCTTTTTTCGCCTGAAGGCTTGAGGGCATTGCCGTTGGTCGACAAGAGTTGATTTGGTTGCGTTACAACTACTTTGACTTTTGGCTGTTCAGCCGAGTCTGTTGACAAGCATTGTTGTACTGATCTTTGCGAATCTACCCGGGTTGGCACGCGGCTGTGAACATGATGTTCAGATTCCATGAGAACAGGTCCTAGTACGGATTGCTGGTGTGTCGTTGAGTTGTTCCTCAGCTTATCCACGCCAGTGTTTCCATTCCTGTTGCCACCTTCGTCTGGGGAGCTTCCCGGCCCGGTAGTGAGAAACTGCTTAGATGAGCCATTTCCACTCAGCCTGTTGTCCGAATTGGGGGCAAATGTTTCAATCTTCGCCGCCCATTTAGATTTATTTTCCTTCAACACATCTACGCTGAATTTCATTTCTGGTAGCACGTCCGACAATTGTTGAAATAATGGTACTGCAAACAAACTCATAAATCCCACCTGCGACTTTGCCAAAGCAAGCACTGATCCAGTAACTGGCGGGACAACGAGTGATGTAGGTATTTTGAGATCGGTTTCCATGGAGGCCTGTCTAGAAAATTCATCAATTAAGATGGTCGCCCATTGTGCAGAACATTCGTGAACGCGTGCCTTACACAGTCAGCAATGCCACACAGTGGGTGAGTAAGACGATAAACCCACCACATTGCTAATATCTGCACATTTGATTAGGAGAGCACATATTAAGGTCTTATGCTCAGAGATTGTTTTCTGGTCCCAAGACTCGGAACTGCCATCTTTCTCGAACATTTTCCTCATCTTATCCAGCTTTCCCATGTATTCGAAGTGAAGACCCATGTCCGTTGCTAGGATCATGTCAATCATTGCTTTTCTCAACTCCAGACATTTTGGCCAATATTTTCTCAAAACTTGAGAGAAAGCTGCACAATGAAAAGACTCCAATACGGATTTGTCATTGTACACTTGCGCAAGTGGGGCCTTCAGAGTGACCAAAAACGCGTTATTGACGCCAGGATGACCTACATCATGGCCAATCGCAACTACAAGTAGAGTGAGAGCATCAAGAGGGGTGAGGAGGTTGCTTAGGGAATTTGGAGGCAAATCATCTCCGACACTAGGGTCATCAGGTGTGAACGAAGGCAGAGTCCTCAACTGTAGCAAGAAGTAGAAAACAGCCTGAAGAACGTCTACGACATGCCTAAAGTTATGATAAGGAACCTTTGGATTGTACGAAGCTCGGCATGCGGTTAAGAAATCCATGATTCGCTCTAGAGATGTCGTTATTTAGTGGGTGTATACTTAGCCTTCCCAGGAGAAAGAACCTACCAGTAGGAAGTCGGAATTCGTGAACTTCTGGCATTTGCAGAGCGTGTTCGAACATTAGTAGGGCCGAGCAAACGAGTTCCTCGTCGCTGAAGTCGTGTGCAGAAAAATTCCAACTACTAATTGCTTGCTTGATCTCTTCAACCCGAGCGGGTAATATTTTCGGTTGACTAAGCAAGGTGAGCCAGCGGCCATAGACCAGATTATTGTTGAAGGACATACTTTCCGCGGTGAATAAACACCGTTTTCTTTGGTTTGCAGATATCCATCATTAACTCCGATACCCTATATAATGATCAGCGAATATATTCCCTATCAAGGTCTAACAAGTTTGACAAACATTTTCTCCCTTAAATAAGCATATTCGCTTGTTTCCCGTGCAGATTTTTGCTCATCTGAGCGTTCATCCACACCAACCCATGAAACCTTTCTCGATTTTTGAATGTTTCTCCTGGCACGATGGCAATGCATATATAAAGTCTTTGCCCTATCCTTGGGAAGAGGACTCGTTAAAACATCGACAGCTCCAAAGTCAATGCATTCTAACTCCCGTCCTTGGAAAATTGGTTCTTTTCCGTTGTTCCAATATTTCTGTCCGTTGCTTTGTCCTGCGCTGCCAGCCGAAGATTCAGGATTGGTCAAAAACACAATAGGCACAACCAACCCCGACATGCGCTTATTCTCCATTTCAACGCAGATAAATTTGAGAAGTGGAAGACCATAGAGTTTGTCACCGGGGCCAGCATCCACCCCAGAGTCGTGTCTTCCTTCGTAACTATCAGTTTCTTCGCCAGCAGGTTGAGAGTCCCAGGGAATATCCAGCAAGACCAAAGTGGGCGATGGATCGTTCTTGTCCACCTCAGAAAGTAATGATATGCATGAAGGACCGGATACACAGATAGAAACTATTTTAAGAAAATCCGGTTAACAAAACTAACATAATAATAAATACCAAGTAAATTTAATAGGGAAGAAACATACCGGAGTTGAAGACTGAGAGTAGGCATTGCAAGTTCTGGATCACTTCCTCGTGTTCATCCTGAATTCCATCACTTCCGTCGTAAGACTCAGGCCCAGAGGAGATTGGTGATGGCAGCGAATCTTCTCGGGGTTGTATTCTATCCTGTCGGGCCCGACGATCAACATAGACAACGTTATATTCAGTTGGATACGACACCATGGCGGACGATGCGACAGTAAGGAATGGCCGCCGGCGCAGTTAGAGACTGGAACTAAAGTCTGACTGGCCACTTCTCGTTCCTGTATACAAGGCCTCGGAGCACGCAATAATCACAATGCGTGGCTACAACAATGGGCAAGTGTCAAGGCAGTAAGAAAGGAACGGATGCCGCACACAGCGAGCGGCAGAAAGGGAATAGGATCTATGATGGAGCGACCGCAGTAATATATTCGCTCAAGGGAACAGGGAATAGATGATGACAGGAGAGGGTGGATGAGAGCAGTAGGGTGGGAAGCAACAGGATGAAGTTGAAGCAGGAAGGGGGAGGATAGGAAAAGGATCTGATGCAGCGAGGAGAGAGCTGGCTGGCTGACTGGTCGTCAATTGGAGACACCACCAGAGACAAGAGCAGAAGCGAGACGTTCGTGGGTTGTGGGCCCAAGGTCAATGCGCAACAACAGACAGACGAGGGAGAGACGGGAGACTCGAGAGATCGAAAAGTCGAACGGCGGGGGACCAGGGAGCAGGGAGAGGAGGGAGCCAGGAGCCAGGAACTAGGAGGTATTATTACTAGACTCTAGTAGTGGGAGCAGCGAAGGCAGTAACAAAAAAGGCAGAAGCAACAACCGCGAGACTCGAGACTCGGAGAAGGACTGTCCGCCAAGTTGATACCCGGTTAGATGAAATTTGGTTTTTTTATTATTTGGGTTGGGGTTAGGAGGGGTGTTGTGGGTTCACTCGTTCGCTGGTTGGCTTATGGCTATGTGCTACTGTAGTTAGTACCTAGTGGGTAACGGTAGGTTGTGGTAGTAAGAAGGGGATAAACAATCGGATGCAAATCCCCCAGGGTAGTGGCAGGCCGTGTGGTGGGTATGTATGTATGTATGTGGTAGTAGTAATAGTAGTAGTAGCAGCAGCAGCAGCAGCAGTAGTAGTAGTAATTACTTTGTGTGTGTTGTGGGTATGGGCGTGGTGGGCATGGGCGTGGGCGTGGAGGTTATGGATTGCAGCAGCAGCAACAACAGTGGCAGTGGCACTGAGAGTGGCAGTATCGGTGGCAGCAGCAATGTTAAAAGTCACAGTAACAAGGCAAGCAGGCAGCACGACGTCCGAGGAAAGAGGCAGCACCAGCACCAGCACCAGCAGCAACCAACCAACTCCATGTAGGTGTGGGTGTGTCGGGGCGACTTTACATAGGGGGGAGGGGGGGGAATGGAAGGGGAATGGAAGGGTGGGAAGGAAGGGGAGACAGAAACTGGGAGGGATGTTCGCTGTGTGGTGACGATGGTTGGCTGGAAGGGCGGTTTGGGGAAGGGGCAGCGCGAGTGGGAAATGGAAGATCGCGAATTCTTCTGGAAGCCCGGAAGGAGAGGGTGGGTGTTGCAACCAGAAGCTTATGCATGCTTGCCCCCGATCGACGGCGAACGGCCAGAGATCTTGACAGCGGCCAACGACAACAACAGCAACACAGCAACGACAACGAACGTGAACACCAACGTCAACGACAACGAAATGGCAGGAAATACAGATCGTACCAAGTGTATATCTTCCTCGGTTTAACCTCTCTACTCACCTACCACTCTGCCTCTGCCTCTTACTCTCTTTAGCCCTACCAATTCTCTTCCGATATTATCAGTACTCGCGACCAGCAACAAGAACCCGAATATGCAGCTGCAAGTCTTTGGTGTATTTTTGACTTCTACTCCAATGGAAATTGCAGATTAGGACGTGCATTTTCGGGTTCTTGTTGCTGGTCGCGAGTATGTACTAGTATGTGCAGTCGAACCCCCAACCGGTTAATTCCTTTTTCAACCCTCCTCTCAAACGGAGATATATGTACATGATGTATACATTTAAAACTTGGTCTCACTTACATCCAGTGGTACATGCCCTTCTTTTGCAGAGGAACTACATACAACTCATAACCCAAGTCTCTCTATCCCTTGAACCACAGTACTCTAAACATCAGCGGCGAAGACAACCCAGTTGCGGCCATCAATAGAAACAAACAGGTCGCTAACTTATTCCTACCATTGCCGCGTGTATCTATCCTTTCCAGAGGATACCTACATCAATCATGTTTCCACTTCCCTGTAGGTTACTACTCTAGAGGAGCAACCCCGCGCTACCCAATCAGCGCCCGGGCCGTTTCGCAACACTTGTAACATCCCCGTAGCTGCGGCGCCAATCGCTCACAAAATCAAGAGATGCAGGTTCCTGCATGCCCGTCAACTTAGACCAATGGTTTACAATTATGACGGGGCTGCCTGCCTGTGACCACCCAGCCGCGCCGCCCCAACGCCCACCGAACGAAATTCTCCTTCCCTGAACCCTGTAGATGCGAGTACTGATCCAATTTTCGGCCTGTCTGGGATGATGTCTCTCTGTCTCTCACTTTGACTCTTTCTCCCACAGTAAGAGAACAAGATATATCTATGTACCTAGAAGGAAGTACATTGTACAACGTGGGGGCAGGAAAGAAAGGAAGGAAAGAATGGAATAGGAGGGCAGGAAGAGCGGAAGGAAGATGAAAGAGAGAGCAAAAGAAGGCCGATAAAAAAATACATCTATGTAGCTGGGTAACGTCATCCTTCTAGAAAACCCTCGAGAATAGAGAAGAAGCACAAGTACAAGTACCTAAATGGGCGTTTGGGCGCTCGAAAGCTTATTTTTACATTCACTCATAACACCTTCAGGCTCCAACAGACCTTCAATTCGCTGGGAAGACCCTCCAGTCCCTCGACTCCCCTCCCTTTCCATCCGTCGTGACGTGATGAATGGTAACTATCCGGCTGTGACTACCCGTTATCTCGAAGCCCCTATATGGGAAATCTTCCAGAACAGCGTCCTGGGCGTAGTGGGCGTTTAACTCCCCAGATCCAAGACATGGAGCTTCTTATCCCAAACAGACTACTCTAAACATCGGCGTAGGTGGCTTCGGGCTGCGCCCCAGGGGCGGGCTGAACTGGACCTTCTTCTCCGTGCATATGTATTTAACTTTTCTTTACTTTTTCCTGTTCCCTTTTTTCCTTTTCTCCTTTGGAGTCTACCCGGCGGGATTAATGGAAGAGGGAGGGGGGACCCGGGAGCTTCTCTTACCTTCTGGAATTCAATCAAAACAGGTCTCGAAGTGTTTGCCGATGTGATCTCCCCCCACTGGAGGTCACCGTATGTACCCTAGAGTGCTTTATGTAACTTGCTGCACACCATAATCAAATCTCCGAGCTCTAGAGTAGATTTCGCCTTCACACATATACATATTCGCTAAACAAACCCTCTCGTCCAATCGATACATATCTTTATGGAACTAGACGCAGTCCTTCCTTTTCAAGGAGAAGTCATCTTTTTCCTGGCGCCATGGCCCGAGGTTCTCTCCGTTTCTAGGACAGGGCCTGTTTCTGTTTTTACTCTCGCGGCCGAACTTGTTGTTTCCTAACGCTTGTTTGTGATCTTCGATACTAAAATCTCGTAAGTGCAGCTAGAGCCTTAACCTAACCAGGTCACTGTACTCGGCGACCCCGAGATCTCAGGGTGTTTTATCATGGCCCTTCCTTCCTACTTTCCCCTTCCCCTTGCCTCCACCCCTCCGACGAAAAAAAATAAAAGAAAATTGATCGAGAAGTAAAAACACAAACAGATCCATAAAATTTAGGCTGAGGTTATTTCTTACATGCAGTTACTAAACTTTACCCGTTAAATGAGTCCAAAAGGGAACAAAGCGGCGAGATTTTACCGCCTGGCCGACATAAAAAAGCCCTCCTCCCATGGCCAGCGGCATGTAGGTATGTAAGATGATCTAAAAAGATCACCCAAAGGTACTTGTAGCAAGGGCAAGTGCATAAGCCGCAATGATACTGCATATATGTACTCGATTTATATGATACACTGACGTATTTTAAGTCCACACAGATTCGTTTACCTTTAGGGTAATTAATGGTCATCACTTGCAACGTGTGCTTACTTTAACGTACATTCAACACTTTGAGATATCTCCAGAGTAGTAGGCACTCGGTCCGAATATCCGGCTAAGAGCTTCGCTGAAAAGAATGCATGTAACTACATGTACTCTACATGTATGTACCTAGATGTCTTCCACGTGCGTGCTCTATATAATTAGGTCTTCCAGCATTAAATAAAGGAACCAAGAACCTAAGAAAGGGACCCGTAACGGTAAGCTAAACAAATAGCTGTCAAAGAACTAGATGCATATAGATAAGCTGACCACTTTTCCATCCTGGGAATCCTCAGGCCTGACGTTAACGTACGGCGCTCATGCAAGATGTAGCTTAGATGGTCTTCGGCAACATCACATCCATAGATAACTGGAGAACCGGTAACCCGGATCTGTCGCTGTCTCAATATTCTAAATAACCAACATTTTAGGAAATAATCCTCCAGGCACCTACATTTTTTTTTTTTTACAAAGACTAGGAACCCAGGTATTAGGTTGACCAACCAAAATATCTCCCTTGAGCTCTGACACCTCATTTGATCCCCTCACCCCATTCTTGGTATGTAGTAGTGCTGATGTGCGCCTTCCGCCTCATGTTTCCTATTCTTTGGTTTTTTCTCCACTTCTTTTACTCTTCTTTTCTTTGAAATTGTCTTCAAAGTCAGATGGTATCGCCACCGCGTCATTATCCAGCACTCCGCCCCGAGTTGAAACTCGGTTTGATTTTCAGAGGGCTCTGGAGCATCGATAAAAAATATTGATTTTACGCCATTTTTGCCTAGACACGGATGGGTGGGCGAGCTGGTTAGATCAACTAGCGGCTCCCCGGAGAACAAAGCGGGGGCTCCTGGCCGGCCGGATCAAGCCATGGAGAGAGAAAAAACTTCTCACGAAAGCCATGTTTGAGCTGCGAATTGTTATCGCCGACGGCTTATACGCTCCGCGACCGCTTACGCCGCTAGAAGATCATTGTAACAAATGAGTAACTTCGAATTGATGTCTGGCCTACAGAGCACCAAAAATAGGTTTTATATATTCAAGTCATTAGAAATGCCCAAGTGGAGAAAGGGCATAAAGCTTAATCCATACTGACGGGAACTTGGAAGAAGCAATACTTAAACCCAGTTTGATGAGGGTACGGAAGGAAAGTCGTAATCAGAGACTTGCACGTCACGATCTCTGTGCTGCCTGCCAGGGCCAACTCACAGTTATTGAGCAATACTACAGACATACAATACGGACACTCTGTCTGCCCTGTTAATTGATAATTGACACTCCGCGAATTCTTGAACGAAAAACGAATGAGGCTCCAAATAAGCATACTCTTTTTACGACTGCATCACTCAATCTAATACACCCCGCTCCACTCTACTCTAACTGCCGCTCTTGTACCTCCTCGCGCACACGATCTCAACAGCCCACACGGTCTAGAGGTCTTACGCTCTGGGTGGCTTGCATACGGGTCTTCGGGGATGTAGCTCTATTTGGATATATAATTCCCGGAGGAATACCTGCTTTTGGTAGATAATAACTGCGCACTAATTTCTAATTCCTGGTAGCGACCAGTCCGATATCTCACCTCACCTCTGGAGAGTTTCTTTGAGTAGGCAGACATGTTACCCAAACCCTAACCCCAAAACAGAAGTGGCCTCCAATTAGTATTGCGACTTGCTCCTTCAAAAAGTCGTGCGCTACTGGTTCCGAGATCCGTCTCTTGGGAAGGACAATTTCGCGGATGTAACTCTCGGTAACTGACTGAGCGTAGTAAACGGGATGGACTTCCTTTTTGACCTGGGTTTCGGTACCCCGAATTTTCGGTTCTGGCCGATTTAGTCTGAAGTTACATCCTTCATAAGAGAGGTACTAACATCTTCTCCTGGGATCCACTAATAGGAGCTTTGACCTCGCAGATTTTTGTTCGCTTCTTCTGCGGCGGTGTCGTCGGATATAGCTACATATATGCAGGCATATATAAGGCCGTTTGATTTTGTCTCGGGTCAAGTAACATTACCAAGTACTGGGGAAATCCCAAAGGGGATAGCTGTCGGAAGGAGTACCGCGGTAGCTACTACTATGAAGCAAACTCTTTGCATAGTTTTCCAAGCAAGATCGAGGAAAGAATAAAAAGACTACCAGCGTAGGTACTATCGATCTAGCTAGGTCTTACTCAACTCTCTCAAAAGCTCACCGCAGTTTTACAACCCTGTGCAACAGCTAGGCACGCAGTCGAGATATAAACAAGTTGCCATGTATGTCTCCGCATCGGCCAGATGCAAATCCGACAGAGATCCTCGAACTATCCTGATCTGGCATGTTTGGTGCGGGGAAAGGCATTCAAAAACGAGCTTGAAACAAGAAAACTCAGTCAAATCAATCACTGGATCACACTGACCGGGTATTCATTTCTCAACGTTGATGTAAGGTCGCTATCTATTACTTGCTCGCCTCGAAATACCCTTACGTTTTCCTTTTTATGTCTGAGTTTTGTTAAAATCTAAAAAGTCTTTCATTGCACCCGTCATCACTCATGTGCCGTTGCAGGCAACATACATGTGTGCCTACAACTAGGTGCTCTAAATTTAAGTAGAACGGGCCCTCCAATATATTTATTTACATGTATCTACCTAGTATCCACATCTGCATACAGAAAATGAATATGGAACTTACCGCTGCAGCATACTGCACAGTCGACACTATGGTCCGTTCGTTTGATGGCAGGTTCCGAGCAAAGTGCTATAATCAAATCTTGTACCACCTCAAACTTCGACTTTGTAAGTATTTGTGATCAGTGATCAGGGCGCCACGCTGTGTAGGTCTTACCTGTTCAAGGGAGAATTTAGGTACGGTACGCCTCATCGCGAAATAGATCAGCACTGCAGCGGCCCCACAATGGTTATCTATCAAGGTGGGCAGTCTATTTCTCCCTTTAAGTTGGCTCAAACTTTGGGGTTAATCAATCATGAGACCCCGTATCCATGATTGATATTTCTGGTGGTGGTGTCTGTACAACCTGCTAACGGTGAAATTTATGTTCTCTTAGATATCACAATATATCTAGCTACGCATATGCTCACGCGTGTGTTTACCCGGCAGCTGCAGATTCAGCGCCGGCCTTCATCTTATCTAAAATGTATCCCGGGTCAGCTCTTTGTCTCAACGGGCAGAGCGCATGCATATCCATATGGGTGTCACAAAATAAAGGTAATAGAAAAGTCTAGAAGACGACCAAAGCGCCCAATAATAAAGTTCGATGGGCCCCATAACTACGCATGATACCCTAACTATCCGTGCTGATACCTCGACACATAGTGATTCAGCGTTGTCGAAGGATCCCACTCAGCAGATGCTTTCTCCCCCATAAATCTCCGATATGGCAAATAATACCTCATTGAAACAGTGTAGCCTGGGGGTATGTTAGCCATCGAAGTACGTACAGTCTACAAAGGATAGGGCGTTAAAGAAAGACCCCCCTAGCGATTGACTGTGAGATTGATTGAACCTCTATTCTCATTTGATTAAAATCTGATATATTTCTTAGTCAGTTAGTGACAAAAGTAATATTCTCATAGAAGATCTCTTCCCTTGGGAAATGAATTGCACTTATATAAATCAATGTAGCTACTGCATGGTGTAGGTTGGTTACCGGCCGCCCGCGCGGCTAGTCATTAAGAGACCTAGAAGCCTAGATATAGCTCTAAGGTGTCGAAGAAAGACACAAAATTAAATACGGCTCAAATTCTCAGCGCCATCTTCGCGGCTAGAGTCATTACTATTTGATTTCGTGACCTTCGTAAATACAATCACAAGCTATCACTCGATCACAAAGTTCCACCTCGCACGCAACAATACCATGATTGGGGTAGTCATCGTGCATAAACTAATATATATATCTACTCCGAAAGATGAAATATCAGCATCCTCTCAAGCAACCGACAACCCCTTCTCAACTCCGCCAAGACTTGACGAAGTGCGGGGATCCTCTTTAATAAAGACCTCTCTTTGGCTTCTTTTTGCCAAGACTGGTCGCTTCGATCCTTTTCCTCCCATGACTCGGGTCATATGAAAACAAGAGACATTTCGCATGATGGCTTGGTTAGCCTTTATCAACCTCAACCACCGGGCCTTCTCTTCACTGACGAAACCCACCCTCACTGGGGACCTTTCATACAGGTCCCTTTTCGTTCGCATTCACTACTCTCACCTCGAGGCAACGCGCCCTCATACGCACAACCAAAGTCCCACTGAGGGCACTCGGCATGATGCCACAGCCAGATTTCTTTTTTTTGTTTTTCATTTGTGTTATCCGGAAATTCTTTTCATTTTTTCTTAGGCGGGGGTTTCCTTAGTCATCAACCTTGTAGGAGGAGTGCGGTTGGTAGCATACCATAGTTACTATAACTGGGGGGACTGGCATTGGGGATAGGTCTTTACGCCATAGTTTATAACTGCATGCGATGATTGTACCTAGAAACAATTCAAATGACTCAAAAAAAAAAAAAAAAAAAAAGATGAAATATCAGGATATACATTATCCCCGCGGCCTAGGCTAAACTTGCATGTTTTGGCCCTGGATGTGGAACCGAACGGCAACTATATACTAAACATCCCCAAAACCTCTTAAGACAACGTTTATATGAAAATAATGCATGTAGGCTTCGTATTATACTATTTGCCCTTCGTTGTGGAACTAAAAGTTCCCCCCGCGTATGTATGTTCCTACCCAAGGCCTTAATACCTGATCTATGTAGATGGGTAATATTAATTGACAAATATATACATCAAAAGCGCCCCCCCATTGTGACATTCGTTTCCACATATTGCTCCGGTAATCGTACAGTAGGAGAGAGCTCGAGACCGGGATCGACAGAAAGATGAGAACTGAGAGATCTGGGTTTAATCCTCAGCCGGGGGAACACACACAACAGATTTATCGTAAAAAAAAAAAAAAATCCCAGTGCCAGCTAGGCCGACGACATTCTACTATAACTACGAAGGTAGGGTAAATTCCGTAATTACATTTAAAAACCTAACCCTAATAGTGATATCTTTTAATTTGGCTAATATCTACCGCGCGCGGCCTTGATCAATTATCGACCTTGCAGGAATCTTTAGCTGTAGATAGAATCAGTCTTATCAACCCTAACTGCATTAACTACATGTATCAGAGCCGCAACCTTGTTGGGGTCTCTAGCTCTGAACGAACGTACACAAAATGCATCTCAATGTATAATATATTCTACACAAGCGTTTCATGATATGATTGAACTTGGACCGCTTACAAACAATTGAAGGCACCAATATAATCGTGGTATTTATTATAATAGGTATATGTAGCGTATATAGTTCAGTCTAGAGTCTAATTTTTGTCAATTCAATTATGCGGGTTGGGGTGGGTTATTGCCGATTTTCTTATTCTATTGTAACAGCACAAGTATTAAAATATAATTTTTTCCTCTATTGACTCACAGCTATTAATTTACCATTTGGTCCTAATCTGGTGAAATTAACTCTCTAATTCTCCTAATCGGTTCTGACCTACATGTTATGATGTACACCGCATCGGTTTATAGCCAGGAAAAATTCGTAAAAGGCGTATAGATATCAAAATACAGCTTTTAATGTCCACACACGCAAACACATACATCCAGGGAATAATGAAGGAAGAACAAAAAAAGGAATCAAGTTCCCCAGGATAAAAACAATTGCGACAACATGCCTCAGGCATGAGAAATTAAAGAAAAATAACTATTCTCTAGAAGTCCCCCTGCGCGCGCCAATTCTCAAAGCTTCCCCTCTTCCTTTGCTTCCTTTACTTGCTCAAAGACCTAAAAGCAGTTAATTATCTACTCATAAAACGAGACTAATTAATTAATCTTCTGAAAAATCGAACTCTCACCTTCAACATCTTTCTCCTTGCGCCCAATGCATTAACACCTCTTTTCTCCAATGCATCGTCATCAAGTTCAACTAGCTCTTGCCACTTTAAATCCTTAAGATTGTCCGTGTACTTGTGAAGTCTTAAACTCCTCAACCAAGTTGGGATATCATTTAGAAGGTTGGGGTCGGTAGGATCTTCTGGTGGCTTCGAACTGCCTCTTCTTCCTCTCGGGCTCCTACCACGGTTGTTCACGTCATCAGAGTTATAGCCTTCAGTTGGCATACCTCCAAACTGTCCGAGTAAATTGCTATTAAGAAGGGGAGACTGCGCTGCAAGGAATCCACCAGCTTGTGGAGACGTAAACCCCATACCACCCCACTGCGCGGCAGGCGAGTGGAAGACACCAGGAGAGTTGGGTCGAGAACGACCCCCTAGAAGCGGAGAGCCATTTTGCTGCTGTTGTTGGGCAAGAGCAGCGGCAGCCGCAGCTGCAGGTATATGTACTAGCTGGCCGTGTTCGTTATACATCGTGATGTTCTGCGGGTTCAGGTTCGACATGGAATTCATGGATATATTGCGTGGAGAGTTGAGACCGTGGTTGCCTGCGGCATTCATGTTATTATTATTTTCATTGCCCGGCTTTGTAATCCTGCGTTTACCCCAGCCTTTCGGATCGTTGTCGAGAATGATACGATTATTCACAGTTGACAGAGCAGCCAACTTCATGGCCGTAGCATTGGCCACCATATCAGCATTGGCCGACTGGGGGAACATAGGTGCAACAGGTGTGTTGACCATAGAGGCCCAGTTACCGCTGGGTGCATCGCCGTACGGGGAGAGCTGAGGCATTTCCATGCCGCCATTAGATGGCGCATTTAACGTTGTTGTCTGAAGGTTAGTGTTGCCGGTGATCTGCGGAGGAGGATTACGGGGTGACCGGAGACCAGCAGATGGCGGAGGAAGTTGAAAATTACCCATGGATTCAGCAGCTGACTTCGGACGGGAATTCTCATTATTTGAATCATTGCTAGGGCGGTTCCACGGAGACGGCGGTGGATTTTCCTTTGAGCCATTGTTTGGACCGGAGATGGACGGCGTCAATGAAGACGACGGACGGGTTTCAAACAAAGCGCTGTTACGGTTGGACTTTGCTGCACCATTTCCTCCCTGACCGGCAATCATAGCTCGCTGAGCCGCGATTGCAGCAGCCGCATCCGGGAACATGGCTTGGGCATTGGAGTCCATTCCGGAGTTTCTAGGGGGTGCACCCGGAGAGGGAGGAGGGCGACTAAAGGAATCACGAGTACTTCCCATGTTCAACTTATTCATTGCATCATTCATACGAGAGGCCATAGCATCTATGTTTCAAGTTAGCTACCGACTTTTCATCTAAGAATCATGGGGTTACGGGTTCCACACCTTTCTCAAAGGTGTTGGGAGAAAGAATGTTCGACATCGGATGAGACCTAGCCATCTGCTGAAGAACCTGGATAAAAAACCTGATTTGAACTTGCGTAGTCTGTTGAAGGAGTGCGTACAGAGCTGCGGTCCTTTCGGCTTCACTAAGTACGCGAAACCATTGCTCGATGGCACTCAGCTCATCTTTAAATTCCTGGTCCAGAGCGGCCGATGCCATCTCCTCGAGAGTGTTTTCATAAGTCTCAAGGTCATTAATCCATTCACGGGCAGCCTTATCGAGGGCCTCGGTCTCTGCATTCTGAGAAGTGATCTGAGGGGGGTTTAAGAATATTTCGGATGAGGGGCGAATGCGGCCCGACAAAGGCGACGGGAAGCCCCCCGACATGTCTGCCGAAGCACGGAGGTGATGGTTGGCGCCAAGGGGGCGACTCGACGGAGGTCGAAGGGAAGAGCCACCTTGCTCGGGTGTACTGTTACGGTTGGATGCCATTATGAAGTTGAGACTCCTTGGTAGTTCGACGTTGGTTGGTAGGGTGTTTGGAGAAAAGGGCTACAAAGATGGCCCGTGCTGATATAAGGTTTATTTATTCGGGAACGTCTCAATCGAGAAATGGACAACTATGTGGAAAGCTTTTCCCCTTCCTGTTGAATCGAATATGATACCAAAAACTACGAGTTATCCGCGAGTAGACTGGGAATCAACCAGAACTAGATGTAAAGATATATCGATGACCTTTAAAAGTTCCCTAAGGAGGATTGTACTGCCGTAGGCGACGGCAGTGGGAGCTTCTCCTGCAGTGCCTGCTGACCTCAAAGGAGCTTTGCTGCTGCGGTTTTTGAGGGCAATCTATTTTGCACCCAGCTTGTAGTCGGGCACTAATTTAGTGCTAGGTATCCGAGAAAAGCACGGGGTCGGAGAAATGTGTAATGGTATCGAACAGGGTGGTATCGAAATATCGACCAGAAAACAAATGCTCAACAACGAGCAACCGGAACTGTAAGTGATGTAGATATTTAAAGGATGAAAGAGCTCCGCAAAGAGATAAGGGGGCGGGAAGGTGGCGGGAGCAAGAACGTAGGTGCCTAGACCAAATGGTTCGTCCAGTCAAAGCCGATCAAAATCGGATTCGGGGGAGAGATTTGGAATATAAAGACCGGAACGAAACGAAAGGAAGACCTAACGGCGGGGGAGGCGGCGAACAGAGGGAGGGGTTGCGAGTAGAAAGGAGGAAAAGGGGGAAGGGAGCAGGAGAAATAGAACGATGGTCAAGTTCTGGACACCATCAGCAGTAGCCAACAGATCGAATGCATGACTACCAGAGGGGTCACATAGACCACCCTGGCCGAACAAAACACTTTCTTTTAGTGTTCTTTTTTGCTTTACTACTGGTTGGCTTACACACACATCTGCTCTTGGACCATATCAACTTTCAATCATGCCAATCCGCCGCTCTGCAGTTCTTCCCGTCGCTCAACCATTCCAGTAGCTGATCTCAGCTTTGCCGAATCCCGAAATACATGCAATACATGTTCTACACACAGGAAAAGACTGATCATGGAAAACGTATGCGATGGTGTGGCGCTTATTCCACTGCGGCTCCTCTATCCAATGAGATATACATGTATTTAGCAATAGGGCAATTCCTCTCACTTCCTACTCCCCATTCACTACTCATCTCACAACAATTACACAGATGCGGCTTTCCACCTTACAATGGGATTTGCGTTGCTGAGCCACAGTAGCCACCTTCTCTGCAGAGCTATACCGGCCATGCCATAGGCACTCGAGGGACTCGGTGCATGAATTGCTACAGCTGACTTCATCTCACGCACCTCAGTGCATTATAATATATATAGCACTTTTGGGGTTGTGCTCCTCAAGGGAAATACCATGGTAGTAGATGGAGATCGAGAGAATTTATCTGTCGTGTGTGATGTTGCGGCTACAATAAACCCTTAAAGTAACGGAAGGGTTCATGGTAGTACAGGGCTCTTGTCGCTTGGCTGAATTCCCCGGAGATAATTTGACTTTGTAGGAACAGCAAGAAAAATGTCTGTGTTCAGTTTCTGGGCACATGCACTTACAAGCCAACTGACTAAACAACTCAACAGTAGAGCACGCATTATTACGCGGCTTCTCTATGGGAGCACTGGTAGCTCCGTAGAGTACTTTACCCCCTTCATCTCTTCGGCTCAATCTAAAGAATTACGACTCATGGTGATCCGAACTCCGGCACAATTGCGTGTCCCAGATCGAGCAATCATTTCAGTCACGTGGCTCTCGGATCTCCAATAGTTCGTTGAGCCGCAGGACCTATTCCTGCACTTCTCCGTGGGCTTTGATATCACCTGTCAGGAACGCCTCTCTAAGAAGGAGCGGAACCTAAACTGGATAAGTAACAACCTGCATACTTACATTGGCTGCATAAGTGCCGATGATTACGGAGGGAACAGCATGCCAGGACGGCCTGCTATTTTTAGTGTTCAGTGCAACGCCGCTGCTTGGTCCTGGCTGTGAACGGAGCAAGGCAACTTGTACATTTCTCTGGAGTTTATAATCAAGTCTAGTAAGCTCAACAGGCTTTATAGTAAGCTCAAGGAACCTACAATACGAAAGGACGGGGGTGAAACCAGTACTATATGACCACGAGATTTAGTGAATAATACGGAATTAAACCAGCATTACAAAAAGAACACCGTAGTAATGCCGTATTCTTGCTGCATTTCTAGAGCATTAAAGGAAATAATGTAGCGAATCCATACCCTTTTTTGGTATTGTATGTATCTAGACACTACATGTAATATCGTAATTTCCGGATTGTAATTCTTGTCTAGCTTCACATGATATTGAGACATATGATTATATTATATTATGAATCTTGCAGTTTTCAGAGTGCTGGTCTTGCAAATTGGGGTAATACCCTTCAAGGGGTATAAAGATTCGCCGAAGAACCTCATCAGCCATATGTACCTACACTCAGTGCTTCAGGCATGTAGGAAAATACCTACGACTCGAAATTATATAATCCAGTAAGAATCCTAGAGCCATCCCATTCAGACCAGTTCTCTTTTAATTCTGTTTAACTCGAAGTCGCTTAACGAAATATTAATTTCGCTGGGCTACATGTAATAATCTAAACCCCTGTCACGGGTAATGGCTTGTGGTTTACATATCCTGATCCTGTACGATTCTAATCGTAGCTAGAATGATTATGTACATAGGTACATGTACTTATACGTGTATTTACGTATTTACGTGGTCTTCGAGCATTATTTGAGCGGGCCTTCTTTTCAAATGCTTTGACCAACCTGCCAATGATGGGTCCATGACACATGTAGCTCCATATGGTATAAATACGAAAGTTTATTAAACATTTTGAGAAATAAATTAAAGCTTAAAGTACCAGGGGACACATGTATGTATCTACGCGACCGCTTCGCAACGGCAGACGCACATTACACCATCGGATAGAACGCAAACTATATTTTAAAGTGTAGAAGATACAATACATATCTACTGCAGGTAGGAAGATGTGCTGGTCTTGGCAGTAGAGCGAATACGTTACCCATATAGCTAAGGGAAAGGAGATTTTTCCAAATAACTACATGTATATTATTCTTGTTTACTATAAGTAAAGTACGCATAATAACTTCCGGGGGTATGGTCAATACATGTATCCGAGCTATAGAACAAAGTGCTGTTACCTTTGGAAGCGCGGTAGTGACCGAGTGATTCCGCATGAAGTGAGTCAGTTGAATCAGTTGGATGCTGGTTGCGATGGGCATCTTAGGTTTGCCCCACCTTGACCCCGCGCCTCAATTTCTCTCTCTTTTATTTTCCGCATCCCAATCCCATCGTCGCCAAACACCCCCGGCAACCACGGAATAGCTCTAAACCTCCTTGTAGAATAAGTCCTAAAGAAGGGAAATTGTTAACCGTGATCGTCAAATATGGCGTTCAATTCAGCATCGTCGAATCGTGGGTTACTGCTCCAGTTTCATTGAGTTGCATGACTCATACTAACAGAACTTCTCTGTAGCAATTGGCCACAGGACTGGCCCTGTCTCAGAGAGTGTACCGGCTCCAACTGCTGAAACAAAGGCTGCTATCAAGGAGGCAGTTGAGACCGATATCTCCGCTCCTCACAGACAGCCGGAGGACGAGGCCCCCAAAAAAGCGAAAACCGAGAAAGAATGTATGGGCTCTTGAGCTTCCAAAAAGAAAAAAAAGAAAAAAAATTCTGCTATAACAGGGTTTATTCGAGTGATACAAGCAATTAAGATACTGACTGTGGACAAAGTGGAGAAAGAGCGTAAAAAGGCCGAGAAGGAGGCCAAGTTCGCTGCGAAAAAAGCCGCCGCAGCTGCAGCTTCTGCCACTGCGGGGCCCGCAAAAGAGAAGAAGGAGAAGAAGCCAAAGGCCGAACCCGCTGCTCCGGTTGAATATGTGGAGGAAACGCCAAAGGGACAGAAAAAGAGTAATCCCCTCCAGACACCGGCAATGGAAGAGCTTTGTGTTATTGACCTCTCTTTCCACGCATAGTTCTAAAATCTCTCGACGATCCGGCATACAAATCGTACAACCCCACTGTTGTGGAATCTGCATGGTACGAATGGTGGGAGAAAGAAGGCTTTTTCGAGCCTGAGCTCACTGCAGATGGCAAAACCAAGCCGGAGGGTGTTTTTGTTATCCCAGCACCACCACCGAACGTCACTGGTGCTTTACACATTGGTCACGGTCTTACAATTGCCATCCAGGATACACTTATTCGATGGAACCGTATGTTAGGAAAAACTGTTCTTTTCCTCCCAGGTTTCGACCACGCTGGAATCAGTACGCAGAGCGTTGTTGAAAAGATGCTGTGGAACAGAGAGAAAAAGACCAGGCACGATCTTGGGCGTGAGAAGTTTACGTCTTTGGTGTGGGAATGGAAAGAGGAGTACGATTTCCTTGAAACGCTGAAACTCTTGGGCTTGTGCTAAAAGTAATTTTCATAGGTACCACGCAAGGATCAAGAACCAGCTAAAGAAAATGGGTGCTTCGTATGACTGGAAAAAAGAGGCTTTCACTATGGACGAGAAGCTTTCCAAGGCTGTTACCGAGACTTTCGTGCGGCTGCATGAGGAGGGAATTATCTACCGTGCAAACCGTCTTGTAAACTGGTGCTGCAAGCTTAACACCACCCTTTCAAACCTGGAAGTGGACAGTATTGAGCTCAAGGGCCGCACTCTCCTTTCCGTCCCTGATTATGATGAGAAGGTCGAGTTTGGAATGATTGTTTCGTTTGCATACCCAATTGAGGGTTCAGATGAAAAGATTGTAGTGGCAACAACCCGCCCCGAGACCATGCTTGGTGACACTGCCATCGCGGTTCATCCTGACGATGAAAGATACAAGCACCTCGTGGGAAAGATGGCGAAACATCCGTTTGTTGACCGTCTTCTCCCCATCATTGCCGATGATTACGTGGAGAAGGATTTCGGTACTGGTGCTGTTAAAATCACTCCTGCTCATGATCCCAACGATTACGCGATTGGGGAGCGACACAAACTTGATTTCATCAACATTCTAAATGATGACGGTACTCTTAATGAGGATGCTGGGGAAAAATTCAAGGGGATGAAGCGATTTATCGCGAGGAGAGTGGTCGTCGAGGAGCTAGAGAAACTAGGACTCTATGTCGAGACCAAGGATAACGCCATGAGTATCCCACTCTGCAGTAAATCAAAGGATGTTATTGAGCCGAAGATGAAGCCCCAATGGTGGGTGAGACAGAAGGCTTTGGCTCAAGCCGCTATGGACGTTGGTCTCCATCTATCCGGGTTAATTATTGATAACTATACTAAAATTTAATAGGCTGTCAGGAACGGAGAGATCAAGATTCGCCCGGCAACATCAGAGAAGGACTTTTTTATCTGGTTGGAGAAAATCCAGGATTGGTGTATCTCCCGTCAGCTTTGGTGGGGCCACCAAGCTCCTGCGTGGATTGTTCATTTGGAGGGAGAGGCAACCGCCGATTATGCAGATGGAGATAGCTGGGTCTCGGCCCGTACTGAAGAAGATGCCTTTGAAAAGGCCAAGGCCAAATACCCCGGAAAATCGTTCACCCTAGAGAGAGATCCTGATGTTTTAGACACTTGGTTTTCTTCGGGTCTTTGGCCCTTCTCTACCCTAGGATGGCCGGAGCAGGTATTTACTCAATTCAGGAATTAGGCTTCCGATGCTAATTTATTTTAGACTCCTGATATGGAGAACTTCTACCCTAACACCGTCCTGGAGACTGGGTGGGATATCTTGTTCTTCTGGGTCGCAAGGATGGTCATGCTCGGTATCAAAATGACTGGGAAGATTCCCTTCACGGAAGTCTTCTGTCATTCCTTGGTTCGTGATTCGGATGGTCGTAAAATGTCCAAGTCTTTGGGCAATGTTATCGATCCTCTCGATATTATCACTGGTATCCCACTAGAAAAATTGCACGAAAAACTATTGCAAGGAAATCTTGACCCCAAAGAGGTTAAGCAGGCCATGAACTACCAAAAAAGTGCTTTCCCTGACGGTATTCCTCAATGTGGTAGCGACGCTATGCATTTCGCCTTCTGCCACTACACAACCGGAGGAAGGGATATCAATATGGATATCAAGGTCGTTGACGGTTACCGAAAGTTCTGTAACAAGATGTACCAAGCGACCAAGTTTGCTTTGATGAGACTGGGTGAGGGTTTCGTTCCTAGGAAGACTGCTGCGCTCACCGGAAAGGAGTCTCTTGTTGAGCTTTGGATCTTGCACAAATTTAACAGGGCTGCCCAAAACACAAACAAGGGTCTTGACGAGCGTAACTTCCTGCTTGCCACCGACGAAGTTTACAGGTACTGGCTGTACGAGCTATGTGATGTCTACATCGAAAACTCCAAGCCGCTCATTCTCGAGGGCACTGAAGAGCAGAAGCGATCTGCTCAGGACACTCTGTACACTGCCCTCGAGGGTGCCTTGCTCTTGATGCATCCTTTCATGCCCTTTGTCACCGAGGAGCTTTGGCAGCGTCTCCCACGCCGCCTCGAAGACACCAACCCGACTATTGTCAAGGCCGCTTATCCTAGATACGTTGAGGAGCTAGATAACCCCAAGGCTGAAGAGGCCTACGATTTGGCGTTCTCTGTCACCAAAACTATCCGTTCAATGCAGGCCGAGTATGGCGTTAAAGACCAGTGCAAGGGTATAGTTTGAGAATATCTTAGTGAAAACCCAATTTACTGACATAATCTAGTATATGTTCACGGAAAGGACGCAGAAACATCACAGATCGTATCTGAACAGAAGGCCGGAATCGCAGCCTTGGTAAAGGGACTCGAAACTATTGAAATCGTTCCCATAGATAGTGGTGTGCCTGAGGGTTGTGCTGCATCTACCGTTTCCGATCGATGCAATGTTTACCTCCTCGTCAAGGTACCTATTTCATTTGTACTATTCCATACTTGAAGGTAGAAGTAATAACCGAAAAAAATAGGGTCGTGTGGATGTGGACGCCGAGATCCAGAGGGCTCAAAAGAAGATTGCCAAGACCACCGAGGCTAGGTTGAGACTAGAGAAGAGCAGGGCCGTCCCCGATTACCAAACTAAGGTTAAGGCTGCTGTCCAGGAAGCCGATAAGCAGAAGCTTGTTGAATTTGCTGCCGAAGAGGCGACGCTCCAGGAGCTCATCAGCAAATTTGAGAATTTGAGAGCTTAGATCGCAAGCTGAGAAATAAAGAAGTGTTGTTGAAGAGAGTTATTTTTTACTAGACTTTTGACATGTATCTATCATTATTGCGCTGTCAAGGGAGGCTATATATCTCTAGAACGTCTAAACAGAGGAACTCAAGATATCCGTTTGTATCAATTCTCATAAAATCGATCGTTGAGATCATAGGACATCACTCGCACATTTTTAGTAACACAATTTTAAACCATGCAAGACACAGTAATGATTGAATAGTAGTTTCTTTTTATTATTGATATCCTCTCCTCCTTCTCCCCTTAAAGGATATCTATAAAAAATGGATCTCGAAAGAGAAATATCTCAAGCCCTCCATGCACGACCCGACGTGAGGTTAGATTGCACCGAGAAGTGTTTGGTAATGGGTATGAATTCAATATCGGCACGATAAAGATATAATCCTTCAGACACTCGAAGATGGAGAATGCTTCGGAGCTGTACACACATATGCCTGTTTTTTTTTTTCTTTCTTTTTTTTTTTTTTCTGGGGGTAGGGAGTTTGCAAGGAGGGAGTAGCTCGTATCGATGCGTGGGCTCTTTTGGGCTTTGGTCGATGCGAACTTGGTTGATAATTCCGATGTGCGAGTAAGTGTCGATATGTTTCGTTTTCGTTTGTAACCCACGCAATTTCCAGGAGAGAAAAGAGGTTTCCCGAAATCAGAAAGGAAATAAAAACTCCCTAAAATAAAAATACCGGAGCGCCATATTTCCCATTTTATCTTGTATTATGTTTTTTCCTAACACAAGTAAAACCCAGAGAAGGAAAAAAAAAAAAAAAGAGAAAAAAGAGAAAAAAAATCCCAAGTTGTTGAACCCGCTTTCGTTTCCCCGAAAAATGGAACCGCCCTTTTTTTCATTCTCGCTGCTGGATTTAGGCGGACTCGCGCTTGCCCTCCTTGAACTCCTTCTGTGGAGCTGTGTTAGTATCAATTCCTTGCGATTCCGGTTGTCAGGTAGGAGGTGAAGGGGGGAGGTGGGGGGTGACGAACAAGAGCCTTCATGGTTCCGTGAAGAGCGTGCCTATACATATGTTAGCAGAGCTCAAAAGAAAGCTGGGAACATCAAACATACCTGTGGTTCCTTCGGAACTTGGGGTCAGTTCCCTTGAGGGAAGGGTATCTGTAGGTCTTAGGCTTCTTGATACCGTTACGGTGAGCTATTCCCCAACAACCCAGTCAGCTACAAATTCCATCATGACCTTTCTTCCTTATCTATCATCCGCCAAACTTCTCGTTCCCCAATCGCCCCCCACCTCCCCTCCCCTATCGCGCCTTGTTTCCTTCCCCTCCCTCCGCCGCCCCCAAACGCTCTTTTTCTCCTTCTGCGCGCCCCGTAATTTCTTCAAACAAAAAAAAAAAATTGGTGGATTTTTTTATTACCCTTGTTGCTCTGGTTGTGTTGAGACGAGTTCTTCGACTTGGCCATTGCTGCTACGTTCTGGTTGCGGTAACGGGTGGAATGGGGTTTATTTGGTGATACTGGGGGCTGGATATTTCGACGTCGGTTACGGGTGGTGTTGTGGTGAGTTTGCCTATCTGCGGGGGTGCCGAAGCGTGGTGCGTGGGCCGGTGGGAAGTCACGTAGCCTGGCAGGGCTTTGCCCTAACATGGTTACATATTGCTTGGCATCATAGGATCATGGGGAGTCACTCGTGGGCCCCAACAAACCAGTATCGCGTGAGAAAGCAGTCGGGGAGGATAGGTACCATTAAACAAGAGAAAAGTGCGAAATGATGTACTTATTAATGCCCTTGGTGATTGTAACATATTCCTCAGTTATGTTGCTTATATACATACGCACACGTCATTTATGACACATCTCTGCTGCTATATATATGTGTTCTAGAGAAGACCTCTCCCCTCTTGAATGACAACCAACGTCTTGGTTGTGAGGATTCGGCACACACGTCAAACAGTGTCTCGAGACCCCTACGACTACTCCAGGAAGACAGAAGATTATGATTTCACTACAACCATGGAACAGCTACGAGAAAGTGTCTTTATTATTAAAGTACTAGAGGTTTTCCCGTTTGTTACTAACCGGAACCACTTCATGATGTCTTATCTCAATTTATACCATTAATTCAAACCAGGTTGGTGAATGAAATAAAGCCTTACGTTTCTCTTTTCCCTGCTACTCTGGCCTGGAACCTTTTTGCCTTTGGAAGTACTTTCCCGAGCGGAGTAAACAGAACAATCATTTTATTGAAGGGCTGTTCCGGCATGTTATATTCCAGTACACCCTTAACGCCCTATGTAGGGAGCCTGGGTGAAAGGCCAATAACCACCTGCCATCTGCGAAATTTCTTTTCGTCCTGACCCTTTATATATTAGGAGATATATAAGCGGGATATTGCTGTTGTCTTTATCGATGCTACCAATAACCCTTTTATCGGCAAGGCTCTACCCTATACTACCGCCACTGCTCACCATTCCAACAGTCTAAAAGTGGGGCGGTTGATTTCTGAGTCACCGGTTCATCCATCAGGGGATCCAAGTGAACGCAGGGCGTTACCCCATAGACTGGACGACATTGCATCTCCGATATTGTCAATGACACTATTGTTTCTCCTAGCTAACCGGCTAGAAGCGGGTGTATGTAGTCCGCGAGAGACAAGATATAATAATAGCACCGCTACTATGAGCCCCCCCCCCGGGGGGGGGGGGCCTCTTTAAGATGAGGATACATCTTGCACTGACCTCAACCCTTTTATAAGCTAGACCTCCACAGAGCTGGCCAGACCGGACCAGACCAAGTATGGTTCAGCGACACCAAAGAACACAGCTAGGGCTTTTTTTCTAGTCCTCGCCTTACTTGGGTTATATATAGGGGGGACTTTCCTTAACGCATGGCCCATGTTCTTCTATCGACTAGAATATCTCCTATAATGGTAAGTCGCGCCCACACCCCTTCATGCGATGGATTAATTGGGATACGATTAACCCAGGCCGCGGCCTGCCAGTGCGCGGCTGCACCCCGCTACACATCTACTCCACCTCTCCTGCAGATTAGTGATGGGCACGAGCCGGGCGGGCTTAAGCCTAAGGCAGGAACAGGTCGAGCTCTCTAACTGACGAACTCGAGCCTGGGAAAGTACTCCTGATGGTAATAGAGCACTATAGCTTAGCGACCTATATAAAAAATATATCCTCGACTTACTGGGAAATCTATTTTTAGGTATAATCATGAGAACTCGAGTCTTTACTCCACCTCCATAATCCGAGCCAGCTCAAGCCCTAGGTCAGGATCGTGCCCATCACTACTTCTTCTGTGAGAATTTGTGCGGGGACCTTATTTTGCAACCTAAACCGCCGCGCAAGGGGGCGCCGGTTATCTCAATCCACATAAAACTACGGTATAAACCACATACACATACTTACCCATCCCATAACAAAGCCAAAGCCCGGAGGAGTTTTAGATACTCCATAGAACACATCCATCTACCATGCGGCACCCAATACTACATCTAGCGGCCTTACAGGGAAGGGGATTAGAGGACGAGTGATATCTCATGATCATCCTTCTTTAGCAGACCTCAAGCCCAAAATAAAATGAAGCGGAAAAAACATACTCAGTATGTGTTACTACCACCACCACCAAAAACCGACCACCAAAGCTATAACAGAGCAGAGCAATCCATCCAATTACGCAAACCCAAAGAAGAATGGAAAATGATATCAAAGCCAGAAAAAAAAAGGCATCGCTCAAGCTATCGTATCGCATTTCCAAAAAGAAAAAAAGACAAAAGAACAATTCATTTCCCTCAGACCCCTTACCCAAACACCACACACCCGCAAACCCCCACCATACCACACCTCCCCAACCAGCCATACCCATTAGTTACCACCCAACTAAGACTGCTCCGCCATCGAACTCGTCACGCTATCCGCCTCCCCCCTACCATACCCCTCCTCCCTATACTCCTCGCTGCCCACCTCACTATCATCCACGCCGCTCGCACTCCTAATGAACGCCGCCAGCGCCTCCACCTGCGCCCTGACACCCGAAATCGTCGCCTCGTCCGCCAGGTCGGGCACAACCTCCTTGACCTCCACGTCCCAGCCGTCGCCCAGGACGTCAATCTCGCCCTGCATCTCCTCCCACTCCTCGACGGCCTCGTCGTCCTGCTCGCCGCGCGCGCGGTTACTCGACACGTTGCGCGCCTCGCGCGTCTCGATCCACGCAATGATGAGCATCAGCGGCGAGTAGAGGACCGTCATGACGTAGTCGTTGAGACGCATGTAGCTGGATTTGGGCAGCCACCATTCGAAGGGGAGGATGAGGCCGAAGATCTCAATCAGGTTGAAGGGCGGGAGGAAGACGTTCTCGTCGGGGGCGCGCACGAATTGTAGGGTTTTGGCGGCAAACTAGTGGGAGAGAGGGGTTAGTGGGAGTTCTATGGGGGGGAAAGCAAAGAGGTGGGGGGGGCGTACTAGAGCAAGGTATTCGTCAACGGCGTTCTCAGTGATATCGGTGTAGGCCGAGTTGTAGAGCGCAATAAGGATGTTGAGGAGGATAACCATGACTACAAAAGTAAATAGGTAGTATAGTATGATTCCATATGGATCTGCAGTCTGGGGTTAGCACATGGAACCACTGACGTCGGCGCTCAACAAGGGACACAT
Source organism: Morchella eximia (assembly GCA_024713935.1). NCBI lineage: Eukaryota > Fungi > Ascomycota > Pezizomycetes > Pezizales > Morchellaceae > Morchella > Morchella eximia. The sequence goes on from JAMGZG010000002.1 coordinate 1,571,201, forward strand.
ACGCGCAAAGTCCCCAAACCCGTCAAACTCAGGACTCTGCAGGATTGCCTTGACCATGGACTCCAGGATGAAGAATGTGGTATCCACTTTATGGTCTTCTGCAGAATCCAGACCCACAAAACCTTGCAAGAAACCAATGATGATGACGATAAGGAGCGCAAAGAAGCTACATTCCATATATTAGCACATCACTCACTCACAGTATTCAAGAAGGAATTGCACAAACATCAAACTCTCCATCATCATGACCTTCAGCACAACCAGCATGGCTCCGAAGAATTGTATGGTATCCAGGTACAGCAGCATGCGCGCCCAGAACATGGGCGCGACAAACGCCAACCAATAGTACGATACCTCGTCCCAATGCATTCTTTCCGCGCTGTCCACTGGTTTACTAAAGGCATACATCCGGAGGCTGAACGAGACGGTCAACGCGGCATACAGCGTCAAATTGAACGTGTTCCAAAAGCTCAAGTAGAACCGGCCAACCTTCCAGAACTTTGTAAACTCGTCGGCGATAAACGCCAGGGTGAAGAGGTAGAGTAGGCCCTCGACGACATCGAGATCGCCCGAGGGATTGATTGTATTGATGGCCACGGTGTACAGCCCCAGGTAGAAGAACGAGATGAGCACCTGGAAGGCATTCTGGAACTTTGGCGCGCGGATGCGGTCGTGGTCAAAGTGCGCCCAAAAGGACTTGTTGGCCACGTTCTTGTACCCGCAGAAGCGGGTGGGGTCCTCCAGGTCCTGCGCGAGCCAGCCCTTCCACAGATAGCCAATGCACTTTTGGTAGCCGCTCGAGCCAATGACGCGGGTCGCGTGCAGATCGACGGCGCGCTCAATCACGTTTGAGGGCGTGCTCTCGACGCCGTTGCGCAGGATGCTGAAGCGCTGCAGGAGCACCTCCATGAAGAGGTAGTCCTGGTCCTCGTAGTCCTCGATGATGCGCTTGGCGATGACCTGGCAGGCCTCGGCGCGCAGAATGTTGAGGTCGGCGTCATAGAGCTCGAGCTTGGCCTGGCGCTTGAACCAGCGGAGGCAGACGAGGAGGCAGTAGACGACGCAGGCGCGGTCCTCGTCGCCGCCGGCGCGGGCGGCGAGCGCGACGACTTCCTTTGTGATTATTTGCGAGTGCGGGCGGGTGATTTGGGATTCTTTGAGCTCGAAGGGGACTGCGGATTCAACGCTGGTTTGGGGGAATGGTCAGTGCGCTGAAAGATAGCAATGTGGGGGGGGGGGGATAGAGCTTACAGGTACTTCAACCTTAGTGCAACCCGTGTGACCCTGAAGTTCAATGCTTCTCAATTAACTTTATTCGGCTATACGTCAGGTGGGGGGGGGGGGGTAAAAAAGAGATTGTACCTCTTGGCCGGAATGGCCGAATGGACGTGCTCTGCATTATGGCTGGGCAGCAGGTGTTCGCGAATGTCCTGCGCGGTGTCGCGGCTGCTGTGGCCGTCCTCTGCCCCGAAGAAATGACGTATCGACATTGCTCCACGGTAAGAGACGTCGTGAAGAGTGTTTTTTTTTTTTTAGGTTTTGTTCACTCACAAACCCCAACCTAAGCTGGTGAGCGAGCGAGTGGGGGGAGAGGAAAGAAGGAGAAGAGTGGGAGAAGGACGGACAGGCGGATGGATGGAGGGGAGGGAGGGGGAGAGAACAAGAAAAAAAAGTGGGAAGGGCGTTGGTCAAGTACTGTAGGTAGGGCAAGCAGAGTAGCTAGAGATTGGACCAAGTTTCATAACACGCGTTAAACCAACCCATGCTTGCGGCGGGGAGGGGGAGAACACTTGATTATTGTGGAGCCAGCCAGTGATGATGATGGTTTGGCAGTACCTACATTACATACAGCAGGTAGGTATCCCTCCTTCCTTCGTGGCAAACAAGCCAACCAGCCAGCCAGCCAGCCAGCCAGCCAGCCAGCGGGTAGAGCAAAGCAGAAAAACCAGCGCGTACTCGGGCACCCATTGGTTGGTGACGCAGTGTGAGGTGTGTGATACCTCGCTCCCCAGTTTCGCAGGCTGCATGAACGGCCGTACGGAGAGAGAGAGGTGGGATTGGATTGGATTGGGGGCAGAGATATTCTAGAGGGAGGAGAGACGAGCACGAGTGAGGGGAGTGAATCAAGTGTTGGACAGCTAACGATATCTGCTTCTTAAGATCTTCCTCTTCTTCTTCCGCTTCCTCTTCTTCTTCTTCTTCTTATCGTGGGACCAGAGCATGACAATTGATACCGCGCAGCACCCGACTGTTTGGGACTGGGCTGTCGTGAGTGTAGCTGTGTAGCTAGCTGCTAGTAGAGTAGACACTGTAGAGTACAGACTGAGCTGTGGTGCTGCATGGAGCAATTGAGCACGGAGTTGTTAAGGGTACGTGCATGTGGGCGATTCTGCTACAACTACAGACTACAGGTACCGGGGTCCTCCCTCCATTGAGCTAGGGTTCTCTCGAGAACACGCAGAGATCTAGAGAGAGAGATCGAGAGCAGAGCATACAGCTTGATACAAGAGACAACAAACACTCCCTCCCCCTCCTCCTCCTCCTCCTCCTCCTCCTCTCTCACTTTCTGCCTTTCCCTCTTTCCTTTTCTCTCGTCTCTCGCGCTCTCTCGCACCCAATCAAGCCACTCTGTCTCCCCACACTTTTCCCACTCATCACGTGGCTCAATCAGGAACAGCTTGCTGCCAAGCCCCGCAGACAAGCGAGTAAAGTGACGTGACCTCGCCAAGAGCAGCCCGTCAGCAGCCAACCAGACACGCAGTGGCTTCACACATTCTCGTCCATTGCTGCACACATCCACACACACATCTCATCCATTCCACAACACCTCCCAATCCTCCCGCCCCTCCCGCCCCCCCCAGCCCGCAATGGCCCCCTCCACAACCCTCCCCCCGCCCAACCTCCCACCCATCACCGCAACCCCCCTCACCCCGCCGCCTTCCGCCCCTTCGGCAGCGTGATCCAGCGCCCTCCCGCCCCTACCACCACCACCACCACCTCCTCCTCCAACACCTCCCCAGTAACCGTCAACCAAGGCACCGCCCAAAAGCACCCCAAAGTCTCCGTCATCACCACCACCCCGCCCCCCAGCGGCACCCCCGCCCCACTCAACATCAACATCTTCGTCTGCGCCCCACGCACCCTCACCGGCCCCGCGCGCAACACCTTTGCCTGCACGATCCTCGAGCGGCACCCATACACCTCGCAGTCCTTCATCCCGCTGGCGCTGCCGCCGTCGTTGTCGGCCGAGAACCCCACGGCGTCGCGGTACTTGGTTATTGTTGCGCCGACGCTGCGCGACGTCGAGGGGTGTCCGCCGGATCTGCGCGGGCTGAGGGCGTTTGTGTGTAATGGGGTCCAGGGGGTCACGTATGCGGCGGGGACGTGGCATGCGCCGATGGTGGCGCTTGGGGAGGTGGAGGTGCAGTTTGCGGTGGTGGTGGCGGAGAATGGGGTTGAGGGGGAGGATACGCAGGAGGTGGGGATTGGGGGCGGGGGGTGGGCGTTGTGGTGGTGGGGGTGGGGGAGGGGGAGTGGGGGCTGTGGGGGAGGGCGAAGGCGAGGTTTTAGGGTGTGTAGGTGGTGTGTAGAGTGGGTAGTGGTTCTGAGTAGGTTTTTTGGGTGGTTTTGAGTAGTCTGGTGCAGATAATGCGTGTTGGTTATGAGTAGTTAGTATGTAGTTGGAAATTGTTTATTGAGTTTATATATATATTCTGCGGATAGATAGAGTTAGAAATATAATCAGGTTATTTATCACCACCATGGAGGACCCTCCACCGGCAGGCATATACCGAATATCCGACCGCACGTATACCGGCGGATAGGTAAAAAAAAAATCGCATCGGTCACCGAGTGATATTTTGTGAATTAAGTGATTATATTAGGTTATGTTTTTTTTTATAATTGGGCAATTTTTTTTTTACCGCCTCCCCATGTGTGGTTACATGTAGTTTATTATCTGTATTTGCGGAGGAAGAACTGGTTAGTAGTGATGCATGATCCTGATTTGACATTATTAATGCAGTGAGTTTTCGGTGGGCTTGGTTTGAGGTACATATGCTTCGGTTTCTCTATACATAGTGGGGCTAGCCAGTAGAGTACTTGTGAATGGCCCCCATACCACGCGGGAGGAAAAAAAAAAAAAAAGAGGTACTAGCACATCTTAATGTCAGTGCGGTCTCGATGATTTGCGGATCTTCCTACTATATGATCAGCTGCAGCTATATCTAGCTAGTCGATGAAAAGGGATCTCTGGCCCGGCCCAACTACATGTACCTACATGTAGGGTGGCCCTAGCTTGACTCCTAGCGTTAAAAGCATGTGAATTAATGATGGTAATTCAAGACTAGTAGCTAGCGTTAGAAAACTTTAGAGTTTTGGGCACTTGCTGTATGTGGTTTGCGGCGGAGCGGGATCGATATATATTGCTTTGCTGCATGGCGTAAAAGATTGGCGGGATCGCGCTACTTGGCTACTCTGGAGAATCCGATGATCATATGTTGTATGCAACGCAATGTCGGGAATACTTCTAGAGTGATGTTGCTGTATGTCGGGAAACACTAGCTTCACGGTATGTATATCAGCCGTATTATGATTACCTAAACCTCGAGGATCATGTCTTGAGACCAAGTACTCGCGGTAGACCAGAGGCCTCGAGCGTCAATGCTTGATCCTGGACCAGATGCATTAAACAGCTACTGAAGTCAGCAGTTATTTATACATTAACCAAGAACGTGCCCGGTCGAACTATTTAGAGTAGACGTCATTAATGCCACTTATATGTCGATCATTATTTGGTATTAATTCCAGAGGGTCGGTGTGCTATGTACTATAGCCATAACTAAGCCAGCTGATATCTTTTCGTTATGACGGGCCGACGACATCCGTGACGAAATATTCGTAAAAGTCAATAATACCTCCCCTCCCTCATTTTTCTCAGCTGTCCTAGGCCCTATATGTTAGGAATAATATAAGCATCTAACTTAATCAAGATGGCGGTACACGTATGTATGATGCCCTCTCGATCTCCCATCGTGCAGTAGTCCAACGTTTTTTTTTCCACAAGCCCCCGGCACCCCCCCAGAAAAAAAAAAAAAAACTCCAACTATATGTACCTATGACGTTATCACTAGTTGCAGTAATACACATAGGTAGTTAAGCCCAATTAGTAGAGTAGTAGCAATAGTAATAGTAGCAATAGTGATGGTAGACCAGCGCACTACCACCAATACCACCACCACACTAGTACCAAGTGGTACCAACAACCAACCAACCATAACACAACAGCTAACAACAACTAATAATAATAATAAACAAAAATAAAAAACAGAACCAATCGACCAAAAAAAAAAAAATTTCAAACGCCATTTTTCCCACAAAACACCAATCCCTCGATTTTTTCGCCCCCCCCTTCCATAAAAACATACAGCCCAATCCAATATTTGGACCTATCTCAATTCGAATTGGTTAGACACCATTGACCCTCTGTCCCCCCGCTATGTAGATGTAGGTAAGTAAGTAGTAGGTGAAGTAGTAGGTGAAGTTGTAGGTGGAGTTGTAGGTGTTGTAGGTAGGTAGGTAGATAGGTACATGTAGGTAGGGGGGTTGTCCAAAGAGTAATAATCAAACAAGCAAGCTTAAACAAAGTAAGTATATGCAGCAGCGCAATTACAAAAATACCCGGTATCCCATCGTGTAACACCTAAACAAACAACAAAAAACTCTACCACCGCTCTATCCTCCAAAAAAAAAAAGTTCAATCCTCTAAGAATGCTTTAATCTCATCGCTCACTCAAAAAAAAAAACCAAATTTATCACCATCAATAGTATTGTGGTGAGAACGAGGAGGAGGGAGATGAAAGAAAGGAAACTCCGAAGAAAAAAATATAGCCCTCCCCCTCTTCTCCGTCCAGCCGAAAAGGAAAGATGTAAAAATAGTTCATAGACATCATTAGAAGAAAGGAATTGGTCCACCCCGCCCCACCCCCGAAAAAAAAAAAGGCAGTGTTCATTCGCCAATAAAAAAATCCAAAATAAAAGAAAAAAAGCAATAAAACCCCCAGTAATAAAATAATAAACAAAAAACATAAAAACAAAAACAAAAAGCCATAAAACCCCCACCAGATTTAAACCTACAAATGCACGCGCACACCTGACATGATTGAGCTTCTCCACAATGTAATGTCCTTGCCCCCCCTCACTTTCTTTTCAGGTCATCCAAGTAGATGTCCCCACCTTCCGCATTTACCCATCTCTTCCATGCTTCTTCGTATGCATCTTCTAAATCGCTAACCCAACGCTTTGTATCAAACAGTGCGCTTTTCCACCTGTGCTCAAACAGGACCTTTCTAACATCGTTCAATTCTCCATTTCCCCTTCCTTCCTCTCCATAAACCAGCCCATTTGCCAATTCAACAGCACGATCTTCGTATTCGTCTTCGCTAGCGACTATCAAACTATTTGCAGTTGCTTTCCCTTCTGCTGTTTGCGGAACTGCAGCTCGAAGAATACTTGCTGCTATTCGGGAACACATCTTGTATTGATGACGAGGAAATGTTAAAAGTGGCGTTCCAGACCAAAGCACGTCCGCCGCAGTGGTGTGGGCGTTGCATTCGGGCGTGTCGAGAAACACATCGCAAACCTGGGCTCTTGATATATGTTGAAGCTTTGGTGCAACATCGGTAAAGATGATACGCGAAGTGACTTCCTCGCCGGCCCATTCCTGGGCCAAGTCTTTAAGATTTGTTTCTCCAAGATCAGGGAAGCGTAGAAGCCATAGGACGGCCTTCGGAACACGGGCAAGGATGCGAAGCCAGGTCCTAAACGTTGTGGGCTCGATCTAAAAAATAATGTTAGACGAATTTCACATAAAATAGATGTTAGGACCCACCTTATACAGCTGGTTGAAATTCCCAAGAATCACAGCGTCAGACCGCAATTCTGGGAACAACTCCTTCCTCTTTGCCCATCTTCTTGCTTGCTCTTCTTCCCAGCTCAATTGCCTTGATTTAGAGTCCGGGGCGCTTTGTCTATGGTCGCAACAGAAGAAGGTATACTTCGCAAAGACTATGTTCTCTGAATACACCCAATCATCATTGTCTTCGCTCGCGCCTTCGTGTCCATCGTCCTCAAGCTCAACGTTGCGCCTTGATGGCCTCAAAGTTCTAGCTGGGACAGCTGTAGAGTCGGCATAGATATAATCACACCAATCAGCGCCAAGCGTACCGGCGAATCCCATGAAGCTCATTTGAATCGGTGCTGGTCTCGCTGCGAAAACCTCGTTTCGGGCACCCCGAGTGAAGCCATTAAGATTAATTAGTATATGAATACCATCTTTAACTATCTGTTGAACCAAACGGTCAGGTCCCCAGGTGTGGGCGTCATAAAATACTGGCGCCTCCCTCTCAATCTGTTTCCGATGGTCCGAGTTATCACTAGCGGTAGTAGCATAACAATAGGCTTTGGCTCGAGATGGGTTATGTAATCCAAATACAGACTGCATCAGATGCGCCAATGGATGGTTATTGAAGTCGGAAGATACATAGCCAATTTTAAGATACGGTGCAGGTGGCGCTGGTGGAGGAAAAACATGCACGGGAAGCCATGGTGCACGAAGTGTCGAACATGATATTCGAAGCCCATTCCGTTGAGATATTTGACGAACTTGCTTTGCGGATAAAGGACAAGTAAAAGTATGGAAAGGTAAAACTGTTGGGGCGCTCGGCGTGGTCAAGTTTGCTGGAACAGTGGGCCTAAGATACTCTCTTTTAGACTTGTCAAGCCCTTGCACATACTTCTCTTGATACCATCTCCACACTGTTTTTCGAGACGCCCGCTCGATCATCCTAATGACCTTAGCCCCCTCATAAGGCTTTCCGGCCCAACCTTCAACATTTTTCCTCAAAGCAGTTCTTCTTTCTTCTGACCAATTCGATCCATATGCCCTCTCAAGCTCCCTGAGCAAGAGCTCTCCCGCATCTCCAGAAACAATTCCTTTCCCCCAACTTTCACCCTCTTTGAGTTGTTTCTCCACAATCTGCACCACTCTCTTCATCCAGCCACTGCATATAGTGCCATTGCCCTTGGAGTCAATAAGTCGTTTGTTATCATCCACATGCCATCTATCTCTGTCATCCCTGACTATACCACCTCTCCCTTTCCAGTCACACACACTGTTTAGAGCGTTCGCCAAGCCGCATACAGCCTCCGCAAATTCTGGATTAACATCAACGGCCCTACGGTAGTACACGATAGCGTCTCCGATCCTTCCTTGATCCTTAACTGCATTTGCTAGATTTGCAAGAGCAATGTCGAATTTAGGATCGCAAGTGACTGCCTGTTCGTACATTTTAATGGCTGCGCTTAATTGATTGATATCCTTAAGCAAACTACCCAGATTTGTGTAGAGATGTGCATGTCGTGAGTCTAAGTTGAGGCCGTAGTAATAGTAGTCCAACGCAAGTCTAACTCCCGCTCCGATCCCGGGAACCTGCGGGTGTTGTGATGGAGCCACAATAAGTGGTGAGGCTGGTTGGACGCTGGCAAGGAGGATTCCAACATTATTCGCTGTCGATGGGCTTGGATGAAGTGAAAGGGAGAGATAGTATAGTGCCAGAATGTCCTTGACTTCTGCAGTAGATCTAGGCGCACCCAAAGTGCTACCGGATGACATGCCATCTTGAAATATTTTTGCAAGTGACAATAGTGAATTACTGGTTGTTGAGATTGCCGCTCGCTTGGCCGCCGGGTTTGAGATATCACGGAGTCCCGGAAGCTCGCCACTTGGCTGGAAAACAAGATGTGCGGTACGAATAGCGGCCTGAGGACTCAAGAGGACTGGCCCATGGACAGCACCCATGACTAAATTATCGGGTATGACGACGCCATCGATAGAAGCCTTTAGAACGGCGAGAATGCGGTTTATCAACCCCCTAACACCACCTCTCTGCATACCTGCACCGAGCAATATGGCCTGCTCAAATGCTCTCGCAGCTCCAGCGTTATCACCCAGCTGATACAACGTATTTCCCTTAGCATGTATCAGACCAAGCATGCGGCCATTTTCTGACGCTGGTATCATATATTCGCTGAGCCCATAATTCATAATATTGTGGGTCCTGGTAAAGCGGCTGACATCGTCCTCATCATAATCAAAATGAATATCGGATACTGTTTGAACCGATTCATCACTCGATGAACTGCCGAAACTTGGGTTTCGGGCGCCAAATCGACCTGGTCGACGTAGTGACACTTCCACGAAATTAATGATGTCAACAGCTTCTTTGCCACGATGGGCGCCACAAAGCAGCCCGACAAGATGTTCGACAGCTTCGAAATAACTAGGTCTTTTTCTGACTGCTCGATGCCAGTACCTTTCTGCCTCTTCACGACGACCCAGTGAAAGGAGTGTTGCGGCTAGATTTGACAATGCTTCAACGTGACTTTTTTTCAAAAAAGAAATGTCAGCTTCACCAACAAAATATAAAAGATAAAAGAGGTAAGATTTACTTTTCATCTGCCTCCAGTATTCTAAAGTACCACCCCATTGCTCTAGGTAAATCACCCAATCCCTATGACAAAAATTAGCATCTACGAAGTTTATCTATAATAAGATGGTACAAACATATGCCAAGCACCCTCCTAAAAGCATTCCATCCAGCCATGTCCAGCCGCTCTCTGCACAATATGCATTCAACATCTCTAACGCTGTCCCAGCTAATCCTACGGCTGAAACTGGTGATGGATTCGGCATGACGCCAAGACCATTATGAGGGGATAAATTTAGCGGCCAAGGCCCACCAGATCCCCCAATCCCACTTGAAGCGCGATGTAAAGGACTAACGGAGTAGCAATCTACCGGTTGTTTTTTTGCCAAATACTGATCCCCATTCCAGCTCTCAACATTCCCGTTATCAACCAGATCGTCACTTCCATCGTGTATTGTGACACCGTCGTTGCGGAGATATCCATCATTGTTGCCAAATAATAACTGTGAGTGTGATGAAGAAGTCCCAATCCGAGGATGATTTTGTTCTTGTGCTGGGCTAGGCCGCATACGTTTTGACCTATCCCCGTCTTCCCTATTTGGGGCAAATCCATCATGCATTCCATGTTGGGCTGAAGGAAAGGGTGCTTGCCCACCAAGAGAAGATTGGGGATGTATTCCATTGGGTCTCCATGTGTTTGTTTGAGGTTGGACAGATTGGTGACGATACATGCTCGGCTTCGATGATCCATTATTAACACGTGATCTGTCTCCAGGTTGTGCACGGGCCTCCGTTGGTCGGTGTTGCTCTTGCACCGACGCTAAGAGTTTGACATACACACCATGGGCCCATGCCAACACTTTATCGCGATTTACTCTGTTCGGGATCATCATGCCGTGTGATTGCGTGTCAAGCTGAAGGTGTTGAAGCTGGGCCTCGGGGGTACCTGCTGGCGGGATTGACAGGCCATATTGGGCCGTTAGGTGTTGCGGAAATGGTACCGATACAGAGTCCACTGCAGGAATTTGGTGTTGCCAAATGTTTGCATTGTCAATTTGTTGGGGTGGGTTATATATGGAATTTATCTGATAGATTGGTGCTTGTGGGAGTTGGTTTTGAGCGGGATTACCGTTTCCCCAAGCGCCATAATGGCCATAAAAATTACTATCCCGAGGAACATCATTGTAGTGACCGATATCCATAAAACCATTAATATCCTCACATGAAGCTGTTGGGGGGGTAATAGGGTTATAGTACGCCTGGAAGCCATATGGTTTTCCACCAGCATAAATGTTGTCCGCTGCTATAGGGTGCATTTGTTCTTGTCGTACGAGAAATTCACGCACGTATGGATCCAAGTTGTCATTTACTGGCATCTGAATCTGATTGTTGCAGTTGGTAGACCACATTATCGTCGGATCCATACAGCCGCTTCCCAAATTTATATCGGCCCCTCTGAGCGCCAGCGTCCCCTCCCATAACTGGTTTCCCTGGGTCCCAACTCCTTGCCATCGAGGACTTTGATCAAGTTGAAGATATTGCTGTTGTTGAACATTAGATTGTGGTATTGGAAGTAGAATTTGTTTTGTCGGTCTGACTGTTGACCACTCTATTGGGGTAGCATCGTAGGCAGCGGCCAATGTTCCTTGGGGCGTCTTGCGACGAAGCAGATTCTCTTGGTAGGTATGCTGGGACGGAACAGGTATTAACGAGGGTGATGAGTGTCCACGATATAATGATAATGGACGACTTGACATGGCTTCTTGTGCGAAACCGGACTGTTGCGTTTGTGGTTGTGGTAGTTTGTTGTAATGTTGAAACGAGCTGTAGGGCGTCGTTGAGGAACTATGGAGAGAAGGGTACGAGAGCTGAGCATGGGCAGCGTTGGCTGCTGCTGATGCAGGGGTGTTTGTGGCAGAAGCAGAAGCAGCCACAACAGCAGTTGAATGAGGCCCCGACTGGTCAAACTGCCGTTGCAAGGAATGGTGAAAGAGCATCTCGAGATTAGATACTCACTAGGTACTCGGTGCTACTACAGAATACTGATAGTACTACTGCCACAACTATTTGGGAGGCTCTAAGGCTGAAGGAAGCTGATCGTTGATGTAAAGTTTGCAACTGTCAGCAGCCGCGGGAGGGCGGTGACGGGAGACAGCGACGGCGGTTTCGTCTTCGTCGGGGACTCCTGTTCGGACGATTGCTGCATTAATTAGCTTGTTCCGTCTGGCGGTTTGTCCTATGTGATCTTGTGGTCCTTCTCCTGCCTGATCGTTTTGCACCTTTTTCTTGATGATCTTCCAATGCTTCTTTCCTCTTCCTCTACACTCTCCACCAACCACCTTCTCCTTCTTCTTTTTTCCGCTCTATCTTCCTCGTTCCCCCCACGACCTGTACACTTCTTTTTTATTATTAAGATTTATTTATCCTTCAATTTGATCTCCCCCCTCTTCTGTTTCTTTACTTTTTCTTCTTTTTTTCAGAGCGTCGACGAGCGAGTGTAGGTGTGGAGAGATTGGGGAGGATATGTGTAGGCAGACTGCAAGACGGCAGGACAGGCATGTGAGCGACCACCACCACCTTTTCTCTATTTCTCTTCCTCCTCCACAAAATTCCTGTCAGGATCCGCTTACCTTAAGACACCCCCCAAACTCAGATACGCACCCGGTCAACCGCGACAATCGAGAAAACGATTCCTCTCCTTTGATAGGTATTGTTTGTTACCCGCACCACCCTCTTGCGTATCTATCCTCGACTACTCGTTCAGCAGAATTTATCCTCCTTCGATTCCAGCCTGTAAACGAGGGAAATAACAACACAGTGTCTGTCTCCTCCCAAAGCAGCAAAGAGCAGGGAAAAGCAAAAAAAAAAAAAAAAAAAAAAAAAGTGGGATGAGAGAGCGTGAGAGAAAAAGCAAAGAGGACCCGTCGTTCAGTTGAAAGTGCTATGTAAATAAATGAGTCGATTTTTGTCTAAAGAGATTGACGTACTCTACATACCTTATGTGGTGATGATTGATGCTCTTCACTTCTTCGCCTCTAGCGCCATGGGGCCAAGGACTTGGGGTACGCTAGAGTAAAGTACTTACCGCTCTTCTTTACATTAAACAAGCCACTCGACAGCAACAAACTCACTCAACCTAACTTACATACATACGTTCACACGCCTTAATGGTACAGGCAAAAAGAGTACCTACATACAGGATGTGAAATCTTACAGTGCCTCACTGCCTACTCTACCGTACATGAATTGTTCTTGAGGCGTACGCACGTTCCTCTATGACACCAGCCCAAAAGAGAATGTGCCGATCTTGAAAGGGCAACAGGGATTCGTTCACGCTAGGTACTCTGGAAGTTAAAGGTCCGATTCTAAACGGTCACATAAAGAGTATTTGGACCTTATCAGATCTATAGAGAAGATATTCCACATATTGAGACAAGAAAAGGGACCAGAAAAGAGACAACAGCGAGATCGAGAAGGACTCAAACACATAAAGGTTGAAGGTTGATGCTGATGTTGATCACACATCCCACGAACGCAGCCAAGAACGGATGCGCAAGGGCGACCTGGGCATGGACAAGCTCATTGGCACTACGGGCACTGGGCAGTGTCCTTAAATCTTTTTTTTTTTTTTTCGTGGCGTATCTTAGACGGCGGGACGAAGGCTTGGTTGGCGCATGACGCTTTTTGCAACAAACGGCGTCCCCTACCTACGATATGGCAAAGAAAAAATCTCAATGTCCAAAGAGTCGGGGAAGGCAAATGCCATAAAAACGAACAGTTATAATTATCAAAAATCCAATCATGTTGACCCGCAAGCTACTCTAGGTGTTCCGACACTCTTTTCCTTCTTCCCTCACTTCATGCAGCCATCCCCTTCAAATCTTTATCTTGCGTTGTATGTGTATGTATGCATGCTGTCAGCTTACCTACGGCAAGAGCCATCATACTGCATATTGCACACAATGTCCCGAATGTTTTCAATCGAACCCTGGCTCCGCCTAGGTAATGTCCGTGTTCTTTAAAATATCCCGGATCGTACCACGGCTGTACATACAAATTTCCCGTGTCCCTTCCAAAGAATTACTCGAGTGTCTATGCTATAGTAGGTAAAAGTTCTTAGCCTATCACTAAATAGTTGATCTAGAGTACCTAGAAACTGCCAGCCAGACCCTTCCCTTCTTTTTTTCTCGAAGCCTTCTTTTCCCCTCATGCAGGGAAATGAAATGTGGCGGAGGGAGACCGTTGAACGGAAAAAATATGCGCCGATCGGTAAGTTGAGATGCAGTCACCCGTTTCTGTTAGGTACATACATGTACTCTAGACCACAGTGCCGGTAGCGGCCGTATGCTGTAGGCACAGGTCTTATCACAGGAAACATCCATCACGAGAAAGAGAAACATATTGCCGCCTACACAAATTGATTGTTTAATGCTACATGAGAGAATCAGGCACGCGCGTCTCAATCTCCACCATAACCAGAAATAGATACAACACTTGAGGTACATAGATATTCAACACTAGACTTGCGCCGTAACTATCGATACGATAGAGTAGGTAGAGCAGAAAGTGGATACGAACGTATCAGAGTACCTACAACGCTGGTTGGCTGGCCGGTCGGTGCAGGTGATTGTTGATCCACACGCAGTAAACATACCAAGCCGGTTAGTTGCACACTTCCCAGGTTGGATCGACAACGGTTTTTGACTGCGACCGGTAAACCCGGGGACGAAGAAGTTTTCTGGTGCAATCCCCCCCCCCCCCCGGGGGGGAAGAAACGTAAAACGAACAACCACAACCTAGACGTATAACATAAACAGTAAGTACATATAGTTTATGGAACAAACCACGGGTTTTTGCAGCTCTTTCCACACACAGCTGAAAGGAGGGATACGAAAAGCTCTCTTGAAATATGAATGCTTCATTCAGCCTTCTTTCCGGATCTCAGGTCAAGGTGGAAAGGAAAGAAACCGTTCAAAGAGGTACATGTAGCTGAGTATGTACAGTCGATCACTGTCACTGTAATGACACTTGACGAATACCCTGTCGAGGTTTGGGTCAATAGAAATGGATAGTAACCAGAGGCTAGGTATTCATTGAGTGGCGGTTAACGACTGTACCTACATACATATATGTACTCTACGCACATAAATTTCGGCCTTAGGCAGCGATCTATGTAAGGCGGTGTTATGATGCCAGTCATGACGTTGGACTGTCTGATACTGTATGTATGCAGTTGGCGGTTATCCATACCTATCCCTCTGAGATGCATACTCGTAAATTCGGCGCGATCCGATCCCCATCTTCTTGGACATTCCATCCCGGCTGAGAAGGGCCGTCTTGGTGTTTCCGTCTTGGTGTTTCCGTCTTGGTGTTTCCAGCTGTTTCTAGGATTGTCAGCTGTCTATCTGTCAATAGCATGTCATTTGAGAAGTTATGTACATAACTACATGTACTTAATACATACGTATTCTATAATTCCTGTGGTCTCTGTAGGCAGGTGCGAAATGAGCTCCAATATAACATAAAATTTTGCAAGCTTGACTTCCAGCTAACCAAATTCCAGTTATGTCTATCATGAGCTGCTGCTCGTAGAGTAGTTACCGTAGGATGTGCCTAGAGTACATGTACAATGTATATACATAACGTTTCCGACCTAGTACCGTGTCAGACTAGGAATCGGGTCGTTACCATACAAATTTGGTTGTTATTAATGCCGAGCCTTTTCGCCTCCAAAATTTGTATGGAGATTTTAGTACGACCCGATTCTAGGCCCGACACGGTACTCGGTCAAAAACGTTACCTATGTACTCTACTCCGGCTCAAGAATAGCCAGCTACCGCCATAACTCGAAAAATTGGCTAGATCAAAATTACTTGTATGGGAAATTTCTAAAGCAGATCGATGCCATTCAACCAATCATCTAAGCGGTAATCCCTGGACGGAGATAGCCAATTTTTCGAGTTTTGGCGGTATGTTATATTTGCCGAAAATAGGTCAAGCCACCAATTCATGATAAACATGCCATTTCCTCTTTAATTGGGCCAAGCAAACCGTACTAATCTAGAACAATTTAGCGAGAAGCTAGTGTAACTCCATCTCCACTAACTCGGCTTGGCATATAGATGGGGGATCTTGGTAACATCAAAACGACTCCATACAGATCTTGAGAGTGTGAATTCCTCGATCACGTGCTTCAATTGTCGTAGTCTAGGTTATTATATAGATTAGTACTCATTTACCCTGAACACTTAACTCCTCTCTTGAACACTCACATTTTCCATGAAACAAGCAGGTAGGCCCGGCCCTAGTAGAAAACCGTTTCCGCTCAATTAATTACAAGTAGAAAACGTTACGTTTGAACTGTACTGGCGCGTCGATCGTGCTCTATGTCTGCCATCTCTATATAGTGGCAGGGTAACCAGCACGATCAAATACTTATTTAGTAGGTAGAGTCTGTAAGCGTATATACATATGCGTGTAGAGCAGGTACAAGCTCTCTAAGTCTTCCCATAGAAGGTCGCCCACGGATCCATGCTCCGTCCCTCCCGTTTTCGATTGGTAACGACGAGGCTTGCATAAGTTTAAGTAACGGTAACGGGCGTACTCTCCGTGAAATTAAATATCCGAGCGAGAAACTTCATCGTTGTAATTGTGCGGTCTTAATTCATCGCTCACCCGGATAGCGCCCCCCCCCCCCCACATCCAATAGTTGGCACAGCATTGAAAGACCTACGTTGTGACCGGATTATACCTATTCTCAACAATCGTCTAACTGAGTGGGGCGTTTGAGTGAGTGGTGAAGATACGTGTATCTACCTGATTATGTATATGATGTATATAAGTACTCCGCTGCGATCGACAGCGAAAAGGTACCAACCTTTTAAATCAACGTTGTCCCCAATCACAACAGTTTATCTAGCAAAGGATCAGATATTTCTTATATTGGGACAAATCCATGTAGGGAGTTACATAATTACCCTCGGCGGCTGTCATTCGATACGTCACTTCATGGATCCAATTGCTTTCGAATTTCCCATCGATCGAATCGATTCCACAAAAATAGCTCCGAGCACGTTGATGCAAATCTATGTACGTGCTTTTTCCTCGATAAACACAACTCCAAGACTTCCCACTGAACCATCCCGCCGTTATGAATGAGACCTTCCTTTCCGAGATGCATATTAAAGAAGTAGATATCGAAAGAGCCCCTTTTCTATGTAGAGTATGTACTCGGGCCCTTCGGTAATTATGAAATAAGCTAAATAGATGAACCTTTATGGTAGTTTAACTCCTTTACTTAGATCAGTGACTTACGATAGTTCGGAGGCACTCTACTTTTTAAAGGAGATTGGGCGGGGCGGGATCGCGGGGCACTTATAATTGTAGATATGAAAAAACGAAATAAGGTAAAATGGAGGGAAGTTGTTCAATAAACATCGCATGCATGCTGATATCTGGACACTATACGTATACATATCAATCATTAGCTCTTGTAGAGATAAAGCGTAAGCCAGCAAATATCCTCAATAAAGTTCAAGTTAAAAAAACGATTTGTGACCTAAGGTCAAGAAAACGAGTGATCGTATGTGCATGGATAACCTACAGGCCACACGCAACGGGCTCCAACTTTCATTTCTCCTTCTAGGATTTGTCCTATGTGATCTGATTCATTAATGATGAGTTAGCCCGTGGTCCTATTCATCCGAAACTCATATATCGAACGTTGGTTTAATTCCACTACTTACTGTACCAACCATCATGACCAGCTGCAGCCTGTTGATTTCTTACTATTTTCAGAGCCATCTTGGTCCGTAAAAGTTTTATATGACTGACCGCTATTAAATGACTGTTTAGTTCTCATGAGCATGAAAATTATCTTCACTGTAGTCGATTGGAAGCTGTAATGGTACCGGTGGTATATTATTCCTGGGCTACGAAGTCGGGTTGTCAGGTGTTCCTTCTCGGGAAGGGTCATATACATGTAATTGATACACATACGTCATATATCGGTGTATGTATACATTTACGTATACATCATGGGACGGTCTGACGCACACACTTACTACATACATGTATTTAAACTCGCTCCATTCCAATCTACTTGCTACAGAGAATCTTTGGTATCATGCCATATATGTTAGCCGTTGGGTGAAGTCTTTAATCATACGAACAGGCGAACACCGCCTCTCGAAACTATCAGCACCACAAATTTATCGGTATTAATAAATTATTTTATTTGATCCACATCTCACATACAAGTCCATGGAACGGTATTCTCCATACGTGCGCTAAGCAGTCTACAGTGGGCTTCTAGAAAGTGGGTTAAGTACGACAATCTAAATGAGATGCTGTACCGGCCAATCACCGATGAGGTTCGATCTTGTCTTCTAAATAGAATAGTCAGGTATCTGTCATCACGAAAGGTTTCTATTGGCTGGTTAGTTACCTCCCATCTCCGGCGGGCTACAGCTGTCGATAGACAAAGAATTGGGTGCATTAAGCTAGGGAGACGACATGTATGTATGTTTTCTAAAGTCATCAAACCGTGAGTTCTGTCGTGATCATGATATACATATATAATAGCCCCTCTAACCAGTGTTATAATTTTCGTAGTTTCCATCAATAGTTCTTCCGAAACTAACACCCCACGCGAGCAAGGAATCGTTTTATTTCGAACCTTTGCATGTATAGAGCTGTATGTTTAATTCGAACCCTAAACAGAGCTGTGAGTTTTTCTGGGCCCTCACATACGTACTTTTCTTTTGATATCGGAGGTTCCTCGAATTACTGATGTTTAATTTCATATGCGGCCGGAGGCCGCTCCTCACTAGTATGTCATAAAGATGAGTTTCAGTTCATCTGATCTTCAGTCCCTAATAATTATTTGGATGCTGATATTTCAAGACTCTGAGAAAGAAATAGAGAAAGACGTACTGGGACCCTAAGGTAGGTTTACTTCTATAGCTAAACGCCAAAATAAAGAGAACTTAAACGATATCTCTGCGTATTCTGGTGCTAGTGCTAAATAACTACATGTAGCAAAATATGAGTGTTATTTATACTGTACTGTATACTCTACTTATATCCTAATCTGTTAGGTATCTGTTAAGAAAGGTCAACAAAATAATTCAGATTCCTCAAATCTCAGCTAAATATATTCGAGCTTAGTTGGCCATATATAATTAAGCATTTATAGCTTATTGACCGACCTCTCAATATGTGCGAACCACCGAGTTCGACCGCCTTCGTGCGTACCACCCAGAGTTTCAGGTGTTCTCGATACTAGCTGCGCTTAGCATAATTATATAAAAACATTAATTCGATCGATATCACGACCTAATTATCTGCAAAAGCTGTGTCTAATTAACATGTTATGTGAGAGTTGTTTTAGCTAATTGCCATAACTGTAAGGTTGCATGTACATGTAATTAATGAATTAAACAAAAAAAAAAGTTGTTTTAGCTAAAATGGAACGAGTCATATTTCATGATTCAGTTAATTTTCCGTTTTCTCCATCTCTCTCTCTTTTTTTTTTTTTGCTTCATGAGGACGTGATATCAAATCATAGAAAGGGCTTTAAAATATTATTCATATAGTTTAAACTTTCACGGAAAGCCGGCACCGTATCCTCTACTATATATATATCCGGATCTCAGCGGGAAAGTACCTACAGTACATGTCAATTGATAACAGTATAATATAACCCGAAAGCATAAAACATAGATGACAGTCATGCTATCCACAAGTAATAGCCGATTTGTGTTAAGACGCTATATAATTGGGTGTTTAAATTTCCTACATATCATGACTCTTTAATGGCTCTTTAACGATAGGTATGTATGACCCGCAGAAGATTTGTTGGGAACCTTATAGATCACAAATTCTCTGAAACGCAAACAAAACTCACATAGATCTATCTATGCTCAAGCCCGGGTCTTTGTTGTGTCTACTGATATGAGGCCGTAATGACATAGTCGAAGCCTAAGACCGGGACCATTCGCTGGTGGACCTTTTTAGAGCGAATCAGAATGATAAGCAAAATTAACCTTATCAGGGCCCAAATCTCTTCAAGTTGAGTATAGGAGGGTGGATACATAGAGAACAAGCGATAAACGTGCCAAAGCATTTTCAACAAATTGTAAGTCCTACCCAAGCCACGTAAAATCAATAATGAGTACAAGAAACAGGTTTACGGGGTGAGGTGCGTCGAAAACGAAACTGGGTAGATAAGTAGTACCGTAGACACGAAAGTTTGTTTGTTGAAGCCAGTCAGTTGCTTGGATATCAGAATATATGGTTACTTTCTAAACCTCATGATTAAAGTGAGCCCCGATGCACTATACTATGAGATTAATGCAATCTCCGAGGATACAGAAGTTTCCGCGTTTCGGAGGCGATTAACAGTGACATTCAACTTCTTCTCTCATGCTCCATGTTAGTCGCCAAAATAGGTCTGGGGGGTTTCTACAATATAATCTTTCAACAGTACAACCATTCAAATTGTTTCGATTTCTATATAAATGGTTAACAAACGGATACCGACTTTAACCCAAGCAATTCTACCACCCATTCGATAAAGTCACAAAGGTGTATTCCAATCAATTGGGTACTGATTGCAATCCTGTGGGGTCACAGCAGGGTTGCTGTCGATGGAAGGATGGGGACATATGGCCACGTTTGGTAGGAGTCCGAATAGTTATATATATATTACCCAACTATAACTAATTACTACATGTACCTATATTACACTTGATAAAATTGAAAGAAAAAAACGAAGAAAAAAAAAAAAAAAAAAAACGCCGAAAGCCTAGATTCGACTATTTGAGTGAACTCTCCGGAGCAACAATCGATTAGTCCGAGGGAATTTTATTATTGTATTGGTACTTATTTTCGCCAACTACATGTTATTACGGTATAGCTTTGAGGAGAGGGGGGGTGGGAGTTCGGTGATGTCTCGAATACGGAAGTCACGACCTCTTCGTATCAAGTGGCTATCCGTTACGGATCGTCATTTCTTTTAAACCACAAAAAAAAAATCAAATAAAAGTCCGGAGCTAAAATCGAAAGTTCACCTCAATATTGGCAAAAGATATGATCTTCGCCCAAAAAATAGCTTAAGCCGTTGTGAAAAATAAAGCCGGCGTCAGCGTCGGCGCGCCAATACATAAACTTGTGATTGCGCGTGATTGTGGTTGCGTTTGTGGTCCGACAGAAGCTGATCAAGAAGGATAAGAAGGAATTCTTGGTTGAGACACTGCGTCGCCAAGTCCAATTCTCGGGGGAAAAGAGAGGGTGGGCGTCCAATGACCAGTATGACTGTCTCTTCGGAGGTAACAATTCGGACACACCCCGGATCCGTGATGGCCATCGCCGGTGATGATCGGAGGAGAAATTCGACTTCGGAGCCGGCGGAGGAGAAGGCCCACGTCAGCCTTTTTTTTTTCTCTTTCTTTTTTGGCTTTGGGCGAGAGCGTTACGAGAAAGCGCCCCGGCACCCTCGCACCGGATAAGAGTATATCCCAAAAGCAAGCAACTTTTGTTTTTTCCTTCTCTCGGGGTAGGGGTATGTAGGAGTACTGTGGTACATACCTACTCCATTGTACTCAGGAACCAAGTTGGTGGTTTGCGGTTTGAGGCACGTTCCAGCCCCTCGGTGAGTGGGAGTGACAAAATCATATGACAAGCAAGACAGGATCCAGACAGGAACCTGTGTCATGCTCAGTGCTCATTCACAATCACTCACTCACTCACTCACTCACTCACTCACTCACTCACTCACTCACTCACTCACTCACTCGCTTGCTCGCTTGCTCGCTCATTCACGGTCAATAATATGACACGGCAGTTGAGCCGATTCTCCCGCTGTGTCTCTCTGTGTCTCTTTGTCTCTCTGTCGTCCAGGGAGCCAAAAAGCAAATACTGATCTAGCAGCTTGTGTCGCTAGCTAGCGAGAAAAGCGAGGGAGGAGAAAAAAAAAAAAAAAAACTTGCATGGAAAGAGACCCAAAGCAAAAAAACGCACAAAACCGCTTTGGATGCATGATTACGTCGTGAAATCGGAGAATTTTACAAGTAGGGCTGATATTCTCCGGCTTGGTAGCAGCAAGAGAGGGAGAGGCGTTTCAATTGCATGTTTCGCAATGGCGGGTGTTGAATTATGACACATTTTCAACGGCATTGAATTATTATGGAAAGGCGTACATATGTGTGTAGGTACATACATGATTCCATGGGAATCGAGCGTGAGTTCATATGCCATATGCCCAGCTACATACATACTTACATACATGTACATGTACCCAGTGCTCTAGCTAGAGTATATTCTACACACAGGGTGCATGCCATGTACACTAGCCTGGTGTGCACCAGGTTCTTATCCCCATATGCCACTGTCCGAGTGTCTAAAGACCGATTCTAGCCTACAGTAAGTTCCGGTTCCGTCTTTTGTCCGCGCAGTTTCCGGTTCTACCTGAGGAAACGTCAAATTTGGGGGGAGGGAGGGTGGTCGTGGACTTCCATGTATGTAGTACCAATACATTTGGTCCAAAGCCGGCTCGGTCATTTCCAGAGGAGCGAGTGAGTTAGTGAGCGAGTGTGTGATCGAGTGGGTGATTGATCAGTGATGTGAGTGACACACTATGATCCCGCCCGCTCACCCGCTCACCCGCTCTGTAATCGCAGGAAGGCAGCTAGGCAGATAAATGTATGTGTATCGATATGTAAGTAGCTATCCGGATCTTCTTCATTCCAAGATTACAATATCTTGATAAGCGGGTCATTGTCGTCGTGGTCGTGGTCGTGGCCGTTGTCGTATACTAGCCGTTGTCGTAGCCGTAGTCATTGTTGCAATGTCTTCTGCATACTTACCTTTATTTCGGCACCGAGGTTAATAGGCATTCTGGCCGAGATGTTGTGTGAGTGAGTGTGAGTGTGTGAGCGTGTGCGTCGGCGGGCGGTGATTGTGATTGTGGTTGTGGTTGTGATTGTAAGAGGGACCGCGGATAAGTATAATTTCTGCGCGCGTAGGGGAGTGTCGGTATGCATTGGAATTTGTTAGTCTAGCTACTAGTAGAGCACCGTACTAGCACAGCATGCGCAGCAGCCAGTAGCATTTGAGCATAGAGATCCAATTGCAAACCCAACTACACACTAACACTCCGTTCGGCAAAACTGCGATATGAATATGGCGAGGTCGCAACCTGAAAAGATTGGAACCAAATATGTGATTTTTGTGATCTAGTATATTTGTGAATATCATGGTTACAATTCGCGTGTTCGGCTGCAACCACAAGTTGGGACGTTGAGGTTGCTATTTCAAATATTTGGGTTGGAGCAGGATTTTTTTATCGCGATATTGGGCAGATAGCAGATTGAGAAATTGACATTTGCCAGAACACTAGGAAAAATATTGCATATTTTCTCAATATCACGGTATTCGGCTGAATATCAGTTGCCGAACGGAGCGTAAATTATAAACTCAAAGCCAAAAGAATAAGAATAAGAGAGCTATCTGAAAACGAGAGACCAATGCCACAAACAACGGCCGGGGAATATTTTTCCCTTCGCATAGCTAGTTGATCTAGCTTAGTCGTACTCTAGGTACTTTTTTGTGTTTCCGGATTCCCATTTCACCGGGAATGGCAATTAGCACCCTGAGTATGTAGGTGTACCTACATGGACCTACATGTCGGTATGTACGCTTGGCCTCTTTTTTCTGTGTGTGTCGTCCAGTCTAGTCGACGGTGGAGGATTCAGTCACAACGACCAAATCACAA
This sequence comes from Morchella eximia, assembly GCA_024713935.1. NCBI lineage: Eukaryota > Fungi > Ascomycota > Pezizomycetes > Pezizales > Morchellaceae > Morchella > Morchella eximia. The sequence continues at coordinate 1,594,460 of JAMGZG010000002.1, forward strand.
CGTCCGTCCCGCTCACTCGCTCACTCACACCCGTGCATTGGTGCATTCGACATGTTTGCAAGAAAGAAAAACTTTATGAATCTGTTCCGCCCTCTGATATGGTAAATTGCCATATCACTTTTTTTCCTCTCTAAAACGTACATACGTTTTAGAAGGGAGGGAGGAGGAGGGAAGCCTATCGGCGCTCTCGCATTTTCGGTACTCGGTATAATCCGAAAATCTTAATTCAAAGGATAGCCGCAGCCGCAGCCGCACTTGCCTACTTTTATTGTTTGCCTACATCAAGGTACTCTGCACCCAATTGCAACTAACACCCCTCTCCCCACCACTACCGGTATCACCACATCTACCAGTCTACTACCACTACCCCCCCTCCCCATCTATCCGCTTTCGGACCGAGCCTCCCCGCACATACGCTCCGGCAGTCACATCCGCGCTGGGGGGATGCTGGAACCTGTGTTTTGAATGATGATGTCGGTGATGAATTGAGGGAATACCGGTACCAGTGAGGACACGGAAAAGTATCTTAACCGCCATGGCCAGCAGGAGAAACATCAATTGCGACGGTAGATACATGTACCTATGTACTCATACAGCTATAGCTACTGTCACAGGTCTGTATCTAGCATTCTTACGGTCTAGTCGCTTGCTCGCTCTCCCCAAGCAGACGGCACTTGGACGTGGTCAGAGAGACAGGACAGAGAGACACCGTGAGCTGTGTGTGATGTGATGCGATGTTCATCTCGCTCAACTTTACCTTCTAGCTAGCTGCGCTCCAGGTACATGCTAGCTCGGGTTACTCTACCTGCGACTCTGCTTTGCACAACCCCCCGGACGGATCATCAATTAATATCCTGTTTAACCTATCGCTAGCCAAAGTCACGGGTGTTATGTAAGTTACAAGAGATATGCACATACCGCCGCCGGTGCCTCTCGCTACTCCTGGAGTACTGGTAGAACAGTGGTACCTTTCAGCGCGAACGCGCCGGTGATCAGTCCGTGGCCGCAGAGCCCATCAGTGCACCACGAAGACGACGACCGCTCATGACGATTCGGGACACCAGTGGGGTGGGGGGTCTATGTCTTTCTTTCCAGTCCTCTACCTTTACAGGAATTAGCTTCAATTGAGCTCATGCTCAGCTAGCTACTTTCTTAGTTACTTAGTACTTACATGTAGTTGTTGTCGTAGCTGTCTGCTAGTCTGTCTTTGCTTGCTGTTGAACCTGAACCCCGGCTTGCGCGCGTTTTTTCGCTCGTTCACTTTCCCAACCCCCGTCACGTTAGGAGCGATCGATGTCGGACTCTCATTCAGCCTGCGAGACTAGTCAGCCACGCGAACTGCACGCGCGCGCGGCCATGATCCGAAATCCGAGGTTTTGTCTCTAAAGCCCTTCCTCTTGTTCCAGACAGGATTTTTTTTTTATTTCCCTCTCCTGTTTGGCGGTTTTTGCGAGAATTTGCCTGTCTTGTGTCCTGCCAACTACCCCCATACCCCTCCCTCCCCGCCGCCTCCGACGTTCCTAGTGTGGGTAGAGTAAATGTATGCGCATATGTTGCATATCAGACAGGAATTAATTCCAAATAGGGGGATCTTCGTGGGTTCGGGGAAGGGGGAGCGCGATGTTTCCCCAGGGGAGGTTTTGGGCACTATTCCGGATCGGGATGAGAGTCGGTATAATTAATAGATCCAGGGGAGATTTCGAATCTCGTACATTCTTGGTTTGATCATTCACCCCCAAGGAGCCGTGCTATCATTGGCCTGGTTTGAAGGGCAATTATCATCATCATCATCATCATCATCATCATCATAATTCATCATAGATACTTCACTTGGTAGCGGTACGTAGAGCAATATGTAGGGCTCGGACGGGGAGATGTGTCTATCTACCGTACTTTACCGTACCGCCCCTTCCCTTCGATCTGTACCTCTGGTTTGTTATGGACCCGTGTACAGAGGGTGGTAGAATTATTGCGAAAGTGGGTTTTCCGTGACCCGATAGTCCTATTGGCCCTTAAAGGAGTTTTTGCGGTAAGCACGGACCAAGAAACCCACTCTTTTAGTTCGGACTTCCGCAATAATTCTACCAGACTCTGTACATATAGATCGTGATAAGTCCTTTGAGCTGAGACCCTGACTGACGGGGGCCCGGGGTGGAGGGGGAGGGGAGGGGAGGAAGAGCCGCCAGACCGGGCTAGACTGGAGCTATGATGATCAACCGCTAGTTATGATGTAGGGAAATGTGGAATGGGGCTTGCTTAGCAAATATAACAAATCAAAGTGCTACAAATTTCGAATTTCCCAAGGAGATTAATTAATCCTCATATGTGTTACTAGTAGAGTGGTTAGTAGGTTAGTAGCTATAGGGACTGTAATAAGTAAAGTATGTTGATAGAAGCTAGTGTCATAGAAATCCCCATACCCCCCGGCCGGCGGCGCCTCAATTGCTCTAAATTCTGGGGAAATAATTCGCAGATGGCCGTGCCTACCGGTGAAGAAAGGAAAATTGGCGCCGGTACCTCTAGACCTATGATATTAAAGAAAAGAAAGTTTTATAAAAAAAGATATATACCATGACATCGATGATAATAATAATTGCCGTGGGCGTAAGGGATTAAGAGAAAGAAAGGAAAAAAATAAAATTTAATTAGTTATAATCTCGACCGTAATCTCAGTCGGCGACTCCGAAAAGGAGTTTGAGTCCGTCCGTCCGTTCTTTTTCGTTGTTCAATGAATTTATTATTATTATTTTTATTCCCCCAATCTATGATCCATTTCTCTCGCGCCGGCGTAGTAGAAGCAACAACCCCCTCTCCCAATTCCACCCCCGTACGTCTCCCGTTCGCGTCCCCATCCCAAGAATCGAAGTGTTTTGTCCTTCACGGTGCATGTATGTACCACGATTAGCGAGAGGCTGGGTTACCTTCCGAAAGCAAAATATATAATCAATATCGAAACGGTCGTTCCGACCCTTTGAGTTGTGTGTGTGTGCAGGGCCTGTACTGTAACTGTCTCTGTCTTGCTTGTACTTGTTGCCTCCTGTGTACGGACGGACGTCGAATACTCGCTCTTTCTAGCTTTCTCGGGTCCTGCCGCCCCAGGGCCCAAATATAAGCCAAACCAAAAAAAACCGAAGAAGAAAAAACGTGGGAATATTTACCACGTGGGGGGGTCCCTCCTTCTACTTTCCTCTATGTACTTACTCTATGGGGGACGGGGATAGTGGAATTGGGACGGGATGTGCTGCACATCAGGGCTGGCTGGCGCTGGAAAAAAGGCCCCGTCCCTTAAGGAAGAAAAATAAAATATAAATGTGAGAAATAGCAATTGACGTCTGTGCTAACCCACTGAGACAGGTTTAGAAAAGAATTCCAAGCGAACGCTCTCTTTCTGTGTGACTGTGTGACGTGAGAGTCAGAGGTACGAATGCGTGCTATTGTAGGTACATGCTCTACAAAGATCGAGACAGAGAGAGAGAGAGAGAACGGCCGCCCTGTCCTTCCCCAAAGAAACTATTTCCGGCCGTGAGTAGGGTCCAGACTGTTGAAAAAGTACCGTGATTTCATTGGCATAGTGCTACTACTGGGCTAGGGTACTTGGTCTACCAGATGTAGTAGTGGTAGTAGAGTACCTAGCACGTAGGGAACAGGGAGATGATCAGCTAGTGATGATTTTCGCTGCAGCCCCTACATAGCTACATCGTACATAACCTACCCCGAGTCAAAGGCAGACAGACAAGCAGGCCAGACCTAGCTTGACCCGATTAATTTATCCAGAGCGAGTGATGGAGTATGTGTGATTCGAGCGGCTGTGGGCTGAAGATTGAGTAGAGTGCCTAAAGAGTGCCTACCGTATGTATGTTATGTAGGGAGGGAGATCTGTGAAACAGTCAAGTTTCCAAGCACATCCGGACCCTGGACCATAAAAAAACCGTTGAAGTCGCCGACTCTCCAGTTTAAGTTCGCTCGCGCACTCCGTGGAATGGGGGGCTGTGCCCGCATGTCAAGAGCCTCAAATCTGGAACATGGTCAATCAGAAGCTCTCAACAGACGAGGCTATGCCGGGGTCGGCGTCCCCTGTGTAACAGATGATGGCAAAGGCGGGATACCGACACCAACCCAACTAACCTCCTCCGCGCAGGATTGTCCCTGAGGCTCTCACTAAGGTCTGTCACTCATCATCCTCACCCTCACCCACCCCCTCGCTGTACCTCATCCTGTTCGCTCACCTCACTAGTTTCGGCTTCTAAACTCACCGTTCTTGCTCATCGCAGGAAGAGCTAGAAACGAGAAGGGAACTGTGGGCTCGAGCTAATACGGAAAGGGGCTTTGGCTTCTCGTTTCCTCGCCCATATGAGGCTAGAGGCGGAAGGCTCCCAGGGCCTAAAGACATCCTAACCACACACATTTCTCAAGTGACATTTTTAGCAGACAACGGGCCCGCCGGATGTCAAAGAAGTGTGAGTGCACCTTGAGCTAGACTCGCCAAATCAACCAATAGAACCCCATGGTCAATTAAGCTAATGCCGATCGTTCCCATCCCTCCCCCTTCCACGAACCCCCCCCAAGGTTCTTTCTCACCACTACCCCCACAATGTATTCAGAATCCAATAGTGCTCCTTCAAAGTATGTAGAGTGGGAGGTAGACAGAGAGAGAGCGCGTCGTGTCATCATGTCCCTTTGCGCAACTCCAGTAAAACGGTAGTTACAAATCATCATCACCACCCATCTCATCATCGCAATCATACTCTATATCAAGAGTGGGGGAAACTTTGCCTCATCGGTAAAGGAAAAAAAACGTTGGAACTGCATCACGGCCGAGCCCTAGTTTTGTGCGATCATAGTGGACCCTTCATGACCCCTCTCTATCTCTCTTCGATTCCCATCATTTGTAGATCTAGATACAGATCATATTGCTGGCACAGATTGCGCCTTGTCGTCCAGTTGTCAGTCCCAGTGCGCAGAGTTTTGATAGTACGTACGTACATTGTACATGGATCCCCCCCCTTACGTACCATACTTGAGGTACATCATTACTCCTCAATACTTGTCACTTCACAGTCATTCATGCCTGGATACGGGAATACAGGCAGATATGAACTTAAAAAAAGAACCAGGGCCACTCATAGGATACTCGTGGCGGGCATATTGGGATTCGTTCTCACCGCTCAGGGCCGCTGAATGGATAGATTGATATTTATCACTTCCTTCTTGTTCTAGCGGAACAAGGGGGTGGCTTTAGTTGGATTATTGCGTGTGCTGAGAGTCACGATGCTCTGGCGATTGGATTGATGCACGGTTATAATTGTGTTTCAGTTGACTGGCACGAATGAGGATGGTGGTTTGGTAAACTGAGACATTGCTCGTTCCCCGACCTTTCTCAGCGAACCGCAGTTACATGTCCATGCAGCGAACGTTGCCCATCAACTTGGAACATGATTGACATATCCTCCTCGAGCTGAATTGGTCTCACATTAACGCAAAAGGCGTAGCCAAGATTGTTATTTTCGCGATCCAATTTACTTCCTGATAAAAGGAAAGAAGGAAAAAAAAAAACGTGGACTCCAATTGATTTTTGTTGCTTTTATTTGAAATTTTTTCTCTTCTCGTGGATCCATCCGATACCCTTGTCGACAGTCGGCCTTTCTCACCACCATCAATATTTACGGACAATTTCCGGACTTTACCTGGGCATATGCGGCGGGGACCTCGACATATTTTGTTAGGGACGTATTTTCTCTATCTAACACAAGTACGTGATCGCTGCTCTTTTGGCTCTCTGCCCTTTCTGCAAGTGAGCTGTTCCCAAAGTAGTGGACGGCGACCATTCAAGGCTTGGCATGACCAGTCAGGAAGCGCACCCCACGCGGGGAGTTGTATAGATCCTCCCCCTTTCGTCGATGGAGGTTCCAAGGCTCAACGGTTGGTTGCACCCACCGAGATTATCATGCATGACTTGCTGCTGCTCCAAATCAGGAGCCGTCCATAGAGTACCATACAGTTCGTTTTCTGCAGACACCGTCCCATCATCATCACTTTCCTGCTGCTGCTGTTGCTGCTCATGCCTGCTCCATCACTGCCCCACCCGAGGCCGGCCTACCAAACCACAAGTCCCGGAGGATCAGAAATTTTAGTGTAGGGATATGGTATGGGAGGGCCGGATCACGTAGGCTGCACCCGACAGAGAGGGTGGCCCACGGCCGGGTATCGTGGTTCGCATCTACTCTAGCTTTGACCGTTTGCGGAGAGGAGTAGCGAGTTTCTCGTTCGCTTCTTTGACCACTCGACTTGCATGGCGCTTATTGTGACCTCTGACCTAAACTAGTAACCTTAACTCCCACACACCCATACTCACATTCTCACTCCTTCATCTTCATCTTCATCCTTCCCCATCTCATCCCGATGAACTGGAAGGTAACACTCGTACCAAATCTTTCAACGGTAAGCTACATGTGAACACTCGAGAACCGAGTACTACATTACATACATATCAATCTCAATAAAATTCTCGATGGATGGATGGAATGGAATTCTATTTTCGTCATTCATCCAACCCTAAATGTGTTGTGGGTGAGCGTGGACCATGGCCGTGTACTCTATTGCTGCTACCGTCCGTCAGTTTCCTCTTTTCAGTTTTTCTGTCTGTCTTTCCCATATACAGAAGTAATGCAGAAAAGTAATGCCTGTTCTACTTCTTACAGGCTGCTGCCTCCCACACCAAAAATAATGTCAGCTACCTGCCTACCGGAGTGCACCAACCAAGCTGCTCCTCGCACACACCTAGACGAGACGCTGAGCCGTGTTGCTGGGTTGGCTGCTACTGGGTCCTCTATCTTGGGTTAACTGCGGCGAGATCGAGCTGTATCATTTCCGTACTCTACGATTCCTGCGCGCGTTCCGTTAGGAGGTTTCCCATCAATTACGTCCTGTCCGTGCTGCAACATGCTGCTCGCTTTCCGAAACTAACCTCCCAGCTGCCGTCGCCTTACAGCGCCACTGGTATCTGTTGCAAATCGCGGAGAGACATCTGAGACCTGAGTTGGGTGGACCTCAACGACGTCGGCGATTCGGAGCCCCCTATGAATATCACTTCCATGATTGGCCGAGTCCCAAGAAGAAGAAAGAAAAAACCCACCGTACGGAGAGACAACAATCGACGTCTGTCCGACCTTAGCACAGAGGAGGGTCGTGCAGCCCACCTTGGGTGTCTCCCCTCTGGTTTAACCTGTAAATCTTTTTTCTTGAGGGGTGTAACAACAACGCAATCTCTGCACCGTAGGTCAGTCGTCAAACCTCTAAGGGCAACCTGGTTTCCTTTTAGCCCAGAACAATGTTTTGGCTACTATCCTTGTCTTGGTTGGCCAGATCAGGAGTTGATACCCAACAGATTGGAGTCGGACAATCGACAAGCAGCGCATTGACGGTAAGGGGGCTTGACTAGATATACTCTAGCTCGCGGTCATCGGGGGTGACGGATCCGTCATCGGCAGTTGAGATCTCGACACTCTGACCACTTGCCAGTGTCAAAGGTAAGAAAACGGTTTGCAAATTTAGAGGGAAGAAAAAAGCAACTCCAAGTCCCAAAAGAAAAGGGTCTAAAGCAAAAGGAATAAAAGGAAAAATATCATAGGGTACGCCAGAGACATACTGGACAGCGGGTGACTTGTCACTCAACGGGGTCAAGCGAGAGCTAGAAAGAAAGCTTTTTTGATCGTTTTCTGTCATCCAGCTCTGCAGGCGTCACTAGCACTTAGTGGAAGAGAGTAATTGACCCCTAAAGGGCTAGAGCCGCCGTACATTATTATCATGTCCATGTTTAAACCCTCTGCATTGACCAGATCGCTCAAACATTGCGGCAGAAGGATTCTCCCTGGACTCAAAAATAGCGAAACATATTATTTACGCACGCACACGACGAGGACGAGAGGGAGGGGGGGGGTTGGTATTGATAACCCAGGGTGCGGGCGTATCACCCACCTTGATAATAGCCGCTTCATACACCTCCCCTGCCGCAAATCACACCCAGTAATTTGGAACACAAACTCTATTATCATCTAGACTTTTGGATTTTATTATACCTATTGCTGGGTAGTGAACCTGACACTTGATGTCTGCATATAAGCTTGGACACTCCCGCCCTCCGTTTCGGTGGCCGAGTTTCTGGGTTCACCTCTGCGCTGTTTTATCATCCTACTTGCTGCTTCAGCTATTTGTATCTGGGTGAACACATACATAGGTATCCAACCAGCATCATCACTCCCAGAGACCATTTTTCCACCCACACTTTTCCCCTACAGGGTTTTTTTTATTGCGCACCGTTGTGTGTTAACTCTGCAAGTTCCTTTCTAACAAGGCTCACTTGACGTACTACCACCTCCACCGAGTAACACCTCACCAAACGCTAGCGGTTCAGTCTGAATCTAGGTCACAACTAAGATCTGTGAGACACGCATAATTGTCACTGCCTATCACACACTCTGCATATCACGTCACAACTAGTCGTACTAGTAGACCTACGTATCACGCAGCAGCTGCTCAAGACAGGAGAAATACCTGACCGTTGTTCAGTTAGAGTTTCGGCACTTAAGCATTCAATTTTGTGTTGGTAAGAGGTGGAGCACAGGACAGCAGCTGCCTACCTGTTAGCTTCATAAGAATTTGACCTTTTTCTCGGGCTCGGACACACGCCAAGACTACCGGCGGTTTGCTTCTTTACTTCCTCGCTCAGCCATCCCCTCCGAAGTCAAGTCAAAAGCCCTATTAAGGTTACATAAACTTTCCCGGCTGCCCCGTTGTAAGTCTTTCCCCTGAATCCGCTAAAGCATACGCTAAAAGAATATAAGCCCAACTTCCCCCACCACCAACTTTTCTCGACACATTTTCCCCTCAACGTCAACCAACACCTGAACATCTGAACACACTGGGCGCCTGGACACCTAAGCACTCTAACAACACATATTCTCACTACCTTCAACAACAATAATAACTTCACCCATCATGCAGCACAGACGTGGACCATGGTCCGCACACGAGGACTCTCAATTACTCAACCTTGTTCAAATTCATGGACCTCACAACTGGGTTAGAATATCCCAGATGGTAACTTCACGGTCACCAAAGCAATGCCGGGAACGCTACCACCAAAATCTCAAGCCTACGCTCAACCACGAGCCCATCACACCCGAAGAAGGTGAACTTATTGAACGTCTCGTCGGAGACATGGGCAAGAGATGGGCCGAAATTGCTAGGCGTCTTCATGGCCGAAGTGACAATGCGGTCAAGAACTGGTGGAACGGTGGAATGAATAGACGAAGACGCTTGTGCATCCGCCAGAGATCCGAGTCTCACAACCCGGACCGCCGCTCCCACGAGCCAATGTCCCCATATTCGCCAAATACCCATTTCCACCCCCCCGGTCTTACTATCGATGTCAGCAGGAGGACTCTTGACGAGCCTTTGTCTTCCCCTGCTTTCTCTGATGGTTCTCGCGGCCAGACTCCATCTCTCATCTCGGACGCCAATTCCAACTTTTCAACCTCGCCGAGACTGCCTGAGACACCTCTTACCGCCGAGAACGCCATCATACTTCCCCCGCTAAAGGATCTTTACCATGGGGAGCGACGGGCCTCGATGCCTATTCTCAAGAGTGCTGCATCACTCCACATCCAGGAGCATTCAGCCTACACTCAGGACGATACCCGCCGGTGGGTATCCAACACGGACAGCCGGAGGTCTCAGGATTACCACACACAATACCAACAGCACTACGAAGTTCCCTCTTCGGATTTCCGCATGAAGCTCTCCAACTTGTGTTCATGAGTTTGGTTCACTCAAAAGAAAGAGAAAGGAAAAAAAAACACAAAAACACAATCATTACATTTTTCATTCTGACTACTTTTTATAATCGATTGGAAATTTTACTTGGGAAATAAGGGATATTTTTCTTTGGGATTATCTATTCATTTCGGGTTTTTTTATTCTGTGGAATATTTTATAGGATGTCCTTACGGCCGACCATTGTCATATAGCTCGTTTCGGGATCTCTTTTGTACTTGTTTTTATTATTTCTTTTGTACTATGGCTGGGTTTCTTGGGGGTTATAGTTTTACTTCATGGGATTATTCTTAGGGTAGGCATGGGCGGGGATTTCTCTCTGTTTTTATGGGCATTTCTTGGGGAGGGGGGTCTTTTTTATTTGTCTTTATCGACATACTACTACCGTCGTAATTTCCTTTTCTTGACTACTTTATCTTATTATCATCACTCACAACCGGTGAACTTTATTTTTTACTTCTTTTCCTCTTCGTTTTGAAAATAGGACTTGCACTTGGAGGGAATGGCGTTTACAACATCTCTTTATCATTTGGGGAAATTACACTTTGGGCTTGGATGGGTGGGAGAGATATCTTGTGGAATTGCCTTGGTTCTGGTTTCTGAAGCCGAAAGAGTTAGTTTAGGGATTAAACTATTATTATTCTTTATTCTCTGATTGATTATGTTTTGTCATGGCTTTTTAGGAATGAACTGCAGATCACGGGAGAGAGAAAAGACCACTTTGAATCATTCATGTTTCCTTTCGCTTGCCCGTTTCGTTAGAATAAGTTGGCGATCGAACTAAGTATTCTGAAAAAAATCAAAGAAGCATGGGGTACTCCACTGACCAGGCCCAAGCCAGGTAAGCACTTTCTTTTTCTTTTTCCTTCTGGAGAGCTAGCAAGGCATCGATCGAGAGCCGGACGACCAACGAAGTTAGAAAGAGCCAGTTACCAGTAAGATTTGTTGTCGATCATTCTACCATTTGGTAGTTTAGTTAGCAAACGCTCAATGTGACTACCAGACCCCATGGGTATAATTATTTATCCACCCCCTTTGTCTCGCTTCCTATTTTGAGATATTTGGCTTTTATCCTGCTGCCGCCAGTTAGAAAAGAGAAAAATAATACGAAAGGGGAGGGGGGGTAACAGGTTAATTCTATCAATACTTACCATGGGGGGGAGGTTTCCAATTATTATTCTTGTGGATTTGGAACACGGGGAAGTTAGAACTTTAAGAGGCCGGCAACAAAAGAATGGCATGATTATTGCCGTTTTCCCTTTTCCCTTTTCTTTTTTCTCCTTGGTTCTCTCCTTTGAGACTTTCCAAACAGCCCAAACAGTGTCCGGATTATTAATTTCCATCGTTTTTGTGAGGGACGAAGAGGTGGGAGGGGTCTGAAGTTCTATGGATATCTCTCAACACCCTTCTGCGATATGATGATGGCAAGGCCAGATGAAACCCGAGACACGCTGGCAGCTTGTGCATTTCGGGACTAGGTGGTTGTTTTTCACCGAACCACTCCTCATAGGGAGAAATGTGAAGAGACCTGTGTCTCAACAAACCTGTCTCTTTTCTCGTTGTATCCCACACTCTTCACCGGCGTGCGTACATACCACTGTACGATATATGCGGGTAGTGTGATCATGATCTTCTTCCCCACCCTCATTCTCAACTCTCCCACCTTGTGTGTCCAGGTTCCCCAACCTAGCCCTGGAATCGTCGCCGATTGGGGAGCCAGGCTGCAGGAGTCCGTCTCTCTCTCCGCGCATCGGCTCTCGTTACCAAGTGGCCATACTATTGATTAGTTAAAAAGCAAATAAATAAAAATCATCCAGATATGACATGGAGTTTGGCCCTTCACCGGTGGTATTACTTTTTTTTTTCTTCTCCAGTAGGCCAGAGGAGAAGGAGGGGGAAAAGCAAAAGAGTCACAATGTACGTTGGAAAGATGGGACACACAGGTCAATGGGAAATGATCACCCTCTGCTCTTTTATTTTTCCATTCCATTCCTCTGCCGATGGTATGCATTTCTCTTGATTTCCCTTCCAACTTGTTGATCCACATGAGGATGGATTGTACATCGATTAGCGGGAGTCTTGTCAAACAGAAACCAGCGATTCTGATGCAATAGCCAACGCACCACCAACCTTGCTTGCCTCGCCCTACTTACCTCTCTTCTCCCTCCAGGCCCTGCCACACCCCTCCATCTCCTTGGTCGTTGATGGCAGAAGAAACAGTTTTTGAACGGCGAGTTCTCTAGCTCTGACCCCACCATAACCGTGATGGACGTGTACAACGGATCGGAAGGAAGGCTTGATGTCAAGTTCCTTAGCGTCGCACTTTGCGTCTACGTAAGAACTGTGCTCCGAGCTTGGTCCGATGTCAGTGACAAAACCCAGCTGAACGTCTGAATTGTCCGTGTCTTGAAGTGCACCGAATCAGTTTACGTTGGAAACAACCCACCAAAGCGGTTAGCTTGGGGCCATTGATTATCTCAAGATGGTTCTCGTCTCCGTCGTCCGCCTCCGTCTCCGAAGGATTAACGCACAGCATTGACCACCATGACGCTTATCATGACGACAAGGGAATTATAGTAGACAAAATGCCAAGGTAGATAATATTTTTTCATATTTTATAATTAATCAAAAAAAAAATGGTGATGGTTGTGGTTGTGGTGACGACGGCTGCTGTTCCCATTACTCCTGTTGTTGATGGTTGTTGATACTGGTATTGGGGGGCATGGATCGAACCCACTCTACTTCTTAGGAGTGCGATCTTGGGGCCCAGATGCCGAGAAACCTGGTCGTGGATAAGAGATCTCTGGGTCTCTTTGGTTCAAATTACTTGCGCGTAACCTGGCGGATAATGTATGTGTACTCTACGTACATATATCCGTTCTAGGCTCTGCACATATTGGTACCATATAACCACCCCTGTGCTATATAATGGTTCTGTTCGCCGTCTTGGGGGGGGCTTTTTCCTTCTTGCTTTCCTGGGAACGCGCTGCGCTCGTAGCATCATCTAACATATCGCGCCAAATCGATCCACGGATTCGAGCCGTGTGGTCTCCAGGATTGGCTCTGCGCCCGGCCCGAGCATGGATCATGGATGATCACCCTCACCAATCTGGATGATGTGCGACCGTGAAATATTGGACTATTTTTAACCCCGTTATCAACCTCAGACAACAGTCACAGTTAATAGTGTTTTTTTCGGCCTTTTTTCCCTATTCCTATTTTCCTTCTAATAGTTCAAGCCTTTCCTCGGAACAGTCTCCCTATCATGACTGGTGGTCCGTGTACGTCCCGAAGAACTTCTTGATAGGGATCTTAGCTGTGCTAATGTGTACCAAGATTCTGGACCAGGGCGTATTATTTATTTATTGTGTTGTGCACTTGATCTGCGTATTTGGCAGTTTCCGGGCGCATAATGGAGAATGAGTGGATGGGAGTGTTTATCTGGGATTGATATATGCCGCTTATTATATTTAATTGAGCCATCCGAGTATTGAAACGGCGACCTGGGGATGGGGGGCAGGGTATGTATGGGGATGGAATAGACTCTTGTTAATATTAATATATGCGCCGGAAGAGGGTAGAGTTGGGAGTACCGGCGCTCTGGTAGTAGCAAAGACTACGTTCTAGACCTTACAGACGCATTGCATTCTACCAAGTTTACCCGGCCGCAAGGCGCTGATTCGCTTACATAACGTAACTGCAAGTTATGGCTGGTTGAGGCTTCACGACCTCAACTTCACTCACATGCGAGCTCTTCCCTCACACCCCCTCCCTGTTCCACCTCATCCACCCCTCCTCTATCAAAATTATACAGTTTTCTGTACCTCGTCGGTGCTGTGAGCTTTATCTTTTTTTTTTCTGTTTTTGGAATCTTTCCCCTCAATTCTCTCGTTCCCCACTTTTGTCATTTGCTTCCCTGTACGAAAGGTACTTCAGGATATATTCCCCTACCTACTCAATAAGGCTTCATCATGAACACTGGAGGAAACGAACAACAGTAAGTGGGAGATTCTTGGACTTATTTTTGTTATCATGTTTCCCTTACATCCCATGGTGGGACACGGACACGTTGCTTGTTCGTCGGGTTTGCAACCGCACCTGCTGCGTCAAAAGGACTCCTTGAATGTTTACACATGAACATTACGCTGATATATGTGTTCCTTGGCTCTAAATAGTTGGCGTCAGCGGGGCCAACAACCGGCGCAACGATCGCAGGGCGGTGGTCAGCGAAGGAACAATCCCGGGGGAAACCCAAACAGCAACGGGAATGTCTGGCAGGGCCCAAATCAGCAACAACAGCAGCACCAACATCAGCAGCAACAACAGCAACAGGCAGCACAAGCTTACATTGATGCTCACGTGCCTGTTAGAGGGTTCAATGGGAAGGAGGTGGAGGATTTTCTGTTTCGTGGTACGTGAAAAACCGTTATTCTTAATCGTGTTTCGGCATACCGGAGATGACGAAAAGGTATCACCATAATTGGGATAGTATACCTAGAGTCTTGCCTCCGAGATATTTCCTTAACTTGTTTTTCTTTTTTTCTTTTTTCCTCGATTGATTTATTACGTCTTGTTTTTTTTTTTCTCTCTCGCTACACTGGGTCCCGACTCATGGCGAATTTCGGCACATTTTATTTACCTTCCTACCCCACACAAGTCCTGGATTATTCCCTTTGGGAAATCTGGGATGCCTTGGATCCGCTTATCCTTCACATATTGTCGATCATGCTTACGAACGTTTCTGTACAACCCTGCACCTTTATATGTTTTTTCTCTCTCTTTTCGTGCAACGCTGTGATGAAAGCGGTAGTTTTGTGTCATATTCACCGAAACCACGCTAGAGCGCTCTTTTTGGGATTTTGTTACGCTCTTGCATGTAGCATTGCGGCGGCGGCTATCTCTCACTGCTACATGGCTTCCTGCTGTTGTATGCAAGGCGTTATTGCGGTAGGGGTTTTTTTGAAGCTCGGGGCAATTATTTTGCGCATTTCTTTATTGACCGGGATTATTTTCTCCCTTTTACAACATCCAATATGCATTGCTCAGATCTTAAACTACCATTATAGGAAGTATTCGGCTAATAACATTTCTGAGGTTTGTAGCTTATGAGAAGGAAATGCAGGCGGCGAAGAATACGGGTGTTGATCAAAGTAAGTCTAGCCCCCCTTTCCAAGCTTACGGTTCTTCCATGAAACGCGCAAGGGATCGCCGGGATGTCAACGGCTTCATTCCCATGGCTGATGCCTCTTGAGAACATTTGGGATATCTCCCAGGTTTCAGTTGAATTTTGTAATACATAGTTGTTCTGACACTTGTGGCTAACGTATTAAGGCCAAAAACCTATGATTTATAAGTCTGACAAGGACAAGGGCTGGTCGACACCAAAGAATGCTTGGGGAACTCGAGGTTTGCTTTATACCACCCCCTTGGTTATCTGACGAAAATTGCATTGATATTTGTCATTGGGCACCGTTAATTGTACTGCACTGACTCTCTAGCAGCCAATGCGATGTCTTCCGGCAGCAACTTTTTGACCCAGCTCAAAAAGAGCCAAGCAGCTCTGCAGAACACCCCAAGGGATTAATTACCAGATGTCGCGATAAAATTTGGGAATGAAAGGCAATCGGGGTGTTCTGTACTTTGTGGAGTTTTGGAAAAAGAAGTCTGGGCCCTTAGATGCCCATTTACAACGGAAATAATTAATTTTAGCTTTGCTTATGGCGCTTCTTGTCCCGGTGTCCCTGTTTTTTTTTTTTTTACGGAATCACGGCTTTAAAAGTGTCCAGATAGACATAATAGGTCGCTCAGCAAAGAAGAGTGCTTGATTTTATCCGAAATCATATTTTGAACTACATACCTAGTCATGATCCCATGTAGCTGTGAATGGAGAGATTTCATTATCAAGTTTGGATTTGAATATTATTGGCTCCCGTGACTACTGCCATGGGAGGCATGTAGAATACATACATGCTCTAGTAGCTCGCGCTTTTCTTGTTGCCATGCAATAATTGACAACCAATCAATGTCGGCCTGTCAATAATTGCTTATCCAATCAGCAGACCCCCGACCTACACATACAAGCTTGGTCGGCTGCGCGCTGTAGAACCCCCCATCGCGCCCTGCATTTTTCTCCCCAGACGCCACAAGCTAGAGTACGGCAGCAGAAATTGGAATGATTTGATGCCCGAAGCTGTCGCGGATGTAACCACGGTGATAAGTTCTCCAGAAAGTTAGGTAGATGCTAAGAACGCGAAAACAGGGGTGTAAATTAAATTCATCAATCCCCCTTGCGATAGGCTTACGCGAATTAAAAATCATTATCGGTAAAAGGCATTATGGATTCCTATTTTGCCCTCCTGAACGAAGTTCATTTGTGTTATGTGTGGTGGCAAATATCTTCACAGCAGAATATGCGGGAGCTGAGGTTCTCCTTGTGTCTTGTGTTACCATGGCTACAGGGGGAAAGGCGACGACGACTTCAGCTCCAGGAACAATTTTTGGAATTTTTTGCCAACAGTTTTCCAAAAAGCGTTACTGGATAGAGCTGATGCTGAAATGCCTGGTATCTAACAACCTTTCAAATGTAAATTTTGATTAATACTAGCTAGGCTGCAGTCCATGTGTTATGTGTACTCGTGCTTACACAATGGAACTACCTAGACAATTGACAACCACGTCCACGTCTACCTTTAGAGTATTCCCGGTCCCAAGAACTCTGCAGCCAATGACTTGCTTAAAGGGCGTGCTTTGACACGATCCACGAGTCTCACATATGAAGGTTTTTTTTAGTCTCCCTTGTTCTCCTGAAAAGCGGCAATCTTGGATAGGTCGAGATCCTAAAGTGATCAATTGCGTGGGGGCTTCAAAGGACGTGAATGTCTGGTAATTTAAAACTTGACGCCTATCACGTACTAGACTAAGCCTACACAATTGCCAGCAGGCCTCCATATAGTGTTTTTGACTCGGGCTCAGACCCATTGACTCAGGAAAGGCTGGGGGTAGCGACACAATTCAACAGGGTGATTGGTTCCGTGAAGGATTTCGCCTGAGCTTTACATTCTTGATATCCCTTGATATCTGATCGTCACCGTTCTGTAAGGGTTGATAACCATGGTCGAAAATGGAACTGTATTTGGAATACTCGTATGTAGTGGCGGCGACTTATGGGTTACACAGTCTTGGCGTTCCCGAGTGATAATATATGACGGTGTGTGTCCGGCAGATTCCGAGGAGAGTCCTTCGTACCACTCATCGAAAAAGTATCTTCCTACATGTATATAACCTCAACTAAGTCCGGATTCTAGGTCACCGCTATTGCGAGAAAGTGTGCAACAGGTTTCAAGACCGTTTGGCTCACTGTCCTCATGACTTAGGTCAAAGGGGGTCAGAATATGGACCCCTGTATTGCTCGATATGCCAACGATTGGACTGATCGCCTGCCTAATATCAAATCCACCGTTGGAGGGACACCAAATGTCTAGGTCTTAGGAAACCTAGTTTGAAAACGGCAGATGAGGGTCTACAGACTATCAAATGATATCACATCTCATGAAACCATGCGCAGTTAAGTATTGTGGAGGCACATTTGGCAGCTGAGTTCACCTTATCTGCCCCACCGTTTCCTTTCCACTAACGGTGTTGTGATTCACAATAAGTATATCCCACATCATTCACATCATTCACAAGGACGAGGGATACTCGGTGTAGCCAGAAGCAGTATGCATCAACTACCGATGGAGAGCAAGGCCCAGGAGTGGGCTAATAGAATAGAGTAAGCTTTACATGGCTTTACCAGACATGCATACATTACTTCATTATTACTCTTCCGCATCATGCATTTTCACTCTCCATCAGACTTTCATATGCATGAAGTATCTACTCTAACCGTATAATTAACTTCCAGACACACCATCCACTACTAAGTAACGTTGCAGCAAGTAATGACATGACACTTTTCAGTGAAAAAATAATGGGGACTATCTCCAACTCCCTATTCCTCTCCATGTTTCGTCACACCGTGTTCATTCTTCTTAGCTAAGGCCAGGAATTTCTGACATGCCAATTTTGTAAGATCCTTCCCAGACAGCTCCTTGTATCTCTTGACGATAAGGCTATATTTGTCCATGTTGGTAACTTCGGCTTCAGCTTGTTTTAGGAAAAGAAACTACGCGAATATCACCAAAATTAATAGTGTCCATAGATAGTGAAGATGTTAAGGAAGTACTTCTTCATCAGTGAGTTCTGTATCACGATCCTTGAGCACCTTCTGATAGCGCAACCGCACAGCGGTCAAGGTCCTCTCGTTTCCCGGACCACCTGCAACATTAACAAGATTGGTGATGTCTTGCCAACCCTTTCCTTCTTTCTTCAAATGAATAATGAGATTATCTTCCTCGGTCGTCCAATTGCCTTTTTGACCGGTTGTCGATTTGGGTGCCTTGCGCCTTTTTTTCGTTGCTGGAGTAGAAGAAACGGCTTCTTCGTCCTCGGCATCTGCGTGATTTTACGCATTTAGTTTGAATGCACGGGTGATACTAATCGAGTGGCACACCTAACTACGAGAAATACATGTGTTCAACTTACCTCCTGGCTCACCACTCTCAGCTTCTTCAGTCTTCACAGTTCTTTTCTTGGGCCGCGTTGACTTTTCATTACCACCGCTCTGGCCAGGATCCCCTGCTGAAGTATCATCTGTCTGATCCAACGCTTCGCTGGCGGCACGCTTCTTGCGGACCTCAACTTTTTTTGACACGGGACGAGTTTTCAGAGGCTTTCTCTCCTGTTTGGCTTCTGCAGGAGAGGCACTAGGAGGGGGAGGGGAAGGGGCTGGCCCTTGGTCTTTTTCATCCTCCTCTTTGATGTCCGTATTGTCGGGTTCGGGATTGACATTGGCAGAGTTGCCAGATTCGTCAATGGGATGGAGGGATCCTTGATTTTTTTCTTCGGCGTTCATCTTTTTGGTATGCTTAAGTTTCGATTAAAATGATCGACGTCTGAATACCCTAATATTGCCGGTCCAAGCAGCAGTAGCATGTACAGTACAGTACATTACAGTGCAGCCTTGCCATCCTTATAGATCTCCAGATCAGCTCTGCAGACCCAACAAAGGGGGGGCTACAAGCATCTCCCATTCTTCATAACATGGATATTCAGCTACAGAATATTCCAGTCATTGGTGAATACCAACAATATGCCCCGTAACAAACTCTGGAGAGTTGTTGGTGATGCTGTAATGACTATACTCTACACATGGGTATCAAAAAAAAAGGGGGAGGAGGAGGGTGCAGAATACTACGCAGTCCAAAATAAAGTTTTCATATGTTGGTCCACTAGCTTCACGAACAGTCATTTTTTTAGCTTTACGCGAAACCACTTTTTCCACCCAACAAACTCTCGTATTCGGGATCGAATGGCTTGTGTGATCCCGTTACCCATGGGTAGATCGAGGATCGTGCGCATCTGGTGGCATGCTGTACGTAAAGCTTCAGCAATATTACAAGTGTGTGCAGAACCATTTGTTTGTCAATCCGACATTGATGAACGATATGCTAGAGCGCTAGCTAGTGTAAATTGACAAAACTGGATTTGCGGGCTGGGGTTTCAGTTCACTGGTTGGCTTCTTTGTTTTTCACCCACAACACAAAATTATGTGTCACATGTCAGTAATTTGGTAAGCCAATAGTCCAGAGAAAATCTGCGCGTGTGCAAGGATACCGTATCCGCAGACAAGAGCACATGTTTCATTGCGTTGAGCAGGGACCGAGTGATAATCAATGATCAACGTGGCACAAGATATGTAAAATGACCAATAACAGGAAACAACGTATCAAAACGTGATGCTGCACATAGCTATTGTCGCTTGCGAGTTTTGGGGGTTATATTAGGTGGCTTGTATAATCATTACAGAAAGTAAGCGTTTTACATCACGCAGACAGGCCGTCAAATCTACAGCCAAGAAGTGCATAGGCTGGATGTTGTGCTCTATTGATGCATAGAGAACTAGTCACTCAGCGAAGAAAGAGGGTAGAGAACTTACAGTGACAGAAACATGGATAAAACGACTACTGCAGTCTTTGATGTCCATGCCGTACCACTGCCGTATACTTCGTTAAAATACGGAGATAAAACGGCACATTCTCACAATACCGTACTGATGCGGTATCAGATTTATCCCCATTTCTGATACTGTACATATGTAGGTAGATCATCTACATGTAATCATATGATTATTCCTTAGTCAGAAAGGCAAAGTTGATGAGACTCAAAAAGAGACACCACATGCAATATATATAAGATAGCTTTACCAATTGATAAGAATTATCGTGAAATAATCTTATTATTCTTAATATGATTTTTATAAATTCCCAAAATAACTAATATAATGAAGATAATAGCACTACATATAGATAAATTATACGTGTTTCGTATGTGGAAGGTACATACATACGGTTATCCAAATGACGATAAACATCCTCATCAAACTTTCTCCACGGCCCCTCTCTTTCTCTGCATATCGAAAGCCTTGATCTTCGTTCGAATAAGGTGTCTACTAAACCGTTTTCCCGAGTTTGACCGTCTGAAAAAATCATTCATGATGGCCGTCTCCCTGTTCAAATCGATGCTATCAACCGCCTGCACAAGAATCGCAGCCTAAGATTTCTCCCCATCATCAATTAGCTCCAACTTGCGTATTAATAGGAAGAGAATTAATACATACGTCTGCACCTGTCCAAGTACAGTCCAACTCCCTCAGGATCACCTTGGAAACCTTATTGTATATCGCCACTTCAGTCCTCCTAGTACCCCAAATCCTGGCAAAATCCGCAGAGACTTTCTGGACATTTTTGCTCTTCTTTAGAAGATCGCGAAGCACCCTCATTTCACCGTCTGTCCATCTCTTGTAACTTTCATCGCCCATATTACCATCTTCAGTATCACTCTCAATCTCCACAGGCTCGTCCTTAACGACAGCAAACCCGGTCTCAATCACATCATCATCATCATCATCATCATCATCACCATCCTCTTCTTCCTCATCCTCCTCACCATCATCATCATACTCACATTCAGTATAGAGCCTTTCACCCACATACGTACACCGTCGTACTATTCCCGCCACCGCCGGTGATACTCCCAAACCCTGCCTCTTGTGCTGCATCCGGAGGGCCGGCGCGTCATCGGAATCAACCTCATCATGGTCAAAGCTCAAAGCCGCCCTTTTCGATCCTTCCGCAAAATCAGTTGATCTGTTGTTGTTGTTGTTGTTGTTGTCAAGTGCCAGCGGGAAGAGCGGAAACTGATCATTGACAGTAGACCAGTTTGGTACGTCATAGTTGGCTTGAAACATTGGTTTTGTGGAGGCTTTAATTGAATCTAGCTACAAGTAATGTTGCGTGGGTGGGTTAGTGGATTGATGAGATACGGTATGTTGGTTATATAATATCATATGAGATCGCGCACATGAGTGTATATAGACACATATGGGCGTATATGGGCGCATATGGATTCATATGCAAAGAGAATCCAGTTATCTAGCTCCCAGAAGACTCAATGATATTGAGATGGCTGGATCTAGAGGATCTAGACAAGGAGGGAAAAAAAGCAAGAACGTTCAGAGTTATGAATTGTTGGGGATACATCAAACACTCTGTGTGTAGATTTCTCTGAATTGAATTCCAAAGTGACATCACAAACAGCAAATATTTGGATTGACACAAACAGATTGATCACGAAGAGCCACCGGGAATGCTCATAGAGGTGTATGGATAGCTTGGAGGGTCCCCCAATCTTCATGAAGTATTCTATCCCTCGTAATCATGAAATATCACTCGAGTGATATTCTCAACAACTTCTTGTATTACTAATCTAGAAATGCTGGGGTGGGCTCTTCGCGGAAAATCGTCGACGTTCGATGTAGCGACAGAGATAAAAAGTACACTATAGGTTCTGAAAAATAATTTGATAGACTTCTTTAGGATTGGTAACTAATAATATACAAGTAATGCAGGCTCAAACGCCAATTGAAACAAACAAATGACCAAAAAGAAAAACGCGAACCAAACTCCCACTGCCCACCAAACATTGTTAGTAGCAGTAAAAAGACGCGTCGTTACTGCCCTCCGAAGTCATCCTTTAGTCTATGCCAGTGAAGAGGAATATATAAGCCCCATTATAGGATGCGTATCTGCGCGTCGTCATGTTTCGATTGTCGGGGGTATATATTAAAGTAGATTATGAAACAAGAGGTATAGCTGAGGGGGGTTGCATTGTACAGATGCTTGTAGTCGTGAGACCGACCTGCATAAAAAAAAAAAGGTAGCATAATATTTCATCCTTGTAAGTATATTTTTAATATTAATAATAATAGGCAAGACGCGCGGAATGTAAAACCGCAAGTGTTTGGCCCTAGCTTTATTTTTTTTTTTTTTTTTTTGTGTAGGACCATCATTTTGTATTTGTGATCATGATGCTTTAGCCATTTTAGCCTGCGCTTTGGCCTCGCTATGATCTCGTTGATATTGGTACGTTTTTTTTAGGCCTGATTGAGATATATTGATATTTATATTTTTGAACAACGAACGCCATCGAATTATTGTGTTGTCTCGGTCTGTGCTAATGACCGAAAAGATTGTGCAGAAATTTGAACAAAGGAAGACATCGCTTGTTGATAATACTGATTGAGCAACGACGTGCTGTCGCTCTTTGTCTACGGGTGGCTCAATGCGAGTTGTATCATCAGCTCTCGATTTTGCGAGAGTGGGTACCTTTTTGATGATGGGCGACGACGATGATGACTCTGGAACAAGAGAGAAGATTCTGAGCTATCTAATGAGTTGACCATTGACTGCAATTCGCTGTGACCACAATAACGTTGAGATGTTGCTAAAAGAAATATCTGCCGTATCCTTTGTACTAATTTTTGACCAAACACCGGGGATTATTGAATGTTTCCTTGACGGCCACAGAATATAGCGCTTAAAACAGTGGGTCCAAAAGAATAAAATAGTTTCCAGACTCGGCGACAAAGAGAATCGATCCTTTATGCGGACGTGTATACGATTGAGTTACTGTGGGCGAGTTCAAGCGAACGATGCGGAACAAGATGTTGAATCACTAAGTTGACCAATTGGGTACGGCGAAGACGAATACAGGACGGGTCGATTAAGGGAATGGCGATTACCTGGCGGGTATAAGCCGAGCCTCCAATTTGAGAAGTCGGCCTGATTCCCGGCAAGGGTATCATGTTTTGATTTTTGATTTTTTGTTTATGGTTTATGATTGTGATATGAAAATTTGTTCTTCGAGTGGACCGATGCCGCCGAAACTTCGCGTTGATTGATAGATTGAAATTTTTTTTTTTGAAGACGGCCGCCGCAGTGCAGATAGTCGCCTCGTTGTTCCCAAAACACAGATCGAGTCGAATTGATCCAGCTGTGCGGTTGTGCCGAAAGCTAAAAACCCCCCTCCCTCATGAACATCCACCACATTTTAAGCCACCAAGAACAAAAACTACAAGATACCAAGCAATGACAAGAGGAAACAAGTAATTAAGAAATACAGCGTAAAAATGAAGAAATAACAAGTTATCAGGGGGAAACATCAACACAGACAGCAGTACACGTCGTATTAATTTTTGGAGTACGAACGAAAAGAGAAGTTGTCACACATTCACGGGCAGATTCTGTTAATCACAGTGTATAGATTTTACCTCCTGTAGCTGCGGTCATCGCGGGGATCATCACGATACCCACCATAACCTCCTCTGCCACCGCTCTCACTGCCAGCAGGCGGGACGGCAGGCTCAGCAGCGGCAGTTCTGGAGTAACCAGGCTCACGCTCAGCATAGCTGGTGTATCCAGGCTCCCTTGGAGCGCGACGGTCCTCACGAGTGTAGCGATCATCACCACGGCTTGATGCATAACGATCCACACCACGGGGAGGGGGGTAGTCATCACGGGGCTCACGAGAGCGGTAGTAGCGGTCACCGCCACGACCATCACGGTCATCGTAGCGTGAAGAGTAGCCACGGTCATACTCATCGTAGCGCCCGCCACGAGGAGGGTAACGCCCGCCGCCGCCACGGTCATCATAACGTGGAGGTGGGGGTCCACGTCGGAAATCATCTATCAAACATCAATTCGATGTTCAATGTGTTTACCGAAGAAGGGAGAAAGCTTACCTCTCTTGGGTGGTCCAAAGTATTTTCCTGGAGTTGGCGTTCTGGGACGGCTTCTCCTGGCCTTCTCAATGCTCAAGGTTCTACCCTCGAAGACCTCGCCTTGCAAGCCCTCCTTAGCGCCATCGGCCTGCTCAAGAGTGGCCATCTTGACGAATCCGAATCCACGGGACTCCTTGGTGTGAGGGTCCAACATGATCTGGCACTTCTCAACCTCACCATACTTGGCGAAGAGACGGGTTACGTCATCTTCAGTAAGACGAGGATGGATTCCAGTCACGAAGAGGTTGGTACCAGTGTTGGTGGCACCATCAACTGGTGAGCCACCATTTCCGCCACGGTGACCACCGCGTTCAGACGTGTTTGACGCTGTGTCAAGAGCACGGCGGTCATCAGGTCTTGACTCTGGTGGAACGGAGCTATGCAACAAATCAGTCAGCATGATGAATAATGATAATGTAAAGCTAAGAGGGGGGAAAAAAAAAAAAGGATGATGTACCGTTCGCCCCTACCCCCAGGGGACGCGCTTCTGACGCGATCACGCCTGGGAGCCGAATCTCCGCGTCTGCCCCTAGGAGAAACAGAGCGCTCGTCGCGCTGGTACTGCTCTCTATCTTCTATTATTTAATTAGCTTTACGCGTCCACATTTAAAGTGTTGCTTGTATGCGGGTTTAGGAAAAACAAGGCTGAACGACAACAAACAACAGGTACGTGTGCAAAGAAGCCAAAAGAACGAAAATAAAGCAGAAATCATAACATACCATCGTACCCACGGCTTTCGTTTTCGTAATCCATAGTCATCAAACAGTATTAAAGGGAGCTTCTTTTTTCTGTTTGCGTTGTACAAAGGGGGGTTGTTGCGGACGAAGAAAAAAAAAGCGAGAAAAAAAGAATCGGGCTGTCTGATGGGGTATAGAGGACGGTGGAGGTGATGAAGTAAGAAAGAAAAAAGGATGGTCTGCCCCGAGGATGAGAGCAGAAGGGGGGGAGAGATAGATGATGGAAGAATGAGAGAGGAATGCTAGGAGAAGGAAGGGAAGGAAGGGGGGAGAGAAGAAGAAGGGAGGCGGCGAGGGAAGGAGCGATGGGAGATGAGCAGGTGGCAAAGAAAGGGAGGGATACATCCGCGTTCGCCTGCCTAGCCACGGCCAGCCAGCCAGGCCAGCAGCACAACCAACCCTTCTTTCATTTTTTTGGCAGGGTTGCGCCCTACGGAACGACGAATGCATTGCTGACTCCAATAGAAAGCGCAGTAGAGGTAAATGTTCATGTTTTTCTAGAAACACTTGAGTTTAAGGCAAGCAATCATGTGGGGCAATCTGCTATCTGCTGCCCGATATCAAAACCTTAATTCCCTATCGTCTGTCTCGTTGGAGGTGCTGCTGTTCCTTTTTTGGTTTCTCTCTCTGGTTGACGCTCACGTTGTCAAGGAAACAATCTCGCCCATTCCAAGCCTGGGAACGATATCACATGAGTATATACAGTTATAGAATGCCTTACGATCTCTTTGACTAGATGAGGATAAGGGGGGGTTTTTTCTTAGGTTTTCTATGTTTTGCCCCTGTTTGCGATACCCGCTGCAAGATGTGTAAATACATTGCTTGGAAGCCGCCCCACTCCAAATCTCCTGGGGAATCGCAAACAGCCAGCAGGAAGAACCGCGTTTTCTAAAATCCGCTTTGTTTTATCGATAACGCCGATACCAACATCAGATCATCATCTCCCCCCCCATCAAACCCATCAAAACCATCAAAGCCCAAACAGCACCCAACCTCTTGAAACCCCCAAAGCTGCCACGTTAGCCTGACTAATAAGGCTTAGTCTAGAGTCTCTCAGGTACACAAGACGATAATAGGGTAGGGTAGGGTACAACAACAACAACAACAAACAGGTACACCCTGGGGCGTTCCTGAAGATCAGTCCAATCGTTCATGACGATTGAGATTTGGGCCGAGACAGGGACGAACACACGTTCAGTCGTCCACTTGACAATTCACCCCCCCCTCCATCAACTAACTCCCGGGGGGTTCAAACCGCACCCCACCCTCCCCACACCCCCCTTCGCACATTGCGAGTGATATCACATGAATCTACAGTTCTAGCTCTGGCTAGGTATGTAGTGGTTTTTCGTCCATTCAAACAAGGCCGTTGTAGCTAGTTAGCCTTGCTGATGACAATCAAACACGCTCATCTAGAGTATGTAGGAGGAGGAGCTCTCGTGCATAGTGTAAAATCGGGGGCACGCACAAGAAAGTCTCTTATCGATCTTGCCAGCAGAATTTTCGTGAGATGATTGCCCCGGGAGCCCCCCCGAGCTTGTTTTATTCGAGCAGAAAACAATCAACTGAATGTTACAGATTTTTTTTTTTTTTTGATGCATACGTCAGACAGTCACGTCAGGTCAGGTTTGTGAATTGAGGGTCAGCGCGGCACTTTTCTGATACAGGACTTCTGGTACCCTGGGACTGGTGTCCGGGACTTTAACGTTTAAAGTCGCAGAATTAAGAAAGGGCCAATCTGATACAGCACTTTTTTGGTATCTGAGACTGATGTCCAGGACTTGAATGTCCAGGGTCCTAGAATTAACCTGATACAGCACTTCAGGTACCTAGGACTGATGTCCAGGACCCAGAGTCCTAGACTCAACAAAGGGCCAACTAGAGTGTAGACCCACAAGGTCATGCAAGAATACTGGGATGAAACAAAAGCTCAAATTCTGACAGTGGGAAAAAAAAGTTGACTGGCACTGATTCTTCACCACAAAAACGATCAAGGGTGATCCTCCCGCCCGCCCGCCCGCCCGCCCCCATATATGTAAGGCAACTACCTCATTAAATTAGAGCGGGCCCTGACAGGATGGAGCCATCTGCCGTACCACGTTTTTGGGGATTTTCCCGCAATCTCTCGCTTAAGATTAAGCTTAAAAGAATTTGAGATGCTCTTGGCTTAGCTACATCATGGCCTATTTATGTCATCATCACCACCAACCTTTTTTCTTTTTTTTTTTTTTTATGGACGATCAATCATTGCACAGAGCTACATATCAAAACAAGAACCGACTTTTGAACGCCAATAAGAAATTATCATACAAGATGCCCCCACACACATTACAGCCCACTATTTCTCTATAGTAATCTTCTTCTTCTTGCTCCTCCCCATGCCATTGGCGCTATCCATCAACTTTCTCTTCCTCTTTCCATTCTCATTCCTGCCCTCCTCAATATCCATCTTTGCCATCCTCTTCTTCTCCGACACCTCCTGCAGCGTCTCCCGCACCACCCGCCCCTCAAGCGACACCCCAGGCTCATCCACATACTCCTCCATCTTCTTGCCCGTCCGCTGCTCAATCGCCTCCACCAGCTTGATATCATACTGCGTCACAAACGTGATCGCCTCGCCCTTCTTCCCCGCACGCGCCGTGCGCCCCACCCTGTGGATATAATCATCAGGGTCCCTCGGCACATCAAAGTTCACCACCAGCTCCACAACGGGTATATCCAGCCCTCTCGACGCCACATCCGTCGCCACCAATATCCTTGCCGCCTCCGCCCGAAAGCGCCCCAGCGAATCCGTCCTCTCGCGCTGCGGCAGCTCCGAGTGCAGCGGCGTCACCCGGTGCCCGAGCAGCTTCAGCGTATGCGTCAGCAGATTCGCCGTCGCCGTCCGGTTCGTAAACACAATCGCCGACTTTTCCTCGTTCCCGGGCGTGCTCAGCAGCGTATGCAGATACGCCTCGCGCGTGTACGGCACAAGCAACATATACCGCTGCCTCAGCGTCGCGGGGACCGCCAACCTCTCTGTATCCACCTCGCACACAAACACCTCCCTGCGTCCGTCACGCCGCTCCATCTCCTTGAGCGCACGCACCTCCTCCGTCACCGTGGCCGTGAAGAGCAGCGTCTGCCGCTGCCCCGGACCGCTGCCCGCCGGCGGCACAGCGCCAAGACACTCCTCGAGGTCGCCCGCGAACGTCTCGCTGAGCATGCGGTCGGCCTCGTCAAGGACGACAAAGCGCACGCGGCGCAAGCCGCAGATGGTGTCCTCGCCCGAGCTGCGGATGTGGTCGGCCAGCCGGCCCGGCGTGGCAATGACGACGTGCGGCCGCGTGGCGAGCGTGATGGCTTGCGCGCGCATGTCGGTGCCGCCGATGAGGAGGCAGACTTTGAGGTTCTGGGGCGCGCCGAGCGCCGTGAGCTGCTCGGCGATCTGGAGGGCGAGCTCGCGCGTGGGCGTGAGGATGAGCGCAAAGATGCCGGTGGGGTCTTTGGACCAGAGGTGTAGGATGGGGGCGGCGAAGGCGATGGTTTTGCCAGAGCCTGTGCGGGAGCCGCCGATGCAGTCTTTGCCTGTGGAGGGGAGGGTGGGAGGGTTATTAGCTGTGGGGGGAGGAGAGAGGGGGAGGGGTGCAGGTGGTGGGGGGAATGAGATACCTTCGAGGATGGGCTGGATGCAGGCTGCCTGGATGGGCGTGGGTTTGCGGATTGCCATGGCGCCGAGCGAGTCGACGAGCCATCTGTCGATACCGAGGTCGGCGAAGCTCTCGGGCGTCTTTGTGGAGTCGGCCATTGTGTGTATTCTGCTGCTGCTGTTTGGGGGGGGGAGAGTTGCGTGCAGAGAATGATATGTTTGTCTCGAGGTTAAAAAAATTTGAGAAGTGCAAGCGGTGCGGCTCTGCTGCAGAGCTGTGGGTAGTGGGGGCTTGGCGGCCTAACCGCAAGCAGACAGGTGGGCACGGGCACGGGCCAGGACTGGGAGCTTCTCGGGGGGGGTGGAGAATCTGGTATGGCATTTGCATACATAACTGTAACGGTAGACGGGCGGTCATGTCAATCTGTGCATGGGCTGTCAGGCCTGGAAATAGGAATAGATTCTGCGCATGACAGAGCAGAAGCCATGATGTTATTGATATCTGCTGCAAAGAGCAGAGCTGTGCCCTGGGATGTGTTTCACGTGCTCAGCCACACAGCGCCGATGCCAAGGGCCCGTCTTGCTTTTGCTGCTGCTGCTGCTGCTGCTTCTGTCTTTCAGCTTTTCTTATATCACGGTGTTTGTTCTGCTCGTCTTCCTCTGCTGCTGCCTCTTGTCTCGTCTCTCGAATACAGCACAGCACAGCACAATCCAATATCCCCCGTGTATCGGCACCTCCAGGAGCGAGTGAGTGTCTGGCCAGGTTTGTTTGCCGCCCCCCACGTTCTGTTTTCTGTTCTCCTGAGCGAGTCGTCCTCGGCTTCTCCGTCCTTCCGTTCTGCCCCTCAACCCAACGACAAGGCAAGCGAGCAGCGTCACCCACAAACACCACCGCAAATACAAACACAAACACCAAGCTAACGTATAACCCACCCGTCAGTCCGCCCATATATCCATCCCACCACCACACCTCACTCATCTCCTCCACCCACAACCACAACCACAACCACAACCACCGCCACCGCCAACCACAAACCAACAGCCACCATGTCTAACCCCCTCGACACCGACCCCGGCTCCGAGCTGCTCGCCTCCTACGAGGCCGACTTCAAGCTCACCCAAGCCGACATCTCCCAAAAGCTCGACCAGATCCCCGACCTCCAAGGCGAGCCCCGCAAGGCCGCCATCCGCGCCGCCGAGCGTGCCGTCGACGAGGCCGACGAGATCGTATGCCGCCCTCCCCCCCCCACACCTGTCCTCACACATAAAATTAAAAGCTAACATGACCAACCACAGATTGGCCAAATGACGCTCGAACTCTCAAACATCCCCTCAACCCTCCGCAACAAGATCAAGCCCCGCCTACGCAACTACACGCACGACCTCGACGTCTCCCGCTCCACGCTGGTCAAGCTCTCACAAAACAGCGACCGCGCCACCCTCTTCAACGGCCGCGGCAACGGCGGCCGCAACGGCGCCGGGGGCAGCGGTGACGCCGTCGTCGACCAGCGCCAGCAGCTGCTCAGCGGCACGGACCGGCTCGAGCGGTCCTCGCAGCGCCTGAGGGACAGCCAGCGCCTGGCAAACGAGACGGAGGGCATTGGCGCGAGCATCCTCGGCGATCTGTATGCGCAGAGGAGCCAGATTGAGAATACGCATAATACGCTCAATGATAGTGAGCGCTACTTGGATAGGAGTATCAAGACGCTGAGGGGGATGGCGCGTAGGTGAGATTCTATCCTTTTGTGGTGGTGGTGGTGGTGGTGGTGGGGATTGCAGGGAGAGGGGATTGGGGATTGGGGATTGGGGGGCTAATAGTGTGTGTGGGGGATAGGATGGCTACAAATCGGATGATTACGATTGCAATCATAACGGTGCTCGTGTTGCTGATTATGGCGGTCATTGTGTCAAAGTTTCGTTAGGGGCGTTACAGGGTGTTTTTTTGTAGGAGTTTGTCCTTTTTTTTTTTTATTAGTATTTTTTTTTCCCGTTACCTTTTCCGTTTTGCTTTTTTCTTTTCCTCCCCCGTGTGTACTATGTAGTAGCTCTCCAACAGATTCGGCCCGCGATTTGGAAGGGAGGTGGGGGGGTGGCCTTGGATAACTTTGTTTGACTTTGTTTTGAGCTTGAGCTAGCTTGGGAGTTTTCAACAACCCTTTGTTTTCCCCCCTTCTTCTTCTTCTTCTGTTCTGCGGGCTTGCTTTCTTGCTTGTTTGTGGATGTTTATATATATATTGAAAAAGAAAAGGAAACATACCAGACGGTGCTCTTGATTCTTTCCTTTTTGTGATAGATATGGGCTCTGCTAGATACTATGTACATGTGGGTGGGTACTTGTATAGCTTTGTTTTTTGGTATGCATCTACCGTAAACAAAAACAATAGTGGCCTTTTTTTCGTTTGACATTCACCTGTAATTTTTTTTATTTTTTTGATAGTGACGTCACTTATTTGGAGATCAATAGCAATTTAATACATAACAAATAGAGCTTCGTATATCATTTCCAGAACCGGGGGACGCATTGCCCAGCCAGACTTTCTTTTTTTCTTTCACTACACCTGCAGTGACCTCACAACCCCCAAAGCTCGCAGACAGACCAGACACACCAAGAAACCCAACCCACATTAGCCCGGCTGGTCAGGATCACTGTCATCATCCTTCTCCATCATCTGCGTCTTCTCCAAGATCTTCTCCAGCCGCTCCTTCAGCTCGGCAAGCTTCGCCTCCTTCACGACCAGGTGGTCCTCGTCGAGGTCCTCGACTATGAAGGCGTGGTGGTGGTCCTCATCAATCTTGAGAATAATAGCTTTGATTGAGGGGTCGCTGTGATGATGATGGTTGTTAGTCAGATGGCGAAGATGCGAGGATGGAAGAGCAGAGAGAGCGGGGGGTATAGACCATTCGACCAGAACACCTGCGGTAGAGAGAGTGTTAGTTATACAAGGTTGCAATCAAGCTTCATCATGGAATACACATACCTTTGACCGCGCGCGGCATTTTGTCGCGATGTATGAATATTGTGGGACGCGATTCTTGGCGGTCGCAACGCGTCAAGAGGAGTGTTGATCTAGAGCTACAATGTTCTTTGGCAGTGGCGTTGCTTTACGGGGTTTTTCTTTTTGACTAAAGTTCGTGACGTTGTTGGAGGAGGTGGAGGGGGCATGTGTGTGTGGTGTGTTGCTATATTTAGCTCGACTATTAGGCTACCGAGTGATTCTGGATGATCCCGGCCGCTATTTGAGACTGCCCTAAATGGTCAAGATCTGAGAATTATGAGGGGTGTACCAACCGATGCAACTAGATCTGTGGTTTGCTACCACACCGATCACTGACTGCAAGGTACCAGATCACTGCTGCATAAGCATATCTCATGATACAATGGAATATATTGAGGCGAAAGAATATGTTAACTATAAGTTCTAGCCATAGGATATAAAACCCCAACACAACCCACATCCGCAGTATAGTTTCACACGAGCATTCTCGAGATTTAGGCTCGAGCTTCTGGTCCATTGAAAATAAAGCCTGGCCTCCCTGTGAACGGGGGTGGTGCTTTGATTCGGGATCTTAGGCCCGAACTAGGTTATTGGACCAAATATCAATTCAGGTTTGAATTGATATTTGCAAGGCCGGCGCCAAGACGTACCAGAAGGACCAGCCTTGTTAATGCTAACCACTCTTGCAAGAGAGTACTTGATTAATACAGGTACGATAGAGTATTCATGCAGAGTAAAAGAGATGCTGTGCATGTGGGTTCGACTCCCAGTGAAGTATAGTTATATGGGTAATAATACTTACCGATAGTTCCCTGATACTGTAGCAATACTCAGGACCTAAATGTGTAATGGCAGCTAGTATATTCCACGAGAGAATGTATGCTTACTTAGGATAAATACATGTATTCCTGGCCTCAGGTGGACTTCAAGATTGAGTAGGCATACAGGATCTATTAGGCCCCGTAGAAATTGAGCTTATTGGTGTTTCTACCCCTCCTGACTAGCGGGTAGAAAAAGGTAATTACGTAGAGATTTTTGTTTCAGACGGAGCTTTGTCTGTTTATGGATTTGTGGTTGTTGATTGACAAATTTATATGTATTGCCGATCGGGTATGATGCTTCGAGAGAACTCGGCGCAACTCTCTCTCCTCGCAAGCGAGCTTATGGACTGCGTTAAATATTCTTAACAAGACGAGAAGTTTCGCAACCCGCTAGACAGCACGCCTCAATAACTGCATAATATAACAGGAACACTGGGAAGGATGGTAAGGTTGGCGGAGGTTGGATCATAGATACTCACTCGATAAATTCTAGCATCTCTCGAGACGAGCCCGGCTAGGTCTTCATCCCTTCTCGGGCAGACCCACCGAGAATACTGAGGTCCTCGCTAGATTTTGTTGCTAATTTGTAAAGATTCGGCACTACAGACGGTATCTTCTCTGTTCTAGTCATACCGTCTGTTCGGCCTAAACACGAATTTTCTTGGATGGACTGGGCAATCTATGACTAACCAGCCAGTCAACCGGATGGCCGTAGTGATGGCTCGCCCTCCCACCCCGAAAGCGGAGCTAACGAAGCCAGTAGAACAAAATTTCCGGTAAAGCTGAGTCCTTGGGAAAGAGTCAGCGATCATTACGGAATTGCAATTCTTCTGACATGTTCGATGAATGAACCTATCCGATGAACGATTCTGGACGGCTGGACTAGAACACCTTCCTCCGTTGACTCCCTCCACGGTGGCTTCTATTCCTCCAGTACAGGTAAATCTCTGTCTATACTGCAGTGCTTAGTCAGTGGAGTCCTAGAATAGGAATCGAAGTTTAAACACACAACTAGCGGTTACCAACATCAAACCACCGGGGAGAATCAAGAACCCAACAACTGCCGCTCGCAGAGTAGGTACATGTATGTACACATACTGGCTGGCCAATGGATTGTGACCTCTAGCTATTCCTCCGCTATGCTGTCTTCTTCAACGGTGTCGTCTCAATGCTAGGAGATGTAGACATTTGTCATTAACAGGTCAGCAGTGCGCATGCGCGTGTATTATGTGTTGCTAGCCAGATCCACGATAGAGTTGGCGTGGTTCTCCAGTCAAGTTAGAAAATCGACCTTCGGGTACATATATGATTTTCGTGGATACAGAATTTCTCACTCGGCAGGTGAGTGATTTTCCATGATCCAGAATCACCAATCCAGCTCGCCCCCACTCATCCACCGACTCCACCAATGAAACTTGCCGACTTTACGCTTTCATACACAGCGGCGATTATTTGGAGTAAGCCATTCTTGAAACTAGTGCTTTATACGTATTTCTATGTTATAGCTATCGTACACTGGCTCAGAACAGACAAGAAGTGGAAAAACAACAAAAGGGAAATCATGAAGCAGCCGACCCAAAGAAAAAAAGAAGCAGGAAAGGGAAGAAAAAAAATCATTACTATCTATCTCTATCACTCTCTATACCTTCCCCACTCTAACTACCAAAGCGCCCGCGTTCTTTGCAAGTCGCTCCGCATGCAGCTTCTTGATCCACCTGAAGAGTAGTATGAACATCAACTCCATCCTATCCCCACCATACAATTAGCATCACACACATAAAAAAAAAAGCTCATGGAAAAAGAGTAAACATACCTCTCCTTCGTCATCATCAGCAACCCCTGCACAATCAACCCCTTCATCAACTGCGGTCCAATTCCCTTAAACAGCCCCATCGGCCCTTCCTTTTCTATAATAAACCTCATCACCTCCCCAAAGCTTCTAAAGCGCTTCCTGTTCGCAGCAGGCGGCGGCCTACTCTGCAACCCAACCTTGGCAACAATCAAAGGCTGTGTCGCCAGCGTCGCCAACGACTTACTCATCGCGCCGAGCAGGAACGCCTCACCCGGCGACAAGCGGTCCCGGCCCTTAAACATGACCTCCTTGAGCCTCTGGTAGCACCCATAGGTGATCGCCGGATTGACAACAAGCACCAACGACGCCTTGAGTCCCCTCCACAGCCCGCTCATCCCATCCTCCGACACTACCTCCCGCCCAGTTGCCAAGAGTCCCAACTGCTCCTCGGACGAGGGCCGAGTCTGCTGCCGGGTGGTGATGACGGCCACGGGAATGGTGAACAGCTGTGCGAGCGCGCCGGCGACGGCGCCGAGCGAGAGCTCGATCGCGGTAGACGGGTGCGCCGTGCCGCTCCGCTTGAGGTAGAAGGTACGGACGAGCGTGTACCAGTAGAAGTATGCAAAGTTTGTTGAAGCGACACCGAGCAGCGCGCCGGTCATACCCGTGTAGAGGCCTTTCACGCCGGATTTGGCAGCGAT
This sequence comes from Morchella eximia, assembly GCA_024713935.1. NCBI lineage: Eukaryota > Fungi > Ascomycota > Pezizomycetes > Pezizales > Morchellaceae > Morchella > Morchella eximia. The sequence goes on from JAMGZG010000002.1 coordinate 1,629,185, forward strand.
CTTTGTGATTGCGTCGAGCGTTGAGCTGTAGATCTCTTCATCGGGGCTGTTTTGGGACTCGGTGTTAGAAACCGGGCTATATGCTCTGGGGGTAGAGGTTAGCTTGAGGGGGAACAAACTTGAGGGGTTCGGTCTTCTCGTCGGTGGGCTGGCGTTTGACTTGGACCTGGAGCTTGGTCTTGACGCTGTGAGGTTGGTTTGTCAGTGATTCTGTCGAGGCAATTGGGGATCCAACGACATACATGTCCAATGGGTAGACAGCGGCATTCGCGAGCACAGCACCAGTAGCACCCGCAACTGCATAACCCCATGAGGGCAGTGATTCCTTGGAGAGCGACATTCTGTCTCTATATTGGTCCTTCTACACGAACGAAAGCGGTAGATAATCAAGCAAGAAGAAACACACAGCACAAGGAACAGAAGACACAGCAGAGGAATAAGAGGAAGGGAATGAGTAAGTGAGCAGAGGAACAGAACAGAATAGAACTGACAGACTGACAGGCAGCACCAAGTTCAAGTAGGATGCAGACACCAGAACCGTTCCTTGTTCCCGAGCTATCCCCAAGACTTTTGCACTGTCCTGGCTTGTGCGTGATGCCTCGGTTGTTTTCGGTGATACACAGCTATCTGTGGCGCCGCCCACCTGGGATGCCGATAGGGTACGCGACGTGACGCCCAACTAACTATCGGTGTGGCGGCGCGTCGTGGCGGGGGGAAGAAAAGCTGTCAATAGGTAATTGCTTTTTCAGATCTGTAGACAACAGTAATCACCGGTATCGTTGCTGGAGTTCCCCATATTATATTTGCTGCACACTTCCAATTCCCATGTCATGTCACAGCACAGCAATCAATGTACTACCTACTCGTCCTACCAGCCCGCCCCCGCGGTAGCTTCGGCCCGAGGCTTCCCCGCACGTGGACGAAGGGCTGGTGCCGTACCGGGGGTGTCGGTGTTGAGGCTGAATGCATTCTTATTTTTATTATTTCTTCTGGGCCTTATCTATGATGACGTTTTTTTTGGGTGTGATTGTGCATGTGGGGGGGTTGGAAATGATTGTTTGGCCTAGTTTACGAGTGGACAAGGATTGCATAGCTGCATACAATAAGAAAGAGCTGGAGGATTTAATCTCGACTCCAAGTTGGCGACAAGACAGGAAGGCAGCTTGATGATTCCAATTTCCAAGAGAAAGAAGCCGAGGATCGAGAAAGGTTGAAGCTCTGTAATTGTGAGCTGGGCTAACTGCATTTTGTGCTCTTGTTAAGTCATGTCTCCTTTCCATTAGTGTTTCAAGGAGAAAGAGCTTAAGAGAGAATCAATTAGTTGAAAGAGTTTATTAAAACTGTATAAAAGATATCTTCATGGTAAGGAGAAAGAGAAGAGAGAGAAAAAACTGAGAGAGAAGAAGAGAATTAATCATTGTCGGTCATCAAAATTATCCGAACGCTTGCGCCACAACTACACAAATTGGCTAGAATAGCCAAATTTTGAACCACTTCAATTGAGCTCATATTGAAGCTCAAGATAATAGAGGCATAAGAAGTCACAGAAACCAAATCTCTCATACTCTTTCCTTGTGATTGTGGAGAAAGACGACGTTGGAGTTAAAAATGTAGTTACAACAATGTTCGCATAATTTTAATAACTCGCAATAGTCAAAAAATACTTTATCGAGTTTTTCTATGTCGATAGCCCTAACCTTAATTTTAGGGCTATGGGTAAACCTATAATGATAACTGCTCTCCAAAAGAAACGAATTTCAAATGGGGTTATCCGAAGCGACAAGAGGGAGAAGAAGGGGAATGGGGAACCACAACATGACATGTATATACTGATTTTTTGCGGACTGTAAAACTGGGTAACAGTTCCATTGGGTTGGGCTTGGCTAAGGTAGTGTAAATACATGTATTCTAGAGAGTGTCTTTGGATATATGCACACGTAGCTACCAGAACATGGGCGTCAGTTGTTGTTATGGTCTTTTCGAATCCGGATCAAACATGGTGAGTTGTCAAAACTAAATTTCTAGCCTTGGTCATGGAATGAGAGACCACACATATACAAACAAAAGCACTTGGCTTAAATATACAAAAACTGTTGTCGATGAGTTTTGATTACTAGAGGGTTGTTTTGAACTCTTAAATAGGATTGGATTCGCGATTTAATGACTTGCCTGGTCATGTCATGGAAAATCACTCGCCCGCTAGATCACAACCATAACCTGTCACCTGTCACCAAATCTCAAACCGAGAAAGGCATGGAGTAGGTAAGGGGCACGTACGACCACTGCTATCCCATAGTTCCAGCAACATCCTCAACGCCTAGCCTTAAATTCTCACTCCCCACCTTTACCCGTGTCTTCAAATATATAGTGTTATGGATCTAGTGCTTGGCCTTCCTAAAACCAAAGAAAGAGAAACAAAAGCCAGGAAAGCATATCTTCATTCTTAATTTGAGCTACCAACAAAGTCTGAATTCTGGAGCCCTCTCCCCCCGACCATAGACGCCGCGTCTAGAGACTCTTCTTTACTACAGTATCCATAGCCATCAGAGAGCTACTCATGGGTCGCAATCCGTGACACTCCCAAGCTAACAGCCACATAACTCTTCATGCTAAGAACCCTTACAGACACGTGTATGCACGGAGGCTTAAACATTCGAAGCTACAATGTTTTTTATTGCATAGCATACATAGATACCGTAGGGCTTCTTTAACCTTGTGATCCTTCCACCCCTTCGCCACTTACAAGAAAAAGTAATCTACATGAAAGAGGCGAAGTGGTTGTCTGTTGACTCGGGAGACCTACCTTAGCGGGTGACTGCGTCTATATCTGCCGGCATAGTAGCTCCGTTCTTCAAAACCCAAGAGAGTCCTTGCAATATAATAAGCGCTCTCGAACCCGACTGCGAAAAGCGCGTGTAACTACATGTACAGCCCCTCTGCAAAAGTGTCCGTGATTCTAATTTCGAAATGAGACATTTCTCCATATGTAACCGTGGTGGATTACTTTCCCAGTGACCAATGGCCAATGGCACTTGGAATCAATGGGGAATAAGATCAATGGCCTGCCTTCTTTTGTATATAGTCACGAACTATATTATATGTTTTTCGTTGTTTTTAATCTCAGCATTCATAGCATCAACATTACGGGTGCACCACACTGCGCACCGACGTTAAAACTAGATCACGATCACTTTTGCAGAGCTGCAGGGTGGTTGTACATAGCTAGACTAGCTAGGGTTTCTGCGAGATTAGTCAGGGGTGCGTGCAGTTCGAAGGATCATCCTATTTTTGAGAGTATTCGGTAGCCTGCCTTCGGAATAGGATATAATTGCAGTCAAATATGTCTGGCGGGGTTGGGTTGTGTTAAGGTGCTGATATGTTGCAATTGGCTATAAGACTCCGCAAATCTTAATATTTGGCCAGAAATAGTAGTAGCGCCTGCAGACTCGATCGCTAGCCTCGTTCAACCATCCAGGGAATCATCATCATGGGTGATCGCGGTATCTATTGCTGTTCCCTCAAAATGATAGTGAAACTATTGTCTCCTGTCTCTGGCATATATATAAGCCGCACCTGCCCAATGCCAGGTAGCTCGAGACTTATTAATTATACCGTATAGAAAAAAGCAAATCATGAATTCCTTCAACACCTCTTTTAAGGCCGACCTTGAAGCACAAAGGAACAAGCTACTCCCTCTGCCGAGTACCCATATAGTTGACATCCAATATCGCTGGTCGACGATCCCGGTACCCGTAATTGAGAGATGGCCCTCGGCGCCCGGCACGATCCCGAGCGACTGGCTCGGAAAGGTGGCCAGTGTGCTGATATCTCTTACACCGATACTGTTTTTGGTACTGGCCGGTTTTGCGTATAAGATGGATGGAATGCCAGTTTCAAAATTTGGGGAGCAGGTGATGAAGGCAGCACAGATTGTATGTTGTTTTGATTGAATGTTATATTGGTGGTGGTGGCTAATTCTGTAATATATTGATAGGGAACTACGGTATACCCGATTATATTTGCAGCAGTCCTAGGAAAAACCTTCAAGTCAGCCGCCGGATGGCTCGTCGAACGAGGAACAACAATTCACATGCTGTAAGTTACCCGCTGCTGCTAGATGCTCTCCTCCGACTATCACTCGACCGGAACTAACCAACCAATATAGCGAGCTACTAATGGGTAGTCAAAGTCTTGGCGGAGCACTCCAATCCCATTTCACGATAATCCGAACCATAAAGACGATTCCGTTGAGTCTATTCATCCTTTTGATTTGGCTTCTTTCGCCTCTGGGAGGCCAGGCTTCGCTGCGCTTGCTCAGTACTTCTGGGATTGAGGTGGATGGTGCGATAAGGTATTTGGACACATATTGGCAGTCGTCGAGAATCCAGTGGCAGACCTTTCCGATTTATGTCTATGATTCCGTGTATCAGGCTATGCTTGTGACACCCACCGAGTCCCAGCAGTCGAGTATGGATATTTGGGGAAATGTTAAGGTTAGTTCTTAATCCTCTTATACTCGTGGTGCAGTCTGATATAATATTTACAAGTGCATGTGCTAAGTACAAGTGCATACTAACTATATTTGGCGCACATAGATACCCAAGCTTGAATCTCTCAACCAATCAACTTCCGATATCGACGGCTGGGTGCAAGTACCCAAGAACCAGAATCTATCGTATGTCTCTCTAATTGGGGTCCCCATGGCCGGAACAGAGCTCATCAGACAAACTTTCTCAAAATTTACGATCCAGTATACCTACTTCCACTGGGACTGCACAAAGCCCGACAATCGGACCATCCTTGACCCCTGGTTTGCCGAAATCGGAATTGACGTCAACAAAGCACTTAACTCCAAGACGCAGCCATACCGGACGTCTCTGTTTGCGAGAATGCCAACAGTCAGGAGGAAGCTAGGATTAACGTACCTAGATCCTGCGAGATTCCTCTACGTATCAAGAATACGCGAGGGGGACTCCGCAGACTACCAGGGTATCTCCTACATCTGGAGGTGGCTCACGACCTCGGTTTGTAACGTTACAGAGGCCCATGTAGAGGCCGAGATTAACTGTGCTCCTAAGAACTGCTCTGTCACCAGACTGCGCCCTTACGTTACTATTTTCCAGCGTCCCGCCACCCATACGGCCCTCGACGGAACTGATGATTCGGTCATTACCGGCTTCTCTGACACCAACCGCCAACCCAAAGTCGCGCTTTACACGATCTCCGCAACAGCCACCGAGCGCTTCATCCAGGACCCCGATACTGTTACGCGCATCTCTAACCACGATTATAAGCTCGCCGATGCTTCTGACGGCCTTTTAGCTAATATCTCTTCCCTCTCGAAGGAGACCTTCCAAGCCAGGTTTGGCCTTGCCTTCAACTCTTACTACACCGGGACCTTAGCACCCAGCTACATCACCGGCACACCACCACCATTCGATGAGTTGCCCGCCTTCGACAGTTCGGATTCGGCCTACCTCATGCCCGACGAACCGAGAAAATACGACTACAGCACGCTAACGGGGCCTATGGCAGTGAGGCTACCGGGCAACCACACGTTCATTGCGCGCGAGACGTCCACAAAATTTGTGTTTCAGGAAAAGAAGTATGTCTGCGATAAGATGTGGCTGCGGATTCTGGTAGCCACGACGGCTGTGCTGATTATAGCGGCACATCTGGGCACGTACTTCAAGTGCATGAGTGTTGGCCCAGATATTCTGGGGAGTGTGTCGAGTTTGACGAGGGATAATCCGTATATTCCGTTACCTGGGGGTGGGTGTATTCTGGAGGGGGCGGAAAGGACGAGGTTGCTAGCGGGGTTGGAGGTCAGGGTGGTTGATGTAAGGCCAAATGAGGAGGTTGGCCATATTGCGTTGTCCTCGTTGAAGGACGGGGTGAAGCCATTGATGAAGGGAAGGTTGTATATGGACTCGTGAGAAGATATGCATGTGTATATGTGCGTGTGTGTATTGATTTACAGGTAATGAATGTTAATGACAATTGGAGATGTGGTGTGGTACCGGCGGGGGCGGAATACATGTGGTTTTTTTTTTGTATATATATGTATTATAGTATTAAAATTAGTAGATAGATACACCTAGGTCTATGGTCGCTCTTTTTGAAGTGTTCTTTATTCAATTCTGAATATAAGTTTGGCTTGGCTGCATGATATAGTCATGAATTATCACTCGGCCAATAAAGTATCCCTTGGACGGATGAAAGTGTCAAATTCGCGATCTGGACCATGCGCCACTTAGTAAAGAAATTGTCTTGCTTTTTACGGTAAATAGCAACAATAGAGCCAATCAAGAATTTCTAATAATTACTACACTAGGCTAGTGATAGCTGAAAGAGGGAGGTCGCGAATTTGACGAGTTTCATCCGTCCAAGGGATACGCTTAGCCGAATTTTTATTTGATTTGTTTGCACTAGACCTCATGGACCGTCTATACCATCCCTTTGGCAATCAGGCCAATTCTTCAACACATAGGTCTAGCCAAGTTTGGTTCAGATAAACCGTAAGTAGTAATTTATATGATGAATTTATATCAACAGGAGTCTTTCAGAGCGGAAGGCACCACATTGGGTTAGACTTCTGAGTTGAGAATTGACCTGACGGCCGAAGGGATACCAAGGGCTTGGAAAAGCTTAGCCTGCAGATATCTGGCTTTTCCTTTCTGACCTAAGCCTATTTTTATTCGAGTCCAGCCTATTAGGGATCGACTGTTGTGGGTGCCGGCACTTTCTTTTAGTTGCCGAGTTGATGACTTCCTAATACTCTATAACTCTTCTCCCTGTTTGTAAAACCCGTAAATCAAGAAGTGGAGGGAGAGAATTTCATGATCAGATTTGAGCCAGTGTTCCATACCCTCGAAGAAAGGACCATTAATGTTGTGACATATTAACTGAGTATTTTGAGGGCTTGGTACTGAATGAGTCCTGTACAGTGAGATAAGATGGTAAAGTTGATAGAGATCGTTTGTAAGCCGAATATGTCCTAGACAGAAAGAAAAACCCATGATACATCGAGTAGTCATTTTACAATGAAACCGTGATCACTGGCCAGAATTACTTAATTGGTGTTACGAGTAGTCCGGTCCATAAATCGTCCGTCTGCATGCCTCAGGCTGTGGTAGACAGACATCTCCATGCATCGTCACCCGTGAGGTGACCTAAAAAGTTTAAGTTGAAATACCCATTAAAGATATATAACCCCTACTTATCTTTTGCACAGTGCCTTTTTTGCGCAGGGGACTTTATATAGAACAAGGGCCCTTTCCCGGTAGGTATTTAATCTGTCCAAATTATCTCGAACCCATCGAGTTTATATGGTATACTTGAATAGGGAAGAGTAGGGCTTTAATGGAGTAGAATCACTTCGAGGCAGTTGCCTCCATTCACCTCAAAAGCCCTGACGAACCACCCTAAATTTTGCAAGTATTATGACTCCACGGGTTTCGATCGAGCCCGAGACGTTTCTGTGGAGTAAGCGAAACGCCTGCCCCTTCTCTCCCTCTCTATGAGTATATTTGGGACTTTTATTTTATCCCCCGGCGGTCTTAGATAATTTAAGCAAGCATTTGCTTTTCTTTAGGTATGTTTGGCTTGGTTTAAATAAACCACATGCTGAGCAGAATAGAAAGGAGTGCCTCTCCAGAACCGCCGTTATAGGCTGCTGCTACCGGCTGGTGACAATGATGATGGCATACCTATAATCAATCTGCGTAGGTAAATATGGTGGGGTAAGTTACAGAACTAGCGATGTGGGTTCTAGTGATGTTGATGGTGAGTTGATGGTGTAAATGAGCTGGGACTTACATATCATGATAGATATTACGATGGCTTTGATGCCTGATGATGTTCAGTACATGTAGTTTGGTGGTTGTACTGATGAGATGTGGAAGTGGAGGGGCCCGTGTGAGGTGATGTGTGATGGTAAGTGGGGTGGGACATACACCGCCCAACCTAAAGCTGGTACCAAGAGAGTGGCTCTTGCTCACAGATCTCTTGATCTTTCTTATCAGCTAATTGATTTCACTGAAACTGTGACCCACGAAGGGATAGCGGAAGAGATTGAAATAAGATTTCACCAGGAAAAGCTTAAAAGCTCTTGCGTGGTTTGAGATGTTCAACTCAAGACTACATGTACGTACAGCTAAAGAGCTAATTACTTAACTGAAAGACCCTTGAACGGCATCAAATCACTAAGCTATAGACCTATAGCGAGATGATCCCGCAACTATCTTGTCACGAGTGATATCTCGTGATTATGTTAACTTGGTATTTTTATACTTAACTCATCCCCCCGTGCCTCCCGCTACAAAGAGTGATCTTTGGGTTGTCTACTACTCATATTAATATACTAGTATAATGAATCCAGGATATTATATATGCAATGGAGGCCGAGGGCTAAGCTTGGGGCGAAACTTAAGAGCTTCTTCGTAATTCCGCCAAGGGCTCCTAGTATTCTCGCCATTAAATAGAATCCAACTAAATTCATAATTCAATTTCTTAACTCACTAAAGAACGACCTTGATTTAAAGGAAAAGAGGATGCATTCTTCGGTCACAGGAGAAAGTTCATTTAGTTGGTATGATAAAAAGGAAGAAACATCAAATCTGGCGCTGGTAGCATTGTTCAATCAAAGAAACTTGTACCGTTGCTAGAGAAAAATTGCCTAGGTAGAGCCTTTAGTGTGCAAGTTAACCCAAACTACTCTCCATAAGAGGAAAAGCTTGATATCCAATCTGGGCGCCATCATCAATTTTTTGTTCATGGATTATCACTCGGCCGCTTGGGAGTTTCGTTTGTTGATTTATGGCTTCGAACTCAGGAAGATATATATGTTCATGACCATCAGTCACCATAGTGTAACTACATGTAGTAGCTGCCGGAAGTTACTGGGTACGTATTTCAGTGTGTTAAGGGCTATGTGGGAATGAGGATATCACACACATGTGCCTACTTTATACATGTTGACATATATTCCCCTATCTATAAATTACGTTGTCCGGGCTGTTTTCTTATGATTCGGTTCTTCTAGGACCGACTTTAAATCTTTGAGTACACGCACCTTGCTTGTCACGACGATTAAGGTTTTCTGTGGGAGATGCAGTTGGTAGGACGATATATACGGACCAATAGTTGGAGTGCACGCACATAGACCGCATGTGATCATAGGTACATGTTGTACTTTCTCTTGACGCCGAGTTCAATATCCATATTCTCTTCTCTCTGGATGGCACACGCTGATTCATAGTCTTCAGAACACGGTGCCATCTTCAGTATCTTGAACCCGTCGTGCTGATTCGACGAGGCAAAAAAAATTCGATGGGTAGAATTTCACTAACTGTGTACCACAGAAGCAGTCCTGGGTAACGCAAATAAAGGCGGATAATAAAAGAAGTGCTACTATCTCGGACAGTGAGTGATGTACGATGCGCCAAGAATGCGAGACCGCCCCCACACGAGATACCTGGGGTATGCATACCCGAGCTTTCCGATCTCCGGAAGAAATGCAGTCGCTTCCAGAGTAGGTACTGTGCAACAGGGCAAGGGAATATCAATTCCATACATGATTCTGCATCCAAGCAGATGGGAAAAGGTACTTGGGTACATAGACATTAGTAGGTATGTAAAGTACCTACATACTATTCCGGCGCGAACCAATAAGGAAGGATAGAGCTGCGTTGGAAAAAAGAAAAAAAAGAGAATAAAAAATCAGTGCTCCTCATCTAACCCATCGCTTAACGGCTTCTCAAGTAGGCATCAAATTGCTTGCCTGAGTTGCCTCCTTCTCCTCTGAGCAGGCAGTGGCGTGGACGCGTCGTCGTTGACTCCACAGCCACATCACTGAACCAGTGGGGGACAGCGCTAGAATGCGGAGATTAGCCAAGCTTGGCGATAGCGCCTGTCGAGAAGGTGGCGTATCGATAGCAAAACGTCAGCGTGCCTAGCTGTAACTCAGTGAAGAACGAATAGTTAGGTACCTGGGGTTACACCATAGCACGTAGCTTGGGGCACATGAGCAGGTGGGAAATTCCTTTTACTTACACGTAAGGAGGTAAATAATAAGGCAAAAAGAAAAACAAAGGGAAGCAGGATAAAAGAAATCAGGTTCCGGAATCAGGCCGCGGTACTTGCCTATCCCTATATCAAGACGTGATCGCATTGTTGAGCCGGTGGGCTTCGTTACCCCGCCGACAACAGTACTTTACGTTAGCGGAGCTCTCCAGGGCATGCGCTACTACGCCTTGAGTGTTTGTCCGTCGACTTAAAGTCTCAAAGTCTCTTGGCTCCTCCTCCCTTGCTTTTCCTTCTCCCTCTCCCATATCCTCCTCGTTGCTTTTATTTTCACTCCTACCCTCACCCTCCGCTCTTCTCGTCTCCTCTCTTCCCCTCATCTCATTGCTCCTGTTACTGTTGTTACTGTTGCCGCTGCTGTTGCTACCAACCGAGAATAGTCGAGGCTTGTCCAGTAACCAGTTGCTTACCTGCAACTCACCACCACTTTCCCTGACATCATTCTTCACGGACGTGTCAGAAATCGGACTCGCCACCAGCAACAAAAAAAAAAAAAATAAGACAGTAGAATGCCTGCCAAAATTATCTTTATTGCGGCCACGGTCATTGTGGTTGCCGGAATCGTAGTATACGACAATCGCGAACATGTTTACGAGTTCGTCGACCGGACCCGTCGAAAGGTCAAAAATTCGCTACATGCTCTAGCACACGAGATCAACCCACAAAGAGAACCCATCCCCATGACAAGCCGCGGAACATTTTCCGAATCCTACAGGGGAAATGAGGGCGAGAAAGAAAAACCGTATAACGAGGAAAGATCCGAGGGAGGAGAAAGGTCGTTTACCAAGGGAGATGAAGCCTATGGTTTTGCCTCTTCTTCCAGCAGGGAGCAATATCACAATGAATATCATACTCCCTCAGCTCACGTCAGACATCGTGGTCAACAGTTCGGTACCATGCCTGAAAATCTGGTAGTTTTTGACGCAGCAACAGAATCGTCTAGAATGTCTACTCCCAACCTCGATCCTGTATCTCGCCGCGGTTCAACCGAGACCCTTCAACTCGAGAAGCCACTTCCCCAAATGCCTACCGAGCCTCCTGCTTTGCCACCCAAGCCACTTGCGATCCAGCCGTCTCCCGAGCTATCTGTGATCAGCGATCCCTTTGTCGATGTCGCAGAAGTCCAGGAGGTTACCGAGCCCATCGAACAGCAAAAGGCAGCTTCGTCCCGAACAGTTTCTTCTGGTGAAGATCAAGAGGATGTTTCTAACCCATTTGAAAGCTCCCAACCATACTGGAGCATTCATGAATGGGCCAGTGCTGCCCACACACCCTCTTCTGCTCCAAGTCTTGCTGGCAGTGCCCCAGAGGAGATTGAACAACCCGCCGACGACATTCTAAGCGATTTCGGATCGGATGTTGAGAGTGTCGGTAGCTGGACCGAGGTCGGAAGCTCTGTCAGTGGTGACGACAACTAATTAGCCTGGTGCGCGATTCAACGCCGCCTGAATTTCTTTCTTCTTTCTACTTTTATCATTACAATTTTTTAAACGGCGGGAAAAGGCTTGTATCAATATGAAATTTGGGCAAACTATCAGCATGACAAAGATTACAAGTGTTTTGGGATACCGGGTTTTTATTCTGACATTGTCGCGGAGCTTCGGTTTGGGTTCGATTTGTTTTTGCTCTCTTGTCTCACTTTCACTCTACTCCTTGCGCTTTTCTTTTCTTCTTTCTTTCTTCGTTTTTATGGGGTTATTGATTTTGAGTTCTCATCTGATTTTTGCACAGGGGGGACCTTTAAGATTGCAATGATCTTTGATCTAAATCTTTTCTAGGGATTGGTGTTTTTCCTCTTCATTTTCACTTGGAGAATTGGGAATTGGGAATCAATTTGTTTTTATTTTTGGTATAAAAGATTATTCAAGGTGACCTATCAGGAGATCACGAGATGATTTTTTCTCCCTTATTTGAAAAAGACACTACCAGTTCAAGTAGTTACAGCGTGTACTAAAAAGCTATCTCTATGCGAAGTAGAAACAGGGGTGAATTGAAAATACGGTCAGAGCACTGCATTCTGCTTCCCCGTTACTGTTTTGGGGGGACGCATTTCAACTTGTTGGGATATGCGCTAGAGGCGTGACAGCTAATAGGGGGTTGGCTGGAACTACACATGAAGTTCTCCAGAATCCGGGGTTTTAATCTGCATCATGGTCATGGCCTTAGATCTTTTGTATCTAAGACAATAATGCATGCCCCTGGACCATGGCTTAATAGGGGTACTAGTGGGCCGATCAATGGATCATGAGATCTCACTCGAAGGTAAGATGCAATGATTGGCTGTGCTTCCCTGTACAAATTTCAATTCAATAATTTCAATAATGTATATGATTGTAAAAATAACAACCTACGCACTCAATTTCTTCCTTCACTGTCCCATGATTAAACATGATCCCTTTACAAAACCAAAACCACCGCTCCCAACAAAATACAAATGACTGGAGACCAGGCCGCGAGGGTCTCTGCGGCATTCTCACTTAATTTGCTATACCTCTTCCTCAAACTCTCAGGGCTGGTAATGTTGACTTCATCTGCTCCACTCAGCGCTTTGGCATCATCTGTGACTTTATCGCCGGTTTCTGCGCCAACTCGGGCGTTTGCTTCATCGACGATGTCGCCAGCGTCTACGTTGTCGCCAGTAGTAACATCATCGTCTTCAGCTGCGTCACCAGTAGCGGCTGCATCATCCCCACCCTCATCAACTTGCTTCTGCTGCCTCCTATTATTATCATCATTACTATCATCATCCTTATCGTGGTCCTTATCATGGTCCTTATGATCATCGTCATGGTCCTGATGATCATCGTCATGGTCCTTATGATCATCATCATGGTCCTCACGATCATCATCATGATCCTTATCATCGCCCCCACCACCCCCCACGCTATCGTTATCATTAATACTCACCCCCGTCTTAACCGGCAATGCCTCCTCCTTCCTGTCCGCATCTTGCTTCTTCGTTGCACTCGCCTCCGCCGCCGCCGAAATCGCTCCTCCCAGAACATCAGACTCCTTCGCGGCGATGCTACTCGAAAGCTTGTTCAGCTCACTGGCCGGCACATCGGTCACCTTTCCCAGGACCGAAGTCTCGACACTATGCGCGATTGCTGATAGAACACCACCGACTGGGCCGAGTAGTTCTTCGTAAATCTCTGGGGCAGCGAGGCCGGTCACCTGTGCTTCGGCAGGAGGAGCGGGAGCCAGGGAGGTGGCCAGGTTAGAGACTTCAGCGCTGGGTTCATCTTGTCTATAATAGAGAGAGGTTTAGTAGAGTGAGGTACGCTCAGGGCTTCTTTTTTGGTTATACCCTGTTTCAAGAACTTGAGCCGATGCAGAGACAATGATGCCAGCGAGGAAGATTTCGAAACGCATTTTCAAGTATATTGAGGGGGCTGGGTTATGGGATTGCAATACTTGAGAAGAGTGGAGACATTTAAAGAATTCTGCTGAAATGCACGTTTATACTGAGAACGTATTCTCATGATGTCAATATTAATGATATCGCAAGTCCCGGAGAATTTAGTAGTAGTCGCCGGAGAAGGCAAATATTGAGCGTCACCAGATCACCACTAGTGGTATTCTAATCTATCCAGAACCTTTTAGATATGATGGATTTTTTTAGTACAATATAAACCTAACAAAACAGTACAAAAGGGCACATAAAGAAAGAAAACAAACCTACTCGAGTTTGCTCGACTACAAGGTTTTGGGTTCTTCCCTATCCTTGCCTTTACTTGCTCAGTAAGAAGGGAGAAAAGGATACTATCGGCTCTTGCTCTGTTGTACTAGGGTGTAGCGAAAAGTGATCAGAATCTGATAAGACAAATACACGTATTCACCGCAACATTCACTTATCAGATTCTGATCACTTACCCTCAACACCCCCGGTACGTTACAAATAACGTATTTCCTAAACGAACTTAGAACAACGGCTATTTATATCCACATGCATTGTAACCACTAAACAACATCGCATACCCCATTGGACAATCTATTATATAACACAAAAAACAGAAAGCGAAAGACAACGGGGCATTTATGTCCAGTTGTCCGAGAAGAAATAGAAATCATTAAACAACATTATATCTCGAAAAAGATATCTCGAAAAAGAAAGGGAATTAAAATAAAACTAAAGAGAAGATCTTATTAATCCATAGAACGCCTTATCTACCATTTCCATAGGTCCTTTTCAACATAAGAAAACAAAACACCCCTTAACTAGTGCCAAGGATTTTAGAATAAGCATCCTCGACCTCTCTGGCAATCTCCAATAACGAAACAATTACAATCTATGCGTATTGTCAGTAAAACGTCACTTTGGATATGACCCGGGGGATAGAATAAAAGGTTATTAAGTTACCTGATGCGTCAAATTCGGAAGTCGATCTCTATGCAACCCAATCCACTCCAATGGCGGTGTGGCTTCACCCATGTCTCGCAACTGCGGAGTTTCGATAATGGGTGGTTCGAGCGCGGTGTACTCGTATTTTGACTGAGGAACATTGACAACCGCAGTGATCTTACGCTGCTCACCGCCTTCTGTGCTGTCGTTGTCTTCTGCGGCTTCGGATGGAGGTGGAGAATTGGTACTGATTGAAATGTGGCTGTTGGTGATTATCTTGCCCTGGCGCTGGGACATTTCCTTAACATGGTTGGCCCACATTCTAATTTTTGTCAGTAAGTGAATCGCTGTATGTGATTTCAAGGAGGTGATTGCAGACCCTTTGATGAAGCTCACTCTGGAATAATTCCATCCTACGTCCACTTTACCCTTAAAGGCGCTCTTGAAGATGTATTCAATCTCATTGGAGCCGGCCTTGTGCCATGTATGCATAAAGGCCGTCACCTGAGGAACTTTTAAAATCGTTCCGCCGCGTGCGCCACGAGCATGGTACACGATATCCTCCACGCTCACATCGCCTAGGGAGCTGCCTATCTCCGGTCGTTTGATGGTTGCCAGAGCTATTCTCAACTCGCCAAGCGTCATCTCTAGCTTACTATGAAGTTTCTTAACCTCCATTCCAACACCAAATTGGGCGGAAGCGTTTAGTGCGTCAAGCTTGAAGACCTGTGTGTCATAGAAAGTGCTGGGGAAGATGCCAATGCTGACTTCCTTCAACATCACCACCACGTCTGTGTAGAGCGACAGGAATGCTGGGGGCTGGGGGCTTTCTCGGTTTAACTGAATAGGAGCAGGATCTGACGCTGTAAAATTGGACTGAGAGCGTCTGTTGAGGTATCTTTCTACGTCCTTTAGTGAGATATTGAAAGCATCGATCTTTTCCTGCCGAAGTCTCAAGAACGCCTGGTAAAGTGCGAGACCTTGAGACGCGCTTAATGTTGTGCAGTAGATCTGGATCTTGTCTCCGTCGAGAACCCCTACCAGTTGATCACCTGCTTTCTCGCCTGCTTTCTGTAGGTTGTACATCAAGAAATGGAAGCTAGTGATGTCGGCTAATAGGAAGGCTTGGTAATCAAAAGACGCCTTGACTTGAAGTTGCTCGAAGCCCAAAGAGGCTTGGATAAGAGGAGTTTGGACGACCTCATCAGCACCAGATAGCCAATGAATCGATGTCCTGACCTTCATGTTCTTAAGGTGGATAAAACCGCTAAGGCGTCCAACAGATGTCACTTTGATGGCATCAAATCCAAGCGACATGGTCTGTTCCCAGTCCGAGCTCTTTCGCGAGTCCATCCAGAGGTTTGATATTAGCAAGGAATTCTTGCCAAGAGACTGGCCCAGATCGAGTTGAAGATCAACCTCAGAAATAGACACAGTTGTGTTCCATGGAAAAGCCTTTGTAGCAGCAACTCTGTGGTATCTTTGTACCAACATCGGGGAGGGCTCAGGTGATCGGATAATCGGAGCCGGCGAGCTTTTACGTATCTCTTCGGGTAACCAGATCTCACGGAACAGTAAGAAATCCTGGAATTGCTTGATATTGAGTTGTGACTTGATGGGGCTCATCTTCATAATACATGAGAGGCCATCGGAGCCGTTCAGGTGTTTGCTGTTCATCAAAGACGCAACAACTTCCCGAACTTGCAACTGACCTGTAGAGTCCCGTGAATAAACGTGCTTCAATGACGCTTCAAACCCAGAAGCAATAACCGATAAGGCATAGAATCGACCACCAACAGCTTCCTCACAAGTACTGAGAGTAACATAGATCTCATCATAGCCTGCAGAAGCGGCCACACGCGCGATGGGCTGACAGCTCAACGTGAATTCTTGTTTGCAGATTCGTAAGCCGATATTGAGTCGGCACTTGCCAAGGATAGCTGCTGGGCCAGGAGAAGTTTCTTTGGATTCTGCCGGACTAATGTGTGGGGTTTCTTCTGGTTTCGTTTCGGTGGGCTCTCGCATAACCTCTTTGATATTTGAGGACATCTCCAAGATTAGGGGTACAACTGAAGGATAAAGTATATTGCTTGATGCGCTGATCTTGATTTCAGCGTTGAGTGACGGGTCTTCGTCTATCGGCGCAACATATTCTGCCTTGAAAGCTAGACCTGGGGATTTGAGTATTGTTATACCATTTGAATCCCCGTGAGCGAATTGCCCATAACGGCCTTCTGATGATGATGCTCGGGATGCCAACTTTTCCAACTCTGATGACTCTGACGCTTTACTAATATGGACGACGGCACCAGCAAAATCGGCGTCCACAAGGACAGATCTAAGCCTTTTTGTACCAAACATGTTTTCTCTCTCCGCACCACTTTCTGTGGGTGTTGATTTCCAGGTTGCTGAAGCATCGCGGAACTTTTCGCTCGCAGTAGCAATGGAAGTTTCCAACTGGTTTATCCCAACAACACATGAAGAAGCAAGACGTAGGTCTAACGAGGTTCCTTTAGCCTGGAAGGCAAGACGTCTGTCCGCATCGTTCAAAAAGTATGCGACGTTGAAGATGACCTCAGGCATAATTGCAGAGTTCTCAGAACGGCTGGTTACCTTGCTGTCTTGGTCAACCATCTGGACCAAGAACTCTTCGATTGTTAGGCGCGCTTCATTTGCTTTCCTTGTAGCAGTTGCAAAGTTGATTCTCTTGAAAGAGAGCACTAGGTTCTGTCTCGTGTGGTTCAGTGAGATGAGCTGAGTTGAGGCGCCCGTGATCCAAGTGATCTGGATTCCTTTCATTTCCACTGAAATGACCGACGTGAATAGCTGCATAGAGTTTCTGCCCTTTTCAGATCCTACCGACTCAATGGGGACAAGCGGTTTAGAGCTGCGGAGCTTTCGAAGATATTTGACTTCTCGTGACAGATCCAAGTCTCGTAACTTATCTTGAAGATGACCGGCAACATCGACAATTGTGGAAGCAGTCTCTGCAAAGAGGTCTATTTGGAGAGAGTGGCTGGTGACGTAAAATGCGCGAACGATCTTTCCACCAGCAGATTCTGTCGAAGAGCATAAGATAGATGCATGTAGCTCTACGTATCCACAAGTTTCAAGTGAGCCATCAGTTGTAACCTTTGTTAGCTCAACTGTGATCTCTCGGAACTCCACATGAACCTCAGGAAGTAAGAGTATGTCGGCGTTAGGCTTGTTTGAAGCATGGACTCGAATGCAGCCTAGGTCAATATTTAGAGTTGCTGATGGAGCAGAACTTTGAATTGTCAACCCAGAGACCCCTATATGAGCGCGGTATACAAGAGGGGTTCCTGTTTTGACGGAGGGCACAGGGGGTTTATCTGGCCTATCAAAGATTTCGTCTAATCTCGCCTGAGTACCCATCCATTCAACCCTCGCACTTTCGATGACGTTCCCAACTTCAGGTTTGGTAAGGGCGTTAAGTAAACTTTGAATAGAGGATGCGTCTAGTTTAATCGTTTCCACGGAGATAAAGACTTCTATCAATTTTTCTTCCGCTGAATCTTGGTGTCTAACTCTTCCATTGATCGATGGCATCTGCAAAACCGAGATACTCCTGGTTTGCGCTTTATCATAACCTGTTCTAATCTCATGCTCGTGGTAAAGAACGTCGAAATCCAGGATGATTTCTTCTGTGGCATGTTTTGGTCTGGTAGAGCCCCTGACCCCATTCCCACGCATGACATAGGCCAAAGAAGGTAGCAGGGTTGCTTCAATAGTAAAGTTCTCTAGAGATAATGTCAAATGAAGGACATGCACATTGCGCCGGGGGAAAAATGGAAAGGCCGGGGAATTGGGAGCTGTTGGTTGAGGAGGAGGCCCTGATAGTGAAGATCCTTTCAAGTCCTCCACTAACCGCCAGATTCGTGAGACTTCATCGTTCACCACAAAATCGATAACCTCCATCAGACCCAAAACCTCCTCCCTAATATCGAAGGATAGGTCTTCACATGACCCCGCAACCTTCCAGATGTTGAACTTTGTATCTGCCAAAGAATGCTCGTCGAAATGTCCATATATACTAGGATTTCTCAGCTTTGTCATACTGAGGGTCTTGTTTCCGCATTTTAACTCAGAGATTACTAGATCCGAGCGTAATAATACGCTTCCTAGCAGAGCTTCTTGAAGATCCGAGTTTTTGCTCGAAATAAAAAGTGAAGCCTGAAAATTATGAGCCCTGCTGATGCTTTTCAGATTAATCGTATCAAGTATAAGCGATCCAGTATCTGTGGTCAACAGTACGTGAAAGCTTTGTTTTTTGCTAGACTCAATGGACGCGACAGAGGTTGCTTTCGAAGTTTCCGAGCCCGAATGTCTTTTTGCGAATGCTTTTGAAAGTCCGTCGAAGATTTCTAGAATCTCCCAAGTTAGGCCTAGTTGGATGCTTCCGCAATGGGCTTGCACGATAGTTGAAACAGACAAGTTTGGTCCACCAACTGTCGATACCATAGAACTGTTCGAGATTTCTGGGTGCCCCAAAGAAGTCTTTGCTGTAATATGACCAAGTACAAATTCACATTGCATAGGACCAGGGTCAACGAGCATCTTCACACCGGTTATCCCTATTTGAACTTCCATGAGACCAGCTGGTCTTATGGGGCCTTCACTTTTATCCTCAGGACCGAATATAGCATCGACAATATAACTGCTATGCAGATCTGCTAATTCCCAGCTGCGCCATCTCTCAAATGCAGAAACGACCCGTCTTCTTCCATCTGCTGGACACTGGTTCAAATTGGAGATACAACGGATTTGCAAATTTTCTCGAGGAGCAACCGGTACAGATTGGTAGATATGTCGCATACGGGACATGACCTTCCAAGAATCGTTGACACGGACATGATCCAGCGCTGAGCGAAGTACATATGATGGTCGTGTGAGAGACGAAGGATCACCAGTAATGCCAAATTCTTCTCCTGCAACTGCTAGAGAATAGGCAAGTGCCTGTACTCGTTGCTTTTCATTATTCGATAGGACATTAAACGCCTGTTGTAAATCCGCGACGAGCGCTTCCGTCCGAATTGCAGCGTCGTAAAGAAACATTGCTTGGTTACTTTGGAGTGATGACGCGATCGTTTCTACTCTGAGAGAAGCGGTGGATGTCTCATTCGTAGAAGCCCAGAATAGAAGGCCTTGTACCAATAAACATAAAGCTGGCTTTAGAAGCGAATCTTGATAGCCAGCCTGTCGTTGGCTCATTATAACTTCTAGCGTTCCTAGGAGTACATGGCAAGAGAACACTTCTTTCCCTCCTAATTTTTCTTGATTGTTGAATTGAGGGGGGAAAACCGTTTTTGATCTTGCAGAAACTAAAAGGTTACTCAGCTCTAGGTTATAAGTATCTTCCTCTGCCCTTTCACCGTCGATACTATAATAGTTATGGGTCAGAGTCTTGGGCACGGGGTTTGTGAAGCAGAATTTGAATTGCGGTATTTTTAAATAAACCTCCGTGATCGCCGAGTCCTGGGACTTGTTGGTCATAAGTTTCACAAGTCTATCGACTACACTTATCTGAATAGAATCGAGGATATCCTCGGGGCTCTAATCACAAAGTCAGCTCTAAATAACTATGAGTGGTGTATTGGGAAAGGACAACTTTTGGTTGCATGCATTCCACCAATTGTAACACAGCCTTCACTCCAACTGCTGTGCAATACCCCCTGATTCCAGACACAAAATCAATGATAATACTGGTCTGTGAGGTACTTTCATCTATAAAAGCACTTTCGGGAGTGAATGAGTCTTCCGCATCTTTACTATGTCCGCCTTCAGCGCCCGATGCTAGCCATGGGACATTCTTCAAGTCTGGCTCGACTGAACCAAGCGGAAAAAGTGGTTTTGCGAAGGAGCTCGATAGAAGCACCTTTGATCTTGATTTCGTAGCAGCAAATGATTGCCCATCAGAACTTTCTTGGCGACTTCGGGCACGCATAGACCGCCGTGGCGACTGTGATCCGGGCGTTGTCGAGGCTGGACTCAGAGGCACTCTCAGGCTTTCCCCAAGGGTGGCTGCTATAGGTATTTCTGATGACAATGTCTCGACTGCTGAATGGAATGATGGTGCATGGGAGCTTGCAGCACGCAGTATACTCGGTACTGCACTTGAAATACTAGAGGCTGCGAGGAAAGAGCTCTTTCTTCTAATACCAGTGCTTCCTGTATGGCCGGACGCAACAGAGCCTTTGGAGGACCCTAGAAACCCATGATAACTATCCCCGCCTAACCATATTTTCAAATCAGCATTTAATTATCGGAGCATAGGCAGAAACCTACCATATAGTGGCTTAGGTAGGCCGGGCAGCGGTAGACTCGGTGGTTCAGCATCTAGATTTTCATTATATATGCTGCTTGTCCTACTTCCATCCTCCTCAAAATCTTCTCTAATTAAAAACTTTGCTCTGCCTGTCCTAAAATCACTTTCACGAACATGTTTCATTTGTAGTGCTCTATCCTTGGAGAAATTTTTCTTTCGCCCAAATACTGTAACCTTAAGTGACGTGCCGAAATGGCCGCTAGTCTCCGTGTTTTGAACCAAGTCGCCGCTTCCATAATTAACATCAACGCATGACATAGTCAAATCTGGCATTGATAATGAAATACGCTCAGAATGTTTCTCATCCGCAAGATCGTTAAGGACAAAGAGTATCTCTCCACTTGTGACTCGAATAGCTGAAGGACTGTCTACACGGAGCCAGAGTTTGAGAGATTTCAAGCTGACCCGGATGAATGTTACGTCGTGGACAACTAGAACCTCAGATTCGGGGACCGGAAGAGCATTTTCTTTATCTTCGAAGCTGAAAATGAAACCTTTCAATGCGCATATAGCAGTTGGCAGAAAGTCAGGAGTGCACTCTCCGGTTATAGCGCCAATATCGAGGTCCCAATTACAAACATATGTTGGCTCGGTTGGCGGGAGCCCAAAAAGACGGTGTCCATATATAGTGAGACCATCAATGAAGATTTGTGGATTATCTGGCGTGGAGCTAATGTATGCTGTTATAGGACTGACATTGACCTGAAGATCTATCCTCATATATAATTGTTAATTGGGCACTTAATGAGGGCGGGGTGAGGGACCGACCCATGTAATAATTAGTGAATCTCATATCTATCCCCAGCGATGCAAAGTTCAACTTCAGATTCTTTCCGGTTCCCCCATAAAGATGTTTTGGCATGATGACACAGCTGTTCTTCGCGTCCACAGTCAACATGACATCTAGATCATTGGCCTTCTTAGTGTTCCCTTCAATCGTTGTAGCTCCGTTTCTTCCTCCCTGCTTCTGCCACTCTTCTAATGTCTTGAAATGCAAGTTCTCGCCGAAGTAATTCTCCCTAATCACCAGGAAGTAACGTATCAGGAACCCAAACAGCTTTAGTTTTAGCCCGCTCCCTGAGATATCCAGTAATAATGTGTCGATTAACCCTGGTCCAGCGGTAGCGTAATAGTTATAGGACCCCTTTACCATAATCTCTTTGACTGTCGCTAGCTTCATTCCGGTTTCTGGGCTCAAAAATGAGTGCCATGTATTCCATACTGGCTGTCTGGCACCGAGCTGAAGGTTGGTTTCTTCACCATCGATCCATATATCGAAGCTTACGGTGCTTTCATCTGGCCTAAAGCGTGTCATATCCAGGCCAACCTTAGCCTTCAAGCCGCCATCTCCGTGGAGAACCAAGAGTGTATTGTCCTCAATATCGCTTGGGTTGTTGATGATATTCTGGTCATTGACATTCATGCACACCTCAAATCGGTCTTCAAATCTGAGTATGATGTCATATAAAAAGGGTGTAAAACTCCAGTATCCTGATGGCGGCCCCGTTGCCCAGTCTGTTACCAAGTCTGTTATCAGCGTGACATGCTCTCTAAGAATAAATATCTCAATTCCCCGACTAAGAACATCGAAAGTCCACTTATGTTTTCCATTCCACTGCAATGGACCGCTAAGGTCGGCATCTATGGCCTGTTGTGTTGCCTTCCAGAGAAGGCCATGATTAACCGATGATCGCACCTCAGGGCTTTTTAAATCCAATTTCAACCCGTTCTTCCAGCCTGTTGGCGAAGGAACCATGGACATTTCATACGAGATTGTAGACTCAGCGGCAACCTTGATTTCCAGCCATCCAAAAGGACGTACCTCACCGTCGTTAAGTCGGCGACGAAATTTCCAGTCTTTGCTTTCTTCTCTGACCGGGATTCTAAGAATAGTGGAGTTAGAGAGTTCAACAAAAAGCTTGAACTTAGTTGCGACTCTACTCTCTCCCTCTTGTAGCTTGTTGCGTGGAGTAGCAGTTTTGTAGATTCGAGGGGCAAACATATTTTGTAAATGGACGCGCTGCCGGTCGGTCCAAGGCCCGTACTGAATAGTTCCCCCTTCAAACGACAAATCAATTCCCCATTCCGGAGGTGTGTGCTCAGAGCCATTGATATCTTCATCAGGCGGGTCAGCTTCCCCACTGGTTTGGGTACTTGATGATCGTGGCCGACCAACAGTCCCTGGAATGTCCCAAAAAAAGTTCATTTGCCCCTTCGGACAATCCAACACTGTTGAAACTTTCGCATATTCTGTAGGCTCAAACTTCCAACCTTCATCTTGGCCCTCATCAAGATACATCCTAAGTCCAACCCACCTATCTTGACCTGTTACTCGTGATTGTAGAGGGAAATCATTATTCGTAACATCGGAGGGCGCCAGAGACTCAATAGACTCCGAGAAAATCGGCAGGAGATCTTTAAGCTTTTGACGACGGTTGCGTAGTTGGTGAGACTTTTGATGAAAGCTCGTCTCTTCTTCTGAGGAGAGAAGGCGATCACCGCGGGACACGAGAGGTTCCTTATATTCCATATTTGTTTTAAATTGAACCACAGGATGGGTGAAGTCTACACTGAATACTTGTTTGTATTTGTCGATAGATGCAACTGACTACGCAACGGTATATGTTAGCGTTTTATTATTGTTGTTGACGAGAGGCCTAATCGAATTTCGGGGGCAATAGAAATATAAGGCCCAGAATATAAATGTTTATAAGAAGTATGTGTAGGCCATTGAAGACATCTAGGAACGAATCCGGCAATACCGGGCAGCATGTTGAAACAACGAAACATATGGGCGCTCAGGAGAACTTGTGATTTTGTATTGAAAGAAAAAGCTACATACCCTTGTAGCATCAATACTGGCATCAGCTTTTTCAAAATGGGCAACTAGTACGCTAGGTGTATTGTTATTCCCCATAACCACAGCACCACGATTGACAAGAACCTTAATTGGCAGCATGCTGAGATATGCCGAATCAGATTCTGCATTAGTGGCGACATTTGAGTTTTCCCCCATTGACCCTTCGTGGTCTCTCATTAATGACCCTATTGAACTCTTCATTCTTGCTGAGATCGTTTCTGCCTTGGAATCATCGGCCCCAGACTGCCCAGAATAGCCGGTCTCTTTCCTTCCTTCACTGGCAGCATCTTCGTTTTGTTGGCTTGGCGCCATCTGATCAATAATATAATCGTATGCTGGACTCCGATTGTAAATAAACCACTCAACTCCCTTTAGTTCTGCGAGTATCCTGCAAGGGAGAGCTTCACTTCTCGTCTCCCCGCCTGCCCCCTCGATACCGCCATCTCGTCCATCACCGGCGGTGCCAACAGAAGCGTGTCGGACCCTCCGTAACCAGTATCGCCAGGTAATATGCCCGCTGACTATCGTTATAGTCTCGTTAACACCGTGATATGTGACTCTTCCAAAGAATATTCTTCCTGCCAGTAATGAAATTTGAAGTGACTGAATATCGACGTAGTTTGGTAATCCTTTCCACCGTAGCCATAATCGAATAAGGAGTGAAAGAGCTTTGGAGAAAACGCGGTTAAAGTAAAAAAGAAAGAATAGAGCGCTGTAATATAGTTAGATTTTATACATTAGAGCATTACGGGTAGAAGAGGGCCTTACACTAGTCCGCAAACCAAGAGTTCCACGAGAAACACCCTATGGTATCAAGTTAGTTACAGTTGCGAGCAAGTCCCAAGCAGATCCGGGGAGTAAACCAATTGAATCTGGCATCAGGATCGAGCGCTTGGGCAGGCAGGTCATCTGTAGCCATATTTGAAGCTGCGGGTGAACCACCGTATGATATTGGCGTTGCAGGACAGCTTGGTGTGTGAGGCTCTAGAGGATCCGCGAAGTCAGGAGTTACCGCGTTGCGGCGGAAAGTTGGTATTCGGGTACATGTATTTCTATTTACTGGCTCAGATGTCGATAACACATGTTAACTGGACGCGCGACATATTCTAACATGTAGCTTTCGGGCGGTTAACAATATTAGATAGTGTAAACTGTCTCTGACGCAAACCCAGCAATGTAGATTCACATGGCCCGTGCGTCAGAACGGCTTCAATCACGTGGCTTTTAACTTTTTTTTCCATACATGTACTCGGGTACGAGGGCTAGAACCAGAATATGTAACGAGGTTATTTGTATGGCAGAGCGGCGCCACTCCATACAAATAATCCTTGTCTCTTCACTTGCATGTTCTGGTTCTTATGTATTGCTGTACCCGAGTATTCTGGTATATACAGCTCGAAGCTCGATTTTAGCGTATCCGTCCAGCCCCAGCGCCAGCTTCATTATCACTACAAATCGTTGAATACGTGGTAAGTACCTGCCTTCTACCATGTAGGTATATACATATACCTACAAGTACATACCCTATACTACATGTATACATGCCTTTTCACAAAAGGCCATCTCTAATAGCCCGCCCAATGTCTTCTGTATGAGGTTAGAGTGTAGCTGTCCGTCTCTCAAGAAACCAGTTTAGTATGAGTCGTTAGGATAATAGTTCATGCATATGTCACTCACATTCGCTAGAGTAGGTACTCTTAATCCTGCTTGCATGCATTGAACATGGCTTTGGATCAAGGGTGACGTTTGAGGCTCTTTCCTTAGTGCTCAATGCTACGCCGATTAGTAGAGTAACTAGGCACCAGGATGTAGAATTGGACGCGACAGCTTGTAATTGATCCCTAGTAGATAAACACCAAGTGCACTGGTGCGAGCACGAGATCACCCTATCATGTCCTTCCCCGCCTCCACATAATTCCCAGATACCCCCTCCTCACCGCTTTACTAACGTCTGCTAAAACTCCGTCGTAAGGCTATCCCTGGACGCTCTTGGAGAGAACATACCAGAGAATGGAGAGTAAGACGACTGGGTTGGCTCCTGGTGGTAGCGGGACTTCCAAACTTAGTATGATGTTTCTTGACCTTGGGTCCAAAATAGGGATCCAGAATATACCTCGACAGGAGGTGCTAACAGAAAGTTCCTGGTGGACAGGCAACGTTGCCATAACCGTCGCTGGTGTCGCATCTCTGGTAGCGACCGTGCTAGCTTGTTTGTAAGCTCTTCTTCCGAACTTGACAGCTTTAATGACCGTCTGTGACGGATTATATACTGATATGTTTCTTTCGTAGCTCGATATGGCTTCAACTGTAATATAGACCCTAATTTGTGCTCTTTTCCAGCTCGTTCAATTAACCGGTAAATCTAGTAAAAACTACCGCAAACCCCTCCTCCAACGATATGTCGTTCGAATTCTTCTCATGGTCCCAATATATGCCATATCATCATGGGTTTCCCTTATTTCACTGACAGCTGCATTCTTTGTCGATCCGATTCGCGATGTTTACGAGGCCTTCACAATTTATACCTTTTTCCAGCTCCTTATCAACTTTCTCGGTGGCGAGCGCTCACTCATAATCATGATGCACGGCCGGGCGCCGAAAGATCATGTGTGGCCCATGGACTACATATTACCTAAGGTTGATATTAGTGACCCGCATACATTTTTAGCTATCAAGAGGGGGATTTTACAATATGCATGGATGAAGCCGGTACTGGCTATAGCTGCCATTATAATGAAGGCCACCGGAACTTATCAAGAAGGTTATGTAGGGTTGAAAAGCGGATATTTCTGGAGTGGGATCATATATAACATATCCGTCACTTTAAGTCTTTACTCCTTGGGCATGTTTTGGGTGTGCATGGCGCAGGATCTTCAGCCTTTCAGGCCGGTACCTAAGGTTAGTCATATCCTTTTTGGTATGAGTGCCTTTTTTTAACATACGAAGTAATCAGTTTCTCTGTGTTAAACTCATCATCTTTGCTTCATATTGGCAAGGGTTCTTTCTCTCTATCTTAGTTTGGCTGGGTGTGATCCATGATGTTGGCTATTATACCCCGGACAATATCGCACGTGCAATCCAAGATGTCCTTATTTGCTTTGAGCTTCCTGGATTTGCCATAGCACATTGGTATGCTTTTTCATGGAAGGATTACGCAGACCGCTCCATTTCAGCTGCCAGACTACCTGTTTATTATGCATTCCGCGATGCCTTCGGTATTCGTGATCTTATCGAAGACACAAAGCAGACATTTGCTGGCAAAGGCTACGAATATCGATTATTCGACCCTAGTGATAATGTCATTGCGCACCCGGAATCTGGTGCCAGAGTCGCAAGGATGATGGACGGGTTGAGATACGAAAGAGGGGGCAAGGGTAAATACTGGATCCCTAAACCAACTTCTAGGACTGGGCTGTTAAATAGTCCTGGTCCAAGTGGGAGAGAAAGTCCAATGAGTCCTGGAGAAGCAGAACGGGGGCCGAATAGATGGAGAGGCGCTGATTATGGGGCAATGGAAGAGGTTGAAATTGATGAGGATGATGAGAAACTTTACAGCCGCGCGAGGGCGTTGGAATATGGAGATTATAACGTGGGTTTATGTTTATGTTTCCGCAAAAATTATCGAAATTATCACTAATGGACGTTTTAGTATCCTGTTATCACCGCGCATGAGCCCTGGAAAAACCACCGTTGCAGTCATAACGGGCCGACAATGCCCACAACTGCGACTAACCAAGCCCTCCTCCGCCCCAAGCTGACCAAAAAGACCAAGTCCGCTATCAAAGGCAAGGGCAAAGCTAAGGAGAACGAGGAGGATAAAAAGCCACTCTTGCACCGCAACAAATCCTCCTCTTCATCAGCTGTCTCATCCCGCAGTGACCTTGTCGACCTTGTCGTTGAAGACACTGAAGCAGAAGAAATTGAACGTGTCCGCGCACGTAAAGAGGGTGGCCCTGGATGGAACGAGGCTGAGACGAAGAGATTCGTTAGGACGTATCCTGATGAGCATTACGGTGAAGAAACACGACAAGGCTTTGATCCTTCAGCAGATACGAGCATGGCTGGGATCGCGAAGGGCGAAGAATCCGAACGAGGCAGAATAACTCCAGAGAGACACGCTAGTGTCGATGGCCAATTTGAAGTAGGGGATGATGAAACCGAGACTGAAGATGAAGGTAGAAATGGTGGAGTGCACATCAACGGCGATTCAGGGGTTTGGGAAGATACACATGGGCGGAGCGGAACAATTGGGCGTGAAACCAGCTATGGGAGCTTGAACGAGGAAAGAAATATTTGGGGAAGACCAGAGTAAGATATTAGTTAGTCTAGTGGTTCTTTTAGTCCTCTAATCGTTGTTGTTTGGAGTTAAGCATTCATTTGAGATTTTTTTTTTGTTTCCCTTTTTATATCAGATTATCGGTGCATATACAGGACACGGATATGTACAACTATCTACTTGCATCCCTGCCTGGGTTTCCTTTTTTTGTATCTCGAGTTTTGTCTTTGATTTGATTTGATTTTGTTTTAGTTTTGGTGGGTGGTGGCTGGGTGTGAATCTTCCTCCTGAAGAAAAAAAACCCCTTTTCAGCACATGAATGTTTTGGAGAATTTCTACCTAAAAACGCTTCATAGTAGAGGTCTCTCTTACAGGTCCCTGCACGTGGACAATGCGTATATCTGTAGATCTATATCGCTCTAAATGGAGACAGAGGGGCTCATCCGATATTTATGAAATTATTACCTTAATAGAGATTTAGTATTGTCCCCTAACCCTAGTCCCGAGTTAGACTTCGTGAGGTTTTTTCGGAAGTCTTGGCATAGTGCTTGGGTCATGATACACTTCTGAGTAGCCAAAGCACTCTAATGTCGATGAGCACTTTCCCAGTAGAAAGGTAATTTGTATGACGGAGTAGTATGGAGTGGGCCGTTCTCTCAGAAATTCTCCCTGTCTCCGTCACTTGCATGTTCTGGTTATGGAGGTAAACGAGGCTTGTCACTCAGAGCACTGCAATAAAGGCTTGGCATCGTATCTAACTGCGTACTACTAAGCTACATGTAGTAAACCTTTTAAGTTCGAATCAAACGGAAATCTAGGATTAATTTTTGTCTCCGTAAATGACTCAACCTGAAATTCAATGTTTCCAACCGATACAAAACCGCCCCCAAAAAGTCAATAATAGAAAATCAGAAGTTAAGCTAGGAATCTGGGTATCGAGGCACCCAGAGCTATAGTACACGGCGCCTTTAGTACTAAAACAAAGACATAGTAAAACTAAAAAAGAAAATTACACGAAATACCCCTCCTTTCCCTGCTAACCCGTTATCATCATTCCCATAACTCTATACATCGTTACCTTTGTTAATTAAGCATCCACATATTTGCGTAAATCAAGTCTATAGTTACAGTTAGCCACAAGCCCTATATAAGACCAATTCTAAGAGAGAACTTACGTAAGACTCTTAGAACTACACTCGACTTGATCCCTAAAAATGCCAACAAGTGCCTCGCTTTGCTGGAACAAACCAGTTTTCAAACTAATAACAATAAACTGAAATCCCGGACCAGCGTGGCTTCTGATATAGTTGGAAATCTTTTGGACATTTGCATTGTCCAACGCTGCATCAACCTCATCAAGGACAAAGAAAGGGCTGGGTTGGTAAGAGTGGACAGCGAACAACAGGGCCAATGCAGCCATTGTCTTTTCTCCTCCAGAGAGATGTTCCATGTCGCGGAATCGTTTCATAGGGGGCATGGCGTGGTATTTGATACCATCCAGGTATGGTTCGTCGCTATCTTCCATATCAAGATACGCAGTTCCACCCAAAGGAAAGGTACTGCTCTTGGTAAGGTCTTTATAAACACCGCCAATCTGCTCTGAGATGTGTGTGAAGGCCTTGTTAAAAAGCTCGTACCTTTATTTCCAAGTTAGTACCCAATATATCCGGGAATCGGAAGAGAAGTTATTAAGATACCTTTTGTCTTTCACGGTCTGGAATCTGTCTTTAGCTTTCTTTGCCTCTTTTCTTGAATTCTCGAAATCTTTCTCTGTATCATGGAGCCTATTTTCTACGCCTTCTAATCTCTCAATAGCCTTCATGTTCGGTGCCATACGATCTAACTCGCCGCCAAGAGTTTTGATCTTCTCCAGTAATTGTTCCTCAACTTGCTCTTCTCCATTCTATTCACTTCGTTAGCACGTGATCACAGAATACTAGCGATAAAACCGAGTGATAACTCGTGTGTGAAGCTTACTTCCTTCAGGTCATCATCCAAATCCTCAAAGTCAACGTCTATTCCATAATCTTGCACCTCGACTTTTTGAACTGCGCTGGCGCTTGGATCTTCGTCTTCGTCCACATCCATTGCGTCAGGATCGTTCTGTTGAAGGGTATCATCAATTGGCAAGTCGTCGAGAGAAACGGATCCCTCTGCCAGGGGGATCTCGATTTCCTCCAATTTACATCTCCTGAGTACCGCATATCTTCCAGCGGCATTCCGTTCGATTTCCCCTTCCTAAATCATTGGTCAGTAACGATATCATTAAGAAGAAGAAAATATATACTAACTAATGCAGCAATAGTCTTTGTTGTCTCATCCAGATCTTTTGATCTCTTCCCAACCTCTCTCCTTAGCTCATTTACCCTCTCGGCCTTGCCCTCTAGCGCCACTTTCCTTCCTTCCAACTCACTCTTTAACACTTCCATCTCTGCAGAGAGTACGTCCATTTGTTCCTCGATCTGGGTCTTTTCATTTTCCAGCTCGGAGACGAGCTCTTGATCTCTCTGCGAATTCTTCTCTAGATTGGCTATGCGTTCCGTCGTCTGTCGAAGCCTCTGTGCCTCGAAAGTGAGCTGATTTTCCAGCTTTGAGATCTGAGTTCTGAATTCTAGTCTCTTTTGGGCCGCCTCTTGCTGTAGTGAACCTTGGCGCTTCTCGTACGATCGGATATCCTCGTAGTTGAGTCTCCTGCAGAAATCTGCGAAGATCTCATCCTCAGCTTCTGAGACCACTGATTCAAGCTCTCCAACTCTTGCACGAAGTTCGTCAAGAGATTTGGTCGCTTCATCAAGCTTTGGTTGGAGCTCTTTAAGCTGTCGCCGAGTGTGTGCCACCTCCTGCTTCTTACTATTCAGGTTCCTCTCAATATAATTCAGCTCTTCTCGGCTATAAGCCAGGCGCTGCTCAAGCCCCGTCAATTCACCCTGAAGCGTTTCCTCCTGGGCACCACGACGGTTTTTCGGGAGTGCGTTGATCTGCGCGACCAAGTTGTCTTTTAGTCGCCGCAAATTCTCAACCTCCTGATCTTCCCATCGACGCCCACCGGGTCCCCCACCGCGTCCACCGGTCATCAAACCACCCTTGTGAATGACTGTGCCATCCAATGTAACTGCTTTGACCTCTAATCCCTTATCATAGCATATATATTTTGCGACCTCTAGATCATCGCAGACTACAGCATTTCCACAGGCGTATTGCATTGCCCTCTCTACTGCACCCTCAAACTCGATTGTATCAATTGCCATTCTCATGCCTCGATGCATACCCTTCAGATTCGAGTTCAATGGTTTAACCTGAATTGTGTCGAGCGGAAGGAATGTGGCCTGCCCCGCCCTCTGATCACGAAGATACTCAATACAGTCTTTTGCGGTCTTTTCATTGTCAACCACCACCGCATCAAAATGTCTTCCAAGAACTGTGCTGACAGCTTCCTGGTACTTTTTCATTTTCGGCTTACAGAGTTCAGATACCCGCCCCTTGACGCCAGGGAAAATCCGCTTAAGGGCTGAGATCGTTTCCTTCATGCGTACCTCTCTCTCCGATTGCCGTCTACCATCATCGGCTTCGAGAAGCTTGGTGAGGCAATCTTGCAGCTTCTCGTCGAGTTCTGTGTGCTTTTGTGCATTTCGCAGACGTTGAGATGTCATGGCGTTGTATTCTTTCTTTTTTCCATCGATATCCTGTACAATTTGCTCCACAACAGCCGCTGACTGACTTTTTCGCTCTTCCAAATCGGTAACTTCCCCCTCCAGCTTTCCTAATTGCCATTGAGCTGATTCAACCTTGCTTTTCAAGCTATTGACCGTTTCAACATCGGTCTTTTGCTGACGATTAAAATTGTCGATTTTGATCTGTTCCCCAGCGATCTTGGTATTGACACGTTCGCGAAGCTTATTATACTCTGCCAAATCTGCTTCAGATAATACCATCCCTGTCTCTTCAGCCAGTTTCTTTTGCTCATCCTCAAACTTGTTTTGCGCCTTTTGCACAATTCCTAGTTCCTTTTTTAAGCTATCGACTGTCGCAGACTGACTATCTTCATCCCTCCTGATATCCCTTATCCTGGCTTCGTACTTTTTCAGGTTTTTTCCGGCAATACTAATCTTTTCATCGATTGGTACAAGCGAAGATTGTTTCTCTTCAATCTCCTTCTCTTTTCTCTTGATAGCTCTCTCCTGCTTGCTGACGCTTCTTGCAGCTTGTGTCTGTTGAGCCTTGGCTTCATCCAACCTGAGGGCATATTTCTCGTGAGATCGCCTGAACTCTTTCAGTTCCTCTTGATGTTTCTCGATCTCTTGCTTATTGGCTTCCATGGTTTGTTGAAAATGGAACAATTTCCAGAGAATGTGCGTCACAATGGCCTCATGTTTCTCATCTTGTTTGGCTTGGTAGTTCTCTGCCTCTTTCTTTTGCTCTTGATACTGCTTAATCTCGGCATTTATCCCACGTCTTCGGTTTAGATTGAAGTTGGACGTTTCAGCTGCCTTTTCTTGCTCAATTTTGAGCTTTTCATACTCAGCTTTATACTCAAGCGAGCCGCTTATCTGCTCGATTAGCCGTGTGAGGTCCTTGGGCGACTGACTGGCAATTGCTTCGACATCACCCTAATTATGCCACAGATAAGTATTCCCCCGCAATCAGTCTGAAGTATCACTTATAAAAAGCCCCACTCACCTGAAAAACCAAAAAATTCCTCGCCTTGATGAGAATATTTTCCTCCTCTAATGCCATATTGTATTGCGCCGCAGTGACCTGCTTTCCGTTGATCCTATATTCACTAGCGCCCTGACTAGTGATTGACCGCTTCCACTGTTGTTCGTCGCCATTAATGTCCTCATAGACAGCCATCACCCAGGCAGTTTTCGGATCCTGTGTTCCCTGGGTTCCCTCATCATCATCCTCTTCCTGACCCTCTACACCATTCCCATTCTTGGCGCCTATTGTTGAGGTGCGGAGGACGCGACCGCGGTAAATCAGATCCTTGAGATGGGCGGAACGAAGATGAGATGACTTGATTCCGAGGACGAACGAGATCGCGTCCATGCTATCCCCCCACAAAGCCCCACATTAGCGATCCGCTCTCAGTGCTTAAACGGAGGAGGGTGTAGAGAGGAAGGGGGTGCAACCAGTTGGATTTGCCTGAGCCATTGGGGCCGATGATAGATGTAAAGTACGAGTCTCCGAGGTGAATACTCTGATGGCCCTTGTAAGATTTGAAGTCTAATTTACTCTACAGTTAATTTGCGCTGCCCCGCAACAAAAAAATCAAATAATTTCTTCCACGGGGGAGGTAAACGAACTGAACAACTCCAACCTCATGAGCTTCCTAGCAATCCCCGAAGCACTTCGTCAGCAAATTGTCTTCTAACAGAGCTCTAATAAATCAAAATTTAAATCACATACCCCATGATGATTTCAACCCCTTCGTTTCACCTTCTTAAATTTGAAGCTATTTTTCTAATGTATTGTAGACACGTACGTGGTTTTTGCGACAAAATGAAGGAGTGGCTTTAGCAGTGGAAATGGTCGTTGAACGCGTTCCGAGTGATTGATTTGGTTTTGATCTGACGCGCCCGCAGCGTTTCAATAGCGCCGCTGAGAATGGTTACCCGGCAGCGAGCGCTCAATGAAGTCACGTGGTCATAAAACCACGACAGCTAAGGTCAATGATCTCGATACTACATGTAGTGAGCTAACGAGCTATTGGGGAGATACAAGCTGCGGGGTTTGGCTTGAAATATTAGAGGTTCATATTTTTTGAGCTGCAGTACCTGTATGCTCGTCCATTCATTTGTAGGTTTAGTTGTTCGTTCATGGTCTACGTTTAGATTCAGTACGTATATGTACTCGCGCGTTCATTAAACAATCGGAATTTTTAGTTGCAACGGCTTCCGACTGTTTAATGAACGCGCGAGTACTTTCCTACAAATGCTGGCGCTTTGGACGTATCAAAGCTTGGATGGACGTACTACAGCTTGAGTTATTATTCTCTGTGCTCTTTGTCATGTAGCGCTTCATACTAAGCTATGTACAAGTAGGTACCTATGTACGTTCCCCGTGATAGTGAAATATGCAATTGCCTCTTTATTGGTTGCGCTGACGTCGACCACTGAGTTACATTTAATTAATCGAATCAGACAACCAATGATCTAATTAACCCGCCGCCCCGAGGGAAACGAGAGCAAGAACGAGCTGGCTGCTAGCGCTGCATGAATCCCTGTCTGGGAGCTATGACAGTTTAGGAGGCGTTACTATATCTACCGAACGCTAACTAAAGTTTGTTGCGGCTCTGCTGCATTGCGACAGCTTGTTGTGTGTGGCTTGATAACCGTGACAAACCTCAATCACGATCCTCGATACCAAGGGAAAGAAGTAAAAATGGCATCCCAAGATATAACACTTGCCGATGCGCCTTCGGCTGCTACGACAGCCTCGCCGGCCAGCATCCATATCAAAGAGCTGAACGCTATAGATCATGTACCGCACCCGATGCCCTTAGGCCTCCTTAGGCCTCCCCGCATCTCACAGCTAGCTAATTAATGCCTTTACCAGGACATATCACAGCTTCTATTAGCCGCCTCACAGTCCCTGCGCACACTCACAACTATCCCTCCATCCCTCCCAAACTTCACAACTCACAGCGCCCGCTACCATTCCCTTCTTTCCTCTATTGTTGTGCGCCTCCGTCGGCAGATCCTCTTGCTGGAGCAAGCGGATATCCCAGCTCCAGCCGACGGAACAGACGAGAGTGGAAAGCAGGGTGGAGGTATTGATGTGGGCGCATTCAACAGTAGGAACGATGTGGTAGGACGAGAAATGGAAGCAGAGCTATGGAGAAACGCGAGCGTTCTACTGAAGAGCATTGAGGGCATGGAGGGAGTGGGAGGGGCAAGCGAGGGGAAATGAGTTGATGTGCTATGCTATTAGTCTTCTAATCTTTCTTTTTTAGATTATCTCTGATTGGATTGCTCGCTCGTGCGATATGTCAGGTGTTTAATGGACTGTACCTGCATTGAATCTACCCTCAGTGCACAGTGTGCACGGGCAAGCGGTAATCTTTCGATTCAGCATGAGGTATGGGCTCACAATTCCACACGATCCATCATCCAACGCAGCACCACTTATTCTCTTTTTTTTTTTTTTTGATTATTTTGTAATATTTCTTCCACCCACCGACATCAAAAACCCTAATTACCGTGTACAAGAAAGGGAAATATATTGAAAACATAAAACAGAAGAAAGGAGTAATAAGGTCTATGGTATCAATAACGCCACCATCAAACCAAATCGATATCCCCAGTCCTCACAATCCGCCCCTACCGCAAGATTCCACAACATTAAAAGCGTGATAAGTCAAACATAAGCAAAACGGCGTGGATGACAAAAAACATGGCCTGAATAAAATAATACTCCTTCTAACCAACCACAACCCTTCCCTGCCCTATTGATATGTACTACGACAGAGAGCGCCGTAGTTCATCCTGTTGAATTGTTTTTTTCACTCCCATCGCATCAAGCACGCTCTAATTATTCACCCCTCCAGCCAAAGAAATCTCAACCATTACCTTTGGAAACTAATCTATTTAGCTTTCTTTGTCTCGATCGAGGCGTATTCCCTGAAGCTGTCATCTCCCTCAACGTCCTTGACAACTTTCTCCATCTCAGCAACCTGTTTCTCCCACTCCTTAGTCGCCATCTTTGTCTCCTTGTAGAAGAGCTCCATGTTTGGCTTCCTGTAGGAGCCAAGAAGGCGGTCCCAAAGAGTGGTGTACTGGCCGTAGTTGTAGTTGAAATACAGATGGTGCATGGTGTGGCAGGCAGCTCCATTAATGATCGGGGAATTGGCAACATATTCTCCATCGTCTACACTACAATTAGCAAATTATATTCAGGGAAAGTCTAGAGAGTCAAAGGCAACATACGGATCATGATAGTCCAAATGTTGATGAACATGAAAAGTCCGATGTATGCGAACTTCTGAAGTGGGAAGATGAACGGGAAAATGTGGTATGGAACACTCTGGAGAAATCCATCAAGAGGGTGGAAAGCATGACTAGCGTATGGGGTAGGCATAATCCATTTGTGATGCGGTTTGTGGAGAGTCTTGTAAATGCGGGGGTGATGGAGACCGCGATGGATGAGGTAGATCCAGAAATCGGTAAACATCAAAAACAACGGGAATTGAAGCCACATGTAGACCTTTCCATAATCCTCAACGTTCTGGTAAAGGTATGAATAACCCCTAACCTCAAAGGTGAAAAATGGCGCGGTGAAGATGGCCATGATGGGGATGGACCACATTGTTTGGTTGATTTCCTGGCGCATCTGGTTCTTGAGAAATTTCGGGTGCTTGAATGTGTCCTTATCAAAAATAAACACATATGATATTGTCGCAAATACGAAGTAGATGAAAAGTCCAAAGATCCTGCATATTTGATTAGCGATATGTTAAGCCGTTGATGTTGATAAGGGGTGTAAATACCATGTAATCAACCCCAAAGACAGTGCCTGTCTTTCCCAATCACTCCGTTGCCATTGTGAAAGCAACGCGTATTTCGTGGGTTCGATCCCAAGGTATTCAGATACGATATCATTCTCTATCGGGGCATTGAGCCTGGTGGCAGCGATGGCAGCAGCGCCAGCGAGATTTGTGGCATTATTCTTCAATGTATCCAGTGAAATGCCGGAAGCTAGTGGGAGAAGTGTGGCATAGAACCTGTCAAAGAACAGGTTATCAAAAACACTCAAGACGATATCCATAGCGATTGTATTGACGCGGCCAAACTAAGGAGTGTGTATTGTCGTTTCTTCGGATGAAGTTACCAACCAACCAAGGAGTGTTGTTGGGGTGTCGAGCAGATAGCAACAGACTACAGGCAATTGTGTAGTAACTGTTGAAGTTGCAACGAACGAATGTGTAGGTAAAGGAAAATCAAGCACCCAACGCGGCACACCAGATCTTTAATAGAGAAAAGGAGGGAGAACTGGATAGCAGCTAGCCAATTGACCAATCACTCTACACTTGCAGGGGGTGAGGGAAAAAAAGGACATTTAGATGGAGATTGATAAGATGAACAGTGCACAGATGGGGGAATAAAACCAGCTGTTGTCTGGCGTCACAGAAAAAAGCTCTGGTAAAATGGCAAAAGGGGAATATCTAACATGGCCGGATGAAGCTTTCCCGCCAACTCGACCCATACACCGAAATTGTGCATAATTCCCAACACTGAATGTCCCCAACACAGAAACTCACCCGTCAGAAAGAGCAAAACAAAAAACGATTTCAGACCAGACCCCTGAAGTCTTTTCAGGGTTTCAGGGCCCTTGGTGGCTCTTGGCGGACGTTCTATCACACCATTATCTCCACTTTCGGATCACTGCAATGCCGGGACCCATGGTGTGTGTGAGAAAAAAAGCTTTGGTCAAAGATTCTGGAACGTTTTGTGCCGGGAAAGGTTTGTACTAGGGTGTAGCGAAAAGTGATCAAAATCTGATAAGACAAATACACGTATTCACCGCGATATTCACTTATCAGATTCTGATCACTTACCCTCAACACCCGGTACTTCTTTCTTACACGGCAATTCCCGTCAAGCGACGACACCCGAAATTGTTACCCAGCAGCTTCACCACAGCTAATGCAATCATACATGATCACTCGATAACTATTAAAATCTCTGCTGGAACTAGTCAAATTCGGTTTGAAATTTGCGGGTAACGGGTGCTCTAGGCACTCTCACCCCGGACTCTGATGTTAAGTTAAGCTATTTATCATAAATCTGGGGTTCGTTCAGCTTAACCACCGTGCGTCCATATTGGGCTTCAACAATAGCCGGATAAGGATTATTCACTGAAGACTGCCGGGTATAAACTTATCTCCGGTTATCAATCACATAATCCAGATTCGAATCATCTGATAAGCCAAAATAACTCATCATTCAACGGATAGTTACGGCCAGGTTAGCTACCTTCAAATGAGAGATCCCCGGGTTTACGGATCTTATTACTATTCGATTCATGTATCGTTTTCGGGATTGCGCAGCTACGCGAACTGCATGGGACCATCACATTACAAAAGCGATGACATGGCTGAAAGCTGTTTAAAGTTGAGAATAAATACTACATGTATGTATATTACGTATCACGGTCCATGGGGCCGCTCAGGGTATGAGGACAAGTCGCTAGGCCCGTGCTCTGAGAACTGATCCCATGAGACCTATTAGGTGGGTGTAGCTATCTTGAGATTTTAAAGCCTCACAAGGTACATGTCTAGCAAGTTTGAAACATAGGAGCCCTTAACTAGATTCAATCTCTTCTAAACCTTATAAATGGATAATAATTAGGAACTAAAAGTTATATTATATCGATTTAATGGAACTATCTGAAGCTTATCCGGAGATTTTGTTCTTCGCAGATATCTTATCTTATAAATGAACGCATTCCTGATGATATGTAAGTACAAGAGACGACACGGCCTATAAGGCTTTGTCAGAAGCGTGTCATGATAAAAGGCGAACTTTCTTGCATATAGTAGCTCTATAATCTCACTCGAATATCTGCTGCTCTGCCGTATTTGAGCATAATGATACAGGTGATTCCCTACGGGCTAAATCCATCCTGTGTCCTGAACCTCATATGTTTGTAATCCTTTCCACATATAACTACATGCAGGGCTTCACAGCCGGCAGGAGGCCGTATAAAAGCCCCGGCCGAAAGAAAGAACTTCTGTTTGGCAGTGCGGAAGATTGCACTGTGCTTCATCATTGTGGTCCACAAGGTGAGGTGTTAGTTACACGCATAATGCAACGCTATACAGTATCTCCATATGTGGTTCATATAGTATCGATTTTGTTTACTGATCTACTATATGGGCAGGTATCGCCTCCTATTCTCATGGTCCTGATGGGGCAGCCAAGTGTCGCAAGATTGGTGAGTAGAAATTTACGTTTTCAGCGAAAAGCTGAACTTCGAACAAAGCGTTATGACTATCTGCACCCCTGGGTCTATCAATCAAGGGGTAATGATAATATTAGCAAGATTCTGGGCTCAGTAGTACTATTGTCAATAGAAGGTGATGGGGAGCGAGATGAGGATTGATGGCGACTACATTTAGATTCAATTAATACGCAGACGCATGTATGTGCCATTAGTTACATAGCCACATACACCAAGAATAATTGCGATTTAAGGCCTCTCCGCAAGATACAGTAATTAGAAAGAAAGAAAAAGCGGAGGAAGAATAAAAAGAACCACTGGTGGGGACTCTTGCGGGGCCTTCTTGGGAAATATAGGTTCATCTGTATGCCGCGTGTATCTACAGAGAGGGGGGCATATACGAAGCGTTCTTGTATGCCTGACCAGAGGCTTGGGCCCAGAATACGCTCTACATCTGAAGCGAATAGTACCCCTGGCTATAACTAAATAAGCACTGACGGCTGGAAGTGCTAGAACATTTTCTGGGTATAATATATGGATGGGTTGAATACTAATAGTCGCTCTTGAGCATGACTAGAAGATAGTTTAACACTCCTGGGGAAGTCCCGTCGTGAATACGCTTGGTTTCGGGCGACGCAAGCTCTTTAGACATAGCACCTCGGCCTCGTGGACCATACAGCGGTCGTTAGACCACTGTTTGGGCACTTTACTATCGCAGCACTACGTACGCACTAGCACTATGTACGCAGCTGCGTAGCACATTTGGGAAGACACGGTGACCGCCGCAGGACAATCTCTACTTCTATGATCAGAATGGCATTCCACAGGATTCTCCTCCGCATTACCAACTGAATCTTCAACTCGGCATCCAGGTGTCGACAACTCCCCGCCAAAGGGTCCCCTACAGCGGGCACAAAGCAAGGCAGAAATATTTACACCCATTTCCCATCGGGTTTCAAGGCATGATGTTTTTTTTTTACCTAGCCAAGCACCCATGAAAGTCTACATTTAATCGTATTAGAGGCTTTTGAACGTGGAATTTCAAAGATAAAAATCCTAGCGTTAAGCAGGCAATACTGGGGCAAGTAAATACCCACCTGGTACCCGTTGAAAGGACAGACATTTCCAAGAACTAACTTGTCCTAGGATTCTACATCAAAGTGCTTCTACACGCGCAACAAGAACCAGACACCGCCATACTCATACAACGATCAAAAATGTATCCCTACTAAAACAAGGAAGGAAGAGAATAAAATTCAATACAAAAAGAATCCACAAAGAAGTTAAAAGGGAATCTCAATGAAATTCGAGGTCCTAAATTCCGTGGGATAACGGCGGGTACTAAGAACGAAGAAAAGGAGTCTGAAGCCTCACAGATACAGAAACAGGAACTGAGAATGGAAATCCGATAATAAGTGAAAAAAGATACAGAAAAATGTGACCCCCCCCTTAGCCGTTTCCCAAATACAGACGAACCAATAACAACAAATGAAACTGCAAGTCCAACAATGCAATAAAAGCGGTCGATTTCCTCTCTTTCTACGTCTGCCAATGTTACGCAGACGCGGGAAGTTTGCCAGAATTTGTGGTAGTAAACTGAAAGGCAGAAAATAAAGCAACAGAAATGAGATGATGGTGGGTGCGCGCGGATTGTGGATAAAAATGAATAAACGAAAAAATAGGTAGTGCGTTGTTTACTGCCGAGAGAGAGAAAGAATCGCGAAAAACCATACAGAAAAAGAAACGAGAAACGAGAAACAGAACGGAAGAGAATACATAAAAACGACGCCCCCCAAAGTGACTTCAGTTACACCCTCATGGAAAACCAACTCCTTCTTTTTTTTTTTTTTTATTGCCGTTTTTTCCACGTAAGTTTACCCACTTTCCGTTACACATGGGATTGTCGTTCCTCCCTTATTCTAAATGTGCTCATGGCTTTCGTGATGACGATTGTTGTCCGAAATCTGGCGGTGGTGGTTTAACTATTTCTTTTCTTGGGGGCTTTACTGTAAATTCGGCTTGCAAAAGAATATGACTAAATTTCGATAGTCCTGTTAGTAGTCCGCGGATCATTATATCAAATCCAACTAGAGGAGTATACTTACTCGCTTGGAAAGTGAACATTCGGGAACCCTGGTACCCTCGCCAAATACTCTATATCTACATCCCCCATCAACCCGGACACATTTAGATTGTTCATTGTATACCAGATGTAATCAATAACCCCTGTAAAGCCTGGCGTATAATTTGTAAACTTCAACTCTCCAATGTTTGAGTAACTGCTCTTCAACGAGAACGGATGGCTCATTCCGTCCCGCGTAAAGTTTCCATAAACTCTATCCTTCAAGTCATCGTGGTCGCTCGCCACAGAACCCCGGGACAACAGTTCGTAAACTCCAGAATCAGCAATCGAATTGAAATCACCACAGATTATCAATGGTATCGCAGCGCCAGTTGCATAAGTGGGCGCCGGTACATCGTCGGCCAATTCACTTTTGTTGATCCCTGTTTTGTTGGAGGAGCGCGGCATTTTGGCCCATTTGTCGGCGTATTTACTGAGCTCTTCCATAAGCATTGCAACTTGGACGAGCTTGACGTCGCGAAACTGGGGGTCCCAGAATATGTGCACGTTTGCAACTATCATCCGAGAGCCAGTTTGCTTATTTTCAAGGAATGAAATAACGGCAATATTGTCCTTAGGCATTACGCGATTGTAAATGTCGGCGGTTTTCTTCATGTCTTCGCGCTGGATCGCTGAGGAGCTAAAGTCAATGACCTGTTTGTCTAGTAGCATAAATCTACCATAGCAAAAGATTATCAGCAATTGCCCACGCACATATCTTTACAAGCTCTGGGTAATACTGACTTGGTGCTCTTAAAGAACGTCGCACACCCGTCTACTGACTTCTTCTCGTGCTCGTTCATGGTCTTTGCTCGACTCTTGGGGTAGAAAACGCCCTTGTATTCCGCTATGGCCAACTCAGGCATAAAGTACTCGGAGTAATTCTCCCAGTCAACCTCTTGCAGACAGATTATATCTGCCTTTGAGTCTAACAGTTGATCTTTAATCATTCCCTTGCGGTAATCCCAAGCTACCACCCATGACGGTGCGTAGCCGTACATTTGTGGAGTCGCATATTTCTCACAGAGAATATTGTAACACAGAACCTGGAACTTGTCTGCTTGTGCCTTTGCATCGTTTTTGCCAGTATCGTCAAGTACAATCCAATCTCGCTCGGCGGGAGGCATAGAAACTAGAAAGAATTAGTAAGAGGGATCAACTTCAAGAGGCTTAGAGATTGCTCCAAAGATATTCTTCATACTTGGCATTGATTCTCTAAGATTTATAATTACTGCTCGGGTTCCGTCTTTGATCATCGTTTGCTTGATCGCCTCTGACATCGGATTCCCCTCGATACCTAGTACATCCAGCTGATATAATGATCCAAGCTCATAAGGCAAGTTAGTGAGTTGATTGTCGAAAACGAACAAGTTTTTCAAGTTGGTAAGCATGCCAAGCTCAGGTGGCAGCTCGGTCAACTGGTTTCCTGAAGCGTCCAAAAGCTGCAATAGTTTTAAGCGCCCAATCGCAGATGGTAGTTCAGTAAGCTTATTATGGTTGATATAAAGCTTGTCCAAAAAGGTGTACTGAAAGAGCGCATTTGAGAGTGCGCGTAAACCCTGTCCACCTAAATCTAGTGCCTTCCAATCTTGCCGTTCAATTTCACCATTTTCACCTTTTCTATTTTCTAAGATATCCGCAGGAGGCCCGTATTTTCGATGCTGTCCGTTTATAGGTTGGTAGGAACTTGGATTCACACCACCGGTCACCTGAGCACTTGAAACCTTATTCAAGAGAGCAACCTGGCGGGCGTGGTGATGGGGAGCACTAGATGCGCGAGAAACCGAAACGAGATTTTGCTGTTCCTGCCAATGTTGGGAAGTGTTTTGAAGGTTGTTTTGTGTACCATTCGAAACATGTTGGGGAGAGGAGTATGCTTGGTTTCCCATCCCCCCGGAAGAGTATGAGTGCGAGTGTCCCCCTGCCATGGAGTTGTTACCCGCATTGTTCTGTACATGGTTTACTGAGTGGTCCATCTGTTGGTTATGGCCCATTGGGAAGAATTTGGCCATGTTCTGTTGTTGTGGCATGTAATTACGCTGGGTCTGTGTGTTTAGCATTGTGTGGGCTGCGTGGGGATGGGTTTGCTGGCTAGTGTGGTAAATATAGCCCC
The DNA here is from genome assembly GCA_024713935.1 of Morchella eximia. Classification (NCBI taxonomy): domain Eukaryota; kingdom Fungi; phylum Ascomycota; class Pezizomycetes; order Pezizales; family Morchellaceae; genus Morchella; species Morchella eximia. The sequence goes on from JAMGZG010000002.1 coordinate 1,672,265, forward strand.
CTGGAGACTGAGGGGCGGGGGATCGTGTAGGGGAGGGCGTTTGAGGGGGCGTTCCTCGTCGAAGTCGTTGTTGTGTATAGGTGTAAGGCCCTTGCTGTTGGTATTGAGTATAACCATCTGCCATTCGGGTAGCGGTCGACAGCGTAAGCAGTCAGAGCTAGCAATCGCGCAGGTACGGTTCTGTTTGTCTTAGGCGATCGAGATGCCTGGTAGATCTCCCGTTCACGTTCAGGGTCTGTGGTTTTGTTTGTAATCGTAACCGTCGTAGGGACATTTAGAGGTGGTACCTCCTACACTCCCGGAGCGACCTTTCGCTAGAACCTGGCTAACGTATTGAGAGTCCTAGGCTTAGAGATATCAATAGACGTGGAGTTTATTTATGAGCAAGCCTAAAGAGGAATTTGAAATCTTTCAGGTTTATTTTGGTGAAGGTCGCCGTAGTAATTATAGGTAGATGGAACTTGGTAGAGATCTATGGAGGGGTGACTTGTTCAAGGGCTTGACTCTTCGTTGTCAACTAATGGAGGTAAAATCAGAAAAAATGATCTCTGACAAGCTGGTATGAATATTTAAGATGCTAGAAAAGGTAGTATTGGTATCATGGGAAGATAAAACAACTCCTATTGACAAAGGTCTAGGGCGACAGTGGTGAATGCTATGTGCCACAGGGGGTGTTGTGGAGGGGTGATGAGTATATGATGGGAAGGGAGGGGACAATGACAAAATACCGGAAAGCAATGGGAAACCGTCACGAGGATATCGAAATAACTCGGTAATAAGACAAGCTCAGGATTCTCGAGATGTAGAAGGTGTTGTAGCAGTCAGTGGGGCGTTGGTAGGTAATGAATCTTCGTGGTGAAAAGAGAGCATGTAGGTGTTGATTAGACAATAGGCTTGTTGTTGTCCTTTGGGGGGCTCAGTGTCTCAGCTGCAAAAACCCTTGCCGGTCCAGAAGATGCCCCGCAACACACAAGTATTCTACACAAGGCTCATCCAAGCTTTACAACTTCTCCATCTCATTTATACGCTGCTTACAGTACGTCGTGCATACTAGCTAGTCCATTATATGTAGAGTAGTATTTGACTCAAAGCACAAGATCCTGGACACATTCTATGAAGGGGGGCACATAAATAATTGCCAGCACCTGCGCATAAAGAAAACCCAATAAAAGTCTATCATTCAAGCTGTGTTTTCAGTTAAAACCACCTGTAGTGCGCGGTATTGCATGATCTGTCGATCTTTGGGTGCATAACAGTATGTGAGTGACTGATTTGTTGATATCCCGATGCTCCAAAGTACACTTCCGGGCCTACATAGGTAATTAAGTAGTAGGTGAGTAGACATACGGATAATGTAGGCACATAAGTACGCTAGAGGTAGAGTACTCCGTCTACATACATGCACTCAATAAGGGCCGACTCCGGTTTTCTGGGCTTGTGAAACATGCAATTGTCAAGGAAGCGCATTTGTTTCTACTAGGTGCGATGCGTCGTCGATTCTCCCGAGATTCAGATCGTAAACCTAAATTTTAAAGTTTATTTCGACTTCAGTATAATAGCCTTGGCTAGACCTTGAAATAAACTCCTTAGATCTACAACTTTTCGAATACATGCAGATACTCTATAAGGACAATTTATGTTCGCGGGATGAAGAGTAACTATAACCGAAAGGCCCAAATGTGAATTTTTGACAAGCTGTATTCTGGGGGTACGGGTGGAAAGGCTGAGCTTAAAAGGTTCATATATTGATTTATTAAGTCGACTGCATGCACCGCACGGCGAGCATTCCCAAATTCATTATTTTATGAGGATTTCTAGTTATAACTCCGAAACCCAATAATACGAAAACTTGATGTACCTGCTGTCCGGTATCATATCCAGATACTCTCAGAGAAACGTAGCCTATCAGCATGGTGAGGTTGAGAACCCCTATTGAGTAGCAGCGCCGTATGCCTGGTTCATCGCTCTATATTTCTTCACATAGTACCTGTAGGCACGAATGTAGCAGTCAGTTTACGGGTTTCACAAGAGGAGTTCAGCCTAAAATTCATACAGAGCTTCGATCTCTAGGCGCCGCATTCGTGTTAACGTCGCAATGTTTACCTCAAAGCTAGCAAATCGGTCGCTCAAACAAACCTTTTTTGACGTATTCAGCTCTTCTGATCCCTTCCTTAATTTTCGCTGGGTCTGTTAAACCAGCATTATTCATAAAGGCGTTATGGCAGCGTGGTCGGAAGTAATCGTAGCCCAGAGGGTATTCCCGGCCAAGATAGAGCTGGGAATGTTTCTTTGCGTCAGATCAAGTAGGATTCTTCTGAAAATCGGCTTTAGACGACGGACATACGAGATTTTTATATATCTGCCTCACCTCACAGCGTAGGGCGTTTGTAGAGGTCATGGTTGCAGTGGTTTGTTCGTGAACGAGTGTTCAGAACCTGCGGCTATGGTGTGAATGTGATGTGAAGCACCATGACGTTGTTTGGCGTACATATTGTGGGGTAAGCGTGGTCTACCGAGGCATGGTGGGACCCCGGGTTCACGGAGCCGAACAGTTATCTACCCAGGGATGAACGTTCTTTTATGTGCCATACCATTCAAAGATGCTTTGGCCAGGGCTGCTCTCCCGCCGTCTGTCGCCAGCGGTGAAAACACAGATTAGTATTCGTACTCTTGCAACCGCCTCTCGAGCACCTTCAGAAAACCATGGGCGCTGGCTCTCCGACACCAAGAGACGACTTGGTAAGCTTTTTCTACATGGGACAACCACCGCAGAAACGAGGGAAGCAAGCGATATCCTGAAGGATTTGACCAAGAACTGGAGGGACTATGTCGCTGCCAGCGAAGGGTTTTTGACGGAAGAAACAAGGAGAGGACTTTACAGACACAACGTCGTTTGGGGCGATATGGTACTGCAAATCTTCTGGGAACCTTTTGAAGGAAGCTTCGAGGCTAATGTCCATACTATATGAATCAGGACTCAATGGTAATACCATCGCTTGACCGGAATATAACAAACATACAGATGGCTGATTTATCCTTGTTAGGGTATCTTATACTTTACCTCAGTAATCAACTACAAAAGAGTTTTCCAAAACTAACTTAGAGCCTTTCCTATTATTCCAGCACATGTGAACAATGTTACCTATGCTCGCTGGGCTGAAGCCTCACGGATTAACTGGGCCTGGAATATTGCAAAGCATCATGATCCACAAAACCTGGTGCCTTGGTCACAATTGTGGACCCCGAAGGGTTTGGGTCTAATTCTAAAGAGTATCAGGGTGGACTATAAGTTTGTGCGTGATATATCGATACTCTTTAGTACTTGCACGGGCGAATTTCAGAAAGCTGATGTCTACTTTGAACTCATTAGCCAGTGGAGTGGCCGGACAAAGTCACAGTCTATCACAAGCTCGGGGATGTCTCAACGACTTCGTTTACCCTTGATGTCATTAGTGAGTCAATCGTAATTAATATCGCTCTTTATCCTCAGTATCTAACCATCAAGTAATTAGTACTATCCGAGAAGCATCAACGTCCCGCCGCAAGATGCCACGAAGACATTGTTGTGTACAACTACCAGCCCGCTGACAAGACTCAACTACCTGGAAAGGCACATATACCGGATTTTATGAAAGTACAGTTTGACGAAACTTTGAGATTACAGAAGGAGGCCAAGGAAGACGCGTTGGAGAATATAAGGGATATAAGTAAGAGAGTTGAGGGGCTGGAGATGAGGGTTTTAGGTAGGCAAGAGATGACTTGATTAGGTCATGGTACTGTTTCCCCCCTTCCCCAACCCCCAATCCCTGTAGATACTTGTAAGGTAGGCTTAAGGCCGATTAATTGGATCGACCGAAGTTTGCTAAACCACATATATACATATACACGTTTCTCTTTTTATGCCATGTATGCGGATGTCCATGTTCTATGGCCTCGTGCCCATATTCTACAGCCACATGGGGTTGGAAATCTTCGTTGCATAATTATCAGGTATCTTCGTACTTGGAAGCTTAAGCCAGCTATGGGAAATTATGGCTGCAGTGAAGGCAGTTATCTATGTCTCAAACCAAATCGATAACGATTATTTGCAATTTGAGACAATGCATGGAATGCGTGCCGGTACCGAGTGAGAGTTTTGTCAGGGCTAAGCACACAGACATAAATTAGAAATGCTTACTGTAGACTAGCAGTGAGCTTGAGCTTGTTATCGTTCCGTTAGACCAGGTGCCAAGGATTAGTAAAGGGCTGCTGAATACGGTACATATGTAGATGTCAAAGAACAAAGAGTTCTACTAATTTGAGTTTAAGAAGGCACATCGCCCAGAAATCTTATGCAATTAAAATCTTGAGCTTCGATAAAACTGTAACAGAAATTAATACCCCTCCCAGCAAAATGCAACTCCACCACTAGCTAGTAACACATCAATATCAAAATCTCCTGATTCCTTGTGGAACAGTCACTGAGCTGGTAATATTTATACTCATAGTATAAGTAAATATTATATCTACGTTTGATCCAGTTCTTATGTAATACTATACGTTCAGGCTTGAAGGAGCATGTGCACCTGTAGCTAAGGACACAAAAGCTCGTGTGGCTCGGCAGCAAGGATCATGATCACAGGCCATTCCCGCATGCAACACCACTACCTCTCCATCGACCTCAACCCCCTTTGAACGCTATTCCACTCTCTTGGTCATCGATTGCAGCAGTTTACCATGGCCCGTCGAATAGTTCGCACCATTATACAGGTGGTATGCCTGTCAATTGTCCTTGCAGCAGCTGTGTTCTTCCTGGACCTCCGTTATCGTGTGCTACCCCCTCGACTCCATCACTTTCTTCCTGAACATCACGCAGGCACCGTAGTTACAGACATCACCTTCCTCTCATGTACCAATTTCTTCTCGGAATGTATAATGGATACGAAGGAGGGATGGACCCGGATAAACAAGGACGTTTACTTGGGGGAAACTTGGATCAGCCAGGGCTTCATCCACATCAAGCGTAAGAAGGAGGAGGAACTCGACAAAGCTGCAGGAGAAAAACTAGTTGTCGATATTAGGGTTGGAAGATTGGAACCCCCTGCGGAGGATGGAATTAAATGGGAATCAAGGCCTGGAGGCATTTGGATTAGACGCCAGACGAAAATCGTTGACGATGCAGTGACGGCGGTGGATGTGCTGTTTGGAGCCGATGCGGTGGAAGTTAGACCTGGGTGGGTGATGCGGGAAGGGAGCTTAACTTCAGGTGAAAACGCTAGGATCACAATACGGAAAGGACCACCTCTAGAGTTTAAGAAACCGGTTTTAAGGCTGAAGGACCATAAGTTCAAGATCATTCAGATTTCGGGTGAGCCACTCTTCTGTCGCTATGCTGTTCCTGTCCGAAAATTATCGGGTATACGCTTGGGATTTCTAATTCCTTTTTTTCAAAAAATAGACCTCCATCTTTCTACTGGTGTCGGTGCATGTCGTGACGCAGAGCCTCCTTCAACTGCAGCTGGCTGCGAGGCTGACCCTCGAACTCTCGACTTTATTACTAGAATCTTGGATGAAGAGAAGCCAGACTTTGCCGTATTGTCGGGTGATCAGGTCAATGGCGATACAGCTCCCGATGCTCAATCCGCAATTTTCAAGTTTGCTGAGCCGTTCGTGAAACGGAAAATACCATATGCTACCATCTTGGGAAATCATGACGACGAGGGCAATCTCAATAGGGAACAGATTATGAAACTTACCTCAACACTACCATACTCACTTAGTGAGGTGGGCCCGGAATTGGGAGGGATTGTGAAGGACAGGCAAGGGCGTGAGGGTAGAGAAGGTGGAGTCGGTAACTACTACGTCGAGGTTAAAACGCAGAAGTATAACCACCCATTACCACTTATATAATTAGAAAAACCACTATATGATTAGGTGCTGACATTTTGACTACAAGGGGCGATCACTCTGCTCTCACCATATATTTCCTCGATACCCACTCCTACAGCCCCGATGAGAAGAACCATAGGGGTTATGACTGGGTCAAGGACACCCAAATTGAGTGGTTCAAGAAGACACATGCATCTATCAAGGATCACTCTAACGGCTACTCTTTTGTACATCTCGATATGGCTTTCATCCACATTCCACTACCCGAATACCGTACCGCTGGAGCGCCCTATGTCGGTGAATACCGCGAGCCTCCCACAGCTCCGGGATTCAACAGCGGGTTTAAAGATGTGCTCGTCAATGCTGGTGTTAGCGTTGTTAGCGCTGGGCACGACCACGCAAACGAATATTGCATGCTGGACAAGAAGGGCGAACAGCTCAATTTGTGGATGTGCTATGCGGGAGGTAGTGGCTTTGGAGGTTATGGCGGATGGGGTGGATACCACCGCAGGGTTAGACTGTTTGAGATCGATTCACCAGCAGATAGAATCACGACGTGGAAGAGGGTTGAGTATGGTGATACGGAAAAGAGGATTGATGAGCAAATAATTGTGGAGGGGGGTAAAGTTGTCCACAACCCGTAAGGCAATCCCATGGTAATAGGGACTACTCTCCCGGAGTTTATCGGACACCTCGTTTTTAATTTATTATTTGTTTCTTATATTGATGGCTGAGAGCATGAATGTGTCGAGAAAAAGGACGTCACAAATGCATTGTATTTTCTTTCTCTCTTTTTTTTCTTCTCTATTCCCGGTGGTACTGGCGTCGGCATCATTTTCGTTTTCTCCATTTGTCTTGTTTCACCTGATCGGAAAGGCTAGGAGGTTTTTCTTTCTTTCTTTTCTTGTGTCTTTTACCTCAATTGCAAAGGGAAGGGAAGGGCGTTTTTCTGTGTGCTTTTACATATCATATTTCCTGGCAGTACCACTATTGGATTGGGTGGTGTTTGAGAGGGATCATTGATTTCGATCAATCTATGCAATTGCGAAAACGCTCGTCTAGATGTGCCACAGGGCAAGCTCCAGCACAAATCCCGACAGTTACATGTAATTATCGGAGCGTCGAGAGCTCAGCCAATTGAAGGCGAGAAACAAATATTACCCCGGATTATTCCATGTCAGTGTGATATTGCCAACGCCCGCTAAGGAAATGCTACATACAATACCCGTATCTCCATGTGACAATGCAGTGTCACGGAACTAACTACGCTGTCGTCGATCATGCACAGATACTGGTGATCGCTGCTAGCTTTTGCTAGCTGGTATGACACTTGCAACCTCACTTTAATGAGGGGCAAGCTGACATGCGGGGGGGAAGATACCGTCTTAAGAATTTAAGGTTTAGAGATATGTCTGACAAGAACGCCCAACAACGGTCTTACCGCACCGGCAGCTACCGGGGGAGTGTTGAGGGGGGAGCTGTAAGTTCTGGGTTATGAGTTGTAGAGTGGGTGGTGAATGCCAAGTCGAGTGACAACCCATGACCGCCAATCACCACACCCAGTTCCAGCTCAGCCCTCCCATATCAAAACCAAAACTCTCTCCATTCCCTGTCCGTAACCAACCCCCCAGTTCTTGCCCCCTTCCCTCACAACCGGAACTCGGCAAGACCCATTCTCCCTAGCGATATGAGCGTGTACGACCAATATCTCTGCTCGCTATCGCTGCCACGGAATGACGCGTCCAGGATCGATAGCAGCGCCCGTGGCACTCACACCGCACAGAGGACGGTTACTATATAGCAAGGCAAGCCAGACAGCCATGTGCAGCAGAGAGAAGAAGTACCGTCCCACTAACTTAGCACTGGCATTGAATACAGTCCTCTAATTTCACACGGTACGGTACGGTATAAACCTACTTGGAGATGACGGATGCATGCTCACATTGAGCTCTACCCCGCGCAGCAGAAGAGTTAAACGGCTATGCAATTTTGTGCACATGGGGAGGGTATGTAATTTCACGTTGCAGCAAGTATTATCGTATACGGATCGATAAACAACTACATAATATACACGCTTACCAGCAAAAGAACCAGAAAATGCAAGTGGTGTAAACAAGGATAATTTGTATGAGGGATCGCCGCCACTCCATACAAATAATCCTTGCCCTGAGCAACTGCATTTTCTGGTTCTTTTGCTGGTAAGCGTGTACATACTACCCCTACCCTACCCACGCAAGCACATTACACACTGCACATTGCGTAAGAAATTGCGGCATAGTTTTTTCTTTTTTTTTCTCGTTTGTTTTCTGGGAGTGGGGCTTCCTCGATCTGCTCTTAATCTTATCTGCATGCATATTTTTAATTCCCGCTGGGAGTGTGCGAGGGCCGAGGTTGTTGTTCCGTTAGTGCAGCCAATAAATACTACATGAAACTACCGAGTGACAACTTATGATCCACTCTAAAATTAAAAAAGAAAAAAAAAAAAGAACGGAAATCACTTATCCCCCATGATATCAGACTAGTCTCACCACCACCTCTCCGTAAACACTCTCTCCCTCCCCAGCCCCGTCCGCGCCACAACCCCCTCCGCAAACGTCTCTGTAAATGGCGGTGGCCCACACACATACACCACCGTCTCCTCCGCAGGGCCAAGCTCCACCACCGCCTTTACATCTTCTACCGTCATTCTGCGCGCCTCATGCGGCCACTTGACCGCCTCCTCCTCCTCCTCCGCCGCGGGTACAGCTTCATCTGCCGCCTCATTTTTGGCGCCGGTGATAAAGAGCTTAAAGCTCTGCTCGTCAAGCGCCGATAAAATGCCCATGTATGCCTCGGGCACGGGCGTTTTCGTGCTCCACATGAACGAGACCACGAGGTCCTTTTCGCTCTCCTGTATATAGCGCAGCATCGATAGTAGCGGACTGTTCCGTCAATTTCATTTACCACATAATATACAACCCCACAATGCAGGAAGGGGATTTGGGGGAGGGGGGAAAGACACACTTTACGCCCACCCCCGCCGCCACAAATACCACATGCCCGATACCCTCGGCGGCGCCGCTGTTCTCCGGGGGCGGGAAGGTGAAGCTGCCGCCAGCCCTAACTTGCACCTCTTTACCCTCGATGAGAGGCTCGTGCTGCCATAGCCAGGCGGCGGGCGGGCTGTGGGGCGCGGCTTGGATGGCGAGTTGTAGGCGGGGGAGGAGAGAGGGTGGCGAGATGATTGTGAAGCCGCCTGGGGAAAGGGCATCGGGCGTGGGGACGTGGATGTCGACCCATTGGCCGGGTTTGAACTGTGAGGTGAGTCAATGATCGGTGAGGCGGAAAATGAGGGGGGTTGGGAGGACTAACGGTGAAGTGCGGGGTGGTGAGTGTTAGTGTGAATAGACGCAGCGTGGGCGTAGAGCGGGCGATGTGTGTAATTCGGGCCGTGTGCAACGTCTGTACATCTCATCCGATGATCGATCAGTACTTGAGGTAGTAAAGAAGAAGAAGAAGAAGAAAAGAAAGAGCGGGATGTCGTGCATTATCCCGTGGATGCGTAGCCGTGCGCTCGGCGTGGGAGCGGTATGGGCCAGTGAAGGTGGACATGCGACGCAGGTACCGTCGTAGCATTGCGCGCGTGGAGTTAACTCTGTCTTGACCTGTAGAATAGCTAGATCTATAGATAACTTTGGTGTTGAGGTTTCTCACGATATGACGTTCGTTGTTGCTACATGCTCTGGGTAGATTACAGTACTGCAGATGGATAGCTATTAGATCATCGTTCTGACATGTCTCTCTGTCACTCGTAGATCCCTTCCTTCCTCCATTCCCTTCCTCTTCCAACTGCATCGGCCTCTGGCTAGACGTTGATCAATAGGCCCACCACCCAAAACCAACAATCTTATCAGATAACGACGTTACTTATCCCCCCAGCTAACTACATGTACTATACATGTAACTGCTCTGCTCCACTGGCGACCGGTGCTACAATTATTTTCCAATGCAGCTAGCCCACTCACTAGCTAGAGCCTAGCACCCTACACTGGTACTGTATCCAATCCAATCCAATTGCAACCCAAAGTTAGCACAGCATCAAGCATCATCCTCACAACAAAAACAAAAACGAAACCGATAAAACAGTTGAAAACCAGTATTTATAGCGCCACCAGCGCTCCCAAAACCACGGAATCACTCCCCTCCCCAGGGCCCTTGCATGAGTTGCACAAGTTTACTCAACACGAAACCGTGAATCCCCTCCCAGGCCCATCCAGGGCCGGTCCAGTCCAGACCACTCGCACTAGAGCAGAGTTCCTGGTAGACTATGTCGCCTCCCTTCCTTCCATGAACCAGGGGGGGTACGCTCCCAGGGGTATATCTGGTTCCAGATATACGCGAGCGAGCGAGCGAGCCACCTACCTAGCTGGCTGGCCACTAGTACTGTTCGATCGCTAATAAATACCTTCAGCTCGTGCACAGCGATGGATTGGCCAGGAAATGACAGGATTTCCCGCGCCCCCAGTCCCGGCCCGATTCAAGCAGAGGATAGAGTAGAGAGTATTATACGTAGATTGTAGATTGTACGGTAGATAGTAGATTACATCAAGACACAAGACGTGCGCGCACCCCCAATCTATAGAGATTGATAGGGTTGCCGCTTGAAAACGGGCGGCGCCGCGCTAGCTATGTGCGTCTACCTGTTTGTCTATCTATCTGCGTAGCTGCCTAGGTATTTCAAATGTAGGCACATAGAGTACCTGCTATCCGCCGGTACGTTTACTCTACAGTTCGTTTAATCTCCTTTCAGCCAGCCTCATGCTCCTTCCTCTCTCCATCCACTACCCTCCCCTCCTCTCGATCCTCTCGATCATCCTCTTCCTCTGCACTCCGCCAAAAACACAACCCCCCCCCCCCCCCCTTTACACCCCAATAATATGTTACATCGCACCCGAAAAAGTATAATAAAACAAAACACCCACATACACAGGAGAAACACACCCTCCCTTAACTAGCTCTCTAAAACAGGGTTCAGCAGACCCTGACCCCCCCACCAGCCACCAAAACCCAAAAACCCGGTTAACCCAATTGAAAGGAAAAGAAAGAAAGAAAGTGCAGAAATAAAAGACCAACCGGAAAAGAAAGAAATAAAGGAAGAAACCCAAAAATGAACGCTCTCGTGAAAAAAGAAGGGGAAATGGAACAAAAGAGAGGCATCACAAACCCACCCCCAAGGAGAAATAGTAAAAAATAAATTGTGGGGGTGGTGGTAATGGAGGGGTCGCCTCCAAATGGAACGAAGAAAAACGGAAGGAAAGAGGAGCAGGGAATATTAAAAAAGAATATAATAAAATTAGAGAAGTAATGTCCAAAAAGATGGCGACCGCCCTTATGTATAGAAGAATGCAATAAAAACCGAAATATCTAATAAACTCGTTTCGAAGTATATTATCAAGCCGTAAGACTAAAGGATCAACAAAAATGACTTTTTTTTAACTAGACTATCAGACCGATCACCATTAAGAGCGTTGACAGGACCATGAGCGGCGCCGGAGAGAATGTGCTACGGCCCGAGTTCGACATCTGGAACTGGACGGTTGTGTTGGAGAAGTCAGGTCCACAACCTAAGCATATCTGTTAGTATGTATGATTGATAGGGGAAAAGTACAGTGAGAGAGAAACATACCCATATTGATCTGCTGGGTCGCCGAGGTGTATGTATCATACAGCGGCTGACTCGAGTTCCCAGCAAAGGCCGAGTATATCCTCAGGGTGTTGGACAAGCAGTCAGAACAACTACTAGAAGAATTAGAATAACCCGCAAAACCAAAAGACTCTGGGCAGCTTACGTAGGTCTCGCACCTCCCGGGAAGTTCTGTCCCAGCGGAAGATAGTAGACGTACGAGTCACTTGGACTGGTGGCGTTCATCAGGGCATCCACATAGCCTACATGCCACCCAAGAGTTAGCCAAAAAAGTGATTCGAGTGCGATCATATGAAGGACAGCAAAAATATGCACTAACAGTAAGACCCCGAGTCCGACTTCAAGCACCCCGCCAGATACACCGCCTTGTATGCGATAAAAGCAGCACGTGCCTGCTGTACGACCGGGTTCCCTAGCTGCAAGTCTGCGCCGCAATTCTCCTCGAGCCCAATCTGCCACCCTAGCTTCTCCATGACGAGCTGACAGGTGGGGACGTCTACGTTGCAGGTCTGGTCCACGACCTGGGTGGTTGCGAAGCCGCCCTCTTTGGTGATTTCAAAATAAGATTGCGAGCTCTGTTATAATGGCTCATTATAAGCTTGCTGTCTCTCGTAGGAAGGGAGGGGAGGTTTATGGGGCGCACATACCAGGAGGAGGCCTGATAGAGGAAGACATTTCTGGAATTGCGGGTCGCTGAGAAACCTTGAGAAGAAGATCGGGCAGGTGGTGGTTGTGGAGTTGGAGGCAATGCTGACTGTGTCGAAGAGCGTTGGGGTCTCTATTGTGCCCACCGATGTCACAACTGTAGTTGTAGCCGCTGCTTCCTCAGAGCTCGTGGAAGTTGCACTTTCAGTAGTGGTAGCGGTTGCTGTAGTAGTAGCTTCACTGTCGGTGGGAGCAGCAATGGCAGAGCCAGTCATAAGTAGGACCATGAGAACGAGTGATAGAATAGTAAATTTGGCGTTATAGGATTGACGGAAATTGCTAAAAAACGAAAAGTAATTTTTGCTGCCCTTAACCTCCGAGTGCCTTCTCTTCCTCCTCCTCGCTCCCTCCACCGCTGCCTCCGTGCCTTCCTCCACTTCTTCTCCTCCACGCTCTTTTGACCGTAGCTTCATGCTCCATCTCTTGCTACCACCTTTGGCCTGGCGCTCTGGTGTTGTGGTAGTAGCACCGGTAACTTCGGATTCGTTGATTCGCATGAATGAGGAAGAGGGCTGGCGAGAACGTATGGCTAGCATTATAGTAATAGTCGTGGGTCGATATATAATATCAACTGCATGTCACTAAGGGCTAGGTTATTTCTAAAAATGAAGCAGGATAACAAAAGTGCTGGTCCTGCAGTTTGGTTTCGAAGCGTTGCAAGTGAAGTGTGGTGATTGGGAAGAGCTGTAGCAGGATAAAGAAAGCAGATCCTTCCTGAAACTTACACTTGCTGCCAAGTAGTAAAGGTAGGATAGTATGGGATTTCTACGAAAGACGGGGTTTGTAAGATGCCCTGGTCTCTTTTTCTGATTAGAGAAGGAGGCTTGTAACTTTCTCTTTTTTCCTCCAGGCTGGGAGTGACAGGTGGAAATATATGAGTGAATGAGTGTGTGGGGGGTGAGGGGGATGACCGAAAAGGCTGAAAATGAGTGACGACCGTTCGCAGTTGCTGCTGGTAAAACGGTAAAAATGAGTGAACGTCTAAAAGCTGTGGTTGCACACTTAAGCACAAAGACAGGCAGGTAGACAGGGAAGGAGTGTCGGTGTCGGGGGTAAGCGACAAGGTGGAAGAGGAGCAAAATAGATCTCACTATCTTGATCTCGCGACTCTTGGGGACCGTCAATGTCAAAAGAGAGAGGATGAGGGCCACATTATGAGGGCGTTCTCCCCCGCGGATTCCTAGACCTCGATCTACTACAACCCCCCCCCCCCCCCCTAGAGGTGCCACAGCGGTACCCAGTCTAGTAGGGCTGGCTGGCTTGCATTTGTTGCGCAAGACCCGTCAAGCGAGTCAAACACAGCATGCACCCTTTACCAGGAGTCTACCTACTCTTTACGATTTGGGGGCCATCAAAAGACCGGCCGTTTGATGCCTACAGGTGGCTCCACATAGGAAAGTGAATTTATTCTTCCCTGCCCCATATCGGGAATTGCTTTCTCAACTTCATCTCCACTGCATGCGTGATGCATCTGGCTCAGGTCGGCACACCTCCCAATGAGTCCATTGAGGTCCTGGATGGGGGTTATGGTTTGGGTGGGTTTGGGTGGGTTTGGGAGAAGGGGGAAGTGTAGCCTGTGAAAGTATGTAGTGAATAAGCAAACAGATACATAAACAGCTATCTAATTAATTATTTGCACGTCCTTGTGTGTGTGTACCCTTTCTGCACGAGTCAAGTGCCAATGCGCGTGCAGCCTTAACCGCTTGGAGAGACTGACCAATGGCAGACACGCGGCGCTTCCCCAGATAGTTCAGGGCAGCTCCCGTTCGGGATTAGTTCAGGTACTGCCTCTGTGCCTGATTCCGACAGCTGCGATGGGGGAGGGGTGGTGGTCTGGTCCCTAACCCTCGCTCCGATCATCACTTCCAGAAGATCTGTGCGGTCTGCTGCCTCTCCATGGTCCATGGTTTATGGTCCGTACTTTTTTTTTTCTCCCCCCTACCTCTTTACTTACACATGGGCAAGCAATTGGTAGTAGAATGTCCCGACGTTTCTTCTCTACCAAGTCTGCCCCTCCCCAGGTTCTCCTCTTCAGTTCTTTGTCTTGTTTGTAGCCTTGCAGAGTTTTCAAAGTCATGAGAAACGGTCCTTCCTTCTGTTAAAGGAACTGATCAGCGTTGATCAGCGCAAGTAATTACGGCAACGGTTGTACTCACTGGACTGTCACTAGCCATTTGGAGTCAAATCATAGCAAAGACACTGGAACTTCAGGCTTTTAAGACCTAGGTTTTCGAGACCCCGGAGATTGTGGAGAGATGTAGAGAGAGGGAAAGAGCTTTGGGATCGAAAACACCGTGCATAATTGTCTCTAGATCCTCAAGGCTTGTGGGTCGAGCAAAAGAAGCTTAATGTTGCGTCTTCACTGGTCGAGAGCTCAAGTGACATGACGAGATCTCCATTGCACTTGCCCCCTTTGGTTCCTGACATAGGCTTCTCTGTAAAAACTTCTTCTTTTTATTCTTCTTTTTCACTTTATTCTCCCATCCAGTCGCCTTTCTCCCTCGTATCTGGCCGATCGAGTTTCTCGCTTCTGAGGTGTAGCTCCATTAACACGGTACTTTATCTGACGGTTGCCTGTTCCGTTTTGGTTGGGTGTTCCTGGATTACCTAACCTGTAACTTGAATCCCGCTTTCTTCCCACCCCCCAATACCTATCGAACCGCGCTCACCAGTTCTTCGGGTGCTATTTTTGATCTCTTTTTAAATCACACCTGCACTCGCGCACTTTGTTTCGTGGAATGTTTTTTTGTATGTACTATTGACGAACAGGGGAGAGAACCCTTGGGAAGGATACGGCGCCATTGCCGACCATGTATGAGTTGAATTAGCTCTTTTAACAACATCGTGGAACTTACCGAATGATATCCTCCAGACTCGCCCCCTTCTCTCTTCACGTTCTACTCCACCCCCACCCTGGTTCTACATGTAGCTCTGCTGCTGTACAATGATCTCAGATAGATTCAACTGCCTTTCCCAGTCAATTGCTGTTTCAAGCTATTTCCTGTAGCTGTCTCATGCCATTGCTGATCTCCTAGCCAATAACTCAACGCCGTGTTCGATTTCCAGTTTGGTCATGTCGCCAACGTTCCTTTTTGAGGAACACCCGACTGT
The DNA here is from genome assembly GCA_024713935.1 of Morchella eximia. Lineage (NCBI taxonomy): Eukaryota > Fungi > Ascomycota > Pezizomycetes > Pezizales > Morchellaceae > Morchella > Morchella eximia. The sequence goes on from JAMGZG010000002.1 coordinate 1,687,632, forward strand.
TTTGATATTTGGGAGTATTTGCCCCGTATTACTCGAGGTCTCCCCTCCCGCTTCAGGGTCCATACTGTTATTCTGCACGGAAATACACATTTCGTATTCCTTCGCGAATCTCAATCCCTCATCCTTACAGCATTATAGATAGAATACTGATTACATGCAAGAAGCCTTTGGGGAACGTGTGAATTGATTTCCATCCAGTTAGTACCTTTCCCCCTCACCAGGGTCTTGCCATTCTCCTGTGTATCCAGCTTCTTGCTGACAGTCCGTCAAAGCATATAATACCTAGATGCATCTATCCACCATCAATTATACCAGATTAACGTCATCACCAATACCCGTGACCTTTCCTCCTGTTCCTCATTCTTCTTACCAACCCCCCCCCCCCCCCAAATCAACCCCTTGGCTTTCCACCCGCAGATATGTCCATCCCACAACAGGACAGTAGCTCGCGGCCTCTTCCACAAAATGTTCTCTACAACATCCTCTCTCGACTGCCCACATCATCCCTATTTACCGCGTCGCTGGTATCTACGGAATGGCGTAAACTGATATTCCAATCTGGCCCCCTCTCGAATGCACTGCTCCGCCCACATCTCTCAGTGCTGCGTGACCGTTTTGGGTTTCAGCAGGTCCCACACCGCCTCCCTATACCTGCAGTCCGCAAACTCCTCGTCCGGTACGCGAAGCAGGAACTCTCCGGTACATTGTGCGCGAAGGAGATCTACAGCATCAAGTCATACACCACTGGATGCAGTGCAGTGAACGATAAATGCACCGTTCCAATGAAGCTGCGGCGCTTTGCTGCTTGCGGGTCATTGCTAGCCATTTCCATAAGGAACAAGCATATACACATTTTCGAGCTTACCAAAAGGCCAATGGTGCTGCTGTGTAAAGTTTCGGTGAAAAAGCAGCCGATAGCGCTGGCGATATCAGAAGCTTATTTGGCAGTCTTGGACGAAGACGGTGTTAGCATGTATTCGCTGCTGGCTCGGAACACCCCGTCCTTCATGGTTGTGCATGTCTACTCCATCAAAATCCCACAGATCCGGCACCCAACTGCCATCGCGATCACGCTGGGTACTGATTCAACGCCGCTAGTGTCTGTATTGGCATCCTCGATATATCTGTTACATCCCTCGTATGCACTGACCCAAAAACGGGGCGGTTTCTTCCGTGGCCATATCGAAGACCAAGAAGACATAATAGCAGATCCTTCACGTAAAGGGAAGGAGAAGGAGAAAGAAACGCTTTCATATCCCAGCTCCGCTGCTAAACAGAACCCATGGCTCCTTGTCACAAGCGGCTCAAGCATTGGTGCCTCCTTTCCATTAGCATTTTCTATGCGTGGCCGGCAGGTCTCTGTATCAACGTGGGGGGACTATGATCATGACTTCCAACGCTCGGGGTATATCGGTGCACTTTGGAGCAATGAAGACCCTGTGCAGCTCAAACGTCGTCAAGAATCGTCTCTTAAAGACGGCGAGGACATTCTTAATGCCACACATTCCCCAGATCTACTTTGGCGCTACTATAAGGCTAGACTTAACCCCAGAAGAACGACGACGCATAAAGAAACAGGGATAGAAATCAGTGATTCCTCAGCAAATAGACAAACTCACCGCTGGCATGCACACTCATTCAATACAGGGTGTCAGATGGCAGTCGAGTCTGCAATCCACCTTTACGACTCCTTCTACATAGTGACAGAAGTGAAAACCAGATTGATCAGAATTATCTCTGTAGCCCCATTTACCAATAAGATGGCACTGTATCGTCAACACGATAACAATTCTGATCACGATAATAATCCTGATCCCGATTCGGAGAAACCCGCCTCAGATGATGCTACAGCTGCAGATAGACCGTTGAAACACTGCGGGTACGCAGTCATACCAGGGGGCAAGGAAGGAGGTTATATTGCGTTCAACCATCGCCCCGGATACATCAAAACTTTACCTCTGAGGCAGATCCCGATGCACGTGGGTACTATCAATGCGATCCCGTCGGAAGAGCAAGATCTTGCATTAGGGCTGTCGATCACTCGAAACTTAAGGGAGATTGCAATTGGCAAGGGTGGGGAGATTGTCGGCATCGCCGGAAATGCGAAGCGTCTGGTTGTGGTGATGGAAGAGAGAGTTGTCGTCGTGAGGTTATGGACTGAAGAGGCTCCTGGACGGAATGTGGTTGAGGATGTGGATACGGATTGGATTGTAGATAGGTCTGGGAAGTTGCGGGCGAATGGGCAGAAGCCGCCGCTCAAAGGGAGTATCAATTGCGCAGGGTGTATTGTGCAGTAGTTGATTTCATGGGGATTTCAATTGGGAAGGGGGGTTCTGGCGTTTTACTTTTATTTGTCGTTTGTCGATTTTTGTTTTAACTATTTCCCTTTTTCTTCTCCTTTTCGTCACGGCATTTCAGCGGAGAGCTATGAGTGGAGAATCATGGGCCATCACTCTCACATTTCTTCTTTGTGAAATTTCCCCTCCCCCCCACCCATCAACGAGGGTGGGGAACACATATTTTTGTCGTGTAATATAAGTTCATAATGGCTGGGGTGGGTATAATGAAGGATATTTCGTGAAAGAGCGAGTATTTTTTTTTTCTGTAGGGAGGGACGAAATATATTATTACTGCCGGGAAATCAAGGCTTCAAACACGTGTTGACTCCTAAGGAATCTGACAGCCATATGCAAGGCGCTTATCACTTGCATATTCACGAAATACTCGCAGGAGGGGGGGGGGGGGGGTTAAAGGGTCGTCCCCCCCACCCCAGTTTGAGAGCAGCTGTTGGTGTTGACCTTAGCAACGTCATCGACATCGAGGTTTAATTTCGGCAGCTTCCGAGTTCCAACGTCCCTCGTTCCTTTACTTGCGGAGTGAGGTGCAAATTTTCTCCTTGTTGGCGTGTAGCTACTACTCGTTAGTAATGGGCCTTAACTCTTCAGTTCTCTTGAGCCCAGAGGCTCCCTCTCCCTCTCCCAACCACAAAAACTGAAGTCAGCCCGAATTAGAAGAAATTCTGGGGACAGGATTTGTCGCCAGTGACGGAGACATCTTGAAAACAGGCATCCCGGACCTCAGGCGTTATAGTGTATAAAGCTCAGATTCGGCAACAGCGTTGATCAGACCGTTGACGCGATGACTTGGAAATCTGAGGTCTTTTGCTGTTTTTATAGTCACAATGATGACAAGGGTGGTAATGGGAGCCAGCAGATCCTCCGAAACCCAGGTTTTTACAGGAAGAAGTGTGACGAAGGTCTGATAGCATAGAGTACAATGATTTTCTCGAAATCTTTGGATCTTGGTTTAAAAATCCTACCGCTTTTTGGTTAGGCTGAATCATGGGTTGGAGTTTGAAGATTCACTACCAACCTTCGGCCCCAAGGGCCATGAAATCATTAGTGTTTTTGTGAGCGATAAAGTTGCTTCACGTACACGCAGCACATCGAAAATTCGTTGTGGTAGGACACTTCATGAGTTTGTACGAACCATGGCGAATATCCCGCAAGAACAACAGCCAAAGAGCCGGTTCATGTGGATCTTTACATCAGTGCTCTATCGATATATCATATCTGTTGATGTTCCTGTTCCGCCCCGCAATAACAGGACGATCGATCTGTTGCGGTTGTTGCCTATCGGGTTAAGAGTAACAGCGAACGTTCGAACGGGTGTTTATTTGGTTAGGGCCAGGGATACTCTCGGGATAATCATTGGCCCCCCACCCTTTGTTTCCCCACACGGTCATTGGTCAATCCCTTCCACTCAGGGCCCCCTCCTCCCCCTCACGCCAGATTTATAACGAACTTTAGATCTTATCTTATCATCTTATCGCCAACAATATCCACTCCGGACACTGTAAAGGAACTTCGGAAGCATCAAAACTCGCCAACTTGACACTTGACACTTGACACCTCCCTGTCTCCTACATACCAAACATCCACTCTTACTCTCACAAAACATTTCAACAATGGCTGCAGCTTCTCCTCCCCTATCTCCAACCTCTACACACGCCCCGAAGTGGCGTGCCCGTTCATCCCGTACTAACAACACTTACACACGCGACCAACTCGAACAGCACTTTGGCAACCCCAACGAGGATACCCTGACTGGCAGCATCGACGACCCGCAACGCATATCTCGCATTCTCATATCTGATATCCAGCAACCCTCATTCCCACCAGAGATCTTCATAAAATCCAACCTGCACCTCGTCTTCGGCACATCTCTCAAGACCCTACAAGCTGTTCCCATTCCGCTCTTTCGCCAGGTTCAATGGGACCCTACTCTTCCGAGCACCCCTGGCGGAACTCAAAAAGCTATCTGGGAGTTTGCAGGCTGGTATTCAATCGAGAATGCCCAGCGTATTGAGCGCCGTAGTCCAGAGCTCTTCACAAGACTTGAAGCTAAATGGGAAGCTAAGGGCTGGCGAGGCCAGCGCACTCAAGAGGAGTGGAACCACAGCTTTGATACCGACTGGGCGCTCATCACCTTACGCCATGTTACGGACCGAGGATGCCCGCTCGAACAACCGAGTCCTCCTACTAAATCAGTGGCCGATGATGATAATGGCGGCGGTGTTGGCATCCCCCCTGGCGGATTTGGGAGAAGAGCGTTCTCAATTGATGATGGCGCTCCGGAAGACTACTTCCCGGGGCCGCCGCCTCCAACGAGAAGGACCACGAGTGCAGGGTTGGCAACCTCGATGGGCTCGCAGGTCGAGGGGTACTTTATGCCCCCACCTCCTCCACCACCGACGAGGGTTGCGACGACTTTGGGCACTCATGGGAGCAATGCGACTACGAATACGGGTGGTGAGGGGTCTGGACTAGATTGTAAGCTCATGGACGAGTCGATTATCAACATTTCTAAACAGTCTGAGGAAGACATGAGCGATTCCGAGTATGGGAATGTGACAAGGTCCGAGCTTGAGGACTGTGATCGCTGGAGTGAGCTGAGCACTGGCCCCGTTGATAGGCAGTGGACGGTAGTTTACGAGGATCAGAAGGATGAGCTCGTTTGAACTTGGCCTTTGGCTTGATTCGATATGATGATGATGATGATGATGATTTGGGATCTAATGGCACGGAGAATCTTCTTGTTATTTTTTTCTTTTATACCAGTCCTGGGATCAGTTTTTTGTTTTTTGTTTTACGTTCTAAGTCGAGTTTTGTGTTTGGAGTGCGTGGCGAAGAATTTGGGGGCTATCTCTTTTTCTTTTTTCTACTGTTTATCTCTTCCTTTATATTTATTGCTCATTGGCCAGTAACGTTTGATCTCTCAGCTCAATGCATCTGTTCGAATTTACACGCCCCTTTCCAGAGGTTGCAATGATTAAAGCGCTAAACCAGTTGCTTTTGTCGTTGTACTGAGTGATTGTCCATGATTCAAACATCTTACAAACTCGCCAGCAGCCAAAAATAACCACTACGTATTCTTCCAAGCCGCTCAATTATTGCGACATTATAATAAATTTCAATACTTGCGAGGATACGTATTTTAGTTTTGTCATTTGCATGAATTTGTTACCGAGATCCTCGGCTTGAAGTGTCAAATTCATAATGGTCGAAGAATGTCTAGCTTGATGAAATAAATATGGTTACATGGCCCAATGGCAAGGCGCTTGACTACGAATCAAGAGATTCCAGGTTCGACCCCTGGTGTGATCAACACGAATCATTTCTCTGCTGGAGTTTTTTTTACTTGGGTCAAGCATCATCGGCCTGGTTATCTGTTGGTTGTGGTTCTCATAATGTTTTTGTTTGGAACAAATTATTGTTTGGTTCGACATCCTTATTACGGCAACTCTTGGGACAACACTAAACACAGTCATGACAGTGGCGCTCAGGCTGGTATCTGGTAATTTGATTGGCTAAAACCCATCATTCCCTCGTTGTCCTTTTGTGGGATATTACAGCCATGTTCCAATAGCCAATAGGAGGGTTTGTTAGGGATGGCACTTACGCACGGTGTCAATTAAACATAAAATATCAAATACGAAACGAAAGACAGCAAAAGGAGGGGTAACGGGGGATCAAGAGACACAGGCTTAACATCTGAGCGTTGGAGCAGAGAGTAAACGGTACCCTAGCCTTTGCATGTGAACGACAAGTAGCGTGGGGGGGGGGCGACCGTTTGGCATGTGGACGAAAGTCTACATTTACATCAGGTCAATGCACAGGATGATTCTAGATCATCTCGGGTTTTTGATCTAGTTAGGCCAGACCAACTGCTCCAGCTGTCATCTCCTTCTAGCTCACTCAACGGTCCGTCTCTTCTTTCCATTTCTACATTCCTGCATCATCATATCACCAACCAACGAACGATCAGCCTATGGACCTTTTGTGGGATACAATTGGATACCTGCTCGGTAGTAAGGAAGACTGACCAACCAATGAATGAATGACTAGGTGCATGCGTAATTTGAAGTTCTCCACGTAATGTCAATGATAGTTTCTCATCACAAGGTATCACTCGCCCCCAGTGATGGGCCATGTACCCAAAAGAATCAGTTGCCTCGGGCGCCCGAATTCCTCAGACCAAAATATCAAGTGTCAATTGCGCTCATAGAGAGTTTTCATTGGAAAGTAGGTTTTAAAATAATACTGTATCTTTCTAGCAGTGATTGCGTGGAACGAACACCGAAACAACCCCCACCTCAACGATTGAAACATGTTTCTTTTATGAGGGCAAAAAGGTTTCATCTTCAAAAGAACAACCCACTATTTTGATCGCACCAGGGGTCGAACCTGGAATCTCTTGATTCGTAGTCAAGCGCCTTGCCATTGGGCCATGCGACCATGGTTGCAACCGAGGATTGCTGATTATAAAAACTCTAAACTCATTTAGTGTGGTAATTACTTCAATGAATGTTTCGACCAACTCTAGTATACAAATGAAGGATTACAGGATGATAGTTGCGACCGGCACCGATAATTAAGGAATGAATATAAGGAAAATCACCAACAAACCAAACAAGCAAACTCCTGGATATTGATATCCCGCATAATGCATGCACCAGAAACCGTAAAGCCCACCCAGAAAGAGGACCGAATGAAAGCCATTGACCCAGCCATAAACATCGTTACTCCTTCTCTTCCTCTTTCCCAGACAGGACGTCTACAAAGTCTCTGTACTTGAAGACTTCGCCCCCGTAGTTGCTGCTGTGGTTAGCCGCCCCTCTAGCGAGCGCCCTCCGCTTGGTAAAGCCCTTTAACGCCCGATCCACATCCTCGTCACTCATTCTCTCTCCCATACACGTCAGAGCCTCCTTAAGCTCAGCAACATCGATGGTTCCATCGTCGTTATCATCGAAAGCTTCGAATGCGCTGAGTAGGTCAGGGCCGGGGGTCAGGAGTGATAAATGTTGAGAGAGATGCGTCAGGTAGGACGCAAGGTTAAAAGGAGTTGGGACGGAAGAAAGGTGCGCGGAGAGGGTAGAAGAGGTGGGCTCTTGGCCTGTAGATTAAAGAGTCAACAAAAGAATAGATAGGAATGGCTGTGCAAAAATAAAAGTAAAAGGAGTCTCTTACCTAAACTACTCAACATAGCCGCCAAATCGTCATCACCAATAACGCCGTCACCATCCTTATCTAGCATTTGGAAACTCTCCTTGAGCTCTTGGATCTGAGTGCTCGACAGCTGAGTGAATGCCCCAGAGGCCGATCGCTTCATGGTCCTTGCAGAAGAAGATCCATTTGTGCCATTGAAGCCTGAAGGTTCCAAAGCATATCCGAGAGGGGATGGTTTCGATGTGCGTGTGCTTGCCTGGAATGTTGTTAGCATTTAAAAAAAAAATTCACGCATTAAAAGGTTGGAGAAGAATCGTACCATCATGTCAAATCCTCCTAATAACATCTGTTGATTGAGTAGAAAGGTTGGAGAGGTTATTGGTGGTTGAAGAACACGTCGCCGGGAGGTACTTGCGACGGAGGAGGAAGCTATGGAGAGAGGCAAACATGCATAAACATGCAGTGCGCCGGGGGTAAGACGCAACTTGCCGTTCGTTACCACGACAACCAGGCGGCTCTGGGTGGAAAATCCACATCCCACTCTGTCAAACCCGTACCCCCCTCCCTCATCGTCACTGCGAAGATAAACCTATGGCAGCTCTACGATTACGGCCGTTCATACGTCTTGCGAATGCGGCGGCTCAACGGCCCCGTGCACTCAACGGCGTTTCGGGTTTCTCAACGATTTCCATGCACCAATTGCAGCATCCAGCGCCTGCGAGCGCATCCACTAGATATCTTCCTCGATTTCTTGACCCTAGAATCTACTGGCAATCTTCCAAATCCGCCTCAAAGGCAAAGGGACCGCAGGGGAAGAAGCCATGGAACCCGGCAACGTTTTACATTGTTCGTCAAGTCCTCCTGCCTGCCGCAATTCTGTGGCATAACAGCAGCTGGGTGGCTCCGAGGCTGATATCCCGTCTGGCACAGGCTATCTTCCTATTGATTGGGTCACAGGCGATCCAAATAATTGCGCTGAGGCTCAATCACGATGAGCGCATGCGACGGGCAAATGTAAAGATTGCAGTCCTCAAAGAGGTTATAGAACGACTACAACGGGGAGAAGATGTGGATGTGGAGGGAATGCTGGGTGTAGGGAACGAGAAAGATGAAAAGAGCTGGGAAGACGGTATGCGACCTGAATTTTGATCTTGGTAGAAAAAAAAGTTTCACATATTCCCACTACTAACACCGTTACAGTACTGAGGGAAATCGAGGAAGAAGATGCGGTCTGGCAGGCAAAGGCTCGCGGGAAGCAGGGCCAATCTGAAACCCCTTCCTCAGAAAATAATACAAGCCCAGAGCCAGAGGCTTTTATAGATGAAGCTCAAAAGAAGGCAGATTCAAAACCCCGGAAAGCACTGTCTTCACGGGATTATGGATATAGCTGAGGGCATCAAGCTTATAAGTGGATGATGCCAAATTTTTCCTCGACCATGTAATTGTTATAAGGGTCCATTAAGGAGGGCTGGCTCATTTGGATTCAATGACTTCTCAAACTATTTTGGATACTGGTTAAATAATGTGGATTTCATAAGGCATGTCGCAATAAGTAGCACATACATGTAATCTGTGTTTCCTTACAGAATATCACCCGGAAAAAAGAAAAAAAAAGAAGAGAAACAACTCTTATTAAGCCATGATAAATATGAGTAATTCCAAAAAGACGAGCAGAGCAGCGGAGGATCGTCCTCCAGCTTCCCCACATTCTACCTCACACGCATAGCCGTAGGTACAAAAAGAGTTGGTTGCAAGGGTGCTCTGCTTCCTCCCCGCCCTAATCCCGATGTTTCCCCTAAACCTCGGAGATAGTACTGAGCATCCTTGGCAGGCCGTGATACATAACGTCATCCCCGCTCCTTGATATCAACTCTAATCGATATCTGCTTTTTCTTTTCGTCACATCCATATTTTCTCCAAGATACCCCACCCCCATATTCAAAATTCAGGCCCTCAAGAGACTTGCTCTGCTTGCGTCTCAAGTACGAATCCAAAACCCCATAGCAACCCTCCAACAGCACCAACAGCGCACAATTCACACTTTCAAAATGGGCTTCGAGACAAAAGCGAGCATTGCCAACTTTGGCGGCAAGCTCCTCAAGCTGGAGCATGACAGTAAATTCCCTCCCCTAAAGCCAAATTCACCCCAACAAATGAGCCGACGAATTGCTAAAGCGGCTACCAAATTCAAGGCACCTCCACAAAGACCAAAATGGCCCTAAACCTCTACCTCCCGCCCGCCGCCACCTCCGGCTCCAGCAACATAAAGGTGCCCGTCCTGATCTACCTCTCGGGCCTGACCTGCACGGGCGACAACTGCGCCGAAAAGGGCTTCTTCCAGTGCTTCGCCTCCAAGCACGGCATCGCCGTCGTCTACCCGGACACCTCGCCGCGGGGCGCAAACATCCAGGGCGAGGACGAGAGCTGGGACTTTGGCTCCGGCGCCGGCTTCTACGTGGACGCCACCGAGGGCGACTGGAAGAACAACTACAACATGTACACGTACATCACCGAGGAGCTGCCAAAGGCGCTGTTTGAGAGCTTTGAGGTGCTGGACGCGGGGCGGGTCAGCATCACGGGGCACTCGATGGGTGGGCATGGTGCTTTGACTTTGGTAAGGATATGAGCTGCTTTCCCCAGGTGCTCAAGTGTGTGTAGCTGAGAGTAAGGAATAGTTTTTGAGGAACCCGGGCAAGTACCGGTCCGTTTCCGCGCTGGCCCCAATCACAAACCCGATCAACTGCCCGTGGGGGCAGAAGGCCTTCACGGGCTACTTTGGCGCCAGCAACAAGGACAAGTGGGCCGAGCACGATGCCACAGAGCTTCTCAAGAAGTGGGAGGGCCCCTTTGAGACGCTGATTGATGTTGGCACGGGCGACAACTTTTACAAGAATGGCCAGCTGCTACCGGAGAATTTTGAGGCTGCGGCGAAGGAGAAGGGCGTGGAGAAGGGCGTCAATGTGAGGTACCAGAAGGTAAGCACAAAGTTTTTTCCTTACTACTATCATGGATTGGGAGAGAAAAGTTGCTAAGAAACTCCTTTTTGTTGCAGGACTATGATCACAGTTACTTTTTCATCTCGTCGTTTGCGGAGGACCATGTCAACTACCATGCAAAGTTCCTTCTCAAGTAGGTGGTTAATTGCAATTGTGGATAAATAAATGAATACCAAATAGCTTTTTTCCAAAAACAACAAGACAGTAGAGTAAATCGGCATAGATGGTGGCACACACGCTTAGTATGTACACGAGTATCAGAAATCGGGGTGGTAAAACTGATACTGCGCATGCGTCAGTATACGGTATTGTGAGAATATACGGTATTGTGAGAATATACGGTATTGTGAGAATATACGGTATTGTGAGAGTATACGGTATTGTGAGAATATACGGTATTGTGAGAATATACGGTATTGTGAGAATATACGGTATTGTGAGAATATACCATACCGCTTTATCCCCGTAATTTAACGAACGGTAGTGTACCGCATTGCCAAAGACTATGGTGGCCATTTTTTTACGTTTCTGTTACTGTATGCACTGTGTAAATATACTAAAATAGCAAGAAAAAAAATCTTCTGCCGGTCATTCGAGGCCGAGTGATATTCTGTGCCACCAGCGACGCCTATATCATCGGGTGCTATATATACAACATGAATGCACTTTTTTTTTTTTTTTTTTACCTAATGAGATGTCCCTGCAAGTGAGATTACCCCTGCAGTGCTATCAATGGCCTGTTATCTTTCAGAGAATCAAATGCCGGAGGCTTAAAAGCACAATCTCAGAGAAAAAATCAATTGCCTATTAAGAACGCACGAAAGTTCCTTTTGAAACGAATTGTTGCTAGCAAAATATCCTACCTACGCCTTAAGAACCAGGGCAAAATAATATATTCTTCACAACCCCCCCCAAAAAAAAAATTACAGCAACTCCACTAACCAGTGCCGAAAACACCAGCCCATGAAGAGCACACATATGTCTTTTCCTGATCGCACCAGGGGTCGAACCTGGAATCTCTTGATTCCCCACCTCTCAAGAGAAGTTTCGTAGTCAAGCGCCTTGCCATTGGGCCATGCGACCATGCACCTCCGACCCCACACCGCACACACACACACACACACACACACACACAGCACTCAACGCGTCCACCCACCCTCCCCTCCTCCACTGCGCCCTCCCCCCGCACCACCAACCCACGCACACCTCCAAATGTCGGCCAACACACCCCGCCCCCAGAACCCACCCCCGCCCCCACCTCCACCGCCGCCTCCGCCCCCGCCGCGGTAGAGCCCGACGGCCCACGCGCAACCCGGCTGCGCACGCTCTTCAAAACCTCGCTCGAGCACTCGATCAAGACGTGCTCCTACAGCAACTTTGCAAAGTGCTTCCCGACGCCCGCGCAGCATGCGCCCGAGCACCTGCGGCGTGCGTGGGAGGAGATGTGTGCGTATTTTGAGGGGCGGTCCATGGTTTGTTGTCTCTCCCCCTTTGTTTCGAGAGAGAGAGAGAGAGGGAGGGAGAGGTGGCTAATGAATGGGTGGGGGAATATAGGTCGAGTGGGAAAAGATACTGAAGGAGCGCAATGTCATTGAGAGCCTGAACCAGCTGGACGTGCTGATCCGGGAGGCTGAAGAGCGCCGGGCTGCGGCGCCGGAGGGGGAGGTGCCGGTTCCGTATGGTCCCTCTCCTCTACCTACCTACTTGCCTCTCTACCTACTTGCCTCTCTACCTACTTGCCTCTCTACCCACTTGCCTCTCTACCTGCTTGCCTCTCTACCTACTTGCCTCTCTACCTGCTTGCCTCTCTACCCACCTACGGCTTGGGGGATAGCTACTAATACTAATACTAACAAATGATGGCATGGGCAGACCCTCCACACTACCGCCCGACGTGATTATGACCGCGCAGCTCGCGCCCGTCCTCGCCGCCGCGCAGGAGAAGGTCAACGCGCGCATCGCGGACGTGCAGGCGCAGAACGCGGGCCTGATTGCGGGCATCGAGGCGCAGAGACGGGAGATTGAGGAGCTGCTGGGCGTGCTGGGGAGGAACCTGGCGGGGCTGGAGGGCGCGGTGCAGGCTGTGAATGAGGGGAAGGCGATGCTGGTGAAGGAAGGGGGGGCGCTGCTGGATGGGAGTTAGTGTGTTTTGTTGGGTAGGAGGAGGAGGAGGAAGAGACGGTCTGTAGGAGTGGAGGCAGCGGAGCTTAAGCTTGGAATTGGGGGTAATGGGTGTAGGCTTTCTGTATTTTTTTGGAAGTTTTTCTTTTTCCTTTCTTTTCTTTTAACTCTGTATTCTTTTTCTTTTTCTTGGGAGGTTATTTTCCTAAAACTCGGGGGGCCCGGCAAGAAATGTCACAAGTCTGGTATAGGTGCATGTGCATAGATTGCTTTTTGATGCGGTTTTTGTGTTTTTACAGAGATTAGTAGTAGTAGTAGTAGTAGAAACAGTAGTCTAGTAGTATATACAATATGTGATTATGGCTCGACCAGACGTCAGCCATCCGATCAATGCGCCAATCTCCAGCACGCGAAACCGGGCGCTGGGCCGACAGCTATCCGATCCGCCCGACACTCGGACATGTTTCTGCAGCTGTTTGTTTCTGCAGCTGTTTGTTTCTGCAGCTGTTTGTTTCTGCTGCTGTTTGTTTCTGCTGCTGTTTGTTTCTGAGGGACGGGATGCTGGGCTAGGGTTCCCTGCTGCAGACCCTTTCCTTACCGCAGAGCCGCATGTCGTGTGCCCCGCCCCCGCGCGATCGATCCTGAACAACGTTTTTTCTCTGCAGACTTCTCTGCGGAGCAAACAATTGCACCGATACGCCCAGGCAGTCAATTATCTCGATATCTACTAAATACCAACATCCAATCCCACCCCCTCCTCCAAAGAAATGCCCAAGCACCGCTTCCCGCCCAAGCCGCAGAGCAGCAAGCGCAAAAACAAAAAGGCACGCCTCTCCCTTTCCTTCTCATGCAGTGGCCAGAGTGCTCACATGCGCGGCGGTGCAGTAGGTCCCCGAGACCGCGGACGAGTTCCTGGACGGTGAGCATCCGTCTTTTCTGCAGAGAAAGGGGAGGAGACGGTAGCTGATATATGGCCCAACTGCAGTCGGCATCCAACACGAAGAATCCGGTGACCGCTGGCGGCCCGGTGATAAATTAAAGGTATCCCCCCCAAGAAAGCAGAAAAGGCTGCATACTAACGCAGGGCAGGCTGGCCGGTTCTACCAAAGAGCGATTGACAGCTACACCACCGCGCTGCAGCTGAACCCCACCTCTTTCGACGCTGCCTACAACCTGTACCCCTCCCCCCCTCTCCCCCCTCCCCGCCCTCTCCTTCCCCTCTGTGGGACCGCACTATATATAGTAGTCAACTAACCCTAGCCTAACCGCTACATTGCAGCGCCCGCCTCCAATACCAGCTCGCCCAGCACCCCGAGCTCACAGGCAGCACGCACCGCAGCTCGTGCCTCCTGCTCAAGACCGCGGTCGACAGCCACCGCCGCTGCCTGGCCCTGGACCCGGCGAATGAAGATGCCCTCTTGTAAGCTTCCTTCCTCCCCCAATAATGTAGAAGCATGGGGGGCGGGCAGAACTAACAGGAGGAGGGCAGCAATACGGGCCAGGTGCTGTGCAGCTTTGCGGAGGTACTGATTGAGTACCGCACCGCGCCCATCGAGGCTAAAACCGAGGCTGCGCAGCTGCTCGTCGAGGCGGTCGAGATATTACAGCGCTGCCTGGCACTACAGGAAGCGCAGTATACCGCTCTGCAGCAGACACAGACACAGACACCGACACCGACACAGGCAGGCGACGACACCGCCATGGTCGACACCCCCGCCCCCTCCCAAGACACCACCACCGACACCCCCGCCCCCTCCCAAGCCACCACCACCGAGCAATGGGCCATAATCCAACCCCCCACCACCCCCAGCACCCTCCTCGACACGACCCTCGCCCTCCTCAGCACCCTCGCCACCCTCCTCCCACTCACCCACCTCCCGCACACCCCGCCCCTCCCCACAACCCTCACCACCGCGCACACCCTCCTCACCAGCACCCTCCCGCCACTCGCCCTCGCCGCCTCCCGCGAGCCCGAAGCCGCCCTATGCCGCGCCAACCTCCTCGCCGCCGCCGCAGAGGCAACATACCGTGCCGGCGGCGCCCTCGCCGACTACGAAGCGGGCATCACCGCGGCCTTTTCCAGCCTCGAAGGCGTGCAGGCGCTGTGTGACCGTGCGGACGCACACATCCAGCTCGCCGGCAGCATATCAGACGAAGCGGTGGCATGGCGCCACTACTCTGCTGCTGCGGCGGCATTGGGTGGTGCGGCGGCGGCGGAGCCGGCGAGGGGCGAGATCCATGTTGCGCGCGGGGACGTGGAGCTGTTGCGGGCGCGGTTGGGGGTGGAGGTTGCGGTGCAGAGTAGGGGGGTGTTGGTGAGGAATGCGGGGGTGTATTATCGTGGTGCGCGGAGGCTGGGTGGGGGCGTGGAGGGGGAGGCGGGGGTGAAGGAGCGGATGGTGGTTGTGGAGAGTGGGGGGGAGGGGTGGGAGGGGGCGCTGGCGGGGTTGAAGGAGGGGGGGGAGGCGGTGTGGGCGGTTGTGGTGGAGGCGGTGGAGGAGGGGTTGGTGGGCGGCGAGTGGCTGGAGAGGGTTGGTGTGAATGTGGGGGATATCTAGACTAGAAGCCCTGAAAGATGAAAAAGGATATCATGGCCGCAGCTAGCAATAATGGCATGCACTCCCATCTGTCCAAGGTGAAGCTGGCAATGCTCTAGATTCCCATTTGTAATGACATCTCAAGTATCTTCAACTCATAGCTACATACAATAAGCTAGGAATACAACATCCTCCTCTCCATTTCCAAGAAACAAAGAAAAGTGAAAGATCTTGGATATGACATCCGTCCACGCATACGCATGCATACACATCTAGAGCAGAAAATGTATGCAGCACCTACGTACTTGCAACACTCACCACTTCCAAGGCCGCAATCAAGAGCGACGATCCAAAGCTAGAGTAGCTCCAGACTTTGCGCACATCCAGAACAGCATATTCTACTCTAAAGCAGGCACTTTGTCCGAGTGGTCGCGGCCAACTCTGCCCTACTCTACTTCCAAGGCCCGAAAGCCCCCAAACCAAGAACCGCCCAGAGATCATTGAGCGTCAATGACAGCTGGACCCTTTTTCCCCTCCCCCCCCCTAGCCAATCCGCACACCCCCGGGATTTTACACCACGCCGTCCGCAACGCAACCCACCAACCCCAATCCCCAGACGGAAACACGCTGATCCGTCCCTCCCCCCCACCATTTTTTTCAGATGCACTCCATCTGCTTCTTGAGGTGGAGGGGGGGTACATACCCGTATCTATCCATCTTTCTAAATAGGCTATCTATTGCTATCGGCAAATAACCAAATACTGTAGTGTAGGGCACCTCCTCCATCAGGGTACAAATCCCGGACTCTGGGGTTTCCCCCCCCCCCCCCCCCCTGTCTTTGGTCTCTTTCCCTCCCCCCCTTGTCTTTGGTCTCTTTCCCCCCCACAGAGACCATATTCCCGATGAGGATATCGATGGCTCAGGGAACCGGGGTTGGGTGCGGGGCGGGGCTGGGGTCCGGGTCCGGGTCCGGGGGTGTGCAACCTGCCTGCGCTGGGTAAACGTTCTCTTGGGGTGGAAAGAGAGAGAGCACCCCCAGCCCGAATACCAGAACAGAAGGAAGCTGAATCATCGCCTCCCTCACTCACTCTCGCTCATGATCAGGTTACCCTATCATTGGCCCCTCCGCCCCCAGTTGAGCTTGATACCAAGACAGGGCAAGTGTTTAAGATGTTCTTTGCTGGCACCAGCTGGCTAGCTAGCTGTCACGCAGGGCCCCCAAGCACTCGCTCGCTCGACGAGTTGTAGAGCGAGTATGTATGTAGGAGTGTTCCCTGATCCCCCCCACTCGCCATGCCGTCGGATCAGCGATGCCGGGCTGGAAGGGGGACGTAGAGACATGATCAGCCACGGGAAGGGGAAAAGGGAGCAAGCTCTGCAAGCAAGCTCTGCAGCAAGCTGGCTGCACAGGTAAAGAAGAAGAAGCAGAGACCCAGGGACCCTGACTGAGCCTCCACCACCTCCACCACCACCACCACATCTGGCTGAAAGTGCAAAAAAAAAAAAAAAGATGAGGCTTTCTTTCCTTTGTCTCTCTGTGTTTCTTTTTTTGTAATTGCGTATACTGATCTAGAGTACGTTGCTTACTTGCCGCTCGCTTTGCTTGCCAGTCAGTGCCTGCTTGCTGCGGGACTTGGTTTGCCTGCTTGCTCTGTCTCCGATCCAATTGTCCCATATGGTTAGCCTAGCCTCCACAGACAGACAGAACGCAGACTGTCATTGCATTTGCATTACATGGGATGGATGGGGGGCGCGCGCGGGAATTGTAAAATATAAGTGTAAACTGAGGGAACCGTTGAGATCTATTCTGCTGTTCTGTTTTTTGTTTCGCCCACACACATACACTCACTCACACACTCACACACTCACACACTCACACTCGTTCGCTCAACCAAACCACCCCAAGACCGAAAGAAAAACCAAGACTTTTTTCTGTCTCTGTCTCTGTTTGAAATTCTCACGCCATCCTCCCCATTCGCTCGTTCGCTCGCTGCACCTGGTTTCATTCCGAGAACAGAACGACTGCCGAACCACACGCACCAGCACCCCCAAAAAGCAAAAAAAAAAAAAGAAGGCAAAAGGTTTTTTTTTTTGAATAGGGGGACAAGGGGGGGAGAAGTGAAGGTGGATAAGAAGGAGCGTTTGGAACGGGGGGGTGTAAGGATTTAGAGTTTTTTTTTTTTTTTGTTGTCGTTTTTCTTCAGACCCCGTTTTCGAAACACAGAACACCCTGGTGGTATCTTTTTTGGAGGGGAGCTTTCTTTGCATCACTGGGGCTTGATTGCTATTTTCGAGGATCCACCACCGCCGGAGAAGGGAGAGCAGAGAGGAGAGGAAAGTGCACATTATCAACAATTACAGCTATTTATTTCGCTCTGTTCTGTTCTGTTCTGCTCTGTCCGTTCGTTCTGCAGCCTCACTACAGGAGAGCGAGCGTTGAAAGAACCAAAGAAACCAAACCCATGTCGCCCACACAAACGCTCCGCAGCCGAGCCCTGGCCTCGCACACCCCCGCCGGCAACTCCGCCGCCGACGGCGAATCCGGCCTGCGCATCGCCGGCTTCCTGCCCTCCGCCAGCCCGCTCCGCCGCTCCATCGCCTCTTACTACTCTTCCGCCGGCTACTCCAACCGCAGCAGCACCGACGACCCCGCCCTCGCCCTCGCCGCCCCCACCGCCCCCACCACCACCACCACCACCACACACCCCACCACCGCCACGCCCCCCACATACGACGAAACCGTCCAGCTACCCCCCTCCCGCTTCCGCATCACGCCGCGCGAGGAAGAGGGAAACGAGCAGCTGCCCGCCTACACCTGCACACTGCACAAGGAGGCCCTCTTTGAGCACAAGCCCGAGATGAGCTCGCCGTTTGAGCGCGCGCCCAAGCGCCGCTGGGGCAAGACGTACGCGGTGCTCTACGGCACGCTGCTGACGCTGCACCGGCCCCGCCGGGTCCCGTTCTTTGCGTCGGCGGTCAAGAAGGCGAGGGGCAGGGAGGGCCGGCCCGCGGGACATGTGCCCGGCGAGATGGTGCGCTCGTATACGCTGCAGCTGGCGGAGGTTGGGATTGCGGCGGATTATCGCAAGTGAGTATTTTTTTCTGTTTCCCTGCTGTGAGGGAAGATTGTGTGTGTGGTTGTGAGGGAGAAGAAAAAAACATGTGCAAACGATCATTGAGCTATAGCTAACCAACCGCCGCAACAGACGCCACTTTGTAATCCGCATCCGCGCCCAGACCGAGCAGTTCCTGCTAAGCTGCCGCACGCTCGAGACCTTTCTCGAATGGCTTGAAGCCCTCAGCGCTGCCGTCGACCTTTCCCCCTCACTCGAGGAGCGCTCTCTACCACGGTACCAAACCCTTCCTCGCCGTCGCCGCCGCCGCCGCCGGGACCAAGACGCCTCCTCCCCCACCACCACCACCACCACCACCACCACCACCCCAAACACCAACACCACCACCCCCGCCGCCCCCGAACGCAACGAAACACCCTCCCCGCCGCCCCTCCCACCCCCACGCTCCCGGCCCCGTGCCCAGACCCGCCTCCCCCAGAGCGACCTCGACGCCTCCGCGTCGACCGGCAAGTGGGCGCCCGCCCAGGCCGTGACGGCCGAGGCAAACATGCGGTATGCGCGGCGGTGCATGGCCGTCCTGGTCGGCGACGCGCCGCGGCAGAGCGACTATGTGATTCAGGACGGCAAGCGGTACAGATTGGTGTATGAGAAGAAGATGCTGGAGCCTGTTGAGGCGGGCGTGGGCGTGGGCGCGGATGGGGAGGAGATGATGGTGCTGCCGCCGGCGTATGAGGCGCTTGTTGTGGCTGCGTTGGCGGCGGGCGCGGGCGGGAAGGGGGGCGTTGTGGTGGCGGGGAAGATGAGGAGGGGTGGTGGTGCTGAGGAGGCTGAGGAGGAGGATGGTGATGGGGAGGATGGAGAGGAGGACGGGGAGGACGGGGAGGAGGAGGATTTGAGACCTGCGATTGTGGTGTAGTACTAGCACGCAGGTTCTTGCTCTTTGCTTTTTTGCATTATCTTTGGCGTTTTTTTTTTTTTTTACTTTTTTACATTTTTTGCATCGGCGATGTGGTTGGTTGGTTGGTTGGCTGGCGGAGTATCAAAAACAAAAATCACTGACGGGATGACGAAACAACATGGACGGGCGGCGCGGAGCGGAGCGGGACAGGACACAGGATATCGGACATTAGGACTTTTGGAGTTTTTTTTTTTTTTTTTTCATTTTTATTTTTATTTTTTTTATATTGACTAGCGCCAGGTATTGTCTATTATGCGTGCAAGCCCACCCATACAACCTCTCTTTTCCTACTATTTTTTTTTTTTTAGCTTATTTGCTTTCGTTCGGCCCTACATTGTACAGGAGGGGAGGAGGAGGAAGTTTTTATTTTATTTATTTTTTATTTCTTATACATAGGACGTTTTTTTTTTTTTTTTTGACCAGTATTGACTACAACTACATATACATACATATAGATGGAAACAGAGAGCACGCTCATTTATTTTCCTTTTTTGTCTACATTTTTTTCTTTTTTCTTTCTATTCGTTCAAAAGAATCTCTGTTGAGCTGTACCTACATACCGGGCTACGTACAATGTACCTACTTTACCCCCCTTGTAGTTTATCATTGAGTTGATTGGATGGGGAAAGCGTATTTGAACATGTATCTTCGCATCTAAGCCTTGCTTGCTTGTTCGCATCTAACTCAGCCCTGCGCGCCCTCCACGAAACTTGTTGAGCGGAATGTATGTACGTGTATGTATGTATATAGGTACTCTATGCACGAGTGAATTATCCAATCTATCAACCAGTCAATTGCTGGACAGAACGAATCTACTCTATACATGTCTCAGACGGTGACTGCGGTGGCTCGCCACCCAAATGTGCACTTATCGACATGCCAGAGTGCTTATCCATGACCTGTGTCATACAAAGTCACTCGGTCAACCATCTGATTGGCAAAAAAAAAAACAATAATGCTTACATACCACAGAAAGACATCATTTCAATTAAAACTGGCATGAAAAAAAAAAGAAAAAGAGAAAAAAGGATGCTCTCGACAACGTAAATGCAAAAGGGATATATGTCTACAAAAAATACAAATAATGTCATTTTTCTGTGCATGATAACTTTCATGTACCCAACGCCTCACCACACACACACCCCACCACCCACATTCCTAACTACATCACTGCCCATTTCCAAGAGAGAGAAAAACATACAGCTTATAAGCCATCTCCGATAGCCACTGCCTTGCCTCCAAAAATGGCCATGATGCCAAACACGCTATAGAAAAGCCCCAGAGGGTATGCCACGAGTAGCCTCATGTCCTTGACCCTCAACACGCTTACAAACACGTTACTCGCCGAGTACGTACACCACGAGATTGTGAGTGCGGTGTGGAAATATCCAATCGGCCCGTTCATCGGGTACAGTACCCCAATGAATGAGGTGAATACGAGTGGCAGTAGACAGTATCCCAACACGGAGGCAGACCGAATGTAGTTTAGCGAGTGTGATGGCGGTGACATAAGGTTAAGAATAAGGTGTAGTGAGATGGAGCCAAGCAGAGCGACACCGTAAATATAGCCGAAATGCACCTTGCCGGACTGAATCGGAGCAGCAGAACAAAGTCAGCAAGCAAACACGCGGAACGATCGCTCCCATAATTTCAAGGCATCACTCACAAGCAACAGGAAAGCTCCAAAGAGCAGACAAAACAGAATTGGCCCAGCGACGTCACTGTCGTCCATCATATGCTGATCGACATTTGACATAGGGTTCAACACAGCCAAGGTCTGTCGCAAAGAGAAAAAAATTCCATTAGCCCGAAAACCCAACCACTCCATCTGTCCGGAGTAAACCCGAGGGGAACTTTTTTTTCGGGGGGGAAGGGTATTGTTACTACACACCTTCATCTTGATGTGTCCAAAATTGACACCTAGCTCCTCCAGTAGCGGGGGCTCGTCCTCGTAGCCTCCGGTACCAAACGCGGCCAACCAGCCAGGTGCTAAGCCTCCCTCTCTCGATGCCCCGCCTCCACTGCTGCCACCGTACCCGCCACTCACCATAGAACCCATAGACCCCATCTGACCCATGGCGCCCATCCCACCGAATCCATACCCGGGCGGCTGCTGCTGTGGTGGTGATGCTTGGCCAGGAGCTCGTCCTACATCGGCGTAGGAGCTTTGGTAGAATTGAAGGTTGTTTGGATTGCCATATTGTGGCTGCTGCTGCTGCGGCGGAGGCGAGTTGAAGAAGCTGGCCATATCTGGGTCTGCTATGGATGTGATGTGAGGGCTGCTGCTGCTGCTGTTGCCGCTGCTGCTACTGCTAGTGCTGTTGCTGTTTGCTTGGATTAAGGGGTGACG
This sequence comes from Morchella eximia, assembly GCA_024713935.1. NCBI lineage: Eukaryota > Fungi > Ascomycota > Pezizomycetes > Pezizales > Morchellaceae > Morchella > Morchella eximia. Next base: position 1,709,176 of record JAMGZG010000002.1, read on the forward strand.
ATGCGAGGGGAATTATGGAACGCGAGATGTTTATGCTCTATCGGTGATATAGCTAGCTGTCTAAGCGGTTGGGGGAGGGGAGTTGGTGGGGTTGGGTACAATGGGTTGTGATGTGTCCTTAGCGTTTGGGGGGGCGTTCGTCGGAGTTGACGTTGACGTTGATACTTGCGTGTCAAGGCTTCGGCAGTTCTGTGATAGGTGTGCACTTTGAAGTGGAGGGTTGGCCCCGACGTTGTGAGGCTCCGCGGGGATTTTCTTGGCGGTTACAGCCAGCTTGGAAGCACGGAGTATAATATACAGTCGCCCTCCGCTATAACGAACGTGCATATTGGGTCATTTTTCGTTCGGTACAGCAGATTATTCGGTATTATTGGGTATAGCAGACTAAATTCTTTGCTGAAGCAAAAAAGAAGCTGGCCCAAGTGGTTCGGTACAGCAAATATTCGGTATAGTGGCATTCGTTACATCGGAGGGCGACTGTAAATGTAGTGCATGGAGTAAATTACAGCTTATATACGAAAGACCGATTACTATACGACATTACATATGTACCGTCCTCTGCGCACGTACGATCACTTGACGATGCTTGGGATTTACGGCGCCACACTTTAGGGGGAGGGGGGAGAAAGCTTAGTTCTACGCCTTGACATCTTGATTATTGTGCATATATAGGAAATGACCTTTTCGGCATCTATTGCCGCACTGGTGATTTTTTTTTTTTTTTTTTTTTTTTTTTAGTAATATCAATCATTTCCATCTCCCACCGAGTCATCTTTGGTGTTCTGCCTCCACAATGCATCCATAAGTCAAGATGAATATATATTATACTCAGGGATACAGGTAGTCCTACGGAAAAGTAGTACGGCGCATCTAGGGACCGGCCTTCTAGGCGCTGATATAATCTACTCTTATTCGATGTCATAACCCCGCTATTGAAAGTTAGGTGATTGAACATCCTTTTCTTGTTTTGCATAAAGTATTTTGTACATGAACTGTGAGTGAGTACCTATCTATGTTCCACCCGCCCTGCTTTTTCCGCTAGAAATCCGGAAAGTCGTCATAAACCTCGCCAAATTATATCCAGGAAAGGGGAAAGAAAAAAGGGATAGGAGGAAGAAAACCAAATAAAACGAAAACGTGGAAAAGCGAAAGGAAGCATAGAACCTCTTCCACGTTACGTACAAGGAAAATAAACGAGGAGGAAAAAAAAATGCTCCATAAAACAGAACTGCCCCCACCCTAGATGGAAATAGAAAATAGAAAAAAAGAAAAAAAAGATAGCCACCCATTTTCAATATTATGTCAGATTGACTCCAAACTTTTCTCCTCCGGTGTCAAGTCTTCCCCTTATTTTTCATCACCCAGCCCATCAAACGCTCGCTCCAGAAAGTTGTTTCTCTGTCTCTGCCAGTCTCTTTTTTGTTTCTGACAGTTCCTTCTGCAACTCCTTGATGTATTCGATTGCGCTCTCCACAGTGCTCGCTTTGCTGGCCTGTGCCGCAGCAGCAGCAGCACTGGCAGTCGCACTGCTGCTATTATCAGACCCATTCCCGCTATTATGTGGCAATAAAGCGGCGATCTCTGCCAAGGCATTGTTAATCCTATTTCGCCTTCCCTGCTCCGCAATCTTGTGACTCGTCCGTTTTGACGTCAAATTTGTCGAAAGCTCTGCAGGGTATGATAGTCCGAGTTGCTTGTGGTTGCCCTCGACGATGTTCTGGTAATTTGACTTCAACAGAAGAGCAGAAGCTTCAGGATTCATTCCTACAATGCCAAAAATGTTAACTCATCATTCTCCGGGGAGGTTCGCAAAAAAAAAAAAAAAAAAAAAAAAGCCGGAAAGTAACAGAATTCGCGGTTAAACTCGAAAATTTGAGGGACTATGAGTATTCGTAAAATTCAGAGTGACCGTAAAGGCAACTCTTAAAAACTTAATCTTAACAATCATAGTCCCTCACTCATCTTGGGTTTGGCCGCGGAGTCCGTCACTTTACCCTGTCTGGACAAAGGAATCCTACCTTGAGGTAACAAAGGCTTTATACTTGGTGAAATTTTCGGCTGTAGTGCAGGACTTGAGCAAACACTCCCGCGCTTCCCACCACGACCAGTAGGCTTAGATATGCTTTTCCGACTCGATGAACTACCCGGTGTCTGAGCGCTCAACATCGGACTTTGTAATTGTTCTGAAATTTTATTCATATTTGAAGAGCCATTAACAGCGCCAAGAACAGGGGTGGGCTGTCCATCGCTATTTGATGAAGCCCCAGAACTGTTGTCGACAGACTCCTTCCTAGCCCACGCAACATTCCGATTCAAAAACTCAGTTGAGTCCATGGATATAGGCGGGATACCCTCCGTCGACAAGCTAGGCTTTTTTTGCAGCTTCATCAACGAAGCCGGGGTTGCCGGTGCCCCCGCAGCCCTGCCGTTCCCCTCATTTGACGGGAGGATCATTGGGGAGCTTAGCGCGCGGGGAGGTGGAGGCATGAGCACATCGGGCAGCGGCTCGGGAGATACCGATTCGTTCGAAGAGGTGTCACGGCTTGAGAACTGAGGAAAATTGTTTGTAGCCTGGTGCAACGGAGTCTGGGGATGCATAAGCGCGCCAGCCAGCTCTAAGGTTGCAGCTAATGGTGGCGGTGCTTTCTTCCTCTGTGGCTTCATGCTTGGTGATTCACGCACCACGCGCGAGGGATTCCGGGATGTGGTTGACTTTCGGCGCCCAGCATTGACTTTTCTGTTAATATTGGGTGAATCCTTCGGGTCGATGGGGGAGGTTGACTGAGAGTGATGTGACTGGACGATGTGAGGATTTGGCATGTGGCTGCGGTGGGGGTGGGCATCGAGAGCGGGAGAAGTTAGAGGGCTAAAATACTCCGGCATCGTAAATGAAGGCATGCTGTGGATGAAATTTGTGTCTAGAGGCGTAACTGCAGGCGAAACGAGTGGTGTAAATAGCATCTTTTACGATAGAGAAAAGCTATATTAGTGACCGCCGAGAATTGTGGATAGTTTTGTATTGAAAATTCACCTGTTCGTCCCGCATATTATTGAATCTATCCATCAATATATCGGCCTCCATGCTGTGGGTATACGAATGAGGAAGCCCTGTTTGAAGATCGATACTAGAAGGTGTAGGTGGTATCATATTATGATGATGCATCTGATGATGCTGCTGTTGCTGCTGCTGCTGTGGTCGTGATTGACCCATTGGATTTATATCGTGAAATTGCATCCCCAGCATATCCTCGAGTTGATGATCCTTCCCATTAAAATCTCCCGCGTCGTGGAAATCAGTATCCATGGCAGTGTGTTGGCTATGTGAGTCTTCATCTTCATCCCCATCACAATCAACGTCATCTCGGCCTGTCGGATCAAATGCCGATGGAGGCATGTCTAACTGTATTTCATTGAAGTTGAAAAAATTTGAAAAATCCTCCCCTGGAACGGCTGTAGGATCATGGAGAGACCATGGAGAAGTAACTTCGGAACTCATATTGAGCCAAGTGGGTATTAATATTGATTAAATGTTATTCAAATTTAATCGAAGTTTGTTGGTCCTAAAGATAATAATGTTGCAAGAAGCCGTGGTAACGACTGGAAGTCAACGATAACGATAGCGAGCAGGAGGACGGGCGTAACAGTTGGAGGCGGACAAGGTGAATTTGAGTATGTATTTGGAGGCAGAGCCCGCGTGTGGGCCGCAGGCGTAAGAGTAAAAAAAGGCAAAGCTGTGCTCACTTTTTTTTTTTTTTTTTTTTTCCTTGAAAAAAAAAAAAGTTCAATCTGTTCAAAGTCTTGGATCCAGTAGATATTCCCAGAGAAAGAGAGAGAGGGAAAAAAGGAATATCAGTGTTGACAGCAACTACAAGCGACGGCCGCGATCGCGTCGATGCATCAGATGGGAGGACCAGGTGGTTCTTCTACCTGTCAACCTGTGTGAGCGGGAGGAAGTGGGAGTTCAAGCTGAGGAGCCTGGAGAGTGAGGGAGACAAACCAGGAGGGGTGGGGGGGGACTAAATCAAATATCAGGGGACCTGACCAATCACAAGGCTTACGCAGGCGATCGGGGGTTTAGTTTGGTAGCCTTCAACTTTGCCGCGAGTTAACCCACCACACCATCCGTCAATTCATACCCACCATATAGACAGACCTCCATCCGCTCAATGCTCTATCTCCATCCCTCACTTCCGCTTCAACTTGTGGGGTTTCTCGGCAGTCTTGGTTTCAATAGATAGTGTGGCTTGCACAGCAGCTGAGTGAATCCTCCTAGACTTCAGATGATATGATGAAAAAAGTAGTATGGAAACAAAAGAAAAGAAGTGGGAAAAAGGCAAAAAAAAAGTTATCACATTTCTTCCAGCTTGGTTTCGAACAGCAGCCGGCCTTTTTAGTCAATGAGCACCTACCCACTTCTGTAGAACTTTACCAGCCTAGAAGAGTACACGCTTCGTACAACAACGCATAGCTTCTAGAGTGAGAAGATAGTAGTTCTTATGCTCCCCTTCTTCGGGAGTTACCTACAACAAGGTACTATCCTAGCTCCCCGAGAATCGCCTTAGATAATTCACCCCAAGGCAACAACTTACCTGATGTTAAACCGAATTACAGGAACTATTTCGGTAGTTCTTCCTTGGTAATTCACCGCGTGAACAAGCTATTCCATATGACGCCTCGTTCTTAATAAAGCCCTTCTGGTTCTGAACTCAGTCTCCACTGACCGCACACCGCATTACCAGGAAGGCTGGGGACTTGGGCTTGACCCAACCCAGCTAACTACCTATTGGAGTCTAGACTGCAAGTTTCTACATTCTGAAGCGAGGACGACGATCAAAGCTCACCCCCTCTTTATTTCTTCCGCGACACATCTTGGAGTTGTCGTTTCTGGTTTTGATAGGAAGTTGCCGCTTGGATGGTGTTGCAACATTGCGTGGATGGTTGCAAAACGTTTCCGGCCGGCAGGAAAAAGGCAGGCAAGCATTGGAATAACGCAATATCTGATGGCGCATACCTGCCGAAGCCTTTTATTTACCAGCTGTGTGGCTCGTGTGGATAAAACAGTGGTAAAACCACGATAAGCCGTCTATCATAAAAGAGATTCAACCGTGGGGAGCACCAGTCGTGTGCGTTCTTTGCGTAGAGCAAGAAAAAAAAATGTTACTCCGCCTCCGCCGGCGTCGACTCTTGAATCATTGACTGAGCTCTACTGCCGTGTACCGTACCGCGACTTACAAGAGCCTATCCTATGAACGTCACGGGGAGATAATTCATAGAGTACCCTGCAGATAAACGGTTCCTTCGAGCTTTAGCCGGAAATCATCATCTCACAAGTAACCAAAAAAAAATGTCCCAGCTGGACCAGCCCCGTGAGTGAGAAAAATGGGTGAAAACAAAATATTTTGTACAACCTACCAAATCTGCAAAGAAGGCTCTATTTGCAATAGAGATCCTGCATAGAAGCGAGATCGAAACCCTAACAATCTAAAGAGCAAACGGCTAGTCTATACATATGCCCCTTCCCTTCGACCCTCTCCAGGGGAAAAAAAAACCCCCCCAGCATGGGGGGAGGTGTTTCGACAATCGTCCCAACCAGAATCACCAAACCTAAAATTTTGGATCTTAAAGAAGTAAAACAGGAAAAAAAGTAAATTTATAGCAGCGGAATACCCGGGGCAACGGAGCGCAAGGAAATAAGCTTACATAGCTACTCTAGAGTACACGCATAAAGTATGTATACAATGTCAGTGACCTTGAACATCATGATTCAGACTAAACGGACTCAATAACAACAGAGACGCCCCCCGTCCCGCTTCCAGTAGCCAAATTGATACCATACTCAGTTGGTAGCAGTAGTTGCCCAGCTCCACTTTAACCCCCCACGCATATGTTCTCAAGTTCGTTCGTGGCTACTCGAACACTCTCGAACGTTGCTAGCAATTAATTATAACCCCTACTTTTTATAACCTCTCAGATATTCCCATGTTTCAGTTACATCATAGCGGGGGGGGGAAACAATATCAGAGTGCCACAGCCAGTAATGCAAAGAGCTGTTCAGAAGCTTAACCCGTAAAAAAGGTTATGCCACATTCAAATGGGTAGAAGAACTGGCCAATCAGAGGCCAGCAATGACCCAGACAATAACTGCGTGCCCCTGCAGCCCGCTACCGATTATGTCGTCGACAAGGTGCAACTGGCCATGGCAGGGAAAGATCGTGGGGTTTAATCGATTCATCGGATCCCGAAATGTCGGAAAAACCCGCTTAACGCGTCTGCCCGCCTGGTACCGTAGTGGAGTATCATAAAAGGAATTAGTTGGAGATGTCAGTTGCGGCTTCCTGCGCAATGGTACTGGGTGATACAAAGACAAAACTTCCTAAAGAAAGCATTTTTTTTTATTTTCTTCTTTCCAGGCTTCAACCCCTGATGTGGCTATCTCAGCACCTACATTTCACTGGGTCGTTTCTCACTTTTTTCTACATAAACTTCTTTTCGAAACATTTGAGAAGCTTGGCTAATCTTATATCTTCTAGACATCAAGGGTACTGATCATGGCTTGGTAGGTGAGGCATCGTATTTTAAGCTTTCTTGATCACAAACGGTTCCTCTAGCTGCATGAAAAATCACTCGGCCTACCGCCACAAGAACCAGGCACCGGAAATTGTGTAAGGCTCGTACCTGAGACGCCGAGAAAAATCTTACCCTGTACATACCACCGGCGCTGCACGTATGATGTTTGCAGTTATATGATTAGTTCCAACCCCAGTCAAGCCTCATAGTTACACTCGGGAGGGGTGAGATAGATAAAGCCAATGATCGTCATACCCCCGACCCAGTTGAGAACATTTTACGAGCCAAGGGTAGAGTCGGAATAAACTATACGGAGGTTATCCTACGGCCGGCGGGCGGCCAAGCACTTTAGTCTCCTCCTACCAGCATCCCATAGGTAGGGAGTACGAGGCCTGGCCCGAGGTGAAACTTTCATGGAAAAAAAGAATCGAGAGGAAAAGAAAACTTCGGACGAACGGTCAGCTCAGGGGTACAATCAGCAGTCTCTTTCCATATCAGCTTCTACATACGCACCCCAGTTTATTTCTGCTTGCATCACAAATAGCATCCGAAATTTCTAGGCTCTGATATCCCTTTTTTTTTATCGGCGATTTCCTTTTTTCATCAGGTCCGTGGTGTCTAGTAGCAAATTATTAATCCAGGGTCCCGAACCCGGGCCCCGTTAGCTCTGAAAAATCTTCCGTTAGTGTAACGATAGCTACGTAAAGTACCTATAGAGGAAGAGGAACCTAGCGGAGGGCTGGTCATAGTATATCACTCACTCTGCGTCATATAGGATTCCTTATTTTTATAAATGATGTCACTTGGCAGAGAGTATCTTTGAAATTCTGTATTTAACATAAGCAACTCCCCGTAACGCCAATCACCATCTATGCCTAAAGGTTCTATGTCCAGGTCTTCGCGTATATACAGGTAGAGAAGCAAACAGCGTTACAGAAGTAAGAAAATATGACATGAACCATCCGAAACTTTTGGAACTATGAAGAAATAGAAAAAATGGTCCACAAAAAGAGAGAAGGCATGGATGGGAGGCGAGGATCTGGGAAGTGTAATACCATTTTTCCTGAGCAAAGTATTGTTCGGTTCTTTTATTCATTAATCCCTCAAGTGAATCATTATAGATCGTAATTTTTACAAACCTTCCCCCGGTGCTGCGCGCATGCTGTATATAATCCGTCAACATAGCTCTTAATCAGTAAGGAAAACTGCAGGGACACATTCGCCACTCGCGAAACAAAATGTCATGGTGAGAAGGGAGCAAACATGGTGGCAGCTATAGCAGGGGGAGAAAATCATCGAGGATGATAAACAGGGGGTAGTTAAGTAGGCAGTTGAGAAGCAAAGAGACAAAAGAAAACCACCAATCTGACCCAAACCAAAAGGAAACTGAAGAGAAAGGACGAACTCCACAATCCATCTTGTTACCCAAATGAAGGCTTTACAAAAGTAAATGAAGATAAAACGAAAGAAACAAGAAATCATGATAAATTCCACGTAAATGTTCAATCATGTGGCGCATTAAGCCGCCCCACAATTATTTCTGTTGAGCAGGGACATAAAGCCACTCTGGAAGTCCTCCCCAATGCCTCAATACCCACACACCAACGAACCCTACAACCCCTCCATACCCTGCAATCTTCAGTAGAACCATTGCCTTGCGCCGGATCATCTCGTTCAATGCCAAAATACCAAGTGGGTCCCTGGAATTTACCCCACTCACATCTTGCGAGGGCCCAGACGACTTTGCAAATGCCATGGTCGCCGTTGAAACGGGCACCAATTGGCCATCCGCTATACACTCGCCTAACCTCTCAGTGAGCCAAATAGCCCGTTCACCCCTGGCTAATCTCTCATAGCGGTCCCGTTCTGCTTTAACGCTACGCTGTAACTCGTGTGCCCAACGTGTAAGCCGAACTTGCGCCAAGCGTTCTTCGCGTTGGGTATGGTCTGCAACTCTAGCGAGAGCGAAGTTGTTTGCTGCTAGAGGACTAGCCGTAGGCGATATATGCACCAAGCTTGTGTTAGAAGCGGATAAAAACGTTGAAGTAGACAGCGATGCCCTCCGACTGGGCCTCGGGGAACCTATACGAGACGAATATGATAACGCAGAAGAGGACGCCGGGGGATTTGCTATCCACTGAAGGTACTTTTTCGCGGACGCATGTTTCAACCAAGAGATATTGTCCGGATCGAATACGTGTCTTACAAGATCGTCAATTTCCGATTCAACAAGAGGCACGATATAATCTGGTGACATGAGCAGGCTTGCATCCATATTTTCAGCATCACTAGAAAGTGCTGATGATATCGCGAATGGTGCACAAGGCGTCGAGTTTAGACCATGTGCAACATCTCCATATGTCTTTCCGAATAGGAAAGGACGAACACCCGCTTCAACTAATTCGTTTAGGATTGATAGCTTGAGATGATTAATTTGTTGACCAGTCAATGTATCTGCCTTGGCTATGACTGGTAGAACATTAGTGAAGGGCGAGAGGCGTCGAATGAATTCGATATCAACTGGTTTGAGTCCTACACGTCGTGATATAAGCACTGCCTCATCCAAACGTATTCACTGGGAGGTACTGACTGTGGAGGATAACATAAAACACTATATCAACCTGTGACGTTCCGTTGCCTGAAAGGATGGAAAGTAACTCTCCATCTCCACTATTTACAATGGAGCGTGTACGTTCCATCTGAGCCTCAACGTATCCAACGACAGGCTCAATACACTCGAGGAACTGCAGTTACTCTTGCATTAGCTTCTTGAATATTTTATCGGGCCATACTCAAGGACATTCATGGGGGATATTGAATAAAGATATAAAAATAAAAATTAAAAAAAGCTTACCGAGGTACCGGATCCATAGCCGGGCGTATCTACAAAGCATAAATTCCGCTCCAATATTTGTTCTTCTGTTACATGTTTGGATTTTCTTCTCCTTAAAACCTTGCTATCATCCAGTTCTGACCACCAATGCGGATATGGCCTGGTGCTTGCATAGATTTCCGATATGGACTTTGTACTATCATTGCCGGGGCGGTTGTTTGCGGGGAAATAGGATGACGAGTTACTGCGAGACATCGATTGTGAGCCGCCAGTGGATATCGGGTCGACATGAACAATGTCCTCTGAAGCCTGCACAATAGACTTGATCAAGGATGTTTTGCCAATACCTGAAGAGGTGTAAGCAAGACTACGAGCTATTGTAAAAAAAAAAAACGAAAGATACATAGGTATATGAAATAAATATCCTACCAGAATCTCCAGCGATCAGAACCTTCAACCTCCCTATATTCTTCCCTCGCAACGTAAAGGGTCGCCTGCTTGGAATCGTGATCTCTGGCATGATGAGTTGCGGAGCTATAGATGCATCAGGCGAAAGCAAACTCTCGGGGATCTTTCCAGGATCTTTCTTTTCCATCGGCTCACTCATCACGTCCTCTTCAGACCTATAAGAATTCCCAGATGGGCTTCGTAACGGTGTACCTTGTGGATCTGGCGTTGGCCCTAGGATAGGTGTTAAAGGCTGCGACAAGAGCTCTGGTGGCGTACGTCCCGTGGAACCTGAGCTTGGATGTATCGATGATTGGAAAGATGCCACCGAACGGTCGTCGAGAGCTCTGTCGTCATCTCTTTCTTCGTCATCGTCGTCGTTATCTTCCTCGTCTTCACTGTCACCTCTCGACTCCTGGGAAAACTCAGTCGACACCGTAGATACAAAAGACCCCTTCCTCTGACGAGCAGATTCGGCATCCTCCAAAGCACCATTCAGACTTCTAACTCCAAAAGTGCCACTTGCGCTGGCAGAACCCACCACCGAGGCATTTACAGTAGCTTCATCTGCGAGAAAGTAAGTCATGGAAGAAGTACTACCCGTGTACATCGTCGAATGATGCTGCTGTTGCTGCTGCTGCTGCTGCTGATCTTCTCCAGTAGTTGAGCTAGAGCTGGCAAAGCCAGAAGTCATTGTCGGTTCAGCGCTCGATGATTTCCTTGATCTTCCGCCTGTCCCTACAACGCCCTGGTTAAGGGCTTCTGATGAAGTTGGCCTCATGCGACAATATGTAGTAGAGAGCAGATTATTGTTATTCTTTTCTTCTAAGAAACTAGCTGATCTAAGATACGGGGTAGATGAGGGCTTTCGGGTGAATGAGGAGGGGGAGGTATTTGGGAGGTGTTGCGATAGCGGGGTTTATCCGATAGCTGATAGAGAGAGCTAGCAGCTCGTGGAACTAAACACCGACGATTTCGGCGTTCCTGGGTACGGGAGACGCAAAGAGACGCGAAACCAACCCTGTCCACTTCGAGATGGTCCTGGTCGGGGCAAAGTGATGAATCTAAATACTCTCTCTACCCTTCTTTCTAAGGGTTCACGGATTTTGACTTTTGAGTGCGTCTGCAGGGGGGAGGAACAGACGTAACAGGGAAACAAGTGGAGCAGGACTGGGAGGAGATGAGCAACGTATGAGTACGTAGGTGGAGAGGTGGAGTGAGGTGGATGAGGAGCAGCTGCGATCTAGGTATCGAGTACCAGTGCATGTCCCAACTGACGGCAGGTGCGGCGTAGTGTTGTGACCTGAGAGGGGTTACAGGGCACACGACTGGGGGCGATGTGTCAACCTGCAGCCGCCTGCATCTCGGGGGAGCAAATACTAGTAGAGACAACACTAAGAACCAGTTCAAGCCTTTATTTCCCCACATTTAGATTAACCATGCATGATCGTGTAGGTATGTAGGTACATCACCTCTAGAATACCCAGCGTTTCTTCTGTGCAGTGGAGTAAGACGTAAATAGGACATGTTGTGACTATCTTAGCGAGAGTGTAATTATTTTACCAATGGCCCTCCCATCACATATATAGCAAGATAATCAACAAATAAAACAATTCTAGATAAACAGTGGTACCTCGCATGAATGAAATGGTAAGCGAATGGTGGTTTACTACAAGTACATGTAGTGAGGATTTGTGATCATTAAAGGGAAAGATATCATGAAAATTTAGGTCAGACGCTAAAATCACATAGGCCTCATCTGCGTTCTATATATCTAGAACATACAAATTAAAGTTTTTATCACGATCTACACCTGACTTATTGGAGGCTTGTATAATACATGGGTTTATGGGGAAAGGGCGTCGGTTTAAGTCAGACTCCACGAGTAGTCCCAAGTCAGATTGAATGAAGCAGTATATACATAAAATACATGTAGTCCCGAGCCAGATCGCGTGAAATAGGAATACATGTACTTACTTACCAAAGGGACCAGAAAATGCAGCTGCTCAGTGTAAGGATAATTTGTATTGAGTAGCGCCGTTCTCTCATGAAGGATTAAGCAACCCCGAGCCGAGTAAAGGTTCAAGGTGTTAATTGGACTCGCCTTAATAATACCGGAAATTCATCGACAGCATGCTCTAACGCTCTGAAGTATTAAGGTAAGTTGAACCTATGCGGACGTAGAGATGTATTGTATAGGTATGGTTTAGCACTTGAATTTTCGGCGGCTTCTTCGCCGCCATTTATAATTTAGCTTTGAGATCATCTAATAGATGTATTAGAAAAACATTACTTAAGACAGTGTTATAACCTGTGTTAGGGTAAGTAAAGGTACATGTATGTGTAAACATAGCTTGGTGGGCCTAAATACTTGAATCACTTTCACTTGCGGGCCTTAGCAAAGGCCAACCAAGAAAGCATATTTCAAGGCTTTCAGAGGATTGGAATGTATGGAGAGTAAATTGTTGACAAAAACCTAGATAACTTCAAACCATGGTGCAAATCTAAGCTTTGGATATTACTAAAGACAAGTAAAGCTACCCAGTTTTTTGAGATTACATGAATCCAACAATAAATACGCCATTTCCATTTTTCCATTTTCCATTTTCCTACTCTACTCCCATCAACCTTTTTTGTTCCTTACTTTTCCGACAAATATCCCCAAACAAGACAACAAGGAAAGAAAAAGAAAGTTCGAAATATCACCGATCAACGCATCGTCCAGAGGGAAAAGAAAATAGGGTGGGAGGGGGGGCCTAGCCCAAACCATGAGGTCTTTTTCTGAACGAACTGGCAAAGAAAAACACCGGCAGCCCAGAATAATGGTATAGTGAATCACGGTATAGTGGAGCTGAGGTGAAGAAAAAAAAACCCCTCCCGAACAATCAAACCGAAAAATGATCAACAGCCGCCTAAGCTTTTTGGAAAGGGAAGGAAAAAAAGGAAATAAAAATCAAAGACACTTCCCCACTTCATGTGCCTGTCAATGAGTCAAGAATACATCCCACCAGTAAGTACCTCCCACCAAACTCCACGATTCCGCCCATAGTGCTTGATTCAATAGCAAAATATGACGACTGAAAGAGCCTAGGAAATGAAATGAAACATGAAACGCAATATTTCCAAAACCAAAACCAGGAGATGAGAATAAACAGCGGAAGCGAACAAGAGAGAAAAAAAGCGACATTACCACGCAATGAGGACAAACGAGAATCGTTTCAACTACTCGAGAGGGAAAAGACCGAGTAGATTGAAAAGAGAGATGAGGATATTAGGGTAGCCTTTCTTCCTATTTTACGGTCAAACAAACAAGACCACTATTGAATCCAGTATGGCTCAAAATTTCTAAGCACTATAAGATTTTTGAACACCGAGTCAACACATGAAAACTCACCACTGTAAATCACAATGTTGAGTAGAGGATTTTTAGTTAGAGCCAGTGGGCGCGCCGCCGGCCCTAATACCACCTCTTGCTTGGTATGACCCTCCCCTGGAGCCTCCTCTTCCTCCTCCGGGAGCTCCGCCACGACCTTCGTTTTTGTAGCCTCCTTCGCGAGGAGTGAATCCTCCGCGCCCACCCTGACTATTGGATCGGTAATCCCTACCGGGAGCAGAACCGCGACCTCCAGTAGCCCCAGTGGGGGCGCGGCGACGTTCCTCGATGTTAAGAGTGACATCGCCAATTTTGATCGGGTTTGCTATAGCGGCAGCGAATCCAGAGTGGGCCTCAAAATCAATACTAGCAAATCCCTAAGAACGTATTAGTTTCTTGAAAATCATACAGGTTCTGTAAGAAATACCTTTGGTCGACTGAGTTCACACCTCTTCAATCCGAATTTTGATAGGGCATCTCTTAATGCCTGTTGGGTAATACTCTCGGGGACGTTCCTAATTTGTGCCGCTGTTGGGTTGGCAGAGTTGGCACTCGAGGCTGCTCGACGTTTGCTGCTGTCAGCGGTCTGCCATTGGGAACCACCGGTAGGTGCTGCGGGAGCACTTGGTGAAGTAGCGGTGGCGGCAGTGGCAGCGGTACTAGCAGCGGCGGAGGGGGCAGAAGAAGTAGATGTTGCTTGGGTTTGAACACTCGGGGCAGGAGCAACTGGTGCAACAGGCACCGCGGGTCGGGCGTTAGCAGCAACAAGATCGGCCCATGTTTTCCTGGGTGCCGGTGTCGGTGCTGCCGGGGTCACCGGTACTGTGGCCTTTGGGACTGCTACGGGGGTAGGGGCACGTTCGGGCTCCTTCGCAGCTGGGGGGGCTGCTTTCTTCTCCTCGACTAGGGTGGGCACAGCTTCGACAACAGGTGCTGCTGGAGCGGGCTCCTCAACCTGCGGCTCTGGTTCTGGTTCTGGTTCTGGCTCTGCCTCAGGCTCTGGGTTTGCCTCTGGTTCAGTCGCAGGAGCGTCCCCATTAACAGATTCAACGTTACCGTTAACTGAAGGCGGGACATCCTGAGATTCCGCAACAGGTAGGGCCGGCTCAACAGTAACGGTCTCTTCAACCTTGATCTTGTCGTCCTCAATCTCAATTTCAGTCTTCACAGTCTCCTTGGTAGACAGCTCCTCTACGGCTTCGGCCAATTCCTCAATAGCAATCTCAACAGCCTCGTTGATCACAGCTTCTACAACAGGGTCTTCTAGGATATCCTCTACTTCTCCCTCCTCGTAGTCCTCACCCTCCTCCGTGTCCTCATCATCCTTCAAGTAACGGAAGATATCGTTCAAGACATAATAACCGTTAGGTTGCTCCGCAAGAAAAAAGGTTTGGGAGAACTTGCGGTTTGGCAAGCCATTATTACTCATTTCGCCGAGAACTTGAATGACGATTCCATTGTCCGCAGAGGCCTGGGAGTCGACGTTGGAGACACGGACCTTACAGTCTTTGAATTCATAGGACTGGATTTTTTCTTGAATGGCCTACAATGGTATCATGTCAGTGTTTCTGATCATCATTTGAGAACCGAAAGGTTAGGTGTTATTACCGGGCGACCAGTAGCAAGCTGGAGTAGCTCTCCTTCTGTGCCCCAAACGAACGAAGATTTCTTGTTGTAAAACAGCTATAGATTGCCTACAGTCAGTAAGGTTTATTTCTACTAGCAATTGAGGAACGGGAACTCACATGGAGACGCTCCGGTGTCTTGTTTAAGGTGGTATAATATTGCTCTACGAAATACCAACCAACTTCATCCTTAGGAACAGAGTCGGTGGCAGACGCCTGTTGAGGAGCACCGCTTTGTGTCTGGTAGTTGGGTGCCGTGCCAGCAGTTGGGTTCGCCTGAAAAGACTGGGGATCTGCCTGCTGAAGGTAGCTACCATTTGTGTTCGCAACGGGGGGCTGAGGAGACGCCATATTCAAGTTTTGTGCAGATAGTTGTTTGCCTAAATCAAAGGTAGTGGAGGTAAGTAAAAATAATAATAATAATAATGAGTATGGAGGGCTGTCAAAGTATATAGAAAATGCCCCGCTACAGGGATGTGTTAAGAGGGAATACGACGTCAGACTCCGAGGGGCAAAGTGACAGATATTCGAAAGAAAATAAAACTAATTATACCTATGCCAGATGGTTTGGATTTATGTGAGAAAATCCAAGGTAGTCAATGCCTAGTGGGCGTATCTAAGAAACGACGCAAGGGAAAAGGAAGAGAGCACCAAAGGCTGAATAAGATTCAGTTAGGCTGGAGAGATGATTCGATAATCAACAGAAGTTGATGGAGATTGGGAGAAATCAGGTTGATTGTTTTGATTGATGATGAAACGTCCCGAGAGGATGTGGAGAAAGAGAAAGAGAGTGGGCGATGTTGTTGTGAAGAGGACTGGGAAAAAAAAAGGCCTCCCTTTGAGTGGGGCTTGCTAGTGTAGCCGGTCCTTTCCCGCACAAACTACTTTAAAGCTACATGTATATACCAAAAAAAAAAAAAAAACTATTAAAAGAAAAATAAAATCAGCACAGTATCCAAAATCACGATATAAAACTGGAATTTCTCGTATTAGAATTTACAAGTATATCCGCTTCTTTACGTGTTTGCAAACCAACTTTCAGCAACCACAAGTCACAAAATCCCACATCCAACGATTTTTCGCTTAGTGTAGCGAATCCTTGATGATGACAATAACATTCGCGAAACAGATGCCAAGGCGTTTTCCCTTCGATGTCATTTGTGAAAGACGTTTCTCACTACGACCAGCTCCAAACCAAGAAAATGAAACATACATGTAACATGAAAAAGGCAACCTTTAACTTGCAAGAAAGAAAACATTTACAACCAAATGGCAGCGCATATCATAGAACATAAGAACAAACAAACAAATATCAAATGTAAAGAGAAAAAAAAAAATCAAATGTAAAAATGCAAACAAAGGAACTCGTAACCAACACATGAGCGAAATATTGTGAAGTATACCCTTTTTCTATGCAGCCGAAATAATCTGCAGCCTCCCCTTTACCCCACATTTTCGCAGATCAAGAAAGGATCCTGCAAATCGAGTCCATATGCAGACTAAAGAGTACAGCACAAGATCAGTGGAAACCACATAATCATGCAACATGAACCACACATCCACACCACCCACTCACCAACAACAACACAACACTACCGCCGCTATATGAATCCTCCAAAGAAGCAGACCATTAAAGAAAAGAAAGAACCAAGTAAAATCCCCAAAAAGCGGGAGAAAGAAAAAAATCGCAAGAGAAACCTTGCAAGTTTCGCTAACCAGCCATGAATATCCTCAAAAATGTACCCGCACCACGAAAAATGACCTTTTCGCACATAACTCGCCAACAACAGCTATGGTCCACCGCAATGCTCCAGGTGAATGGAAAAATACCCATGGAATTGTATGGTGCGTTCGTCGGTCCGGTCTGTGTCGCCAAAATAATTCTCCATGCCTCTTTCTAATAGATATTTTGGCTCAGAAGTAAACCCATGGTCAAATTCACCCCCCAAATCCCGCCCAGTGGATTTAACCGCTCTTTGATCGTGGTCTGGCAACGGCGTCTTGCTTGTCCATCCTCCACCTCAAAGCCCTCTCCAACTTAGCACCCAGAGCCAACTTTGAGATCATTTCACTTTTCTGTTCGGTGGGCACAAATCGCTGGCTCATCAAGCGTCTGTCCTCCATTCTGCGTAAACCAGATTCGATTTCGAAAAAAGCCGCCTTTTCGGAACCAGCAATAGACGGATCCGAGGAAACGTTTGTGTAGGTCGAAAACCGACGGGTGTCTCTCTTGGACTAAATGAAAAAGTGCATTAGAAAAAGAGTTCATTGCAGAAAAGAAAGATTACCGTGAGGGGAATTTTAAACCAGACGGAATATAAAGCGGAGAACTCACAATCATTGGCGTGGAAGATTCAAGCGAAGTAGGCATATAGTAAAGTGAGGTGGGTTTGTGTGAAGGTAGGTGGCCGAGCAAGTTTTGAAAGAGAAAAAAAAAAGAAAGAAAAAACCGAGCTGTGTACTGTTGGTGAAGAAGGTTTGAGAGTCGAGAGTTGGTAAGTGGGACCAAGGAGTTTTAATAAGGGGCTGTTGATTCAAGTGACGGAACGAGCTTTACCGAGATACGGAAGATAAATGGGCTGAGCAAGCAACAAGGTGAAACGACTGCAGAGGCTATTATTCTCTGCTTTATTGTCGTTTCACAGGGAAATGGGTTGTTGTTGCACGGGAAGAGGAACACCAGCACCGGAATTGAGGATCAGGATGTAGGTAAGAGTGGAATGGAAAAGGGTATGGAGCTATTCAGATTCAACGGGAACTGTCAACGTCAGAAGGTACGGGGATCCAGGCAGGAAAGGCAAGGGAATTATATTCTTTTGTCACATACCTACATGTACCCTACCTCCCTGGATTTCTGTTCTATGTGGCAGGGTCAGGGGCTTGCTGTCTCGGAAAACGTGGCGAATGCGCACAGCGTCCGCAAGGCCGCCTTAACGATTTAAAAGGGTCCACCTTGCCGATCCAGCTGCATGATCGCTGCATTCTTGGGTTTCAACAACGCAAACAAATATCTATTACCACTGGTGAGTGATAAATGCATGAACCGAACCGCTGGGGGCTTTTTTCTTCTTCTGTTGACGCTTTGCTGCACTGACAAAGCGACACTCGAAACAATTCCCATATTATTGTTGTGATTTTGCGCATCATGCAGTGGTGACAGCTTTGGGTCAGACTCAAAATTTGGTTCTCCCAAGAAAACGCTAACCACTAGTCATTTACACATCCTCTAGCGATAAGGAAAAGGACCTTTACTTTTGGATCCTCCTAAAGGTACAATTGATCACAATCGACGGACACCATTTCCCATATATTTACTTTTGCTCCATTAATTAATATATTCTACCCGGCGGGCCGAAGAGCGGAGCAACCGGAATTTGGAAAGCGCATGTATCAACTACCTCTGCATCTAGGATGTATTTATCTCTCAGCACAGACAATCACTATATAATTGGCTCAATTCTTACAGTATAGTATTTATCCCTTCGTCTGTTTCCGTAAAAGTTGCGACATGTTGTTAGGTCCAGGGTGATGCGGTGATATTCAGCAATTCTAACTGCTTAAAGAATATGGATTTATCAGAATAGAGGGAAGATGGATCACAAACACGAGTGACTTGGTAGCCAGACGAGATTGACAAGTAAGGATTATGTTTACTAATGAGCAAAAACTGTCTTCGTGGCCTCGCCTCCCAAATAGAGACTGACCGTGAAACACACGGAGAGATGTAGAAGTGCATGTACTCATACCTCTCCTGGGTATTATATCTTCTTGGTATATATAAGTTTTGTAGGCTATTAGAGACACCGGCTGATCAACCCGCCCCACCTTCTCCCCCTCTCCCACATGGCTCAATAACGTGGGGTAATATATTTGTACCAGATCAATAACGTGGATTAATATATTTTTCACTATCATAGATCAGCAACAGCGATAAAAGAAACACATTAAGAGCGAGTACCCAAGTTAACGGGGAGAAAGTGGGGAAACAGTAAATATCAGTCCAATTCCTAAGTCAATTTAATTAGAGCCTCAGTCACTCGTACTACGTAGCTATGCAGGAGAGAATAACAACCCCAGACACCTAGCAGCACGGCTGCCAAACCATAATTTCTTATACGCCCCCTTGATCCCCTAAATTACGGTGAAGTTTAAAATGCTATATTCCGGGTGAGGCTTCAAAGCGTACCATTTTTCATGGCCAAGCTGTCGGCGCGGTCACTCATCTCAACCACAGTTTTGTCTATACTGTCCAATGCCGTGGTATATATAACGTGAACTTATACCCCTTGGGCTTTTGAAGCGACCCCCCGCCTTAGCTATATAACCGCCACGAGGAGGGGGCGTGTTTGCACGGTAGTAAACGCCTCCAGGTACAGACAATGATGGTCCCGGCGCGTCTGTGTACTATACTACTAGCATTTTCCACTGCCCACGTTTTAATCTTGTGCGATGGGGGTCCGCAGCGGGAAAGCTTCGCGTGCGCCTCATGGGCAGATGCGGCATGTAGGTAGGTAGCCGTCAACGACAAGAACCTGGGAACTATTTTTACCGCCTTCCTTGCCTCGATGTTGCCTGGTTGGATATTGAGCCATTGACATCATGAGCGCTGGATAGGTGGTGTAACTTGTCAGTGGAGTATGATTTCTTTCTTTTTCTCTCACACGAGATCCGCAATTCAGAAATCCATATTTAGGCGTCGGCTATCGAGACGTTCTCCCGGTATCATGTTTCTCTGGGGGGCGGAATACTAACTGAATGCTTATTAGACCAGGGTGTCAGATCTCGCTTCCATGCAAGTAATACACGGTATGGTACCACGGACAGGGTTGCGTATATTTTCCATTCCGATTGGAACAAACATGTATTGAACTGAGGTCTCTGAATTACAAGGTATTAGAAACATGCATACACAGCAGAGTACTTGCCCAACCCGCTGATACCCCAGAGTCCATATCAAAGATTCAATCTACATACATGTAATTGATCTAGGTACTGGACATGCAATATTACTTGTTATGAGAAACCGCCCCCCCCCCCCAACCACCCCTAGGTATGGCTAACCATGTACGTAGTATGTACATACGTCGGTAGTTCTATTGTATAGCACCTACCCAAAAGTTTTCGTGAAAGCCCGAAAGAAGTAGGTGGGCCCTTTCACAAAAACCTTTGGGTAGGCGCCTTACCTACAATAACCTTGAGCTATTTGGCATATCATCGTCAATGGTCAATGTATTTTGTAGAATTTCTTTTGGTATCATTGCAACATGAGTCTATGGCAAGTAAAGCTCTCAGTTACAGTGATATCGATCAATTATTCCCTTTACGGCGGAAATAAAAAAGTACCAATCAGTAAACATACATGCATGCGCACAAGCAATGACCCCTGAATAGCATAGCTACATGTAGCCTTAAAGAAAATAAAATAAAATCCACCTGTAAACTCAATAAGTAACTATTGATAGGTGCGCCTGGCGAATCCCTTTTCGACAATACTACTCAGACTCTGTATTATAATTGACCCTGAGTGGCCGAAATCTTTTCGATGCGTTATTTCTAGACCATTCTGTTCCTTCCTTCATTTTTCCCTTGGACATGGGTCGGTTTTTTCCAGCATCCTCGAGGGCCTTTAGCCCAACCAACTCCAGGCACCGGGCTACTTCTGCGTTGATCGTATCGATTTTTGCTCTAGTTTCGTTCACGATGAGTTCGCGTTTCTTGTTGAAATTTACCTTAGTCGCAGTAAGCTCGTCGTCGATTTGCTTGTTAACTAATTGCTGTTTCACTAAACCTTCCTCAGCAATATGTTGCATCTGAATCACCATCTGCTTTTCGGCGCTGAGATACTTGTTCTTTCCTTCATTCTTGGCTTCTGAAATTCTGGCATCCGCCTCATCCCGAATCCTCATTTCCATTTTCTTCAGCACTGTGTCATCCGTTTGTATCTCGTGACTATATTCCGATTTTGATTTTGCGAATGTTGATTCCTCTTTCATCTTTCCTTTCCCATACCTATGATATCCTTCATCGACAACGGCCGGCTTTGCGCTGGTGGCGATATCTATTTTTTCTTCAAGTTTGGTTTTTGTATCCGCTGCCGGCTTTGGACTAGGGGTGTGTTTTTTATTTAAAGACTGATCTGTGAACTTCTCTACCTTTTCTTGAGAATCCATACCCGCTAAATCTGCGGCTTTCATTATTGCGTGGACTTTACTCTGTTCAATGCTGAAGTACCCATCGAGCCCAAGACTGATATACAGAGGGTTTTCCTCTAAACTGACGTTATTTGATAAGGAAGTTATGCCAGAACAAGTTGCTTTATTCATCTCTCTAGATAGAGCCTGCGTAGATGACCAAACGCTATTGTTGATCGGGTTATCAAGTCTCTTCGTCACAGAAAACTCCTCCATCTGAGATGCAGTAATGGCTAGCATATTCGCTGCCTGTGCTTCGCCGCAGACCTTTGAGTCCTCGAAAACAATCTTGAACCCAAGTTCTTTTCGAAGGAATGTACGACAGAAATAAAGCATCAAATCCCTATTGGCGTTAGGGTAGTAGTAACCTCCTTCCATAGGATCAAAATCGTCATTAATTCTCTTTGAATTTGTGAAAATATTCTTCATTGTGACCTGTGTCACAGCCATCAACCTAGCGATAGAAGGGTCGGTACTTTTGATAACAACACCTCTAAAGTCGCGACCAATAGGAAAGGCACTAACAGCATGAAGCGTCTTGATTATGGCCATCAATATTCCGCGTTCCCTGAGCTTTGATGTATATTTTTCCCCAGATTTGTCGTACATGCTTACACCTGATAACATGTTGAGAACAGAACCGGATTTAAAAAAGACCCCATATCCAATCTTTCCTGTATCTTTGTCGTAGTACCCATCGACATGAACGATGACTGTCTTGTAAAATTGTTCATTAACACTATAGGGCCTCGAGGCGAATGGATCCTTTGCAATCATAAAGTCTATTGTCCCAGAAGGATAGGACCTAGGCACATAAAAAAGATATGGATACTTAGTGATGAAGTCCATTCCAAGTTGACATACAGGTATGCCCTCAGGCAGAAGCTGGATCGAAAGCCCAGGGTTTAATAAAACTGCGCCATCGATTTGAAATCTTTGAGTCAAATCTCTTGCACTCCGGAGCACTAGGCCAAGATTTACCCTAGTGGATTCACCAGTCATTCTAGTGAATTTGTTGTCTTCGGAAGATTGAAGAAAAAAATTGGTCTTCTCAATTTGAAATCCACTCTCTTCTGTAGAAAAGGCGCTGAGATCACAGGGAATAACAGTTATATCGGATACTGGAGTAACGATACAGCGGACAATGTCATGTCCAGCAAATGATACACCTTTGGTGACCAAATCGTAGGATGGACTACATAGGCCCTTTTCATCAATCGGAATTTGGAAGATGCCAGGGATCCCGCACTTGCTGTTCTTCGGTAGAGTGAGATAGTCTTTTCGAATTACTAGGGTTCCAGTTGAAGGATCTTTGGAACTCGTTGGAATAAAACTTCTTGGATTTAGCATTCTGGGTTTAAAGAGAGCATTCTCCATTTTCATCTACTTTGAATCGTGAGGCTTGGTTAACATCATGTGGTAAATAATAGACAGACGATTGGGTGTAGTACGTAATCTCCAAAAAGAATATATTTGTCTCCGGCGCAATACTTTGAGACCGAAGCCTATTAGAGGAATTAGGGTAGGATATAGGAATTTTGTTGAGTATTTGATAATTGTTGGTGGGGTTCGAAATCTATCAGGTTGGTGGGGTAAGGCGGAGGGATGATGAGAAGACAAGAGGATCTGGAGATGTTGGAGCTTAAGTACAGCTCTGTTGGGGTACTTGAGTCCAACACATGGTACGTACATTGATGGAATTCGAGTGATCTATGATGACACCTAACATGTATGTACAGCCACTCGGTTTTACAGCGGTTTTCAGAATACTAGGCTGAAAGTCGCAAAACATAGGATAGTAAAATTCTCGAAAGATAGCCTATATAGGCTATCTGGACAGTTGAAGTTACTTTTTCGGGAGAATATCGGGCTCGGGCTTCCTAAGTAGGCTATTATTTAAAGAATCACACTATGTGTGTGAAGGTAATTGGGGTGTTGTTCACGCCATAGCCTAGGCTCCATGCGAAATTCTTGTACCCAGAAATAAATGAAACACTGACAAAAAAAAAAAAAAAAAAAAAAAAAAAGTGTGTGACAGTGCGCAGTGTGGCGCACCCATAATACAGATGTTATTAAAGTTGACGTGACTATATATAAAAAGAAGATAGGCGATTGATCTTATTCTTCATTAATTTGGGCGCCATTGGTCACTGGGAAAGTCTTCTCTTGGGGGGTTCTTGATGGTCCGCCACGGTTACATATGGAGAAATGTCTCACTCCGAAATCGGAATCACGAACACTTTTGCAGAGTGACTGTACCTACATGTATAAATGGCGTCACGCTAAACTGGGTTCCCCACAACAAGTAACAACCGTGGAGCCCCTCGAGACCACCAATTATCCGCAAACCCCAACTGAAGATGGAAAGCATAAAATATCCACGTGTTACAATACAATTTTGTACACAGTGCAAATGGCTTCTGCGTACGTACACGTAATAGGATTTCCCTTGTGTCCTTGATGGTAGCTTACAGGTTTCTTTAGGTGCTGCTTATGTGAGTGGGCTTTTCCGGAAATACTCTTGGCCCAATTCTTACGGATGATAGTTCGCTCAAGAGCTTCTTTCTACATTCTCAACCTCTTTAGGTGAGGTCTCACTGCTTCCGGCAACAGGTGGTGTTTTCATAGTCGAGATACATCACCAAAACCCAGCTTCGATATCCAAAGATGGGTCGGCGACTGTAAAAACTGTTCTTTGGGATAGAAAAATTGATGGCGGATTCCCTGAAACAAAGGTTCGTGCTAAAATCGAGATTATTAGCAATATAAATAAAGCCTTGTCGCTTACTCATAGCTTTTTAGGAACTCAAAAAGCGAGTGCGTGATGTGATAGACCCCAGTAGGGATCTCGGGCATGTTGATGGAAAGAAGAAACCAAGTACAGAAACAGTGTTATCGTCTGTAGTAAGGGAAACAAACGAAACACAGGAAGAGCAGGCAGGACAGGCCCAGCAAACTAACCCCGCATGTGCCCCAAAAGACGGGAGTAAGGTTGCCTGCGAAGATTGTAATTGAACATGATCGGCCTGGTCCAAATCACTCGCTTTATAAAGTTAACACAGGTTCCTTACCAAATCCTTCATGTATCTTCTATGGAACTTAATAGATGTGGGTCGTTAAAAGTTGAGCTGCAAGAATATAAAGTAAAGAGTACAGTCGCCCTCCGCTATAACGAACGTGCATATTGAGTCATTTCCCGTTCGGTACAGCAGATTATTCGGTATTATTCGGTATAGCAGACTAAATTCTTTGCTGAAGCAAAAAAGAAGCTGGCCCAAGTGGTTCGGTACAGCAAATATTCGGTATAGTAGCATGCGTTACATCGGAGGGCGACTGTATGTACATGTATGTAGTGCATACACGTAATTATCGTCCACTGAACTCTTCCGGAAACAAAATACATGTATTTAGTGGGATCTACTCGACGATATTCTCGCATAGACAGGAGATAAACCATGAAAGTGGAACGACAACGGACTCTGTAGTTGTCAAACCCCTGTTACTTCACGGAAAAACGTTTTTCCGTAACAGGACATCACTCCATCCTCAACCCAGAACGAAAATCACCACATAGTCGTACCACCAAATCCTTTTAATCGTCCACACAACATTTTCTAACTGTTTCTTATATAAAAAGCAAAGGCAATGTCTGCCTCTATAGACCCAGTAAGTACAGACCAAAGACGAAGTAACCAAAAAAGAGAAAAAAGAAAAGAAAAGAAAACCATGCGTCACCAATTCAACGATTTTTTTCACGTAGCCTCTAACAAGGTTCTCCCGATACAGGAATGCTCGGAGAAAAAGGAACGTTATGATACCTGTTTCATAAAGTGGTATTCGGAAAGTACTGGACCATCTTTGGCAGAAAGCTTGTGGCGCAATATCCAGGGAGCTGACTCAGGCAAACTTCTAGAGTACTTGAGAGGGGAGTCTCAGACGGACGAGTGTAAGGGGTTGTTCAAGGAATATCAAATATGTCTTAATGTGAGCTTCAAACCTTACGCTCGCCTTTTCAATAATTACTAAATATTCGTAGAAAGCACTTAAGTTGAAGGGGATCGATACTATGATCGAAGAAGCTCGAAAGACGTCTCCAAACAATGATAATGCGAAGCATGGTTGACAGTAGACACCATCAAACTTTCTCCTGATAATAGATTAAATCCTATCTTATTATTTCTTGGGTTACGGGAGTTCTGGCTGTACTGTGCATGTATATATTGTATAGGAGACTTTGTTTCCAGCTCCCCACTTCCTCACGAGAATCTACAGATTCACCGATTGGTGTAAAGCTGTACATATTAACCCAAAGGCCGAATACGTAAGAATTATAATAATTAACATAAATACCATTTTTCATACATATCATAGATTTAGTATTGTCACCTAAACGAATAATAAGAATTGCCACCGCCTTTATCGGCTCAATTACACTACAAACACGAAAAGCTAACCAGATGAAACATATCATATCACATGGTCTCATCTCCACAGGCAGTGAGTGTGGGCGAATCTCATAGAATAAGACAAAGAGCAAGTAAATGATGTTTGAAAGGGGAAATGTAGGTACTAATTTAACGTAAAAACCTAGATATTTTGAAACCCCAACTTTCCGCCCAATACGCAAACACGATGACCGTGACCGGGGAGTAATTCCGTAAAACGAAGAAAGAAAACTACCCACCATCCAAACCAAAACCCAACTCGCGATTCGAAAACTTGCTTTTAGTTTTTTTTTTTTTTTTTTTGGTTTCCCATGTCCCATCCCTGTTTGTTTGGTTTTCTATGATTTTTCACAATAGAAAATCGACTAAACTAAAACAAAAGAGAATGCGAAAAAAAGGTTTAACCCCTTCTTACCCAACCGCCACCTCCACTTGAAGCTTCCTTCCTTTGACTAGGAGGGATGTATTTGCCCTTGGGAGCGGGCTTTTCGCCATCAGCACCAGCGGCTGGAGATTCAGGTCTTTCTGCCTGCAATTTGCGACCACTGAGAGCCCCAGGTCTATAAACTCCAGGTCTGGCATCCGCGGAAGGCCCATCAGCAGCGGGCCTCTCGACCTCCCGGGCGGGGGCGGCCTGAGGCGAAGGCACCTCTTCCCTGGCGATAGGCGCAGTACGTGGTGCAATGTTCAGCCTTCTACGTTCGGTAGGAGCGCTTGAAGGAGAAGCGGCACCGGAACCATTGACTGGAGGGGTTGGTGGGGTGGAGTCCACATCACCTCCCTTCGCAGCGACACGGTCACGCCAACCTCCTCCACGTACGGGTGCGACCCAGCGACCACCGCCTCCAGATTCTGGTGTAGTGGTTTCGGGCGCAGAAGGACGCTTAAAGCTATCACGTTCGAGCTTCTCGCGAGCCCTGCGTTCCTCGGCTTCTTGCTCACGTTGATGTTGTTTTGCGGCAATTTCATCAAGTTTCCTAAAACAGTTGGGTTAGTATGAGTATAAATGAATAGATATATAAGAGAGAGAAGACATACTTCCTCTCCTCTTCACGCTTGATCTTATCCTCCGCCATTTTAGCCCTAAGCTCCTCCTCCTTCTTCCGCCTCTCCTCCTCTTCCTGGCGTTCTCTCTCCTCCTCCTCTATTCTTCTTCTTTCCGCAGCTTCCTCTGCAAGCCTCTTTCTCTCTCTCTCAGCGCGGACATCCTGCCTCCTCTTCTCCATCTCGGCCCTGAGTTGTTTCTCGGCTGCTCTCCTTCTCTGCTCAAACTCTTGGTGTCTCTGTTGTTTAATTTCGTCCCTGAACTTCTCGTAAGGAACTACAAGCCTGCCCAGACGCTTCTTCAATGCAACAGCATCTTCGTGCTGCTTCTTAGAGTTCTCAAGAGTAATTCTCTTTTTCTCTTCATAGGCAGCCAAATCCTCGGCCCTCTGCCTTTCAAGATCTTGGGGCAAAATTTTGACTTCTTCCCGGCGATAAGCACGCTCAAGGTGGTCGATCCTCTTCCCAGTGATTCTCAATTTATCGGCCATTTCCCTCTTTTCCTTCTCAAGCTGTGCGAGTTTCATGGCTCTCAGTTGGTTGCTGTCAAGGTCCTCAAGATTCTCGACGTCAATCTTGGTATCGAGAGACAATTCATCTAATTGTTTTTTCAACTCCTCCTTGCGAATCTTTTCCTGCTCCTGCCTGAGCCTCTCGAGTTCACGTTTTTTCTGCTGCTCCGCGACACGAGCAGCTTCGGCGGCACGTGCCTCCTCAGCGCGGATCATACGCTGCTGTGCCTCTTCCTTCTCCTTCTTGAGTAGGGCGCTTTCAGCAGCTTCCTTCTTTTTCTCAATAATAGTTCTCCTGGCAAGAGCTTCCTCGTGTTCCTTCTGGGCACCGGCTTGAGCTCTAGCATAGGCTGCTTCTTTAGCCTCAAGACGAGCTTGCTGAAACTCGGGATCAACGTGAGAGACAGTGAGATAAAGAGCTTTTGCAAGTCGAGAAAGCTGTGTGCGAACAATCTCCGAGGGGGTGCTCTGGAGTTTCTGGACGGACATTGTCTCCTTCTCAGCAGATCCGGTTGGAGAGCCAGTATGGAGGGGTTTTGTAGAAGAAAAGATATCGGACTCGAATGTCAGAACACCCGCAGCGTGATCGATGCGAATTGACAAATCACCCTTTTTACAGCCATTCATGATGAATTTTTCGATGACAGAAGGTGTGACTTCAAAAGGCGCAGGGAAAGAGGCCAAATTGATGACGAAGCTCAGCTGAACAGTGTCGTAAACCTGAGAAAGCTGCTGGAACAATCTGGTAAGAATTACTTGCTGAAGCGGCAAAACGTACGGCTTCATATCGGGCTCCGCTGCAATCTGCGTGAGGATCGGAGAGATCTTCTTGCAAATGCTAAGAGGGTGGAAGTCGACCTCAAGGATGCTGTAAAGATCACGGATTTCCGGTCTTGCACGCTTAAGCGCTCCCTTGCCGATGGCGTCTTTAAACAGTCCAGCACGAGTAGGAGCCCTGGCCATGCCAAGGAGGTTAGTCAAACGAGTATTCTTGTTTCTCTTGGCCTCGTCAACATCAACTAGGGCGCCCTTGGAGCGAGCCTGGCTGATGACGGGAATAGAGAGGGCAGCCAGAAGATACAGAGAAGCGGCACGGCTAAGATCAGCTTCGGTGGTCGCAGGAGAATCCTTCTTTGTAGACTGACCAGCGGCAACCTGAGCCGCGCTAGTTCGGAGAAGACTGTAATATCTGCTCCAGGCTGCAGCATGAAATAGGTAATTGTCCGATACCAAGAAGATACGGGTCAACTTTTCGTAGTAATTCGCCATCATGACGTTCTTTGCAGGCCTTTTGCTAAGATTGAGAAGGGTATGAATATCCTCTACAGATCGGAAAGCCTCCTGCCATAATTCAAGCTCAACGGCCACGTTAAGTTGCTGGAAACGAGTGTCAAGATGACGCTGGAGTGTATCAGGGTCATTCAAATTGATGGCATGCATTTGAGCTGAGTACTTGGCTGCATTTTGAACGTGGTTCCTCAAAAGTTCGCAAAGTCTTCTGAACTCGGTTTTACGAGTGTATTTCAAACAAAATTGAAACGCTTGCAAGGCCGTGCTCTGATACATAATCTCGAGACGGGCATTATTGCGGAGGATATCGAGAACGGTGCGATATGTCTCCCACAAGAATTTTAGCCAAGGAGTGACAACGGCTCTGTCAGTGCGGTCCCTGGATTGTTCTCCGGAAACTGTAGACAGCATAATAGATTCAGGGGTCTCAGAGGCCTCAAGGTCGTCAATCGCATCAACCGTGATTTGCTCAGCCCGTTCCTGGGCTTCAGTAACCTTTGCCTCGGCGAGTTCGATGAACCTACGAAGAACCAACTGGCATGTGTCAACGGAAGTAGTTTAGCATTCAAAGAGGGCTGCAAACCTCGATAGTCTGTACGCTCGTGTTCTGGGCAATATTCTTGTATTGATATAATCCATCCTTTGCCGTCTTTCCTTTCCTTAGGCTCACACAAAGCTCTACGAAGAGGATCATAACAGGTTCCAATGATGCGATTGGAGAGTTACGGGACCGCTTGGAGGTGACATGTTCGTGAAGGAGCTCGAGAGCACCTGAATTCTTGTTTACAGCGACAAGTTCTTGCGCACGCTGTGATGGGATGGATTAGAAATATTAATATTATGGGGGGTGGGGTAGGTGGGGTATCGTGGAGGGATAACGAACCTTGAGAACGTTCTCAGGCTTTGCGTGAGGAGGGGGGGCCATGATGGCAGACTAACCACAGCAGAATGGAAATTTATGAATTAACCAAATTTTCCAGAGCTGAGATCGATTTTTGGTGGTCGGTGGTTGATGGCGATGATAACTGTAACAGTTGAGGTAGCGAAAGTTCTGTGGTTGAAGATTGATGATGAGGCTAGTGTAATTTTTTCCCTAGCGAAACGCCAAAAAGGGTAAATTTTTTACCTTTTGCCAAAGCAACCTTTCTACGCAAATTTACTACCTTAGGTAATATCATCATTCTTCGTGCGTTCTGTGACTGCTCTAAGCATTCAAAAGCTTATGTACCATAACTACGATGGGAGAGATAGAAGAGTTGGAAGGGTTATCTTTTGCTCCTAAATACGCATAAGACTTCCTACAATTATATATTTTTATATATTATGTAGGTATCTGTTTTGAATTATGAGAGCACGAACTTCTCGTTTCAAAGCTCGCGTAACAATCCTCGTTGATGTCAACCTATCTAGAAGATGGATGGTGAATCACCTCGCCTTAATCCACGCCATTGTCTCTCAAATTACTACATACATGTATAGGCACTGTACCTACCGTCCGAACACTCCCAGGTCTGTTTTTGGTATATACTCGTAGCTTCATAGCGTTTCCGAACACGACCAATATTGCATGACATACAAAAAGGTGGATTTGGCGCTTTTTTGTATGGTATGCAATAGCAGTCGTGTTCGGAAACGTCATAAAGTTACAGTATAAAGCACCTACATGTAGGTATGATGCAAGTTTTGGCACGCCCCCGAGGAGGAACAAAAGGTACTCTGATATAATTATACCTACATGTACTTAGCTGCGACGTTTATTTGTTTTATATAAACGAATAAAAGCCCGGAGGTCTCGGAATTCGGTGTGGAACTGTTGCTCCTTCTTTTTTCGGGCCCTTTCTTTTCTTTCGGGAATCCTTCACAGTTCAGGCCACTACGTTGCGGGGATGTTTAATATTCAAAAGGTGGATGCCCTTCCATTTCCAGACGTTCTACCTACTCCCCTGGTAGTCGCAGAAATGCAGTCCTTCTTCTTCAGCCTGCACGGTGTTGCGACAGGCCTATCCCCATTGCGCTGCCTAATACTGGTACGCTATTCCCAGATCGGTGTATGCTGGCCCGTTTTAGTACTGGTGGAAACCACTCTCCCCAGTTCTCTCCGGAGTCTCTCCCTACCGTTGCCCCAGCACCAGACCCGAAATTTCAGAGTCTTCCCCTTCTGTGCCTCGTCAAGAATCGTTGTCCGTGCCTATCTAAAGTATCTACTAAATAAGTACCTAGTATGTCTTGTTCAGCAAATCGCCTTCATCCCTCACACCCCCTGAGCCAACCATTCGGGTTTTCCTCCTGCCCATCCCGCTCTTACTCGCCCGTCTGCAGTGATAATTACCCACATACATATACGTTGGAGGACCGTTTAACGAGCAGTAAAGTAAGTAGGTGAAAAGGTTCAGTAGATCTTGTTTTGTTGTTTCCTAAGTGTATTCAGTCTGTATATTACATACTGTGGGACAGACCGAGTCGTCGACAAGGTAAAGTAAGTACATGTATTACTAGAAGTACCCTAGAAGCATTCAACCCCTCTTCACCCGTTCCGAGAGTACCGCAGTACCACAGTACTCTACCGCAGTACCGCGGCCTTCCTCTTCTCAGGTACTTTGCCCACCCTCCACCCTTCATCGCACTAAGCCATCACCGTACAATCCTGTCGCGGTAGCGATACATTGTTCTCCTTTTTCCCACTAACACAACTGACACAACCAGTCTGCCCTTCTCGCCTCCCCCCACCCCCAGCTGACTGACTGCTCGCTCGCCCTCCGCTGTTGCTGCCGCTGCCGCCGCTGCTGCTATTGCTGCTGCTGCCACTCATCACCTGTCCACTGTCCACTCCAACCCCCATAATCACAACCAAGAGCCCCCTTTCAAACAAACGGTAGAAGATCTCTTCTCGAACGTTTCCTTACCAGTCATTACTAAATCCGACCTTCAGCCTCTCCTTCAAGAAAACTGCACACTGCTCAATAATATTTCGCGTTACCCCCTTCTTTTCTCTTACCTTGTACTCTCTTCTAGTGTCGGTGCCCCTAACGAATCATCCTGTGGCCCTAAACATTCATCGCTATCTTCCGAACTCTGACAGCTAGAACTAAATCCTTCATTCACAACGTTCGGCACAGTTTTCAAAAGACGAGATGCCTCTTCATAATAATAATTCTGGGGTTGCTGGAAAAGAGAAGAAACAAACGATGGCGGAGTTGAAGTTGAGACGATTAACAGAGTTAAATGCAAGGCTGAGGGAGGATCTGGATAGACCACGAGTAAAGGTGTCAGAGGCTTGTCAATCGTATGTCTTCCATTTTCCTATTCACTTGTTTATGATATCTTAAGTTTACTTCTCGATGATGCCCTGAAGTTATCAATATGATTACATGTTATCATCACAAGTTCACAACTTTTTTTATCAGCGCTTACCATGCTGACATTCTCGTTTTAGGATGATCAACTACACAAAAACTACTAAAGACTTCATGGTACCATCGACTTGGGGATCGGTAAGTTTATATTTACTTACTGCTTTCCTGCTCTTACATCCTTCTATCGTTTATCGTATTTCCATTCAAACCAACACGCCTTTGTCACATCGTATTCCATACCTTTGACTATCTTTAGACCCACGTGATTCAGTCTTAGATGCCTTTACTTACTCTATCCTTTTCTCATTACTAGGTCGACAAACGTGAAGACCCATACGCGCCTCAGCAAAGCGGACCCAACTGCTGCGTCATCTGCTAGTGCATGGGGCAGGAACCTTTCCAACTTTACCGAAACGAATCTCGCAACGCTCAACAAAATTCTCTCCCACTACCATCAAACATTTTCTCGAATACCCTCTGTTTTTTTTTTCTTTCTCTCTTATCATCAAACACTTTCAATTCTGGCCATCGACGGGACCGGCATAAGCCTGAAAATAAATACATCGATATGGAGACCATAATGTACCACATAAGGAGCATCATTACTTTCTATCTATGGCCTTACCGACCGTTCCCTTCTGCTCCTCGTTTTATTTTTATGGATTTCGCGACTTTTCGGCAACAGAACAGCAAGGAAATTGGAATGGAGGTGTTTGTGGTCAATTACTGGTGAATAAGGAGTAAAAAAAGGTCGTTATTCGTTTCATATCCTTTTACGTTAATTCTTTTTAGTCTATATTATTTTTTTCTGTCACTACTTTCAGTATAACTTCTTTTTTCTCGTACCTCCTCGGGACGGTGGTGTTGTTGTTTTTGCGAGGAAAGATATCACTCAAGGCTGTCTATCATTTATGTCCCGCTTGGATTCTATCTGGCGCGTTTGCTTGATTTCTGGTTTTCGAGGGGGACGTCGAGCTGGTGTTTTTCTTTTTTCTTCTTCCTAATCTTAACTCTTATCTTGCTTTCTTGGTATTCAGGAAGAATATGATTCCATTGGTGTGGAAGGGCTGGGCTAGTCTGTGCAGGAGTGGGACAGCTGTGTGGAAAGTGCCGATGACTTTATTCTTTTTTTTTTCTCTTTTTTCTTTAAACATTATATTAGCGGGGTGGTGGAAAAGAGGATCATTGTTGCAGGAAGGGAATAACGAATAGTTTTGGACTATGTTCTTCCATATAACCTTAGGCTTGGTTTGGGCCTACAGTTTTTTTTTTTTTTCTTGCTCGTTTTTTTGGCTCTTTGCATGTCACTTTTTCCGTCTATTCCGTACAATTCTAAACGTCTGTAATGCTAAGGGTTAACTTGAAGTGGAAATCAAGCAGACCAGTATGAACACGAGTGATTCATGAACGAGTGACTTCTTATGTTTTCATGAGGAAGAGCTTTTTTTCTTTTCTTTTTGATAGCTCCACACACAGTTACCCCAGATATGCACGCGCAGCAAGGGAGGTTGGTTTGCATACATGTAGAGTACAGCGACCGGAATGATCTATGGAAAAACAGGGGGGGTGAAATTGTATGGCGCACCATATAACTGTTTTTTCCATAGATCATTCCTATCGCTGTATGTATGTGCATACATAGGTACATACAGTACACCAAGGTCGTTCTAGTGATTTCTTCGCACCAAGTCAAGCTCGGTTGGATGAAATTTTCAAAGTGGTGAAGGCACTAGGGTCAAGCATTGGGAGTTCGAATAGGTAACGCGTCATTCATGGCTGCGGCCGATTTTCACGATGATGCCAAGCTCCTGACACTTGTACTGTATGTAGAGTGGTAGAGTAGGTACTCGTAGCTTCATAGCGTTTCCGAACACAACCAATATTGCATGACATACAAAAAGGTGGATTTGGCGCTTTTTTGTATGGTATGCAATAGCAGTCGTGTTCGGAAACGTCATAAAGCTACGAGTAGAGTAGGTACATGTAGGTAGAGTACTTACATGTATGCAGTCTAGTGCTTAGAGCCCTTCTAAAACCCTTCCAATTGGTGATTCTGAACAGTGATCGCCCAGCTCATGTCCTGCCAGGTGTGATTGCAGAACACGGTCAAAGTTGATTGGAGATCGCTTGTTCCAAGATCTATGTAAGTACATAATCGTCGAGGTACGATCACATGACATTCAATGTCAAATTTCAACGGCTATCCTTGATCGAATGTCGAAATACTAATCAAGTTCGCATTTATCAACTTTCTGGGTCCTTTTGAGCCCCATCGATTTTCAGATCAATGCTTTAATATCAAAAGTATAAGAAATATCGAAATCATTTAACCGCGGGAAACATTCTATGCAACGAATTATAGTATTCATAATTAAAATTCAACACCTCCTTGAGCTCGAGATTCTAATCATGGATCCTTTTATCTTGATATTTGCATGTAAAGTATATATTACTATCCCAAGCTTGATAACCTGTGTCTTTTATCTTCAGATGAAGGAAATCGTACATAGTAGGGGCAATATGGTCGCTATAAGTTATTTCTTGGCGCATTTCTTATCAGGATATTTATATAAATTTTTATATCTTTTTAAGTGATTTTTACAGGGCACAAATGCACGTTTCCCGTATTACGGGCTCCGACCTTTTTACTAGCTAGTTCAGCTGGAAGAAGATAATATAGAGTTAAAGATCTGTAATAGATCTAGAGCCAATAGATGATTGTCCATCAGGCCACTTGGTGTGTTCGGGAATCTAGAATGCATGAAGCAATTTACATGATGAAATTTGGCATTCATATCAACCCTATCCCTAGTACTTCCTGACAACCCGAAACCAACCGAAATAGTACTCTCCTGGACCCAGATTTGACTTACACGAACAACTAGGTCTATATCCCGATGTTTTAAACCATAGCTCAAAGGCTGAACATATCAAAACAACCTTATTCGACCTGACGCGCTGGTGAACGCGCTGGATTAAACAACAAAGGCCCCCTACACAAACAGAGAAAGATAAGTATCTTTAAGTGGACTATCATTTGACTCGGCCTTGGCTTTAGAGTTTTTGGTATCATTGGCTTTTTTTTCCCCACCGAACCGGTTCCCAAAATATGTCCCAAAGAGGGGCATAACATATTACGATCACCTCCGGCGCGATTCACTTCTTAGTGTTCTTTGAGTAATGATTCGAACTTACTGGATTCTCCACTAGAACTCGACCTTTATTAGAGCAACACCCCTTCTGTGCACGTGACTCGAGATATAATCCGTTTAACGGGAAACCACTGAACATAATTAAAATCTTACGCGTCAAAAAAACATTAGCCCGGTATTAATACCAGGTAGTTTTCCTATTTCAGTTAACCGGGTAATATACTATAACACATCCAAAGTAAGCAATTTTTATATCATAATCATGAAATATCACTCGATATTTAGTACTAATGTATAATATTGAACGTGGGAAAAGTCCTCATTTGTACATCCCCTGGATTAATTAAACCCAAGACATAATTTTCATACCATTACCCTAGGCTCGGAAACAGAGAAGTATATCTCAAATGCTCCTTGCCGTAGACAGCCGGAAAAGAACGAAGATCATTGCTTCAAAAGGACGAATTTCTTCTTGTTACACACACTTTGCTTAACCGTGCCTGAACGCAGCTTAAACAGCGATATACTGTTAATTAAGTAACCATTCGTTTATTGATTGCGGTAGTCTCCATATGAGACTATCTTCAGGGGTAGCATAAAAGCCATTATCCAAAATTGTTTGTGGTTAACGGGACTTAATCTCAAAAGATGGCTGTCTTAGACATGTCCTACAGCCTCCAGTAGAATTATTGCGGAAATGTGGCGTTGAAGAATCGCCCTGTTCTCGGCGTGATGGTTGGTCCCTGTTTCCCACAATAATTCTACCGGAAGCTGTAGGTACACTGTTGGTTGGTTGGTGGCTGTATCTTATTGCTCCGTGTACACAAATAGTTATCTTGGCCGAAATTTGGCTTTGAACAAAAGGCGTTCGAACAGAGAGGACACGTGATAAGGCTGAACTTACACGTATCAATAACTGATCAAGGATCTGGAGAGTAAACTGTTTGGTTAACAAACCAAATTGGAGGCGATTTCCGTATTATGTTAGTTAGGTCGATCCACAAAACAAGCCGGCTCGAGCTTTCAGTATGAGTCAATGTCTCAAGCCTTAAAAGCTTAAGTCTCCATGATTCGGGCTGCTTGAAGTATACGCAAGGCACGTAGATCATACTACCTCGCCTTCGGGAGTTACCTCTTAACAGCTGTCAGCAACGCCCGCTGTGTCCCATAAATAAGAACAGTATCAGGTCGGCCAAGTGGATATCCCTTCGATTCGGGCGGTCAGCAAAACTACGAGATGCCGGCAAAAAAAATAAGGTGTGCCGTTATAGAAATTTAATTCGCATTCATGAGCTATCTGGTCATGTTTAGTGCCTACTCTACTCTTGATCATCATCTTTGGGCTCTTCCCAATTTAGAACCATGCCTCTTCTCAACATTGTAGACCTATGATATCCTACCGGTAGCAACATGCTTTTTCAAGGCCCGGCTTTGTCCCATAACCTCAAAATTCCCCGTCAGCTCGAAAACGACTTGCCCCATCTTTTTCAGCCGGTCAGCGAGACCGTTTGTCCCAACCACTGTGGAAATAGCAGTATCAGCGCTGTTGAATAAGGAGCCGAGTAAAACGAATTATCCAGGGCCGGAAAAGATACTAATCTGAATTTAAATACTGGTCGAAGTAAACATTGAAAAATATTCGAGTATAAAGTTAACGGGGTAAAAAGGCATTAGTCTAATATGTCTATCTGATCGTATCTAGCCCGGTCAAAAATAGAGACCGGAGCAGCAGCTAGAAATCGAACTTCGTTACCAATGGGACACTCAATTTGGCTTTCTAGTGAATATGGTGCCCCTATAGTCCGTCTGAACAGCTCCAAACTAACAGATAGGGGAAATAATCTTATGCACCCATGTGTGCAATCTCACTGCTGGAAAGCAACCTTTCTTATCACAATTTCTATCCATGTTCCCCACAATATAATTCTATTTATATTTAGGGTTAAACATGAGTGTACCCGTGGAGACTCTTCAGGGATTTATATCATTGTAGTATCAACGAAATTTCTGCGAGTGATATATTATGACTTAAATATATCGAGCTCATCCTTTGTAGATACAGCAACCTTCCAGCATATTGGTGTTAATAGTCTAAGGAGAAGGAATTGGTGAGGCCATGGCTTTTATACAAATAGAGCTTCATCACATCGGGTTTAGACTTCGAGGAGAAGAAATATAGGGACGGCTTGTCATTTGGTTAAGCATTATATTTACACATGTCACCCGAAATGCCAAATTGCCTCTAACTCTAGTCAGAGATACTGCCTGAAAGTAGGCACAGGCTTCGTAGCCGGTGGTGTAACTATGACAGACCTAGGTGTAGAAAATTTTCAACTCATTCTAGGTGCGCCTCCTCTTTAATTTCTTTTTTTAGAATCGGGATTTGAGTGAAAAATCACTGCAATTCTTGAATTAATTGAACTCCAACGCGCTGACCATGACATGCCATTGATTTATATGTTCGTTATATGGGTGACTAGTACTTGCAACTGGCGGACTTTCAATATTCCAGTGGAACAATATGACAAGCCCGACGGGCGGCCTAAATATAAAATATGTCGCGTAACGCTTCCTCCACGACGTTGAAGATTCGCGGGCCAAAGTTATGGTGTAAAGCAATTACATGTTCTTCTCAAGGGCTTCAAATGCCTCTGATTACCAAATAGTGTGACCTATGGAGAATGCCGCTTTAATGGCTATTAAGCCACCAAGTCTCTTAAGTCAATCCATTTCCTGTCTCTACTCAATTCCCTTCACTTCACAGGGATCCAGTCGACCAATCAACCAAACTTCGTAGGAATCAATGTTCCGAGTGATTTATTATGACTTATCCACAGACCCCGCGGCGCCACGTGTAACAGCTAGTTCAAGGCATTCTGAGGGGCTTCAGCACGTGTACTTGGCAATTGAGGTGTTTCTAGGACAAAAAGATTGGCATGTGGAAAATGTACCCCTCTATATATATCCACGTTGGCTCCCCCATGTGTGTGTGGCTTCTTGGCTGTCTGATCCTCCAGTGACATTACAGCAGTACCCGATAACCCACGCAATTTCTTAGCCTCATAGCTATCATGACGACGTCTAGAACGAACCCTTCGGCGAATTTCTCCTAGAGAAAAAAACAAAACCAGAAAAGGTGCTCGAAGGTTCGAGCTCTCAATGGCCAGATCAAAGAAATCGCGCTGGACGGGAAATCGTGTTTGGGAACGAGCTGCTTTTGTGGGCTCCTTCAGAATTTTGCTGTTGTTGTTTTTTTTCCCTCCCGAAAAGAAAAGGCCGGGGTGCATGGTGGTGACCAGCGTGGGGACTTTGGGTATGCCGTGGGAGGGTAACCGGGCATTTCCGCTGGGTGTGTTCTTTTTCGAGAAGCCAAACGGCTCAGATACCGTACCGTACATAATTTACCCCACCATGCGCCCCGACCATGACAGTCGATCCCAACCAGCCAACGTTTCTCACCGCAAGAGACACATACTCGAAACTCCCGAGAGCGATATACCGCCAAAACTCGAAAAATTGGCTATCTCCGTCTAGGGATTACCGCTTGGGTGATTGGTTGAATGGCATCGATCTGCTTTAGAAATTTCCCAGACAAGTAATTTTGATCTAGCCAATTTTTCTAGTTATGGCGGTATCCTTGCTTGAAGTTGTATCCTACCCTACGTAGGGAAGTGCAGGGTAGGCACTGTGGCACATTGTATGTACCGAATTCTCGGAAAAGGCAAATTGAAAACAACGTCAAACATCAAGCCCTTCCCATCTTCCGTCCGAATCTGTGGTTTCTTAGACATACAATAGGGTCAGTGCGGCCGTGGGGAAGTGGGCGGAAGGTGAAGGTGGTCCTGGTGTTCGTATTTAAGTTCCGACTGATCGTGACCCCACCCAAAGTCAATCTACGGGAGTGAATTACGATATAAGAAAATTCAAATGGGGATAATTACCGCTCTTCCCTACCTCAAGAATATCATATTCCCGTCTAGGAGTATTCTTTAGCCTGATCTTCTCCTCGTATGGCAAACAATTGCTATTTTGCTATTTGGTACCAGTATTAGGTGGTAGCGGTACTGCCTCTCTTGGCGGGACCGAACCGGTTTAGACAGAGCAGAAGACAGGTGAAGCTCGGACCATCGTCTGGTGAGGTTCAAAGGATTGAGTGAGGGGTCACCCCCACCTTTTTTTCTTTACCCTTACCAGGGTTTCGAGGGGACATACAAGATCAGTGGTTATAACTTTTGGGGGTTTTGATGTGTCTGCACCTGAGGGAGAAAACTTACGTACGTGCTCTACGTCAGAAACCTGCCCTGAATGTGTTTAACTACATACCCCTTCTCCAAATTCGAATTCCTCTATATCTAGCTACGTATGTATGAAGTATTAGACGTGGGTTGGTGCTACATACCCGTACGGCCGTAACGAACGTTGTGGAGTCGGATTCCACATCCTACAGCCCTTCGCGCCGTTTCCGTAC
Source organism: Morchella eximia (assembly GCA_024713935.1). NCBI lineage: Eukaryota > Fungi > Ascomycota > Pezizomycetes > Pezizales > Morchellaceae > Morchella > Morchella eximia. Next base: position 1,748,476 of record JAMGZG010000002.1, read on the forward strand.
TATAGGTTACAAATCACTTTGGGGGGTTGATTATGATTATGATGACCTACAGTTGCACAAGTTGTGAGCAAGGGTCAGCTGACTGACTAATTTGCCTGACCCAAAGTACCTCTACCTTCTACTAATCACCCCAGAGCCAGAAAAGGCACGCTCAACAGAACAGAGGCAGGAGAAGGCGTTTTTTCTCACTATCGTACGCGTAAGTACTGATATTTAGAACCGTTTTTTCTTTCCTTTTCCAACCCCTCTTGATCCAAAACGAGAATGCGGTTGTCTCTCAAAATGTGTTATTGCGCGGCGCTGCCAGCGATGATGAAGCAGCAGCAGCAGCAGCAGCAGCAGCAAAGTGGGTAGGGTATCTAGATGTAGATATGTAGGTAACGTAGGGTCTGCACCCTGCAGCAGATGCTAGAACAGGGCCTGTCTACAGCAGCAGCAACCAGTTGAACTCCACATCAGCATCATCAGCATCAGCTCAGTCATAAGCGATCACCCGTTGCAACCTCCCCCAAGAAAGAACGATAAGGAGGAGACAGACCCAGGCGCGGAGGGAGGGTTTCTCGGGTAAGTTAGGCAGGGCAGACATACAAACAGAGGACAGGCAGGCTGACCAACCACAACCACGTGGTTCCAACCAATCCTAATCGGCCCTGCCCAAGGTGGTGTGAGAAACGCAACGCCGAAGCCATCACTACTCCAGCAATGAGCTCCGAGACTGTCGAGTACGCACCGTGATCCGCATACAGGACGAGAGGAAGAACAAGAACCAAGAAACCAAAGGGAGAGGAGGGCCCTCAGTAAATCATCACACAGAATGGGGCAAAGAAGCCGTGGCTAACTAACTACAGCACTCCCGTAGCCAATTCTAGTAGAATATCGTCTGCAGATCAAACTATCTTTGAATAAGCTCGTCAAAAGTGGCAGGGAGCTGCCACGCAAGTACTTTACTCACGAGAGAGCGGGGAAGTACCTATGGTACATGCAGTACTTGACTATAAGCTGGTGCCGACACCACTTTCTTCTTTCCCCTCTGGAATGATTTTGGTTTTGGCCGTTTTTTATTTCATTTTTTATGATGTGGAATAAAATATCCCCAGACTTTGCACCACCTTTCCCTTGTAAATTACTCTCTCTACCGTAACTAAAAACGAAAATGAAACCAGAACTATCTTTAAAAAAAAACAAGGCCGCAAGGAAGCGAAGCAAAAATATAAAAAACTAAGGGCAAACAAACGCAACGCAGCCAAACAGCCAAACTAAATTGATAATCAATCATTCCTCCCACACGCCAGTTCCAGCTCCCAAACAGCCAGGAATTGAACAAAAGTCAAAGGATATAAACCAATACTACATGCATAATTTTTGGAATCTCATTCTCTCATACCAAAAACAACGAATAGAGTACTGTTTTTACTCTCCCTTTTTCTCTCTCTTTCTTAAACCCTAACTTTCTCCAGAAAGTAACCGGAAAAACAGAAATATGAAATGCATGCATGTCAGATATAAATAATAGATGCAGCTGGATGATTGAATATAGAGGGGAGAAAAATGTCCTCTGCAAGATGCAAAAGTAAAAGTGAAAACGAAAAAAGCGCGAATAACAAAAAAAGCTAATTAAGCAATAGAAACGAACACCTACTGAAACCCCCTCCCCAATGAACTTTCGAGGAAAAGCAAAAAGAAAAAAGTAAAGAAAAAAGTCCAGCCGAACTCCCAAACCGACGAGTAAAAACTAACAGGAAAAATTTAGATATGATACAACGAAAAAAGGGGGGAAAATAAACTTCCTCCGTCGCCAAATTTGATAAGAAATAGGTCATGCATTCATCATCCTCGTCAGGCATTCAACCAGTGACAATATTATGCAGTTTACTCAATCCCCCGAAACGGCCGAAGAAACAATTTTCGAAACTCCAACGAATAAGCAATTAACCAGGTCTCTTCCACTGAGCTACAGGGCTGGTATTCGTTGCCCCGGGCGTCGACTTTCTCGACGCGGCCAATGACATACCCTCCTCGCTCAATACACTCAACCAACCGCTCCCAACATCCATCTTCAAAGCCTCGACTTTACGCCGGTATTCATCTCCTCTCATCTCCCAGTCAATATTCTCTCTAGGGGATGAAGATGCATGCTGTTGAGGGGATGATTCAGCGCCGGAGGATGATTCATCAGGATGGTGTGGAATATCTTTAGGTGCTGTTGATACCTTTGAGCTGATCGATGAGTGCACGGAAGGCGGTTGAGGTGACTTTGTTAATCTATGCTCGCCAATTGACAAGCTACTGTCCTCGCGACCAAGCTCAACCACTCTCCTTCTTCCAGGCTTCTTCTTTGCCCTGGCGACATCACTAGTGCTGGTAACCATCTTGATCGACTTTTCACTTTCTTGCTTTTCCTTCTTCTTGGGATCGATCGCTGCAACTGTGTTGACGACTACGCTTTGTGGTTGAGGCATCCTCACTACCGGCACGCTGGGTAGCTCTGCCGCTCTCTCGACCAAACTCCGTTTTTCGACCATCCCGGGCCCTTGAGAGTCTAGCGTAATATCATCCGCATAACCCGGTGTGCTTCTGAAAAGGTTGAATATCATCAATCGGTATGAGGGGTGAGTCTTCGTAAAAGGGTTTGCCGCGACCCAAATCTCTGCCATGTTCGGTACGCCCGTTAACCGAGCCAACTCAGTGGGGTCTGCAAGCTTATTTTCCCGTAAATCCAGACGTTCCAATGATAGCAGCCGCTCTATGCCCGCAATCGACGCTAGGCGGTTGCCACGAAGATTTAGCGCGGTTATGGCGGGGAGGGGGTTGCGAGTCAACGAGTGAAGTGAGTCGATCATATTGTTAGATAGATTTAGAGCTCGCAAGTTTGAAAGCGTGGATAAAGTCTCTGGAATGGACGTGAAAAGATTGGAGGAAAGGTCAAGTGACGATAACGAATTCGCCAATGGAATTAATGCGAAAGAGGAGATGGATGTCAAGCTGTTATCCGCCAATGACAAATGCCTCAAGAACCTCCATTTCTTCGCCATAGGATCCTCCTTTGCCGGGCTAGTACCACGAGGTGACCCAGGAATAACCTTAGGCGGGCTAGTACCACGAGGTGACCCAGGAACAACGGTAGGCGGACTAGTACCACGAGGTGACCCAGGAAGAACGGTAGATGTCGAAGAGGAATGACTACTTCCAGATTCCGATCTTCGCATCCGATGTGAGCGGTGGTGAGTACCCGCCGCTGAACTGTTCCTAGAGCTGGCCGGTCGAGACGGCGAGTAACTCCGTGGCCGTGTTTTCGAGCTGTCTCGTGAAGTGTTCGAAGAATCTCTGGACATCGCATGATAATGGCCTGTGGGCGCGCTTCCGCCAATCTGCACTGGATGATAAGTTGTAGGCGAAGGAGGTGTCGAAGGAGGTGCCGATGAAGACTGAGCTTCCGTTGGGACAACCGATACAGGATATGGCATGATTGGTGAGGATTGTGACTTTGCGGACCTCGATCGTCGCTTATCCATATCATCCAGAACAATAGCAATGATGAGCTCTGCGGGGTCCTCAATGCCACCTCTTTTGACCGTCAAGCTCCGTACTCTCTCAGCCAATTGATCCCATCCGAAGAACTGGCGGATATCGATATCGCAAATCTCCAATGCACTGACGTTTTTGAAAGCCAACAAGGGAACTGCGGTGTCGAAAGGAAACTCCTCGAAGCCCTCAATCAATCTTGACTTCCTATCAGGAGCTAGCCTAAGGCATGGGATTTTAGTAAAAGCTGAATATAGATACTTCAAATCTGCTTCAAGCGCTGCCTTTGCTCTCGCATTCTTTAACTCTGCTGATGTACCGAGTCCAAAAGAGGACCACAGGGAGTTCATCCCAGTCATGACACTCTTGACGCTGGACACTGAGTGAATTGACAAGCTATCTGAAGATATGTTTCTTCGTTTGGACTGAGCAGACGAATCCCTGAGAAACGAGACATAGTTTGCTGGTGAGCTCTCTGCGTGGATATTCTCGAGACGCACACCCATAGATCCAACTGGAATGTTGAGCTCTTCGAATCGTGTCAAGAGGTAGTAGAGGTGATGGGGTGTGAGCGATAGTTTCTGGGGCTTGATGTACTGCGACGAGAACGACAGTGATGGTAGGGAAAAGGCTGCCGCTAGAGCTGAGCCGGATGATGATGAGGTGGAATTAAGTGGTGACGATGGGTGGCTTCCTGTACCAGTTATGGCAGGTGCCGAGTCCCTTCGGCGGGGATTCCGCCTCTGTAATTGTAAAGCATTTGCTAGAGCCTTCTCGTGAGTCCGCACAAAGTGGGCGAGATGCTTGATGAACTGTTGGCCGTCTTCAGAGTCCATCAGTTCGAATACATGCGGGTTCGTGGACGGATTCCTTTGTGGGTAGGGTGTCCCTGAATCAGGAGGAGGCGAGCGAAGAGCTTTATCAAGTACTGTTATGGGGTCGCTGCAGCTCTGGAGCTAGCAGGGAGGGATCAATCACTTGACTAGGATTGACGAACGGAGGTGAGGGACAAGTCGAATAAATGTTGGATAATGTTCGGCAGACGGACGAGTAGGTAGCCTATTACGTGGGGAACTTTGAGATGGAGATTAAAATGTTAGTCTCCATAGGTAGGGAAGCCGAGACGATGTGGCAGCAAATAGCAGTAGTAGCAGCAAGCGGCGACGTAGTAGGGTGTGTGGGGAAATACGGAGGGTGTCATGGAAGAAGAGGAAGTGTGTGAGTGCGAATGGAAGAGAAAAGGAAGCGTCCGAAGAAGGCTGCAAAATATGCTGCATTTATGTACTTACACTACAAGAGCTGATCCGATTATAACCAGCGGGTATAAGAAATTAAAGCGCCAGAAAAAATATTCACAGGTCCAGAGTCGATTCTCCGAAAGGAATGGAATGGAATTAAAAAACAATCGATGGGATGCAAGATGCAAAGAGAGAGAGGGAGATAGAGGGGAGTGAAAGAGGTTCGGGTTCGGGAAGAGGAATTAATCGTCGTTGTTTCGTGAAAGTCGTTACCAAGCGCGACTAGACACTTTACTATTTGCACGTCGCCTCGTTCAAACTAGGCGTACCTTAATGTGTCTGGACAAAAACGTAACACAGAGATCGAGGTCAAAATCTCGATCACTACTCTGGGAACCCTGGCGTCTATGCCGGAAGTTTGAGATGAGATAAATATACCTATCTCTTCGGGGATATGTAGAGAGGGAGCGGGGTATGGCGGTCCGTGGGTGTCGGGGAAGGATGAGTAGGTAGATAGGTAGGAGACGCGGAGGTATATCGGGAGGGTGTGCGACCCGGGGGTGGAGGGTGAGGGGGGACGGAAATGGATCACCTTCTCTGCTCCAGGACGTCGGAGTGGAGGGGCGACGATGAAAGGTAGGTAGAATGGAGAGAAGGGTGCACGAGGGGGGGTAAGAGGATATTATGGGGGAGGTTGATACCTCTACCAGTGGGTTTTTCGATAGCGCTGAAAGGGGGAGAGGTAGAAGCCTGGTCAGAGTACGTGCGACATTCGTGCATGAGTGGGTGTTTTATGTAGGAGTGAGTATGGTACATAAAGCTGGGGGGTCTGTGATACTATTGGGTGTGGGACTGGTACAAAAATGCTCCTCTGCCTTCTCTTACTTTGGTAGCCTTCATGTCTGTGCGAGCGAGAAAGATAGATGATAGACTGGTGTCCTTTCCTCCCCTGTTGGTTTTTACTACCCTAGCCTAGGACAGTAGGGTCCTCTCGATCACAAGAACCCACTCCAAAATCTTCCGAGTCCTCATGCGAAAACCTAGCTAGAGGGAGCGAAGGGTCAGAAGGGGAGCGAAAGAGAGAAAAAAAAAAAAAAAAAATCTACTGGAGTACAGAGACCTACCTAAACGCCCTACTTTTACTCTAGAGGTCCACATACCGACACTACATGCTCACAAATACTCTACTCTACACGGCATGCATGACCTCCAACCAATCTATGGTAAGTGCATGCCAGGAAATGAAGAAGTGCCAGGCAAAAGAAAGGAAAAGGAGGCGAAAAGAAAGAAAGAAAATCATATTTTAAAAAAAAGGAAAGAAACATGCCGCCGGCCTCAGCTTTGCCCCTCTTTCGAGCCAATACCAAACACCGGACACTACTCTCCGAACCTAGAAGATAGAGTACTGACCTGTCGCCAGCAAAAGATAAAGGAAGGCCCTCAACAAAGCAGCAGGTAGGTAAAGCACTGGCATCAGAAGCGAAATAACGAATCGTGGAAACGCAAGATACCCACGGACTTTTCGATTTCCAGTGCTGCTAGGAAACAGATGTACCTTCCAGTAGGTAATTCAACTCCCCGGTGTGCATATATATCCTGCATTCGCATATTCGCATCTTTACCAGTGAAAATTATTCGAATATTTGGCTCTGGCCCAAAGCGACCGTCTTTTACTCTAAGGGGTAATTCAATTGCGCAATGTGAGGAGTGTCTGGCGCCTCGCAAAGGGTCCTCCCCCAGTCCTCCACAATCCTGGCCATTCGGCACGTTCTTGCGCCAAGTCGGGACTGCACGAGACCCCCTGTCACACTCAACCTACCCTATCGCTTTATTCGGGCCAAGCTTTTTATCCACCGATAGATATCCGTTCTGTCTCTTCCAAGTTATATACCTGGTGGGATGCCCCATCCTCTGCTGGTTCTCAAGTATCTTACCCACAGGCTACAAATCCATTGGATATATATCCAGATACCATACCTCCTACCTAACTAACGTATGAGCCAGGCAGTCCCGTGGGTGTATTTGTTTCGCGTGGACCAGCCCGCCCTGGTGAGTCCCAGGAAAAAAATACCCGACTGACAGGCAGGGCAGGCAGGCAGAGAGAGAGAGAGAAAAACAGGAAACAAAACCCTTTGCACCTTCCAAGGGTGGAGGGACCAAGGACCAAGAGACCAAAAAGGAACAAAGTCGTGCACCGAAACATCAGGTGGAGTGGTACTGGTGGTAGAAGCAGCCATCACACCTAGTGCTCTTATTTTTACTCTACCATCTCTTGACGTCTGTTGCAGCCAATCACGTTCACGATACCATCACGAAGAGAGCAGTGCTAGCTACACATGCGCTTTCAGCGGTAAGCGCGATGTGCATAGAAAAGTCTTGGCTTACGCAGACTTGCATCCCTTTTTACACCATGCTGCTATGTAAGACACCAGTCAGAAGTCATCCGTGGTTTGAAACATAGTCAAGTGAACGACAAGAGCTCGCCATTCGAGGATTTGTGATCTTCCATGCATATATCGTTTCATGACTCAATAGACCCGACTATCAAAACGAGATTCTGAAGATGAAGATGCCTGCTGCGAAGGATGCGTGATGTTGTTGTTGCTGTAGACTATTCTCTCCAGCACGCGCATGACAAATGAAAGAACAAAAACGCCCCGTTCTCATATTTACCCACGATCAGCTGTAATTTATCGGCGGCCGTCTTCAAAACCGCACGTCTAAAAGCTTATACTAACTCTAGACTCAGGGCCTTCCCTCCCTTCGTTCCGCGCCCTATCAGAGAACTTTCTCAAAATGGCGTCCCCTAGAATTCCCGCGATCTAAGATTCCATGCGCACGCACTGGTAAATAACCGACGTCACCGATCTGTTGATCGAGCCGCATCTGCAACGCCAACGCGGGTCACTGCGTCTTTCACATCGCCAGCTCAGCGAAACAAAAACCGGCGCACCCTTACCTTCTGTTATATACCGGCTACTCTAAGATTATTTCCATCATAACTGGTTTAGATTATAAGTATGTCAACCGATCTGACACCCCTACCGGGCCAATGCGGAGGTATCTACCCGGGTATAAGAATATGCGCTCTGCAATCACCCATCATGGGGTATCACTCGTGTGCGCTGTAATTAGTAGAGAGATCTGATCAGTGAGAACTGGGCGATATATTAAAGAGTTTACCGGCTCGTCACCAAGCATTAATAACTGGACGTAGCACATTCGGTTACTGTCAGGGCCGGGGTTTACGGCGGACATGGAAGGTGTCGGAGTAATGTGCGAAGGTGAATGAGAGGGGGAGGTAGTCGCATTAGACTCGACATTAATAACTGTCAGCCTTGCAAGAGATTGCCGGTAGTAAGTAAGGTATCAACTACGAACACAGGTACATTACCACTAACTACTACTACACGCTCCACATGCTGTGCCTATGTAGGTATTTTACCCTACATTCATGCCCACATATACTTACAATTGATCAAAGAGTGTGGAGTGATGTCTAAAACGTGGCACTAACCAATCCACCGCACTAAACACACGTGCTCTGCCTCTTCTACTCACCGCATTCCAAATACACCTAATTTTTTTGGGCGGCAGTTAAAAAATTTGGTTAAGCTCACTGAGCGACTTTATCTACACGAGAGCTGCTTGTTCATGCTCATGCCCATTCCATCCATTCCATCCATCCATTCCATCCATCCATCCATTCCATCCATCCATCCCCACAAAATTCCATCCAAAACTCGAAGCCACGGCTCAGGCCACAGGTCTGGCCACAGATCTCGCCATGGTTTAGGTAATTTTTTTTTTTTTCCTCCTTGAGGCGTTTCTAGTACTTAATCTCTCCACCGATCGATTTTGTGATAAGGTGTGAAGTGTTTTTTTTCTTCTTCCTTGACTACGCCCCTTGGAATATCGTCGTGTACCGGCCGTCCGGGACCTGAAGCCGTTATGTATTTTTATATTCATCATGTCCAGCATCAGGGTCAGAGATCTATGGGAACGTCATTCTACAGTCACATATTTCAATCATCACCAGCTTTGCTGCGGAAAGGGGGGGAGGAGGACGTCAATTGACGATGGTGATACTTTGCAGACAATTGCAACTGCAACATTTACGGTCAGTGCACCACAGCAGTACCGACCGGCCGGCAGGCAGGCAGGCAGGTATCTGATGGCCGGTATCGGACAACACATATGTTGGATGTTTCGTTAAATTCAAACCCATCAGTTTTATTATGCCCAATTAGCGCCGATAGTATCGATATCGATGGATCTGGGTGGATATGGTTGAGTTGCTGCATAGCCCGACCTCCATACCGAATGGGCATCGGGGTCGGATGATATACCCGCCTCGGCCCAAAGCGGAAAAGAGAGAAAAATTAGTTGAAAAAACTTCCTTGAGAAAATCATTTTTAGGATGGGGGAGGCTACATTTTTTTTTCTTTCTGTTGGTTCGTAACGCGTACCCCACATTTATTTCGTTTTTACCGCGGTGGGGTTTAGTGATTATTCGCTTGTGGTTGTTAGATAATCGTGCGTGATGCTGTTCTGGGATGAGTCAGTTAACAGAATTCTTTATGACAGGTTAGCTATCATAGTTAGCTGGCAGTTAACATGAAAGCAAGTTAACAGCTCTGAGTCAGCGAGAGTGAGATTTGATATTTGTGTACTTTGTGTGAGCTGGTTTCTTCCATAACTGGAAATTGGGGTTTGATATCATAACGTCAATGAAACTTGGTGAGACATTTGATAACATCGCCGACCTAATAGATTCTTCTCGCATCGGGGACACTATCGGTCTACTCGACGAAGGTAGTTACGTAGAAAGAAACCAAGGAGAAGGATGAAAAACAACCAAAATTTAGCAGACACCGCATCTCGAGTGCCTGAGAGATGTGCTGATTCCCGATCTCTTATGATGATCATCACCCCTTCAACCATCAAAGAAATTAGTACACCACAGTTTCCAGTATTACCAAGGCCGATATTGATGGTATTCTGCCGGATCTCAGGTCGCACTCGCACTACATATTGCCATTAGTAGACGAGATCTTCATGGTGCTTTGTGTAGAGCACACAAGTTTTCGGGCCATTTAAACATGTGAAGGCGGACCAGTTCGCGGACCATCTCTATATTGATGTCGGTGGAACATCTAATTATATCACTACTTGTTCTTTTTAGGGGAAAATCAGATAAATCAGATTCATAGATCCATGGATACAGCTCTCTTGACGGATCGGTATGGCTGCATCGGAGACGGGTGTGATACAGTACTCGGCTCGGCACGAGGAGATCTTGGAACCGGAATCGATCGCGCATGCCTTGGTTTCGAAGAATTAAGATCATATTTCTCGTCCCTATTTATTTCTTGGGACGTAGTCCTCAAGCTGATATATTCCTAATATTCGGGATGTACTACGTCACAAGGATTTCTTTTGCCTTGACGAGTGATAATACATGATGTAGAAATGCTGTGGGTCTTTCCGTCATTCCCAAGTACGTGGTTTCCTGTGACTTCGAACACTAATTTCACATCTTTAAAATGTGGTATACATATCCGAGCACGCGGCTTAAAACATTAGTGATGAATTTGCATCGGGTTCAGGATATATATCGGAACCCTTGCCCAGTATTGAAAATTATTTCATCATTCGTATGCTGGCATACCCTACAGCCTGGAGAATTGAAAGCTGGAGGGTGGAAAGGTTAACTAGGGTCGGACAGGGCGGCTATTGGAGGCCGCCGAACCCCGAACAGGTGACTTCGTTTAGGGCATATATACGATACACCACATGATTTAATGCCTCGTTTGGGCTATGTAATAGGGGTAATGATAGTATTGGCTGGATTTCTTTGGGAGAGCAGTACTTTACTAATCCTAGCTGGCAGGAGGGATAGAATTATCTGCAACCGGGCTCGGTTTTGGCGATTTCGTGTTTTACCAGCTCACATTAGGCGTCTATGTTGTGATTTATGGCTTGCGCTGAGGTCAAAAGTCTTACTCCAATCAAGAATGAGGCGAGAATGTTTCCGTGAGATGGTGTTTTGGTGGTCTGCCTTGTCTTGAACGGCTTAGTGGATTATATTATCTTTCGAGACATTCAATCGTCATGGAGCTATCTACGTATATTTCGCTTAGTTGTTAGGTAATATGTTTGTGGGGTCGCTGCGAGTGGTGGGGGCTATGACTTAGCGTTCGAAGATCTAGGGCTGGAGAGGACTCGTTTCCTCAATCACAAACATACCACAGGTATCGAATGTGGATATCTCTCGATATATTGTACTTAGGGTGGCCTGTAACGCGGACAGGGCTACTTGACCTGGGGCGGTTTAGGACATCATACTCGCCAGACCTAGTGGACGCCTTGTCCTTGATATCAGCGTCAGAGAGACTACGCCGGCTCGATAAGACATCTGCGGGCAGCCTTAATATACCTATCTGTAAACTATATATATATAGTGCTCATAATACAGAGCCCAGAGCACAGTTGCCCGATAGCAATATGATCCAGTATTAAGTCAGCGCACTGCACTCTCTAGTGGTAGTCTTTGCGGGAAAGCGGGACTTAGAGGAGACTCTAAATTTCCTTGTAGTGTTACTACTCATCCGGAATGACCTCGAACGCATAGATTTTGGTGGGTCACCCCCCAAAAAAAAGGAGTAGAGCATTGTCATTCATATATAGCAGAGCGTGTACATGTATCTCCATGTTCTGGCAGCATAATGGAGAATGTGCCGCACAATAAAAAAAAAAGTTGAGAAAATGAAAGAAAAGAATAGAAAAATAAGGCTGGAGTCAACCGGACTAGAACATGTACGTAGGTCCAATTTATTTATTTCCCTCTTGTTCTATCTAGGCTGTCTTTGTAATATTGGAGTAGGTTATGTAATATGTATGTAGCGGAGGGGCTCATCATGTAACTATCCAGGGGTGTAGCTTTCTTTTGCCCCGCCGCTGCATACAGCATGATGAAATATCTTCTATGGCATATATTCCAGATGAACTTCGATATAAAGTTTTGTTGGGTTTTTGGACCTTGAACTCTCTACCTCTAGTGGAAATTTCCTCCTTCGCCCTGTCCTTTTGTACTACGTGGGCAGGCGTTAAATATTAATGTCTACGTAAAATATAAGGGATTATACATACATATATGTACATTGCTTCAAAAGTGGATCATAACTCCCCTGAGGAGTAAGTACGTCGACCGGCACTTCTAGTTGGTTACTAAACCTGAGGCGATATGTCTCGAGGCGAGGAGCATTGCCGGTGGCTTTGTCCTCGTGAACCCACTACTGCGCAATACTTCGAAGCAAGTACTACGTATAAGGAAAGGTGAATTTCCAGTTTATAGGACCTAAGCTGAGACTGAGCTCGAGTTAGAGTTGGGCTAGAGTCAGGGTGGCGACTGAGTGATATGGATCACGGTATATCACTCGGTGCGGTCCGCCCAAGTTCGTCTCATTGTGAGGCGAGAATGCAAGGCTATAGAGACAAATAAGTCGACCACCGGATAGTGGGTAGATGTATGCGTCTTGGAGCGGTGTTTAAAGCCGACATGATACCTAGAGTCGGCATATAGAGCCCCAGGCTCTGCTGTATGTACGCGACTCAGTGGTCTGCTTGTGGTGGTGCTGATTAAGGCTCGAGGGATGAGTTTGTGTCAAATTGAGGCGGAGGATACAGCGGTACAGGAGGCCGCATGGTGCTCTGTATCAAGCCGCTAACTTGCTGGTGGCTTGTGTATGTGTATGACTGGAGTCCTATTGTGATGAGCTTTCGAGACTTAGGGGAAGGAATAGAGTCGATCCTATGAATAAGAGAAAAGGTAATCGTGGAAGGCGGAGTGGGTGGTAGAAGTTGGGGCGGGTAGAAAAGGGAAGGCAATGGAGTAAGAGGCGGAGTGAGTGGGGGGGGGGGGGGGGTTGCGCAGGATGAGGAGCTAAAGGAACCAATCATTTCACCACTCCACTATCACTATAAGAAGATCAGGTTACAAGTCACAAGTCATAGTCACAAGGCCACAACAAAGAACATTTAATTAAAGTTTTGGTTGATAGAGCTTTATTTACAGAACAGAGATCTTCCACTACCAAGTACTTATTAAACTATGACCCGTTATGTGATATTCCATCCACTCAACCCAAAACTAACCAAGATTTCCTCCTGAAAAAAACACTTACTCGCAGTGGACAGCGCCGTCACTGTGAGTGTGGCAGGCCTTCGGAGCTTCAGTGGTGGAAGTAGCGGCCTGGGTGGCAGTAACAGTAGGAGTAGCTACTGAGGAAGCGACCTGGGTGGTAGAGACAGTAGGGGAAGCTATCGAAGCAGAAGCCGCCGCAGAAGAGGAAGCCGGCTTATGGGTGTGCTCCGGGGCCTCACCTGCACATCCAACGCCCGGGTTGCCAACCATAAGCCCATACGCATCCAGCGCAAACCACTGCAAGTTGTCGGTGTTACGAACCACATGCGTCGCATTGGTCTGTGCAAACTCCAACGCCTCGTGGTACTCGCCATGTGTGAAGTGGTCAATGACCAACTCCGAGATCTTTGGCACATGGAATAACCTGTGGACGAGATCGGAGGCAAAGAAAACGTTGGTGGGAGAGGTGGCAACCTGGTAGCCCAACGCACACATCTGCGTCAGCGGGCGGCGGACACGGTAAGACATCTCGCAGATAACGGTTTCCTCGGTGGCATTCTCGCCGCGCCAGTGTCCGGCCCATCCGGCCTGGTGGCAGTTGCCGTCAATGTCGTCGCAGCGGAGGAGAACGCCGGATTTGTCCCCGTAGAGGAGCTTGTCGAACCAACCAATGACCTCAGCGGTGGAGCCGGCGCCGAAGTATTTCTTGAAAAGGGGGTCGTCGGAACCGTTGTCGAGAACATAATCACGAGCGACGGAGACGATTTCCTAAGAGAAAGGTATCAGTGGGATGAATCTTGGGGGTGTGGGGGTAGAGAGCAATTGACTAACCTCAGTGTCCTTTAGAGCAGCTTCGAGCTGACGGCGCTCAGTCACGTTGCAGGACTTGTGGATCTCAACTCCCACTGGAAAAACACAAGTTAGAATTTTGCCCAATGTTGAAAAATAACATTGGGAATTGGAGAAAACATACAAGCACCAATAACAGGAGGCACCGTGGGGACAGGAGTGTAAGCCGACGAAGTCGACGAAGACCCACGAGCAGTGTACTGAGGAGCAGCGAATGCACCAGACGCCAAAACGGCCATAGAGACAAGATTCTTAAGGTTGAACATTTTGGATTCGTATCGTAAAAACGTCAAGTCGTAAGTAAGAAAATGTTGTGATTGATGGTCGTTAAAGGTGAGGTTTTCGTTACGTGAGGGAGTAAGTGGGTGGAGAGTGGATGATAGAGGAGGAGGGGTCGAGGGGCATGGACTTTATAGCTATAGGCCCGGTACCTGGGTGGACACCTAGTTGAGCATGTAGGCTTTTCAAAGTTACCCAGCTAAATTTACAGTACTGCACGCAAGTTTTCTTTTTTCTTTCTCTTTTAATTTCACCTTCTTCAAATCAACTCTGACTAGACTAGCTCGTATTCACGACCCGGATAGTTTACTGCAACTGCTGCACTAGACTACCCCCGTAAACTTAAAATGATAGTGACTGTCCCTGATCCGATCTTACTCGTATGTGGTAACCAGGTATAATCGAAAGGTCTAGAGATCTCGAGTGGGAGACAGTAGAGGGTGGGGTGAGTTGGTCAACCTTGTCCTCCTTGATTGTTCGGAAGCCAAACATGCAGCCGTTAAAAAGGGGAGAGGGGGTTACTCAGGCACAAGACGGCAGGTGGGCAGATAATATTATCGACATCATACCGACATATGTCCTCCAGGTACCACGACATTTGCAAAAAAGCGAGTGTGTAGACCGCTGGGGGTAACATCAGTAGTAGTCTCTTACCCAGGCATACGGCGCAGCAAGCAAGATTATTGCTACGAAGAAATGAGGGGCCAATTGGACAGATGGAGAGTGACATGAGTTAGTTTTCGACAGTGCCAGAAGTAGTCCCCATAGGGTCAAGATTTCCGAAGATCCTATAGCGAGTATTATCTGCAGTGTTCGCACCCGGCTATTATTCACGTTTAGACGGGTAGGTGCCTTGAGAGAAGATGTTACTTGTAGAAAAGTAGACACCTTGTGGGAGGTATTTTTCTCCTCTTTCTCTTGGCGATGGTATATCTTGGACACCTTGATGGTCCACGAAAGGTTGTTTTCTTAATATTAACCCTATCCTAGTAGGGTAAATCTCTTGGCTGGGTGACATCGCGAGCGACTTGGCAGCTGGCCTAGGTAGCAACAGGAAGGGAGACGAGGCCTTTGGACTTTGATTTGGACGTTTGGCAGATATGTGCAACTTATCGTAGTTGGCTTTAAGCTTACAGCAGATGTGTGCGTCTGTTGTGTGCATGTGTGAGAGAACAACGATCGTGAGGTGGGACGCTCATGAGAAGTCACTCGATGAGTGCCAAGACATACGACCACTAGACCTGTTGTGCTCGCCAAGCTGGCCTCTTTACAATCGATCATCCATGTACTGATAAGTTCAGCTATTGCGCGGGAAATCAACGCCCAATCATTGGAATTATCAATTACGAGAGAAGTACTGAACTAATATACCTAGGAAGCTCAACCAAAACTCTTACTCCAACCAACAGCAAATTCTCCTCTTGCCAGGATCCGGGGCGTTAATATCGAGGCGTGTATAGTCTGGCTACAAACCCTCTAGACGACAAATACTTCCTGGGGGTAGCTTACGCTCACCGTACCAATAATCCTGTAAGACAAGCTATCCCTTTGAGCCGGGAGTAGATTACGCATCTACTTAAAATTCAATCCCGCAAGGTATTTCAATTGGTGTGGCCCATAATATAAGAAAACCAGGTCCATAGCACTGTTGAATAAGGTAGTGAGGCCGATTATACTAACGTTCTACCACTACCGGGCGAGTGCAGGAGAAGGCGGATAACCACTGTAGAATGCTCATCACTCAAGAGCCGGGTCAAGAGTTTCCCTGCACATAGTTCAATTTGATTCACTCACTAAACAAACAATCATTTAATCCAACAGCCCATTCAATTCGTTTTCCAACTAAACCTACACTCACAATAAACCCTTATCTAATACAAGCCACTGCACTAATAAAACCTCTCACTCGGAGGAAAATCCGTGCTGGAACTAACACTCGCCCACTCTGCCAACCTCTTGTTAAATTCATTGTTCTCCCTCGTCACTAGCTCGACCGTATCGCTACCCAGCGCCAGAGTCTTAGGCACCTCCCTGCCTGCCGCAACGCCAGTGCTCGTGAGCACGTCATACATGACAGCCGCGCCCCGTTTCGGGTCCCCTAGCTGCTTGCCGTCCCTCTGTGCTAAGAACTCCTTGACAGACTCGTTGATCTTACGGTACTCCTCGATAGTTGTGCTGGGGAGCATGATGGACTCGCCGCCGGTAAGGAGGTTTGTACGGAAGTAGCCGGGCTCGATGAGGCAGGTTTTGACGCCGAAGGGCGAGATCTCGTTGTCAAGTGTGAGGGAGAGGTCTACGGGGCGAAGGTTAGTATGGAAGGTAAAACTAAACCAGGACAGAAGAATATTTACTCCTAATTGCAGCCTTAGATGAATGGTAGATTCCAATAAGAGGGTCAAACTTCGAAGCCCCCATACTCCCCACTGTCGCAATAATCCCGGTCTTGCGAACCCTCATATGTGGCAGAATTGCCCTCCAAAGGTTAAGCACACCAAACACATTGGTATGATACTGCGCCAGTGTTTCCTCCGGTCTATATACCCCATATATATTAACTTTAATATTACAGTCCGTAAAACAATAAATATAAGAAACCTACGTGCGCTCCTCAATCGTCCCACAGGCAACCCAGGCCGCGTTCAGAACAAAGATATCGATATGGCCATAGACGGCAATCGCCTCCTCGACAGACTTCTTGATGGTGTCCAATGGTTCGTTCTGGTCGATCTTGAGGGTTGCAGCGCCGGCTTCTTTGAGGGCGGTGAGGCGGGAAGGGTTGCGACTAGCGGCGATCACGCGGTCACCTTTGGAGAGGATGTGTTTGACAAGGTCAAAGCCGAGGCCAGAAGAGGTACCGGTGACGAGCCAGACTTTTGAGGCGGACATGTTTATTTGTGTTTGAAGATACTTTGCGTTGGAGGAGGTAGATGAGTTTAATATTAAGGTTTGTAGAAAAGGCTTGATATTGAAGCTTGCTGAAGATGTCTGATACTGAACTATCCGAGCACTCCAGTACAAGTGCCATATCGTCGGTATTTATCTTCTTCCCAGCCCCATATCAATACCTTGATTCCCCTACTTTAGAGATTTTCCATGGATACATTGCGTGTAGCATCATATCATGACATACCATCACTACAAACCACCGAGCCATTTCCCATGATCGGCACTAATCTTTCGGAGATGTTTTGCTACTATCGGCGTTAGGCGTTGCTGCTTTTCGGTGTTACCAATTGTTGATCATTACCCTTGTTGGATGCAAAGTACCTCAGGGTGCTGTGCCTTCACAGATTCGGTAGGGATTTGCCGGTTGCGATAATCGTGTATTTGGTTTATGAGATTAATTGGAGCAAGAGTAAGAGCTTTGACATGAGGTTATGTAAGGATTGGGTTTAAACGTTCCTGGATATCGATAGAACTATATGAGATGACGTGTTTTTTATTTTTATTTTTCCTGGAGAGAAGGGCGTGGAATTCAAGACGAGCTGTTTCCGGAAGTCTGTACAGTTCATTTTGCATGTTTTTTTTTTTTTTTTTTGCAAAACATGAAGATATAATGGCCCCCATAGCAACTTTGGGGATTGTCGTGGTACCATATGCCTAGCTAGAAGCTTCTCTGGATATTGTGCTTCAAGCCTGGAAAGTCTTAACCCATAATTATTTCTTCGAAACTGTTCATTGCTACGCATAGTCCATGCGTTTTTTCTAGGTGGGGTGGCCCGTTATAAACGTCATCACAAATGCTTCTTGATGTGCTAGAGCCCGCAAATGGTTTGACCTATAACACGAACAAATAAATGCCCATGAAACCCCAGAACAAAGTAGATCATAAAAGATCACTCGCCCATATTTTATACACAGCATAACGGCAAGTGATCCATATAATCTTATGCCTTGAAATATGTACTGAAAAAGGCAAGCAAGATAAGGGGCTAGGGCCTGTAGTGGGGTTGGGGTATATAGCACAGCTTCATAATCTCCTCCAATCGTTTTCCAAATTCTCCACATCTTAGGGAGGATATGCTTCTTTTTTGCTAGCCAATTGGTCTCAGGATGCTATCAAGTTCCCTTAAATTTAGTGGTAACTTAAGGCGATTTTTTTTCTTTTTGTTTTTCCTCTTATTATTGCCAAGGCCAGTGAAGCTTTGATTATATCTTGGCAATCATGTCTGTCGACTCCTGGGGCTAGCGCAGTGATATATGTTGGTGACCAAACAACATGGTCACGAGTATCTTTTTGCAGGATAGAACCGCTTTTTTTATTCTATACGATCGGCCATTACATTGGTGTAATTGATTACAGCCTGGGATATAGATGTCTCCTGTTGATCACATCACGAACGCTTGAAAAGTATCTATAGATTTCAAAGGTCCAGGGCGGATTGAAAATTCACTGAACGTATTATCCTACTTGGCGACTGAGCCTTTGAGCCACTTGTTTCTCATTGTTTTCGTCGGAGCTGGGTCCTGTCTCCCAAAGAAACGTCCTTTAGTCATTAGAAATCACTCGTTTCCTGAAGCACAAAGATGAGCGGAACATGTGTCATTAGTATCGTGAAATGATTAATATATAATGAAGCCCGGATTTCTAATAAGCTAGAGCCCCCTTTTGGACGTGATGTGTTCCTACTAGTATTCGCAATACCGGTAAAAATATGTGCGCTGGTACATAGGGCGGTATCGTTTTCCATGCTCCTATGGTGCAGGACATCGTGGTACTAGAAGCTCGGCAAAAGACGGGCTTTGATGCGGACTAGTCGTTATTTTACCGAAACGTTTTGAAGCTTCATTTGAGAACGGGTACATGCAGGGGCATTTCCAACCATGTGATTGGACAAAAAAATGATATTCCCGAATAGAGTAATTCTCTGTGAGCAGGCCAAAGCACGTGCGCTCATTGGGAAGGGCGTCTTGTAAACCTTCCACTTAGGCAACGACATCAGTGGATGCGTCATTTGAGTAGATCCTGATCTGTAGCTACTTTCTGGGCTAATTGCTCTGGGAAGCTTCCTCGATATGAATGAGGGTTCAGTGCTCCGGCCTACACTGCTCTATCCTCTGTACCGATCTCGACTCCTATCCCTAATCAATATAGCTCTTGGCTTGTTAATACCAGTTGACCCGCCAGGCAAGAGCAATCAATGACTTGGAAACCCTGGACCGCATTTCTTACCACCAATCTCATTACTTACCAATAATCTCATTTCCCACCCGGCTAGTCCACCTAATGATGTCCGAATAAGGTACTCCATGGTACGGTTAAAGGATTTGACTGAGAAGAGTTTGGTTCCCGGCTTTGCCACTTCTTATTTCATCCTCCTGGTACCTTTCTAGAATTCTCTTAGTGGTTGTGTATATATTCTAACGGAATTCGGATGCACATCAATTCGGTCCCCCGGGTAACTCGGGGATTCCTCACAGGGAAGTCTTGGAGATGCCGAGCTGAAGGCAGGGCGCAGACAAAACCGAGGCACTCTTCTCAAACAAGCTAGATGGTACTTATTTAGTAGAAGGACGCAAGTGATGGAAGTCCGAGTAAGCTGTCTTGTCTTCTTGGCCTTAAAAAAAAGTCCATTTCAAGGGTAGAGCGGGGTACTGTGAATAAATAATGCTGCACCGCCTCAATATGTACGTATTCCTAGAGTACGCGTAAAGAAGAAAAAAAGGTCTTGGAAGCAGAGAAACAAAGAAAGAGAAGGAGAAAGAGAGGCTCAAGATGGTGGTTTTGACAGAGGAATGTTCCAAATTCTGTCGCACATGATGGATAGCTTACGTGCGTTGCTGCGGCTTAGACCCTGGCAGTGGGAAGATCAGTTCAGGACAAGGCTTCGCCGCTGCTTTCGTCATTGGCGGGGGTCCCCGGGTCCGAGAACAGCGACTTCACTGTTCTTACAAACGTCACTCGGGAACCCGCTTCTCCGTGTTCACTCACTCCATCACTTTACTCCTCACCCTCTTCATCCTTACACAGTGTACCACCCTTTTGCCAATTTTTCAAAAGACACCGAATAGCTCGCTTCCCCATAGTTTTATTACCACACTACCACATAGATACAGACATCATGAGTTGGAAAGGATTTCAGCGAGGTGTCGTGAGGGTGCGTAACCTTGTTTTCATTCTCGGTCGCTCTGGCCCCCGTGAGCTCTATTTGGGAAAAAAGAACTAACTGGGAGTTGTTTGTAGGCGCCTCAATCCATTAAGCAGAAGTTCAATATGGTATGGCGCATCAAGAAACTTTTCACATGCATGCCTGAGCACCATAATAGTTTGAAACTATGCTCACAGGAACTTTGGGGGTTATAGGGAGAAATTACGAAGGATCCTGTATATCAAGACGCGGAAAGGCGTTTCGCGGAGCTCGAAAAGGTATGTTGTATGATTTCAAGAGCATGCAGTGGATGGTGCTGAGGTGTGCGGGGGTGTTATAGGAAACAAAGAAGCTCCATGACGAGTCAAAGAAGTAAGTTAGATAGTTTCCATATAACCCGAACATTGCTAACTAGTGTGTAGATATTTTGATGCGATAAACGGTACTGATCATATGGGCAAATAATTGAAGTTGATCATCATACTAATAATAATATAGGCATGCTGGATCATCAAATCGAATTCTCAAAATCTATAGCTGAAATATACAAACCTATCTCTGGGCGTATGTCCGACCCAGACTCTATGAAGATCGAAGGTAATCCAGAAGGTATTCGCGCCTGCGAAGAATATGAAGCCATCGTACACGATCTTAAGTCCACGCTGGCGCCTGAGCTTGAGATGATCGAGACCCGAGTTATCCGCCCCGCCGATGAGTTGACGGAAATCATCAAATTGATTCGAAAGGTGGCTTCGAAGCGCGATCATAAGCAGTTGGATTACGACCGACACCGGGCATCTTTGAAAAAGCTTCAAGACAAGAAAGATAAAACGCTCAAAGATGAAAAGGCATTATATAAGGCAGAAAACGACGTCGAATTGGCGACCCAGGAATTTAATTACTACAATGATCTACTCAAAGCCGAACTTCCGAAGCTATTTGCGCTTGAGAGAGAGTTTATTCGACCGCTATTTCAGAGCTTCTATTACATGCAACTAAATGTTTTTTACACTCTGCATGAGAGAATGCAGGGTATTAATATTGGCTACTTCGATCTAACCCTTGAGGTAGAGGAGGCTTTCAATAAGAAGCGCGGGGATGTGCAGGAACGGGCCGAAGCTCTTACGATTGTGCATTTCAAGACTACCGGAGGGCGCACAAAACTAGACGCTAAATTCAACAAATTTGGAAACAAATCCGACAGCGGTAGCATTACGGGCGGACGACGAACAGCCTCTCTAGATATCACTCGCCCCTCCGGCGATGGCGAAACTAGCACCCCCCCGCCACCATACACCTCCACCGGGGTGCCTGACACATCTATGGAGAAGGGAGGCCTTTTAAGCCCTGGTGTAACTGGCGTTGGAAGGAGCAATTCCACGGGTACAAACTACTCTATAGCGGCGAAAAAGAAGCCTGCGCCGCCGCCACCTCGACCAAAGCCGAAGAGTCTTAGTGCAAATGTTGAAAGGGCGACCGCTCTTTACGACTTTGAAGCACAAGCAGAAGGTGACTTATCCTTCAGCGCTGGGGACATCATCGAAATTGTTCAAAGGACAAATAACGAAAACGAGTGGTGGACGGGGAAACTACACGGACGACAGGGCCAATTCCCAGGAAATTATGTCAGGGTGAACTAAGGGGACGAGGGAGGTCTGAGGAACATGATGAGATATGGGTGGTTCAACACAAGTTCCAAGCATCAACTTGATTTATCTTCTTTCCTTAACTCTAGACATTCGTTGCACAAAGGTAGCAGGAGCCATAAGCTCTTTTTTTCTTGATTGGTTTCTTATTGTTTTTGGTTTGAGGATTTCGCACTACTTTTCTCATTTTTTTCACCATAGGCTGGGTGTACTCCCTGTCCTTTACTTATCACTTCTTTTCTCTGTATCTATTAGATTCTACGGTGAGGGTATTCGGGGGGTCTTATAAACTATTTTTTATAATTCATCAAGATCATTTCATCTTGTCAGGAACCACCAAGTGACGTCATCATATGCACAAGGGTTTAGGGTTTGACATTCTGTGCCAAGACTTTGGACCCTTAAATGAATTTTTTTTCGTCGCCCATCATAACATCACGAAACAACACGAACAAACCCAAATAGGAACTAACAGACTCGATAGCAGCAACAACCCGAGTACTACACGCCATACAAGGCGATGAGCATCTTTATGTGTACTGTAACACATCACTATAGGTAAGACTACAATTTCCCTAATACGAACCCCCAATTCCATTCACTTCTCCCTTTTCGATGATGAGATCTTGCAAATACATGATAGGAAGAGTCTTAGTGTCTCGACGCTTTAAGGGGAGCCTCGAAAACTCTCTGGTCGGGGACACGATGACGATGTAGCAGGGGTACTGAAAGTTTTTGTTCACTTAGTTATTTCCTTTTTGTATAATATTGTTTTGGAACTTCAACTTTGGTATCAAGGGTACTAACATATGGGCGTCAGAATAGGAATTTAATTGACCAGCATGTGCTATATACATTCCTAGCAGCGTGAGTTTACATGTGGTGAGCGGGCACATGCGGACATATTCCATGACAGCCTAGTAATACAGCTGGGCGGGCTTATGCAAAGATGTTAATCTGAGCAGTCAGAAGCCTGGTGCACATTCTATGCGGGCACATGCGAGGATGTTCAATCCGAGCTGTTAGCATGCATGTCAACGGCATTCTTGACCGTCGTTGTGACCATTACAGGTCTGAAACACGACATGGATGGAATCTTCCTTGACTTAGTACTTGAAGTAGACCGCGATGTACCTATAATGATTAGCATTTAGTTTTGAAAAAAATAATATCAATATTCGAAAAAAGCAAAGTGAAGGTCCTTTATCATTACAGCACATACAGCATATCATGTGGTTCGTTCCACAGTTTATCACAAGAGATGAAGAGAGACGGAAAGGAAATAAGATACGGACATTCCCGGAACAGTTAGAAATGACTCGACGTATCTTTGACACGTACAACTCGGGTTTGAGATCGAGAAAAACCACGTTCCGCGCTGTAGAAAATACCCCGTAAAAATTTGCCGTTCCCTTCCCTGCATAGAGGTTCGAGTAAGTACTGCTACCTCTTAGTCTTCCTCAACAACACGACAAGACGGCTTTCTCGGACACACTGATCGAAGATCGGACGAAAAAATCCCAACGATGGCCCGATCTCCCTATTTAAGGACTCTTCATGTTTTACCAGGGTGGGGGTCAAGGCCACAGTTTGCCATGTGCCACAAATGTTCAATCATCTCATGCTGCTTTTGTCCTCATCAACCTAGCACGATTTGCTGGTCACACTGTGATCCTGTGAATGGGACAAATATATAGGGGCATGTAAAACATATATTCCCTTTCGGATAAATTGAGCTGCAAGAGATCGATTCACATCTCCATGTTCGTTGCCAATGCTAATATCAATGTCGTGGCATTAGGGACTGATATATGAAAACCATGAGATTGGGGGATTTGTTGTGATGAGTGGATTTTGCCCCCCGATTCATCGTTCTTCATCTCGGAGGCTCAGCCTGGTCAATAACTCTGTGGTTAACAGCTTGGAGTGATATATCACCCAACCCAAGAGAACCAACTGCATGTCCATCTCCTTTAGAGCACCGGTCCAAACCATGTCTGCATAAGCCCGCTTTAGAAAAGAGCTACATACATACATATAAGTAGAGGCTCCAATCTAATCCATCTAGGGTAGAGTAGAGTAATCATTCGTGGATAAGTTGTTTAATAGACATGCCACGTGCTTAGTCGTAGCCTAATATGGTTCAGATATTTAGTAACAGATCATCAAGATAAGATAATACCTCGTGATGTAGGACATACATGTAGGTATTGGCCTTGGCGACTTACCACTTGTGTTCGAGTAACCTCACGACCAGCACCATCGTTCGTTCGGCTTCAGCCTCGTGGAGATAAATTTCTACTTCTGGTTTGCTGCAGCCGGAGCTCACCAACGGTATCGTTTTTTTTCGGTTATCGAGCTCCACCCTGTTACTACGAACTACTAGACTTCTATGGGCCGATAGGACCCCACCTCCCCACGTTAACTATCAAGATGGCTACATCACCTATTGGGACCCCCTTGAACCCCCAGATTCAGCAGTGGATACATAGAGTTATACAGCCCGTATGTTTTATCTTTCTTCTAGAGCTCTTGAAGCTCCTGCACTACTAACTGTAAACCCACAGGAATATCACGACACACATCTAACCTACCACAATGTCGCTGCAACTCTTTACCAGTTTCCGACATTATCGCCTCGTACAGATGTTTATAGTAAGCCTCTGGTTAGCCTCTAATAAAAAAAAATTATCGCCGGCTAATTCATGATTAAAATAAATAGCCCACGAAGATGGTCGTTCTCAATTGCTTCTCAATCTTGTTGGAACACTCCCAGTCACTTTCCGCGGCGCTACATACCAAATTCCGCTGAAGATATGGCTACTACACGAGTACCCTAAGCAGCCGCCGTTGGTGTTTGTAAATCCAACAAGGGATATGCTCATCCGCCCAGGAAACCATGTCGACCCGAGCGGACGGTGCTATCACCCATATTTGGCCAATTGGGTCAACTACTCTGATGTGTGTTTGGAAACGAATCTTATATTTGATCATTGCCAATATCAGTGCTGACTGGGATAGAGATCAACTATCGTAGATCTCCTGGAAGTCCTACGCCAGGTGTTCGGTAGAGAACCACCTGTATATGCAAGGCAGCAGCAGAACACGCCAGGACTTCAGACTAGAAACGAGACACCACCCCCATTGCCGCCGTTACCCCCGGGGCTTGGAAGAACAGGCTCACCAGCTACCCCCCCGAATCATGCGCAAGCTACTGTTCCTCCCCCATTGCCGCCATTGCCGAGGGAGCTTTCTGGGGGTATGCCCTCAGTGCAACAGCAGCAGGTGAGCCATGCAGGATACCAAAACCAACATCAACAATCACCTCCGCCGATACCTCCGCATCCCCAACCCCAGCAACTATATGTTCATCCGCAACCGCAGCAACAACACCAACACCAAGGCTGGCCTAGAAATGAGAGCCCAAGGGGCGGTTCTCTCCCCAGTTATCAAGATCAAGGCCCTTCTCCACCACCTCTACCTCCAGCCCCTCATAGGTCAGAGGAATCATCGCCAGTCCCCCAGCAACAGCAGACGTTACAGTACAATCGCGCCCATGCACCAACTCCGTATCACCACCCACAGACATATCACCAAATAGCCCCCCTCCCAAATTCCCCAGGCTCAGGCCCAGCTCTGTCTGCACGCTCAACTCCGCCGCCCCATCAAAATGTCCCGCCATCTGGCCGTTTCCCTAGTAGCCCATCTGTACGACCAGTATCATTCAACGGATTTCCCAATTCCCCCCACCCTCAGGGTTATTCAATGCCTCAGCAGCAACAGCAGCAACAGCAGCAACCTAAACCTCATATACCCCCAAAGCGACCAGAAGCAATCGATATTATGTCCCTTGCGCCTACTGAGATAGCTCCTCTGGCGCCTTCGGCCGCGCCGCCACCTCTTCCTCCTAACCCCGAAAAGGATCGTCTTATACAGGAGATCACAAAGGCACTACAAGCACGAGCCGAAGCGCATCATGCGAAGATGCACGTATCACTTGAGCAGGCTGCCGCTCAATGCGAAGCTATACTAAGAGCAGAGTCAAGCATGGAAAGAGAGAGAGCAGAACTGGCAAGGATCATGGAGCTATGCGATAAAGATGTGGATATATTGAAAGAGCGTATAGCAATGGCAGGTGAAGTTATCAAGGACGCTGAGTCGAGGGAATTGCCCGGGGTTGATACGGTCGTGGTCGCACCGACGGTTGTGCACACTCAGTACGTTATGGATGGATAAGCCTTGCAAGTGAAAATTACTGATAATGATTCCTTTAGGCTGTATGATCTTGTAACGGAAGACATGGCGATTGAAGACACGATATATGTTCTTGGGAAAGCCTTGGACAAGGAAAGGATTTCATTGGACGTATTTTTAAAGGTACTTTACCATGGTTTACCCTGCATGTCTAGTAAATGGAGCTAATTAGTGGAAAATAGCACACACGAACATTGGCCCGGGAGCAATTTAACTTACGAGCGCTTGTAAAGAAGATTACTAGGCAGATCGGAATCGAATCGTAATCCCATGTGGGGTGGATGAGGGGTACTCGCATATGCACCATTTTTTCAAAGTTAACTATAGCTGGAGCAAAAAAGTGTATAAAAATCTTCGAATAACCAACATGTTGGCTTTCGTCGAGGTGTACTACATTACTTGTACTATCATCATTGGCATGAGCTTAGTAACTCTCCAGCCGAATTATCAATGACGATTCAAAACTTAAAGTTGCATTCGGCTATTTTCCTTTTGTATGCCACCGTCGTGAAATTGAACACTTCATTTATTAGACGCGCGGAAAGCAAAACAAAGCGAGAGACTCCAACAGGAGAGACGAGCTTGGAATAACGCATTTACTCCTGGCCTAATAAAGAATTGGAAACTAAAAGTATTTAAAAACAAAGGAAATAGACGTAGTAGCCCCTCTCAGATATCGTGTAATTGGCTTCACTTCTTTTTCCACATATCCGCGTAACATAACGGTTTAGCAGAATGAATTGAGGATATTTTGTTCATCGCCTGACCGTTCTTTAATCTTGGGATCCTCATCGCACTTTCTTTCCCGATTGAATTTAAACGTATTGGGACATCCATCTAAATCCCTCTCCATACCCTATTTTCCGCACATATCAGTAAAGATTTAGGTCTTAGAAATCCAGATAGGATGTGGTAAGCATACCTTGCCTCATAACAACTGAGCACATGAAGACTTCAATGGGTCTTATTCCCTCCAATGGGATCTTGCCCTTTCCAGTGGTCTGATACAGTCCTAACTGGTGTCTCAAATCATCCTCGGAGATGGCGTCTGAATGATCGATCTTGTTACCAAGGATCAAGAATGGAACCTTAGACAGGTCCTCCATGGAAAGAAGAGCGTCAAGCTCGGCCTTAGATTCTGCAAGTCGCTCATGGTCTTTGGCATCAACGAGAAACACAATCCCAGACACTTCCGGGAAATAGTCTTTCCAGAGACGTCGGGCTACAAAAAGAACGATCGTCAGCGGAAAAATCGAAAATGATGTAATAGCGCATCAGGGGAAGAAAGTAGAAGGGCTGTGTTGATAAGAACTGTGGTGATAATGATGACAATATATTATCACTTCATCGTGAACCAAGTTTGAGCCGCAGGGCGCGACAAGGTATACAAGAAATAACCGGAACGTCATTCAGGTATGACACCCGAACCAAGAAAAAAGTAAAGTCGACAACAGCACTTTCGGGCAAACGAGGAAGGGGGTGCAAAACTGCGACTCCCAATCGCGCAAAAATTATAAAGGGAGATTTATAATTACCTTGTTGATGTCCACCCAAATCAAATGTTGTGAACTTAACGTTACCGATGGCCAACTCCTCCGAGGCTGATCAAAACTGTCAGCGATCAATCCTGGAGTATGAATAAGAGGGAAATCTACTCACTGGGATGTAAGGTCGGTTGCATGATAGCTACACGATCGTTCTAGGCACCGTCACCTAACGTCAGTTTCTCTCTTTCCAGAACACTCGGCCACCGTAGAATACTGTCCAAGGGCTAAAAACCTTCAACATGTGGAGCAGAGTCGTCTTTCCGGCATTGTCCAACCCGAGGAAAAGAAGCTTTGCATGCTTGTTCGTGAGCCCAAAAGATGCGAGAACATCCCAAACTACCACAATGTCAGACGATCAGGACAGCTTTCAATTGTGGAAGGCAACAAGATTTGCTTACACCAGTTTACAATCCACATGCTGATAGGTAATGAAACGAGTAATGCTACTATGCGAGGTTCTGTTGTACGTGGATGTGTAGGTTTGTAAAATATCGATTGATCGTATCTTAAGCGTTGAGGGTACGGTGGTGGTTGAGAGAACAGAGAGGCGAGCTTAGAAAGGAGCCTGCAGAGCAACAAGCAAAGGTGTCCGGAACGTGAATGTGTGTCACAAGCCACTTCTATTCCGGGATTCGGGTTCGGGCCACAAACCAGTAACGCCGCAACCAAATTCGCCAACTCACCCACGAACCAAGGTACCTATTGCCATGCAATGTCCACCAGGCCAAAAAACCGGCCAATACCTTATTTTCATCCAGTTGTGTTGGGAAGAAACGCCACCAAGATTCGATAATTTTCTAGCGGAAAACTTCTCTGATTTGATTGATTCCTATTTTCGATCCTATTATCGAAGACTCTGCTCGTAGACAAGACAAGAAACCACCCCTTTTCCAATACCATTCCAGAACCCAGCCCATCTTTTAGAGAGATAAAAAAATAATAGAAAAAAAATGCTACAAATAAACCACCCGCTACAAAAGAAGTTATGTGTACCCGTCGTGTCATCATGATGAGGCAAAGAAAACGAAAGAACAAAAATAATAACAAAAATGATTCCCATCATGTCTAATCGTACCAAATATTTACAGGAAAGGAACAGATTCTTTACAAAGGGCTTTAAAAAAAAACTGCCAATGGTGGGAACGTAACTTTCGAAAGAAACAGTAAGCCCCGCTAGAAGAAAATAATTGAAAATCGGCACAGAAATTAATGAATCCTTTTGGATGAAGAGATGTAGATAGAGTAATAAAATGAATAGAAGAACTAAAATGGAGGGCCAGGTCAAGCAGAAATTACCCACTGCGCTTGCGTCCTGCCTTTCCCTTTACCACAGATCTCTAATCCAAGCTCTCTCATTTTCTCAACTCCTTGCCCAGCGCGGCAATCACCGTCTCTCACTCTACAGAGACGTTGCCTTCTCTCTCGCTTCTTCTCCAAACCTTTGACGATATCAATGGCACCCCGGCGCCTGATGGCAGGACTAGCAGCAGAGGTATTGGGTGAGGTTCCGGTAGGTGTGGTGCGGCTACTCTTGCGATGCAAGAACCCAGGAATGCGCGGGAGAGACTTAGTCCGGTAGATACCCGGTTGCGACTGGAAGTTCATCGTAGGACGATGCTTAGGTGGTGGTGGAGACTGAATCCGACGTACCGGCGCCGGTGAGTGAGCGGCAGTACGTCGAACAGGTGCAGGTGAATGAGTCCTATTCTTCATTACAGGAGCAGGAGACATATTCTTCCGAGTCGGGTGAACTTTCTCATTGCGTCGACCCCTTCTTCGGTTGCCCTCCACTGAACTTCCACTCCAATTGGTCTTGAAGCGAAAGCCAGCCTCACTTTCATTAGATTTGGAATGATCCTCATCTTCCGAAAGTTCTGGATCGGAAGTTGGAAAACTAGGATCAATGTCTTGGGGGGTGGGGATATGCTTTGAGCGCTTCCGCTCCTCCATACACGAAACATACGCCTCTTCGAGTGGTTTGTCTTCGTCAAAGGTACCACAGACAAAATCTGTACTATCAGGCAACTCAGGAGTGCGAGGACGACGCTCGAGAGGAGGGGTGATACGGGGCCTCATCAATGATTCGATGGAAGACCCAGATGAAGTACGGCAACAAAGAGGGCGATTGATCTGCGGGGACATCGTGATGGGTCTGGATCCGTAATTGAAGAATTGGTCATCATCATCGTCGTCGTCTGAAGCAAATCCCTCTTCGTTATCGCTTTCATTCCCACTCAATGCTTCGTGATCTTCATCATATTCATCGTACTCATCGTCCATCTCCTCCTCATCCTCATCCTCATCCTCATCCTCATCCTCATCCTCATCCTGGTCCGCGTCCTCCAAGTCTTGTTCTGCTTCCTCCTCCTCCAGCGCCTCCTCCTCTGCCTCTTGACTCAACTTTCGAATGTCCAATTCCTTCTTCAATAAGTCATCAACCTTCAGGAGACGACTTTTGTCAATGGGTTGATTCGTCCAAGAGTCAGATCTATCATCGACTGAGCTGGCGAACTCGTAAAACTTGTGGTCTGGTAAGTTTATGGAGCGTTTCGGGATGGATGATGGTAGGATGGGTGCCCTCTGCGCGAATGGGCTAGTACATCTCGGTCCATAGGCTGACCGGGGTGGCGGGGAGCGGATTGTAGTCTTTTTTTCATCCTCTCCACGTTGGGCACATACGAACTTCAACATGCAGCCTTTCTTGGGAGCAGCATCTGAATCGGTTCCTGACGCCTCTGCCGGTGCTGGTCGTACTGGTGTGGGCTTCTGGGGAGTAAGCTTGTCTGAACATGCAAATGTGATGCATCTCTTTCTTCCCGAACTCTCGACAGCCTCATCAACAACCTCAACCTTTTGCTCCTTTGTTTCCATCTGGTCCTTTTTGCTGAGGAGTAGGTTGGCAAATCCCTGAAAGAAAAGGGGCGGTGGTGGACTTGGAGTGCTGCAGCGAGAAGGACTGGTCATGCCCTCATCGCTTGTCAGGTCCGCTGTCGAGATACTGGTGTTGCTCCAAGTTGAATCAGTGGACATGCCTCTCTTGAGGTTTCCTCGATACCGATTTACAGGAATGGACTCGGGAGTGGTGAGGAGTGCGCGTGTGAGAAGTGATTCTGTAGTATGTGGGTGGCGAACTGCGTGCTTAATGAACTCTCTACCCTCAGAATGATACGGGTACTGTAAATCCGGGGGCTCATCTGCTTCGTCCGCGAGCTCTTCGTCGCACGATGACGGAAGATTTGTCGCATTCGAAGTGAGAAGGTTCTGCATTTGCAGGAGTAGTTGTGGGACGAAAGCGGTGTATCTGTGTTCTGGCATGGTGAAGGCGAATGTGGATTATATGGCTGAAAGAACTCTTGATTACGTGATCTGCTGTGGAAAATACTACGAGATCAAATGCCACTGACTGTGCCGGATAAACCTGATGTAATGTGGTAACCCAAGAAAGAGCCGGGCTGTGCTGTAGTGGGACACCGGGATGCTTATCGGAATGAGATAAAAGTCTGAGTGCTGAATGACAGATATATGTATTGATGCTGAAGATAAGAAATAATTCGAAAATCTTGAACAGCCCTATTCACAGCTTGTGGGAACCGGGAAAGATTTATACAGTGTGGTAGTGGGTGTGTCAAGTTGCGTGTTCGTGTCGATCGAGATGGACAGGATCCCACGAATGGCAGAAAGTAGGCGTGGGGGGATGTGTTCAGAAAATATATGGGGATATCAAAGCAGAAGCCTCAATCAGGAGGAGTCGTCTCGACAGGAGGCGTTGG
Source organism: Morchella eximia (assembly GCA_024713935.1). Classification (NCBI taxonomy): domain Eukaryota; kingdom Fungi; phylum Ascomycota; class Pezizomycetes; order Pezizales; family Morchellaceae; genus Morchella; species Morchella eximia. The sequence goes on from JAMGZG010000002.1 coordinate 1,779,816, forward strand.
TTATAGCTCTATATGCGCCATGATGGAAATATCAATGAAGCCCAAGTAGAAGAGGTACGGGCGAAGACAAGCAGGCTAAAGACTCGAGTCTCGCTTCAGATCAGAGGGGGGAGACGTTCTTCAAATGGGAGAGGCGTATGTTAAAGCACTGCCTGCCGATAAACGAACAGCAACAAAGGGTTCGAATTATCTTGGCTACAGCCGAGAGCCGCAAGGGAACGAACGAATAGTGGTAAGCTTGCGAAAAAGGGTGAGAGTCCGGGAGTTTCCTGACTTTCTTGGAAGCAAGGGGAACGCGGACAGGAGACGAATTTAAGGGGAGCAAGACAGATTCCAAGCCCAGCGCAGCGCACAGTTTAATTATGATTCGGTGAAGGTGGGGGGCAGGATCGAGGTCAACGGGGAGGGGGGGACTAAGAACTAGAGTAAGGACTTGCAAGGAGAAGGGAAAGCCTAAGGGTTGGCAGGGCGGGCAACTACGACCAGAACGCCAGAAGCATATGTACTCTATCTCCACTCCCACTTTGCTCTTACAAGTCTTTTGCTCTACCGAACATTGGCTGCCGGAAAACAAGGCACAGGGCGAACGGAGAAGAGCCGGTAAATAAGTTCTTCAGTTGGTTATTAAACCCAAAAGCAAAGACAGAAAAATAAAATGGGTTTAGTTCTCAACGAAAAGCTCCAACAAAATGTATTTATCTTCACGGATATTGAGGCACCAGGTTCTCGTTTGCTCTCAGCATTATTCCCTCTTCTAGTTGGTCGCCACGCTTTTTTGGCCGCTGTTGTCATGACAAAAAGAAATAAAATCTCGAAAAGGGCGGCGTTGGAGTTATTGGTCTCCACTTCACCCCCCCGCGCTGCGCGTAGTCGTCCACTAGAGATCCTGCCCACACCCCTGGTGGGTGAGTGGAAATGGGGGAAGAGAGAGAGAGAGAGGGCGAGAAAGTCCATCAGCAGCAGCACAAATCCAGCTGAACCCTGTTGTTCGTCGTCATAAGGCCAGCCAGCCGAGTGCAGAGGCTTTTGGTCGCTGCCGGACATTCCACACGCTGCTCTTCGCAAGTCCTTCTCGGCCATGCGATGGATGTGTGACCCCGCCTCTTACAAAAAAAAAACTGCTTGTGTCTCTGTTCATCTTGCAACGAGTGGTGACTGAGAAAAGTTCGGATGGAGTGAGCACCACCAAGATAAAATCCGGTCGAGATGATGGAGGGCTCGACGGTGCGCCGGGATTCTGGATTTGGTCGTTCATGCCGATTTTACTACCATCCACCATCCATCTCCACTTCTCATCCCCGTTTTTCCATAACATTAATCAAGTCTCTTTTTGTGTACCTACGTGTTTTCATTTCCGTTTTCGATTTCTCTTTGTCTAGAGGAATTAGTTGGGCTGTGTACCTCCTTCCTCAGTTTATAGTTACTTGCTTACCAGCAAAAGAACCAGAAAATGCAAGTGACGGAAACAGGGGTTATTTGTATGAGAGAACGGCGCCACTCCATATGCACTGAGCAACTGCATTTTCTGTTTCTTTTGCTGGTAAGCAAGTACAGTCGCAACTCGATATGCCGGATCTCAATACGCCGGATCCCTTGCTGTCCCGTACGAAATCCTCCGGGATTTTAATTTTCTTACTGCAAAATCGATTTGCTATCCCGGATTTTTTGCTATCCCGTACGAAATCCTTCGAATCTTGGGAATCCGGCATATCGAGTTGCGACTGTAGAGTACCCCATTAATCGGAACTGATCAGGAAAATGAGATGTCGATTGATAGGTACATGTACCGAGTACTCTACTGTAGGTACATACAGTGTCACTCGCATGGAACATGGGTCGGTCAGCTTATCCAAGAGGGCAATAAGCTAAAAAGAGGTCGCCTGTATCCAGGACGACGAGGGTTTCTTTTTGTTAAGGCTCAAAACTCCGCGGCCATGGTAAGATATGACATGTGTGTACCTACATGTAGGTACTATACCTATGGGCTTGTGTGTTCACTGTCGTGTGTTCAGCAGCGGCATGGAAAATCCGCTCATCTAGCTTCACTGTCTAAGGTAGTGCTAGAGTAGATCGACGTGAGGAAGCGTATGGATACGAAGCCATGAGAAGCCGCCGTACCAAAAACTACCTAACCTCATAAAAGCATCTACGAGGAATTTGATCCCATTTCGGGGCTTGAGCTTATTGACTCTACATATAATAATATGTAGAGTAACGCCATAGTAGGGAATCGAAAATCAAGAAAGAACTTCTATTGCTTAACCGATCCCGTTTGGTGAGATAGCACTTGGTATTAAGATAATAATATGTAGAGTGGACATTCAATCTGTAACCTGACGGGCTAATGGGCCAATCTCCGCCGAGAAAACACGATCACGAGAGGGAACATGTTGTGGAGAGTGTCATCAGATACTACTGTACTCGATAAACACAGGTCCACACTCATTTCTGGCGTCAAAACCGTATTAAAATGCGGGGCCGGAATATGTATTCCCTTGCAGCGATTTCGATAGATTGGCTCGGGGCGCAGCGGTGAGGAAGTTCCTTGGAAGCAACACATAGATCTCTCGTCTTCCAACCCCTCATTTTGCTTCTACTCCAACCTCCAGATTCAGTGTAGAGTTCTCAGAGAATAATGAAGCAAAAGTGTAGGTACAAAGTTTCAGCCCAGTTATACAGATACATCTTCTAATATGTACTGAAGTTATCGTGCACCTAGCAAATCTCTGGATGATAATGATCAAAATAGTAATATTTGCCCATTTTAGTTTGAACTGCCGACCCGTGTCCAACAACTTCTCATCGTAGAAAATCCCCGGTTCCGACTATGCTGTACTTGCTGTAGCTTGTGAATAATAGAGTGGCACATCTTTGTGGACCGCCCCAGAAGCCACTGGCGGGTTAGGGTTTGGTGAAGGGACACAAAACGCAGTCATGGTCCAGGTTTTCTCACGGTAAAAACCTCCTTGCCAATCGTGTCAGACCCGTTTCCAACTTTCTTGGACCCTTTTCCCGAGTTCCAGACGGGGGTGTCTTTTGTTGCTGCATGATCATGTCGAGTAGAGTCTAGAGAGGAAGGACCCTGGTGATCAGATCATCCAAAAAGCCCCAGACATTCAACCATAGCACTAACAAAATTTATTCGCGCTTCTAAAGAAACTTATTAGCTAACCGCGTCCCACAGGCTTAAGCCTTTTGCTCGAGGCGAGAAGAGATAGTCGCGCTCCGGTAGCCGTTCATAGTGTAATAAATTACCTATTCTATCAATTCCTTTATTTTGTGTGCAGCACATACACGACTTGTAGAGAAGGCATGTTGCCGCCGCTAGGCTTCGCATCGCCGTACTTTAGAGTACAACCATTTTCTTCTTTTCATCAGATTTATTTTTTTCTTTTTCTCCTGACCTGAAGTATTTGAGGGTATCTAGAGCGGCAACGAAGTTGTCTTCCACAAGGGAAAAAAATACTATCAGTGTTGGTTAGGTGTCGGATTAGTTATTACATTTGTCGTAATTCTTCTAACCTTGGCCAGTTAAAGTAAGAAACGTTTCGTGACTGTGCTGGTCGAGCTAGAGACAAATCTCTACTGTGAAAGGCGGGAATCATCAAGCCACCGCACACAGCACACAGCATCCGGCCGTTTGACAAGGCATTGGTTTTATTTGCCCGCACATTTCTCGCCATCGCGTGAACCCGGCCGTAGTAAAATTTTACCCCCGCACAATAGATTTACTCAGTATCTACCCCGCCATATCCATACACTTCACCTTAGATCTTCGGTTTTAGCGTGCAGAAGATTTTCACCGACAAAGTGTTTTTCCTCATCCTCAAATGACGTCTTTTCTTCCCCATCTGAAACGGCTGAAAATCCGCTGTATCGTTTCTCTAGTTGATAAAAGGAAGAGATCTCCGGGTACGAGTACCGCTACCCATATCACATCTCCGGAAATTTCAACCCGAATCTCAGGTAACTTATCTAACATGGAGTTGACCTCGTGGTCATCGTGAACCCTGAATAAAACGGTCCAATGGATAACAAGTTGTGACCATATGGTGTATTGTTGGGTATATAAAGCCCCACCAGCTTTTGGTTGGCGTTATATCAAACAAAAATTATTAGAAGAGTAGATTTCAAGTGCCGTATGAAGGTCTGTTTTCTTTTCCTCATGTGAGTAGGTACATGTTTGAGATATGGCGGGGAACCTTGAGTTCCAAACCGAGCCTATGTAACTCGTCAGTGTGTACCGTATGGCTGGAATCACCCCACGGAAAGCTTTTCGCTAAAGCAAACGTTTGTCTCTCCAAGAAAAAGCATTGAAAGAAACAGGAAAAAATAGATTCTTTCTGTCTTGCTGCCTGGGACCTAAAATTTAGTAAAAGGCGGATTTTATCTCGTGTTGTGCAGAGGCAAAACTGACCTGTCATATTGGTTGAAAAAGCAATCAATCGGGCAACCAAAATACTGTGCCTTTTAACACAGCCGCAGAGATAGATCTCCCACTGCTTTGGCAACCGAAATCCGCGAGACCTTCGTAGTTCTCCGATACATACCTTCTGGTGCGATCCGTAACCTCTACACTCGCCTTGAACGATGTTGAAAGATAAGATATCTCACGCGTGAGATGCAGAGAACCATCGAAGTGCCCTGAAAACGGTTGAGGCTTTCCGATCCTGGAACGAGCAACCACACAATCATCAGCGGCCAGAACAGTTGACATTCCGAAGCTGATGGTGATGAAACATGTCCGGATAATGTGTTTTGTTTTGCGAAAACAAACCGCTAAGGCAGCCGATGCAGCCGCGGTCGCCGGCATTGCATGAAGTTCGCGTGAAATGTAAACGCCGAGGCCCGCTGAAACCCGTAGCTGGCAAAGTGCTTGTTGCCATCGCCGAACCACAGTCCCGCTACTTCACTTTTTTTTTGCAGAATAGACTCGGAAAATCACCTCTCGAAAAGTCATGTCGTCATGTCGACATGTCGACATGTCAGCCAGCGACATTTCTTTTCTTTTCCAAATAACCCTGGGTATTTGATAATCTAGCACGGGGGTAAGTCAGGTGCTTGATGCCCTCGACATTAGGATATCTGAATAGTTGCGTTAGCATTGGCAACATTTACCCCTCTCCCAAAAAGGGTGATCCCTTGTAAAGACGCCCAAATAATACGTGTTGGCGTAGGTAAGTGAGCCTTTCTTACTCTACTGTCTTTCTTTCTTTTTCATCATACTTACTACTGCAAACGTATCCAGATATCATTCGACACTGGAGCGTTCTGTACCTACTCATTCACCAGGTACCTGCAGACTCGTGATGTTATCCTGCACCCTGCTGATGATAAAGGCTTCTTGATAAGCGCTTATCATCTGGGATATCTTTAATAAGCTGACCTGCTCTTATTTCTGACGGGGCAATTGTAAACTTGTTGTTTCGGCTCTCGTGAGAAAAACAATGGCATCGAGTGCCGAGTTCGTCTTGTTTTCTCTTGTTCGTGAAACGTATCGTAGGTACAGGCAAGTTGACGGGCATTGAGTGAATCTGCAGGCACTTGGGAGTTGGCTTTTGCATATGCAGTCTGAATGGCGATGGGCGAAAGAGGTAAGCCAGCTCATGAAGTTTACATACCCACACGAGCCTTGGCGTAGAGGACAAAGCTTTGAGCCGGGACCCCCTTACTATCGTTAGAGACATGTTATCTGTTACGAATTGTGATTTGCTATAACCTTTGCCTGTTATTTGGGGATATATGTACCTACTCTACATGTTCCTGGGATGGGGCTCTCTAGTTCCGGCAGTGGCGGTGAGAGACGTCTGGTAGCGGTGAACACGAATAGTGGCTGAAAAACTGGTTCTTTGTAGTGCACATTTGCAGACTACATTCTGGCACAAACGGGTTTCAAAATTACAGCCGGTACGAAAGGACACGATTTTACCAAATATATATCGCAACATTGATGCCGTACCAATAGCATGGGGCACGAGTGCGAGTGCATTACTGAGTCTTCCTAGGTTTCAAATTCCAGTTGAGTTTGGTATTTGATCCTCAATGGCGTTACGGCGCTACCTACTATAAGATCACCCTCGCGAATTTTTTGTAGGTACGTACACACATGGAATCGCCAGTAGATCTATCTACTCTAGAACTACTCTACATAGAGTACCTGGATGTGTAATTTTGGTCTTTTTAAGAACGGAAAATTAACTATCCCTAGCATCATGTCTGGTAAGTAAACACAGCCTAAGTTACATAGGTAAAACATATTTTGAAATCCATGAATGCATCAATCCCTATGCTCTAGACTCTACCACATGTAGTTACTCATGTATGGCCGCACATAAGCAATCCCGACTGTCTCATTGCTGATGTCAATGATGTTGTGTTGCTTGGCAGCATTCCAACTCGGAAAAGAAAAAAATATCATTGACACCTTTGTGCTGCATCTATTAAGATTATTTGGTGATTCTAGATTAGTTCCGTAGCCCTGGGCACGATATCATCTGTATCTAGGAAGGCCAATTGGACTGGCTTAAACCTCATCCGCGGAACAGGCAGAGGTTTTGGCCGGAACGCCCGACAAGGATCATGGAATAAACAAAACGTTCTGCAGCCTGTTGCTTTCTGCTTGCCACACATAAAGTGCCTAGATAGGGGCATGGAGAATTCGCCAGCTAGGCATTCGCTAAACTGAAAAGCCTTTCTCTCTTTCTCTCTATTTTTTTTTCCTTTTGACCACTGCTCAACCTTCCACAAGGGGAGGTTCAGAAAGTCGCTTCCGGTGTATCCCTTCGGATAATCCGGCCGGATCTAGTTATGTACTCCGGACTTCTCACTTGAGAGTAAAGTGCGTACATCATGTATGTATGCAACTGCACATACGTAAACTAGAAACCCTAGGGTTGAGTTCTGTAAGGCTCCTTTTTTCATCTCCACATAGATTCAAGTTGGCATCTGGAGCCTAATTAATCTCTCATACTGTCAAATATTGCTCAAATAAATCAAATGAATGTGCAGTGTCAATAGATCAAAGGGATCTTCGAGTAGTTACCAAGTTAACTGTTGTTGACGTGCATACCCGTTCTCGTGGTGTTGGGACTGCAGGATCCAGAGTATCGTGAGGTAAAATTATTGTAGAAGTATGGGAAGAGCCCTATTGGCTTGCTCAGCCATAGAAACCCTGTTTTTAGACCCCTGTTTCTACCTCTCGCTGTAGACGACAAAGTTCTAGATTACTCTGACTTCTATGCATGAGTACGCGACACCACCTGTACCTGCTGTAGGGCTTAGCAATTAAGCGTTGAGACATCGTGAGATCGCGATCATCTGTTCCTGAACAACATCGATCTCTTGTTCCTGAGTGATTGCCGGTGAATTGCCAAAAGCAATTTTTCTGCAAATTACTATTTACGATCGCATATTTTTATGTCGGGCGCCAAGATTAGGGGAACGTCGGAGCAGTCCATACTTAGCATTTTGTTTGTTAAATCATTTATTGTATGCAGCGCTGTTTCAGCATTTGTCTTACATGTCTGGTGCGAATACGATTTTTTCCAGGCTAAAAAGAGCTGGCCGATGGGATTAAAGTAGCATATTGTGTAGATTCATTTATGTCGTGATTATCAGATTCTCGGACATCAATTCTATCCAATAGATCCCGTGGCCGAAAGACAGAAAATTTCATGAAAGTATTAGCCGTACAGTTATATCTGGGCTATATATTGCTTAAAAAGTGCAAAGGAATGAATATGATAACAAATTACTGGAGCTGAGTCAAATACGAAACCAAACCAGTATTATAACAGTAACACCATATATAGCAATATTGTAGCCGGTCCAACACAGTATTATGTCAGATGATGAAGCGATTTCATTAGCTACATGTAGTAATTTTGAGATGGGATTATGTATTTATTTCAAGATACCAAGTACTAAATGTCTAGCTGGGTGATTCATACAATATAGCAGATCTAGAAACACGATATGATAATTGACATATACAGCAGAGCATAGGGATGGAGCTTAGCAACTCTTCTGTGTGAGTTTTACAAATAAGCCGGATTGCTTGTGAATCCAGTTGTTATGTAGTGTCCATTCTTTTTCGGGATATGCCAGCTCAATCTGCATGAAATCAGTACGGCTGATAATCCATAGGCCTAATACCCACCAAGACTTTGGGGTTCAAAAGGAAGTTGGGTATCACTCACATGAAAGATTTTTAAAAGTTGGGGAATTACTTTATACATTTCCAAATAAGAGATGTTTTTCCCAATACAGGCTCTGCTTCCTCCTCCGAACTGTTTGAAAATCTTAGCTTTTCGAAGTACCGTATGGCCAAAATGAGAATGATTCAATTCTCTATATATAAGGGAAACATACCGCAAAAGCTGCTCTATCCATTCTCTTCCTTGATATCTCATCTGCCTCCAACCATCTTTCTGGTCTCCAGAGCTCTGCATCGGCACCGTAAACATCTTTATCCCTTTGAACAACCCAAGGATTTATTCCAACAATGGTGCCCTCTCTAAAGAACCTGCCACAGATATCCTTACCACCTTTTGGCACAACACGTTCAAGGAGCATCGATGGAGCCGGGTGGATTCTTAGAGCTTCTTTGATGCACGCCTCAAGATATGGCATTTTCCTTGCTTCAGTCCAACTAACAGGATTGCTTAATCCTTCAAAGCTGCTTATTTCAGAAACAAGTTTTTCCATTGAACTAGGATTCTTGAGAAGGTGATAGAACAATGCACGCAAGGAGATTGCTGTTGTATCTGAACCAGCGTATGTGTTGCTGCTGGCCCAGCCAAGAATGTGAGCTGGGGTAACCTTTTCTGGGTCGGCCTTATGTGCTTCGATCATTCTCGCAAGCATATCTTGTTTTCGTAGATTGCCTTTCTCCATCTCACGCTGCTGTTCAGGTTTCTTGAGATCAGGCTCTACCATGCGTTCAGCCATACAATCAAGGGTGAACGCTGCAACTGCTGAAGTGGGAGGATTGAAGTAATTCCAGATGGGGTTCTTTTCTAATAATGTATCCAACCAAGGCATTTGACCGACCTAGGTTTGTTTTGTGTTAGTTCAAGTCCTTCTTGACTAAGAATATCAATGGAAAAGGTCACATACAACACCCGCGTAGTCAAAAGACTTATCAATTGACCTCATGATGCCATCTACATCCTTCGCTTGATCAAGAAATCCCAGCCGTTTCGAATATGTAAGTTCCCCAATAACATCGAATGCGTAATATTGTAACCATTCCCCCAAATCACATATATCTCCAGTATTCGCATAGAGCTCCGCAAGTCTGGAAGTGAAAAACTTTGAAGTTGAGTCCACGTACGGCTCATAGTCCATCAAATGGGACATTGCGAAAGCATGACTGATTGGCTTTCTCATCGACTATATATACAATAGATAATATCAACATGTAACTTAGCATCAAATCGTCGAAGAACTAGGGTGGTTGAATATACCTGATGATACAATTCATCTTGAGTATCAAACATTGACTGTATCGTTTTACCGTTCGAAAGGACAAAAAAGACCTTGTAAAGGGGGGACTAGGAAATTTTAAGTCGGTATCCCAAACCGTTGTTTGTTAGAAATACAGAGAGAGAAAAAATACCTTAACGAATCCTTTATTGATTGTGTAGATCACCTGTATTGCTTCTGGATCTGATATAGAAACTAGGTTGGGACCGTACCGAACGAACTTCCCATATTTCTCGTGAAGTGCCAGTTGATTATCTTGACATTTCCAGCTCCAAGCATCGAAAAATCTATACAAATTTGTGATAGAGGCTAGGAACGGGCCAGGTATTGATCGGAGACCCGAGCGATAGCGTTGTTTAAGAAAATAGAGACATATTATGAAAAGACCGATACTAGCAAGAGCCCCCGGAGTAAAGATGGAATAAGATAAGATGATCGAAGTTACGGCCATTCTGGAGTATGGATTTATTGCGGGTCCTTTGCCCGCGATGAAGGTGATGAAGAGGTAGTGGTGGGTGACTGAGAACAGAAGATATTGGAGTTTATATACTCAAAGTCCACGACTGGTGTTACAATAGCCGATCTCAAAGAGAACCCTTAAAATATACTTTGAGTAAAAACCGGACCAAGGCTTATAAGTGCAGATAACCTCAATTCAGACGAGGCTACGGGATCGACACACGAAGATGATGAAGATGGTGATGAATCTAGGAGCTGTGCGAAGCCAGACATTTCGAAAGCCACGGGGTGCACGCCGTAATATGGTGTTCAAATTGTTTTACCGCCTATTTTTCAGCCAATAAATAAAAGGGTGTACATGACTACGGTCGAAGCGAGCTCGTGATGGAGCGAATATTCACCTCAAGATTAGGTATGTATCTGCATGGATATCAAAGGAGATGTAATTCTTTTCGGAGATTCTATAAGAGGTTTTGGCGCTTCATGTAGAGATAACTCCTCGCATACGCCAGTTTCCGATTGGTTGCAGAGAGGCAAGGGGCCCAACAGGTCTTTTACCTGCATAGGATATCACTCGGCGGAAATCCACGTTTACCTCAATTGCAAGCGGACCTACCTGGTTTACATGGAAAACCTAAAATAACCGAACACCTTCTTGTATTTGTATACGCACTATACATGTATACACACCGCCTCTTGGCACCTTTCATGATATATTATTAAGCAATTAAATGTATCCCTAGTACAGTAGAATCGCCTATTACATGTAACTAGCCTAATACTCGGGGTTTGATATTTTCCCTGCTTGCATGCTAGCCCCCAAAGATTTGGCTGTTAGTAGCTTGGCTGGTAAACATGTAGGTGTTTCACCCATACGCCAAGGCCAGATCAGTGAGCATACATGTAGGTTAGTAAATACCCTTAGATTGGTCTATCTACTATATGTATTACCAATAGCTGAGCCAGTCATCTTTGAAACTGGTTCCGTTTATTGGATGCATTTTATCCAGAACAATTAAAACATCAGAATCGTATCAAGGAATCAGGTTACGCTGGAGCGATATGGTAGGGATACGTAAGGTAACTGAGCGAGCGCATGAGATAGACGCGAGTCTGTAACGTAGTGCAGGGTTTGCCTACCGGTACCTGTCACAATATGCCGCGCGTAAATTCATTATCCGCTAGAGAGATAGAAATTTAATTATACAAGGGGCACCTAGTCTCTCGGTCCGTTCCGGCCCACCAGCATACATATATTCGTGCTTAGTGGAGGCCCTTAATCCAATACTTCAGTGTTCTAAATGTTGTAAGTAATGGTGTCTACATGTAGACGTTCAAGCACTCATAGATAGATGAGTTTATGATCATGATCTAGTATAACAAGGCGATGCGTATCACCTACTGGTGCAACATCTAAAACCAGGAGCACGCATAGCTATCCCAAATTGATTGTGTAAGTATTTTCTAATATGGTAATCTCGAAACGGAAGTGAGTCTAAATTCACACGCATTACCAGAAATACCCGGGATTTTTTTTGACTTGTGCAGACTGTGCTTACTTACCCCGCTCCTATTCGGATTTACATTCTCAGGATAAAGAACCTAGAAACAAGTAGGGGTCTTTAGTTGACCGACCAGTTCGTTGGTGTGATAGGCTACGAGCGTAGGACTGGCACTACAAGATCAAGATTCTAGGCCCCAGCTCCTTGACTGCATTGAATACCTCAAGTGGTAATAAACACCCTCAAAGTTCCGTGACTTTAGTCAATCGGTTCTTGTGGTGTGCATCTTGCATGTTCTGAGCCATATTGAGATAGGGCCAGTTCCACGGAAATCGGTAAACCCGACGCGGAGAATGAAAGTCTTTATCAATTCCACTCATGGTGATTAGGAAGGATGCATAATCATGTAGCAAACGTGGGCTCAGTGCCACAACTGTGGTACGCATACAATACCACGCTCTACGTACATGTATGCACGCACGGCTACCACGCGAGGGTGCTCAAGCTATACTGGTTAGGAACATGATGAGTACATGCATGCTCTACAAGTAGGATTATATACACGTACATTTGATCACTATTCGCTCAGGCCAGCAGGAACCGAAACAATGGACCCTGGTACTCGCTTAAATGCAACCCAAAGTTCTGTATGTCTGGATCATCCATAGCCAATGGATACAACTACCTCTAGCTCTACTATTGGTATGTACATGTATACATCTATTTGTGTATTGTTGGCGGCCAAACAAACATACAATAGTGCTAGTAATGCAGCAATAGCTATAGTACGGCATTGCTACTGTATCCGCGGTTTAATTCCATATTATTCACTAAATCCCGTAGTCATAGTACAGGACTGATTTAACCTCGTATTTTCGTATTATATATATCATGTTTTAGTTATCTATCTTGGTAAAGTGTGAACGGATATTTACTGCATGTATCGCTGTACTAGCGGTCCTCTAATAAATGTATTATGTAGAGAGAAAATGTCTGTTCTGCAGCGCCTAGATATATGTATATATATTGACCATATATAGTCGGTACCTTCTTAAGCTGAACCTATGATTGGATCCCATACCTACATGTACATCCCCAAATGGCAGAAATGAGAGGCCAACAGTATGTATCTACATCTAGGCTGGTCTTAGTATATGATGTAGTATATGTGGTGCATGGTATACGTATGCTAGACCCTCTTGATATATACATGTATCCAGCTGATCAATGCTACTAGCACAATTCTATTAGTGCACTTACAGCTTTCAAATTGAACTTTTTTACACACCACTTAATACGTACGCATATATTATACAGCCACATTCAAAAAGTATTGGCACCTCGGGGCAAAAATCCACGGGTAGTCTTTTCTGCTTTGCAACTCTCATATTCGAGATTATCCTCAGAGAGAGCTGCAATGTCTCTATTGTGGTCATACCTGTTAATAAGTTGAGTATGCGCTAGAGTTATTTTTTTTGTTTAATTAATTGCATTGCGCTAGAGCTAGTTGTTGGTGGGCTATAATTTATGAACGACTCAATATAGTAAGGTGCCAGGACTTTTTCGAATGCGGCTGTACATAAGTATATACATGTATTTGCGTGTCCGTGAGCGTCATCATAGTCAGTAGTGCTACTTTTGGGTTTCTAAAATGTTTGCACATCACATCGGTGGTGTGACTCGAGGGATATTGCGGTTCTTACTAGTGTTGAATATATTTATTTTTACAGAGATATAGATCATCCCGAATCAACCAATCAACCGCAAAGATCGCACATTTAAAAAGCAGTAATAATGGATTCACAGGTTATCACTCGGTGCATTTCTGCACACGTGACTTTCTAATAGGTAGGTCTTCTTTATAGTTTATCCGCGGACCTTTTAGATTTTGCCGCGCTATCCCATAACTCAGATATCGAGACAATACTGACACCTCTTTTGCAAAATAACTTTGTTGATCTCTCACTCGATCTTGCTAGTGTAACATCGACGGTTTATTGGATATATCAGTTATATAATATGATGTGGGTTCCTATGATAATGACTAGGTAGTATACTTTTTTATTGGTGAGTGATTTTACCAAGTTGGAATTATACCTATGTAACTACATGTAGCTAATCAATTAATGGCGATAGCTACTATTGTTTGTTACAGGCTAAATGAATCTATTAACTCGAGATCTAGCCTAGTAAATTAAAAATACTAGTTTCTTTTATCCTACAGTCTATTATATTAGTACTAACCTTTGTTCGCGGTAGGGGTAAGAGCCTATATATAAAATTCAGCGAGAGATCGATCAGCTGCAGAGGCTATATGTAATTCAGATCGAATCAGGGATCGACAAAATTTGTTAGCACAGGCGTCCTTTTGGCTGGCCCACGAAAAGAAAAAAAAAGAAAAGAAAAAAGGCCAACAAACATGATTGAAACATTATAGAATAAAATATCGTTCTGCTCGATCTTGTGGATGATTGAAGTGCTCGCTCACTTGTACAACTACGTTCGCAAATATGAGCTATGGGTCATACATAATCACTCGGCGCAGTTACTAACGTCAGGCTTAGGATCAATATTCAGATCAATCAATTGATTGATTGGTTTAATTAAGCTCTAGTAGCAAAGAATAGGTGACTCGGTCATTTAGTGCGAGTCGTTTAGTAGTAACGACCTCAGTCGTTTAAAATCGTCGTTTATGTGACTACACTTAATAAACAACGTAGTCATTTAGAGGTAAATAAATGACCTTATCTTTTTATTATTGTTGTTTTGCTTCGGAGTTATATTATTTACTATAGCTACAGTATATCTCCGTCTTTGTTACCTTTACCGTATTACCTATATACCACCACTGTTGATACTACTATGTACACCGTTGCTGCTACTGCTTCACCGCGGCTGCTGCTTCTGCTTCTGCTTCTGCTTCTGCTACCGCTATTAGTGATAGCTATGTCAATTAGCACGATGGATCTGACCTACTTGGTATGTACCGGTGGTGATGATGGTGATGACGGTGATGATGGTGATGGCGATGATGTTAGGGAAGAGCGCTTGTGGTGGTGACTTTATAGTACTGGGAGCACGGAAATAAGGTTTAGTGCCAAGGACAGACATACGTAAGTCAGGTCATTTAGTAGGTCATTTATTTGGGGGCGTCATTTACTCAAAGGTCGTTTATCAGGCTCAATAAACGACGGAGTCATTCAAAGTTGTCCCCTAGAGAAGTACATATACTTCATTAATTGTACTTGTGCGAGAAAACGCGGCTGCAACACAAAAGTGCTGTTGGCGGAAATTTACATATATACTAATATTCTGTTCTGATTCCATCAACTAGTCAAGTTGCTACATGTTAAGTTTAATTATATACATGTATATACACGTATATACGCCTATGTAAAGCCTATATATGGACTGAATTCTTATATGGATGGACGGTTGGGATAGGTGTGGAATACATGTAGCTACAAAAACAAGTGCAGTCGTTCGCCGTGACTGTCATGTCAGTGAATAAACATGGGTTACACGAGTCATGGAAAGAAAAACCTAAGCGGTAAGCGCTATCTCGAATGAATTGTAAGTACATGTATTTGTTCCGGAGAATAGCTAGTTGGTTTAAACTTTTTAACAGAGTATATATTCCCAATGGTTTAGACCACTTTTACCTATTGGGGGAGGATTAGGTTACTGCCATATCAAATATTTAACGAGTGACTACATGTAGTATATACTACATGTATGTAGCTTTGATCGGGAAGTACTGGCACCGGAGAAGTAATGTTCAGCCAGCATAGAGCTACATATGGCCGGCCCATTTACAAGCAACATCAAGGGTAGCTAGAGGGCCAACCCAAACATCCCGCGCCTCGCCACCTCTCTTCTTAAAACTTTATATCTTGCCCATTCAGCAGCATCTTGTACTCAGACTTGATCAAATATCGATGTCTTTATAATTTACAGAGATCCCGTAATAAGAAACCTGCCAGTGTGTCTATTTTTGTACTAGGGCCACATAAAGCCAATTTTTCCAGCTTGTCTAGAATCATATTATTACATGTAGTGATCATGGGTTTGTGAAGCCTGGTCTTCATGTGCTGCGTTGGCTCAGGTGCGCAGTATGTCCAATTTTTAATGCACGTGACGTTTACTTTATGTGTGTTTCTAATGCCGTAATTCGTTTGGTTGTGGTGTCAAGATACGCGTGACACTGCATGCTGCACATGTGATAAACAAATACATACAGTACTCCACACGTATCAAAGTTTAATGATGGTATTTAGTAACTGTAGGTACTTTACATACCTACATGTGCACTTGACGTGCCACTGCTAGGGAGGGAGGAACCTCTAAAACCAAGGAGGACATCAAATTCTTGATATCTCAAAAACCCTTAATCATTTCTCATCTCATCTCAAAACGATCGAATACGAAAAGAAAAAAAGAAAAAGAAAAACTAAATAAAGCGCCATTGACCTGTATCGCATAGAATATGCCACATTGCGCCCCTTCCATCTACATGTACTCATTCGAGTTGATGTGCTGGTATTTGCATGAATGGCACGCAACAGACCCTTCCCATCCAAATTCAAATATAAACGGTTCAAATGAAGAAGAAAAAAATATTATAAACCCGCTAACCCATAAACTTATAAATTCCTCAAAACAATAACCGGCAACACCTTCAAACCAAAAACGATCATTGTGACGTCGTCTGAGTTGTAACACTAGTAGTGACGTTTCTCTCTCTGACTTCGCTACCTTGTTTTGTCTCTTCCTTCGAAGAAGCTGTAGCCGTTGTCTTCATGTTCAACAGCTCAATATTTTCGAGGTTGTCATTTTTATTGCCATCTCCGGTATCTTTTTGAGTATTCTCATCACTCGGAGTGGTTTGAGGACTTGGGGGTGCCTCCTTCCATCTTGCGACATCTTTTTTTAGCTGCTCTAGCTCTTTTTGGAAGCGTGTACCAAATACATCGACTATATGGATAATTAGCAAAAACTAGAGCAAACAATAGATGTAAAGGGGCACTACTATAGTATATAGCTCCATTGTAAACACTCCAAAGCCCAACAGCGGAAATGAACAAAGCAGAGAAGCTGCGATGATAAAACCAAAATGGGCACGGAAGCATGGTTATAACCGCATATGAATATTGAATGAACATGAATGCAGACTCTTGAAGATTTGTTGGGAGTCGCAGGACCAGTTTTCCGATCCAAGTCTTGGAATAACTTTTTCGGAGCCAAGTAAAAGATGTTGGACGACCAGCGGCAATTTTATCACGTCTCCGAACCTTTGAAATGTCAATTGATGTATTTATGGGGGTCGGTATGGGACTAACAGTAATCAAAAGGTGGTAGGAAATTTGCCAAATTCCATACGGGATGGTTGCCCAGATGATCATCTCTCTAAGGCCGTAGTGCTCTATGTTCTTGACTCTACTAATAGCTGGAAATTTCGCTTCGATAATAACTGGATCCACGCAATGTACCAAACAATGCAACACGACAGGAGGCATGATATGTATGAATAATGAGGTAACTTTGTCCAATGAGTGGAAAACCAGAGAATTTCTCCACATGGCTATCGCCCAAGCATTGTTTCCGTAAGCCAAGCAGTAGGTTGCGATCATGAGACGTCGAGAATTAGGAAAAACCCAGATAGAGAGCAGAAGAAGGACGTTGACAAAGTAGCAAAGATCGGCCAAGAAGTAATGGTAGCCACGTTTATGATAAGTGTAATAGCGGACGGGCATGAAATAAAGAAGTTGTAGCGAATACCAAATGTGGACCCATTCCCTATGAGACAAGACTTAGCCTCTGCACTTCCAATCAGAGAGGGAATAGTGACTTACGGATGCCCGCCAATTAAAAGACCTGTGATGAAGATGTTGCAGACACCAACCACGAACGCGATCTTCTCTCTTGAAGAAATAACTTTGGTATCCCCCCATTTATCGACAAGCTTATCAAGACCCTGGCTAAACTTATCTTTGTATTTCTCCAATTCCACATCTGTTTTTTTGAGGACAGTTTCCTTATGCCTGACATATTGAAGCTTTACTTTGTCCCTGTGTTTTTTGAGAGTCTCGCTCTGGAGCTGTATGCGCTTATTTATTTTCTCCAGCTGTTGTGGGAGTGTAAACTGGTCAAGAAAGTCAAATACAGTGAGTTTGTCCATCGGAGGAAAATCCCAGTCATCGCTATTGGTCACAGAACCAGCGTATGAAGGAGAGCGAGAGAGGCTCGGAGATGGAGGCTGAGAGTCGATCGACTCTGCGCCAGAGAGAGCTTCATCCATATCTTCGTGAGGCCTTGATGGAAGAGTATGAGAAAGGGGACGGGAATGTAGTAGTTTGCCCAAGCAGATGGTTGTCCGGTATCTGCGCTATGAAGAAGAGCTAGCTTCGTGGGGATGGAAAGTAGTCGAGAAAGCCCTGAGAAGAGGTTTCACAAAAATGTTAGATGAGCAAAGAAGCGAGAGCAAAATATGCTTATTCTAAAGAGAGACTGCAGGCAAGCCGCAGAAGAAGGTGAATCCTCATTTCTATAGAACACGTGAAACTTTGTCCATCACTGGGGCTGGATGAAACCTTGGAATTTGAAACGTGGCTCATTCCGTAGGAGTAATGTGGCGCATAGATATCAAGGTGAGGCTCATGGAGGTGGCGGGGCTTTTTGGTTTATCTGGGTGCCTTAGTCATTCAGCAGATTCACCCACCAACCGCAAAAGATTTTTTCCTTCAAACGTTGCGCCTAAACCAACCTCCTGGTTCAGCAAAGTAGCAACGACACCACTATTCGCAATGGAGCTCGTCAAAAAGCAGGAGACCGAGGAGTACTCAATAAAGCCAGAGGCTACCACAGCGCCTGTTGATACCTCAACATGGCCGTGAGTTATTCCATTGTGCCTTTACAGATATGTCTTGTGTACTGACATTTTTCTTGGGATTAAAGTCTGCTGCTTAAAAATTACAATAACCTTCTTGTTCGGACTGGTCACTTTACCCCAATTCCCAATGGCTGCGCTCCATTGAAGCGGGATCTCAAGAGTTACATCAGCAGCGGCGTAATTAATCTCGACAAACCGAGTAACCCTAGTTCCCACGAAGTTGTTGCGTGGGTCAAGAGGATTTTAAGATGCGAGAAGACCGGTCACAGTGGTACTTTGGATCCCAAAGTTACTGGTTGTCTTATTGTCTGCATTGACCGTGCAACTCGCTTGGTTAAGTCTCAACAGGGAGCCGGTATATATATTCCTTTTCCGAAAAAGATTTGTACGTTCTAAATTTTGTTTAGGAAAGGAGTATGTTTGCGTCCTTCGTCTTCACGACAAAATTCAGTCAAAAGAGCAATTGGCTCGTGCACTTGAGACTTTGACCGGTGCCCTATTCCAACGTCCGCCATTGATTTCTGCGGTCAAGCGTCAACTACGTATTAGGACGATCCATGAGTCTAAACTTCTCGAGTTCGATAACGATAGGCATCTTGCCGTGTTCTGGGTTAGCTGTGAGGCTGGTACCTATATCAGAACCTTGTGTGTTCATTTGGGACTGTTGTTAGGGGTTGGTGCACACATGCAGGAATTGAGGCGTGTTCGATCTGGGGCTTTGAGTGAAAACGACAGCATTGTCACTCTACATGATATTTTGGATGGTATGCCCTACTCTGGAATTTCCTAGAAAAAACCTTCCAAATATTTTTTGACTGACACTCTTATAGCGCAATGGCTTGCCGATAACACACGCGATGAATCCTACCTTCGTCGTGTTATTCGCCCCTTGGAATCTCTTCTCACCACATACAAACGTATCGTTGTCAAGGACAGTGCGGTCAACGCTGTGTGTTATGGTGCCAAGCTCATGATCCCTGGTCTTCTCCGTTACGAGGCTGGAATTGAGGTCGGCGAAGAGGTTGTGTTAATGACCACTAAGGGCGAGGCTATTGCTTTGGGAATTGCTCAAATGTCCACTGTTGAACTCTCAACCTGCGATCACGGTGTTGTCGCAAAAGTGAAGAGATGTATCATGGAGCGGGATCTTTACCCCCGCCGCTGGGGTTTGGGGCCTGTGGCTCTTGAGAAGAAGAAGATGAAGGTTGACGGAAAGCTTGACGTCAGTGACCCAGTCTTTGAAGTTGAAGTTTCATTTGAACTAATTAGAAATGCAGAAATATGGCCGTCCTAACGAATCTACCCCTCAGACTTGGAAGAAGGCATACACTGACTTCAATGCGCCTGCTGAATCTGACCTTAGGGTTATTGAAGCTGATGATGATGTTGAGAAGCCCATCACTTCTGATGTTGGCAGGATTGATGTGGAAATGACCACTCCAGGAGACGATGGTTCCGATGATGAAAAGGAAGATTCCGGCGACAAAAAGAAGAAGAGGAAAACCGGAGAGACGGAAGAGGAGAGAGCTGAGCGCAAAAAGAAGAAGAAGGAAAAGAAGGAGAAAAAGGAGAAAAGGGATAAAAGGGACGAGTAGGAGAAGAAGACGAGCAGGAGCATCAATCAACCAAAAATTCCCTCTACCCTAGGAGGTTTATGTAAATTAACCGTGTTATTTTTTTCTTTCTCTTTTTCATTACTTAAGTTTTTCCTTCCAATCTTTTGGTTGCCTCGGTGAATAGTATCTCCAGTGCACTATCCTAAGCTAGTAGGTAGTAGCTAGTAGCGGAGGTTGTATTTTCATATTAAAAGTAGGATTGTTGAGGTAAATATCTGTCCATGTATGCATATAAAAATGCTTTATCTACACTTACATGTGAGTACTACATGTAGCACGGCACTTACATGTGTTTCTGAGTTTAGAGACCCAAATGATTACGTACATAATGTGTTTGCCAAGACATGTGGGCAGCTGCAGGTGAAGTCTCTCGGGTACGCAACCACCACTCCCGTATACCACCAATCCATTATTTTACTCAACCAAAGCCAGACTCGGGCATCACCATTACCGTATATCATCACCCTATCTACTGGCCCTTTGGCATTATAAGTTCGATCACTTTTTTATAGTACCTCAACAAATCCTCTGATATTTCCATAGAATAATTCACCATGAGCTCTGGCACATCCCCGCAACTGGGGAATCTTGACCTTGAGACCGATGGAGCTTCCCCGTGGGGCGATGAGAGATCTGTAAATACCCAACCCCCTCGTGTGTATAAAGCTTCCTGATGCTGCTGCTAACTTTTCTAAGGAGGATGTTGCGCAAGGTTGGTATAAATAATTACTCCACCCTTCCAATTGATATACGTGAGCAAGACTTAACAACTCGTCGTGAATAAAGCACCAGAATCACCAACCGCCGCCACCGTCAGTCAGGATAGTAAAGATGCGGAAACAGAACAGCCCCAAACCCCTGCTGTAAAAACATCTACTACTCGCCGCAATCCTCGTCGTCCAGGCCGCCATGTGGCCCGTGTGGAGGCCATCGACGACGACCTTGGTCCACTCGGCCCATTAGGTGATAATTTTACTGTTACCGACACCCCGGAGGCATCTTCTGGTCCATCAAAACACCTCCACGAGACACCCCCCGAACCGCCACAGAAGGAGGATTCGCCGAGGGGTTCCAGAGTTATCTCCGGCGGTACAGCTTCGCGGACAATGCCGAGAGGGGAAACTATGGAGAGTGTTTCTTTGGAGGATGATGAAACAGAGGCCTATACTGGCCCTCCAACAACCTTTGATGCAATGGAAAGTCCGGAACGGCGTAGGATGATCGGTGGACCGGATAGGGCACCGGAACAGCCTCAAGTGGCAGGCCCGGTCTTCGATATCAGTGTTGGAGACCCGCACAAGGTTGGAGATTTGACCAGCGCGCATACAGTCTATCAAGTCAGGACTAAGGTTTGTTGATCTTCCTACCTCCAACTTTATTATCTGTGGGTTGGTTTGATTGGATGAGAATATTAGACTACGTCGAAAGCCTATAGAAACAGCGAGTTTACAGTTTCTCGTAGATACCGAGATTTCTTGTGGCTTTACAGCGCACTGAACAACAATAATCCAGGTGTCGTGGTTCCACCGCCACCAGAGAAACAGGCTGTAGGGAGATTCGATGATAATTTTGTCGAATCTCGAAGGTCAGCTCTGGAGCGCATGCTAAACAAAACTGCAGTTCATCCGATTTTACAGAATGATCCGGACTTGAAATTATTTCTGGAGTCTGAAGCACTGAATGGAGATATCAAGCATAAAGAGAAACAAGCACCACCAATTGGAGAAAGCAAGGGTATGTTTAGCTCTCTAGGCTTTACTGTGGCTGGAAAGTTTGTGGAAACCGATGAAGTGAGTATCATTGCTATCAGTTAGTCAAAATACACATTCATACAACAAATAAGGGAGAGTAAGGTGAAAGAGCCAACGTACTAGCGGAACGATTATACTTTGACCAAGCTTCCTTAATTTTTTTTGGCCTCTCCCCGATAAGCACAGATGAGAAAAGGGTACTGACTTTGGATACTTAGTGGTTCCATGACCGCAAGAACTATCTCGATGCATTGGAAATCCAACTCAAGTCTCTTCTCAAAGCTGTTGATACGGTCATCAAACAACGAAAAGATCTCGCAGAAGCCGCCAGTGACTTTTCTTCATCCTTGCACGCCCTGTCCACTGTAGAGCTTTCAAAATCCCTCTCCTCTCCTCTCGAAGCCCTCTCAGACCTTCAGATTCGAATCAAAGAACTTCATGAGCGGCAAGCACAGCAGGATGTTCTCACGTTAGGAATCACAGTTGATGAGTATATCAGGCTCATTGGATCTATCAAGCTCGCATTCCAACAGCGACAAAAGGCTTACCATTCTTATCACGCGGCAGAGAGCGAGCTGAATAAGAGGAAGAGTACTTTTGAAAAATTGCAGAGACAGGGGAAAACACAGCAGGATAGGCTCAATCAGATGTCCGCGGAGGTCACTGATAGCGAGAGGAAGGTGCATCAAGCCAGGTTGTTGTTTGACGATATGGGGCGGTTGATGAGACTAGAGTTGGATAGATTTGAGAGGGAGAAGGTTGAAGATTTCAAAAGCGCTGTTGAGACATTTCTGGAAAGTGCTGTTGAAGCACAAAAGGAGGTAAGCTCTTCTTATACAATTCCTATAACGCATGGTATATGGAGCTAACGTAAGTTCGAAACAGCTTATTGAGTTGTGGGAGACTTATTTGTTACAGTTGGACCGGGAAGAGGAAGAGGAAACAGGATTCAGGTCTATTAATGAGCCCACCTCGGCTTAGGCTAACGAAATACGCGTTTTGGATGAGGAACGGAGATTAAAGGTCGAAAGAGAATGGAAGGAGTGATCAACAAAATCAGATAAACTCATCATCGCCATTATCATGATTTTACGTATTACTTTTCAAGTGATTTTAATTTACCCTTTCTGGCTTGCATTTTTTTTTTTTTTTTTTTGTTGCTGAACCTGTGTATTGGTTATCCGGCTGGGTTGCTAATATCAGTGTATTTTAGTGGGCCATTGAACCACTGGCTCGTTAGAGTTTAATTGTTTAGATTCAGTTATCAACCAAAAATAATTCTATGAGAGATTAGTGAGACACAGCCAATACATTTATAATTTCATTCTACTGAGACGAAATTCGATTGAAAAGAAACTTCCAGGTAAGTAAAAACATAATGAAAAGCAGTAATTCAGCACGTAACAGATCATAATATGCCCTTCATCTATATTTTATGAATATAAGGTTGGGGCGGAGACCCCTAGAGCCGAAGTATTGCGACATGTATCCAGGAATTAACTACGAGTAACTGCGGAAAATCTCTTGTATCAAAACAGCTTAACATGGTCCTCAAACTTCGACCTTAATAACTCCACCCTCAGAACAGCTAAATCAAGTTAGGCTTTGTAGAGTGATATATCAGGCGAAAAATATTCGAATAACAAAGCGATAATAAAATAAGCCGTGCTTGTGGAAAGTTATTACCTTTGAAAATATTGACGTCGGAAGTGCTCCGGTTTAAGGTGTCCTCATATCATGTTCAATATGGCGCGAGAAGACACAACCAGGGCGGCCGGTAGTACTGACGGACCAAGGCGCCAAAAACAAGAAGTGTGCATGAGGTTTGACAACTATTCTGCTCATGAAAAGAATAAACCTCAGCATTCATTTTATGAATTGTAACCTTCCTAGATTTTATATTAGTGTACAGCGGTGGGTAATAAGTCATCGGACGAAACGCCACCAGAATACGCGTTTGCAGGCAAAACTGTAGCTAGGTCGTCCAATAACTTATTACCCACCGCTGTACCAATCCAAAGGGAGTTATAGGAATATTTACTTCATACCACAAGGGAAGAAAATACAGATAAATTATATTATGTAGAAGACCATTATTTGGTTATAGAAAGGGATAGAGTACATATACTTAGTATATTACGAGTTGGCGTGATCACTATAATGCCAACATAAGATAAGCAATCGTTGTGACAATGTATCAGTGGGTGAGAGGGCTAAGTGCCATATCCCATGTATATACTCACCCCAGCCATTCTAGATACTAGAGTTCTAGGACGCATCTATACATGGATTAGAGATGTACCGATATTGTCACCCTAACTACATGTAGTCTGGAAGTTAAAACTTAACGATCGTGAGATCGATAGCACCAAACTATCGAGTGACATTATATGATTCAAGATTTTGATTGGTTGATGTATGTAGCCCGTAAGCTATGAAACATGATTCGAAATCTACATCTTAAGTAATCGTACATAGCTATTTGGAGGCGTATTGAAATTTCGGAGAATTGGCAGAAAATATGGATATGTGACCTCAGATCTCTCGGTCCAAACATGCCAGAAAATGCCACCCCATAATATAACGCTACATCTTGTACCTAAACACCAAATAAACCCGCATTTTTCCTTCAGATATGATCCAGCATAGCATAAACCCATAGCAAAGCTATAAACGCAAAAAGCCTCTCCATCCAATACCAAAACAAACAAGAGATACGTCGACGTTACTATACATTATACACTTAAAGGTCATCGCACTAAAAATAGGTGCTACCCACCAAATTTCCGGGGAAGTTTTTGGGCTCCTTGACTAATATACAGACAATAAATAATAATAAATGAACAGCCGGATCAACTAACGGGGCTTTCCGGGGGGAACGGGGTCAAAAGAGCCAGTCTGTCTCTTCGGTGCCCATGGGCGCAAACCCAGGTAGCATACTCTGCTGCTGTCCATTGGCATCCAGAACTGGAGTTCCTGAAGGGTGCGTCCCAGGAGCCACCCGCGGGAAATTGAACCAGTTGAAGACGTCCAAATAATCCAATGCCGCGCTACCATTGTTTCCAGAAGACTCACCATTGCTCGTTGAGATAACCAAGTGTGCTGTTGATCTCCGAGAATCTGGCTGGCGCGAGATCATAACGTCCACTGCATATGCTGTCATTCTCATGTCTGAAAGTATTGCTACGCAGTTCCTAGTGCTACTACCAGTAGAATCGGTATCTTGGTCCGATACAGATCCGTTGGCAGTTTGCATTTGTGTTTGCGACAACTCCTCAACTACACGCTGAATTATGGTAGCATAGCGTTCGGCAGTTTGGTAACATTTACCCATTTCGCGAAGTGCGTCTAAGAAAAGTCGGACGTCGGGAATCGTTGAATACTCTGTCGTCGAAGCATGTACGAGGAGAAGACGAGCAGCAACCCAAACTGTGAAAGCAAATGTTGATCCCAACAAATGCAGCATGTTATTGGAAATCACAAGGCGAGTTAACGCAGCAATATTTTCCACGGCCGACAGACATCTTTGACCAGCGGAATAAGAAGGGCCAAATATGCTAGAGCGTGTAGTTGGATATGCAGCGGAGGAGTGAAGTCGGATCACCGAACTAAAGGCTGTCAGCAAATAACCCGAACCTGAACCTTAGCTCTAGGATCAACTACATACGTGTTGTATGCGGCGTGAAGCATTATCCATGAAGGGTCCACAACCGTACCACCGAGATTCAGCGCACGCGTCAGGTTTCCGTATGACATTGGAAGGGAGAACTTCCAGGAGGTGAGAGCTTTGTCGAGAGTTCTATACTTTAGTTGCCATGCCTCCACATCAGAGAGCACATTAATGTCGACAGTTTCACGGAGAAATCGGTGAATTCTTCCTAGGATTCCAAGAACCTCGATCAGGTAAGAAAATGCTGACAGAGACTCCACATTGTTGACTGTTTGATCAGACCTCCTGGGCGTTCGAAACCATCGAGTAGTGACATGCTGATTCCTATCCCACAGGTGATCTCGACACGGTAGTAACCTATCAATCTCCGATTCATCTAACGTCAAATCTAACGAGGTCCCAAGAGTTGTATAAACATCCAACAAATAAACCATCCAAAATAGTCGTCTACGTCCTTCCTCCTCGACCCAGTCTTTTGATTCAGGTAATATTCCTGCCCCCATAGTCGATATCTGTGGTAGGACCTCTCTGGAAGGTTCTACCGCCAAGCCTAAGTGCAATGCCATGCGGGTTGTCAATGCCAAAAGTCCCCAACCCGAAGGGCCATTTGTTGACCCAGTAACATCGAGAACCAATATAACAAGGGCCTTTAAAGATTGAACAGAGGGATTTTCCAGGGCATAAAATACAACTTTGCGTTTCGCTACCGACCGAAAATGCGCTTTCCAATTTTCGTCAAGTCGTCTATCATTACAGAACCTTAAGGTCGCCGAGACTATGGAATGCATCAAAATGACATCAGGTTCTTCAACTTGGGACAAATGGCGCCCAAAGAAAGAATCCACAATCGTTTGCCTGTGAAGAATAGGACACGTTGGATATATGTTTTGGAAGAATAAATCGACCATGGTGCATAGGAGATCGTCGGTTGGGAGGTCATTATCAAAAGATTTCGTATTTGAAAGATCTCCAATTTGGTTCTGTTCCCGGAAGGCAACATCTGCGGGCATTATTCCCGCAGTGCTAGCAAATGTGCCTGGTGGCTGTGAAACAGCGGTGAACTGGGTTGAGGGGGGAGGATGGCTGACTGCCATCAGCGGTTCAGTTGTGCCAGGGTGGGATATTGAGGGAGAAAGGTGATCATGCGAAGCAGTGGATGGTGATGGGAACTGGGGATGATGGTTGAGATTTTGAAGATGATTTTCGATTATTTGGGAGTGGTTAGCAAGAACTGCTTCTACACGGTCTGAAATGATAGAGAATTCAATCAGCACCTATCTCTCGAAATATCCTAATAAATAAAAACTCACCAAGTCGTTCCTCTAATTCTCGCCCAATTCCAGCCCGAAGGCCTGGCTTTTTCTTTTGTCTGTAGATACATTCCTGCCCTTTTTTTTTTTTTTTTACTTAGTATCAGACCAGTCTTGTAGTTGTGATTGAATGGTGGAGGGGGCTGACCATTGCGACTACACCATCCACAACTTGGTTGTGCGCGGTCGCACTTTACCTTCCGTTGTTTGCAAGTCTCACACCTTCAATCGTAAGTGGATGAAAAATCAAAGCGGTTGGAAATGCTCACGATGAAATCCCGTCGATGCGTCTTCGTTTCCTAGCACCCTCACTCCCAGCATCACCTCTATCCTGTCTCCCTTCGTCTTCAGAGGAGTTATCGTGGTCGCTGCTCCCCCTCCCGTTCGTCGTAGAGCCCTTTCCGTTAATGAGGCTATTGACAGCCGAAGGTCTACGGAGGGCTGCAGTAGCAGGTGGAGGAGGAACAGCCGCAGCGGGCGTGGGTTGTGAGTCTGGCGAACCCATATTTGCAATCCTTTATAAATTTAGGATATGGTACGGTATTGTTGGTTTCTGGTTCGCTGGCTTGTTGAACTGGTTGATTATCGACTAACTAAGTAACTTCACTCACACACTTGAGTATATCGCCAGACTGGCGACAAAAATGATGGTAATGGGGATGATAATGATGATAGAGAAGAAGAAGAGCAGGGCAGCATCGGAGCTTACAGGTTAGGCTGGTTGTACCTAAGTAGGGGTCTCGATCCAACCAATCCCCGGATATTGGCGCAGGCCAGGCATAATTTTTTTTGTCACTCCTGGGATTGTTAGGATTATCAAGAGGTTTGCGGCTTCCCCGCCTTCTAAGGGCCTCAGGCTTCCTTCTCTCACCGTCTCCACACGGCAGCCGCCCCCTAAGATGTTACCCCAAACTGCGCCCAAGCTGCGAAGTTGAGTGTCATTGCCCAATCGGGTTCAGCAAAACTGGCTGGGGAATCCCCGCCCATCGTAACGAGGCAACATGGCGGGGGTTTTAGCCAAAAGTCAGGGCACTGGTAACTGGCCAACTGACACTATCACAAACAGTAGTACATATCATACGTACATATGTACGGAATCAGTACCTCTCCCCCCCCTGTTATGTCGCCCCCAAAATCAATCTTTACCGTCCTTTCCCCCACAGTCCAGGAACGAACAACTCGATGAGATTGTTAACTGGCCTGGTTCCTGAGAATAACCGCTCGACACAGTGCAGCGGGTTGTCGGGGTCGTCGGCAGACGATAGTGGTCAGAAAAGTTTGCAGAAAATATCAAGGCAAAGATAAACCGCGCAAAGAGCCTCTTTTTCCTATTCCAGGGTCCACATTTCCACAGGGGGAAGTTTTCAGATCGATCTACGGTGTAACATTGTCAACGGTTGTGGAAAAACATCTTCGCCGAGCCACGACAACTATGACACTTCTCACACTCGGTTGTCAGCAACCCAACGTGGCCAAAAAAATGCATCCTAATATATGTTCAATCTATCCTCTATTTATTAACTGTGTCTTGGCTATAATGTAAATGTCCGACGACTCGTTCGCTGGGTTCATCCCACATGTTCCTCCGCAATTCGATGCCATGGTTTTGAGCGCTTTCTTGTCGTCCAAGCTCGTTGTCTCTGACGGACAACGTGCCACAGAGGATCCGTGGGGTAGTTAGAGCGCTGCTGTCTATAATGGTACTCGGATGTTTTAATTTATAATCCTCAAGCTAAGATGCTCTCCAGCCTGACGCTTGCATCTCCGGGACCAGCCTCATAGCATATCACTCGATCATGTGCTGTAACAGTTGCACCACTGTCCGTAACTGAGAAACGAAACCTAAACTTGACTCCCGACGTTATGTTCATCCCTTGTGCCTTGGAAACGCGATGTCACCCCTTCCGTTGTAATTATTTCGCTTATATTAGCACCTCCGGAAATTGATGAGTCCTTCACAGGTAGTTGGGTTGTAGGGTTGTTTCTTTTCTGACATGTAGAACGTTGAGTACCAAATTTCTGCTTAAGTTCTAGGTATGTATATGATATATCCATCCATACTTATAGGTTCTTATGACTTGGACTTATGTATATTTTGAGTTTTTTTTTTTTCTTCCCTCGCACCGACAATTATACCTTATTCGACTTCGTCAAATATTTCCTTCCGCCCGGAGCAATCGTCATCGGTGCCGACGGGATCAAGAACACCTGGCCATTTGTGCACATAACTCCGGTGGACCGTAGTTTCGACTTTCTGCGATTCCCGGCTAAAACGAGACCCCCAATAACTTCTCCACAATCGTATGGTATTACGGTGTGTGCACGAATGACACCCTCCCAGATGTGATTAGGAACTAAATTATCGGAGAGAATTGACAGCTATAGATTTCCCATCATATATGTTTAAGCCACTCCGATAGGCTTGGTGTTGCAGATATGAATTAAAAAGGCCCTTAATACTAGTACAATATCGACAAGATCATAACCTTCTGGTCTCAGTCGCATCACGATGTTTGGTTAAAGTGAAACGTATTGATAGAATGATACTTGTATTTCCTAAATAGTCCGAGCCCGCACTGATAACTACATATCGAAAGAGGTTAACTGTAAGGGGGCCTTTCTGTAATTGGCTACATGCATCTACATAATTCTCGGGTCTAGTTGAAATACTGACCCTGCCTCAGTCAGTCTGGCCAGAAATACAGTATGCTACATGTGGCGATGATATCTATCAAACTGCAGAATACTCTACACCATGATGGTATATACATGTAGAGCCTACATAACGAAATTATCACCATAACTGTAAGGTAGCTCGAAGCCACTTTGGTCATCCATCTATTACTCTTATCCGCGCCTCATACCGTTCTGGGGCCCTCATCCGGGGCACTCGTGGCTACTCCAAAATGGTTACTTCCGTGCGGTCGTTTGGAAACAGAAGTCACTTACCCAAAGGGCCTATCCCTGTATGTACAGCATTTTCTGTTTTTCTACGCATGCAGGAGATCATATTTCCTTGTTTTAATTTCGGTTTGCGGTACCTACGTTCAACTCGGCAGTGCTAAGCATTTCGGAATGAAAGTGGGTGTAGCTGAAATTCTGTTCCTGTCCTGCCGTTGCAGCCGTTTGGTTTTCGTCTACCTTTTTAAAACTCGCCTATTATATTGCAAAGGAAGTCCTTCTGCAGCCTCCCGTACAGAATCAAGATCAATTACTTCCCCTCTGATTTCCCCGTTTACCGAAATTTACAAGGCAATATAACTTCGCGCTCACTTCATAAGAAATGTTTCACACGTGAGGATGAGCTTCTTCCAACAACCATAACGCACAGGCAATAGCCTGAACCCGTAAATCACTTACCCCACATTTTTCCCAGAGAATCTATATTGGGATCTGCCTATTTTTCTAGGCAATGATGTGGATTTTACCTTGGCCCTTTTCAAGTATGGGGGTCCCTATTACATGCAATTATAGTAGTAGTTCAGCCCAGTATACGAACACGATAGCGTCAGACTCGTAGACTGATCATGTCGATTGAAAGAGGAAAAGATGGGTTATAAAGTTCTAGCCTCTATCCTCCGATATTTTGCTTTCGATTTAGGCAATCAATCGAAAACTCGGCTCCATCTCCGCAGATTTTACATCAGTACGCATTTTAGTTCCTCCCATCCTTTTGATCCTATCTGTCCCCGAATGCCAGAAAGATAATCAGTTGTAACTTGTAACTACCAGTACTCTTAATTAGCTCTAGCCTGGCGTTGAGGTTCCTGCAAAGCCACATGATCGGCAACTGGCAGCGAGCACCTCGGTTACCTTGTGGCGCTCCAAATACGCACGTGGTACAGTTTAGTGCAGACGCTACCAACTGTTCTCTGGATTGAGAAGTGCCTGGAACTCCTCACCGCCTGGCATGACTAGCCTGGCTTCAAGTCGCACAGCTACTAACGCTATTCAGAGCCAGAACCAGACCGCTCTTCACACAAGGTACCGTGGGCGACTCATAGGGTACGTAAAACAGCAACACACTCTAGTCTCAGTGCTGCTGAATCTCGGAGTGCGTAATCTGACAAGCCTTAATGATCCTACGACTTCTCGTAGGCTGAGGATGTGTGCTCCATAATTAGATACTCTAATTTTTGCTAATATCGTACACCGTTCGAAGACGTCTATCTCATGCCTTTGTAGGATTGTTTCAGACGAGGAAGTTTAACACTCGAAGTAATACACCAGCTTGAGCACAACTTGGTGCTACATCATAACATGACTACATGTATTTAAGACCCTTTATCCTTAATTCCTCTGACTCTCAGGTGAAGTGATCTTCTTAACTCTTTATATGATACTGGCACAAGTCCTGACTTTTTCTCATCAAACCGGCTGAGGATACATCCTCTCCGAACCTGTGTTGGATACTCGGAATTTCTCCCGCCTCAAAGCTGAGCGATCGAATGTTAGGGGCACACCCAGGGCTTACCTGACCATTGATGGTCAGTGCACGGAAAACCGGTACACTTACCTTAGTACCACAGGGAACCTACGTCCCAGGTAGGAGATTGTGAATAATTTAAACTCTGGGCAGGACGGTGTCGATCTGTGGCTAGCATTTTGTAGCTACATGTACTCTTAGACGTGACTGGGTGCCAGGTTTGGGGGTCAAAAGTGTAGACACAGCAGTCTCGCATTACTCGCGACCAGCAACAAGAACCCGAATATGCAGCTACAAGTCTTTGGTGTATTTTTGACTTCTACTCCAATGGAAATTGCAGATTAGGACGTGCATTTTCGGGTTCTTGTTGCTGGTCGCGAGTACTCTACGTGCCGTGTATCGCAGTACATTGTACAAGTAAGCATCGCAAGGCCAGGGTATCTGGACGCGCAATCCCAAAGCTCTATGAATCGAGGTTACTAGTCAGTTCACCCAAACGACTGATTATGAATTGCTCCCTTTGCGTGACTACATCTTTCACGGTACTTCTTATCGCCCGTCCGCGCCTGTGAATAAGCGAGTGAAGTACAGGGCTCAGTGTTGACTCTGCCTGCGCAGCTGCCTGGCTAATACTATCGGTTTCACCGTCTTACCGACGGGTTATTCCTTTGTCGTGGTGGCAAGGGATCAGAAAATGGTTTGTCACTGAATAGGGCGAGAATTTCTAGGTACTCTATGTGGGACTGTGGTTTCATCGGACTCCGTTGATGGAGTGCATACTGGTACTGCTTCTAGAGGAGCCTTAGCTGTGAGTATATATTACTAGCCACACCCTTCCTGTTTTTTTTATTATCAAAGAGCCCAGCTCACGGACCTAACTTGAGGCCTTTTCTCGTCCTGCGAATAACTCTATATGTACCCCAGAAGATAACCCTCCAGGCTTCGCCAGGGACGTACGTACCCACTAATACTTTAAACCGGCGACACACAAAGTTGCTATGTAATCAAGACCACCCCCACCGGCTCCAGAACGGCTACGGCTGCGGGAACATCTCAAAGTTATGCCTTACTAATCGCGGATGCTAATAGTCGGGTATTTCGTATGGAACGGACAACGAACAGATCTGGGATAGCAATTGATTACCCACATAGGCGGGGAAAAGATGTCCGTAATGTCGAGTTCCGGAATAGCAAGGCGTGCCTGTATGCGGCTAAATCTCTCGGAAATGGTCAGTACGTGTATTATCTACACAAAGCCCACCGCTGGTAAATTGGGGAGAAATGTTGTATTTTTGGAGCTATTTTTTTACGGACTTTCTTCCGAAAAGTATGACGAGAATCCTAACGGCGCGGAAACGGATCAAGACGCGACCACAGGGATTTCTTAGGGCTAGGGCGTATGTAGATTCCCGGAGCTACCAGATGACAGGAATGGTAGATTATTTCTCCGATAATTGACGCTAGGTTCAAGGTAGTTTTTCCGACCTGATGGAGATATCTAGAGTGCGTGATAGTTGTTTCTCCACAAACCTGCCCCTGATAACGCATCGATCTCCGTCCCGCCGGAGATTCTCCGAAGTATAGACGGCTGTTATCCCAGGGATCGTAGCATAGGTATGCTGTTGACTAGGGAAATAACTTAACATCGTTCCACCCGCAATACATTAGCAGACTCCCTGCTCATAAACCTAGAAATTTTTACCCAAATAGTACTAAATAGTCGGCCGTGGCACTTCTACTCAATTCTTCAGAGTTTAAAGATTTACCCAAGTGTGGTGTGCCAACATGAGACATGGCAATATTTCTGGTCACCAGCCCTGCTTTACTCAGCTACCATGAACTTGTTCGATAAAAAGCATATAACATCAAGACACCAGAGATATCGATAAGAAGACCATTGAAATAATCGAAGTAAGTAAAGTATGTTCAACGGTGGCTGTTGATTTCCAGGAGGCGTTGATAGCATCAGTCTTGCAACATCTTTTGTCCATAGCTTTCTGGAATTCAAAACCAACGACATCATTTGATCAGTCAGTGGCTGTTGCACTTGGCATCGAGTGATACCCTGTGATCAATATGATCACGAGGTATTTTGAGGCGGGGAGAAGGGATTGTATTGACTTACATCGGCTTATATATACTAGTATCTCTCGGGTTGTCTTGACGTTTCTTGAGACCTCAACTATGACAACCTTTTTGAAATGGCAATATATGAGTCGTCTCGAGACAAGAAGGCTACGGGTATCCAGGTGCATCGACCTCACTGAGAATATGTCTCGGACTGCTTCGTGCATATACCCGAAGAAGAACACGAGGTACCTCGTACTTGTAAACTATTCTAATTATGGTTGAGATTCGCTTATTGGTTGAGATTTGCTTATGGGTTGGACTAAAGCTTCGAACCCTAATCTTGAGCGAATAGTCAAGATCTTCTACAGATCGCATCTGCAGATGGGAGGATGAAATGAGACGGATAACTTAACTTGTAGCCATATTAGGATATAGAAATTAAGATGGAAGATAATTTCGTTAGAGGCCAGGATGTGGGGGTATTAAGATTTGGACGTGGGGGCGAAGGAATATGGTAGAATGGTGAGATTGGAGTGAGAATGATGAGTTTATATGAAAAACTGAGTGATTGCTGTAGTAACGACTATGATGAGGTTTGGTTTAAGTTCGGGTGGAAGTTGAGCGGGGAATCCTCGCGCTAAGCTTGCTGAACCCATATTGTTCGTTCATTGGGCGTATTTTAAATCCTATTTCACCGAGGATACACTCGGCACGTATGCACAGTTTACGTGCATGTACAGCACATAGATCCTTTCTGAATTGTGGGGATCCCATGTGATGGACAAGGGATCTTCTCGCGTGGTAAACTCTAACTGGACCTCATCTTATAGACCAGTTATTATGACCCAAAGACCCGAGTTCCAACACGTACATATCTTCATGCAAGAGCCACGTTTCTGTGCAAACCAAGATCTTGAAACCATGATCAGTACATGGATAAACATTGCATGTAGTTTGGTACATACATTACCTTGTACCACGTGCCTTTTCCATAGAAAGGTTCTGCAGACCCCACAAACCTACAAGTCAACTAATCATGTGAGTATCTGCATAGGATCTAAAAATCACAATCATAAAAGCTTCTTTGTATGAGCTCCTGACTGGCCATGTAGCCTTTTCTTTGGAGGATCTCGTGCAACAGCAGATATTCCATATCGATCAATAGATATTTGTTCACTTTCTCCTCTTAATTGGACTCTCTTCTGACCACCGTGGTATGTAGTTACTTGATAAAAGTGCAATCTGGATCATTCTTCACCACGTCAGATTAGTTTTTCCTCACGAACACCTCCGCAGAGCGAGAGTACTCAACAATAGTTATCACGAAATTCTTCCCTCAGATACCCCTTAGGCTGCGTCCAGGGAGCTTTTTACTGAGGCTTGGAGTATCTGCCATACGTGTTTATAAGCACTAGTCTCTCGCACTGCTTATGAGCTGCACCTAGCCTTTCTGCATATGAATCACCGGGGATCTTCTTCTTCACGGAGAGAATTATACCGAAAAGTATGATTCATAAGACATCACTCGATATTAGTAAATGCGTTCTTCTTCATTTCATGGTACGCTTCTGGTTCAGAGGTAACGATTATGTAGATCTAATACTGCTTACACATGATTCTGAGGAAATGTCGTATCACTTCTGCATCAGTAATATACACATCCGACTAGTCCATGTTTTTGTCCTCCAAGTACCCGTTCAGCGTTTCAGATAGGCACAAAAAGAAATGCTTTAGTATTAATAATGGTTTCTTCACGGAATATATTCCCCCGAGAAAATGAGAATCACAAGATGTCACTCGAAGTCTGTCACCCGGAGTAATCACAAGCTAAGCTTCGACCAATATTGGCAAGACATACACTGGCTGTGCGGGGTACGGGGTGCATGAATATATTAACTACCGAGGCTTCAGCATAGTTGAGGGGGATAACCGGCAGGCCGGAAAAGTTGAATCCGTCGGGTATACGTTTAAGCAGGATCAAGCATCAAGCTCTTTCCAGACGGCAATGAGTAAAAATAGCGGTAGTCATCACATAACCCCGGTTTTTCCGGTTTTTAAGTTTGGAGTCATAAGCTAACTAATATTAAATCTCATTTATTTACAATCAAATCGTTCATTCGTAATGTTTTGGGTAAACATTTACTCTCTCCGAGCAGGCGCATCTTCTAGATGCACACCACTTGCTTTCTCTGCTCGCTCAAACACCCCCGTTTCCTCTCCTACCCTCCGCCTTTCTACAGTCTTTCCGCCTGTACTCCATACGCCTCCAGTGATGCCACCGCGGTCAAAGAGGTGGTCTACATCCTCCAGCTCAAGGCCTTTCGTCTCTGGGAAGAAGCAATACACAATCGGCACCATTCCAGCATTGAAAACAGCAAAGATGATGAATGTCTTCCACCCGATATTGTCAATGGCAATTGGTGTGATTTCCACTACCGTAAACACAGCAAGCCAATTGAACGCCGATCCTATGGCCTGTGCACGGGACCTGAGTCGAGTGGTTGAGACTTCGGAGCCATAATACCATGGTACAGGGAGCCAGCCGATGCCCAGGAAGATCTGAAAGATGAAGACCATTGCACAGGCACCGTATGCAGCAGATACAGATTCAAGGGAGAGCAGAATGGAGGCCAGCGAGAAACATAGGCAGAGACCGATAGAGGAGAACATGAGGAGAGGACGACGACCAAGCCTATCAACTATCCACAGTGGGATAAAAGAGCCAACCAGATAAGTCAGGGATGTGCAGCCGCCGAGGATAAGCGACATGTTGCGGGTAAGTCCCATAGTCTGCTGATAAACAACTGGGGCGTAGTAGTTGATCATGTTTGCACCTATGGACCGAGTGATCAGTTGTGATTAACGCAATTTGTAGTGAAGGAAATTTTTATTTCTACCTGTTGCTTGTTGCATGACCATGACAGCAATTGCAAGACAGATTCTTCGAAAGTTCTGAATCTTGCCCCCGATAAAGAGTTCTTTGAATTTGAATGGACCGCCTTGACTTTCTAGCGCTACCGACGCCTCAATGTCTTGACGGAGTTCGACGATTCTTGGATGATCAGGGAAATATTCCTCTCCCTCAAGATCTGCCAGAACCTGGGCTGCTTCTTCACCGCGATCTTGAGCGACAAGCCATCTGTGAGGCTGTTAGCACAGCCTTACTCGCCCAGGGGAGATCTGAATGTATACCTGGGGGTTTCCGGAAGCATGAGGATTTGCAAGACGAGAAACAAGGCAAAGAACGCCTGGAATCCAAGAGGAAGACGCCATTGCATGGGGCCATCATTGAATGATGTGCCATAATCCAACCAATAAGCTATGGGGGGTCAGCACAAACTATGTTTATCCGCAATCATGGGGTAGTTTTACCAATACAAAGTCCAAAGATGGTAACGACAGCCTGTGTAGTAAGTAGCATACCCCTGACTCTTGCCGGGGAACACTCTGCCTGATAGACCGGAATAGTACTAGAGTTGAACCCATTTCCCTGCAGAAAGAGTATTAGCACTGTATGCATGTTTGCATCGTCGATACGAAACGAGCATTCAACTCACAATACCGGTCACAATTCTACCAACAATCAACTGGGCCAGCGTAGTAGAGCTCGTCAAGATTGCGGTCCCAATTAACATTGTTATCCCACCAGCCATAATCATACGCTTCCGGCCCATCCTCTCTCCGATGTAGAAACACAATATCGATCCAACAACACAACCAATCTAGGCCGCGTGACAGAAATTAGCCTTTTTTCGATGGCCATCGGCAATGGATCGAGGGAGGCAATCATGCAAACCTACATCATAGATGGCGACAATTGTACCCTGTGTACTGGTACCTGGGTAGTTGAAGTCCTTTGCGAAGCGGTTATCTGCGCCGATGATACCGCTCATGACACCTGCAATGTGATATGTGATTAGTCGACGGTGTGCGGATTTGAAGGGAACGGTACCGGCGCAGGTGTCAATGATTACCTTGGTCGTATCCCAGGAGCAGGAAGCCTTGACAACAGCATGCTGTGATTGTGTAGACGAGAGCATTGCCGTACAATTTTGGTTTCCACATGACTTTTCTGATGTGTTACTGGTGCTTCTGCCTCTCTGGGTTTTTTGTTGTTTGATCAGTATTATAAGGGCTCGTTATTCTGTTTTTTTCTTTTCTTTCTTTTTTTTGATGGGACCTTTCTTTCTAGCTAGTACTTTGCTTCCCCACAACTAGCTGCCGACGGTAGATGATGCGGAGAAATGGAATTCCAAGCTGCCCGTCCCCGGTTTTTATATATAAAAGAGATCTGGGGTAGAGAGAGTAGCCACATGGTGGGCATGTAAGTGTATATGTATGTATGTACATCAATAATATCAGATCATACATCATATAATAATTAATATACACGTCCTCTCTCCTCCCCAAGATTGGGGCGAATTGCAGAATCACAGAACATCGCGTCCTAAGCGGGCAATCAGTTACCTGGGATTCGTCTCTGGGCTTTCGGTTGAACGTTTTCCGACATTATCTGGTTTTTTTTGATGGAGTGGGCGAATCGCCGGGATGGGTCCGGCGTAGGCGATTCACGAGTGCTATGTACATGTATGTATGTATGTATATGTAGTGTTGTATCTGAAAGAATAGCCATATTATTCATGATATTAATATTGTATATTGTTCTTGGAAGCTACATAGGAAGTAATCCATCTACAATACCTAAGCTACAGCTACAGTAAATATTGCGGTTGTTTGGATCATGGAGATCACTCGGCCGCGGCAGTAGAGTAGATTAGTGACAAGCCACCACGATCGGGTCGTACCCGTCCACACTAGCAAACCCAGTGCCCAAACCCAACCCACAATTTCAACCCACAAACCCAACCCAGCAAAAAAGTTTCCCCGCCACGCCAGAAAGAAAGCCAGCCAGGATTCCCCACAAAGAATTTATGTAACACTTATCCAGCGGAGAGGTTAAAGCCATGTAACCTTTTTTTTTCTTCTTTACAAGGCGTGCCAGTAGTAGGTAGGGGTAAGGGTTGTAGTGTGCTGTGCGCCGCAACCTCGGGAGTTTTGCGCCTTCGGTGCAATGCACCCCGAGCAGCCGACGGCAGGTAGGGAGGGGCGTTGGTGTGAAGGTGTGAGGCGGTCAGAGAGAGAGAGGGAGAGGGAAAAGGAAGATGTTGTTTTACCCCGCCTTTCCGGGTTCCCCGTTTGTGATTTGCTAGAGGGGAAGAGCATCTCATGCAGGGGGGGTGGAGGGGTGTGTGGGAAAGGGTTTGTTTCTGCTGTGTGTGTGAGATGGATGAGAGAAAGGCAGACAGACAGCGCAGAGGCCGAGAGGAGATGGCCATAACCGGCTGGGAAAGGGCTGGTTGGTGTGGGGAAAGCAGAGGCCGGGGTGGGTGCGAGTGGGCGGGTGAGGTGATGAGTGATGGGCTGTGTCGCATACCCGGGAGTGAGTGAGTGTCTGCTATCTCTCACTCGTCTCTCCACGCATGCACACTCTCACACTCTCACACTCTCACACTCTCACACTCTCACTCACTCACTCTCCGTATCTCACTCCCTCTCCCTCACTACCGCGCGCTCTCCCGCTCACGTGGGCAGATGGAGAGCTCCTCCTATCTCTCCTCCTCCTCTCCTCTCCTCTCCTCTCCTCTCCTCTCTGCGCAGGGCTAGCTAGTCCCACAGAAGAACGCCGGCCCGGAATTAGTTTTTCCCCCACCCCCGGGACATCACCTCTGAGGATGGATGGATGCCCGATGCATTGCTGTCCAGTTCTGTTGGGCCCCGGTGGCCCTTCTTGGGTCTTGGTTCTTTCTTGGGCATATATAAAGAAGCTCCATCTGCCGCTCTGTGTTTGTTCTTCTTCTGGGCATCCATCCTTCTTTGTGTTCTCTCTCTTCTTCTTCTTCTATATACTTCTTTATAGAGACGGTTATATAAAGACTTCTCCCTCACGCAATCCCATTATCCCTACCAGAATCTCTGCAAGCAATGTCGGAAATTAAGCAGTGGCCCACTATCAAGGCCATCAAGACCTATGTTGTCGACGGTGTCGGCTCGGGCGGTGATTATCACAATGTTGCCGGCGGCCATTGGTATTGTCCCCCAATCCCAATTACTATCCCAATTACTGCCCCAATTGTCATCTCCGTCATCTGTCACAGCAGCAGTAGATGCATTGCACCAGTAGATTGCACTAGTAGTAGTAGCAGTAGTACTAACACCCCCCCACCACAGGCTCGTCGACTCCCCCATCGCAAACCCCATGTCCCGCTTCGAGAAATACAAGCACTCGCGCACCTCCTGGGGCATCAACGTGCTCGGCTCCTTCTGCGTCGAGATCGAGGCTACGGACGGTACCACGGGCTTCGCCACCGGCTTCGGCGGTCCCCCGGCCTGCTGGATCGTGCACCAGCACCTCGAGCGCTTCCTGATCGGAAACGACCCGCGAAACCTCTCGCTCATGTGGGACCAGATGTTCCGCGCCACAACCTTCTATGGCCGCAAGGGCCTGCCCATCGCCACCATCTCCGTCGTCGACCTGGCCCTGTGGGACTTGCTCGGAAAGATCCGTGGCGAGCCAGTGTACAAGATGATTGGCGGCGCGACGAGGGAGAAGCTGAGTTTCTACTGCACGGGGCCCGAGCCGGTCGCGACGAAGGAGATGGGCTTCTTTGGTGCAAAGGTGCCACTGCCGTATGGGCCTGATGATGGCCATGAGGGCCTGAGGAAGAATGTGGAATTCCTGAAGAAGCACAGGGAGTCGGTGGGACCGGATTACCCGATTATGGTCGATTGCTATATGAGCTTGACGGTGCCCTACACGATCCAGCTGGCGACGGCGTGTCTGGACCTGAACATCAATTGGTGGGAGGAGGTCCTTCACCCAGATGACTTTGACGGCTTCCAGCAGCTCAAGCAGGCGCTGCCGCAGCTCAAGTTCACTACTGGCGAGGTACTTTACCCCCCTCACACACAAATATATAAACATACTAATTGGAAAACAGCACGAATATACCCGCTATGGCTTCCGCAAACTCATCGAAGGCCGCAACCTTGACATCCTCCAGCCCGACGTCATGTGGGTCGGTGGTCTCACTGAGCTCCTCAAAGTCACCGCCATGGCCGCCGCCTACGACATCCCAGTGGTCCCTCACGCCTCGGGCCCCTACTCCTACCACTACGTCGTCTCGCAGTCAAACTGCCCCTTCCAGGAGTACCTCGCAAACTCGCCCGACGGCAAGTCTGTCTACCCCGTCTTTGGCGATATGTTCATTGATGAGCCTGTTCCAATCAATGGCTCGATGGATGTGTCCGTGCTGGATAAGCCAGGTTTCGGGCTGGTGTTGAACCCCAAGGCGAGATTGGTGGATGCGCGGTTCCTGTTGAACCCTACTCCGCAGAAGGCATTGACGCCGGCTACGGGCGTGGCGCCAAAGGCAGTGAATGGCGTGAATGGGGTGAAGGCGCAGGAGGAGAGTGCGCATTGACTAGCCAAGAGGTGGAGGAGGTTTTTGAAGTAAGACCTTCCTGGTATTTACGATGATAGAGAGCGGATGGATAGATGGTTTATCTGCATCTGCATCTGTATTCTTATATCTGGGACGAATTGTTACGAGCTATGTTTGATTATGGGACTGCGTGTTTTTTTTTTTTTTTTTTTTTCCTTTGTTTTTTCCTATTTGTATTTATCTAGCTATTCTCCGGTTTCACATCTTTTTCTTTTCTGGGAGGAAGACCAGGGGGCCCAAGGCCGGGACCACAATTTCATGCATGGATATCATTTCCATACCCTTTTTTTTTTTTTGCTTTTTCCCGCCGATAAAAAAAGTGAAATAAAAAGCAGCCGGGGTCACAACCACGTTTTTTTTTTTTCCTGCGAAGGGAATCATTTCACCCTCACGATTCCGCGCTATCACGTGATTCTCTAAATAATTAGATAAATAACCCCCGCCCTCTGCCCCGCAATTGGGGGATAAAAAGAGCTGTAGAAAGGACACCGAGCAGTGGTTAATAGTGTTTGTGATTAGAAGAAGTATATAAGGAGTCCTCTCCCCCCAATTCCTCAATCCTCAATTCTTCAACCTCCAATTCCCCCCAAACCTCACCTCCAAACACACTCCCGCACCTCACCGCACTGCACCGCCAAGAAAAGACCCGCACAGCACCACAAAAAAAAAAAAAAAAAAAACAAGCAATGTCCACCAAACTCCTGACAAACAAAGTCGTCGCCATCACCGGCGCCGCCACCGGCATCGGCCGCGCAATCGCAATCGCCATGGCCACCCACGGCGCAAAGCTCGCCATAAACTACCTCAACGACACGCAGTCCGCATCCATCGCCAGCCTGCGCGCCACCATCGAGGCCGCGCCCATCTCGTCGTCGCTGCTCGCCATCCCCGGCGACATCTCGCTCCCCGCCACCTCCGAGGCCCTGATCGCCGAGACGGTCGCAAAATACGGCCGGCTGGACGTCTTTGTGTCCAACGCGGGGGTGTGCCAGTTTGCAGACTTTCTGACGCTGCCAAAGGAGCTCTATGAGCGCACGGTGAGGATCAACCTGGACGGCGCCTTCTATGCGACGCAGGCGGCGGCGAGGCAGTTGGTCAAGCAGGGTGGGGGCGGGAGTATCATTGGCGTGAGCTCGATTAGTGCGCTGGTGGGCGGCGCGGGGCAGACGCATTATACGCCCACCAAGGCGGGCGTGCTGAGCTTGATGCAGAGCTGTGCGGCGGCGCTGGGGAAGCATGGGATTCGGTGTAATGCGATATTGCCGGGCACAATCAAGACGGCGCTGAATGAGGAAGATCTGGAGGATGATGCGAAGAGGACGTATATGGAGGGCCGCATACCGCTGGGGAGGACGGGGGTGCCGGAAGATGTGGCGGGGCCGGCCGTGTTTTTGGCGAGTGATTTGTCGAGTTATATGGTGAGTTTGTGGTGTTCATTTCTGTCCTTTTCTGGTGCTTTCGAGGGTGTTGGTTATTTTGTGGTTTTTTTTTTTTTTTGTGGTTGTGGTGCTGATTCGGTGTCAATGATATTTAGACGGGTGCGCAGTTGCTGGTCGGTGAGTTACAACCTCTTCCCTTCTTCCTTGCTTCAGGCGATATCAATCGTGAGTAAAACACAGCTGACACAATCCCAATCCCTTTCAGACGGCGGCCTCTTCGTCAACCTCCAGTAGTAGTATGTAGTAACGGTGCCGTAGAGCCGGGCTTTCCTTTTTCTGTTTTTCCTTATTTCTTCTTTTGCTCTCGAGCTCAAACATGTATGCATAACACAATGGAATATACCCTCCTACTATATCGTCGGAGAAAAGGATAGCAATTAAGATCTCTAATCTAGAACCTACATATACATATGTAGTTACATCCGTGACACGAGGCAATCAATGTATCTCATCGCGCACCAGGCGCCATCGATACCACAGTCTGTAGATACGGTCCGCAAAGTCACACCCAGGCTCTGAGACCCGCAGACGTCAGTTTAGGCAAAAACTCACAGACCCCTGCCGCCCGCACCCCTGCTGTTCCACTAGACTGGATCCGGAATAGCAAGCACAGAGCCGCACACACACCGCTCGCCCGCAGCTCGGGTCAGTGCCCACCGAGCGCCCACGTGCAAGGTTTATCCGGTCTCGCGGGAGAGTGCCGAGAAGCGAGAGTCCCCGCGACGCAGAACCCCGCCTGCGCGTCATAGCCCGTCACTCGCAAGCCACGCCCGGAGTGCACGCCGAGCCCTGGTCCTGTGGAGGATTTCCCCCTCATCTCATGCAGCCTGGCCTGGCCGAGGTCTGGCTGGGCTGATGTAAGTGGAGGGCGGGAGGACGGGTGCTGTAAATACCCATCTAGAAGCTATATCCCGCTCTTCTTGCTAGTTAGACCTATTCTACTCATCTGCCAGCCATACTCACCACAAAAAAGACAGAAACAAAAGAAAGAAACAAAGAAACACAGCCAAATATAAAATATACCCCAAAATGTCACGCTCCCTTCCCCCCGCCGGCGGAATCTACGTCCCCGTCCCTACTTTCTTCGTGAGCAAGTCCGCCAGCACCTACAGCAGCACTAGACCGCCCCTCGACCTCGAAGCGCAAGCTGCACACTCCATCCATCTCGCAAAGTCCGGCTGCCGCGGCCTGGTACTTCTCGGCTCCACTGGCGAGGCGGTACACCTCACACGCGCGGAGCGGGTCTCACAGATCTCGTATGTGCGGCAGGCGCTCGAGGCCGCGGGCTTCAAGGACTACCCGCTGATTGCGGGGACGGCGACGAACGGGATTGAGGAGACGGTTCAGCTGCTGGCGGAGGCGAAGGAGGCCGGCGCGGGATGGGGGTTGGTGTTGGCGCCCGGGTACTTTGCGGGCGCGGCGGATCAGGCGGGCATTAGAGGGTGGTTTGAGGCCGTGGCGGATGAGAGTCCGATTCCGGTTATGATGTTGGTTTGCTCCATTCTTCAGCTGCTACATTAGATAATTATGTGTATGGTTGCTGATTCTATCTTGTGGGTGAAGCTATCATTACCCCGGCGTATCGAACAACGTCAAGATCCTCCCCTCTACATTCCGCGCCCTCGCCGCACACCCAAACATCGTTGGCGGCAAGCTCTCCCACGGCGACATTTCCGTGCACGCCCAGATCGCACTCGACCCTACCATCGACACCGACCACTTCCACCTCTTCACCGGCCTCGGGCAACAGCTATTTCCCGTACTACAAGTCGGTTGTTTCGGCGCCATTGACGGTCTCGCTGGTATCTTCCCCAAGAGCGTCGTGGCACTATATAATCTTGTGACGGCCGATGGCCCGCTCGACACGGAGCGCCTGCAGAAGATCCGAGCACTGCAGTATATGGTGTCGAGTGCAGAGGAGCTGATTGTGAGTTGGGGGACGGTGGGGATCAAGGAGGCGGTCAGTAGGGTGTTGGGCTTCGGGGACGTGGATGGTGGGAGGTTGCCGTTGGCGAAGGGGATGGGAGAGGGCGAGTGGGCGAGGTGGGCGCCGATCATGGCAGATATGGAGAAGATTGAGGCTGCGTTGTAGGCCATAACCTTGGTTGTGGGGAGCTTTATTGTAAATAGTTATAGCGAACGGAATGAGAATG
The DNA here is from genome assembly GCA_024713935.1 of Morchella eximia. Lineage (NCBI taxonomy): Eukaryota > Fungi > Ascomycota > Pezizomycetes > Pezizales > Morchellaceae > Morchella > Morchella eximia. The sequence goes on from JAMGZG010000002.1 coordinate 1,824,089, forward strand.
ATCTTCCAAGTGGTCAATGATTGGATTTCTTACCCGCGAAGACTGTGATTTACGGATGATTCTTTGGTAAGACTCATTTGAGTAGTTAGGCCGATCTCTGAACCAGCTGAGACGTATATCCGCAGGGCGGAGTTATCTTTATCTTAAACTCCAATGCTACAAGCAATTGCGAGAAGACAGGGGGGGGTATAAATGACACTGGGAAGTAGGTAGGTAATCAGCTTTGCATGGAGAGAAGTTGGTGACGGGAAACATTGCCTAGATTAAATAGATAAAAGTATATACACACATACACGTGTAGCCCAGCCTCTAAAAGGCCAGCTAAATTTGTTATCGGATTCTGTGGTCCTCACAAATTAAAGTGCAAGTTGACCAGCTTGGCAACATGTGTGCTACATACACGGGTATTGGGAAAAGCCATGTACCGAGGGAAGTTTCTCCATCTCCATCTGCAGATCCAGCTACGAGAAAGACTATATACATGTATGTTGTTTAGATAGGCTGAATCACAAGGAATCACTCGTGCTTAGCCAGCTAGTGGACCCATCTATGCACATACCCCGGTACAGAACATCCTACCGCTAGCTTCGGAAAATTAAATCTCCGACACCGGCTCGGGCCGTCGTCCTGCATAGCATCAGATATTGCCAAGCTAGCTCCCTTTCGTTTGTCCCTCGCTTGCCTCCCTTCTATCCTTCTCCTGTTATCTGCCTCCATCCTTCTCCTTCTTCTCTTCACATATTTCGTCTCCCACTGCACCATCATCATCAACACCCATCCTCTAATGCCTTTCCCATCACCTATCCCACATGGATAAACCCCCCTTCTCTATGTATCCGCCTAGAATTCTATATCGGGTCGTTTTCTGGCTCTAGCTACTGATAGAGAAAACCCCTCCGGTGCAGGTAAAGACTTGGATGCTATTCATATAGAAATGTAGATTTCTCAAGTCTCGAGTTTATATGTAGACATGTAAGTAACAGCTCGAACTCACTTTTAATAAGGCAGGTCAACGGCCATATATCCTTTTAATTTGTAGAGATCAGCTAACAGCGCTTGAAGGCCCAGGGCACGGTCATCCTGTTATTTATACAACGAAAAAGCAGGGCATATATATAGAGAAACATCACCGCTCTTTTGTTATGCTGGTTGGGATACAAGCTGAATGTGCTTCCAGCACATAGTGGTCGAGAAAGTCTCACTCGAACAGAAGGAAAAGGCCTGAAAACAATCAACCCTTGTCGCTCCCACTCGAGAATAGTGCAACTTCAGCCCAGCCTATAGCTTATCTACCTTAAGTAGGGCTCCGCTATGTGTGTGCACATTGCAAAATAGCCTCAAAAAATACATCTACATGTACTTACTGATAAGAACAGATACATGGTCATCCTCTCTAGCTAGAAGGCTTGCCTTACTACAAGGTAGTAATATGCAGCATCTAAAAGCCTAATGCCGGGATGCATTGGCAGGGGCTCGGGGATAAGGCGTGGAGTCCAAAGCTACGTGGATACATCTATCGAGGCTTCTCACCTATATATAAACCATATTCTAGTGGATATGGATGGATACGAGTTAACTGTATAAAAAGGTGGATCTAGGGTGTATCTGTAGAACTACATTATGTGTAGTGAGGAGATTTGTCCTTCAACGAGCTAGGTATTACATCAAATATCCTATAGGCCGAGGGGAGTCTGTCGGGGTATTGGGTTAGACGACCATTTCACTTCTTACGTGTGTTTGGCGCTCCCAGGCTAAATGTTACACCATGTTGAGGACTACAGTGAGTCACCATTGATCACTCGGATCAATGCATTTTTTACCTAGATCGAAATATGATACAGGAATACCAAATCGGCTCGAGTTGATCGTACAGAGATCGTTTTCAGCTCATTTTTAAAACAAATCTCCCTACAGCTGATCATTTGATAATTGTCGCTGTTACTGCCGGCTGGGGCTGGAGAGTAAATACCTTTGTACGGGACCTCGGACAAAAGAGCGAGTGGAGAAAAGGCCTGGCGGCTAGTGAATAAATGGGCTAAAAGATGAAATAAAATCTACTTCCCTGTGATAATTGAGTCACGACACCCTTGCAGGTTTTGCTCGCCGCTCAACGACAGCCATGTGAGCGGTTCTCTACTGCATGATATATCAGTATTTGGTCTATTATAATCTCAAATACCACACACAAGTACCGAAATCCGATAAGTGTTTTTTTTTTTGTGGGAAAGACGGTAATAGTTAATTGTGGTAGTTGGATAGACCATGTGGAGTTCACAAAGCGAAGAAATACAGAATAAACATTTACACCAAGCCCATGAGCCAATTTTCCAAGCCATGTGCATGTAATGGAGCAGGCCTGTAACCTTCCCTAGTTAATCTTAATCAACCTGATTAGGTTCCGATATTTATGATTCAAACCTTATTTTTATGCGCTTGTGGCACTTACCAGCTGCGTTTCTCGTTTTTGGTGCCGATGCAACCTAAGTGGTGAAACATTCCCGGGACTCCCCTTGAGATGGCGTTCTCTAAATGATAAAGAATAACAAGATTGAGCTTATGGATTTCCCCTGATCGCTGTCAAACAAAAAGATCACATGAAGCTGTGGTTTTACGATACATGTGAACCATAACATGGTGGGCGACATAGCAGGTAAGTACAAAATGGACATTCAATACATAAATACTAATCTTTAAAGTATCGATCGAAAAAATTACTATTTATCGCCGGAATTAAGTCTATAATTAACTAGCAATTAACACAGAATCCACGACACGCACTCGTATTCTTGACAAGGCGGTCGACAAATTCTTCGTGATATCTAAATGTTCGATAATGAGGTCGCACGTATATAAGGCGATAAATATCATAGAATACATTAAGCAGGGGCCCGAATGTTACAATTCTAAGCTCTGCATGCAGCCGATTGATCAACACGGGTCCACCCTGAACCCCATGAATCTAATTAAGCGAATATCAAAGATCTTTAGAGCTAGAACATGCCATGCGTACGACAGCCAGAGCTACGGCCCACCACTTTTATTTGATACTTGATCTGCACCAGATAAAGCCATTTTGTCCCCTAATGCTCTCCTCATTATAGTACTTCGCTATGGCGTTTACTTTTTGGAAGGGCATAAATAGAAGTGGTAAAGCTGCAAAGTAAATCACGTTTAATAACCACTAGTTTAAACTCGAGTTCTCGATTATAGCCTGGGGTGCTTCTATGGCTAGCTATGGCGTCCTACCTATCTCATGTCCACCCCATGTACCAGAAGAAAATGATACCTGAGAGCCATATCCTTGATAACAAAGTAGGTCTTCCAAGGTCCTGTACGAACTCAGTAAGCTTAAGCAGATACTGTACCCTGATCCCTGTGACGATTACCTCCAACCATCAAGCTTTTCCAGCTGACTGGTTCCACAAGCGTTCATGCAACGAAACAAAAGGTCACAACAAATCTATATGAATAGAGATTATAATATTCCTGCAGTATATGGATGGGAAGTTGGATCTGAATCCGTCTTACCTTGAAGACCACGACATGTGCGTTTGTATCATAGGAGTACTTAGCCCTGTTAGTTTCTCATTACGCTGCTCTATTTTCAAATTAATCGAGTAACCTAGTTGAATTCCCAGTTTCAGAACTTCGATTACTTAAAGCTTCGGGAGTGTCCCCGGTAGGTGGATAAAGGTGGCATAATTATTCTAAATCCTATTTGATTATCTATACAGCTGTATGAGTATACGGTTTGTGTGGTGGGCCATAGGTCCGATAATGATGTCTCTTTGTATGTTTCTCGATGAAAATACTGCTGATCCGAGACATTTAGTCTTGTCTAAAGTAGTAGCACTGTGCCTAAGGCTGGATTCTGAATCATATTCACAAGATCATGTGGTAGCCGACATGTGTCTATGATTTGAAGATTGATCCATCTAAGACATCAAAGCTTGGCATTGTTATATCGGCCACCGGATATAGACTTAGTGCGGTATAAGAGGCGTCCAGCGTGGAAAACTATATATAGACTGGAATTAATAGGCGATGGATACTTGAAATTTGTATTTCGTACCTACTTTATATAATTGCCCATCCTCGAGCTCGTAGCATGCGTCACAGTGAAGCCTCATACAGACCGTTGAATCCTATATACTTAGCTATTCCTTGCATACAATTGATATGGCTTGAACTTAGATTATAACCTGTATATTCATATGTACGAGGTATTTGTTTATCCTTGGGTTGATCTGCATATAGATACTTAATCCGTTCACCACGACCATGAAGTTCTGCCATGGTCATATACAGAAAGTAATGTGTCCAGTGGCTGGAGCATCCATATTTGCCTGGTGGGCCGGGGTTCCATAATTCAAGTCATGACCTTATGGTTGCTAGAGAATTAGTAGATGAGGGATACTGGGAGAAACAATTAGGCAGTACGTGAGATAGTGGTCCCCAATAAAACAACCACATACTTACATGGAGGCGTATAATTTCCCTCGGAGATTGTCCACAATATGGATTAGGAAACGCCACAAGACTAGATAGACTATTAGGATAGTCTCGTGAAAGAAATAATGGAAGGAACCCTCCTAGCCTTAATGAGATTGATATAAAGCCTGTCAAGCCCCATCTCAAATATGATAAAACAGCCAATTCGGTGTCAGAAAAATTAAAAACCGTTATTCCAACAAATGAGCGTTGTCCATCAGGTAACTTGAATTCTCCACGGGATTTAATTAGTCTGCCCCATATGCACAACTCTTTACGAATACCCCGAACTCTAGCAGGGCTGTGGTTCTTATCATTTCTCATAGCCTTTACACCGGCTCCTGTCTCAGCCGGAGATAGCGACTGGCTCAGTCCACCGGTATTTTCTTTCCACAACCATTCAATAAATGAGTATCATGAACTAATGAACTCTTAAAGTGCAACTATATCTTCCAGTATGAATTATCTCAGGCGCCCATTGCCAAACCTAAGACGTAGGTCTTCGAGATTCTCCACCAAAGGAGAAAGCTAACTTAATTTTTCTTTCTTTTTGGCATAGTTCCTATTATAACAGCACCACAAACGTTACGATCGACTTCTATGAAGTAATTATCAAGCCGTTTAAGTAGCAAGTATATCCAAACCTGGGAATGACAAATCTGGTGGGATATGATGGAATCACTCCGGGTCCAACATTTCATATGACAAAGGGGAGAGAAGCACTTATTCGTTTCGTGAATCAATATGATCGATCCTCCGCAATCCATCTTCACGGTTCTTACTCCAGAGCTCCCTTTGATGAGTGGGCCGAGGATACTATAAAACCAGGACATTATAAGGTGTGTTTTAATCAGTTGTTAGAGAGAGATGTGTAACTCTTTAATTGACTAAATCTAATCTGATAGGACTACTATTATCCAAACAACCAAGCTGCAAGGACACTCTGGCATCACGACCATGCGGTCCATATCACTGCTGTTAATGCCTACTTTGGCCAGGCTGGATCTTACATCCTTTCAGACCCAGAAGAAGAGGCTAGGCTTGGCTTGCCAGCAATGCAGTACGATGTCACGCTTGTCCTCCAGTCCAAGATATACCAATCTAGCGGCGAACTATTATCTCCTGAAAATGAGCGAGAGAGTCTTTATGGAGACGTAATTCATGTGGTAAGACCCGAGAACCAAAGATGGTGAATCCCAAGAAATTAACAGAAATAGAACGGTCAACCATGGCCGTATCTCAATGTCGTGCCTCGCACATACCGATTTAGAATGTTAAATGCAGCTATCAGCAGGACTTTCAGATTAACTATAGTCGTAGACGGCCAGAAAACTGGTATTCCTTTCTACGTTATAGCATCTGATGGATGATACCTATCAAAACCCATCCAAACAAACCAACTTTTCATCTCTATGGCGGAGAGATGGGAGCTTATTGTTGACTTTACACCTTACGCCGGTAAGAAAATCGTTATTAAGAACGCCCGTGATATTATGACTATAACGCAACGGATCGTGTGTTGCAATTCCGTGTTGGAACGACGGTTAGTAACTCGAGCAACAATGGACCGCTTCCCGCGGAATTGTCAAAGGTCCCCTTCCCTAAGCCAAAGAGTGGCGTTGATAGGAGTTTCAAATTCGAAAGATCGTAAGTGCACAAAGCAGACCGAACACGCTTCCCCTTGCTAACTCTAGGGTAGGAGTGGTGAGTGGCGTATAAATGGAGTCCCTTTCTCAAGTGTGAAAAACCGCATCTTGGCAAGGCCTACACGTGGCATGACCGAAGTCTGGGAGTTGGAAAATAGCAGTGGCGGATGGTCTCACCGTGAGTGTTAATACTTGCAGGTTCTTTAAACAGTGCTGACTGGTGTTATTCTTCTTCATGCAGCGGTCCATATTCATTTGATCGATTTCCAAGTTATCTCCCGTAGTGGAGGACGTAATGCTATACAGCCCTACGAGGCCGTGGCTCTCAAAGATGTAGTATTGCTTGGGACAAATGAGAAAGTTAGAGTATTGGCTAGATATGCTCCCTGGGATGGCGTTTACATGTTCCATTGTAGGCCATCTTCTTCGACTACATAGTACAATCTGAACTTATCTTATTGACTTGTTTTAGGTCACAACTTAGTACATGAAGGCCACGACATGATGGCTGCTTTCAACGTAACACAGTTGGCCAATTTTGGCTATCCCGAAACCACAAAGTTCATCGACTACTAAAATATTGGATGGCAATACTAATTCAGCGAAGAAATCTAGCAGCACCCCCACATCGTCTACCAAGACTTCTACCAGCACCACCAAGACTTCCACCAAGACTCCCACCAAGACTTCCACCAGCACCACTAAGACCACCAAGGCTTCCACATCCTCTGCCAAGAGTTCTACAACAAAGAGTTAAATGCAAAACGTACAGATGTGCCAACGCACAGATACCCGGCGCGGCCCCCCTCCCCCAACATATAAAGAGACAATAATATTAGGCTTGGATGATACTGTAAATAGCCACTGTTGTGATACTGTGATACTTATACCTACGCAGTAAATTACTGCGTGTACATGCAACTTTCTGGAAAAGTATTGATATTATCATATATATTCCATGTACGTACGTAATATTGAGCAGCGTAAATCGAATCGGCGTCATGGATTATCACTCGGGTAATACCGTTGGTATGAAATTGAATCCCCTGTCAAAGATAGTCGAAGCGTGTACGTGGGCGGGCAAGAATAACCAGCTTCTGATTGTAGCGATTCCTGGAATTCCCCGACTACGCCAAGTTGTGCCTCTGCTTGCATTTTTCACGTGCTGACCACAGTTAGTACTTGCCAAAAAAATTCTGTGTCCAGCTGTTTCTTCCTCATCCGGAAATATGGCAGTGCTACGAAGCAACGGCCCTAAAACTTCATGAATTTGATAGCCATTAACTCTTCCATATCAGGAAGAATAGGTTCGCTGGACGCAAGAAAAAATTCGGCAAATAGTATCTGTGGCGCCGCCAGGGAGTTCCACTTTCCTTGGTTACTTAACTGGGCCGGCTTATAGATCACATTTTAGATGGATCATGCAAGAAGTATTTTTCTCATTATCATAAGTAAAATAAACAAAGGTAACACGCCAATTTCCACAGGTCCATTATCCCCATTCCAGTCCTAGTACCATACCCGTCCCAAACAAGTACCATTAAATAAAATCGTGACGTTACTCAGATTAGCTCATGAATGTCTATCGCTCATAGAGGTGGTGCATTAGGGTCCATAAGACACTGGTCAACACGCATAATCTGCTTTCCAGTAGCCTTGGCCTCTTTGATGAATTGCCGAAGCTGTTCGACAGTAGAGATATAACTACGTATGGGGGTTAGAATAAATTCCTCTCAAGAATCAAAAGGGATACAAACAGGTAATGAGCAACAAACAAGTTGCCACCCTTGGAAAGATCACGCTGGACAGCAAGAGTCTGCTGCCTTCCCGGGTCATTGGGTCCATAAATCCAGTCCTCGATATCAACGCTCCAGTTGATGATCTTAGTCCCTGGGACGGTGGCCTCAAGACGCTGGCGGGTAAGGGCACCATCAGTTCCGTATGGCGCACGGAAGTATCTTTAAAACAGTTGGTAAGAATCAATATCAGAATAAGATAGTTGAGCGGAGCTAGGAAATTCTACCTGGAATCAACACCAAGGTTTCTCATAACTGCATCATGACTCCTCAAAAACTCATCATCGATGGCACTGACGGAATTGAGACCTTCAAGTTTAGGGTGGGTATACGAGTGGAATCCGATCTAATCGGATAACAGTCAGTGATTGGCCCCCCGTATGAAGTCAGTTAGTTTAGAAACAACTAACCTGATGTCCATTGGCGAGTGCGCGTTTATACAAATCTGTGAAAGGCAGGCTAGGGTTATCAAGAGAGTTACCGACGACAAAGAAGGTAACCTTGATGCCCTCAGAATCAACAATCTCCATCATCTCCTCAGTCAAGCTCGGAATACCATCATCAATGCCGAAAGCAATGCTGTTGGGCCGTGTGCAAGAAAAGTAGAGGGGGCCAGTAGGCTTCTTTTTCGGGACATTTCCTGGGCCCGAGTCGACGATTTCAATAAGGGAGAAGGTGGTGGAGGCGCCAGGGTTACGGAATGCCTTGAATGCGACACCAAGAGTACGGCCCTTCATGATGTTGAAGTGACTCATAGGGACATAGATATCTTCGCCATTACTGTAGTCGGCGGCATTGACAATATCCCAGGTCTCCGGATACGGAGCCCGACTCATATCGCAATCATTATTATTCTGCATAAGAGCAATGGAAAATTGTTTATCTCCGGAGCATTTGATATGGAGGTACTTGCTGTTGAAGCTCCCGAGATCTTGACATGCGTTGTTGAACTGCGTGTAGTAACTATAATCCGTATCGGCTGACTGGATGGTCAAGCTGTCACCATTCCATTGACAGGACATTGAGCCATCACAGCCATGCCAGTTTCCAAGGGCGTTTGTGCCACTGTTGTCGAAGCGATCTAGAACCAACTCACCGAAAGCGGTTCCAGCAAAAGCGAGAATTGGAAGAAGTCCTTGAAGTAACATGATGGTTACTCTAAAAAGTGCAATTCAGGTACCAAAAGAAAGGACTTGAAAAGTTCAACGAAAGTCTGCGGCTAAAGGGCCAAAGAAAGATAGAGTGAACAGTCTATCTAGAACGATTGTGGTGGGGGATGGAGGAGCAAAGTAAAGTCCTGAAGGCTTCCAGAGAGCCCTTCATATACCTGCGTAAACTTCGATAGCGAACTAGCCAGCCGTCTGGGTATGCTTAAAGTCTATCGCGCCCTGCCCCTGCACTTTCCGCACGTTCTGCACTTTCCGCAATTGTGCAGAGACGCAACAGACGTGGATCAACTTTTGGTTCAGCTTTCTCTACACTCTGGGGAAGATCAGCGTTGGCCGTTCCCTAACCCCATGCACTACGATCGACGGAGATAATAATAGCTCTACAATTCACTCCCATAGGTTGGAAAAATCAAAACTTTAGTACGGAAGACTCCCCGTTATATATTTGCCAAGCATTCCTTCGTCTAGACAGCTAATGATCTTACTTTGCCTTACTCAACACTCTTTTTTCGTCAAAACAAGGCGCCTGACTCTCCTAACTGGGTTGGGATAACCGCAAAAAAAGACCAATGTATTTTTCACGCAGAGACAACACAAGCTTGCAGAAAGCCTAGGCCTATAAACAAAGTTCATGGTGGACGAATTCAGCCTCCACATTTCTCAGCTGAGCGAATGAAATTACCTGTTTAGGGATTACCTGGGTAGGTATTTGTTGAGAGAAAGTATTTTCTCTGGGTGGACCTGATACCAACGTCCTTCAAATTCAGCAAGTGCTTATCATGCCATGTTAAGAGGTTGTGTGTGAGAAGTCATCGGCATTCTCCAGGTACGAGGAACGTCAGGATTTGCTGCCGACCCGTAGGCTGACTTTTAGCCCTCTCCAAAGTACAGCGAGAGGGAAAATTATTGTAGAAACAGGGGTCTAAAAACAGGGTTTCTATGGCTGGGTAAGCCAATAGGGCTCTTCCCACACTTCTACAATAATTTTACCTCACGCTGTACAACAATTCTGATCGTACGTCCCCAATGTCATGCCGTGTAGCTTCAACACCGTCAGCTTGCTTTTCATGGTGCCAAAGCCGACTGTTGTGTACGAGCCTTCTTTACGTAAGCGGCCGAATTGGGATATTTATCATGCAGTTTGTCATTAGCGATTGGCTTGATTTCTCCAAGACTTTCTCCAAGACTTTCCCGCCCGCTCACTTTTTAGCCCATGGAGCAACTGCTTCTGTCGTTTAACCTGCATGTGGGACAAATCCTGAACAACGAAGGTACTTGGGCTGAGACTGCTTGGGTTCTTGGAACGAACGAATGCCCGTCATTGTATTTGCTTTTCCGAATGTGCTTTTGTCTGCCAGTGGCTGGATTTTACCGACACAGAGGGAGTCCTATTTTATAAACAGATACCTACATACTTTAGTCCCCGTTGTGCTCGCTGGAGACATGAATTTATCACTGATGCGATGGTGAATGAATACTCGTACCTTCCTAACGTTTTTGAACTGGGCCACTATTGCATACACCAAAAATCATGAGCTTGGCGTATTTTTGTATGGTATGCAATATTGGTCGCGTCCACAAACGTCAGGAAAATACGAGTACATATGTACCTACGAGTGATACGTATCCTTCCTGCTGACAATCAGATACAGTAATTAGGATTTGATCTTCCTGCAATGAAGGAACACCAACAATCACTCAAACCTCCACTTGAAGAGAATCATTTCTTTTACGAGAAACTTCTCTTGGCATTATCTCCTATCTAGGCCAGGTGATACATACACACAAAACGGATGCCTGCTTTCGAACGACTAAATAGCCAGACCCAAGATCTTGTTTCCAAGATGTGAAATTCCAGAGACCAGAATTAGTTTGGTGCGACGTTTATACAAAACTTAGGGGCTAGATAAGAGTAGTACTCGCGCGTTAACTAAGTCGTGATGTCGTTGCCCCCAAGAATTCTCAGGGCTTGAGTACATACAATTTACGTCCCTACAAACCTACAAATATCATATCAGGGGCTGCTTTATGTGGCATGTATCTCAGTGAACTTGAGACTCTTGGTATTATAGCTATAATTACTTCCGCAGCGCTTAATAAGTAAATTTACTCCTTTTGAATATCTTCAAGATGTAAAAAAGATGTAACCAGAATATTTACCTTATCTGAGCTGTATATTATTTATAACCCAGCACTCCCACCTTTAGTTTAGGGCACATTCTATATGGTAAATGACGAGGGGAATGTTCTGGCACCGTAAGACATGAGAGATGTAAGTGCAGAGCGGAATGCTGACATGTCGACAGTGGGGAGAAAAAAAGAAATCTTTACTTACAGTTGTGCACTTTATCGGAGCAACCATTTCAAGAAGTCCGTTGTAGAAATTTAAACGAACCAAACAGAGCAAAAAGGTGCCTTACATTCCCGTAAAATTTCTATTCGCCCAAAAAAAAACATGGCGTTCCCTGACACACCTATCATCATCATGATTCTTGCATTGTGCAGTTCCATTGAGGCGGGAGACACCATATCCGCAGGGAGCTCATTCGAAAATGAACATTATGATTTGAAGATGAGGAACCTTCAATCAACTGGATACCCTAATTACCAATCGAGAGTGGGTATATGTTGCGGCTCTTCGGGATTTCCCGATAAACGAGGGAACATTGTTTGTGCGGGTCGCGTCATAGATAGGCACTCGTTATGACGACAACACCACGCATGCGCACGGAACAGAGATTCCGAACAGTGGATTTCTAACAAACGGATAGTACCCGTTGCAATAATCAAGCTCTGACGTCAAATTAGTTTGAGATGTTTATAACGGTTGTTGGAAGGGTCTTCAGGGCACCAAGAACTGAAAACACTCAATTCAAGCCAAAGATGTCCGACTCTAATTTCATACGTTTGACCGTCGCCGTATTACCCTACCCTTATGGAAAGAAGGGTTCAGACTCCTTAGCAGCCAGATTTGCTACAGCGACTCCCGAGAATAACTTCAAGATCGACGAGAATCAGCCGTATGGTGAAGTAAGTGCTATTGTTGGCTCCTTCTTTAGATGGGGATAGACGTGAAATTATGTTGAGATCCTGAGGGTTATTCATTGCCTATATACAAATCACCGCTCGCCTGGTTCCCATCTATCGGCCTGTATCTCATCAATAAATTACAATAAAAATGTAATACATGGCATAGGAAGCCGCTAATATTAAATAAACTTGTTCTAGATATGGATGGGAGATCATCCCAATGGTCCGTCCCGTACCGTCAAAGACAACAAGCCTCTTGCAGACATAATCGCCTCTAATCCAGAAGAATATCTGACCTCCGCCGTCTATGAAAAATTCAACAAGGACCCCCACCTTCCATTCCTATTCAAGATTCTCTCGTTCCGGAAAGCGCTTCCTCTACAAGCCCATCCCGATAAAAACCTCGCTCGGCAGTTGTTGGAACAGGAGAAGCAAAAAAAGGGCAAGAACGAGCAATTCGTAGATCCTAACCATAAGCCTGAGGTTTCGGTTACTGTTTCGGATCTTTTCCAAGGATTTGTCGGGTTCAGACCTGTCAGCGAAATAAAACTTTTTCTGGAAGAGGTACCCGAGCTACGGGTCGCGTTGGCAAATGAAGATGCCGTCAACGAATTCCTGAAAACTGGGGAAGGAGAAGAAGAGAAGATGAAAGGGCTGTTGAAGACATTGTTCTGGAGTCTTTTCAAGAGAGATAAAGAGACTATTTCGAAGCTCTGTCAAGCTATTCTAGCCAGAATGCATCTTTTAGGAGAAGATGTTCTGGGCACTCTCGGGAGGAGCCAGAATCTGGGTCCGGTTGTGAAGAAGATACTCTTGGATTATCCCGAAGATGTTGGAATGTTTGCAACAGTATTCTTCACGAATTTTGTCCGGCTGAAGAAGGGAGAGGGGATTGCCATTCCGGCGGATTGTATTCATGCCTATTTGGAGGGCGATGTTATTGAGTGCATGGCGTGGTCTGATAATATGGTACGAACAGGGACTTGAACATTTAAAAAATTGTACTAATCAAATTCTCAATAGATTGCCTGCGGCTTCGGAGAGAATGATGACCCTAAGATATTCACAGACATGCTTCTCTACGAAGCCTCTGCTTCAAAGAAGCTCGAGCTCAAACATCAAACATGGAGTAAATCAACGACCGGTAAAACTGAATTGTACGAAGTTCCTATGCCTGAATTTGATCTACTCAATATCAAGTTGGAGGAAGACGGTGAAAGAGAGGTGATAAATGAGGGAATCGCAGGACCTAGCGTGTTTCTCTGTTTTGACGGTAAAGTTAGTTTGCAGGGCATTGATGGAGATAACAAAGAAGAGATTCTGAAAGCTGGACAAGTAGTATTTATCAAACCGAACTCTGGATTCAGTATTACGGCTGTTGGCAAAAGGGCAGAGATGTGGGCAGCATTTGTAGAGGCTTAGGCCCTCTTGAGATCTATCAATACCGATTAGTTTTTGTTATCTCATTATCTCTTAGTGACTACATAGTAATAAATACAAGAATCTTTCCGCAGCTGAAACGATACAATACGAAAAAACGGGGGTGAAATCAGTACTGTATGACTACGGGATTCAGTGAAGAATATGTAATTAAACCGGCATTACAAAAAGTGTACCGTAGTAATGCCGTATTATCACTGCGTTACTAGCGCATTAACGCGAATAACGCAGCGAATCCATACCCTTTTTTGATATTGTAGTTATGTGCAGGTATGTGCCCGGGTTGAGACTAACGAGAACCGTTCATTTTTCACGCAAAATCGCCCCAAAGTGTAGTTGACTCGAATGCCCGGTGTTAGAACTATGTCTATATCTTATCATTCCGCCTGAGGTCCGGCAGGTATAAAACCGGGAATGTACGAAGGGTCCGCCCAGTTTAGATGCATAATCCGAGTGATAATACATGACCCAATTGCCAAGATGAGCTTTGAGTCGAAGTTTATATACTTTTCACCATTTAGTTTATGGATAATAGCTTCATTCTTATATCGATATAACTCACAAAGAACGGTTATAAGAGTTTTATATATATATCATATCATTGGAGCCGAGGGGGGAATTCCGAAGACGTACATAACTACATTAACACGTACTTGTAGTAGTAGTAGCCACAAGTATAGACTCTTTATAATCTGGGGGGATTATAACACTGTATAAGCTCTTTGATCTGTAATAATATATCGATGACAATAGCTTCAATTCTCTTTACAACATGGCCTAGTTGGGAGAAATGAGAATAATATTGTCAAGTAATTATTTCTGTTACAGTAGGTGTTGATTTCTATGGTTGAGGTATTATTGCCATCGTTAGAGGAAAGTAAAAGGTTTCTTATATAATTAGGAGTGAAAGAATGTGGGTTGCGAGTCGACTTAAGCATGCAAAGTGATAAAGCCGTTGCGGATTCGGTCTCGAGATCTCCTAGGCTGTAGTGTAAGTAGATTTATTGGAGAAAGCCCTCTTTAAACGTTTGGCTGCCCGTATTTTCTAATAAAAAAAAGGATTTTGATTCAACTGCAGAAAGATGCATATATATGCCGCTTTGTAATTGATTAGTTGTATGTTAGTGATCCGGGAGGATTCCTCACAGCGGAAAGTCTTTAAAATCTCATGAGACTTCGTGGGCCAACTGGAAAGCAATATTGGGCCTAGAAAGTCTCTTCGCCGCGTACTGCTCACTGGATGATTGAAACACATTTCAGCGCAGGCGGGACATTGTCGCATTCACCGCCACGAAGTCTCGAAATGTTTTGGTATCGCTCCGTTGGCAGTCCTGGCATAGTGAAAACCACACCATCATGAGCTGGGTCCTCATGGTGTCGTGCAGTATTCTAGAGGCACGTGTCGGCTATCATTGCTACGAGACCAATTCTTAGTGCTTAAAGGTCAATAATTATCATAGGGACGGTACGTGAGGTTTTGCTCCTAATTAATAAGTCTGTAGCAAACACAGATCATAGTTATGAATTGACTACTCATGTTTTGATGCTGCTTCTAGAAATATCGGTCATTGATGTGTTATTGAAGAGATCTCCGAATCCGGCCCCGTTACGCCTTCCTACTTGCTCTCTTTTGAAAGCTGTCGGACTAATGGTTTGCCAACCTGTAAAGGTAATAATTCAAAAGACCTCAGAATGATCAAAATCCATGTGTGTAGGTGCGAGTGATTAAGTGGTGTTACATAGAGTCAACCATGCAGCTGTCTCTTCTTCGGTGCACAGCCGACTATTGACCAATCAGAAGAAGGCTGCGCACGAGACAGAAGCTATCCCTTAAACCGTCAACAAACTGCTGACCCCAGAAAAAAGCAATATGGGCATTAAATTGTATGGGAGATCTCTTGTTTGATAAGAAAGATACATAAGAAGATCTGTTAGTAAAGCCACATCAAGTTGCTTTTTTTCGGTGGGTCAGCATTTTGTTGACGGTTTAAGGGATAGGAATATCAGCAATGAAGCTAAATGAACTACTTCGGATTTCGCGTACATGGTGTTTCCTTCTTTCTAATTGTCGTTGAATAAGATGACTGGTGCAATTAGTGGGTAGTTATGGCTAAAGCAATATGTTTAGTCGATTCATACGGTACCGTTGAGGGTCGTGAAGATGATGGTGGGATTGCATCGTGCAAAATGAAGCAAGGAATTGCGGGGTTATTTGTGACGTGTTTACTTGTGGATAAGCTTTTATTGGTCACGAAATCTTATCTCAACCTCTGCGAGTACCTGCCTGGTCGTTCTGTCTCGTAAAGCGGGGCAGCTGTGTAACTATTCGCTTTCTCCCACGGGACATGCTCACATTGCTGCCGTAGTTTACACTTTAATCGGGACGCTTCTAGTGGCCGTATCGATAGTTATCGATAAGTCAAAATTCTGCGCGTTTCGTTTATGACCGCGGTTTTGGAAATTTCTGTTGATCTTCACGTAATCCCCTCTGAATTTACTGAGTAAACCTACATATTGAAATTTCAATCGATACTACTCTTATTTGTTCCATTAATTAATCGTGATATGCAGCTCTCCACGTTGCTGGCTGTTTCTTGTATTCACTAGAGTCCTGTCTCGACCGATCACGAACGACGATCAATCAAAACCGATGTATAGCAAAACCGAGACAGATGATGTATTGGTGTGTGTTCTCCCTTACGTTGCCTGTTGTGTTCGCAGACACGTCTCTTCTAGTCGCACTCGTTTAGCCACATGTTAGACTTAGCTACGCGCCATGCGCCATGTCTACGGGCTTAGACACCAATTTACATAACTTCGTGGTCCTACGGTGCTGTAGTTTTCTACAGCGTCAAATTGATATCGTTTCATGTGATCTAGATTATACGCCTTGGCACGTAGCACTGTATCTAGCTGATAGCTGGTGAGAATTCCATGAGGGCTAGCACTTCTCAAAGAAACCGAGTTCAAAACAGGGTTGGAAGTGCCAGCAATCTGAAATGATGATTTCATGCATAGTGGGGTTAATAGCGGGGTCAAGCTACTCCTAAGTAATATTACTGGGCAGTGTCTTTCCTTACAGCCATATCGTTTTCAGCAGAAGAGAAGAAGTTAATGAAGCAAACCTATCGGAACGGTTTGGGGTATCTGCAGTCTGTGTTGACATACAGTAGACATTACACGTTAGAAACCTAAGCTTCATGCACTCTAGAAACGGAAATTATTGGTCAATCACGGATAAATCTCTAGTTGTAGAGGTGTAGTGAGAACATATCAGCGCAGTGTCCAGTTGGATTTGCTACCCCGACTTTCAAAATATAAGTCTGCCATGGACGCCGACTCCGTTAGGTAGAAAGTCAATTCTTCACTGATTAAACCTATCCTACATTCTCCGTGCGAAACAATAGAAGAAATAACCAAAAATGTCTACCGTCGACGAAACCGAGACCTCCCAGGTTGTCACTGACGTCCCAACAACACCAATGTCCAAGGTCGAGCAACAATTCGCTGCTACATCCCTACAAAATACAGGCAGTGAGATGACTCCACAGCAGTGCAAAGAGAGACTTCAGGACCAAGTCAAGGCCAAGAACCTCAAAGCGTTCTACCCCGAAATTCCGAATGAGCTCGCCGAAAAGGCTGCTAAGATGGTCAACGATCTGCGGGGTAAGGGATGCTCGAGGGAAATGGCAAATCAGTTTGCTATCATGACACTTTATGACCTCGCCATTCTTATTGGTTTGTATCCTCCCCAGGGCCGACAAAGTGGGCGCCAGGTTTCTGATTATTAGTATGATAGATGACTCCGACTCTATGAAGTACGAGGAGAATGGTGAGCGTATTAAGACTCTGCAGAAGACCCTCGACAACATTGCAAACGTCTACGGCCTTGCAAGGGACCAGGGTATCGTCACAGTCAGGTTCCTGAACGCACCTCAAGGAAAGAAGAATGTTACCGCCAAGACCGTCAAGACCGTCCTCAAAAACCACAACTACGGGGGTGTTACCAGAATAGGTACCGAGTTGAAGAAAAAGGTCCTTGATAGGTTCGTCAACAACGATATGGCAAAGCCTTTGCTTATTATGATTATCACTGATGGAGCGGTAAGACCCTGGATTGTCCTGCAAACCTGTCTTGGGAGGGTTTTTACTGATGTGATTGATTATTTGTCTCCTATAGCCCGAGGGTGAAGCCACCGGACTTTTAGAAACTGTCATTATCAACTGTATCGCAAACCTGTCAAAGGAAGGTGGCAAGGGACCACAATCTGTCGCGTTCCAGTTCTCTCGTGTTGGAAACGACACTGGTGCCCAGAAACTGATTCAGGACCTTGATGACCATCCTTCAGTAGGACAATACATTGATTGCCTGCCAAGTACGTAACCCTTGTCTTAATATTCATACAATCTACTATCACTAACAACTTGAATAGTGAACAACAGACTTGAGGACATCAAGGACAAAGAGAAGAAGTGGATTTTGTTGTCAAAGCTTCTTCTTGGAGCCATTTCACCATACGTAAGTCGCCCCGCTTATATATATGAGTGTATACATTTAACTGATTTTATCTCGAATAGTGGGATTCAACTGAAGAAATTGAAAACACGAAAGAAGATATCGCCAAAACGCAGGACGATGCGAGTGATGTGGAGGACGAGGCTGAACCTTCGGATGCTGAGGGCGAGGCTGAGCCTTCGGATGCTGAGGACGAGGCCTAGGACGAGTAGTTATACCTTTTCGACCTTCACCCGACTATATCGGCTAGCTTGTAGCTGAACTATCCTTCTTTCTACGCAGTTTTGACATCCTTCTTTAAGATTTTTTGTATATATTATTTTGGTTCAATTCAGTCATTCTTACAATCCACGCGCCGAAAAGAATATACTGCACCTAGATAGATAAATGTAGTGTTTGGGTGACCAAGGGATGAACGAGTGATATGATATGTTTTCTTCGTATAACACGAGCACGTCGTATGTACAGTTCTTGGACATAAGACCGTCCTCGCGCCAAAACACACCAAAAAACGGCGAAATCAGCCCTGTTCAAATAGCCCCAGCACCCACAATTTTAAGATATAACTTATACCAATTGGTAGAATACAAATTAATGATTAGTAAAACATCTGGAAGCTCTTAATTTCAAAAATAAACATTGTAGCATGGTTGGTATAGCATTTTGTTAGGTTGTTCTCTGAGCATGTGCCAAGACCTCGAATTTGTATGAGGTCTTGGCAAAATTCAACCAAATCCCGATAACTCTCCACATATTTGATGAAAAAAGCTACAGCTCACAATTTATGTTCCTTTATAGTGTGTATTCCTGTACTGAAAGTTCAATGGTAATTGATAAAGAATTGAGGGTTTGAGAAGGTGCCCATTTTGGCCAATTTTGGTGTGTTTTGCTTCAAGTCGGTGACTTATGTCACAACGGGCCTAGAATGTTGGCCATCTTCAAAATTTGCGCGAATTAAATTATTTATATATAGCTATCATAATCATAACTTCAATGGTAGAAAAAAAAATTGTGTGTGTCGACTCGGGCTGAACTCAGCTGTCCAGTGTCTCCTTAGATCTAGATCGCGCCATTCTGTCCGTTTTTGCGATGCTGCTGTGGTCGCATCCTCTTCCTCATAATTATTTTTAGAAGGTAGTTTCTCAGCTTCAATCGCAACATCATAAGCCGCTTCATAAACGAATCAGTGAGGCCGTTTTTGTGGGCGATGACTGCTAGAGTTGCGACTATGAAAACGGCAGCGATTGGTCCAGGCAATCTCAAGAACTTGGACTGTGTCCTGACTACGGTTTTGGCAGCATCTAATGTGACGTACTGTCTCCCGGACATACTAATCAATACTCTATTGCTCTATCTTGCAGATTATTAACTGTTTTGGAAAACTTACCGAAGTAAAGAATCCCAACGGAAAAAATAACGTTGAAATAAGTGCAAGTGTTGACATGGTGGTGTTTTGTCGCGCGATCGCTGTCTGAGTTCCTCTTACTGCTAAGGATCCCGACAACTAAATAACGTTATTAAACAATATCCCGTCTTTTGATGCAAGTTAGATCTGGAAGAAACCTACGGATTTTACATCCTTGCTCAAGGCATCAAGTGTCTTAGAAAATCTATATCGATCTTTAATAACAAAGCTTAGGCTTCGCTCGGCCCGACGGACTTGTTCTTTTTGATCGGACATAATTGGTATTTGTAAGTTGGCTCCCTGGGGCCGCCTGCTTGCTAAACCAATGCTAAGGCGAAAGATTTCTTGCAGATCTTTGAGAATCTGTATTTGAGATTGAACCACGCTACTGATGGTACTGATTTGGATTGCAACTTTCTCGACTTCTCTGGCTAGGTCCTTGGAATTTTTAGTGAACTGTTTTGCTTCGAAATTTTCTCTATGGTAGCTAGAGACATCTTCTCTGTTTTCGTCATCACTCACATCTATATCTTTGTTGATAAGTGATTGATAACCGAATTCCTGTAAAATTTATGTATCAATGATCATATTTCAAAGAAAATTATTGGAGAACTAACTAGCTCAGAAACCTTGGCTCGATAGGTATCAAGGACTATGTTTTCTGAACGTTCTAAAGTATTCGATATTGTATGTACCAGTGCGTTAAATGCTCCAATTTTCTCCTGGTGTGGGTACAGTGGTGGCTGTGGGTATAAGTCTGAGAGTTGATCATCTGCAGACTTAAAGATTCCGACGGTATCTGTTTCCGTGTAAAAGGTTGTTAGAAGTTGACGCTCCCCCAGTGCAAAAAGCAGTAGTGGTAAATACAAACAATTATCAATGACCATAAACCACGCCTGGTGAATAAGAACATCCTGATCGACATAACGCTCTTCACTCAGATCATATTTAATTCTCTCCTGTCTTTTAGACTCTTTCTCGGCGCCTGGACTTAGAAATCTATATTCTGCCAAGCTCAGGCTCTCCCGCCGCCACGATTCTCGCCCCTTCACTGGACGATACTCTGTCAGATACGAGGGTGCATTGCCCGGAGAAATCTGAAGACTGGCTTCGCGTAAGAACTTCATTTTAGGAAGTTTTCCGAAATATGGCATAGCAGTAAGAAGTGTCAGATAATCGTTATCACTTTCGTCGCTAGTTGCACGCAATGAGATGCCTGTTTTAAAACCAGGAATTTGTTTGTTGAAACGCAAATTCCTTGACTTCAGGACAGTTTGTGGGTCCACCTCAGTGAAGTTATAGCGATTTGTGTGGCTCTGCATTGCTTCCAAGAACTCCTTTGAAGGCGGGAATTAGCTTTCCCTTTTCTTTCCGGGCGGCAATGGCTACGAATGGGGGTGACATACTGTGGCATAAAAGCAAGCAGGGAACTCTCTATAATTTCGCGGTTCAACTTTGAGTTTCTGGCCCGTGTGGGTTCCGGTCAAGGATAGGAGAATACTTACATGACCTTAAGTTCCGATAACTGTCGGATGTTAGGTGGAAAAAGCTCGTATTCCATTTGTGGGGGCGAGGTTTCTGAAACTTTCTCATATAGATACTGCAACGGGATGACCTCGTAACTGTCCCCCTTCGCTTGAGCAGCCTGAACCAGGCACCTCCTTCTTAGCTCTTCTGATTGTTTCCTGTTGTTCCTCTCGATTTCCTCTCTCTTGGCCGTATTATCAGAGGAATAGTCGTCATCATCCTCTATGTCCTCAACGTCTTCAAGATCTATATCGTCTGCTTGTATAACGTTGAACTTGTAAAACATGACCTGGACCTCTCCATATCTACGGCCATGATTTTTTGGTCGCAAATAAGTATCCCGTATAAGGCATGCTGCCTCATCGATTACCATTGGGCGCTTGATTTCCTCTTCCTTTGTAATAGTGTACTTATCAGTCCGGTAATTAGGTGGCGATTTATCATATGGGTCTGAATGAGGGACGCCCTAAGTTAGCTTTTGGTGATCGCGTAATCTAGACGTTTGTTTACACTGACTCTGCAGGTCGAGGACTGGTCTTATATACTCATCCATGCTCTTGCGACCTTTTATTGCCCTTGCTATTGAACTCTCCTCTCTTGATATCATCGATGAATTCATGGTTTCCGCTGTTGTTTTGGTTGTGTAAGAGTATGCTGATGCTTCTGGCCGGTTCACATGAGTTTTGGTCAAGGTTACGGTCGCCATAGTATGGTTGGTTGATCAGAAGAAAAGGTTTGGTGTCTAACCGACGTCAAGAAAACAGTTTATCAATCTGCAATTTCCCCCATGCGCGGACGAGCCCATGAGATATATTCTGGGCCGCCAAGATATATCCTCACCCCCCTGCATGCATGATCCTCCACTCAATACACATGCGATCGGATAGCCATTGAGCGCGCGTTTAGGTGGTCATTTTATTCCATGCTGGTTTGAGACAGATTCCTCGTGAAATGTTCTTACGTCTGCGCTGGCTCACAGACTTTGGCATCATTGGAGTTTATTTTAGAACACGTCCCAGGCCCTGTGGCGACAACCGAGACACTCACGACATAGGTCTATCACCTCAAAGACTCTACAAACAGTGCATGTACATGTATGTTCAACAGAGTGAGCAAAGTAAAGCTACATGTAGATCAGCTGTACTGACACAGCTGTACCAGGATTTACTGTCCAAAGCAAGCCTAGGAGGTTGTTTTGGTGGCCTCAATCGCAAAGCTTGTAAAACTTGTGTAGGTGTCGCAACCTACTTATCTATATAGCTGTTTCTTGGGGATTAAACTCTTTTGTTTCGTCCGCGAGTATTCGCACTCCAAGTTGCCTATATACCGTGTCGGGAGAGGCAAATTGAGATGTTTTGATAGTTTGAAGAGAATTGGACAACTCATGATCAGACAGCGTTGCTTACATTTTGATTCGCAGAATACCCATATATCAGCATCAGGTACCCGTCCGTACCTTCGCGCAAAATAATTGGACAATAAATGAGGAAAGTTGCCAGTCAATGTAGGCATCTGCTTGGATATAAATGTCCTGAGCATGTACAATTATCTGTAAGTACCTATTGAATAACAATTGGAATAATCCGGGAGATGTTGAAACATGCGCAGGCTGTCTTTAACTTACCGATTGGTGATTAAACATTTTGTCGAGGCGCGAAAGATCAAACCCTAGCCTCTCATCGCCTGGCCCGACTTGCAAAGAAAGGAGACCAGTACTCTACGTTAGTTATACAAGCTTTGGAGTAGGTAATCATCAAGGGATTTTCGTAAAATTGGGATTATGTGCTTCTTAGCTGCTCACCAAATGTAGATATATATGTGACC
Source organism: Morchella eximia (assembly GCA_024713935.1). Classification (NCBI taxonomy): domain Eukaryota; kingdom Fungi; phylum Ascomycota; class Pezizomycetes; order Pezizales; family Morchellaceae; genus Morchella; species Morchella eximia. The sequence continues at coordinate 1,846,933 of JAMGZG010000002.1, forward strand.
TACATGTTTACTCTCTAATCGTCAATACTGCGCGTACGCATATATGCCAATATCTTGATACCCAGGGATCTAGGATCTTACTTATATACTATAATTTGAGCCTGGATGGTGCATTCACGAAGCCCTGGATGACAGCGGTAGATCGAAAAATGTCTCGGGTCCTGTTATCCGGAGATGAAGTTGAAGAAGATAGTTGAGCTACCTTTGTTAAGAACTCGCACGCGTACGAGTGGCGTAATAGTAGTAAAGTAATTAAGAACACCCCTCCTATTCGGTACTCCAAATCAACTCCCGCAATAGGTACATGTATGACTACACTGCCCCTTTCTAGATTCCTAGATGTACTCAGTTTATCATGAGAAAACTTTGTTTAGGTGTGACGGTTTTTTTTTTGATTCAGCTCTCGGGATATATACATACGACGTGTCAACTAGCTGCATATGAATTAAAGAGCGACTATTTCACACAAATCGTCACCACGACTAGCCTCACGAAACGCCTCAAGAAACAAAGACACCTCCGTGTCTTAATTACCCCTGTCAGAACTGGTCTGGTGTAAACCAGTAAGCGGTGTGTGTATTGACGGAAAGATATGTAGGTTGAAGTACCTACATAGATATCTGGCCTGGGTGATAATCCATGATGAAAACTTGAAACAATCCAGAAACAATTAAACATAAGCAATACGTAACTTGAAATTCATGGAACCTTTGATCAATTCTAACGAGTACGAGTTTCGTCTTTTGAGTGATTTGTATCCTCGGGTTTAAAGGATTTAATTTCGCCTAATGACTAGAGAGAGCGAATCCGAGATGTTGAAATTTGCATTGCACGCAAATGATCGTCGTAACCATACCACTTCTTAGATCTCATACTTTCCGATACAGGTCAGGTGTATTATAAAAAGTATGGATGCAATATAGGAGGAACTTGCCATTTCCGATTATCCGTACTTTGTACGTGAGCCTACCGGCCAGTGAAGTACTGGAAGAATAGGATGTCGGAATTCGCATCTTCAAGGCTCAGTGACCTCAGTAAGATTTTGGGTATCGATAAAAAGAGACGTAAAAAAGCCCCACGCGGGGGTCGAACCCGCAACCTTGAGATTAAGAGTCTCACGCTCTACCGATTGAGCTAGCGAGGCTTACATTATGAATTCACAAAATCATAATAGAATCCATTATAAATTATCAAGGCGGATTAGCCGCTGTCAAGACTTCCGAGGTACCTGGCATTGAGGTACGTAAAAAATCCATCGAATCCGAGCTCTCTGATTGGTTGCTTTACTGTTTAGGCCTGGGCCCACCTATCGAGTCTTTACGGTAGGAGTCCGGATGGAATCTCCGTATGCAAGATCGACCCCTGGATCGACTCATTTCTGTACTCACTACATGTATGTAGGTACTCTAGTGTTTAAAGAACCGATATTCATGTACCTAGAATCAATTGAAACTATGATCTAAAAAAAAAAAAAGTGTTTAAAGAACGGTAATAATATTAATCTTACCCGCTTTGGGATTTCTCTCATAAGTATTGTACTAGTATTAAGTGCTACCCAGCCTATGAGCGGATTACTGTCGTATACTAGTAAGACTAGTACTACGAGTCGATATCGCGGTGAAGTTGCGTCCCTGTCGACGATCACGCAAACATTACTGTTACATATTTACTAGCATTTGCAGGTCCCTGTCAGCTTAATTCCGTATCTGATAGCGTCGATTGTCAGCTGCAGATGTGTACTCTAGGATAAATTGAACAAAAGCAAGTTTCGTTCTTCATGGGAACCGGGAGGGTGCACTCTATAAATACATATATACATGTATTTATATTGCGGGGCTATAGAATGATCGGTGCAACATCAATTGTATATATGTGACTACAAATACTCCGGCTGATAGGAAATACAGTATCCTCTCCTGGGTGTAATGGCGTAAATATGAAAATCAGGGCCAGGGGCAAAGCCAAGTTATTGGGTCTGCGGCTTCGGGAGAGAGAGGGAAAGGAGCGGCATCTTCAGATTCATTACTTACCATGACTGTAAATTCATTCGGGTCGTGGGACTTGATATACATACAACTACATGTTGTACTACATGTACTTTCGCGTTTTTTGGTATGACCCTAAAATTGCACTTCGCCTCATATCTCAAGATTCCAGTAAAAGGTCCTTCAAGATGATATCGCAGGAGACTAGGGTCTACGATATATATAACGCGCTCTTAATTCATCGCCTTAACTTCGTCGATATCCCGGAAACGCTTTCACTCATACCTAGCTGCGACATTCCGGACCCCGTTCGTATATAGAACTAGCCATTCGCCTAGAGGAATAAACAGCCCGACGTCGTTGCTGCAACTGTAGCTGGAGATATTTACTACGGTTTGGTATACGAACCTTTGAAGATACATAGGCAGGACAAATGTCAGGGAAAACGCGAAGAAAAACAGAACTCCTAAAGGAAATTGAAGATGCAACCGTGATTGATCAAGTGATCGGAGCTGATGATCTCAGAAATAATGGAGAATATATGACTGAAAAGTAAGTTTTCTCTTTTTAAAATGAGTATACTAGCTTTTAGAAAGGACAGTACTAGAACGAAGCTAAATAAATATTTCTTCCAAGAAACCCAAGTGAAACGAGCTCTCTTGATCCTGAGGTAAAGCAATACAGATATGAGAACGGCCGAAGGTATCTATATAGATCACATGCACAGAAAAGTGTATAAAAACAGGAGTTAACCATACGTGTTGAGGTGCTTTAGATACCATGCATATAGTGAGGGACTGTACTGGGCTCCTAACGATGATAAGCAGAATGAGCAGCTCGATATATTGTGATTGATCTTATCTCTCCCCCCCAACCATGGTACGTTGAAAAACTCATTCGGACATATACATATATTTAGTCATCATGTTTACACTCTCGTCCTTGATGGAGCTCTATACTTGGCACCTATCGGCTAGAATCCAGAACGAGTCCTTGACCTTGGAACTGGTACTGGAATCTGGGCGATCGACATTGCGGACAAGTTTCCGGACGCGAGAGTCATTAGAAATGACTTTTCACCGGTATAGCCTACATGGTAAATAAACCTCAAAAAAAAAAAAAAAAAAAAAAAAAAAGATCACCAGCAACCAAATTTAAGGAATATATGTACTAACTATGTTGAAAGGTTACCTTCAAATTGTTCCTTTGAAATCGATGATTTCACAAAGCCATGGGAACATATCTTGAATTCATTCGATTTCATTCACGGGCGAGCTCTACATGGATCAGTTTTCAGTTGGACCTGTTTGTATAAAGAAGCATATGCTGCTCTTAAACCTGGTGGATGGTTCGAATCCGTTGAGACTACAATTGGGTTTTATATTGATGACAACGAGGGCAGACCTACTGCTATTGGTCCCACCACGTCTATATCACAGTGGTGTAGGCTAGGAATCGAAGCGTCAGAAAGAGCAGGAAGACCATTTGATATTACAGATAAGTTAAAGGGATGGATGGAAGACGCTCTTTTTGTCAATGTGGAGGAAAATATCTTCAAGGTCCCCATTAATCCATGGCCAAAGGATCCCAAATGAAGAATATCGGGAGATATAATTTACTTAATCTTTTAGAAGCTTTAGGTATGAGAGCCCCCCCCCCCCCCTTTTTTTTTTAAAAAAAAAGGCAAAGAAAAAGAAAAAAAGAAGTAGAATGCCTAAAGACTACCACCGATATTAGCTAATTTTATTTGGTGGGAAAAGAGGGATTTACTTTGGCGCTTTTCACGCGTTTCCTTGACGTGAGTATAATGTTGATAGGCCTAAACTGTTTCCCAAAAGACTGAATTGGCTAATGTATATCTGTGATAGTGGACCGCAGACGAGGTCTATGTTCTCCTTGCTGGTGTTCGCTCTGAGTTACGGTCTAAGGATAACAATTTTTACTACAAAATGTTGTACCCAAACTATGAGTGTTCGAATTATTACTGACTCTATCTATGTATGCTAGGTACGTTGTTTACGGACAGCCGTTCGAATAGAAACTATAGGGGATAGATTGAAATGTTAAAGACCCAATATTGCCGGCCTTAAAACTAGTACCGAAATAATGAAGTGAAAACAACCATAAATTCCCACATCCCTCTAGATCTCTAGAGCCCGGAACAATCCTGAGTATTTGAAAAGATATGTATTATTATTTATTGAATTGTATGTAAAGGCTTTGTTGTCTCTCCAATAAGGTGTTTTTGGTCTTATTTAATGTTTATACTGTGCACTTGCGCGATGTTCTTGAAATCAACAGGTTCGCAAATTGGACATCCAGTCCCAGGCGGTGGTCCGGAGCAGGCCTTCATACATTCGCCAATAGTGTAAATACCGGAAAACTCGAATGCCGTCAATTGTGATGGCAATGGTCCTTTTCTCCTAATTAGATTTTACTGTCCTTAGGAGACTGGGCTTAATAATTACACATTTGTGGCTTACTTTGCTGACGTGCAGGCGGATTAGGATCAGGATCCTCGAGAAACCAAGCAATATAGGAGTCCTTAGATGTAAGCACAACGTCACCAGATGTGGAAACTAGACATGGCTGGAAATTAATCCCCTTTTTCATTTCAATATATAGACGATTTCCTTTTGAGTTTACCTTTTCTAAAACATGATGGTACTTCTACTATGTCGGGCGGAATATCTCGAAGGCCCTTCTGAGTTTGATTTAAATTCTTCAAGGCTTCTCGATTCTTTGGAAGCTTGAGTGTAATAAGTTTGGATAGTTCTATAGATGGGTTTGGGTTAGTAATTTTTCTATTTGATAGCAAGTGGTATGTATAAAAGACTTACTCGGCGTGTAATCAAGGGCCCCATCGACGTCGATGTCGAGAGGAGGAATCTCTGTGTGCTCATCCAAAATATTGATATAAGCGGAAGGAGGTAAGATAATCATCTTCCCCAAATCCTCTATCACTGTCGTAGGATCGGATGTGCCATCTGGAGGGGCGGGAGGATTGATTATAGTAGAAGAGTAGTTGTAGAGGGGGCTTGGAGTAATCATGACAGTCATGTATCTTCGACTCATAGCTGCTGGCTCAGGCGTAAGTTCTGAGCGAAGGCCGCACTACACAGGTAAACTTGCTACCTATCACAGCGTAGGCAGTATTAGATGGGACCGGTGGAGATGCGCAAGGTAGCTAGAAGCTAGGGGCTTGGATTATTGATGAAGTGGCATGCGTGTCCATATGCTTGGATTGTTGATAAAGAGGCATGCGTGTCGTCTAAGAACCTCAGACCGACGTTGAGGACTTAAGTTGAGAGCGTTGGAGCCCCTAGTACTATAGTACGTACTAGGCGAACCTTGAATTTTTGGATCACACGTTCTCACGCGGAACGATTTATTGACTCTATAACCCGTCACTTATTCCTTATAAGAAATAAAAAACTACGGGCTATAATGTTCAATTTAATTTGAGTCAATCTCATAATTAAACCAGATGCTAACCCTTACAAAGGATGCCCTAGAGTCTTGTTAAAGTCAGTCCAACGAATTGAAATATGAGCGTTGGAGACACGTACACGTACATATGTTAGTACATGGCTTTATATGTATATACATCTTGCGTATTTACTACATACTTAGTACATATATATGGTACGACGATCAAACCTCACGCCTTTATAAAATTGATAAAACAATTTAAGTTCTAATACATATATATATGCAGTAGCCAAACTCAAACTTTAGGGAACCAAAGAAGGGGTACATAACATGGCTGGCTCTAATATACCATACGGCTCTGTTTTTACAAATTGGTTTCTTGCGTATACGTACTCCGGTATATTAGCACATGGAGATGTACTGCATATAATGTCTACTAATAAACGAGGTCGAGAGGCTAGCTGATCAGGTGTCAGAAGATTCCCCGTCTATTCCGAAAGAAAATGCGTTTTATCGAACAGTTTCCGAGTGTTTTGAATATAGGAACTTTAGATTTTCGTCCTATCTCTAAACGAACGCCCCCCCGCGGGCCTTTTTGAATCTACTTGTAGTCAGCCTATGTTTTTTTTAGAGTTTTTAGGTTGACTTCTGCCCTGTTGACTGTCAAAGTGTTTTGCTTTTTTCATTTATTTCAAACTTCTAATTCTAGATCTAGATATATATATAGATACATAAGTACATATGATATATATCTCGTTTTATCGATCAGGGATAGAGATAACTAGTACATGTAGCGTTTTTAGAGAAGAACTTGAGATATTTCGAGACTCCAGGTCGATCATCTAGGGAGGCTGAGGGCCTTCCTAGGCTCTATCTTGATCAGGATTCTCAGACGTACTGTTAGCGTTTAGAATATTGCTATTTGGACATAGCTGGGGTAGATAGCTACGGGCAGTCGCTCAATAAGTAAACCGGTAAGAAACTGCTTGTATCATATGACTTCACATGTATATCTAAAGTAGTTAGACACTAGTGATCTGAGTAGGAATTTGACACCCTATGATTAATTAGGAAAGGGATGGGATCTGGGCCCGGTTTATAAACTGGCTCCCAAACTCTCTAGACCTGTTTGAGCCTAAAGCTCGGCTCGTGCCCATCACTAATGTAATTACTTTAATTGGGGCCTGGGAAGGTTTAATATTTGCTCTCTTCTGCTAGGTTACTAATTCGCACACCTATAATTCGGCATCGTAGGTATCTGCCATTTTAATGGTGTCAACAGGATTAATAATTTATAAGGTTCTCTTATATAAGCTTGAATATAAGCCTCGCTAGCTCAATCGGTAGAGCGTGAGACTCTTAATCTCAAGGTTGCGGGTTCGACCCCCGCGTGGGGCTATTCTTTTACCGCTTACGGAACAATTTATTTTATCATAGAAATCTACTCAGCGCAATCAGCCCGTCAAGGAATGGTTGATACGCCAAGCAGTGACCAAAAGCCTTTATTTACGCGCAACGACAGCACTTTTCAAATCAAAATTCGAAAACTTGGCAGGGACATCTTCAGGATTTACGGCTCTTAATGCGGCTCTTTCTGCATGCACCGCGTGCGTCATAGTTAGCTCGGCGCATACCCGAGCTTCGACGTCATGGGTGCTTGATCTTTTAAAGACGCGGCCCCACAGAGTTTAAAGGAGAACAGTAGCATCTTTCCCTTTTTTCTTTTCGGGGGGTATGGGGGCGGTAAGGCAGATGTATGACGCATGTCTTCGCGAATTTAATATTTAATTTGGAAGATGGTAGCGTGTGCCTGAGCTTAAGCTATCGAGAGGCCTTCTATCAATATCGATCCATATATACAAGTATCACACCCTACAATCGATCAGAGTATACACCACTACTTATTGGACCAAATACCGTGTCAAGTGGGTCAACTTTGCACCACCCATTGACGGTTCCAGTTAATCTCGATAATTTATATATGGTGAGCCACAAATCGCCACAAGTCCTGAAAATACGGGAATCATGGGCACTGTTACTCGGACATAGGTCCAGCCAATCTCTTGTATGCTTGTACCGTAGTATCCGAGGTCAGCATCTCAGAAGCCTGCTTGAAAGTATGAACTTCCCGTTTAGTTATTTGTAGGCGTCATCAGCCTATGGAAAGCATTCCCGGATTTATTGATAGTCTTTGCCATTGGATACATGTATCCTTGATATAAATGTGAGGGCGACTTTGTTTTTTTGAAAACCAATCCATAACCTTCCTCATACATCTCCCCTCAACCATATTCTTCGATGCGCATCAGTACACTTTGTATTGCGGGCTACGGCTTCGTAGGAAGTCTCGTTACCGCCATTCCCCAGGGCACAGGAACCCAAGGAACTCAAGGGGGAACTCAGGGAACCCAAGCAACAGAGGTGATGCAAGAAACCCTGGGAGGAACTCCGGGCCCTTTGAGCACAGTAGGTGCCGGGCCTCTAAACTCACAAATCCCACCACTTCCCCAATATACGCAAATAAGTGGTTCTCCAGTGGCTACTGGAGGAAATATTGCGACCCCAATGGTTGCTGGAGCATCCGGTGCCTCGCCAGTATCCTCAGTCGACCCTCGAAGTGCTACTGGCACACCAGGAGTTATTCCTCCTGGAAATCCTCCAGAGCCACACAACCCTTATCCAAACACCGGAAACCTTACCCAACCTGAGCCTGCGCCATATGTTCCTGCTGGAGGAATTAATACAAACGGCACTCCTCCTGTGTACCAGGCATTGTCAGATTTTGATTGGCAATCCATCAACTTGGCCCTCAACCAGGAGTGGATCGAACTGGATCTATTCCAGGAAGGACTACGCCGCTTCTCAGTAGCCGACTTTGAAGCCGCTGGATTAAATGCGGACGATAGATTTCTTATAGAGTTTATGGCTGAACAAGAGATTGGGCATGCCACCTTACTCTCGAATATCCTCGGCCCTCATGCGGCGAAAATGTGCACATATCAATATCCGTTCACCACCGTTAGGGAGTTTATTGATTTCTGCCAAAAACTAACCAGATGGGGAGAGAGCGGTGTGTATGGATTTATCGAGCATTTGGATTCCAGGGCGGCCGCACAAATGTTATTGCAGTCCATCACCACCGAGGCAAGGCAGCAGATGATTTTCCGTCAGGTATATTCCCATACCGTAATTAAGGTGTATCTTCCGTTGCACTAACCTTTTAAATAGTTCCAAGGCCTCTTCCCCATGCCTGTTTGGTTCGAAGTAGGCATCACCCAGTCCATGTCCTGGACCTTGCTATCCCCCCATATTAAATCCTGCCCCGCCGAGAACCCTCACCTCGTCTGGCAAAATTTCCCTACTCTTCACGTCACCAACAATCCCAATGGAACCGATCTCGCCTATGGCGCTGCAATTACTCATAACCGTACCAGGCTATCATATCCCGGTAGAGAAGTGACTTTCCGCTATGATCCACCAGGGCAAGTCACGGGCTATAACAATAGTTATATCACCAATACAACTGCTACAGGGCCTGCTAAGTTCGCCATGTGGACTAGCCAGCTTAACACAACATACACCCCGTTGTACGATTCTGGGTATGCAGGGGACGGAACTGTCAAGGCGGTCCAGCCGGATGGAACTCTATTCAGTAATCTGAACCCGACACTGAATGGGACGATCTTTGTTGCGTTGGTAGATGAGGATCTTTATGTCACTCCGCATAACTACAGTTTAGTAAATTCTCATATTGTTGCCGGGCCGGCAATCTACCAGGCTGGTTAAAATTGTATGTACTGGGAGAAGAAAATCGGGAAGTTGTGACGATAATGTTAGTTGATAAGAATAAGAATATGCATGGGAGGAATTGTATGAGTGAAGTTGAGATCAGTTTCCGCCGGACTTCATTGAATTTCACGCCCCTAATCCGGTAACAGCGATTTTAATTGAGAGCAATTTTGACGTTGCTGGCTGCCTAAAATGTCCTGCGCGATCTGCTTCCTGGGAGAAAGAATAATCCAATTTGATAATTTTTATCAATAGATCTGTAAATAGAAGCCTCATTGTAGGCAAGTCAACTTGTATCTTTGGTACGTTAGTTTGGAGAAAGGCTTACCGTTCGACGGGGACCTGATGTGGTCTATCAGCATTGGATGTTGACGCTAAACACTTGGCACTTGGCAAAACATATCGAGTGATAAACTGTGATGACTATCAACAAAGCCAAACCTTTTCTCAAAGTTTTAGTAACCCCCTCGCTAACAGCCAGAAGAGCAACCAGAAAAAGAGAAGAGGTAGGGTACACGATGCCAGAGATATGCCCCGTATGGCATATCCCACCAACAAGCCCGCAAGAGCAAATTGCCAGGGTCGAGTACCCTAACATTAGCGGACTAAAGAGGGGGGAAAGAAAGGTAAATAAAAGAAAACTAAAACTTACCTCCCTACGCAGAACATACCAGCTCCACCCCGGTGACCGGCGCGGGTGTAGGGCAGGGCTTGCCTGTGTCGGAATATTTGGCCCACGCACTCGGGAACCGACCCCTGCGGGGACCACACCCTTGCGATTAGCAGACTTTTAAGGTGAGTCCCCTTTATGCCGGACACCCTGCCTACACCGGAGCGTGCACCGGAGCTGTATGGGAGCCACCCAAGCCTCATTCCCTATAAAAGAGAGGCGAACAAACTAGAGTTGCAGTCAGAACCAGGGCTCAGTAGAAGAAAGATCAAGAGAAGAATGAAATGAGGTAGGAATTTTTATTACACATACAAGCGTCCCTGATGATAAGGGTGGGCTACAGCGAGTAGCAATCACGAGACACGGGCTCGGCGTTGAGACACGAGCTCAACGTCAAGACACAGGCTCGACCTCGAGACACGAGCTCGGCGTTGAGACACGAGCTCAACACAGGCTCCACTTCGAGACACGAGCTCGATAGTTATAAGAAAAACCGGGAACGCGGGCCCAGAAAAAAAACACCTAGATAGTACAGTCAAAATGGGAGCCCGGTTAGAGGGGAGGTAAAGATCGAGATGGAAAGATTTAGATGTTTCTTCTACGTACTTTTGAATTTGAGTTGAATGATCCGATGACTAGTGTCATACGAGAGGGAGGGGGTGTTGTTGTCGATGTTCTCGATGTTGTCGATGGTGTTGGTGGTGTTGACGGTGTTGAAGGTGTTGAAGGTGTTGAAGGGGTTGAAGGTGTTGGAGGTGTTGAAGGTGTTGGAGGTGTTGAAGGTGGTAGGGTGAAATTGGAGGTGTCGTTAGCTCCTTATGCCGAGCCCAGAAAGTGGACAAAGGAGTGCGGCCCATTCTATACAACCGCAACGACGCGCGTTGACGATATCGCCTAACAAATCAAAGTTTAGTTTTTATACCCATGCAACTAGACACTCTGATTTCTTGATATTATTCACCAAGGTCTTTTCGAATACTTTAGTATTCAAATAAGTACCTCAAGTAATCGATCAATCAACCCCCAAGTGCACAAAATTGGGCGAGTGATAATTCATGACCTCATTTCATGCATTCACTCATCAGGGGGAAACCGCGTTTCTTGAAGATTCTTGGCAAGAATCTTCTGTTAGTATACTTGTATCGTGCAGAGCAGTGAAAGGCTGGGGATATGAGCCTACATGTAGAAACGTGACTACATGTAGCCCTTGCGTTACGTGCTAGACAATCAACCGGTTATTCTTCTTCGCTACCAAAGATCGAGCGATGATCATCAATCCTATCCCAAATCTATCTATGTATTTAAGCATTCTTAGGCAGGCGCATGTAATTAATACAGACTTTAACCGGCCCGAATTCTTCTGGAACCAATCAATTTATAAATTCATGTAACCACATTGGGGGGGGGGGGGGGTTCTAGCTGGATTCCTGTGATTAGGTACCCGTACGTAGAGCTAGAGCCCGGATTACCAGTCCCTATATATACAGATACTTTTTGTCGATCGATCATATATCCGAATGTCAGCTACATACCAGAAAACCGGTTTCGAATTTTCGGGGCAGCTCCTTTATGAAGGCACTCTCTTGAGTTTGTTCGTAGTCGAAAGACCCAGTTTGATGATCATTTACCCCACTTTGTATATCATTTTTATAATCAGGACATGAGCATGCGCTGTGGCCTGTAGCGTGAATTAAATTTTCCCGGACAAAAAAAGACAGAACGGGTGGTTATACATGGTATAGCCACACTGCGAGAAAGTGATATGCAGAACGTGATATGCAGAACACCGCTCAGAGTAGTTTTAATTTTGGCTCGGCATTCGCTGCGATGCCTTACCTTTATTCCATTCCATCAAACTCACATGCATGTAGTGCGCATATATGTATATGTATATGTTGTAGTTAAATCTATTGCTCTAATACAAGGGGTAGGTGACTACATGTGCTTGTGCTGTTCTCGCTATATAGACTCTTCCTCTTTCTAATAAAGTCAGGCTATCTCTTCGTTACATGTAATCTTCGTCTTGCCTTGGTCATGAAGTCAGTGGCAAGAGTCAGACAATTCTTCTATTACTCCAATACCAACAGTCTGCATTATAAAGAAGTGGCTTCTGCAGACACAAGGCCATGGCCAGGGGCGGCTTGAAGGCTATAATTTCACAAATAGGGATAGTAGTGTAATTCCAGGCACGTGAATACTGCGACCATCAAAAATTACGATATTCTGCGTCCAATTAACACCGGACTCCCATCTTCTCTCTATTGGAAACGAGAATAAATCAACATGTCGATGTAAAAATGGAGGAACGTTCATGCATATACAGGTTTAATGCCGAATTTCCACAAGTTCTAGAAACACAGCCCGTATCCAAACCAGGCAGAATTTTGTATTAGCTATAACCAGTTAATTCTTGTATGTCAGTTGGCAGCGCGGTGCCAGGCTCCAGGGTGGATGGATATAAGGTAAATGTAGCTACATGTTTGCAATTGCACTGGAAGAGAACAGGAAGAATAGGGTCAGGAGGAACGGGATCACAGAGGGTCGCTCAACGAATCATGAAGGACCACACGCATAATCCTTGTAAACCCCGCGAGTTCTATAAGGGCGTAAGAATGCATACCATAAGAGTGACCCCACAAAGAACCACCTTCCCCTAGCCCTTACCGTTGACAGGGACAAGGATTAGCACGTCTCGGCTAAATCTCACTGTTCTCACACCAGGTTTCTCTCAAACATCAACAACAACATGCTCATCTATTTCTCCAAAAGTAGAAGTGGATATTGCTGCGCGACAGAACCCCGCAAAAAATAAAGTAAATGATGGAAGAAACACAATATTTACCCGGAATACTAGTTTAGGATATGGATGAGGTAAAGACAGGGTGCTCCGTTTTCCGGTAGGTGAATTCATGAAGCAGCTGAGATCTTTAGTGTATTTTGGAATCTAATAGTCTACTGACTCATGGGAGACCTAGGAGGAGGAGTACATATAGCTCGATCACTATAACTAATTACAGCTAAAATAGAAACCATTGAAAGGTCTCTCAGATTACACCTGCCAGGTATCTCTAGCTAGTGTTAAAGAATGTTCATTATTCTTACCTTCAGTGAAATAAATACATCGGTATCACCGAACCCTCCATGAGGTATCGCTTGACGAATACCGAACAGAAGCCTGTGGGAAGAACTTTATCCTAAATGCATCTTGGAAGCTGTCCTGGAGTTTCTCGGTAAATTAAATATCACAGCGGATCATCTCCTTATCCGACGCCTTTTCCCCAGATCTCTTCCCCCCCACATTATTACCGACATTCTCCCTCCCCCATGATCCCCACCCTATATCGGCTCAGTGTCCCTTTTGGCTTTTTAACCACGATTTCTCTCTTAGATATGCGGTTGGGATTGAAACCAGGTCCACAACGTTGCCGCCATTGACAATTACCGTCCCGGTTAGCTTCAACAACATGCATGTAGTGGATGCATGTGTTTTTTCTCTTCGAAAAACCAAACCAGGAAGTCAGGCTCACCCAATACAATACTCGCTTCAACGATACTCCGAGAGATTCTCCGAAGTGCGCTCTCCAGGCCGGTACCTATACCGAGGGAAAGTCGAATAACGGTTAAACTCGGCAGCAGGGAAGTAATGGCGTGTGTGAGGCCATGATCAATCAAGATCAACAGACATCGTCGTCATCCAAGGAAGGATGAAATTTAACGGCATAGCGGCTGATTTGTACATAAGGTACATAGAGTGAATATATGGAGTTACTTGATATTAGTTTCCTGGGCTTTCCTCTATATAAGGTGACTACTTTCTCCTCGAAAGAAAGTTAACCAGCCAACAGCTTTCGCTAAAAATTCAATTTTACAGTGTGGTCGTGATGAAGGGCCTTCTAGGAATTGGCGCTCTTTTGAGCTTCTCGTTGACGACTGCTGCTGCTGCCACCAACAGAACAAGCTATGCGGTTGACTTGAAGATTACCACTAAGTCTGGTTCTAGGAACAAGACTGCCCCGTACTTACATGGGTTGTTCTTTGAGGATATCAATGTGTGCTCCTCCTACCTTCTGTTTTCTTACGAGTTAGACTAACAAAGAAATTTAGCACTCTGGAGATGGAGGACTCTATGCCGAATTGATTCGAAACCGAGCCTTCCAAGGTAAACTCTCTTGACCCTACCCACGCTAAATTTTACGAGTACTTACGACCACAGGCTCCGATGTCACCTTTGGCAGCGTTCCCAATATGCGCGGCGCTAGAATCGTCGAGTCAGAGAACCCTGTGTGTGCATGGGCACCGACTCTCACTGCTTGGAAATCAATTGGAGGCGCAGTGCTTTCTCTTGACGTTCTAAACCAATTGTCTGATGCCCTCACGACTGTGATGCGTGTTGATATCCCACAAAACGCAACTGGCGAAGTCGGGTTCTACAATGAGGGATGGTGGGGAATGGATGTGAGACCGTAAGTCTTGAGAAAATACTCAACCTTGGAGTAAATTAAATTAATTCTTAAAATAGGCAAGCTTATAATGCGTCGTTTTACATCAAACCCAATGGCGCGCTTTATGCAAAGAACGTTACCGGGATTAAGGTCTCATTGCGTTCTGATCTTACAGACGATGTTTGGGTTGAGAACGCTATCACTTTCGAAGGAGACCTTAGCACCCACAACTATACGAAGTTCGAGACTGTCCTCAAGCCTGAAGTCTGGGCTCCCAACAGCAACAACACTTTTGCGATCACCTTTGACGCTGCCGAGGCAGCCGGCCAGGCATTCTACTTTGATCTTATTTCACTATTTCCACCCACCTACAAGGACCGCCCCAACGGTCTCCGAAAGGATCTCGCTGAGCACCTCCACAACCTTGCTCCCAAGTTCCTTCGATTTCCTGGAGGAAACAACTTGGAAGGTCTCAGCATTGCCACCAGATGGCAATGGAAGAAGAACATCGGCCCCATTATTGACCGTCCCGGAAGACCTGCTGACTGGAGGTACTACAACACCGATGGCATGGGATATCTCGAGTTTCTTGAATGGTGTGAGGATCTAGAGATTGAGCCGTTGTTGACTGTATATGCGGGATATTCGCTTGATGAGGCAGACGTGCACCCGGCAAATACTGTCCCAGAAGATGAGCTGGATTTCTATATTCAAGAAGCGGTTGATCAGATTGAGTACGCGACTGGAAGTGTCGATACGACCTGGGGGGCGCTTAGGGCCAAGCATGGGCACCCAGAGCCTTTTGTGATCAAGTAAGTTTTTTAGAGAGCGTGGTATCTTGATTCGGGAGTGCTGACTGGATTACAATAGATTTGTGGAGATTGGAAATGAGGACTGGTTCAGTGACTCTTACTATTGGCGTTATCCGAGGTTCTTGGAAGCTCTACAGCGGGCCTATCCTAACATTACGTAAGTGTCTAAAAAACAAATATTTCCCAAAAAGTAATGATCATTGACGGTTTTGGAGTTGAACTAAGGGTTCTGGAAGAAGATTTTTGTATAGTTTTTGGAAAAAGAAGATGTAAATGGCATTTTAGTTATGAAATGGATATGATCATGGGTTGATGAAGCTGTTGTGCCTGCGCCGGGTTAGAAGTTGGAAGTGTGGTTGTGAAGGGCCAAGACATGAGTGATAAACTGTGAATAACGACCAGCGTCACGTCTCACGAGGCCACGGCACAACATCTCAAGTGAAATAAATAAAGTGACGTTCTCAATCCCCGTTTCGATGCTCCTTAACTAGATCATGTCCATTTACAGAAATCCACCCTGAGATCAATCATCATTCCCCAGATTCCTGCCACTGACGTCATAGACATACCAATGACCTCACCGCGTACCGTTCCGCCCAATGCAATCAATATAAAAACTCCCCCAAAACCCAATGCAAATGCCGAAAGAACAAACTCCAAAGAAAACAAAAGAAACGCCATAAGCAAAGACCCATAACCCAAAACCCTTTTTTTTTACACATATCGTCAAACAAAATCGTATCATACACTATGAGCGGAGCCAACCAGAACCGAGGAGAGAACCCTTCCCAACTCAGTGGACATATCCAGTATGTCAAGGGAGCCGCCTCAGTAAGTTTTTTTCTTTCTATTGGTTTTGTCATCAACTGACAATTCTCTCAACCAGGAAATGATCGGCAACACACTTGACTCCGCGTCCTGGAAGGACTCTGGTCGCCAGGATAAGGAGGCAGCGATCGGCCAGATGAGGGCCGCAAAGCAGCAGGGTGACGAAGAGATAGATTACAGTGAGAGAAAGGCCTCGTCGCTGAGTACAGAAGGGAAGTTGCAGAATGCCGCAGGGGGGTTGATGGGGTGTGGTGGTATGCAGGAGAGAGGGAGCGAGAAAGAGAAGGTCGCAGAGCAGAAGACGACAGAGGGGTGGTAGGGTTCTAAGAGTGGCTGCATAATACTGTATGGGTATATGTATTAGTGATTGTAAGATGTTGGAAAGGCTATTTGTTCGCTATCGTACCTCGAGAAGCTTTTTTTACCGATAGCCAGTTTTTGGTTGTAGTGGTTGTGGTTGTATTTGGTTGTTGCGATTCCCAGAATGCAGTATCGTTTTCATTATCGTTGACATAAAAATTCCGATAAAGCAAATCAATTGCTCGGATACAGTTCGTGAAAGTCCCTTGACCTCGGTCTTTCTGGGACATGCCCATTAAGCGATAACTCCGATGAACTTCTGGTCGACGATGCCTGCGACGACGCATTATCTATCGAAACTGTCTCTTGCCTCCATTTTGAAACTGCGACGAAACATGTTAGCCCACGATACTCCTTGTGTTTCAACTTTTCCATAGCTCTTGACTTACCTTCAACAATTGGTGATTCATCATCACTCTCATATGTTCTCTCGGGTGGAGGGGTTCCCGGACGCTGTCGCTGGGCTTCTAGATCTTCGACTTTTTCGTTTGTAGAGGACGAGGAGGAGACGCTAGGTTTGTAGTTGTCCTTGCCGCGCCATGACCTGATCCAGTAATAGAGCATGAAACCACAACCGACGAAAAAGGCTGTTATAAGGAGGGAGGCAATCACTACTGTGGCAACGAAGGACTTGTTTTGTGAAGGGTGGCCGACAGTCCACTCTTCTGAATCTGTTATGGCTGACATCTTATTGTGGTTTGGTAGAGAAGGTAAGGAATATAAAATTTATTAATGAAAGTGTGTAATGAAAAAATAATAGTAACCAGTACTATGAAGAAAGTATTTAATATGCTGATTGACGAGATTGCGTGCTTGATTGCTCTATGGGTGGAGAGAAAGCACGTCCCATTATAAAGAATTGAATTCCATCTTTGGCGCCCTCAGCTTTCAAGATGCCAATAACAAAGAGTAATACCAAACAGTAGTGCGGTGCATCGCGTCCCCTTCTCCTGTCTCCATTGTCGCTGCCCTCCAGGGAAAATCTATAGTAGGCAGAAGCTATTGTACCCGCGTTTCAGAAGCACCTGTCCCTGGACTAGTAGACCCTGTCCCAATTGGGACATACTATTTATAGTAACAACCAATCAGCGCTCAAAACAGAGGCTACTAATGAGGCTCCAAGCCTTCCCAAGGTTGGTACCCGCGAGATCGTGTACCAATTTTATCGTCCCAGTGACAGAGAACTCGCCAGCGTCTTGGTTTTCTTCCCTTCCCTTTCCGTTCCCGTTCCCGTTCCCTCTGAACCCCCGCGGCGCCTAAGAGCAGCAAATCCGTCAACAAAAAAAATAGAAACTCCTCCCGGATTCTAGAACGGGCGCGCTCTGAGACCCTTCTTCAGCCCTGGGTCTACTGGATTTAGATGTCGCAAGCGCCCGACGAATCCGATTTTTAACTGTCGTTTGAAGATAGGGCTGATCTACGCCTGGAAAGACGTGATGATATTATTGCGTGCCTTCAAGTGTATTTGTTCTGCCTTTTTTACCCCCCTCGTCACCATGAGTCGCGTGCCCCCTGTATCCAAAACCCCCCACGAAGAACAAACGTATGCCAAACCCTACCCACGAGCTATTCATATGAAGCAAAAACTATAGGCCAGATTTGGAACACTGAAGGCATAACTTTCAACGAGATAAGAGAGCTTCCCATCGGATTCACCATAATAGGTAAAAGGTGGACATAAAAGAACCTGGATGATTTCTTCTTGAAGAAACCAACGAAGTGATCATAGAGAGCCCCACGCGGGGGTCGAACCCGCAACCTTGAGATTAAGAGTCTCACGCTCTACCGATTGAGCTAGCGAGGCTTGCGACGGCATTCTCCGTTTATATATATAAAAAAATTTGAAAGACGAAGCGGTTGCCATCAAACTATCATTGACCTTCCATGATTTCGTAATTTCTTTGTCAGTAGCAGAATAACATCCAACGTCAATACTATACAAACTCGCATTCTTTATTTCACGATAATTGTACTACCTGAGAGAACCTTCAGGCTCCAAATAGCAAGCTGGTCTATCCCCAATCTTCATAAAGAAGTAAAAGGTCCCCTTCGCCATCCCCTAGAAGGGTCGACCATGATTTTCTGAGGGGGAGAGAGCAACCTTTATAAGTGTTAGCCCCAGTGGTCTTGTCTAGTCTGATGATTCTTCTTTGCCTGAATATAAATAGTAGGGGAGTGCAAAAACAAAGATTTACCAACCCACTCCCTAGTACAATACATTGCTCTTCTAATGACCCATATTTGATCCGTCCCCGTTCCCTGGTAACATTTAGCATACCTACCTGTCCATACCTATATTCCCAATTTCCCGACCAATGTCCCGCCATCGTAACCGTCACCGCTTGCGGCGATGCACCGTCCACGGTACCTCCCCGGTGCTGAAGCGGTTCCACAAGCCACGGCCTTCCTCCTCGTCAGCGCCCATATTTCTCCACAAGTCCTATATAGACCGTACAAACAAGACCAGAGAGCTCATAAAGCTTGTTCAACAGAGCATCCGCATCCTTCCCGCCTCAAAGACAAAGAAGCCAAGATCCAAGATATCGGTGATGCTGCCAAAAATCGAGGAGGGAGATGAGGAGGTGGAGATTATTTTCGACCTTTCGGATCTGGACCTCAAGCTTGATGCTGGGAAGACGGGGCAGATCAAGCAGGGCTCGCCGTCTTTTGAGGTGCTAAGTGGTGGTGGAGGGGTGGAGTATGTAGATGGATCTGGAGAGAGAGGGGAAGCGTTGGAGATGGAGTGTGCTCGTGAGGTGATGGACTGGGAACATACTTGCTCACGGGTGGGGGTGATGTTTCCGGGATTTAATGAGAGAATTCAGGCCCATTATTTTGATACAGGTAGGATGCAGGGTGAGGGGGGGTTTAACTACGGTGTGCCGGTTGATGGTATGGATTGGGAGGATGAAGGGTGAGAGGAAACATGGATCGGTACAGTGTTGAGACACCGGATTCATACATGTAGTTGTTTTTCTGTCTTTCTTTAGTGAAACGTTTTTTCGTCTCTCTTTCTAGCTTAATAATTGTTTGTCTCATGACTTTATTTTATCTACCCATACTGCAGCAGTTTACTACGATTGGTAGATTGGCTGGATGGAGTTGATGTCAACACATTCACGGTTTGAGCAGAAATCACAATGATCATGATAATGTATGAAGCCCAATTCTGTGGTTTGATTAAAGATTCTGGCTTAGCGGTTACTACTCAGACAGTAGTTGCCAGAAAATTCGAAAGAAAAAGGAAATGGACTCAAAGAAGACATAGAAATAGAAAGAAAAGGCAGATGAAAAGACAGAAAAAAGAAAAAGAGATCAAAAGCACGCCCATGAGCAGACACAAATGACAAAGCCCATTACCCAATTTCACGCCTCCACCGCACCGTTTTTGATAGCCATTTCATTAAACTTACGCTGTTTCGATCGATCGATTCCGATGGTGCCCGAGAAGAATTTTAAAGAACCATATGGCCGGAGCTGGAGGGCCTAGTAACGTTAATCATCTGATAGTAAATGAGAATGTGTTCTTGGGCGACGTACTCATTGATAGAGATTTTCCTATGCTCCTGCTTCTTGTCATGCTCTTTTCCCTCCTTCTTCTCCTTTTTCTCCTCCTCCCCCGCACTCCCATTCTTCTCTTGTTCATCCTCTTCCTCCTCCCCCTCCCCCTCCTCCTCCTCCTCCTCCTCCTCCTCCTCCTCCTCCTCCTCCTCCTCCTCCTCCTCCTCCTCCTCCTCCTCCTCTTCTTCTTCTTCCTCCACTTCGTCCTTCTCGTCGTCGGCGTCACACGCGGGTAGAGACTCGTCAAGATCATCATCATAGCCAATGTAACCGTACAAAGCACAGTAATCGACATCCTCAGAAGAATTATCTTTCATAACAGCGCCTTTGTCGTCTTCCTCGCCATTCTTGCGGACAGAAGCGGCCCCATCGCTGTTCCCGTTGGTATCCCCAGCGGTCTCCTCGTCGGTATCATCGGTCGTGATATAGCTGCTTCCATCACTTACACTTTCATAAATCTCACCCCCAACTGCTCTTTCTACAAAGACGCCCAGGGCATCGAGAAAGGTATCCACTTCGTCCTGCTTTTCAACCAACATGCGCCTGACCTCTTTAATTTCCTCGCAGAGCACCGAGATCGCATCCTTATACCTCTTCTCGTAGGCAACCTCGACAGTCATGAATTCAGGAATATCATGTCCATTTTTGATATCTTCGATGATTTCTTCTTTGGTGGGGTAGCGCTGCTCGCGGGGGACGGGGGGAATTTTTCCTGGAACAGAAGCAGCGGCTACAGCAGCTTTGGTGGCGGCGAGACGATCAGCGAGCATCTTAGGGTTACGCTGATGGGCGACAGATCGGGGGGGTTGACGAAGAAACATTTTTGAGACCCGTTTCAGTTGTTGTGATGTGTTGATTTGGTGGTTGAGAGGGCTATTTATGTGTTGTGGGAGCATGTCCCAGAAACGCAATAAATACTTGGGGCACTCATCCCTCACCATGCCAACCAACTCCATTACGTCAAAGTTTTCCTGAGTGATGAGAGAATCGTCTTCTCGATAAGCCTGTAAAGGTCGAACATTTTGCTCTTGACATATCTGATCTTCAACCAGAGGAGCCGGAGAAGCATCGGGAATTACGGTTTGGACGGAAACTCCTAGCTCTAGAGCCCTGGTAATCACAATAGTAGGAAGCTCTAGTTCCTTGACTGTGGGAGGGGCGAAGTTAGAAGGGATTTCTTTTTCCTTACCCTCAGCTTCACGCAGAAGAGCGTTTAGCTGCCTTCTACTCTTCTTTGCAGCATGAGAAGCCTTCTTGTTCTTAACCATAGGGCCCAAAGTGACTTTTAGCTCTCTCCTTCTCTTCTTTGCTTCATGAGAAGTGGCCTTCCTGCTCTTAATCATGGGGCGCAAAGCAACCTTTAGGCACCTCATATTCTTCTTTGCCGCATGAGATGAGTCCTTCTCATTCTCAATGATGAATCTTAAAACATTCTCTAGCCGCCTTCTTTGATCCTGCCCTGGATGAAATACGGCCTTCATACTCTCAACGACGGGGCTTAAAGTAGCCTTGATGTCATCCTTAACGGCGGGACTAAAAGAAGCTTCAATATAATCCTTGATGATGGGGCTAGAAGGAATTTTAATGCCATCCTTAACGACATGTGAAACAATCTGCTTTTCCCGAGTAGGAATCAATGTAATACTTGAAGAGGAGCTAGCAATTGAAATCTCTTGCAAATCTATCCTATCGATAGGGATTGGTCCACTTATTATTGGACGCTTCCAACCAGAAGAACTTTTATCGGTTCCGCTTTTTCTTCCTAGCTTCATGATCATACTGATGCTGTCTCTAACTCTACGCCTTTTGCTGCCTTTCGGCTGAGTTGGCGCTGCCGGTGCCGGCGGGGTTTGGCCGTTGTTTATAAGTTTACTCAGAGACTTACGGGAGATCGCTGAACGCTGCGCCATTTCTTAGGTTTTTAAAGATGAGATAGGAGGAGATAAAGATCGGAGATGAGTAGATGGGCGTAATTTGAAGGTGGTACCGGGGCGGGTTGATGCCAGGATGGGGATGTCAAGGGCAGGATATGGGCAGAAGGTCAAGGGAGGCTACATTCTCACATAGAGAAGCTCGCTGAGTCGTCGAGGCTTAGCACTGCGGCTCGATCATCAGCATTGTAATTACCAGCCGCGAAAACCCTTATGTGTAGCGCAGAGTGCCACGAGAGAAAAACTCTGCGAGTGATATTTTGTGATTATTGGATGCTACACCATACCAGTAATAATAAGTGAGTGTTTATTGTTTTATCCTCTTAATTAAGCGTTCTTTATTACATGCATTGTTCGGGAGCTTTTGTCTGGTGAGTACATGTAGTGTTATGTGGGCGCTCGACGATGATGCCGCAAGAGGTTGTCACGGTGTGGGTCGGCAAATTGGATTCCTTTTTTTTGTTTCTAGAGTTAGCAAACACTACATCTCTTTGAGTACGGGTATACGGAGGCAATGTGAGCGAGCTCTACGTTTATTTATTGTTCAATTCCTACCCAGATGCAATGCACGTACGTGCGTATGGGCAGAGAGGAATGAAGAAAATCAATTAATTGATCCAACATGCAGGCTACAGCATAGATGCTTGGGAGAACATATAACTGTTAAATTTTAGAGCCTCGATCTTGTAACCGAACAACTTCCGAAGCTCTAAATTCGTTGGTTGTAGATACGAACTTACTTCTCACGATCGAGCTTGTTGAGAGTATCGGCCACAACTGAGGTAGCACCTGCAGTCGACTTACAGAGAAAACATCCCTCTCAGCGTCAAAACAAAAACAAAAACAAGGAGCTATACCTATTGTTCGCAGATGTATCGTGAGAGCCGTTGCTAGCTGATACGGCAGGGTGCCCAAGCTACATGTAGTTAGTTCCCATCAGCAGGTTAGTCTACGTACATTTTAAGCTCGCCCCCTGCTTCCATCGTATCAGCGGGAATAGCTTGCTGCTAGTAGGGGATGGGAACCAGACTAGTACGTACTCCACAGCGGGCCTTTAAACGGGGGTCCGTCCTCATGCTACGACTCACCCAGGTCTAGTAAACATCAATCTGTATGCACATCTACTTGTGACCTGTCCGGTACCGGAATTCGGTGGGACGCTGAACTTCCTCTAGCCGATGCCGGCCAGTATGAGCAAGTATCGGCGGAGTGGAGGCTAATTAATTTACTGCGCTATATAGCCATGCCAAGCACGCAGGGTCTTCAGAAGTCTCTGAGTTTATGTCTAGACACCGGCTGAGTATGGCTAGAAAACATAATTCAACAGCAGGGGTGCAATGTTTCGACGAGTGATATTTGGTGATCAAATTACCTAGTGCGTTGTCCGTCTATCTTACTTTCTGCTTGTTGTTTGGACCCCATAATACTTACAATTCTCCAGTATTGGCCTTTTATAGGGGCTTTTGTAATTTTTTCTCTCAGGTAATGTATCTGATAATCATTTTATGTCTTTAATAGAGATTCACTCCGCATGTGTTCCCGGCTATAGCTAGGGGCTGTGTGTGTGTATGTGCCTGTACTTGCCCGTAGATCGACATGGGTTTATGGTACAATATATATTGGAGCTTTTCTTTCAATCTTCTAGTAGTATAGTGAAGAGTTCGTTACAAGGTAAACAAGTATTAACAATTAAGGATGAGCATTGGATGGGGCCATAAACTCGAGAAACGTATAAAACGATTTCTTGTTCTTTGAAAATTTGCCCTGGCCTAGCTAGGTCTTTTATATTGTGATTAAATATGAACTTATGTTCTCTGAACCTTTGTTTGCAATTCTAGTATGTAGAGTATGCAGGTGGCCATGTGAGAATCACTAAATCTATCCCTTCAACTCCACCAGATGGCTGGAGTTTTCCCTCGCCATAAAAGCTAGTATAATTACAAAGAATAACTGAGTTCTGCTCTCAAACAAGACCTCATGTAAAGGGCCTAGATCCCAGAATTCAGGTCAAACGGCATACTTCCTTATGTTTCATTTCCATTTCATAAAATAGTAGATCCTTGCATTCATGATATATGTATAGGTCTTAAAATCCTAAACTATAAATCTTGATGCTTACTAGCTTAGGTTACTACTAACTATCGAGGAATTAGGCAATTAATTGATTAATTTTTTGGACTTCAGGCGAGCTTTATATATACCCAGACCAAATTCAGCACTAGCTTTTCCCCACCACATTTGACCGGTAAATGGCTAAAAGCACTTTCGATTGACGTAGAAGTATGGGATGAAATATAAGAACAGACTATCTCGTTAATAAGGGGTAACCTGGAGTCATATAATATCACTCGATCCCTGGCTACGTATTTGATGTGAATATCAGTATCCCAGCTGTTAGGTTAGAGAACGTTTCTGGACTTAAAAAGAAGCTACACGATATGAGACATCACCCTTGCGTGGTATATTGTACGAACTAAAACCACAAAATGCATGATGTATAAAGAGGCAGTGTGTCACGTCATTCTACAAATAAAAAATAAAAGTACATGTATGCGCCCAACGAGTACTAGCGTTGTAAACGTTTACTTGAAGGTTGACTTTGAAATTTCGACTTGATAAATGTAATACATGTACCCGCACGTTGCACCCAACCATCTGTCCTAGCACACGTGGGTGGCACGGCATACGTACATGCGGTCAGCAATATAGCTGTCACCATGCCCATGCAACATCAATGCATTTATTTAAACCTCATCTTGCTCTTCTCCACATAATAAAATCCAAACGACGCCTTGTCAACAACACATCGCCTCAACTATCATCACTTGTGGATTTAAAAGTAAGATGCCTCGACAGCAAAACCAATGGTCAACTAGATTTTGTATGTCAGCAAGCCCGTCCCCGGATGCTGGGGTTTCTGTATCTTACCTTGATGTGTTCGAGGATGTGGTCGAAATCGAGAGTGCTCACAGTATCACTAGCCGAGTGTATATACGGAGATGAGTCGTCAAAGGTATCCTCAGTAACAAAAGATGCAGCTATAGGGCGTCAGAACAAGCATACGGTTTCCAGCGAAGATTGAACTTACGATACCCAGCAGAGTTTGCTGAAGCACTGTCATGCGAAGACTGTGTTAATCACTGATCCCATATAATGAGAATGGGTATATGGGTAACTAGGAACTTACTGGTCACTGCACCCATATCCACAGACATCAGTGATAACCGGCAGGCTAGTGTAAACAGGAACAAGAGTCTTGATGAAGTTTGTCAAAGCAGTGCTAACATAGTCCGTGTAGACAGCGATGACGTTGTTTGGAGAATAACCGGTCATGTCCTGGACGAGGACAGCCTTGATGTTACGCCCAGCACTAGCATAACTGTTGAAAATGGCACGAGATCCAAGAAGACCACCTTCCTCACCAGCATACCAATGAAACTCAAGAGTGTTTGTAGGGGCAAACTTTGCATTAGCAAGCACCCGGAAAGCCTCCAATATAGTAACCGTTCCAGAGTTATTGTCATCAGCACCGGGTGCCCTCTCTGAAGTCGTCGTACCAACGCTATCAAGATGAGCACCGATGACCACTACAATTTGAGAAATCAGCTTTTGTCAATTCCTCCGAGTATAAAACTATAATACCTGTGGCGCTGCTTGTTCCCGGGATCTTTGCAATCACGCTCTGTTGACTGAAGCCTGAAGCAGAGTGTGAATACTGGGTTACAGTGATGGCGGCGTTTGCAGCTCCTATATTTTTGATAGTGTTATACAGCCATGTTGCTGAAGTCACACCAGTTGTCGATCGATAGTAGCGGTTATTATAGCTGGTGAAAGTGTTTGTCCAGCTTTGAGGGTTGCTTTTGCCTGCTGCAGCAATCAAGGGATTGGCTTGAGATTGGTGGGTAGGCCCACTAGGGAATGAGATCTGACGAGCTCCGAGGGAGGAACCTACTATTGCGCCAAATTCTTCCAATTGCTTTGGCTTATGTTAGCTGCAAATAATGGCACGAGCAGCCAGGGGTAACAAACTTACCCAGGTATCAGTAACATCCACAAAGTTTATTTTCTTTGATATGAACAAATCAAACTTCTGATCTTCCGTTACCCAGGTTCCCTCATCATCTTCTGAGACTTTAACAAGACGAAGATCTTCTGATGGAGGAACGGGGGCCGCTGGAAGTGAAACCGCAATCTTCACTAGGGCAAGAAGAGGAATGAGGCCTTTTACAAGCATCTTGGAACTCGAAAGAAGGGATTCCGGGATTCACAATTAAAGAGCAAAGAGAACCTGGTTGTCTAGGCTGGTAATACTGATCCGAATAATGATCAAGAAGGCACAGGAATCCCATATTTATATCCCAATATTTCATCATATCAGCGATTATTAAGAACTCTTTCCCTCTTAACATCAAGAGATAAGAAGATCTTACCATGATTATTACTACAGTCGATGACCTAGTCTCGAGCATTACATGGAAGGAGTTTTGATAAGAACATGAAGGTGGAATACTCAAATGAAGAAGGTCGTTGTGTCGCAGGAACAAAGTTTAAACATTATTCGGGATTATTCCGAGCCTTGGCTTCTATGCAGATCTCAGGGCTTCCTCATGCGGAAATCAAAGCGAAGCATGGGTAATCATCTCTCTCGAATCCCCCCGCGCCCAACCGCCAGAGGAGTGACCGGAGAACGGCGAGAACCAGAATACAGCCAGCTTTATTTTACCGATATTTCAACTGGTAATCCTTGATAATGCTGGGGAGCTGCGGAGCTGGCCTTTAAGGTGATGATTTCACACAAGCTTTACTTTCCTGTGGCAAGGGTCATGCAATACCCCCTGTTGAATATTAAAACACTAACGGGGTATCTCTAGATCTATAGATTCAAAAGTACCCCCCTAACTTGGCTGAGCAGTAAACAACAATAATATACGCAATTAAAGATGGTTTTCAGGCCTATTTCCAGCTAAGGTACAAGGCCCAGTGGCTTCTGTCTTCTCAACCGCTATGGCAGAGTGCCACCGCACATTTATGGACTATATCTACGCAAAAAGACGAATATTTAATCGAAAATAGCTCTATAGCACTATTAGCTCTCAGGCACTCGATGTCTCTAGTTTGATGGCGCACACCTAGAGTCTTCCTCAATAACACATTCGGCCTTGAAACGTGGGGCTCACTAGGTAAGTACATAGTAGGTACTCTGGAAGACTTTGTACCTAGCTAGAGTCTCTCGGATTATTTATTTACTGGGTAACCAGTGATGGGCAGCCTATCCATTTCAAGAGCTGGTTAGTGCCAAGAAATCCACTGGCTAAGTTTCCACCGGCTACCAAAAACCGCTACCCGAAGATTGTTTCCCTCACACCCTACCTACCTCTCACTTGATGGACATGGTTTCCCTATTAATTCGAAATCTTTCCCGAGGAGTTCACTCCGAACCAGTTGGCTCTCGACTTTTAATAGATCAAACTATCTACCTTATCCCTCTCCGGGTTATAGCTATCAATGATCCACCCCCCTTAAGCTTGTTGTGGTATGAATGTAAGCAGCTGAACATTATGAGCTCCTGCGGACCTTGCCGCGGGGTCACCTAGATGCTTACCCAGGCGCGCCTACTTTAGCTACAACAACTTGTTAAATTTCAAATCGGGTATTCTTTTCTAGAAGCAAGACCGATACATCGATGTGCCCCGCTATTAGGGTATTGTTCAAAGATGAGCCAGGCGAGGGACATTGGTACTTGATACATCTTGGTTTTCTCCATGCCCCGTCACATCGTGATAGAAGCGCTGATGGATTTAAGAGTTAAAGCACTTTTACTTGGCTTAATAAGAAGGCTTACACGAAGTCTGACAGCCTTTCACTTGATTGCTAGAAAACAAACTATATTGGGGGAAGAGGAAGTGACAGAGCGTGTGATCCGAAACCTTCATTCGACCCTTGCTTCTATCGACAAACTCTAAAATCGCCCCGGGATGTAATTCATGGATCAGGCCACCAGCCTTCACCACTTGAGCTAATCACTTAACCCCGAAAAGAAAGAAAAAAAGGAAAGAAAACCTGGGATCGAGATAAACATTATGTGCAGTTGAATATGGTAGACAAAATTTACCGCGCAAAGCCTACAATAACTAGAGAGGCTGGAGATCATAAAGTTAAGGACGGTACGGGATGTTCACGGCGGGTAAGTCCAATGTAATATCTATTTGTTACAATGTCGCAATTTTTATTTTTTATTTTTTCAAAAATACTCCTGGGCTAGATTTATATCCAACCATCCTGTAGATGGCCCCGCTCTTCATCCCGTCTTTCCTTTGTACACGCAAGCATCTTCGGTGAAAAATAACATGTTTATAAGCCACACAGAGACGATTGGCCGGCTGATCACAAGAAACGACGAATCCTGTGGCTGTTATCACAATTACCTTGTACAATCACGGAATTCTTTCGGAGTCTGTGTGCTTTGTGCTTCCCCAGATTTCATAATCTATTACCTATCCTCGGGCCTCTTTTCACCTAAACATCTAGAAGTTTTAGGGGCTAATTAGTCCGCAGGGATAGATACCTGGTGATAGCTTTTGAATCGACCCGTAACTCAGATACTGTGATGGAGCACTATCACTCGATCAAGATCTTCATCAATTATCCACAAGATGACCCCATCTCTACCGCCCTGCGTTAAATGTTGCTATTCCTATTGCCTGCAAGGAAGGTTTCTCCTCAACTCTCATCAAAATTCTTCCTGCTCATCCTTCGTACCGAACCAATCAAAGAGTGCAAAGTATGCAGGATATCCACCACTCATGTATCGACGCAACGAATAGTCATGAGCAAATTACAAGCTCCCTTGACCCACGTGTATGCATAGATTGTGGCTGAAACGATGGGAGTCCGGGAATTGGTACTGGTTCAGAGATCGAATGGCTTCATGAAATATCACTCGGATACAGACATCGCGGCACCCACGTCCTTCTATATCTGATCCCAAGCAGCGGGGACAGTTGTCATATATGTATGTATTGACGGAGGGTCTCATATTCCCCATAGCTCTTTTGATGATTCAATGATTAAATTGTCTCCTAGAGTCTCCACGCCCTCGCCACCCCCCCCCCCCCCCACCTTCCAATCCCATCGCCATAATCTCACGCGAAAAAGTTGACTCATCTCGGGATGCATGCAGCACACATTTCCTTCATAATTTGCACTCTAAGTTTATTCTTTTAGTGTCTAGTGTTCTGGTATGAGACGACAGCCCCGCCAGGAGAGTAAATCCAAAATCAATTATTGCATGGGCAAGATTGGAGTTCTCTCCACAGCCTCGATAAAACAAAAATTACATCCTTTCGAAATACGAAATGAGAAATGAGTAGCTAGAGGTCACATCTAAAACGGAACGGCACGATAACATACCAGCTACCGAGCGAGTGGGTTGATCCTCACAAAAGCTGGCCGTTTTATCTTTACTCAGGCTCGTAGGGGGAGCAGAGTTTGTACAAGATGATACAGAAACGGATATTTGTCACTTCCAAAAGGCATAGAGCTTTTACCTCGATAATATTTCTTTGATGGGATTACCGGCGGTTCGATCCGCTGTTGCACTACAACGGCACAGTATGCATACAGAGTTGCACGTGTGTATAAGTCGCAACGTAACGGTAGGCTCTGGATATGTCTTCGATGGATGCTAATGGTATTTATTCTAGTCTCGGTTAATGGCTTGTGCTATGTTTGCTCGACTCTACACTCCTAGATGGATAAAAGACTGTTGCCTAGAGTTGATGCCCGAGGCACTTTGGGCAGATGATTCCTGGGAAATGCGAGCAGTTCTTGAGGCGTCGCCCAAGGCGCATGAATAAGTGCATGATTTGCCAAGGAGATAACACTAGAGTTATTTGGTTCGTCCAACGGCTTTAGGAAAAGGAAACCAAAAAAGCAAAGGAAAAAACAAAGGGGAATATCTTCTAAAGCCTTATTCCTATAGAAACACTGCCCTCCACAACCTACATATAGTCGTTTAAAACTTTATAAAGTTATGTTTCCATATTTAGGGCCTAGGCCTCTGAGTGCACGCAATAGAGCGCAACCGCTTATCACGATGAATTGCATGCAGTCTATGAATCGACGTTGTATTTCCATGTACGCTCAGGTATGTAGGATGGTGACCATTGTACAGTTAGGAGGCCTAGGTAGAACATGCAGTCGTACGTACAAACCCCACATGGCGATCGATAGTTGCAGTAAGGCTCAAATAAGTGTCTTGTGTGTGGTGTATGGTATATTGTGGATGGATCATCTATCTAAAGATTTCGAGAAATGAAGAGGAAGGCGCGGGGTTTAACTATCACGTTGAGGTTAATTGACTTCTAGGTAAAGTACCTCGGATACGCCAAGAGATCCCGTGGCGCATGCACTGAGATGCAAACCCTCAGCCCCGGAACCGGAGATATTTTTCCAAATCCTTCTGTGCAGCACAGCTGACATGCACGGTGATTAACGGGATGTCGCAGATATTTCACCCCTGTTATGCTTTTTTGCGCATGTTAACCGCGCCACAGATTTCTCCGAGACTGACGAATCTCTCAAGCGCCTAGGGAACATCGCTACCTGCGGTCAGCTCTTGCGGGTTACATGCGTGCCCAGTCACTGTGTCACGCTTTCCTTGTTTTGTTTTTTTAAAAAAAAACCGAAGCTCACTCTTCCATTTCGTGACTGTAGATCTGGAATGCAGGGGGGTTATTGTTGATATAGATGAGCATGATGTACTCGTGATGTTCCTATCTACTACCTACCCAGCTGAATATCAGGGAAAACAGGTACATGTGGCCCAAGTGAATGTGCCTATGGGCTCATTACTTGGAGAACTAACGTTTCACCTGGTGGGTACTTGCGGTGAAAGTATCACTCCTATCCATATCGTCGGTGTTCCATTGGCATGTAACTTTAGAGTAATGTATAGTTGGCCCGACTGCTGCTTGCCGTTACTCCACATGTCTCTCTGCCTCCTTCGTCCTCAAACTGGATAAGCGAATAGCAGGCGAAAGACAACTGCTTGGCATGTCTCTGGAATACTACTCGCGGGGGGGGTGATATGTTTATTTGACATGGGGGTGGGGGTACGAGGTAAGTGGAAGCAAACATCAACCGCAACAATAATAGCCGATGGGAAGCTATGCTTATTGGCAATTGAGTTTCTGTTGGGGGGTGAGAGTATTTGTCGAGAGTTAAGGCGGTGTCTTTAGCTGTCTCCTCTTTCAGAGTAACGAATCTCATCGATGTGGCTGCCCTATCTAAGTCATTTACATCTATTGGAGATGTATTCTTGGAAACCTTGGATTTCTGCCTGTTGATGCCTACGTACGTACTCCACTCCCAGTGCGGTCGTTGACCTGGCAGCCAGTAAATGCCCCATGTACCTACTTTACCAGGGCATCATAGTGTACGGCCGTTTATTCTCCTGGTAACATCAGTAAGTTACTAGAGTACCTAGGTACATACTTCCCTAGTTTCTCCAACATCGGACGAGACAAAACGAAACGGTGCAAGGTTGATATTCAAGACAGAATCGTTTTCTCCGTGATTCCGGCTGACCGTCGACCTGCTTTAGCTCCGTCTCATACCTAGGAATCACACCGCAGTGAAGTTCGTACTCTCGTAACTTCTCAAAAGAACTGGTGGAGGAGGAGAACGCATGGACCATCCATATCGCGCGACTTTGGTTCGGTGGGAGGGACGAGGAACTGGATATGACCCATGATCCTGGTCACCGCATTAACCTGACTGCTGCAATGCAGAAAGAGCGCTTACCGCTTCGATTCCCCCCGCGTCGCTCATCGCCCACGACAAGTGGATGTGGCGGCGGTCCATTTTCGATGCTCGGCGTCGTGCTCACGACAGTCACTCCTCCGTTATGTACCCAATTCCTCCATACAGAAAGAAGAATGCCCATCCAATCCTTCAACTAGCACGTCCTGGTTGGCCCGTCCACAAGGCTCCCTTTATGGACCACAAGACGTGCATGCTCTCCATTATCCGGCTCCCCCAACCAGATCGATGGGAACCGTCTTCCAAGCTGACCCTTGGCTAGTATGGCTGCATTGGGTGCTCGTTGGTCGTTTTTCCTCGACGGCGTTATTTTTTTTTTCCCTATTCCTATCCAACTTTTCATTTCTTGTATGTAACTTTTGAGGAGTTGGACTGATAGATAATAACCTTTGTCCCCTCACTTTCTCGCCTCTTTGAAAAATACCTTTTTTTGATCTCTTTTCTTTCGACCCTTTTGTCACTCCAGAGATATCATTGCCCCGTATTCCTTTTTCATTATTATCTACTACATATATTTCTCCTTGTCTTTTACGTAGCGATTTGTTCCGCTTGCGCAGTTTTTGAGTACGTACTAGCAGCTGGGCTTTATCTTGACTCTTTTCTTACTACTAGCTGGTTAGGCCATCCCACGATACATCCTGAAATCAAGGCTTTTCTCGCCAAAAAAACAGTGCAATTTGAAGCCTCTCTTGCAAGCCGATACGGAAGCTTCATCAGGTCTTCAATTGCGTGTTGCGCTGTGCTGCTGATACGTTATTAAAGACATCTTTACCTACGGTCTCTTGGAGTACCGCGGTTGTTGGGTTGGTTGGTACGTTAGGACAAGTGCTACAGGGTGCTTGCTAGCAACCACTGCTAAGTGTGCTGCTTGCTGCTTGCTGCTTGCTGCTACTCCGCCTCAGCTGTGATCTAAGCCGCCACACAGCACAAAAGCAACAACGAGTCGACAACAGCTCATTGTTGAGCTCATCGTGCATAGAGAAGCAGAAAAGAAAGAAGGAAAAAATAGGGGATTCGTACCAGCCTGCCATATATTATCGCTTCTCTTTTCCCAGAACTCAGATCAGCTTCCTTTCTGGTTATTTCAGTGTAATTTTTCGCTTAATTCGGAATTTTTGTCTGGTTTTAGTCGCCACTAACAAGTGAAAAGTCTGGTTACTCACTCGGGCCGGTTGGTACCAACTCAACTCGTACTCGCAACTCAAGACGACTCAAGAGATCAATAGTCATTATTAAAGGTATGACCCTGCTTAAGGATTTCCTTATTTTATTTTTATTTTTTC
Organism: Morchella eximia; assembly: GCA_024713935.1. Lineage (NCBI taxonomy): Eukaryota > Fungi > Ascomycota > Pezizomycetes > Pezizales > Morchellaceae > Morchella > Morchella eximia. Next base: position 1,879,848 of record JAMGZG010000002.1, read on the forward strand.
TTCCCCTTGGCCTCGTGTCAAGAAGCAGGGCTGTTCCTAGCTAGACAAGATCTAGACAGACGCCTTGTTTAGTTACTTCTTTTGAATGTGTTTCTTTCCCTCATATTGGGATGGATGATCGATCGCTTCAACGGGCAGGGTGTATTATGACATTTCGCAAATCCATAACCCAATTTTGCTTACACTACAGCTATCCGGCAGTTCTATTATCGACTCACCTGCCTACTGCTATCCGCACCCTACCCGCGCAGAAGGAGATGGCCGCGCAGTAATATATCTTTACCATCCCAGCAACCGACTACGCTTTTTACCATGGCCAACCCTGAGCACAGGCAACAACAGCAAAAAGTGCCCCACACTAGCAATACAACCACATCTCAAATATCAATACCCTCGCTGCGCCTCAAAAACTCGTCGAAGCTTCGAAAAGAGCACTCCTCATCAGCCTCAACATCGTCATTAACATCCCGACAGACTATATCTTCACGGGACCGGGACCCCCCCTCAGCTTCAGTACTTGTGAAAAAGAGTAACTTGCCAAAAGTTGCACAGCAACAGTTGAAGCCAATGTCTATACTAAACTCATCACCAATGCTCACACCTGTGACAACACTAAAGTCACGAACAAGTCCGCCAACAAAAACACATGCAGTATTTGGAGGAGGCGCTTCATTATCACCAGAAAAAAGACGAAATGTTATTAGGCGAAAACCTTCGTCAAATGCGTCGTCATCGTTTTCATTAGTTAGCCTGAGGACAGGGTCTACTAATTCACTAAATGCTTCAACGGTATCATTGACAACAAGCCAGTCTAGTGTTGCTTCAAGGAATCCCTCACAATCATTTCTGGGAATTACAATGCCCTCAACGACCTCATCAAGAGCCGCAAAGAAGCGGACTGCAAGCTCAAGTTCAAACGAGATTCCGCGGATAATGACCCGAGACCTACCGTTATCACCACCGCCGAATATCAGTGAACCCAACCCAGGCAGTAGCCCTTCAACAAGATATACCGACTCACCAGGACCGTTCATGAACTACTCCTCCGCAAGCTCGGTAGCATCACAGTCACCAGGCTTCGGGCCTGTAGGAGGTTACAGAAGTAGGCAAACCCCAACGCCCTGCCCAACAAGAACCAACAACCTTGACTCAGTAAGGGAATCCACCACCTCTACATCTTCCGGCTCCACAATCCGCGCATCAAAAGACAGAGACGGTGACGACCAAGACTACGAGCACATCAGTCCATGGTCCGACTCGCCACTGCCAATGAGCTCCACTCCTGACTGTGACGACCAGAACTATTTCGGACAATACCCATCCGCTGTAGTCTCTCCTGCCACAACACCTTTCCACCACAACCCTTCACCAAAGCTCGCACCTATACCCTCACCCTCGCCACTGCTTCTGTCAGCACCATCACCGGCACTAAGCTCAAGCAGACGCAAGGTCAGTATCTCCTCAACAGCAGCCTTCTCCCGCCTCGGCAGCCGTACCCCCGACCTCCTTAGCTCTGGATCAGGCCGCGGCCTCGGTGTTTCAATACCAACAGCATCCTCGCTCGCAAAGGGTCGCAGCAAATCACTCAGCGGTAGCACCGCATTCGCGCCACCGCGCAAAGAGGCTGTCACACCACCGATACCGTCGCCGTCGTTTCCGCCTCCGCGGAAGAACAGTGCGCCGCCGATTATTCGTGGTGCGACGCCAGCACCGAGGGATCCGATAGCAATGCAGGGAGGTTTGGGACATAGGGTTATGAGCTCAAGGGTTGTGGAGAAGGGAGCTGGGAGGGATCGGTCGCCGACTCGTGGGAGTCCTGGGAAGGTGGCGGTGTCGCGGCCGGGGTTCTTTTCAAGGCAGAGGACGAGGACAAACGAGTCGTTGGAAGAGAAGGAGCGGGTCAAGGAGAAGGAGGCAGCAGCGAAGGAGAAGAAGAGAGGGCCGGCGGCTGGGACTGGGCATGAAGGATATTCGGCATTCACTAGCAGAGGGAGAAGCGGATCTTCAACCGGTGGGAGCGTTGACAGGAGTGGAAGTGCCAGCTCAACAACTACAGGATCATGGGGACGGACAAGCCGGAGAGGAAGCGAGTCGAAAGAGCCAACAGATGACTATTTACGCGAGCGTCTCCTCCCCGTCGTCATCGCCGGTGGCGGCGTAATCGAGAACTACAACCTCGCTGGCACTGCAGAGTCAATGATCAGATCTGGCAGCCAAGAAAGCAGCAAGGAAAAGAAGAGCTTCGAGTTCGGCGGCAAGCGGGCGCCCACCCCAGTTGCAATGTCCCGAGAACCCTCTTCAGAAGGTTCAATATTCGGGCGCCGAAAGATCTCTACGCCAAACCCGCCGTCGCCGGGCCCAACGGAAGCGGCCACACCCCAGGTCAAGAAGAAGGGCGCATGGGGCTTCCTGCGCGGTACCGCATCAACGAGGGAGCGCGCAGCAACTCCAGCACCAGCACCACCTGCGCCGGCTCCTGCACCAGTGCAAAAGCTACATGTACAGCATGTAAGGTCTCAGCCTCACTACCTAGCGAGCTTGGATAAGGAGCAGCAGAAGGAGGCCGCGAAGCTTGCAGAGCAGTTGCAGGAAATGAGGAATAAGAAAACGGTGGCAACAAATTATGCAGGGACACTCAGGCAAAAGCATCACATTCACTCTGCAAAGCCTTCAAATGCCTCAGTTGCCTCAGTTGCAGTTGCGGCGCCTGTGCCTTCAACTTTAAAATCAGCACCGCAGGTACAAGCGCCGGCGCCCGCATCGCCGAAAAAGTCGGTGACACCGGCTTCCCCAGCAGTGGCCTCGGGTGAGCAGGCAAAGCAGGAGGTTAGGCAGGCAAAGGCGGATGAGAGGTCGAGGCTTCAAGGGCGATCAAGGGTTCCACAGATCGGGAGAATTCCAGCTGTGCAGTATCACTCACGGAAAACATCAATGCAGACTAATGAGCCTGTTAAGCAAGCTCCGACTTCTACTCTAACTCCAGCTTCGACCCCAGCTCCAGCCCCAACTCCCGTTTCTTCACCAGCTCCAGCTCCCGTCTCTTCACCCGTACCCGCACCCGCACCTGTATCCGTACCGGCACCGGCACCGGCGCCAGCTCCAGCTCCAGCCAGGGCTCCTGGGGTTCCTACTAGAATGAGGGTGGAGATGCTTCCTCCTCTTACTACTCACTACCCTAGGGGCGATGTTCGCAACACCGATCTCTTGACGGCACCGCCGACAATGGGAAGACCATTCGAAGAGAGTTTCAAGCGTGCCAATGAGCAAAAACCCACTTTCCAGGTCAACTGGGGTGGCTTCGGTCTAACACAGACACCTGTAACTGCACACCCACTCGAGAACCCATTCATCTACGACACACTCGATATCAGAAAGGCCAACCGCGCAAGCGCACTTCTCACTCCAATTGATGATACTCCAGTAACATCGACAACTAATATGCCGTGGCCAGTCCGCGAGGATCCGTTTGCGACGCCCACTCTGGGACCTGACGTGGTAGTGGATGGAAGTGACTGTGATGAGGATATCTGGAACGAATATGACGACCTTTTGTACAATGTTGATATGTTTGGCGAGCCATCGGACGATCTTGAATTTCAGGGAAATACTAGATCCGCAACCTCATCACTTGGTTCACCATTCCAGTACGCAGACCTTTGCAGCGCTTTCCCCGACCTCCTTGACGAAGATAACGGGGATCCCCACACCCCTGGATCTGATGATACTGTACAAGAGCAGGGTCTCTACATTCACGACTCGCCTACGATTTCACCTGCGCTCCCAACCGTTATTGTTGCTACTCCTAGCCCGATTATGGATCTTGGTCAGCCTTTCCTCCCACCTTCATACCCTGCAATTCTGTCACCCTCAACTCCATTCTCTGTATCTTCTTTCATCCGTTCTTACGGCGACCGCGACTCCTATCCTTCTGGCTCGGGCCAGCCACCGACCTCATCACCACCTGCTCCACCTCCAACAATCACTCTCGGCGCACCACCACCACCTAAGCCAAGGACTCGAATCAGAACCCACAGAGTAAATGGCTCAAATGGATCCAATAGCTCAAATCTCTCGACTGGCTCTGACAACTTCGTGGACATCTCGGGCGACGAAATGGACGTACGACTCTGGGCACTCATGACAAACCGCTACCTCTCCTTCGACCGCACCCTCGTCAGTCCTGCACATGAGCAAATGAACGGTATCACAGTACCGCTCGGTCCTCGCAATAGTGGCAACGGAAGGGTCCTGGTTATCGATGGTCTTGGACGTGGTATGTAAACCTGCATTATTATCATTGGCTTTCATAAATACTGATTTATTACAGATGACTGGTCTTTTTACTGCGCCTTCTCATACCCCCGTGCTAAAGTTTATAACCTTTCCCCTACTGCTTCTGCTGCGCCTGGCGGCCTCCCACCTTCACCTTCAACACCTCGGCCACCGAACCACCAGCAGGTCAGACACCTAGACTTCACCGTGCAATTCCCATTCCCAGGCGGCTTCTTTAACGTCATCTCGCTCCGCTTCCTACCATCCTCACACGATGCTTCGCTGCCATTTATCCTAAGCGAATGCAGGAGGGTTTTGGAGCCAGGTGGCTACTTGGAAGTCACAATGCTCGACCCAGAACTTATCAGCATGGGCCCACGCACCAAGAAGGCCGTCAACCTCGTTAAGGCAATCATGGATCGCGAGCGGGAGTCCGCCGCGACCCCCGCTTCCCCAACCACATCTTCTCGCCCATCTTCAACATCAGAGCGCATGCTGAAGCTCCTCTCGAAGCGTGGCTTCGACGAGGTGAGCAAGTGCTTCATAAGTCTTCCCACCGTTGCACCGATGGAGGACTTTGAAGCCCCAGCAACGGTACAGGAGGGGTCGAACGATATGATTGACGCAAGGATGATGGCTACTGTGGGAAGGTGGTGGTATACAAGATGCTATGAGAGCGTCATTACTTCGAGGGGCGAGGTCATGCGCAGGAGTATGTGGAATGATAGAGCGCTGCTGAGGGAATGTGTGGAGAAGAATACGTCGTTTAGGATGCTTGTGGCGCATGCGAGGAAGCCGTTGAGGAACTCGGCACCAGTTGTGGCTGAGAGGAGTACTGGACTAGATGGCCTGATTGAGGGGATGTTGAGCGGGAGGGTTTAGGTTTTTGTTTATCGTTTTTTTTTCATTTTCGTTTATGGGGCTTTGATTAGATATCGGGGCCCTTCTTTCTTCTAACTACATTCTTCGATGACCTAGAGTTGTTACTTGTTTCTTCGATTCTAATTTGTTGTAGTTTATGAGGTTTCACGACTAGTCTGGACATGTCTTTTTGTTTTTTGTTTATTGCTTATTTCCTTATTTCCTTATTTCTTAGTTACTACTACTGCTATTACTGGGTGGGAGGAGGAGGGTCCTAATATTTTTTTCACGGACTGGATTGGGTGGGGATCTGTATGTACTGGTTACGACACTTGACATGATCATGATTTGCTTTTCTTTGGTTTTTTTGGTTTTTGGCTTTTGGTTTTTGGTTTTTCCTTATTCTGTATCTTTAGCGGCTCATGTTTTATTTTAGCGATATCTGGGGGGTTCTTGTTTTTTTTAGTATTTTGCTTTTTCGGTGCCGGTTGTGGTGTAAGATGGTGGGTTGGGATGATGATCAAGACTAGTTTGCTATTGAGATTAAGACATGGGGGTTCAATATATTGAATGAAATTGGAACTAGATACCCGCAGCCGTGTACTCTATACGTACTTTATCGTTATGTGATTTTCATAGGTTACTCTACTACTACTCCACTGTAACTGAAAGTGCCTGAAGATAACAGCAATCTGCGGGTCATTTGTCGATCCTGTGTGTAAAATAGGTAACACCGGTAAATATACAAGACAAGGAAAATTAAAGTACTTTCGTCAAAGCGCTCTTCGGAATATCGGTGTAAATCCCTCTGTCTCTGTCTCTCTCTCTCATGCTTACATGTGTGGCTGCAAAAAACACAGTAGAGTTGAGGAGCCCAGATGTAGAGTGATCTAGCCCCACCACATGCACCGTTTGATAGATCTCGATTCTCTCTTTTCCCCAGCTCTTTTCGGCTCGTCAAGCCCCACAGGCCAATCTGGAAAGCCTATCCCATTCGCAACCACACGCAAATCATGTGATTTTGAGTTCATGCGAGGATCTACGGTTCCACTGTCTGATAAGCGCCTCCCCTTCTCGCGAGCCTTTGGTAGAGTATATGATAGGGCGTGCCTGTACGTGTGCCAATATCTCGAGTCCTTGGTTACTAGTGGGGGCGGTTGTAAACAACGGATCGGGGGGAGCGAAGAGGTTATGAAATAAAATGAGATGTGAGCCGTGGTTTGGTTGGTTGGTTGGTTCGCAATATCAGCAGGGGGGTGGTCGGTGAGAAGTGGTTTCCATGGGTTTGTTTGGATGAGAGAAATTCGCAGTTGTTTCACGCAACGGGTCTAGGCTGCAAACACGCGCAAAGACCGCACACCGCCCTACGATGTCGCTTTAGTACGGTAGCCTTAGTAAGTAAGTAGTCAAGTGGGGGAGGAAGGGAAGGGAGGGTTCGATCCGAGCCGGACGGAAGCGCGGCAATTATTACTGTGGTACAGTTTTGGTAAGCGATCATGGAGCGGAGTGATGGCTTGTGAAGTTGAGTTGTGATGTCTTGAGTTCCTGACTGTCTCAGATCTGTGTGATTCAGCTGAGGCAATAAGATTTGCTTTTACGAAACAATAGACGAAGAGTGTTATATGTATCACCGCTCCAATATATGATGACGTGATTCGGTTAGACAAAATCAACGTCGTGGGGATTAACACCTGCTCCGTGTCTTGGATGTGTGAATAGCCCGAGCCGATCGAAACGGCCGTCATCACCGAACATGCACAAAGCGATGCAGGAGGACCTCTGGATTTTCTCTCCCGACTGGACCATCGTGTGCCCTGGCGGTCGTGGGTGGTCCAATTGATTTATTAGAGTTTACATAGTAAGAAGTTAACGTCAGCGACTGTGGAAGATCGATGTTTGGTGTATATGAAGTTCAAGAACCATTGGTGAATAGCGTACCGGTTCTAAGTCCGCCAGGTCCGCGTATATTGAAGCCCCCATGTGTCCCATGGTTTGAGGCCATATGATAACTCTGGATGTATATGTAGTATTCGGGTTCTATCACTAAGAAAGTCTGTTATTGGATGGCAGCCTATTAATTTGAGGATCATTTCCTTAAAAAAGAAGTATTATGCATATCCCTCGGGCGTAAGCACTTTTTGCTGACGAATTTAGATTCAATCTCCTGCCTCAAACTAAACCGAGGCTACGACGATTAAATCAAGGGGGAAAGATGGAACTTTGAGCCGCAATCGAGGGGTACGAGGGGTAAGACCGAGTAATTTAATGATGTCCCATAAGACTGGCCATCCGTATCATACTTCCCTGTAACTCCACGCGCAACTAGTAGAAGATTTACGATTCAACCACTACCAGTATCCCATGACCCGTAGCTTGGTTTTGACACTTTGGCTACAACAATCTCCTGCAACCCACCACTCATGAAACTATGCAATCCTGAGCCCCGCACCTTAAGAATCATGTTGATGAGATCTGAGGTCGATTAGAGAACATACGGTTGACAACCAGGCACCGTTGGTTACTGGCGAGGGCTTCAAAGCCCTCTGCTACGGGTCAAGGGATACTCAGAGAACTACATGTAGCCCTATAGATAACAGTGGGGTAATATCTCCGAAGTCTATATGTATTACGTGGCTTGCTGCCCCACCTGAACGTATGTATATATATATATATATGGACTTCCTGGATAGAACAACGGCAAGACAGTTGAGAGAAGTAACACCCCGTCGTGAGTGTCATAGGCCCTATAGAATATATCGAGACGACGCTCTGTAATACATACATGTATGTACATAGTTGTTTGCATCGACACTAGTGATAGTCGTTAGGGAGAGGGGTGCTAGTGTTGTTTATTAGCCTCCTAGAGCATCATTTGTCGACACTGCAATATTGCATGCTATAATGATACTTTTTGTAAAAAATAATCTCTTTGTTAGGGTATAAACCTTCGGTGGTTTTTTTTGTGAGCAGGATGATCAAGACCGGTTAGTTAACTACAAAGGTACCGGTAGAGTTATAGAAAATACTTTGGGGTGATATCTTTATGGAGAGGTTAGGTGATTTGAAAACCTCCGGAATAATTTTTGTTCTTTCTTTCCATCATACTTCAATTCAGCGGCGAGTTATCAGTTACGGGAGCCCCATGCCACAAAGGAGAGAATTAACACTAAAAACAGAATTTTATGAGGCCAAATGGTCAAGTTGACACACTGTCATCCGCTGAAACTAGCTGACCTCATTTCTCAATAGACTATACGTACATATAATAAAAGCGCATGTACTAGTGGAAACGGAAAGTCACAATACCACCTACGACAATCAGAGTGTAATGAAAATAAAGGTTTTAACAAATAAACGCAATTATTTATGTATTATAGTATTTGATATCTTGATTACAAGAACTTTATACATTTTAAATGAACAAATCATTTCTTGTATTAAGTCCACGGGTATCAAGTCTTTTTCGTTTGACGCTACACCCACCACATTTTTAAAATATGGGTCATGAGATATCACTCGCTTATCTCGACACCCGTTTTGGAGTGGAACGAGATCTGAAAAAGAGCAGGATGTAAGAGATGCAAGCCGTAAAGTAAGAGATTTATATACATTAGAGTTTATCTCGCTGTCTGATGGGGCCGTTGTCGGGTGGGGCGGGGTTTCGTCATGATATGTCTGGTGAGTTACGGTTTCGCTATCATAATTTGAGGGGCTGTGTTGAAAACTTCACAAATTTTCTCTAATTATTTAGAATCTTAAATAGAGTTTCTCATTACTGATCGTCTACTTGAGCATCTATTTTAAAAGAGGTTTTGGAGTCACCTAATACCGAACTAATCGGTAGTCTCTTACAATTAGCATTGATCTCAACAACGGCCCGAGATCACCTGGTGAACACATTTGTCCCTTCAGGATACAAGAAATACTAGTCCTTTATTTTTTTTATTTTTTTTATTTTTTTAGATAGTATTCGGAATCATCTCTATATTCGAAATCTAGATATAGGTAGTAGTAGTCTTTTTATCGGACAGTATATATTAGGCTCTAGTGTCTCTTCCGGAACAATGGCGAACCGGCCTTGCTCGATGGCGAATTGACTAATCAAGACCAACAAAAAGCCAACAAAAGCTCACCGACCCCTTTGCCTTGGCTGACTATCAGCTCTATTTAGCTGAAGGGTCGCCGTTATCCATTAACCAGGTTTTCCCATTGTCCTAGAAAAGTCTGTACACAGTATTCTGGGATTCAAAATTACTTGAGAAATATATAATAAACAAATACAAAAGCTTTCTCTAGATAACTTTGGGTTGTTAACCGTGGCATTTTTGGCCATCACTGGTTTACTGGGAGTGATAACTATTGGCCACTAGACTATTCTCGATTTTCAAATATTGGGGTGTGGTGTAATCGGGGAAAAATCATTGGCAGCCTCTTTGGAGTTATTTCCGTCAATACGATCATTGACATTAGCAACTACAGAAACCATCCACCAGTGGTCCAAATAGGTCTTATTCGTGGATTTAATTAAGTGTATAGTTAGCGCACTAGCAGCTCGCATCTGCATTCATGGATCTAAGTTAGTACTACTTGCTAATTTCCCTCGTAACAATTAATCGCTCCCCCTGTGCGAGCTTCCCATACTATGGGCCGCGACTCACAGATTACGTACAGATAACAGCGGTTGTTACTATGGCAATCCTTTGTTTTAAAGGTGTCTAGTGCTTAACACGCCGGGATTGCCTGCACCGCCTCGGTGCTAGCTGATTGTCAGTAGAAAGAAGTATCTCTAACGCATTGGAAGATATGAGCTATGGTGTAGTTAAAGATTCAATTGACTATTAAAGAATTAATAAATAATCAAATAATTGAATTGTCCAATAAAAATTCCAACTGTGTCAAGTTTCAGATGTATTCACGCACACAGAAATAACGGACACCAGGACTGAAAGACGGCTGCTGACCTCCTCCAAGGGAAGAGTCCGCACTTGCGACTTTGCTCCCTCTGTTACGCTGCTGCACAGTCGTCAACCACTACTTTGTTTACTTCACTCTCTCTTCTTCTTCCCTCCACCTACACTTCCTTTCACCCCACAAACATCACAATCCCACAATATCACAACCCCACAACATCTCAATCCCCAACCCTCGATCCTAAACTCAACAGTCTACGATCTCATAAATCCCTCAAACAATTCTCACCATGTCTGCTCACCCTACTCATTACACAACCCTTACTCATAATGGTATTAGCCAAGACTTCCCCCAAAAGTGTGACTGTGGTCTCTACACCGGAGCAAGTGCTCGCCGTCATCTCGTCTATGATTGGGAAGAGAAACTGCACCACATGCGTAGGAAGAAGAACCGAAAGAGCGATCTTGAGTACGACGAGCTCCGTGGAATAAGTCTGAACTTTTCACAAAGAATTGCCTTGGAGAAGATTAAGTACGAGAAACTTGGAGTCAAATTTTCCAGCATCAACTCCCCACCGGGCCCCCACGACTCCAGTATCTCCAAGTCCACCGTCTTCAAGCCTGGAAGAAGAGTCAGGACCATCATTGAGGATATGAAGATGTGCAGCCAATTTCGCCAGAACGAAAAAATGGACTGGGAATTGACTATCACCCACCCCGTCCCCATGGTCACTCCTCCCTCCAGTCCTAAATCTTCATCGAACGACACTAAATCCACAAAAATGTGGAATCGAGTTACTATTACCCCTCGAGTCTGGGGACCACTATTCCCTCTTGGTAAGTCAGCAACTACTTTCCAATCTTATGCCATTTATTGCTAAATTTTAGTCAGATTACAAAAACGAATGGGATTTGATCGGATACGGGCCTAGAGACCAGCAAGCTCTCGACAAGGCGGCCTTGAGCAAGGAAAACCGTTATGGCGATACTCGTGCCATTACCACCTCCTTCAGCTTGATCGATCAGGAAATTTGAAGGGGCACCCGCCAACCTCTAGGTCCTACAAACACAAGAACGTAGAATGCAGCAGGCGATTTGAGTCGGGTTATCGGACGGAAAGGCTAATGTTCTTTTGAGAGGAGTGGGGAGGGGGGCGGGTTATGATTTACGGCGTACGGCGTATGATGTACGGTGTGTCGTGTATGGTGTGTGGTGTATGAGTCAGGTATAAGATACACGTATCCGAACACGCATCAATTAGCGGGGGTTCTCATATCAATCGTAAGCAACAAGTATTAATGTACGTTTTCCCTTTTCTGTCACGGTGTACCTTTTCTATCGCAGTGCTAACTATCTGCCTGTAGAAAAGATAATTGTATCTAAATACCAATACCAACTCAATTTTACTCTTATTTTTTTCTAACAATTGTTGCGCTGTCTTTATACTTCGCTTCTTAAGCTGTACATGTTTGTATCGGCGTGTCTTGGCTTTATCGAGTGATTAACCATGATTAAGATTTCAAAGCCGACACCCTTGTAATCAGCCCTCTGCAGCCACACATTGGTTTATGCATATGTGTCAAATAAAGGCAATTCAAAAACCACGTGGTTTCACGATTGGTAGTATGAACGTTTTCCAATTCTTACAACATCATTACAATAATAAACAGATCACTAAGTTTTCTTATTGTAGTTCTACTTTCGCTTCAACACTCTATGGAGTCTACATTACCTTAGTTATCTACGAAGACAGGCCTCGAATCAGTCAACAATCGCAAAGCTTATAGGATATGATGTTCTAGAAATGGTCTAATGCAGGTAAAACCCAAATCTCTTCCATGCCGCTCGAATGTTAAGTCCCCCGGCAGTAACATAATATTCCACAATACCTCACTTGATTTTCACAGCTAGAAAAAAATCGCAAGATTTACAAATCCATACACGGGCCTATAATAAAGCATCCATGGCCCAATAAAATCTATCACCGGAGGTGTGTTTAAGCTCCCATCGTAACCTCATAAACTAAAAAGAAACTCCTAAATATTGACGAGTGAAAAGAAAAGGGAATACGTATCAGAATGCACCAAACATCGCACTTCAAGATTACAACCCGGCCTACTTGCAACCGCTCCCCTCCACAAAGGCCTACCTGAGAAAGGCATTCACCCTCAATCTCTGAAACAAACCAATCAAACAGACGGTTTAAGCGGTTTCTGAGCGTGTAGGAAGTAGCTGCATACTCCTCGTTAGTAACCACCTCAAATAGTCCGCAAGAACCAAAGACTTACTGGATATTATAGGCATGCGTTCTCTTTGACCACAGCTCCCGCTTGGCGCTATTAACCAACTTTGTCACATCACCGGGATCCATACCCAGATTTCTTGTCAAGAATGCCATTCCCAACGCCTCGAATCCAGTCTCAGCAACCATCAAAAAACACTCTCCAATCTCTCGCTGCAATGGGTCGGCTGGCCAACTACCGAGCGGTATCTTAATCCTCCTCAGAGTGGAATTCCGGAATCCAGCTTTCTCGATCCCATTGGTGAGTGTGTCAGTACTTATGAAACCCCGGCCTTTTTTTTTTTTTTTTTACATCAATGAGCTTACATCCACGAGCAGAGGAAAAAGAACAAGAAGGCAAATAACATACCAGCTCTCCTAGCGGCCTCATTCGTGAGTTCATAATACTTTCCTAAGTTTGAATTCGCCACGTACGTCCCATCATCACTGGCCACGTCCATTTCAAACTCACAAACCTCAATCCAACCGCCGGGCTTCAATGTTCTTCGGAAATCAGCAATGGATTATTTATAATTGCTTGGGTGGGTAGAAGAGCATGCCTGTAAGCCTCTGCGAAGAGTGCACCCCAGTCGCTGATTCCACCGTTGAGGTAGCGAATATGTACCATGTCGAAGGTTCCTTCAGGCCATTCCCACTCGCTCTCGGCATCATCTATTAGGAAACTCACGTTTGGGGGTACCCTGGCGACGATATCAGTGCCAGGAAAATGGGGGGGGGGGGGGAATAAAGATGTTATTTTTACCAACTGGGCTGTATAGGACTTAGGTCTGTGCCGATCACCTCGGCGGAGGGATACTGCCTTTGAACACATCAGAGGAGAAATCAAAGAATGGGGCAACCCCAGGGTACATACTCTCCCATATCAATCGCCCAGATCCCCGTTCCTGTACCCAAATCTAATATCTTGGTAGGATTGGGACCTATTGGGGCAGTATGTAGTTCTCCTCTCAACACGAGCAAGCATATATGATGCAGCATATCCAATCTGTGCTCGCCGACGAATGTCAGCGAGTTCATATATAAGGATAGGGTATATCAATCGATCGGAAGAGAGCCATGAAAACCAACCGAACCTGTTCTGCCTGGATGGTTTCACATAGAAGCGTCAGAATTGGAACAGTAAGATGAGATTAGATAAAATAGATGGCCTAAATGAGAGGTTACTTCGTCGTTTGGGAAAGCATATATCCTATCAATCCTATAAGCAACCTCCTAGCTAAGGTGAGCAGGGGAATATACCCGTCCCGATATGCATGATATCTCCGCCCGTTCTCAAACCGATATCTAACACAACCAGCATCTCAGCATCGTCTCCGCGTACACACTCAAGAACAAAAGTGCCATACTCGAATATCGAATTCGCAGCCGAATTCACACTACAAGCACTGTACAGTCGCACGCACCACACCACAATTAGCTGCCAACCCACTGACGCAAACTATCGACCCAGCGCTGCGGAACCAGCCACCCCCACCCCCCTCCTTCCAAGAAAATCAGATCTGCGACAGAGAAATAGATGCTTCATACTCCCAATCCCGATCCTACAGCAACCGTCCAGTCAGCCTATATCTTTCCATCCCAGGACCTTAAAAAGTTTCCGACTAACCGAACTCATACCTGCCTCGATCCGGTCCTCAGGCACATACTCATGGTGATGTTCGGGCGGCGACATGAGTAGAGAGGTGCGTGGGCCGGGAGCTAGAGGAGAGGTAATAGAGGTAATAGTAGTGGGTTGGGATAGGTAATAATTCCTTTTTTCGTTTCTTCTTTCTGTTGCCGTATGTGGAGAATGGAGTTTCTATATGTTTACTCTGCAGCCAGGACAGGACAGATAATGAGGAATGTGATATGTATCTGACGTGACGTGAGAGAAGGGGAAGAGAAGGGAGGAGGACGTGAATATACACCTTGTCGTATATACCGCCCCGAAGTGTTGGTCGGCAGTACTGTTAGGCTACGCTGACAAAATAAAAATTCCCCAAGCGCATATATATACATGTAAGTACCGACCCTGCGTGGAAGAATAGGTGATGATGATGCGGCGTCGTCAACCACCTAGCTAGTGCTCTAGCAAGAGCAAGACAGGTAGTAGAGTGGAGTAGAGCCGATTACATGGAACACTCCAGTCAATCAGAGGCCGAGCCGGTAGGAAATTTGCATTTAATTCCCTCCCGGGGTTCGCTGATACGTGGGGAATATAATATACGGGATACCATCCTATCTGTCTAGCTCCTCGCTTGTATTTGCGGTTGACGTGCAAGCTACACCTATCAGTTTTTTTCTTTTTCTTTTCTTTTTTTTGTCTTCCCCAAGCTCACTCCCGGTAAGCTTCCGAAATATATTGAACGACCCCAATTGCGGGCAGCTCTCCAAGGGCGGTAGTAGGGGGAAATTCCGAGGCGTCCACGAACACGTTAGCAAAAATTCAAAACAACGGCTACAACCCCTTCCGGGTATCATCGACGACCGTTTTTGTATGGTACCTCTATGTATATATACCAGGAAATCCTTGTTCTTAATTTGGGGCGCCCTACTGCATCAGGAGTGTATCTTCTATTTGGTACCAAGACCCGTGTGTAACCTATTTGCCAAAGTTCAATACATGTAGATGTAGGACCTGATGTGTCTAGCTTCCCAGCTAGCTCTCTCTACACATCTACATACTACTCTCTAGGATGAAAAACGATTAGAGACATTTCAATTCAATTCCACAAAGAAAAATTAGTACCTAGTACCCACCACTGAGTGCCAGCCACAGCTCAGTGTCGTCGCCTCTAAGCTCCACGTCCGCGTGGTCTAACCCTCCCAAGCTGCAAGCAAGCTATTCCTCAAATCCAAACCCTGATACGCTGCATCTAAACATTGATTTCAATCGTTTGCAACGGTCTCTCGATCGATTCAATTGGGTTTCTCTTTTCTTTTTTTTTCTTTTTTTTTTTTTTGGGGGGCTCTTCATTCAAATTCTAGCCAGGAGGACCACTATTTTTTTGATTTCCGTTTTTTTTTTTTTTTTGATTCCAGGCTTAACTACTACTACCACTACTACCACTACCACTACCACTACCACTACATTTTCTTGTTCCGTAGCATACATACTCCCATTTCATTTTTCAGAGAGAGAGAAAGATTGAGCTGGTGCAATCGCAATCGCAATCGCAATCCATCATGAGTTGTGAGAAAAAAAGAAGAAAAAAGAAGCCACAGACCATGGACGTCGGAAAAATGCAAAAAAACAATTTACAGACTCTCCACCTCCTTCCTCGTCCTTCCCCCCCTCCCCCTCCCCCGCGGGGGCTACTGCAATCTAGCTGACAATACACAAAAAAAGACGCGTTATTTTTTGTTCAAAAACCAAGAAACAGAAGAAATCTCAAACTGAAGCTATATATTAAAAAAAAAAAAAAAAAGCCGTGAAAAAAAGAAAGAAAAAAAAAAGGGTTTTTAAAAATGGTCCCACCCCCTAATCCATCAGTCTAGGCAAGCCCAAACTTTCTCGCCCTAGCCTCCGCCTTTGCCTTCTCCGCCGGGTCGTCCAGAACCGCCTTGTAGCCACCCTTCTTCTGGCCACCGCCTGTAGCGGGCGCCTGCGCCCTCCTCTGCTGCTGCTGACCGCCCCTCTGCTCGCCGCGTCCCGCGCCATTGTTGTTGTTGTTATTTCCGCCCCTGGTCCTCTTGCCGCCCCTCGTGTCCTGGGCCGGCGGCGGGCCACGCTTCCTGTCCCGGCGGTCGGGGAGCGCCGAGTCGAGGCCCTTGACAACCTCCTTCTTCTTCTCTGGCACGTCCTCGGTGCCGGCGCCAAAGCGCTTCTCACGCTCGAGCTTCTTGGTTGCCTCTGTGGCGGTCGCGTCGTCGTCCATGCCGAAGCGCTTGGCGCGGGCCTTGCGTCGCTCAAGCTCTACGTCGAGGGTGGAGGCGGAGAGGCCGGCGGCAAATGAGGGCTCCTCGGCCTTGGGCGCGCTGGTTGTTGCTGCGGTTGTGCTGGTCGCAGCCTCGTCCGTGACGGTTGAGGGCGAGGACGGTGATTGCGAGTTTTGTGTTGCGGCAGCGTCTTTGCCCTTTGCTGGGGCGGCAGCAGTGGTGGTGGTGGTGGGCGTCGCAGTGTCAAAGAGCGCGGCGATGGAGGCAAACTTCTTTTTTGGCTTTGAGGGGTCGGCTGGTGCGGGTGCTGCGGCGGCGGGGGTGGGCTCTGGTTTGGATGCTGTTGTGGTGGCAGTGGCGGGGGCGGATGTGGAGGTAGTTGCAGTGGTGGTGGTGGGGGCGGCGGCGGCGGCGGCGGGCGCGGGGTCGTCGTTGTCGTCCCAGTCGACATCGTAGTCATCAGCGGTGGGGAGATGGCTCTTGTTTGCGGCGGGGGAGGGGGCGTCTGCTGATGCGTCTGCGGCAAGCAGGCGCGCGACGAGCTCGGACTTTACACCGATGGTGGGGAGGTTTCGCTTCTGGAGGGCCTCGCGGAGCTCGGTGACCTTGAGCTTGGAGTAGTCTGTTGACGACATTGTGGATGTGGATGTGGTTGTGGTGGTTGTCTGTATCGTGTTTTTGAGAGAAAAGACGCGATTGACACCGATTGATGGTGCAGATGGATGAAGGAGGGAGACTAGAGATAAAAGGACAGAAGAGGGGATGGATTGATGGATGGATGGCTGCGAGACAGACAGATGGAGATGAGGTGGTGAGTGGGCGAGGATGAGAGAGAAGAGAGAAGGGAAAGAAAGAAAGAAAGAAAGAAAGAAAGAAGGCAGGGAATGCAGGCAAGAGGCCAACAACACGCGGGCTGGCTGCTGTTGCTGTGTTGTTGTGACGAGATGCAAAGAGGCGCAGCGGGTGGCCAACGCAGACGGGGTGTGGCGGTGTGGATGTGGCTGGGGGTTCAGTTGAGTTGAGTAGAAAGGATGAGCAGTCTCTGATGTCAAAGGACTGAGCAGCTGTCTCTGGTGTCAATGGACTGAGCAGTCTCTCTGGGCTGTTGTGTGTCTGCCCCAGTCCCCAGTCTCGCATCTACCCTTCCCCCCCGCTGCCCCCCGCACGCCTGCACGTGACCCGCGCGACTCTTTGTTTACCAGCCTCGCCCAGCCTGTCACCTGTGAGAACCCACTCCCTCCCTCCACCGCTCCCACCACCATGGCCAGCACAGAAACAGACACCGAAGCCACCACCACAGCAGCAACAACAACCCCGCGCGCAGCCCCCGAGCGCCGCAAGTCCGACTTTGAAATCTACCGCGACGGCAACAGGGCAGCTACAGCTACATCGCCAGGCACACAGCTGCACCGCGAGCGGCGCATGCGCGACAAGGAGCTGCGCGCGCTGGAGGACGAGTATCTTTCCGGCCAGAGGGCGGGGCGGGGGGGCAGCGGGAGCAGGAGTGGGAGGGGCAGTGGGAGGGGGACGAGTGTGGTTGAGGAGGAGGTGACAGAGGAGACGGAGGGTACGTTCATCTTCTTGGGGTGATGTCAATGACAGCTACAGCTAACAACCACCTCCTCTTACCACACCCCACAGACGCCCCCCGCCCCCGCCGCCGCCCCACAAAGCCAAAGCCCAAACCCTCCGCAAGCAGCATCCTCTCGCACAGCCACCCCGACCCCGACTTGACGCCCCTGCCCGCCCCGCCGCTGTCCCGCCTCCACAAGAGGTTCGCCACAGGCACCACGCCGTCGCCCGCCGCCGCCACTACTACTACTGCACCCCCGCGACGCCGCTCCAGCAAGCTCTCGCCCACACCTGTGCTCGCGCCTGCGCCGGCAGACCCGGACGTGTCGCCGCTGGAGCATATGCGGCACCTGCGCGCGCAATTCGAGGCTCTACGCCCACAGCCACCCTCCACCCCCTCCCCAGAGCCCGCGAGCCCAAAATCCAACCCCAAACCAAACCGCCGCACCCGCTCCTCCCCCAGCAGCAGCAGCCGCAACACCAAGCCCACCACCACCACCACCGCCGACCTCCTCGCCCACTACACCTTCACCCTCTCGCACCTCCCCGCACTCACCCACCACTCGCGCACCGCAACACTAACCCTCACCCCCACGACCCCGTCCGCCCCAGGGCACCTAACACTCAACCTCCGCCCCACCACTACGCTGCGCGGCGGCTCACACACGACATACACCATCCCTCCGCACGGCCTCCCCATCACCGTCACCACCCTCTCCCCCTCCTCCGCCACGCCCACAACAACAACAACATACGCCCTCGCCGAGCTGCCACTAAAGCACCTCCCCGCGCTGCGCTACGCCAAGAGCTTTGTGAGCGTCGTGCAGCGCGCCACGGTCGTGGGCCGCGTGGAGGTGCGGGAGCGGTGTGGCGGGGGCCGTGTATGGACCGGTAGGCGCTGGGCGGATGGGCGCTTTGAGGCTGTCCGCGGCGGGGGGGGGGAGGAGGAGGGGGAGGCGGGGGAGGAGGCGGTGGTGGTGAGGATTGAGGGCGTCCGCGGCGACGAGGTCGGCGTGTGGGTGGGTGGGCGGCGGATAAAGGATGTGGGGAGCGTGCGCTGGGAAAAGGTTGTGGACCGCGCGCAGCGCATGTGGAGTGCGTGCTGGCGGGTGCTGGAGGAGGAGGAGGGCGGCGGCGGCGGCGGTGTGGGCGGTGTGGGCGGTGTGGGCGTGCTAGGGGCGGCGTCGTCGTCGTCGTCGTCGCCGTCTACCTCGGCCGCCACTGCTACTCTGCCAGTAAAGGCCCCACGAACCCACACCCGCACCCAGCCCCCAGCGCAAACACACAGCAAACACATCCCCTTCCCCATCGACGCGGCCACCACCTTTGTGCCCACCATTGGCTGGTGCCGCCGCGACGCGCACACGGGCTGGTGGAGCATGCTCTTCCTGGACGGCGTGCGCCTGGAGATTGATCCTGTCAGCGGCGACGCCGTGTGGACCGACGGCGGTGGGGATGGGGAGCGGAGGGTGCTGGAGGGTGGCATGGGCATGAGGGAGGTGCGCGAGAGGGTTAGGAGGTTTGTCGAGAGGGGGTTGTAGTGCGGAGGGAGGGGGTTGTGATTTTATGGGGGTTTTTTGCGTTTTGCGTTTTGCGGAGTTTGTGGTGGTTATAGCGTCTCGTTTTCTACTTTTCTGTGAGCGAGCAAACGATATGGCTGGCAGTGTGGTCATGTCATGTATAATTTAAAAAAGAAAAACGTCCCTCCCCAACTACATTCTGTTTGGTTCACGAGACATCACTCTGCACAAAAAGAAAAAGAAAAGGAAAAAAAAAAAATAAACTCAGATGAGCCCCACGCGGGGGTCGAACCCGCAACCTTGAGATTAAGAGTCTCACGCTCTACCGATTGAGCTAGCGAGGCGCGTTTCAACGTCAGGTTTTGGGGTATAGCAAGTACGCGCTAAGCGACGGGTTTTTGTTTCATGACTTTTTGGGCATTGACTTTATTTCACTGTAGTAGTCACCCGCTGTATTTGGTAAACAATAAAGTAGTGGGGAATAATTGCCTATGCCAAGCGGATTTTTTTTTCCAAGCTCAGACAATCTTTGGCGGCCTTAACCTTGAGACTTCAATTGACCGCACCCCACACCAACCATGCCGCAAAGCTTCCACGTACATGCTAGGTATAGCTAAGGCGATATAAATACCAAAAGTTAACCTCGTCCCCTTTCTAGTCGGAACTCTGATACATGTGTATAGTAGTGGTGTAGTTGTCGTATATGCGTTGAAGACAACTAGTTTTTCCTACGTACGTGTGTGCCTGCTGAGGATAGTCGATCATGGAGAAGCATCAATGATGATATCCTCAAAGGCGGAGGCAGACGGCGGGGGATTGTACGTGTAGACAGGGGAAATTATGGCAGCCGTACTATTGATGGTAAAAGTATACCAAGATGTTTCTTTTGGGGGGGGGGGTGCTTATATGAACAGCGAATTGGGTATTACTCACCCACCTGGCTAGGTGGAAGATATGATGATGATGATGATCTAGAGTTGCATAGTCGCGGGGGTAGGAGAAGGGGGATTGTTGACGGTATCTATGTACATACTCCCTGCTTGCCGCTACAAGCGTACCACATCCACACCAGTACGGTAGCACGCTCGGAAAACGAAAGTACATGTATATTACAATAAGCAGCTACCATCAAGCAAGAGTAATTGTTGGTGCTGCCGCTGTATATATAGTAAGCAGCGTTGAGCGTGAGCCTGGACCATGGAATAGGAGCTAGCGGTGAGTACCGACCAGCCCACGGGCCACAGTAACAATGGTACCTTCTCACGGGCGTCCCCCTCTCAGCTCACTTGTGTGTGCACCACCTACTATGATGGTTATATGTAATTAAATACCAACTTGTGAAACTCCCAGCCCTGTAGGGCCCATATAAGCATAAGCGTTGATGGTAGAAACCGGGGTGGGGTGTGTACGTACTGGTCGTTAATTTATGTAATTACCCATCCCTTGTTTCTATTATATATTAGCCGAAAGTCGATAGACGTGGGTATAAGATGGGCAAGCTTAACACTGGTTGTAATCTTTCCGACTGCAGACGCGGAGAAATTTACAGCAAGAGGTAAAAAAAAAAAATTATTGTAGAAACAGGGGTCTAAAACAGGGTTTCTGTGGCTGGGCGAGCCAATGGGACTCTTCCCGTACTTTCACAATAATTTTACCTCACGCTGTAAATGTACCAGCAGATCACTGTCCCCACGTCGGCTTCCAATTGAACGATGCGGGACTGTAGTGATATGACCAAGACACTTGCTTTGCCTTGGGCTTTGTTCACTCATCTCACTGCATGGAGCTGGGCGGGGGCAAACACATCTCATCACAACGAGACAGAGGCCTAGTAGAGACTCTCTGTTACAGAGTATCACAGAAAATCACTCGGAGAGGGTTAGCAGTACTAACCCAATCCAGCTAGCCAGTTAATTCCCCCAGCCCCAGATCAGTACACCGCTCTTGGTCTCAGCACATGATTGCAGACCTCACCTAGACAACATCTACTACAGTCGCCAAACCCCTGGATCAGCATCGACTCCTGTGCCCATGCCACCCTCAAGGTCAGCCCCAGTTCTGCAGCCAGCTTCAAGCCTTCAACGGAACATCGACATCAAAAACAGTTTCTGACAGCCACATAGTACAGTGGGGGGGGCGTCTGGTGGCATGATCAATGAAACAGTGCTTTTCCCGCATTACACAAGACCTACATCCGTCACGGACCTACAGCTACATGTAGCTCCCTCTATCGACGAAGACTGCAAGACGTCGGAAAGTACCAACATACTAGCCACACACAGACACACACACACACACAAACACACACACATATACCGACCATCACCGACTTGAGCAGAGCAGAGTATCGATAACACTCAACACTAATATAATCCCGAAGATCAGAACAGAGCAGAAAACATGCTAACCAAGCCAAGCGACTTTCCCCCCCCTCCTCCGAAGGGGAAGGCAGGTCCAGGAAGTTAGAGACAGAGACCCAACCCGCAATTGGAGCTCTAATACCCACCCACTAGCCACGGCGTATCCAGATACGAGTAACGAGAACGAAAATGAAACACTTGGGTGATAGCATCGAAAGACATCATACCACACTCAGTACATAGGAACCAACACAATGTGTGTACCTATTGGCCGCGGAAATATCCAAGGGGTATAAAGCGCCCGCTCAAAGTCAGCTCTCGCCCGCTCCGAGTACGGATATCACAGAGGCTTAATTCTCCGACATTGCTCGTCAAGAATTTGTGCTGGCACCCCGCTCACAAGCACTGACGAGTGATAGGTTGTGACTCGATTTTGACAATGACGATACAATCACCCAACTTTTTATTTTCAAAACAGTCCAAAGGAAATTAATACGAAATATTAATAACTAAGAAATTCAAGCTGATATACTTGTAGTCACAAACATGAGATAAAGATAGAATATAAGAAAATAAAGAACAGGGAAATAATCAAAAAAAAACGAAGGTACTCCCAGGGACAATGAAAAGTCTCTTAACAACCAAAAATAACGAGGGAAACCCAGAAATACTGATTGTAGCTCTAAAATAGCACAGAAGACCAATAAGACCAATACTGTTTTACAAGAAACGACAGACGTGAACACCAAGCCCAAAAAATGCGAGAACCGAAGATGGAGACGCTCAACCTTTAAACCACTATGAAAGTATAAAACTCAGCCGACTAGTCATCAGCCGAATAGTCATCGGCCACCTCTCTGCCTCGAAAAAGCCCTACTCCATCTATTTCCGCTCTTCAGCTTCGTACCCTCAACCTCATATATCGGTTCCTGCCGATCAAGTGCCGGCAACTCTACAGGGACATGATTATGATTACCGTTTCCCCATGCCACCTGACCGTGTTGTGCTGGATACGAAGCAGTGTTATGGGCCATTTCTACCACCCCATTTTGAGGGGGCAAGGCTTGAGAAGGGACTGTCTTCTGTTTAAAAGGCATCTTCGGGAAGTACCCATGGTCTTGCGTAACAGTATGGTAACGAGTTGATGAGCTGCTGCCCGGAGTCCTTGAAACAGAGGCTGTCGGGTCGTAATAGTTTGTTGTTGTTACCCCCCCAGGTGGATCATTGTTCCCACGGGACCCTACTCTACGGTACGTGTACCACCCCAGAAAGACGAAGATAGAGATCCCGACAAGGCATCCGGCAACAATACCACCGATTGTAACAGGAGAAATTTCTGACACTGTGTTTGGGCCAGGGGTAGATGTAGGTGTACTCGAAGGGCTAGCTGTCGTAATGGAATTTTTTTCCAGAAGATTTAGAGCTGAGGCTTTCGCAAGGGTGCTGCTTACTCCAGCCGTCGGTCCGATAATGGAGCATTCACTGATACCACAGTCATAACCACCTGGACAGCAACCGTACTGTAAGTTTGCGGGACACAAATATAATCCAGCATCACAAAATAGATGATCCCCTGTTGCAGTTGGCGGTGGGATGCAGCTATCTATTGCACAAGTATATCCATTTCCACAGCAACCCCCTATAGGCATATAATCTTATTAGCAACAGTACATGCCATGAAACTACAACAAAGAAAGTTCGTACCGTTAAATTCGGCAGCGCAAAGAAAGAAGCCATTTTGGCAAGTGTACGAAGGGGCTGACGTTTCTGCTGGGCCAACTTGGGACGTTGATGATGGGGCTTTCGAAGCTATTTTTCCAGACTTAGATCAGATGCACAGAGTGCCCCTCCAAATGCAAATGAACTTACTAGATGTAGGGGATGGTGGAGCGGGTTGCTGTATTGTCGAGTGAGAAACGATCGTCTCCGTCACAACCACGGGGGCCTGTATAAGGAGATATCATCAGTCTTCAAACCGAACGCAAGGGACAAAACTTCTAGCTTACCTCCGAACCATACGAAGTCACTACTGCGTACTCCGTTGTAATCTTTATATCCTCAGCATAGCTCCTTCCACAGAAACTATTCACTACCATAACCTACATCTGTTATGGAATCTTGGGTTACAGTGACATAAGACTGCGACTGGAGTGGGGTTGCATCTCGCTTCAGCTCAGGCTGTTGAGATGAGGGACCAGATCCTGTCCGATCCTTCAACTTCTGCAAACTGACCCTGGCACCCCTGGCACCCGGTGATGCCACACATAGTGATGCGCCGGTAAATAGCACCAGAAGGGTATTGTAATAGTACATCTCCAGCAGTACTGTGAATAAGCGATCCTTCGAACGTTTGGAGCAGATTGGACAGATAGATTGATGGGCCGGATGACGACGGACTGATTGATGGCTGCCAAATAAAAAGAGTGGCCGGTCTTGGATCGTCTACGTGGATGTGCCGTCAATCAATCATATCATGGAGTTTGCATAAATTAGAGAAGCAAAAGGAACAGAAAGACAGATAACGATAATGAACAAAAAAGAAGGGTTGTGCACAACAGTCGTGAGCAGAGGATACTTTAGCAGGGCTGAAAGCCCAGTTCGGTCGGGCCATGCGGAAAACTCCTCTTATCCCGAATTCTATGGACACACCCGCCATCGCCAGCAGTCCTTTTGCCAATGCCGACTCGATTACGTGGTGGTGGGTAGTGGGAAGGCATTGGTCGTAACTACATGTAGTGGTGCCCATCCGTACATCTGAAACATGGACGAGTCCAGGGAGACGAATAAGCTTCTGTTGTGCCCAGCAGCCTGGTGACACCTGAAAAGCGCTTGTGTGTAACGGCAATGGGAACACACAAGCTTTGGAAGCTGACTATGTAGCAGGCTTGTTTCTGTAAATATCCCTCCTCAAACCACTCTCGTATATTTCACGTTCTTTGGGGCTCACTCGCTTCTTGTGGCCACTGAGAAAGGCCAAACATTTCACCGCATGACGACGCCAGCCTATATTTCGCCCACATAACCCACCATGTGCCTATTTCAAACAACGATTCCACCCCATCCTCTCTCCTTCGTAGTGTTACATCGCAGGGGTGCAGAAACAAAACTGAAGTCGCCGAGTGCGCCATAGACAGCATCAAGTATGCGGGCCCCAAATTACACACATAATCCTAGCAGAACTTCCGAGGAAATTCACATTAGCAAGTCCGCCCCCGGCCCCTTTCATCCTTAATGCTTCTCTAAGAACTTTCTATTAGGATCATCTCGAATTTACATAGTCGAATTAGATTCTCGCTCTATCTCCCGCGAGCGAAAACCAACAACTGACGAAATCTTGGCCATGCATCTGAGCATGCACTCATCTCGACTGAGCATGGGGTTTCAGCCGGCCGCCTTTACATACATAGTTTGCCTTTGGGTGTAACCGCTGGGTGGTGGTGGCAGTGGTGGCGTGTAAAACTCCAACACCAGCCATTGATCCATTGTTCCACCCCCCTTACGACCAAACTTGCAAATACACCTATTATCGAAAAAAGAAGAAAAAAAAAACTTTTCGAGTGACTCCGAGCTACAGATTAGGAAAATGCAAGTTTATTCATCGTCTAACTGGTTACTCAAGAGAGGAGTGACTCAACCTACGGGCCAATCTCCAATAAATAAGTTGAATAAATTCAAACCTCACTCATGTGATCAAACGTTCACTGCTACTGCGAAAATGGGTTCCCCGAGGACTAAACTCGATATCAAATAAGCTATAAGTCAGTATTCTGACTTTGGTTCAGAAAGTCTAGCCCCGCGCGATAGCCAACCCAAACGAGTGATATCATATGACTAGAATCATCTCTGTATGTCTAGCTTCCCGTGGCTGATGCAGCACGGGTTTCTACAGACACCAGTATGTGAATGCCTGCATCTTCTTGAAAGCTCTTGAGTGGGTACTCTGATCGTCCACGCCGAACGCCTCAACCCGCCCCAGTTATGCAGCTATGTAGGTTGGCGCCGCAACTGATTTGATATTCAACAGTCAGTGAACTTCAATATGCAGGTAGAGTACCTACTCGGACGCTATGTACAACAAACAAGACACTAGTGTAAGAAAGGGGGTTTCTGCGAGTTTTTCTGCTGGGGACGTAATAACGGCAATTGTGCAGCAACCTAGTAAGCACAGTTTGGGAACGGCTTCCTATCCTTCTGACAGATTGGGCGGAATGCTCTAGATGGTGGGCTGCTCAAGGCAACAGCTGCAGCGTTGCTCCATACAACCTCTCTTTGTATTTTTCTTTTTGGGGGGCGCCTTACTTCTGTGGCTTGTCCTTGCATCAGGGAAATCGATCTTCCCTGAGAGTCTGCAGCTGTCATTGATATATAAACACAGTTATAGCTTCATGATCATTGGATCACCATTTAAAGATCCACTTTGGCGCACATAACGGCAAATACTCTAATATCTAGTAGCATTGACAAACATATCGCACAGACAACTGCTAATTGTGTTACGATGCCAGCAATATTTCGATTTGGAAATATAAACTCAAAACCTCGGAGATTATTTCAGATCGATGGAATTGACTCTCCCGCTTAGCCGCTACCCTGATACAGGCAGGATTAGTAAAATGGTTCTTTGAAGATCGTTTCCTACGTGCGGTCAATTGATCAAGTCGAACAGGAATGTGTGCATGACATGGAAGCCGTATGTGTGGCGCTAAATGGTTGAAGTTCCCTCGGCATTGGAATGGAGGTAGACGCACTCCTGAGCGTATGGCTAACCGGGGTCCCTACGGATACAACCAACTGAGCGATCCTCATGCAGTACTCAACAAAACAGCGCTTCTTGGGTGAGTTATGACAACCAGAAAGAGTTCTCCACATTCCCATAGGATATCGTTTCTTCCCCTCTTGAATTCAAGTGAAATTAGGCATACACCCGGCCCCAGGATTGCAGGCATGTGCATGCTGGTAATTACAGAGTTGCTAATATATAGGGAGCACAGCGCGCGTAAATCTCATACCCGTCGCTAGTCCTCCCACTGGTAAAGTACGAGATCGATTAACAATGATAACGAATTATTACAGTACCTAGGGAACCGCACATAACATAAAGCCATTCAGCAGCATACCTCAGCCAGATTTCGACATGCGAAATTATAAGTTTTTGATCTGGAGGCTTAGGTCGTCTCCAAGCCATCGGTAGCTGAAAGCTGGCTTGCCACCGCCCCCACACGATTCGATCATTCCAAATATAATATGGGCACGGCTTTGATGATCGATATGATCAGATTAAGGCGTGTTTTTTGGCCTTATATCAATTATTCGTTTCTTCAGCCCTTCCTTGGCTGGTTCGAACCGCATAGAGTACAAGGTCCCTTTTACTCCAAAGGCTTGAAGGTCCAGCCGGGATGATTAGTATCCATTGACGAAATCCGAATTCAAAAAAATATTTCTTGGTAGTCCAAAGATCCTAAGACAAATAAGTGGAACGGATAGGGAGCATATTTAAACCTAAGGACTCCTGTTTACGATTCTGTGCATCAGTTTCAGAAAGTTGTTCCAGACTCAACATATATATATGGAGTGCATTACCAACCGAGTGATCTCTTATGACCATTTCTCCTTACTGCTGTCAACCTGTTTTCTTGGGTCTGTTGTAGTAAGGCAAATTTTTAAAATAAGCTATTACCCATGTGTATTCCCCCCCTGAGCGCACGGCATCCTAGTCCGGCAATCCTCGGAACAATAACCGGGCCCAAAAGGAAAAAGTAGCTATCTAGAGCTGATACGAATGTGGCAGCATGCACTCCTCTGTGGTATCAATAAGCGAGGCCCGGAAATGTCCGTAGAACACCGCACCTGTTAAAGATAATCGATGGGGGGTTTGTGCATGAGGATTGGGTTGATATGATGAGGATATGGATCCCGTATCTGCTCAGAGATTCACTCCAGGGAGTTCAGGTGCGCAGTTCCAGTGGGGCGAATAATGATTACGTTCTATTCGATCCCGACCTTTCTATATATTGCTTAATCAATGGAAGATAGTTTATATGCAGAGAAATCTGATTTCATGTTTTTTACTTTAACTTTCAGTCACATCTGAAGATATTGGCCGCCCAAATTGATGTTTAATGATAGTGTAAACAGGGCTGGCTCGGGTTTGGGCTTACCATCTGCAGGTAACGTAGCGCCATTCACATGGCTAGGTGAAAGGAATGATTTTAAATGGTGCTTCTTACATCATCTCGAACATTTGGTCGTATCTATGCAGGCGGAAACTATAACTTCTGTCCATCACCGTCATCGTTTTGTGGGCTCATGCCGACGCCCCAAATATAAAGTTGCCGCACAATGAACTATGTAATTAATACACTGCAAATTTCTCTGACAAGTTTCCAAGATTCCAGACTCGAGATGATGATTCGGCCACGTTTCATCCTCCCTTGCCGCCGCAGCATCTGTTCTAGTAAAGTCTCCACAATTAAGTAATCAGCACTATTATCATGCTCAAGTGGCCTATGAACCTTGTTATCTTCTCCAAAAGCTTAGATACTTTTTCATGCGCTGTTTTCGAGGGAAATCCTCGGCACAATAGGGGCTACAAGATCAGCTGGAAATCCCAGCGATTGGATTAGAATCTCTCTATCATGCGCTTGCCAATGAAAATCTACTAGTAAACCAGGTAAGCTTGATTACTCTTCTCTATGCAGCATCCTGATCGACACGATTCTCGGCATGCCCCGTTAGATATAGTACTTTACATAAGCTCTTTACTTTTTTTTCGTGGGCGTCAGAAGGCTATTTAAAATGTGATTCAAGACAGAGCTTGGTTCACATTAAGTAGTACTAACTGGTACGTCAATAGTAAAGATCCTTGCTAACCTTTTCTTTCTTGATTTCCTCCGATCTGGGCTGATTTGAGAGGTTAATGTGTTGTGTTAGGAGCTCTTCTTCCCCGCTCGAAAACTCTAAAATACAAAGGCTATATCATATTGACTACTTATGAACATCCATTGATAGTATGACGATGAACCAATCCACATTAGGTTCGGGTAAGCTGATTATTCACAGTAAGTCAGAACTCCGAGACAGTCGGCATGATTAAGAATTCCTCTCTGACATGGCATCACAAAAGCAGACATCCATATATCTGATCAAGACATACGTTAATATCTAATGATCCTACAAAGCTAAGCCTCCGAGAAGTGTGACCCATCGGAGGTTTAACTTTGACGCCAATGATAGGTAGAGCCCAAGGTTCATACATGATCACTCGACTTCGTATATAGTAATCTGACATTTCTCAAGTAAGTATCGGTAGGCCTACCCCTAATTTTATCAGCAGCAAGTGCGATAAGAGCGGTAAAACTTAAGAAAAAAACACATATTATCCGCATTATTACGATTGAAGTTCTAATAATGCATTGACTAATATAAAAGAATATTATCCTAATAAGCTAGAATTCAAACATGGGCTAGAAAAACATATGTGTTACATGTACAGGCAGATGTGGACATTAGCCATTTTTCCAGCAGTTATGACATATACCCTTCTTATAAGTCTAAAATCCTCGTTGTAAGATAGCTACTATTGAAATTTCCCGGCTCTCTCGGAAATGATTCGCCTGTCGGTTCAAATATTGCCCCGACCAGTGTTAATGGTGCCTAATTAAGGATTGATATGTACCTACACTCATATATGTACCTATAGTAGCCAGTCAGTACAATGACTGGTCCGGAGTCAAAGCCCCATGACTCAGACAGAGACACACACTATAGGTACATACATACGTTTTATAGGTAACCGCTCGTTTTATATAATCTTAGTCTCTATATAGCTATATAGGCCCAATTTTTAAATAAGAAGACGCCAATCGATTGGCAAGTAAGTGATGCTTAGATAAACGAGATCTCCCCGTATTATCCTAATATCAGTATGCGGTCATGATATACATGATTACTTATTGAGGAGAGAGTTTCATGTGTGGGGTTCTCGATGGGAGAGTTGTATTGAGGTATGGAACACGAGTACCACGGGACTCCAAATACGGGACTCCAGTCATGAAGGATCTTGATCGCGCACTGCGCACAGACCAGCCAATTCTTCAGGTGCATACCTAACCCGACCCTTCCCTCCCTTCCCCGAGACATCTTGAGAGAGATGTTGACTAAACGGCGTATAGCTGGCCCCGGTGAAAGTGCGGTCTACCAAACCCGTTAAACCATCAATAAAAAGCAACTCATATCGTGGGGAAAGACCAGGCATACCATTGACCTGGCAAATTATCTGTTACTACATACATACTGGTACTATGGGGGCGATTCATCCCCTCCCTCCTCGCACCTCGCTTGCAAAAGTGAATTTATGTGTGATTACCATAACGAATTTCTCTCATAGGTGTGTAATGAGGGATGGCCGCGGACGAGGTTTTGATCATTTCTAGCCCTTCCTTCTAGCGGTGTTTGAGGCTGCTACATTTGACATACGCGCATACACATAAAGTAGACATTTCTTTGTGCTTGCAGGTCGACATGCACGTAGTATACATACATTTAAACGCTCTTGATAAGTGGTGAGTTGAGGACCCACTCAAGGAGTACTAGCAAATTGCCTTATTTGACGGTTTCAAGGTTTCAGTTTATCTCCGCATTTAATAATAACCTCCCCCTTCGGGCGTCATCCGTATGCATGGTTTCTGGACCCCTGCAATAGCAGCATACTGGGGACTTTGTCAGCCTTTTTACCGCACTCACAAAAATTACATAACTGTAGCCAAGGCAGCCCTACCTGTTCGGACCCATGCACACCTAGTCCACACACCGTTAGCCATGTGCGTTGCGGCAGCTGGGATCTCGAGTGACCAAGGAACAAGCTGAATGGAGAGGAAGAATATGGGTAAATCGGCACTGCCGAGGAACAAAAGCACCCTCAATTGATTCAGGGCTGGATTGTACTTCAGGAGGAGAAAGGGGAAAGGGATAGTCGTAAGAGTTGAAGAGGAGTACTAGCTAGAAGAATGCCAGAGGTAATAACTGACTGAATTACAAGTGAGGATCGAATCGAGAAGTAGGACGGAGAGACGCCGACATACTGATCGGATTGATATCATTAGTTATTATAAGAAGTTCGGTCTGTACAGCAGTGCGCGTGAGCTGATCGACCGGCTACGTTAGGGTAGCAATGAGCGTATAGTGCTCTTTGAGGAGGTATGTAAATACATACAGTACATACACAGCTCTACTGGTGCGTAAGAATGTAACTGTAACCATCAGTCAACTATAGTAGCACCAATAGCCTATGTGATAGGTAATCCTTCAAAAACACTCAGACGCCCAACCAAGAGTAGTTTGGAGAGTTACTTCCTGTATGTACCATTAACACACAGGCTTTATAGACTCGATCTACAGAAGTATGATTTGCTCTGGAAGCACAACAGGCATATTCCTAGGTATGTTGAGCCCTGGCCGATGATCCCGGGGGTCATAGAGATATGATCTAAGACCACTCCCAGTCCAGGTTCAGTGATTAGGAACTACAGAGTGTACCATTGATTGATCATCGGGGTGGGGGGGAGTTACTGATTAGGTAACTGGTGTATCCCCGACAGCAGGGAAATGGCAGCAGGAGAATTTTCTTGTAAGCAGCCCGCACACAGCACGGCTCCGTTATGTACAGACGCCGCTCGACTCATTGGATTGTTGTTCTGTCTGTACATACCTACATGCCATAAGTACATGAATCTTATGGTTTGTAGTGGTGACCGCCTCTTCAGATTATATTTCTCTGCTACTACCAACTCTTTGCCCCCTATTTTCCCTAAGGCTCACTTCGGATAATATTTCTGTCAGCAGGAGTTACTGTAGTCTAAGAGGGAGGGAGAGAGAGAGTGAGAGAGAGAGAAAGAGAGAGAGCAGGTCTCTTTTCCCTTTTCTTTTTTCCCCCGGTTCTTTCCCCTCTACTTCCATTTCTTCTTCCTCTCACTCCTCGCACTTGACACACCTCACGCACTTTCACTTCTATTTTATGGTGTATTTCCCGACATAACTGCGAAGGAACAGTTTAAACAGCTCAGTCTACTATAAGCTTATTCCCACACGACGGCGCTTCTTTTCTTACCCATACCACAGAGGCTCTCGCCTCGTACACCCCCCATCATCATGGCTTCGCCCCCGGCTCCTCCGGCTCCTCCGGCTCCCTCGACTCCTTACCGTCCTTGGGAAGACGCATCTCCTGCGGCACCCCCGACAAGCTTCCATAATGGTCGGCCTTCGTTGCCATTGCCAGCGCCTTTGGTTATGACCGAACGGATGCCGTCCATTTCAAGTTCGGCGCTCTCTCCACATAATCCCCGGAAACGACGGCGGCTTTCGAACGATTGTATGGATCAACCATACCACGGCCTAGGGTTGTCATCTTCGCCATCTGAAGTTCATCCCGATTTTAGAGGTGGTGAGGATGGTGGGGGAAGGAGCATATACCGGCGGGGAGAGGGCGACATGGTGCTAAGCAGCGCTTACATCAAGCCAAACCACAACTCCAACCATTTCACCCAACCTCTACCCACTCTGCCGCTGCACAAACATCAACCACTACAACAAGCTCCATCATCAATCTCACCTCGATTTGCGGGATCTCGTCCGGCTACACCTCCTCAACAGCAGCATCGCAATCACCAGTCTCCCTCCAACCAATCACCCACAGCTCTTGCTAATATAGTCTCGACAATACATAACCTGGCCATTGACTTGGCTGCAAGCACATCTGCCTCGTCAAGCTCCAATATTCCATCTCCAATAGCCCACTATCAGCTTCCGTCGATAGAAGCTCTAGCAACATGTTTGGAGACCATATATTCACTGCTCAAACGGTTAAAACCATCCCTTGCTCAACAGCAGCAGCAGCAGCAGCAGCAGCAGCAACCACAGATTAATGGCGGTCCGGTAGCTAATGAGCAACAAGCTTTCTATACTTCAAATCTTTCAAATCTTCAGCGTGCTTTATCGACACTACAGATAGCACACAAAACTCTCGAAACCGAGCATAATAATCTTTTATCTGCGTTCACTCGTACACAAACACGCACATCGGCATTGGACCGCAAATTGAACGTATGCACGGAAGAGACTGAATTATTGGCAAATGAGCGTGAACGGCTTATGGGTGTCGTCGAGGGCCTTGAGGAGACCCTTACAGAGGTACGGGCCGAGCGTGATGAAATGAGGCTTGAAATGCGTAAGAGCGGGGCACAATGGGGCACAATTGTACAAAATGCAGGGAAGCTCGAGAAAGGCGCATGTAAAGTGGAGAAAGCTTTGAGAAACGAGATTGAAGGATTGAAGAATGACGTGGAGAGACTGCGAACTGCGGTTGCTGATGGCGGGGGAGGATGCTGTGCTGCGGTTGGGGAGGCGGGTGAAAGAGAAAGAATTGATTTAAAGAACAAGGTCAGAGAATTGGAAAGCCGACTAGAAGAAATGAAAAAGGAAGGAAGCAAAGTTTTCGAATACGCGGAATTGATTTCTAAGCTGGGAAAGGGGATAGCTGACTTCCGATGACAGCGAAGTAAGGCATGCACTTTTTAAGTTCCTAATCATGCTGGATATTTCTTGTATCTTTTTTGCCTCCCCCTTTCTTTGTTAATTTTTTTGGGTTTTGCATTTTGGGAGGCGTTAGAGTTTATACCAACTATGATAGAGCATAGCCAGTACATATAGAAGCATAATCCTTTGTCTAGTTTTTTTTTTTTTTTTTTTTTACATATATCATATAGGTATATCTTAGCAAGATTCAATGAAACGGGTTACAGCACTGAGTTTGATTACTGACAAGAAGAGATTTTGTGTAAATACCTCCTGAATTTGCACGAGAACAGCTCTACTCTCAGGCCCTTCGCCACCAAAAAAGTAGCCCATAGCGTCCAATGATCAATATGGACCTTGCGGAGAACAATCTAGAAGGATGATATTACAAAGTTTTTAATTTGCTGTCCCCACTTTATGAAGCTAGTGGTAGCGAACTTACTGGGCCCACAATATGAAGATACTTTCCTTTCTTTTCTATGTGCACGGTGCACGCAACTGAGATTCTCCACTATAGGTACTCTGTGTATACATACATATAGTACACATTCGCGATACACATACTCGCGCGAGTATGCGGAGAAAGATACTTGTATTTAGGTATACTTACGTACTCTCGAGGTACCTACATACCTTTGCATATTATGTTATAACAGTAGAATTTTCGGTGGTGGTGGTGATATAGGTATATATAAATTATACCCATATTTAAGATTTAATATAGGGCAAACCCCTTCAGTCATTATTACCCCATCTTATAGGGGTCTTCGATCTCTTCGAATTTGCAATTATATAATTACATACAGCCAATATGAGAGGCTTACTAAGTCATAAAGATGCGTGAGGGGAGGGGGAGGTTGAAGCTATATATACAAACGATTCCATTCTTAATAGCGCCACCTCTTTAAATCCTATCGTTTTGGATTGTCGTTACATATATGCACCTCTCTTTAATTCGGAAGCACCCGGGGGACTTGTCCTACATGCATCAATGCCAAGAACTATCTGATTCTTGCCAAGCAATATATACTAGGTCCAACAATCGTCAGTAATTGAAATAGGCATGCCATCTAGGCGTCTAGGTCAAAATATATTTTTACACGCGCGTACACTGCGTGGGTTTATTGATATTAATTCATCGCATCGAAGTTCATGTGCATCTTCTAGGATTTGTGTAATTCGTTTCGAGTGATAGCTTGTGACGACATTAGTAGGGCGGAGAACTTGAGGTGGGGCTATGTTTTTACAAGGTACATAGCATATTGAGATATATAAGCACATGTACCATGCACTCTCGATGGGGCTTAAAATGGAGACCTTGGAATTGGGATTAGTATGTACTCGCGACCAGCAACAAGAACCCGAAAATGCACGTCCTAATCTGCAATTTCCATTGGAGTAGAAGTCAAAAATACACCAAAGACTTGCAGCTGCATATTCGGGTTCTTGTTGCTGGTCGCGAGTATCTACCTTCAAGGAAGATGCCTGAATCACCATTATAAGCCTCAATAACCTGCATGGGCGGGTAAGTAGCGTGCCACTCATTGTGCATATCTGACATCAGTATACGTATGTTGTATCTTGGACTGCGAGGAAATGGTTAATTCGGAGAGAAGCGGATATCGAACCATAGCTGATCATGGCAATTTTGAATTGGACCGAAAAGTTTAGTGTGGATCACATCAGACAGACTACGGCGAAATTTAACAACAGGTGTCGAACATTTATGAATTTTGGGCGTGTATAAGGGGTGATTGATTAATATCCGGAGAGATGGCGAGTTAAATTGACCATGGAGCACCTACTATATAGCTAGGTACTCTACATGTATATTACACACTTCCCCGCATATAGACCTGGCAGTATATATATACATATGTACATATCTGGAGAACCGGGCCTAGGTAAACAGCGATTTATGCCCTACTTTATGTATCGACTATCCTAACATGTTTGAGCTTGAATAGAGAATGTATGTTGTCATCAACAACCGAGAAAATTAAACCACCACCGATCAAAGCAAGAATTAGAACCAACGGAAGTCAGCGCGCGGGATCGACAGAGGCTTTACCTGAATATATATATATAGGGTTAAATAGCTACTCGCTAACTATACCTAAGCTCTACATCATGATTTTCTATAATAGTTTTACGGACAACAATGCCTTTACTGGTCGAGCTAGTGCGACAGGTTCATTCGTTTTTAGATGGTTTGGAAACAAGTGAGATCGAGAAGAAAAACACCGTAAAGAGGGAGAAGGGGTCCCATACTAGTGTACTATGATCCACCAGGTAAGTGTATTTGCCTCCTAGTATGTGGTATTTAAGCTTTCGAAGGCCAGCTATGAAAACTGTTCCGCGCGGAATATAAAGAAACAATAACACTGGAATCATAGACTTCGTATATATAGTCCTGTCGAGCGACTATTAGTGAGGTAATTATCATTCATCCTACTTGGCAAATATATTGGTTTTTGTCATTCGACGGAATGAGTTATACGCACAATATATCTACTTTTAATAACTACAACTAACGTGTCTACATTAAAAAGCACTAATATCTTACTTAAGCGCTAGCTTGTAACCATTGTATATTACATAAGTATGTATACAAGTATATATGGCTACACATTCTTACTCTGACCATGTTTTACCCTATTTTTTATATGAATTTACCCCTTGTATCGGTGTATTTATTGAAAGTACTTTGCGTACGTGGTATACCCCGCCGATTCTACTACTTTATACTGTAGTACATGTACTAAGGTGTAGCGAGAAGTGATCAGAATCTGATAAGACAAATACACGTATTCACCGCGACATTCACTTATCAGATTCTGATCACTTACCCTCAACACCCGGTACGTGAAACAAGAGTTGCCGACAGTTGTGCTTGGCAATGTTACTGGTGCCACTAACGATTGCCAATCCAGGAGTCGGTGGCAATATAGAACAGCAAATTCAAGCTAGAACAAATCAGATTTTCACGAGAGTATTAAACAAAAAAAGTCTCAAAATCCTGGTCACCAATACCAACACTAAATTAGTTAATACAGTTTGTTATATTCAATTTATAAACTAATTTGTTAGCCTCGCTAGCTCAATCGGTAGAGCGTGAGACTCTTAATCTCAAGGTTGCGGGTTCGACCCCCGCGTGGGGCTTTTTGTTTGGATCTTTTCGTCTACTTTCTTGTTGCGAATATGTATTTTATTGGCTCTGTCTAGCCTATAGAGTTTTTTTTTCCCCAACCTACTTTCATATGTATACGTACCTATTAGTTACATATAATATTAAAAGGAAAGGTTGCAAATTCTGAAGAACCCACTATTCTGTCTTTTTTTTAGTCGATTATGCGTATGGGTGTGACTTGGTGGTACTGCGTATTGGCATCACCAAAACTCACTCGGTGTATATGGTGCGCACACTCTTAAAAGTGACACGGCGGCATATCGAAGTGGAACAATTTTGTCTGCAGCAGTATGGACTTATGGCCAATTAGAGGCTCATTTCTAGCCATTTTGCTGCATTACTGCCGCAACTCGGCCAGATTTGCTTTTATGGGGGTATAAATTTGTATAATATAGTTCCTGGCGTTTTTTATCACTATTACTATACTTCTTTTTTTTTTTTTTTTATACCGATTTTCTTTATCTTCTTTGGTGGTGAAGTTACAAGCGATTGACCTTTCGTCAATTTTGGTTACCTTTAAGAGTGGGCACACCATACGCCGGGGTCAAAGTTTTTTTTTGGTTTAACTCAAAGACTTGATTGCTTGATTCATTGTCCAGAGTCAAAAAATTATTTATACAGTTGAATGATATCTCGTTACAAAAATGGCTTTTAACCCGCCTGCCAGGCTAGTCTTGAGTTATATTTTGGCGGAAATATAGGACACTCCGGGATACATAAGTATATAGTCTAATCTAGATTATATAAAAGTAGTGGAGATATAGTTGTAAATATAAGTGATTGAAGAAAATCAAATTCTTCCTCACATATCATTCATAAAGATTGAAGTTTACAGCACCAACACCCCTAAAGTAACTCCAATAATGACACCCAGGTAAACCCGCCTTTTTTCTTCTTTTGTGGTTTTTCTTTATTAGAAAATATCATTTATTTCGTTCATTTACACACAGCTACCTACTACATTCTTTTTACGGGCTCTGCCACCGGTGGAAGAAAAAATAGTATGATATATCATATCTGCAATAACTCGCTCATCAAGTCGCATACACATCCAACGTGACCATCATATCATCGTCGTCTGCAGCAAGAAAAAAGGATAGACAGCCGGCAGCATTAAGGGCGTTCCGTCATCAAGGGAAAAGGACAAAGGAAAATAAAATATAACAAAGGAAATTATGCTAAAAAAAAAAAGAACAAAATGAAACGCTTGGCAGCACTCAGCAAGCAGCCCAAACAGCGACACTATTATAGCTGCTATCAACAGGGGCCTCCAAAATCAAGGCAATGCGTCTTTTTAACTCCATGCGCTCTCTTTCCACAACCTCGATCTCCATCCTTCTCATCATCTCGACCTCCTCAAGCATCCCCTCCGCAAGCTCTTTGTAGCCCTCAGCCACTCTTGTGACCGTTGTTACTATTGCTTCTTCCTCGCCATAGTCTGCAAGTACGCCAGCAACACCATCGACACCTGCGATAGAAACTTCTAACCGTCTTGAAATTCCCACGCACTCTCTTCGCCATTCCTCACCAATTCCATCGACCCACTTCTCACGGCCAGTACCGCCACGGGGGTTATACCCGGCAATCCATTCGCCAAATACACCACACAGATTCTTAAACTCCCCACTTCGCATAGCGTCAATACGCTTGATAGCCTCCGAAAATGCTTGAACACGTTCCTCCGGGCTCCTGGTTGTATCCCGATGTTTCTTTCCCGGAACAACATTGTTAACTACAGCTGCAAGAGAGTCAAAGTTTTGACGCTTCTGTTTTTTCAAGCTTGTTTCCCGCGCGTCATAATGACGGGCAGAGAGCTTCTCAAACCGTGATTTCAATGTTGATGTGGCAGATGAAATGAGCTGCTGATATACATCAGTGGAACATGAATGTAGTGTAAGCAGCTGGAGAAGCTGTGTCTGAGCATGTATGGTTGCCGTATCAAGAGGTGGCGGTGGTACAGTCCTTGAACGGGAAGCTTGGCCTGGATTTGCGTTTGCAGGTGTAGAAAAGTCTTGGCTCAATGCTGTGAATGCTGGACGTTTGGCCTTAACACTCCCTGCCGTTGTTGGTCGAGAGCTTGAATTAGTTCCTGTGGGTATACCACTAGCAACACTTTGTAAAGACGTTATACTTGAGCTTTTTTTATGCCCT
The DNA here is from genome assembly GCA_024713935.1 of Morchella eximia. Lineage (NCBI taxonomy): Eukaryota > Fungi > Ascomycota > Pezizomycetes > Pezizales > Morchellaceae > Morchella > Morchella eximia. The sequence continues at coordinate 1,918,412 of JAMGZG010000002.1, forward strand.
TTCGATGGAGCAGGAGGTGGTATTATTAAGGCGTTTGGGTTTGTATTTGAACTAGTGGATGGTCTCCTGGTGTTTGATGTCCCAGCAGCACTAGACAAGCTCAGATCCGATTTGGATGATGTGGCTCCATACATAGAAACCGGCCTCGGCCTCGTACTAGTCCTCCTCGCAGTAGAAACGGCCTCTGTCTTTACATTCCCATTCCCGTTCCCAATAGCCTTAGTAGAAGATCTCAAAGACATAGCCCTGCCAAGACGTCCACTAGTCTCTCCAGTCAGAGTTCCAGCAACACCCTTAGCTCCAGCAACACCCTTCTCGCCCTTTTCTGATTTCTCCATGGTTGAAGCTCTAGAGCGTAGAGACGAAGACTTCTTTCCCGTTTCTGAATCAAGATTTGCCAATCTCGACGAGGTTGGCTTGCTCAAAGCAAGAAGTCTCCCGATCCCCTTACCGGTTGCCGTGGCAACGGAGGATTTCTCATCTTCAGCCTTGACCCTATCCTCAAGCTTAGGCTTATTGGATATGCTTGTAATACTCCGTTTCTCGCCAGGTTTTGTACGCGGCCCCACTGCACGACCCCCTGAGGGTTGTGGCGGCGGTGGTGGTGGCATCTTGGCTGTGTCGTCGTCGCTATCTTGTTTCTGCATCTTGGATGAGGTCAAAGGAGGGCTACGGTCGCCTCGTTTACCTGAACGGCTCGAGAGTGTGGGTGACGAATTGAACCTGTCTCGGGAGGTCTGAGGTGGTGAATTCCTCGATGACGACGTTGGACGTGACGTGGGCGGAGAGGACTTGTGTCGCCTAGAAGACACAGAAGCTGAGGATGAAGACGAGGAAGGTCTTTTTGTGGGACGTTCCTGGGAGTCCGTAGCTGACGGGCCCAGTTGACGAGGGATCTTTGACGGTGTAGGAAGAGGGGCAGGCATAGTGGATAGTGCCCTTCCGAAGGGTGAGGGGAGAGGAGAGAAAGGGAGATGCAAAGGCACTTTTGAGGGGGGCGAGTTGTGTCCTACTCTACTCTCTGTTTTGCTTATTGTTGACAGAACCTATTCCCTGTCCGCGCTCCACGGGCCGTTGTGTCGAACCAGGGCCAGTGGATGGGGATGGGATGGAATGGTTCTGGTGTGGGTGAGGATATGTGCTGTAAGTGGACGATGGGGGAAGGGTGCAGATGGGCGCTTGCTGGATGTTGTCTGAGATGTTTTCGCCCTTCCCAGGTTGCCACAGCGATCACTCCTGTTTACCGACCAATTGTTTCGCTTGGGGACCTGGCTGGACCGCGTCCAGAGCCGTGTATGCATCGTGATGAGATATCTACTCTAACTAGAGTGCGAGGAACGTCAAAACATCAAGCAGAAGCCATCCTGAACCCAAAGCTCCCCCCATGTTTAATCTTCTAGAAGAAACATTGGGTTAGGGTTCGTACAAATCTCCGACACTAGACATGCAACTAGTCTAGCCTCATGCATAACTGTTTTTGCCAACTTTCCAACCTTCTTACCTGGCATAGGTATGTACTAGCACAGACACTCTCGACCCTCTTTCTCCCGGATACGAGTGCCTAAGAGGATTGTACGGGAGACATTCCAGAAGCGGCGCTATTTGGGAGTGTCAGTGCGTGCATGCACGGAATGGTTCTAATTTTACCTTATTAGATGAATAATTTCGTTTCGTTTCACGTTTCATTGAACCCTCCGCCTCTGAAATGAAGATATAGATGTAGCCGTTTCGTTCCGTTTGTTGAGACCGCTTAAATTATTAAATGAGAATAATTTTGGTCCGTTTCAGTAAATACTCTCCCCGATAGAGATGGGCGCGAAACAGAACAGAAACCCGTTACCCCCCTTGGATCTACAGGACATAACTACATGTGGTACATGATCGCGGATATGGGGGTCCTGAAACTCCCAAAACTCAATTTTCAGTGTTAAAGCCAATAGCTAGCCTATTAATTACGATGAGAAGATTATACAATTATGCCTAATGGATCCCTGATGGAACATTTTTGACATCGTCCCACTCGTAACGTCTGCAGCTGGCAAGCCCAAAATCCTTATTTCATATTAAGGCGAGACAACTCCCAACTCTATTCGGCCTCAAGACTAATCGCTTTCCTTTGTCATCTTTTTATGGATCCTATTCCAAGAGAAGCTACAGTGCCCAAACGAGATACATATGTATAAAACAAGTGGATGTGTATCCATTCTTAAATTTGCAATTGGCCAGTTCTTGCCATCTAAATTATAAATGTAGGCAATCTACTATCTGGGTCCATGCTCTCAGGCAAAGTCAAAAGAAAACTAGAATGGATAATTAAATATTTCGTTGACCGCTAAATAAGTTATCTCCACGGATCCCTATAGATGTTTAAATTTGCTAACGAGACCCGCGACCATAACTCGAGTCAGTATGTCAATGATCGGTACGCAAGATATCCTTCAAAAGCGAAAGTGGATATACGGCCATACTAATGGGAAATCATTTTAATTATATTCATTCTTGCTTCCACGGGAAGTAGAATAGTTTGGTATTGCATCACTAATCCCCACACTGGTGCCCGAATAACTTACATCATTTCATATGCATGGACTCCAAAAAGGTCGGAAACCACGGTAGCGGGCTCGATTACATCAACTGCGAGTAGCTATAGTCTACTTAGTATTTTATGATAAGATTTCGGTTCTTAATCAGGTAGTGTTTATTAAAACATTATATCTAGAGTTAACTGCGTGACATTTTATGTTAACAATTAGTCCTTCACTCTTATTACTCACACAATTACCTCCTTGATTGTAAGTTATGGAGGGCTCCGTGTTGGCTAGCTACATATCTATCTTCAGCCCTTGCTGCTGTAAGATATGAGGCTGTAACAACTGGCATCAGGCGAAGAAACGACCAAGGGCTGTCAACTAAAAGAAATCTGGCAAGGAATTAATATAGCTGTCTCAGACCTAAGTTTAATATTGGGGGAAAGTTTCAACTATCATGCAGGGTGTATGAAGCAGTCGAGTGAATTTCACTACTCCAAAAGAACAGAGAAATGGAGTGTCGTTTTACATCCTGCAATTCCCTTAAAGCCTAAAAGAAAATGTTATTGAAAAATAAACAGCTAGATCTATGAACAAAACTAAAACAAGTGGGATTAAGTCGTCTTGACCTTTTCCCTTCCTGCCGCCAACACTCCCAAAATAACCCCCATACTTTTTGCAGCGATTACCAGTCCAACATCAGCCATCTCACCTGCACACCTTTCGCCAACTCTGTAACCAACTTTCATCACTCCTTTCACCCCAACACTCCCCTCATCCGTCTTCTGTTTTGAAAACTCCTCGCCCATAACGTTCCAGAGGTGCACCGCTCCTTCCTTCACTTTTGAAGGCGAACTCCGAATATCTGCCTTGATCCCTGTGCCCCCCTCTTTCACGTCATCTACGGTTTTCTGGACCATATTCTGCAATGGCACATAGAACCTGGCCTTTCCTCTTTCCATCGCGTGCCTAGCAATTCTCATGCTTCGATACAACTCAATCTCATCTTTTTTGTGTTGAGCTTCTTTCTCCTCATCATTCCCCTCAACAACGGCCTCCTTGTAAGATTTTGGCATCTTTGTGTCCAAGACTTCCTCGAGGCGGTCATTGATCTTTCGTACATAATTGTCTGTATATACTCCGATTGTGGGTTCGGCATAGTTCTTATATGCGTCGTAAACATTGTGTTGAATAATATCTATACGTTCTTTCCCGGCAGCTTTATAGGTGTCCATAGCTGTTTGCACGGATGTTACTGGGCGAGTGATAACCCTATCATATATTGCCTTTGGCTTTGAGGTAAACTGGGAGGTTGGGGCCTTGACAATTGGGAAGGTATGCTCGATTGTGGTCAAAGCTGTGTTTCCAAAGCTGTCGGCACGGTGAAGAACGGAGGGAGGTATGTACGTTTTTGTGAGGGAGTTGGCTTTGTTTAGAAAGGTTGTGAATATGCGGGGCGAGTGAGATTGAAGAAGATTTTGAGAGTCTGCAAGGAGAGGAAAGGTGGAGAGGTGAGAGAAAAATTGAGAATCGGGTTTGGACTCAGAGTTAGAATCAGAGCTAGCACGGTTGTCAGAGCTGGAACGTTTGGGGCCTTCCGCTGTAGGAGAGGGAGGCGGTGAAGGTTCTGCGTGGGGTGCCATTGAATTTGAATGTGTTATTATCTGCTATGCTAGCTATGCTCTGCGAAAGGTTACTGGAGAATCGCAAAGATGTCGAGGGAGGAGGGGGTAATTGTAGGAGCTGGGACGTTGTGACGTAACTGGCATGTGAAAGTGCCAAGTGAATTAGTGACCTGGCAGAAAGGCCTCAACTTAAGTAATCTGCCACATGTGAATCATGCATGTGATTCTGCCATGTTTTTGGTGTCAATTATACGAACGTCACTCCCCCAAATACGCATTGAGATACATAGAGGCTCATGCCTACCCAGTGGGAGGAAACCTCAAGACGGATCCGGGGGAGAATTTACAATCCGATCTTTGTTATCTTTACGGGTCTTCTTCATCACAGGTGAGGAAGGTAATAAAACCTCCACGGCTGCAGGTTGGTTCTCGGAACAATGACCGCCGGAGGATCATGCTTCGCTTAGAAAACGGTTCAAGAGCTCAAAGAAACGACGCACGTTCATACCTAGGCTGTCATCAGCTTCGATAAACTTGTGATAAGTGCTATCGGCTACCACGTGGCACGAATGGCATGATCGTGCATCCAGAGAGCAATCGCAGGCAACACACCTGGCGTTTCAGCTTGCGGGGAAATGTGGGATGTTGGATGCACTCTTTTCGAAATACAGAAACACTGACCAGTTCAACGATAAACTTATCTAAAGATCACCTTATGCGACGCTATAAAATACAAGGGGAGCAGCTACATTCTACATTCACATACTCAATTCAATAGTTAGTTTCTTCCACTTACCATTGTCCCCAAATCCCAATATTACCGAAGAAATTGTTCTGGATTAATGTCAAGTTGATAACTGATAGGAGAAGAAGGTTTAGCATTGTAAAAATCCAGTCCCAAGCCCCAATGTTCTGAAGACGGTGGGTGGGTACCGTAAGGCATGCGAGGACATATTTGCGGGCCTGGTTAGAGCAAATTAAATGGGCTACTTGAATTCGAAGCCAGAGCACAAGTGGAAGAGGGACATGAACAAGTGGGCCAGGATTCAATCGGGAAATGATTCAGAGGGAATATCTTGAAAAGGGGGGAAGATATGCTTATACTACATGTACTAGTAGTACTATTAATCAGTTATGTAGGTACAGTCGAGAGGACGTGGCACTGTAACACGCCTCTATAGCAGGGACTACTATGTGCATACTCCTGAATTAAACACCATTACAGAAACATAGGTGGAGCCACCTACGTAGATCTAGAGTATTTTCCCTTTTATGCTATCCATCGCACGTCAAAAATGATAAACACCCTTAGTTCATGTTGAGTTTTTACGCCCTGGATTGAGCCTAGTAACAGTACTGCTAATGATATTATGCTACGGATGTTATTACTTGGTCTTGGCATAACCACCCCCACTGCAGCTAGTACTTATAACCACGAGTGACACATTATGATGCGGACTCCACAAAGCCAACCATAGGTCAACGCTCCTAGAAACTGAATTATATCCTACTTTATCACATAAATATTACTAAAATTGGAATCATACATATTACACTTGTTCGAGATCAAATTTAGCGCCAAATCACTGGATTTCTGCGCGTTAAGGGTAATTCAGACGTACTTGTTAAAACATCACGACATAACGAGGCCACAGTAAATATTGAAATTACATCCTACAAGGCCTAGGCCCGGTTTTGAGGATAGGACCAGTGAGGAATATAGCTATATGTATGCAGCATGAATGTTATTTAAACTTCTAGGCTGATATTGAAAGTCTGCCAAGTCTTCGAAGCTGGCTACTAGACTTATTGATATATACTATGTAGTGCTGTCTCATGAGCAAATATATGTATATACATTAGTTTAATAAATAGTTGTGCATCTATATTTATCTTTATCAGAATGTGTCAAGGCCGGAGTACCAAGTCTATCACTTGTTGAATTGCATTTACTTGGTGCCTAAAATCATATATGGTGTTTAATGATCCCTATCGCGATCATATACGCAAGATTCTTAACCCACTCTCTTCATTGGTCCCCACAAATCTTTAAAAACTTCCCATATGGAAATATTTACCAAATTAACTGTATATTTGAGAATGGAAGTCTAGTTTAGTGATCACGGCCAAGTGGTGAATTCAAATATATGCAAACCAAAGTATTAAATACATGATATTAGGAGACGTCATCGTAGTCATATATACATGTACATGATCCCTCTTTTGTAAAACCTATAACTGGCATCGATGTTCTTAAGCCGTGTGACAGGTCACAGGTGATATATATAAAGTACGCAGTTTGCCTCATCCGCAGCCGGGATATATCGATCAATTCATGAAATCAACTCTTTCTGCTACACGTAGCTGTCTTATAGTCCTTTCAAAGAACTTCCTGATATAATAGACTTACTAACTCTATGTTCTGGAAATGAGAACAAAACGTATCAAAGGCGGATATGGGAAGTTTATTCCAAAGCATTGCTTAGTCTGCATCATTCTAGTACTAGACTGGGCTCAAGTTAGCCGGTACATAGATACAATTGCAATGAAATTCAGCCTAGTTGAAGTATGAGACTATTAAAAAACGATGTTCTGTGAATGCCGTAGCTACTATAGTGGACTCTAGACGTACGTGAAGAAGGGTTTGGCCTACATTTATTTTTCATCGTGCTACATTATCCCCGAGCTTAAGAAGCCTAGCTTCGGGGGAATTAAATGAAGCCATTATACATATTATTGGTGTGTGCATATTGTGCCCGGCCGCGGGGGTCCCTAAAAGTGATGCAACATTTGACCTCACAACACCAGATTCCAGTATTTTAACACGATATTCTGATCATATGCATAGCACAGGAGCCTCTAGGATAGAATCTGCGTTTTTCAAGCCATTAATTTGAAGCAACAGCTATTCATAATATCTCGATCTTGTCAAACTTATAAATTACCACAACCCACTTCGCGTCTTACAATTGCATGTTGGCTAATTGATCATAGTTGAAAAAATATGTTAGATCAAAATTATTTGTATGGGAAACTTCTAATGCAGATCGATTTCATTCAACCAATCACTTAAATGGTAATCCCTGGACGGAGATAGCCAATTCTTTGAGTTTTGGCGATAAGTAGTATGTACAACTGAACAATTAAACTTCATTAGGGCATCGCTTTTACTGGACCTATGTGGTTATCGATATCGTGTTGTATCCTAAGCTGTTGGTGCAACATATCCACATGCAACTAGATATCCGAGCTAGGATTAACGAACGCGCGAGCAGGGTTACTCCTCATCCTTGATTGCTGCGTCATTCAGCGCCCCACCCCCACCGCCGCCTCCTCAGCTTTTCCTCCACACTGAGCTGCTGCTTCATGAGCGAAATTTTAAACCAAAAACTTAGCGACTCGGCGATTCGGAAGTCCCATCGCATGTCAAGTTCATTCTGAAGAGATTGAGCAACTTGAAACGCGCTCGATGGATCGTAAACTTTTTCACAGAGAACTCAATGGAAACACGGGTTTCAGCTCTGTGAACAGCCTCTATGGCTCTCGAGCATGGGTTGAAAACCTCGATATCGTGAACGAGCTCCAAGGCCATACTGGATGTGTTAATGCAGTCAGGTAAAATCACTACTTGTGGTTTTGCTTCTGAAAGTTGTAGATCAGTTCTAACCATTTTACAGCTGGTCACGCAATGGTGCTCTTCTTGCTAGTGGAAGTGATGATACACAAATCAACATACATACAACTACTCCAGAATTTGTCTTGAATACTCGTATAGATACTGGCCACACTGAGAATATATTCTCCGTAAAATTTATGCCCCATTCAGACGACCGAACCATCATTTCGGCTGCTGGGGATGGAGAGGTTCGAATCTTCGATATTGAATACGCCCCGACATCTTCGGCTACAAACTCATCCAGATCCTCATCAGCTAGAATGTCTAGTGGACAAACACATCCCCGCCTCATAGGCTATCGACGTAGGGGGGTGCATACACCCGAAGTGACTCCTCAAAAGCTCTATTCCCATTACGAAAACCTCAATCACAAGGTTTATCGATCTCACACAGACCGAGTCAAACGCATAGTGACTGAATCCTCCCCACATGTATTTCTTACTTGCTCTGAAGATGGTACAGTTCGTCAGTTTGATCTGCGGCAGCCATCAGACTTCTACAGCAGACCCAGCCGCTCCTCGGCACAAAGAACGTATTTTGGTGTGACATTATCATCAATGGTCTCGTCGGAAGAAGACGATAACAGAAACCCACCTCTTATTTCCTATAAGCGTCACCAAATCGATCTCAATACGGTTTCTTGTTCGACATCCCAACCCCACTATATCGCTCTTGGCGGAGCTCATCTTCATTGTTTTCTTCATGATCGACGCATGCTCGGACGTGATCTCGGGAAAGAGGCCGGAGCTGGAGCATCAACCTCTGATAACGAGCTTTCAGCAGCTACACGCTGTGTCCGTCGGTTTGCACCTCGCCCAGCAAAAAGCCGGGAGTATCGAGCAAGTCCTCATATCACCGCTTGTAAAATATCTGACGCAAATCCAAATGACGTGGTTGTATCTTGGAGCGGTGGTGGAATATATCTATTCGACATCAACCGCTCTCCAGCACCAGATGAAAAGGGGGTTGGTAGAGAACCCTGGAATCTATCTGAAAATAGTACCCGCATAAGGAGTGATAGGAATCGACGGTATAGGGGTGGAGAGCCAAAAAGTAAAAGGAGAAGAGCGGAATCTTCCATTGATGAAGATAGCGAGGATAGTGATGATTTGAGCGCGGGGCATGAGATTATTAGGATTCCTGCGCTCTTGGTAGAATTAAGAAAGGAAGTGTTCGGACTAAATTCCTCAGAAATGCCTATTTCTGAAGTGTACTCGGCATTGGAGCCGGAAGAAGTGGAAAGAGAAAAGAAGAAATCGTGGGACGAGGCACTACGCACAGCGCAGGTATTACTTAAGAGAATTGACCGGGAGATTAAAACCCTTGAAAGAAAAGATCTAGAGTTCTTCGACCAAAACGAGGGGCGCACAGATATAGACTTTGGATCTGAAAGAACTCTCAGAAGAACCTGTGCACGGAACAGACGCCGAACTAGAGCGTTTGTTAAAGCTGCCGGATGTCTCTCTCGTGCTTTGGGTGGATTTGTGGAAGGTATCGGGTTGGGAGTAGGTGTCTTTACACAGATTGGAACCGAGCGACCTGAAAATTCTAGTTTTCGGTATCGGTTCTTACAAATAATCATCTCTTTTCTCGACGGTGGATCTACTGCAGTAGAGGAACTGGTCAAGGAGGACCAAGATAGTGAAGATGAGGAGAATGATTCAGATTCAGGAGATATTGGACGCTTCCTTGATGCTCTTGAAAGGGAAGCTGGAAACAACGTAGTAAGAGATGTCGACACAAATGAAGAAATATTTGATAGTGAAAAGGCTATGGTTAAAGCTTTCAAAGCCGCCCTCGACCTAGGACATGATGAGATTATGGCTGGATCAGATGAGGATACTACCAGAGGCAGATCCATAAGGAGGTTCTGGGGGCAAAGGGTGGGGCGATCTCTCTTGATGCAGGAAGGGGATGGAGTTGACTTTGCCTTCGTTGATTCCGCATTTGGGGGGTTTGAGGGAGAAGGTGACTCTGAAGACGAAATCGGAGGCCTTAATCCAGAACTCGAGGCCGATGAAGATGAAGATGAAGATGAAGATGAAGAGGGGGGGGAGGAGAGGGGGGAGGAGGGAGGGGAGGAGGGAGAGGAGGAAGAGGAAGAGGAAGATAGTGAGGAAGACGGGGAGTACGGTCCAGGCTCAGGGAGAGGTGTCGAAATCCAGGCACCGGTATGGGAACATACAAAAATTTATAGTGGACATTGTGAGTATCACTCTAGCTATGATTCATATCTTTATCTTTGGTGCTGATAAAGGTTATATTAGGCAACGTTAAAACTGTCAAGGATGTTAACTTTTACGGAATGGACGACGAATACGTTGTGAGTGGAAGTGACTGTGGCAATCTCTTTATATGGGACAAGAAAACAACACAGATAGTAAATATCCTTCGTGGGGACGATGAAATCGTTAACGTGATAACTGGTCACCCTTACGAGCCAAAGCTTGCCGTTTCAGGCATTGATTATACAGTCAAGATATTTTCTCCAGACGAAAGCGCACAGCGGGAATTCCAAGGGTTATCTTTGAACGACGACGAAGAAGAGCCTGAAGTCGGAAGGCGATTAAATGAAAGTAGGAAGCGGATTCAAAACGAATACTCGATTAGGTGCCAAAATCAGGTCATGACAGAGAGTGGGCTTCAGGAGGCAGTACATGCGGTAAGGGTGCTTAGTTTGAGTTTTGATGAGTGGTTAAACCTGTACACTGCATGATGTTCTCCCTTTATAAGACACGTTTCCATGCTTTTTATTTTCTCATTCTCTTTAAACAGAGTAGGCATGATACCAATAACGGGGGATGTGATTTAGAGAGGGATGCTGGCATTACTCGCGGATCGACTGAGAGAAAGACGAGCTGCCGGGGAAAACATCGAGGAAATACACTTCAACGCCGAGCAGGAATGTGCCGTGAGTTTAACCTAGTATCTACTACCTTCCAGGATTATTTCTAATAACTGGCGGTGAGTTAGGTTATGTAAAGTCTTGGATCTTGATTCGAAGAGGAAAATAACTTTTACTCTGCTTTGATTATGGGGCTTTTAGGTGGCGCTTGAGAAATTGATCAAAGTGCAGTATTTTGCGACCAGTGTGTGGAGAGGAAAAAACAATATGTCACTGTGTATCCCCTCCACCAAGCTCAAGTAAGACAAACCACCAGCTCCTTTCAGATGAGTTTCTTGGCATGTCGTTGTAGGTACATATCATGTGGATGGTTTGAAATACCACGCGCTTCATAAATTAATACCCAATAGTTGATAGTTGCTGCTCTTTCAGCCCCAGGATAATTCCGTGCCGTAACTTGAGATTTGTCTTGATAAAAGCAAAGTTTAGCGCCACTGCACTTACTGCATCGCACGCTACAGATATCACCATAAGTGAGAGGAGTGATAAGTTGAGACCAAAACTCGATTTAATTAACATTGCGATGTTATCCATAATTAAAACCCAAGCCCCAATTAACATAAACAATATTCCACAATCGCAATAACACATACAACCATTACTCAGGACCTCTAGCTAATAGAAAGACGAATCTAAGCAGTAGGGTAGACAGGGGCCTTGTAGGCGCAGTTGGTAGCTCCGCTATCGGCGCAAGCCTGGCAGTAACTCTCCATGGCCGCGCAGGTGTTCTGGTAGTTTGAGCACTTGTTATCGTCAGTTGTTGACCAGCACACATCACCTTGGTTCCTATAATTTAAGATATATTGTAAGTATATATTGCGTATTTCTAATGTTTATTAGATTCACTTACCAGCAATTGCCAACAGCATCCCAACATTTTGCTGTGGTAGTCCATGATGGAATTGCAGTTCCGCACCAGGTATTGACAGTGTATGTGCAAGTACCCGTGCTCGTCGGTGGCGCAGAAGTAGTAGTAGAGGTGGTGATTGTAGTGGCAGGGGGTGTGGTGACGGGGGTGGTCTATCTGTGTCAGTATTACACGCCCATGATCAACACCACAGCTAAGGTTTACGTACTGTAGAAGATGCTGGGGGTGCGGCAGATCCTCTGTACCAGTTGGCCTCTGGATCACCCAAGCACTTTCCAACTGTAACGGCCTTGTATCCCTTGGCTGCAATGGTCTTCAACATCTCCTGTGTCAACGTCGTGGCTGTCAATGGGTGGATGTCGTGAGCAATGGCCAACCAGCTCTTTGTCGCTGGGTTTGATGGGTTGACAGCGTTGTTGAAGTTGTTGACGGCGTTGTTGATGAGCGCAGGGGTGACATTGTTGTAATCATCAGTATCGAGGTCAAAGTAGATGATGTGGTATCCCAAAGCTGCCATGGTAGCCTGGCAGGCGGCGGTGCAGGAACTGTAAGGTGGGCGCATGTATGTTGGGAAGAATCCTACAATGTTGCGCATGGCCATCTCAAGACGGTACTATCGTGTATATGCATATATATTAGGACTCAAATCCAAACAGAATGTATGTAACTAATGAGAGCCATAGACTCACCATTTCATCTTTCCTCCTTGTCTCTGAAATAGCACTCAGATCTGCGTGTGACCAGGTGTGACTGGCAAGCTGGTGCCCAGCGGCGTACATCTTCTGGATCACGGCTTTCCAGGCAGGTGTCGTGTCGATAGCACCCTTTCCGTTATTAATACCGGTGATAAAGAAGGTGGCTTTGGCGCCATAGGAGGCAAGGAGGTCAAGCATGTTACTGGTGTACTGGTCAGGACCGTCGTCGTAGGTGAGTGCGACCTCTCCAACAGTGTTACAGGCGTAAATGCCCTCTGTAGTTGAGAAATACACATCAGCATAAGGTCTCGATTTAATATTGGAAAGCAAACTATAACTGACCTGCACCATAGAGGACATTTCCGACCTTAGTACGGGCAACAGTTGAAGTGCTAGCTCCGGCCGGGATAGTACTATTTGCTTAATATCAGTATCAATTCCAAGTATCCCAAAACCCAGGATTATACATACTCGGCATCACACTTTCCAAACCCAACCTGACACAGCGGTGCCATACAATAATCCGCCGTGGTACCACAGTATCCACCCTCGCTGCAGCACTGTCCCGTCGCACAGGTCGCCCCGTTGCCCTGAGTTCCACAGCGGCCTGAACCTCCAGTCGTTGGTGTAGTTGTGCAAATCCCGAATGCCGCCTGACACTTTTCGGAGGTTTGACAGTGGAGATCGGTATCACCACAGTAGCCTATAATTATCTATTAGCGACAACTTTTAAAAGTCAGAGACTGAAGTGAAGAGTTGATCACGAACCGTATTGGGAACAGCACTTGTTCACGGTTGTCCCGCAGGTGTAACCATTAGTACCACCGCAGGTACCGTCGGGGGAGACGGCACGCTTGACAAGGTTGCTGTCTCTCCCGGTAAGGTCGGGGAGATCACGGATGTCTATATAGCCGTTACGGCCCATGAGGCGGGGGACGCCTCCGGGATGGCCCAAGGCGACGGTAGCCGCTGAGAGAAGCTGGAGAAGGGCGAGGCCGCTATATTTTTTGGAGAACATGGAAGGCATGGTTGATCTATTTTTTCCCCAAGGAATGGGATATATCAGATATATGTACTCAAAAACCAAACTGATATCATAAAGAAAGAAGGGTATAATGTGTTTGAGGTCTTAATGTGTGGGTGGTACCTACGATATTTTAATATCTATTAGACCAAAAGACCGGATTATATTTTATTGAGTATGGTTGCTTGTATTAAGTTTCAAGAATTAAGTAGCGTAAATGCTAGTGTATATCGACAGAACGATCACTTGCAAAGAATGTGTGCTAGCTAGCAGTAGTAGTAGCAGTAGCAAATAAAAGAAAGTCGAATTAATTGTACTGGCTTCTCAAAGACTCGAAAGCTGGCTGGTAGAGAAAGAAAATTATGTCGGGCGTGGCCCATGGTAGTTATACTCGTCGTCCTCCTCCCCGCGGCCCGGCCGTCTCAGAGGGAGAAGGATAAGAAGAAGAAAATAATAATCAAAAAAGGCATCTACATACAAACAAAGGAGGCAAGGCGGTACCTTACGCGAAAAGACATGGACATGGGCCATCCATGGGTCCAATCGATACGAGCTTGCACGGTGGCTTGCTTTGCCTGTGATGATTCAAAAAGTAACATCACCTCAATCAGGGACTCTTCGCTTGGGCTAGCTGGTACAACACTCGGATGTGAACGTCAAATCACAACGGCTGGATCGTGGCCTGGCTGGCTGGCATCACATCGCATCATCCCTACCTACATGGCTACCCTAAAGTAAGAGTGTGTTCGAGATCCTGCCTCCCCCGGACCAAATCGGTAACAAGGTATTCCAGATGTGTACGGTGTGGGTGTTGGATGTGTGGGTGATCCCGCATTTGTGAGGTTCCATTGCTAGATTCGATATTCACAAGTTCTCGAAACGGCACAGCAACAGGTCTTGGGAGTAGGATAGTTGCTACGAATTGTTACTATACTGTTACATGCATTCCAAACGGCTGAACTCTCTATTTCTCTGGGCAGAGGGCCGGATATCTCTCCTTCCAGAAGGTACAAATCAGTCAACTATATTAACATCGGACGACTGTATACCCTTGGGATCACTAACGTACTTACACAGCTTACTTACCTTGGCCGTAATCTATTACATTTGCTCTAACCAACTCTCAACTGTAGATATCTAAATACGGCAGTTTCAAATAGACTACAGGGCTCATCGAAATGGGCAAAATGTCCAAGAATACCAAGAAGCTCTAGTTGGCCGTGCCCCGGCTGTCTGCTGCTAAGCATTTCGCAGAGGAGGGAAAACTGCGATCCGAAATTGAGGGATGGGTTTCTATTTTTGCTTTCGACTCTGTTCAAGATAAGTGTAGCGTTACACAACCATCAATGCAGGGGTCACGAAAGGAAAAATCACCAAAACCCCAAACTAGCTAGGACAACCCAGCTGGACAAACTCGCAAGCAGGAATTGAGAAAGAATCTTCAGGTACCACTGTATTAGAGTTTCTCCAACCATCTTCCTTTTAATTTCTCCTTTCTCTTTTTCTCTATTCTAATCCTCGACCCGGCCATGTGCGCAGGCAGATCATCTACCTAAGTTTGATTAAGCTTAAGTCGAGCCTGCCTGTATGTACCGCGTCCATGCAAGCAGGCATTGTAGGCAGGTAGGCATTCAGGCGGGGGAGCCGAACCGTAATACCATAGTTCTTGTTTACTGAACAGAGAGAGAAAAAACCCAGCTGATACTCTTAGATTCCAACTAACTTACATGTAATTAATGTATGTACTCGAACGGCACTCTCTCTTTCTCTTCACCATTGCCACCACATCAAGTACAGCTTGTCACACACTTGCTCTCGGACAATTAAGCAGTTGCATTTTTCCTCTTTTTCCCGTCTTTAGGTATGTTAACTAGTACATATTTGCCTAGTCGGGGGCAAATCGAACGGGTTCTGATGATCCGAATAGCGGGGTTCCCGTATTCTTAGGTCCCTGAGAAGCCATTTTAGACGACCTGTCTGTGTTCTCGGGTCATCATCATACATGCTCTCAAGATCTCTCCACTCTAGATATCTGAAAGAGGATAAACAACACGAAACTGCAAAGCTCCAACCTTACCATTGATTGGTAAAAAAAAAGAAAAAAGAAAAGAAAAAGAAACGCCTCTAAAGCCTTACAATTAATTGCCGCTAGAATCCGATTGGAATCATCTCTGGCGAGTAACAATATCTGCCTTCATGGATCTGGATTTCAGAGTACATACAGTACGGTTGGTAATCTGCACTTTTGTGTTGTGCCTTTTTGGTTCCTGCATTGACACATAGATGCCCTTCAGTACAAAACGAAAAAAAAAGTGCAAGGCGGGTGGCATGTTTGACACTTTCCTCTTGCCTTGCAATTGCATTACACATCTCAACCCGGGAGAAAGCAACAAAACCTTACTGTACTCTAGAGTACCTAACCCCCATCTCAACCCCCTGCCCCAGAGAATCAGAGCATCAGAATCAGAAATCTGGACATCTCAGTCTGGTAGCGAGACAACACAAAATTCCTCGCATGCGCTGCATCAAGTTGGGGATAAATGTCTCACCCAGCCTGCCCAGCCGGCCAGCGAGTGCGAGTACGGCGCTGGCAGTAGTGCCACACGACCGAGCAGACGTTTGCCGGACTCGCCTAATAATCTACTCTACTTGGTCTAGAGTAGAGTTCAAACAGGGGTTTATTTTTTCTTACTAAAGGTAGTACATATATGTGCCTCGGTGGGAAAGAAGGATCAGGGTTTTGGTAGTGATGATGTGCTTTTAGACTACGAGTGATTTGATCATGGATGTGGAAATATTTTCATGACAGGTAGTAAGATCACCTCGCGGGATGCCATTGGGGTTAGAGTATGTAACATGTAGGTACTCCACAAACGAGTACTTACGGGTGCAATTATTCTATATGTCCAATTCCTATACATAATGTACTCTGCCAACTAACTACTACCGGTGTGTACGACCGGTCACTACACCTACATCTGTATTCAAGACATCACTTAACTTACAAGTCCAGAGATGCTTCTGAGCTCAAAGAAGATATTTTAGCTTCTTCCCTCTCATCTACCCCTGAGCCTAAGTAGGGCCCCTTGAAATTGGCGTATGTACCTGTAATTGGGATTACTATTTACTCCACTATGTGGTTACCTCGTTCGCTAGTGCTGCACTCGTACATGTATTTAGATCACGAGCGCTACTTTACTGATGGTCCGGCAGACAATGATTGTTTCACAGCTTTTTTTCTTCTTTTTCCTTTTCTTTCCACAAGCAGGGGTAACGTAAATAAGGGGATATATACCTCGAGATGAAAGAGTGAGGGGTCTGGCGGGAAGGAAAAAAAACAAGCACGAGAAACAATGCGCAAATATTCTTGTCAGCGGCGAGCTGCGTATTAGATCGAACTATTGAGCCTTCTCCTCGGGAAGTTGTAGTGGCATTAACCCTGAGAATGTCAATGAAGTTTAAAGCGTCAGAAAAATGACACAACGTGTTATGCCGCATAAAGGAAGTAAACAAAGAAATTCGGTCAAGTTACTTACAGTGCACCCACACATAAAACAACAAGAACATCAATAGAATACACCTCCTGCTACTAGCCCGGACATGACATTGCTCGGTGATCTACGATAGCATTTGTTGCCTATTATAGGAATGTTTCAAGAGACGGCTAGTGTGTATCATCTACTCGGCGGTGGCGTTCGTCCCTTTCTTCCGATCCCGTGGCAAAGCTTGACTAGGAGGCTTGAAATCCGGTCGGCCCGCGCACGCCCACGGGAGCGATGTCATTTCCCTTGGCCGGGAGCGGGAAGATCTCATTTCTTCTTGGCTGATCGCGGGATGTTTGGTGTGGAGGGCTCGGGATATCGATGATTGAGGTCAGGCGTTTTGTTTGAGAAAGACAGACGTGGCTGCAGATCCAGACTGGTATTGTAATACTTACTCATACAAAAGGAGTACCGAGTGGCGGTTTGGGTAAGGGGTTTGTAACTAGACATTGTCATCGCCTGATATTCGAGGTTGTGGAGTAAGGTACATGTAGTTGTGCATTGAAGTGTAAGAGTAGGTTGCTGGGCAGATTGTTGTTCTGCCGCTTGGTGCACGAAGGTTTGACAATGCAAGATCTATGTATCAATGCAGAGGTCCTGGGTCTACATTGATTGATGTTTGATTATGTAACCGCTCGTTTTATCTTTATTCCCTTCCTCTTTTCTTTCTTTCCATTACTCTACTGGCCGGTGAATATACCGCAATTTCAAAAACACACAGGCAACCCCGGGTGCATCATCAAATATCACTCGGTATCCATACAAAGACCCAAGCCTCGAGAAGGGGAAGGGGAGGGAAAAAAGCTTTCCCGCCCAGCCCCTGGAAAAAAGCTTGTTCCCCTTTTTTCTTGGGAGAAGGGCCCGATACCTTGTACTCGCAGCATGATACGTGGACACCTGCATACACACGCACTTCCACCAACCACTCGCTACACTACAACCAAGAAAAGAAAAGAAAAAAAGAAATGAAACAATGAATAACATACACATTAACAAAACATGCAGTTGGAACATAACTTCTGCATGCAGATTCAATCCCCCGCCTCATCGTTATCCCCCCACCATAACTACATGTACCTACTCTACTCTAGGAAATCCCCAGAAATAAAGCAAAGAAGGAACGAAAGAAAAAAGCCACCCAATCTCACCTCCCAGCCAATCGAGACCCAATAGTATGCAAACACCCCAGAGCGGGTTTCGCGCGCGGGAGAGCGGCATTGGCATTTTCTCGATGAGCAGTACGTACATACCAGTGCTTGGAGTACCTACATATGTACTCTACATACTCGGGGCAGGCAAGAAGAACCTGAAAATGCAAGCTGCAAGCAGGAGCTCAATTTGGTGTAGCTTTTTGCCAGCCGCAAATCAGAACTCTTTACCATAAAAAGTCATTTTCAGGTTCTTCTTGCCTGCCCCGAGTACATGTAGGTAGGTGTATCTACAGTTTGTCTTTTCCCTTGCGGGTGAAGCTGGCCGGCCCTGCATGAGGGATGGGTAGCCGTGAAGAGAGACAGGAGCAATTGAGCCAATGAAGTGCATGACCGGTCGTCTCCTCTCGAAGCACAAAATTCCCATCCTCCTCGGCCTCAGGTCGGGATGCCATGTCAAGATAACTATCGGCCGGTAAGATGTAGTAAGATAGAGTAACATTCGTCCAACTACTCTGATACTCTGCACCAATCGTCCTCTTGGCTCAGCTGTTTTTTGTGGGCAGTATGTGGTCATTCCGGCGTTATCACTCCTCCCGGACCCCCTATTCTTCCAAGGTATCGATATCTCTGGTATAGAAGAACAGGTGCCAATAGTGTAAGCAGTGCTGCGTTACACACGGAAAAAAATAAAATAGACTTTCTCTCGAGGACCGGGCACTTTCTGAACCGCTCGCTAATTTATGGGCTATAATAACGCCATGGAGGGAGGATTGGATTACTGATGACCTCAGTTTCGCTTTGCAATACTGATTACTAGCTAGCTCCATAATCCACGTGTATGTAGAGTATATGTAGTTATCATAACCTACTTTACCTTAAGCAAGGAATAACAGTAACTACATGCACTCCACAACAACTTGAAAAGGGGAAGCTGCGGGACGGTTGGGGGCTATAGAAAGTGTTTGAATAACCTGACTGAGTACCTACAATGTCTTGGTATCAAGCGAGTACGAGCCGGAGAGAGCGAATCACGACGGCGATGGCGCGGCTGGACCGGACGGACGGCGGGGGAGATTTGAGGATAGGGCAACTTTGAACCATACCCTCGGTCTATTGTCCGAAGAAGGTGTTTGGAATTCACCGCTGGGTAGCATATATACCACAGGCAGGGAAAGCAATGCTCATCCACAAGAGCTGAATTATCGTTAGTATTTTGAGTATCTACTCGTTTAAGCTTCACCCCCCCCGGCTTCCTCCCAGGTTTTTCGGAGGTCCCGCCAGATCGTTCCCGAGTATCTGCCCAAGACGCAGCTCATTTTCGGATCTGCTGCACGATAATGCTCATCGATCGAGAGGCATAATCCTCTTTGTTTACATCAAGATCCACGGCGCTTGGCTGCACGCCTTATTCCTTTCTTGCGGTACAGGAAGAGACTGAGTACAAGAAGCCCGCCACCCCCTGAGAGGTAACCGCGTGAATTGAGATTATATTTATACCTACATGCAAGACTTAAGAGCGCGTCAATATTCCGGTGTAGAAAGGTTTCGCAAGTAATGAACAATTTTAAGCCTATCTATATCAGTATTGTAGTCTAGCATTTTGGCGTTCGTGCAATCCTAGCCTGGATTTTCGTGCCAAGGGATATTTTAAAACTTAATATTGTCCACGAAACCATATATTGAGAACCGATTTGTTCGCCCCCCCTAAAAAAATGTGCGCACGCTTTCCGTCATCTACACTATTTTCATAAACTTGTCAGCCTTTGAAGGACAGGAAAAAGATGAGTCCCTCCGACCAGAGTCGAACTGGTGACCAACCGGTAAGCAAGCAATTACAGCCGGGTGTGATACCAACTACACCACAGAGGGATATGCTCATGCTAACTCGCAAGATTTTTTGTCACACTCAAAATGGACCTTCACAAACATGTTCTCTCGTAAAAAAAAAAAAAACTTCTGTGTCGCGATCTTGCCATCGACGCGAGTCAAAGTTTAAAATCTTAGCGAATTGACGTCGATGGTGTTTTGTCTGTCGATTTCTTGGCGGCTGGGCGGCGCGCTTAACCTATTGTGTTTCGCGAGTGATATGATATGATCATACTTATTATTCATCTCTAAGGGATGTTTATCCATCTAATTTCAATGCATTTATGTACTATCTAGATTGTACTGCATCATGAACAGCAAACAAGATGGGCTACTACAGTGAATATACTATGAGCAGATGCAAGCTCTCCCAAAATTCCAAAGTGTTCACTCTCCAAGGCAATTTTAGCTGCTGTCACCCACTGCTACAAACCAATTAGCCATGTGTGCTTAGCTTTTGTTATCTAGTCAGGCTTAGGGTTCACTTGTCAGTAATGTGTTGTGTGAAGGGGCTGTTGATCCTTTCGGGATGCCGAGAAAAAAGCCGGGGACTATTTATTCGGCCCGACTCCCACTTTCCTTTCCTTCCATCCGTTCCCCACCATCACCTTTCGGCATCCTTCGGCATCCTTCGGCATCTCTTTTCATCATCTCCTTCATCCCGTTCATCATCATCTCCGTCTCGGGTAGTCTTTCCATCCCGTACCGAAACATTTTTTTTCTTCCCCCACCGAAACTTTACCGTTCCGTCGAAAAAATGTCTACACTCGCACATGACCAAGTTCCCAGCATTACCTTGGGGCTCGGTCTTCCCCTTCTCTCGGGGGGAAGGCCCATGAATCCTTCTGAAATCGGTTATGTCCAGGTCACAGACGAAATCCGCCAAGTCGAAAGTCCCCAAGTCGGCGTCGCTGGGGCAGAAGCAGCCACCGAACCCACTCCAGTCAAGGCCGACGGTAACGCAGTAGCCGGGGCTCCGCAAGTCACCGGTAATACCAATAATCCCACTGCCAGAAACGCCACACAGAGAAATGCGGAGCTCATCTCCGTTTTTATACACGACCTTAAAGCCCACCCACTGGCGGATGATGAAGACAAAAGAAGGATTGAAGCTCTCCCACCTGGCTTACTAGCCAGCGGGGCTAGTAAGTTTGGGACATATCTGTTGACCGGCTTCTTGAAAATTGTTCCCCGGCATGTCGCGGTCGGCAGGGGCATTTGCCCTATCCATAGCAGGATCGAGTCGAAGTACATGTTAGACTTGATCGAATGGATCAAAGACGAGTCCTGGGATGACAGTAAAGGCTTCTTTGACGCCCGCTTAGACAACAAGTTTGTCAAGCTCTTGCTTGATGTCAACTTGGTTTGGAATGACAACTTTTTTCGGGAGGGGAGGGTTATAGCCCCGTGGAACGAATCTCTTGTTTTATTCAATCCGTATGCGAAGCATAAGTTGTTCCAGCATAAGAACTGTGCTGGGTGCTTCTTGCGCCGCATTTTGAGTGATCCGAGGTGTGTGCTTGCGCTCCTTACGGGCGTTGAATTCAAGATTCGTTTCAACGATATTCCCGAGCAGAATGCGCCAGCTCTCTACAATCTCATGGAGACTGCCTGGCAGATCTTGGCCAACAAGTACCCCGACCTGTGGGAGACTCTCGGAAACCCTGACGTTGCCCGTCAACGTGTCAGCACTGATGTGAGGGCGTTGGTCGCCCTCGCTGGCGATTATGCGAGGACTGACCAGAGCTAGAGGTCTGCTTTTGATGGCTAAGGTGAGTTTCTGAAGTGTTTCCTTGTGTAACTGTCTGTGTCCTTTTCTAACATGCCATTGTCTTCTGCTAGGAAGCTGGATGGGATGATGGTGCGCGCGCCAAAGGAGGGGCAGTCTTTAACTCGGCGGATGTGTCTTGCTACGTTTCCAACCTTGCACACCGACGATAACAACTACCACTACTATGTACCTCCGACAACTACCAACCACGTTCCCATGGTTTTAGATTTCCTATCAATGTTTCTCATATCTCTCGCGCAAGTTTTCAATTTTTTTCTCTCTCTTAATTTCCCCCAGTTTCTGCCCTTAATACGCTGCTCATGATAACTACCCCAAACCCTGTCTTTCTTTCTGAACCATTGTCGTCTCGTTTCAGTACTTGTCTCTTAGAATGGTCTCGGTATTTGGGTTCTTTTTTTACATGTATGTATTTTTTAGAATTGCGGCTTCGGCGCTTTTGGGGGGTATTGTGTCTTTTTTTTGTTTTCTTCTCTCTAGCTTCTACCTTTTTGTCTCTCAGCATGGCTGGCGCCTTTGGTGTTTGGTTTTGGGTACATGGGCGGAGTATTGTTATTATATGGTCTTTTCTTCTTCTTTTCTGTCACGACGCAACTATGACGGAGATTTGGTGGGTGCTTGCCTTAATGTTGGTTAGGCTTAGCATATCCATTTCGTGTACGATACTTTTATGGGTATTCAAAAAAAGAATGAAAGGAAATTCGATTTAGAGTCATGAACTTTGCCTTTAATGTTTGGACTGTGTTCTTCTTGTTGGGACTTGACAGTAGTTCGTGGGAGGCCGGTGTGGTATTGTAGAAGTATCTTCAAGTACAACTTTGGGTTCCAGGGAAATGACAGATATGCAGTTACTCGATATCTTCCTACTGACAGATAGGGGGCAAGTGGAGTTAAACAGAGCCATATACTGCTGTCTGACCTCTTTTCTCAATTGTTACAATCACGTGCTAAATGGTGTTCTCTTACCAAAAGACCGCTTGCCACCAAGGACTCAAACCGCCCGCTATGCCAGCCCTTTGTCTCCCCATGCCACAACGGGTCTATCGAAGGACAATGCGTTATCCCTCTTCTAAACATACTGGTCTTGAGAGTTGAGTATTGAAGGTTTACACCTACCTGATATCGACGTCGTCCGGACCTCAGGCTCGAGGGGTTCGGAGATATACATCGATACCGTACCTTATTTACACTGTCTATCCTTATCGCTCGCCTCCTCCCGCACCCGCTGCTATCCAAATCAGTAATTGCCGGAGCTCGTTATCCCAGCTGATGTTGGGTACATAACCACGATTAGCTGGCCAAATCTCCCCTCAGATTCTAAGGTCTCTTCGATCCCACACTTGACGCCTCTGTGTTCTCCTCGAGCTCACTCGCCCGCTCCGGCAGAACTAAGTATAGGTTAACGAAAAAAAGGCGGCCGGGACCACTTTTAATATGGAATGCTTCCCGCACACCGGGCGGAACTCGTCCGCAACTTTCCAAACCGCGCGCGCGCTTCTTTTGGAGGAGCGCCCGAATACAGCAGAATCACTACACTACCCTGAAGAAGCCATCAACCAATTCGCAGAACCGCTTGGCAGCTGAATACGGGACGAGTGATATTACATGATTACAGGCCCTTGCGGGTCAACCCTTGGCCTCGTGTCCCAGGCCCAGCTACGCGATTTGGCTCATTAAAAAAAAAGATCCGGTAGTCAAATACATGCATTGAAGGGTGTTTGGAAACCGACAGAATGTGTTGTCGGTAGGAAAACCAGGTGTAGTGACTCCTGGTGGTACGAAATGACTTGGGTTGCTATATAACAAGATAGGCCGGAGAAGTGCATAAGCCTGCCTCGGTTAACATAGAGTACCTCTCTCTTTTTCAACATCTATTTCTGAGTATATGTGCTGTAGGTGCACGGTCCAGTTATACTGTGTACTTTTTACTACCACTCCACCCACAACTGGGTACTAAGTACTACAATCTGCGTGTCTACTAACTCCCACTTTAATGAAAAATTTATTCTTGGCTCTTGGCCATCGAGAAGCCCCCGCGGGGGGGGAGGGGTGCGCATCTGTCGAGTGATATTTTGTGATGATTTATGTGTTATTTGAACAAAGTGTACCAGGACTAGCTGTGAAACAAAGAAATCGAATGCATCTTCTCGAGGAAAAATGAAATAGTATATGTGTGCTAAAGACAATACAACTAACAATTTTTACAAAAGACAGTTATGATACAACCCAATCTTTGCCAGATGAAATAAGTAGGCCAAACGATTGAATCCTAAAGAAAACAAAAACCCCAAAATACAGTACATCTCTATGTCTTTAATGAAATAATGATCTATAACGCCTTCCCACCCTTGGGTTCGTGGTCGTGGTCGTGGTGCTCATGTTTCTCCAACTCAAGGGACTGATCCTTCTCCACGAACTCGGTCTGCTCGGCTACTCCCTCTTCTACAAATCTAACCTTGACCCTCCTGATTCCTCTCACCTCTGCGCCAACAATTTCTCGTAACTCTTCCTCGATCCTAGCAGTCTGTGCCACAGTGGTTCCAACCGGAACCCCGACCGTTAGCTCGGCAAGAAGGTTCTGTCCAGATTTAAGTCCACCAACGCCCCGAAGGCTCAGTATTTCCTGTCGTAGGGCGAGGGCCTTCTCTGCAGCTTCCTTGATATCTCCCTTAACCTCATCGTCAAGTCCGACATCGACAAGTTCCGTTAGCGCGGCCCTAGTGTTTCCGAAGCCCGCAGCGATGACCATTATGGAGACAAGGAGACCGCCGACAGGGTCGAGCCAGCTTGCGTTGTCAAGGAAGTGCGAGCCGGTGATGGAGGCAAGGGCGACGACGGCGGTCAAGGAGTCGATTCTGTGGTGGACCGCGTTCGAGGCAAGGACGGAAGATTTACGTTCTTTAGCAACTTTCATAGCTGCAGGTAGGAGGGAGCATTAGTGTTTGAATTCCAGTGAATGGTGTGAGGTAAACTTACTGGCTTGGTACAGCCACTCTTTGATGAGAATTGACGCCGCTGCGAGCCATGCTGCATTCACATTTGGTCCCAGATCGGTATGCGAGTGTGAGTGACCGTGGCCGTGGGCCGCATGTGCCAAGGCCTCAGCGTGATCCAAAAAGAACTGTGCATACAAGGCGTCCAAAGCGTGATATCCTGATAGGTCGGCCTGCCTGTCAGAATGAAAGCTCCCAGAGACAAGTGGCTTGGTGAGACGAACCCATAAGTAACCCGCCAACCAGCAGCAAGCTACTGACACCCAAGCTTCCCATGCTCTCTATCTTTCCATAACCGTTGGGAAATCGTTCTGTTGGTTTCTTTAGGGCAAAAGAGACTGTAGCTAATGTCATGATATCTGAGATGAGATCTGTCAGGGAATGAAATGCATCCGCGATCTGTAACGAGTCATTTGTTTAGCTTAACCTCTTACACCTTCATCTTCTCTCTCGGGGTGGGGATAACTACCAGAGCTTGCGAATTGAAGTACCAGCCACCAATTCCTTTTCCGATAGCCATCCCGACGTTTGTGTACAGGCCCAGCCGTGTAATCCTCACACCAGCATCTGCCTTGTTTTTCGACGTCAGGTATGTATTGTCATGGTGGTGATGGTGACCATGTGAGTGGCCACCGTGGTCCCGTTTCTGTGAGGATGCCATATTTCTGAGGGGTTTGTAGATTAGGGGTCTGCTGGCAGATGGCTGGACGAGTGCGGTGTTTGGGACCTGGGCCTGGTGATAGTTCGTGATGGAGGATCTAGAGTTAGACGATGATGGTGATGTGGTCGAGAAGGAGCGGCAATGGTTAGGACGCGGTAGCACAACAGGCTCACTAGATACCTTGAGGGGACGTGTTCGTAGCGAACGGATAAGCAGCAGAGATCTTGGATGGAAGGGCCGGGCCCAGGGCAAAATATATCGTCCACCACCATCGCCAATGCTAACATGAGCGCCCTGTCCTCCCCCTCGACATCTCATTCCCCCACAAACCCCGTCAAAACCACTGGCTACGCCTCGCAGCACAGGGAGACGCATCTGCTGCGGACGTATCTACTTTTGCGCTCCTTTTTTTCCTTCCTTTTTCCCTTTGATTTAGGCGGGGCGGGGAACGACGGCCGCGTGGAGTTTCAGATTGGCTGTATGAGATCGCGTGCTCAGGTATATTGCGTATTGCGTACCTTACTGAAGTTTGTCGAGGGGGGTGGGGACTTCAATATTCTTTTCGTCGTCGAGGGCTACGTACTTTAGACAGTTCTGTACTGTCCTGTCCGCTCATGCAGGAACGACCCACCCTGCTCCTTGCCTGCCCTTGCTCGAAAAAGTTGCTGCTCGGAGTCGGAAAACACCGGTAGTGGAGTACTTGTCCATCCTGCTCTGCTAAGATCCACTACCAGTGACACAAGTCTCTCTACTCGAGGACCCTGAATAGTCGAGTAAGTCCGAAGGTTTTGAAAAGCAACAATTTCAATTCGTAAGTCTAGATGGATCGCACTGGCTTGTACTCTACTCTATCAATCCCTAATACATGAAACCCCATTTAAACCATATTTTATATTAACCCCCTTCCCTCCTCCCCCGCGTCAATCAGGCACAACCAGGCCTCTCGCCGGAAGTAAGCAAATAACCTTCTCTGCTCAACTCAGATTAGGCCCCGTTGTAGGCATCTTGACAGGCCAACGTCATCTATCCCGGAACACTACCCGCCGAGGCCCAGAGAAGCTTAATCCTGGAGGGCCCGTTTGCTCCGTCGAAGCCTCGATACTTGAAACGCCGCGTAAGCGTTCGACGTGAACGAGCCTGGTTCGCGGGACCATTAAACTGATTGAAAAAGGACACGAATGCATGCCAAATTTCACGCACAAGAGTCCGAAGAAGGCAGGAAAGACAGCGTGAAGTCGATAAGAGGGGTTGAAGATTTCACAGATTAAGACTGTTACACAGGCAGGACACAGGACGAAAGGGAGTCTATCAATTAAAAAATAGGCTATTGTTATTGGGCTATAGATCCGCTAGAATCCAGCCATCTTTAAATTCTATATACAGAAGGGGAGGGGAGAAGTTTTATTACTACAATTACATATATGAAGGTGGATGGTTATAACCCTCGCTGATTCCCAACTTCTCCTCTGAACTGTTACATTCATCGAAGCCAGGCGCCCAGCCATGGGCCCGTATAGTTGTTCTCTGCCAGCGCGAAAACCCCCTTCCGATATGTGGTTTTGACACCACAGAAGGAGGCCGTAAGTAATGTTTTTTTTTTTGCTGGCAGTCTGTCTAGGGAGAGGAGAGGAGTTTGAGGCTCCCGACCATTTTATACCCAGACGCCAAGCGTCATTTTTTGCCGATGAATCTTGTCCCCTGCCAAGCTGTCTGCTGTCTCATCCAACGTTGGATCTTGGCAAGAGGGACAATGAAGAGAGGGAATAAAACACCAAGGTACACGGGGCATGATCATCTGCTTGAGGAGCATTCGAAGCACGTCATAACGCCCCTCGATGAGCTTAAGAGTAAAGACGGTGCTTATGACCTCTTCAATAGAACTCTAATATGTAGTTAAGCCTACATGGAGTTCCTTTCCTTCCTTTGACTAAACTTTAAAACGCCTGGGAATGATTAACAATGTCTGTAACGGGCATGCACCTAGTAATCGGAACAAGTGACTAGCCACGGGACGAACCTAGATCCTACTTAGTACGGAAGGTCGATGGGCTTGCGGTTACGGTTACACACACGATAAAAAAACGAATCGAGTGATACTTCATGAGTGTAGAGTCATGTCTCGTTAAGTACATATATCATTGTCTATTCTAAAGATTATAGTCCTAGAGTACCCACAAACATAATATGCCTCTATCGTCTACCCGGATTAAAACGCCTGAACCCGATTTAATGACTTCCAGTAAACCTGCTCAAACCCACTTCAGGTATTAAAGCAGAAAAAAGGTGTGTATGAGAAAAAGATGAAATGCTACGATATCAATTGCCCTAAACGTAATGAGCAAGATTTAATTCGTAGCATACCCGTGATACCGCAATTTTTCGTTCTCGAAGCCCCCATACCCGCTCGACATTTTGATCTAGCCCTACACCAATTTTTTTTTATCGTTTCGTCGCTACCCAAGTTTTCTCATATATATCAAAGCCATATAGAAAGAAAAGAATCAGGACAAAAGAGAAAGAAAAAAATGAGGAAGTAGCGACCGGCGAATATTCTCAAGGAAGCCAACAGAAGTGAAAAGTATACCAACCTATATGAAAACCCAAACAACCATGAACCAAATAATGGGGGAAACGAATAAGAGATAAAGGAAGAAGAAAACCCTAAACCGTTTCCAATGAAATAATAATGATAATAATAATAATAAAATTGAAGAACCAACCCACCAAGATTATGAAAAGCGTCAAGAACATTCTTCCCTACTCTGACAGTATCTGGTTCAATGTTTTGCGGCACATCCTCCACAAGTAACAACCCAGTACCTGTTACAACTATCGCATAGCCATACTTCTCTCTCACATCTTTCACAAAGCCCCCTTGGCCCGTCCAACATGGCAATTCTTCTCCCAGGCCTCGCCCCTGTCTGACCCGCTCCACCGCGGCTTCCACCAGGTGAGTTATTCCGCCTCCTGGGGAGATGCGGTAGTACCATTGGTGCAAACCCCCCTACCAGGTGCGGATGTGGATTCCCAATCCCAGCACCCACTGCTGCTGGCAAATATGGCTGTATCATTTGTGCAACAGGGCCCTGGTTCTGGTGTGTGTGATTTCCGACTTGAACCACATCTGCAGTTGCGGTTTGGTTTTGAGCGGGTGCTGGTACTAGTGTTGGTACTGACGCCGGTATA
Organism: Morchella eximia; assembly: GCA_024713935.1. Lineage (NCBI taxonomy): Eukaryota > Fungi > Ascomycota > Pezizomycetes > Pezizales > Morchellaceae > Morchella > Morchella eximia. Next base: position 1,946,921 of record JAMGZG010000002.1, read on the forward strand.
GGAGCCGGAGGCGTGGCTGGACCGGGGTCCCACTGCGCATGAGCAACTTCAGGTGTCGATTGTGTTGTTAATGCAGCGGGAATTGGGAGAGGTGGATTAAGTGAAGATCCGGAAGCAGATGACGAAGGCCCAGGCGCCGACATCGATTGTGCGGTTTCACTATTCCATGCTGACTGACCATAAGGTGGAGTTTGAACACCATTTACATCCGCGATAGAAGTAGCTAAGAGCCCTTGCCAGATAGCACCGCTGGGCTGCTCACCATCTACATTTGGTCCCTGGGAAGAGTTGATGATATCCGTATTTAAATCTTGGCTAACAATTGCGTCGATGTTACTAGGCTCCCCTAAGCTTGGGGGGAGTACAGGACCAAATTCAATATTATGATGAGTATGAGGAGTCAAAGTGATTGCTGGAGTGATAGTACCAGGTGGCTGTACTGTAGGGTTGGGTGGTAAATTGGGATCGGTACCAGTTCCAGGGTAGGTCTGCGTACTCATCTGCACCAGCGTCTGATCTGGGACAGTTGCTTGTGTCTGGTTATCATGATGCTGTGGATGGTGCAACGTTCCAAGTCCATACTGCGCGGGATCCTGGAGAAAGAGGTTACTCGCCCATCCATTTGTGCCACCGCCATTACCACCGTTACCGCCGTTCATCACAGTCACCGTTGGCCAACCGTTGGGACCAAAGGTTAAGTGACCAGTGCCAAAGGTAGCCACAGTCGTAGGCGCGGCCACAGCCCCACCCGCAGCCCCACCCGCAGCCCCACCCGCAGTTCCAACTGCAGCTCCAACACCCGCACCCGCACCCGCACCCGCACCCGCACCCGCACCCGGGAAGGCACCCGGCATATTGAGTAGTATATTATGGTTCTGGGGGTACATGTTATTCATAATATTCATGGCATGCTGTTGTGTCTGTTGATTTATTTGCTGATTCCCTTGCTGGAGTTGGTTCATTGGACCTTGTAGGTTTTGTGGTTGATTAATTGTATTAGGGAGTGCGTGTCTCGGAATCCTGAAGATACGTCCATCCTCTGACATAAGAATTCTTTCCCCAGGAAGGCGCGGAAGTGGGTAATGGTAAGAGCGACGGGCATTGCCTTTGTCATTGTTGCTAGAAACTGAGGGTTCACCGCTTTGAGATGGAGCTTGAGGATTGTGCTCCCGGGAATTTGCCAAGTCGGGGATAATTCCATCGAAGGAATCAAAATCGTCGGCATCGAACCCGTAAGGACTACTCTGCCGCCATCTACCATTATCTGAACTAGTGGCACAGCCTGCACCTTGGCAAAAGAGAACATCGACATCAAGGCCGAGACAGCCCGCAATTGAATTGAGACTCCCAATATTACGCCCAAAGGGACAATCTTTGGAATAGTTCCACTCTTTTTTCCCTCGAAATCTTTCCGGTGGGTCCACGTACAGTCCACCAACATTTGCGACCTCAAGCCGCCTCAACGACAAACAAGGGAGACCAAATTCTGCCAATTCTTCGACGGTGGCAGGAAGTGGGTATGGAATACTAGTCAAATCCTCTGATAGAGTCGGCGCTTGCTGTTGTAATTGCTGCTGAGCAATTATCGCGCCGATTTGGGCGTTGCCAGCAGCTTGCGCAGCGGGGGCACCAAAAGGTTGGGGGATATTTGGAGGTCCATTCAACTGATGCTGGGCGGCGACAACTGCAGCTTGCTGTGATGCCCTCAGTCTCAATTCTCTGCGCTTGGGGGCAGTTACAGCTATCAAGATTTTTTTTAAGAAGTTATTGATGTCGGTAATCTCGACCTGTGGGCAATCTGTAATGCACAGCTTATCTAAACGTAGCGATTGATCGGCGAGAAGCCGATAAGCCCCTGGAGAAATGGACCCAAATTCCTTGGTGAAGAACCCGTTAGTTACACCGTGATCAATATCCAGATCAAGGTCGCCATTTGAATGAATCGTCTGCCTCTCACGAAGTAACTCCGGTAGTCCTGGGATTTTACCACCAGAAGAAGCAGCAATCAAGAGCTTAATAGATCTCCCAGTGATAGCTGTGCCCGTCAATGTGATGGAACGAAGAAATCTCCAAGGACCAACATAAGCCTTCCCTATTCCTTCGCCAACGGTGACAGTTCGTCCATCGGATAATAACCGACGCTGAGTTGATGGGCCTGGGCGAAGGGAGCGATGTAATACTGTGATGAGATCCTTATTTTTGACTTCTGGAAGATGGGCAAAAGAGATCTCGCGAGCATAGAGGGGATGGAGGGGCTGAACAAGTAGATACAGTTGACGAGAGACCAACTGTAGCGAAAGGATGTCTGACACATGAGGTAGCTCAGGAAGTATGGATTCAAGGATGACCGGATTGGTGAGGATGTCAGGGCCTCTCGAGGCGGGTGGCGGGGGTAGGACCTGCATGTCCGCAGTGTCTTGGAAGACGAGGGCTTCCAGTCGAGCGGAGAGCTTTGAGGCAGCCGTGGTGACGGATGTACGATAAGACGTGGGTGAACTTTTTTGGGGGCTATGTGAGGAGGAGCAAAGAGCTGCTACTATCGTTGTCACGATGTGATAGTGGGGATTAAAGATCCACCGGTTATGTCCGAAAGCTCTCGATAGTGGTGATAACGATGATTGCGATGGCTGAAGAATATGGGCGTAGTTAATTGCTAGAACAGCGATTTAGAAATTGATGCCCAAAAAAAGTCGGGGTAGATGGAACATTTGGGTCTGTGGTGATGACGATGTGAATGGTGGGGGGAGAGTACTGCGACCGGGCACCGGGAGACCAAGAGCTTGACTGTATCCCAGAGCGTTCTTTTTTTTTTTTTTTTAAGCCTTGGCGATTATCAAATCACTAATATTGCTTTGCTTAGATTTCAGAATGAATGAACAGTTTGCTACTTGTGCAGTCAGGACTTGGTACGAAAGAGTCTTTTATTTAAGCCTATTCAGTCCTAAGGAAAAATGCCAATTTTTACGAGAAACTGGTTCCTTTTGCCCTTTGGATTTTACTACATGTAGTATTAGTACATCTATACGGCGTACACAAGTAATAGTTGAAAGGCTTCGTTGGTTGTCGCAGCGATCTATTTCTTGAACAAGTGTTAGGTGAAGCTATGGTCTCAACGCTTTCCATCGGCCTAAAACCGAGAGCGGGAAAGGGGCCAGCGAGGCAAGGAGCTTCGTGGACAAACCAAAGGGAAGTGGACGCCTGAACCCTAGGCCTAAGTGCCGTTTTCAAACACTCGTCTGCAGATCATATATGTGCCCTATATACAAGTACCTAAGTAAGTACTTGTATTTACATAAATGGAGTAAACAAAGTAGAGTAGGTATGGCGGGTTGACAAAATTGAACACTGCGTTACAACCGCCTAAACCAAATAGAGCACAGTAACTAACCTTTTAAATACCTACAATTAAACCCATTTTAAAACCTGAGATAATACAAGTATAGAGAATCACAGATATAATATCTCTTGACTTTTCCAGCTATGGTTGTGTTGCAAGGCGATGTTGAAGTTGCATTCCCATAGTCCGGTTAATTTTGTCAACCCTCCATACCTACATAGCATGTGTCTTTGTCAACTGTCGAATAATAAGCCACAAACCCTCTCGTAGGTCCTTGAGTGAAAGCAATACCTATTTACAAGCAGTTTAGTGGGTGTTTAGTGAGGTAGAACCTCACCATACTCAAACCTTGCCCATGGGATAAACCCAGACCCTGGATAACAGGGTGAAATAAAGAGGCCTAATCGTTACATCATTGGCAACGTGATACTTACGCTGGGTGTTGTGCCACAGCCCATAGGATGTGTGAGCAGCAGTTTACCTGTTCACCTGACCAAGATTCAGCCTGTTGACAGCCACAGGAGATCTTTGATGCGGTCTCATTGCCTTAAACCCCGCGACGAGCATTGTTGCTTATCGATTGGGCACTTGCTACCGGATGATTACGATGATCACCGAAGGGAATCAGGTCCTTTTAGACTGTCCACGGGTCTGGGAACAGAGTAGCGGATTTCTTTGTTCGACCCCATCCATCATCCCTTACTAGAGAGCAGAGCACCTAATTTCCTACCTGCTAAGGTACATGTAGTCACTGTATACATGTACATGTAGGTTAGATACATTTTATAGAGCCTATTTGAAATGGGACGAGTAAATTATCCAGAGAGACCTATTGGAATGGGTAGATAACTGCTACGAACCAGCAAGTGTTTTGTTATCTACAGTACCGGAACCCCTCTCAATCTCATCTCTTGCACTGGCAGAAGCAGGAGAAGCAGCTCCGGGTTCCAACGGTCTTAGCCGAAGAATACCGTTTCTGTACCCTAAAGATTAGATAACCTCGGAAGTCTGGATCTTAGGTACTCTGGGTAAGTGAAGGAAGGCCCTATCTGATGTGTTGTACTGGAGATAGGCGGACAACGCAGGCACAAGAACTGGAAAAGGGGACCGGGCCGTCAGAAGCAAGTGGAAGGGGTAGAAGCATCTCGTAATCCTGGAACGTGTGTGATGGGAATCTTAGTAGCATCGGGTGTCCTTGTGTTGTACCGCTGCCTCATGCAGACGCTGGGCAATAGGATTGGGTGAAGCGTACAAATCAACCCAAGAACGCGGGCGGCGAACCCCACCTCCAGGAGTCCACAGCTCTCATGCATGACTCCAACATAACTAACCTGTAGTACCTTCTTCTAAATAGATACTTACCACTTCTACCATATATATCTGCCAGCAATAACAATAACAACAAAACCCATAGATCAAGTAGGTACCTATTACATACATTCCTATCTTGTACTCTATTTACATGTACTTAGGAGAGCTCTAGGACACTGCCCCCCCCCGCTTCTACCTCTATTCACCTGTACCTTCCGCTCAAAAGAGCTCCAACAAGCTATTTCCACAATTTACCTTCTGCGTCCCTATTCGTCATTGCCCTCATCTCTGGAACATAATCACTCGCCCTGCTCTACCCACCTCAGAGCTTCCTTCCCTCCTTCCCACCTCCTGCTGCTATCCATCAACCAATACATTAACACAATAACCAGCCAGTACTTTCATCCGTGCATACATCAGCTTTCACCAATACAAACCATATATACAGTGTTCTAAATATCCACAAGGACAATATTGCTTCACCTATTCAGCTTCGCCAACTATCCAGACCTCTAGTTCCCGTTTTCTCGGGACATCTCTACTTTACTACAAAACTCCCTAGACTCTGCTAGCTTCCTGTTGTTCTCTTTCTCTCTTCCCTTTCGACATTCTCAGTCTGCAAAAGGAAGAGCCAGAAAGAGAACAGCTTAGCTTTGTAGTCCGTACTCAAGTAATAAAGACTATATGCCCGCGTTTACCGACCACTACAAGAATCCTCGCCAATACCGCAATACCCCATTCTCGTCCTTACCTTCTAAACCACTCCCTATTACTGCGCCCGCACCTGGAGCCTCAGCACTTGGAGGAGGAAACGCGTTTGGTTCTTCGAGAGCTAGAATTTATCCTAGAGAATAGTCAGTACCCCCGCTTGATTCCCACTTTATTTCTTTGAGTCATAATTTCATTAAATCTCCTTGTCTACCCCCTTATTATTATCACCATAACATTCACCCAAAGACTACCCGGTAATATGGCCAACGCTTAATGAGTAATAGCTAACACAAAGCTGGTGGCAAACGGTAATAGTCGTCACACTGCACCAAGATCACCGCATCTCTCCAACACAGCTTCTCCACTCCTCTCTGCATTACCAAACGCAACAGACCTTTTTCCACGGTCTATCCCATTTGCATCGTTCTTGTCTAGCTCAACACCCTCTACAAACGGTCCCAATAGTCTTGGGTCAGCTTCGGGCGGCGTCGGTCTAGGCGTCGGTGTTTCTCCTCCTCCAAGTGGACCCGCTTCATATTCATCTGGTGGGAATTATAGCGGTAGTAACGGGAACCCTCGACAGATTCGCGGGTATCCAGGTTTTGAAGAGCAATTCACAAATCACAGCGCTCCGGGAAGTAATGGTTACTACAACCCAAGCCAACGATATGCTGTGCAGGGTTCACCAATCCCATTGAGTCCACAATTTGGGGGATTACAACCTCAGTTACAACCGGGGGAGGGGAACTACGCTTGTAGTTTTGATACTTTAGATGAACCTTTCGGAGGTCATGCAGGTGCTACAACAGGCAACGGTGGAGGCAGCGGCGGAGGCGATAATGTACTCTGTCTTGGTTGGGAAGGTGGTGTCGATGTTTGGAAGGTTGGAAGAGGTGTTTTGGAGCAGGTTGGCAGATTGGAGGGACTCGGAGGTGGGGTGAAGAGTGCTAAGGTAACACCCCACACTCTTGTTAAATCTAAAATCGAGGGATTAGTTGTTTCTCGATATGATGTCTTCACTGTCTTTTTGCAGGAAACCCTGAGTTTCGAAATTTGGTATGTGAGTCATAAAACTAACTTCGTTAGATTTTGCCCACCCCGCCTCGAAATGATCCTCTTGCAGCCCATAGACCTTTGATATGCCTCACGATACATTCTTCTGTGGTGCCCATTGAATCAGACCCACCCATAGTACAGGAAACAGAAACCCCGTACTCGACATCTCCACCCTCTCGTCCTTCAACCTCTGCCTCTAACAGAAGTGGACACCATTCGCCAGCGAATGCAACGGATTGGCAGACCAGAGTTGAAATTTGGAGTTTATCTTCAAGAAAGAAAATCGCTAGTCTGTTTACCAGCCCAGTAGTTCCTAGTGCCGATTTCGGCTTTGGTATTGATGGGCCACCACCACCATGGGGTGGATTGCGGGTGGAGGTGACTGGCACAAAAGTAGTTGTAGGTGTCGGGATCAGTGGGGAATTGTACATTTTTGGCCTTGAAGATGGGGTTCTCAGAAAAGGAAGTAAAGAACAAGCTGAATGGAGGTGTCTTGGAAAGGTGTGGACATGTGTGCAAACAAACCACCAGGGCAGCTTTTCCGCCGATAGTGGTATTGCAGGGAACGGCTTTGTTGACGGGACGCCTGTGTTTTCTATTTCTAATGGGTGGTTAGCGTACTGCCCTGCATCCGCGGGCTCTTCTGTTCACGCCGGGGGTGAAGTCGATGCAGCTTGCAATTCTCCATCTGTAACATCCCAGTGCCCCCCAATCCAGCCTTCCCTCACAGTCGCCGTTTCTGCCGAAGATGAGGCCCTTCTCAACCGCTTTACTCGAGAAGTTACCCAAGAGTTTATACGTGGTGCTAAGTGGGCAACTGAGACCGGGAAGAAAGCACTGCAAAGTTATTGGAATGGAAACCAGAACAATGACGCTCCTCCGCCTCCGGCACCCCCGTTACCAATAGCTGGCATCAATGGAGGAATGTACGGGATGCCTAATGGAAGTATGATAAGTTTTCAAGGGAATACCCAACCGAGTGGCTTAGGCCAGCAATTACGGCAAATGCAGCAGATGGGCGGAACCCCGCCGCAAACTCAGTTCTTTCAAAATACGGCCCAACAGCCTACAAACGAACCAAGGCTTGTTGGTATCCTAGATTTAAACAAGATCTTGCATGGAGATGGTGGCTCTGGGACTCAACAGGGAAGCATTACGCCAATGGCGACCTTTCTGCCTCAAGGAGGCGTCAGCTATCTGAGCTTCGCGCCGGGAGGCCTAGCTCTGTTGACTGCAAGTACGAAGGGAGATTCCTTGTTTGTTTGGGATGTTATGAGAGCTATACATCACCCGCCTGGAAATCCATCACTAGGTCATAAGACAAGTGCGTCTCTCGGGGGTGGGTTGGATGCTGCTAAGATGGCAGGGTCAACAATTGGAACTCCAGACCCAGCTGCATTAGGGAAACATGTCAGACAAATAGCAAGGTTCAACCGGTTGACAGTTGCGACGATTGTAGATGTTGGATGGTCTAGTCCGCGGGGTGAAAAGTTGACCGTGGTAACGGAGAAAGGAACTGTTCATTTCTATGACTTGCCTAGTGGAGCCTATCAATGGCCGCCCCCGAGAAAGCCACCACCATCTTCCAGTGCGGTCACAACTGGAGGTAGTGGTGGTGCGGCAGGCGCAGCAGTTTCAGGAGCGGTGAACCTGTTAAGTAGTTCTACACAGCCGTTACTTTCAGCTGCTAGACGAAGAAGAAGCGGAGGAAGCTCTGGATCCCCAAGTGGGGGGATATTTGTCAATGGCGGTGCTGGTAACCCTGCCAAACGTGGCGGCCAAAATAATACCAATAGCGGCTCTCCCAATGATAATAGTGGAATTCGTGTTTCTCTTCCCCAGGGGTTTGGCGCTGTAACTTCTGGTTGCGTCCGCTTTCTTGTTGGGAAAGAACGAGGCTACGTGGCTATGAATGGTGGAGGGATATTACGAATCTATGAGGTTAAACCTGGCGGTGGTGGAAGCAAAAAACGTCAAAATGGTGGTGGTGTAGTCATGAACAATTATCTCGAATATGAGCTTCCGCTCCTCCCTGATGGATCTCAACAGCAACAGCAACTCTCAATCGAGGGCGAGGAAAAACAAGCTGGTGGCTACTGGAGTGGACGTTACCACCACCATCGCAGCGAGGAACAGACAAAATACGACCAACATCCACTCTCATTTGCCGAGATTGAAACAAACGCTGTCTTCCCCCCTTTCCACACAGACCGGCATGTACGTCTATTCGTCTACACGGATAATGGCAGCAGTAATCAGCTTCCACAACAGCATCCACAGCGAGGTAATGACTGGCAGCATGACGAGACGAGACAAGATACTCAGCACAAACGCCGTGGTAAACGCGGCGCAGCTACGCCTGCCGCTCTTTCACCGCCTGTGTCTCGCCCAGAGTCGCCTACGCCAGAGAAAAGGAAGAAATCAACGGACCAGTGGGTTTTCGGCTTGCCGTTACCAGCAGAGAAGTTGAACATTGGATCTGCTCGCGGAGAGGTAGAGTTTGCTGGCGATGAAGGCGGTCTTGCGGAGGCTATGGCTAGCCATTTGAAGCTGGAAGGTACTGGGATGAACGGAAAGAAGATTGTTGGGAAGAAAGGGCGGCGTGTGAAAGGGGGCGCATTTGGAACGGAAATCGGGATGGACGAGGGCTTTTTTGAAGACGATTGCGAGGTCCTTGAGTATACAGGGAACTGATGATTGGTACAGCGATGGGTTTTCTCTTGAGAAGCACTTTAATTTTTGTTTTATTTGTTTTCTTTTTGGCATGGGCATGGGCGCGAACAATGGATTTGACGGATAAATTGTTACACACACAGTAGTTTTGTGTATCTTCATCGGGATGGGTGTTATTGATGATTAGCTGATTACATTTGTGTTTATGCTTGATTTGTTTGTAATAAAGACATGTTTGGATTCGGCAGTTTATAGCAGTTTTGTATCATTCTTTTTTGTTATTACTGCAATGTTTCTGGCTTTTTTTTTTGACAAGCTTATAAAGTTCATTTAATCCCTGAGTTACAATCTGATATTGACATCAGACGGGCTATTTGCTCGGGTCCATGAGTCCACTACACTCTTTGCCTCTTGTTTTCTGCTGTGTACTCTTAATTAAGTGTTAGTGTATTTCATTTCCGAGTTGTTTGTATGATTTCTTGAAGCCAGGAGAATGTATTTCGATAACTAGAGGACTTCTTTTTCTGAGTTGATCGTACTATGCAAAGACTGGTATCGACACACATGTAGTTCCGTTTACAATCTTGTAAACCTAACCGGATTTGGAAGATAAAGATAAGTTGAAGTTGTATTATTATTATTATTATTATCTCTCCATCTTTTTTTTTTTTGGAAACAAAATATCAAACTACAATCGTATGTTCGTGACCCTTGAACAACTAGTGAGTTAACGTCTCGCTAGCAGTCACTCGTAGGGTAGTAGGGACGGCTTTCACGAAGTTTAATCCTTATCTATCAAGTAAAATTTCAGGAGCGAATGATATGTTGTGACGGAAGAGAAAAACTCCCAGCTCACCGTGTTTTCGATTCCCATCTAGATAATCCTATCTCGTTGCCTTAAGCCGTATACAGCTTCCTCATAAAAGGTTCTGCTAAAGTAAGGTTCTACGATTATATAAAAGTAGTCTGGAATTAACCGTTCGTGATGAGCTAATATGCCATTCTAAGACGGCACTGCAATGTTTGCCGTCACTCCACAAGCCTTGTGGTTTAGCTTGAGAGAAATTGGTATCAATGAAGGATTTCCAGCTTGGTTATCTATATCTTCCGTTCGTATCCGTCATGAGTCAGAGAGCTAAACAAGCACCTGGATCTTTAAAGTAGATGACAATCTACCTAGGAAAGTTCCGCCAGTTCTTGTTGAGGAGCTTACAACTGTCACTCCCAGATCATCGTGTCTCAAACCTGATTCAAAGAAAAATGTCAGTTACATATCCCTTCAACATCCGTCACTCGGCTTCAGCTCCCGTTTCCAGGGGTTCAGAGATTAAAATTTGCAGATCGCACGTGAACCTGACATCTGTATCCAGCGAATTGCCCTACGAGTTCAGTGGCAATACCAAGGACCACTGACAATTAATTTATTGATTGCAAACAGGCAGATTAGTTTGTTCGGCAGTCGAGCCGAGTAATGGTGTTGCTGTTGATCAATCCGGCTTCCATCTATGTATGTTAAAACGGTGAACCAAGCTGTCGGTGTCGTTGTTTCCCCCATGACGTCACGTGTAGGGAAGTGAACGAACCATAACTCTACCACACACACTTCCACGTGTTTTGGGGGGGGGGGGGTTGCTGTTGACATGTGCCGTATCTATTTTGTGAAAGGGAAATGAGGAATGGATTTCTGGAAAAACCAAATGAGCACTGCGTCACATATAGGGAGGTACCTGGGACCAAGGAATGGTTTTCTTTCTTTTTTGCCAGGGCGGACTAGATCTACAGAATGTCCGACCCGGATCTACGGTGGAAGGCCTATGGAAGGCAGGGTAGCAGCTAGCTGGCCGGTGCGATTGGATAGAGTGGGGGTCGAGTGAGGACCCATGAACCCTGCGCGACAGGCTGACATTACGGGTGTACCCTTTGAGATGCATTATATTGGATCACTCAGTCAACTAATCAAGGAACAGCGAGTAAAAAATAAGTATCTTGAATACATAGCAACACAGCAAAACAAAGCATAGATATCCTCTCATTGAATAAGTAGGAAAAGAAAAAGAAAAGTACACGATTTCAAGCTTAAGCCCAGCACCACTGACAAACCCCCCAGCACCAACCCAATTTTCCAATAAGAGAAAAGCACTTCCATCCATCTATGATCTAACTGAACCGTTTTTTCGTAACGTCGTGAATCCTAGGATCGTGGTAAAGATATTGAAAGAGAAAAAAAGATACCTAAGACAGAACGGGATAGAAGCGAGAAAAACAAACAACACAAAGTTGATACTAGTAGTAGTACTAATTCTGCATTTGGCAAGGGGAATATAACCCGGCCAAGAGTAAGAGAAAAAGAGAAAGAAAGAAAAAAATAAAATAAAACTCAGGGAGGAGGAGAGTAATCGATTATTCCCTACAGCGAACTCTTCTTCGGGAAAGCGACGCCCTGCACCGCAGCCTCGTCGCAAAACCAGCTAACCTTCTCCCCAGCGGCCCTGTTCACAAGCGCGCACGGGAGGACCTGACCTCCCTGGACATCCGGATGTTCGTCAAAAATCTTCTTGAGCACTTCCTGCTTACCCTCTCCCGTCGCTACAAACGCGATTTTAATCGCATGGGTCACAACACTCAAGCTCAAAGTGACCCTCTTTGCCGGCGGTTTTGGTGAGTCCTCGATTGGCGCAACCCACGCTACATCCTCCCTCAACAGCGGATGTCCAGGGAACAAACTACAGCAGTGCCCGTCGGGCCCGCACCCAAGCAGGATCAGATCAAAGATCGGTAGCTTGACCGAGTCCTTTGCGGCGAACGAGCGCACAAGCGCCTGCTCGTAAGCATCGGCGAGCTCCTGTGTGTCGTTCAGGTACTGAACGTCGATGGGGACGACAGTTGGCTGGCCGTTTTCGGAAGGGATCTTGTCGAGGAGCTCCTTTTTGAGGAGGCCATAATTACTGTCGGGGTGGTCGAGGGGCACGGCGCGCTCGTCGGCGAAAAAGATCTCCCACTTAGACCATTGAATCTTTGTGGAAGAAATGAGTTGTGGCGAGGCGAGGTAGGCTGGGAGAGAGCCGCCAGAGACGGCGACCTTGAACTTTGAATGGCGCGCAAAAGCGTCGGTTTGGGCCTGAAGGACGTAGGTGTAGAGGTCGGCTTGGAGAGACTCCTTTGAGGGGTAAACGTAGAGTTTGGGGTAGCCGAGAGTCATTGTGGTGATGGTAGTGGTGGTTCGTTGGTGGTGAGTGAGATTTTTTCTTTCTTGGTGTATATGAGATGAGGAGGGGGTAGGTTCAGTCGTGGGATTGATGGCTTTATACTTGATATTTAAGTGTGGTGATATATCGTGAGATTTTTATCAATGAGCAGACGATGTTGTTTGTGTTTGTTGAGAGAAAGAGAAATGAGTGAGAAGGGAGGGGATTCGTAGTATTAGAAGTGGAGGTAATTGTAGTACTAGCAGCTAATAGATATACGCTCTGGGGATAGCGTACACTTCGCTCTCTGGAGACTGCTTCCTCTTTTTCTTCTTTCCTTTTCCATTACCATAACTTTTTTGTGGCACAACGGTTTTTTTTTTTTTACATGGGTTGTAGCTTGTTGCTTCACTGGAATGGTAAGTCACAAAGTCGCATAAGTAGAGAGAGACCCTACAGCGGCCAGCCCGTAGGTACACGGTACAGAAGAGTACCGTTGCACACTCCCTGTTGAAAGCACGTCCGCATAAAGTACACACTGCCAACGTCACTACCACTGCTCTACCCCCCAATATTCCCCTCTACCTAGATCCCCCCACCTCAGAGACCTTGATAGATGCATATGGAAGATTCGGGTTTTGCAATTTTTGAACGGCGGAGATTGCTCACGATACCTTTACCCAGGAGTAACAAATCTTGGTACTTGATACCATTCCCTTCGCTTCCTATCTTCGGAAAGGGGAACAAAGCGGGAGGGCGAGGGGGAGCGAGGTAGATGTCGGTCAAATCGGTCACCCATCGATTTTCCTCCAACCTCACTCGCTCAACGTCGGACGGACAAGATCGGCCATCGGTTTATTCCCTTTATCGCCTTCCCGCGAACCCTTTTCGCCTACGATAACAATCCAGCCCACTGCCGGATTACATCATATCTCACACGAGAACCGTCACCTCGTTCTCGGGAAGGCCAGACCAGAGATTACTATCACCATCTGAAGCCCTTCGACCCGCGAGAGGATACAATCTTTGGACAGAAAAACCCAGTATTGAGTTTTGCCACGACGCACGTGTATTTACCCCTCAGGCAGAGAGTTGCTGTTGGAAATGCTGTTGTACTCTCTATCCAATCCAGTGTTTTTGAGTCTTCAAAAAAAAAAAAAAAAAAAACGAAGGTAGATGCACAGTGGACCCTTGGGCCCTTGTGCGAGTATCGTACGATTACCTTTCTTTGTTCAACAGCAAGAGGAGAGTCTCAGATTTCGTGCCGAATTACCCCACTTGCTGGATGTGGGGCGGTCTCAAGTCTTTCTTGGCCTCGTCATTTCTTAATCTTCCGCTCTGGGCCGAGATGCCTAATCAATCTAATCGATCTTTCACTCGCTCCTGAGGCTCATGTTACCAGATCCCTGTATAAACTCAATCGTTTGCCTGTCGAGTAAATACTCTGCTTTACTCTCAGGTGCGCAATTGTGCGAACATTGTATGTCCTGTCGACAGACACAAACTTATTGAGCCGGACAATACTGAAAGTGGTTAGTCATACTGATGACCAACAGAGTGATATTTTGTGATCCCGACGATCAAACCTAGTCGATCAAAACACAACACTCAGGTGCATTAGGCTTCGGCGCTAAAGTCACAACTACTGCAGTAAACGGGATACCGCAAGCAACGGGGAGCCTGAGTCTCATGTAGAGAAACGCGGTCAATCGACCTTGGTAAATAAAGTAGATCTTTCCCGCGGAGAATGCGAGCCTAGATTGTGGGATTGCTCCCGAGCCTTATGATATAACCGTGAACCCAGGTAGCCTAAATATCAGTCGTCCACTAGTCTTAAGGCGAGGTATGTACTCTACATATATGTATCAACCCGCATGAACAGTTACATTCATAGGTTTGACATGTATCTGCAAGCATTAGTCCTCTCACGGTAAACGACTGGAAGGGGGTGGGCCCAATGCCTCGCCACGAGGTTTAAGGAGATAAAATTATGATATCACAGGTGTAAAAGTTCTTTATAGTGATAGTTGACCGCAGAACTAGAGACCTCATGGTCTACAAGACCGTTTGAGGCTGCAATGTATAATCCTGAGCTGCCTCGGGCACGTCTGGCCCTAAGCTTGTCCGTGAGGTGCTTCGATACCACAACCCGTTATTGAGTTAACTCAGAAACTTCAAAAGACGAGATTTCAAAGGTAAGAACACACCAAAACACAACCCATCACACAACTACAAATACACGTACTGATAAAAACCATAATCTAATACTCTTAAGACATTAGCCTTATGTGCCCCCCTCTGTTAGGCCTTAGAGTCGGGCCTAAGGATTAGTCGTTAGATATTCCAAATAGCCCGAAGGAGGACGAACAGTTGACGTTAGGAGTTTTAGCCAGCTGAATAGTGCAGGAGAATAGGGGAAGATGAACGGGACAGCCATATATTAGATGATGACTGGATGAAGAGAAGGCCCCTTACATAATATTGTTAACTTCCAATATCTATGTCCTAAGAATAGCTGCCCTCCGCGTGACAGTAAGCTGGCCTTATAACAGAAGCTCAGAAGGCAGCATGAAAAGGTTTATTCCTATCTTATATATGTTCGCTAGGCAGCCATATACATCAATATTGAGTTGTTCGCAGCCTGCATGCGTAATATTAATACATGTAGTCATACGTGGGCTAGGTGTGGTCTGATATAATCAATAACTCTGAATGTAGTATGCGCATGCACATTAGTGAATTCTTGGCTTGGATCATATACTCTCACTCGGTTATCTAAACTTCAGGCGCTAGTTTTTGTTTAATTCATTAGGCGCTAGTCCCGACAATTGCGGCTGCTGCTCAGCAACTCGCCGATTGGACTTGTATACCCACTTCGATCGATTTGGTTAGTTTATTCGTTCATATATATAAGCTTCTGTTTATAACACTCCGTTTTTACAATCTTCACAAGCCTAGCCGGCAGAAATCGAACTTTTATTATAGTTGGTATTTTTCGACGCGACATAAGCTACATGTAGTGCTTTGTGTAGTTCCCCCAATAAATCACGCGGAAAATTGTACAAATCACTTAGATAAATTTAAATAACTACGTCTCAATTGGGGTTTTATAATACTGGTTGTGTGCTATGTAATGATTCCTGATGAATTGAATTTACAAAGCAGAAGGATTCAAGCGGTATTTATTAGATACCATGGCTGGCCGACCTGTAGGAAAAAGTCCAATTTTGACTGGCCTCTCACGATATCCGTATCCCAGCTGTCTGTATTGTATATCATCGCAGTCACGGTTTTCTAAACTCAATGCATTGGAGCAGATATTAATGCCTCCTGATGACGGTGATTACGAGAAAGACTGTTGTTCAGATGACTGGGTGAGAGATGCAATAGAATCGGTAGTAAACCTACACTTTCTTTTAAACACTTGGAAGAGCTTAATTGTACGGCCGCAATCTGTCGATCACGGGAATATGTGAAGCTTAACATAAGATCGTATGTGTTTAGCTATAGGTAAAGAACTAAAATAAACATATCAAACGTCACTGATACAAAACACCACATATATCTTACAATACTACAATATAAAAGTCCATAAACGTTCTCGTTCTTCATAAATAATCATCCGCCAAGTCCAATACCACCAGCTCTCTTCGCCATATCCTCATTAGCAGTATCGAGAGCCCCATGATCAACCCCCGATAACTCCTTCACAACTCCGCCCAACACATCGCCAGATGCGAACTCGATCCTGATCCTCTCGCCCCTCACATCATTCGAGAAAAACAGATCTTCCCCTCTAACGCCACCCAGGTTGATAATACCCACCCCCATTCCCTTCTCATGCGCAGCTTTCGCTATCCTCCAGGCCGAGTATGTGGCTAGACTGGTCCCAAGCACCAAAAGGTTATCTGCCTCTTCAACTGCTTTTGAAGCCTCTTTCTTTGCAATCTCGGATATCGACTCGCCAAAGAAAGTAACATTAGGCTTTAAAATACCCTTCATTGAGCCGTCATCTGGCTTTGGAATGTGCGCGCCGTCATTATCTGTCAAAACAGTGCCGTCGCGGGTTTCCTCGAGACATTTCGGACACGGAGGATAACGAAATTTAGTGTATGGCGCGCCAGGGAGATCAACATCTCCGTCGGGGTTGGTCTTTATACTTTCTTCACGGTTATTCTTATTGAATGCGCCTGCTTCTATCGCAGTCTGAAGGAAATCCGCCCATTTTGGGTTTAGACGGGCAAGTGTTTTCTGGAACGGGATACGCGAATATTCAGAATGACACGTGAGACAGGTGACTGTTCTAAGGGTACCATGAAGCTCTGTTGTTGGTAATTTAGGATGGCATACATGGTGGAAGGAATCCACGTCTAGACATGTCAGATTGGCCCCATCAATTGTGCTTGACAGATGCAACATACTTTGGGTTACAACATGCGACACAATCCCAAGCTCTCCAAGTTTTGATATGGCCATATGAGTTCTATTTGGCCGGGCATTTTCCATCGTCGGCCACCCAAGGAAACTCCTCGCCCAGTACCGTTTCCTCGACTCATGGCTCCCCGCGAATTCGCCAAAAAATATAGGTCTGTATTTATTGTTAAGTCTGTATGTTCCCTTTTCGCCCCGGTAGTCTGCAAGTCCACTTTCGATAGATATGCCTGCGCCGGTGAGCAGAACCGTATTTCGCGAGTGTAAGAAGTCTGTTACGGCGGCAATTGCGGCGGGAAGTGTAACCGCATGGGAGGGGTATATCGTCGGAGGTGGGAAAGGAAGTGTATAGGGAATTCGTGGAACCACCATCGGAGAGTTTGTACGGGATTTGATAAATTTAGAGGACAGGGGAGAGGTGTGAGTTGGTAGAACTCTGGAGTTACTTCGTCATAGCTGTACTGCTGTGCCGGGATATGTAATCTTTCGCCGCATGCCTCATTGGGAATAAATCCCCGCCACAACAACCACATAAAAGTTAATCCAAATATCTATCATTTCCACAGGTTTTTTTTTTCTTTCTTCGTAAATCGTATAAATATCGCGCAATTTGTGGGCGCTCATCCAAATATAAACAAATCGCAAATTTTTCTTCCTACTCTTCCCACGGATCTTCAGGAGACAATTCCATTTTAGCCTCTCGTCCCGTCGGTACGGTCTGCTATGAGAAGCCCTTCCAGAACACCGTTCTCTCGTCGTATTCCCTCAACCTTTTCTCTTGTAGCTTTTAACTTCATTCTCAGCGCCTGTTTATGTTCTTTCCTCGCTTTTGAGAGCGCCTCTGGGGTCTGAGCTTCAACAAAAGGCGTGATAGGTGAATCCGTGACTGGTGGTGATGCTGTAATCGATGAAGTTGTAGCCGGCGATGCTGTAACAGGCGATGCTCCCAATTGCCGAGATGCGCTGCCTCTAGTAGACTTTTGTATATTTGATGAGTTCACAGGTGTTCTGACTGCTGTGGGAATGGAAGGCGCCTGATCGACAGAAATCGGCGTAGTCACTCTCATCTCCTCCGCGGTGCCGTTTCCACTCTGGCCTTTCCTAGATCTCCGACGGAGGAGCATCTCAGTTAATGGGTCTAGCTGCTCTTCTTCAATAGCTCTTGCCTTCTCATCACTTCGTGGGAACAGCGCCTTGAGAGTTCTTGAAGAATCACATTCGCACACTGAACTCTTTTCCGAGATTATTGAGTCCTCGGACTGCACGCTCCATAAAGTTTGTATAAGTGCTTTTATCGCGGGATCCTTGGCCCGTGAGTCTGTCTGGGCTTCTTCGGTTCCCTTTAAGCTTGTAAGCTGTCTGTCTGGATCCTCATTCTCTTCTCCTCTCCATTTATCGAGGGCCCAGCTAGCCTTCGCAACACCCAGCTCCTTTTCTGCCGATTGCAGGAACGCGTCTAAGTCGGCGCTCGTATCTTTGATCTGGTTTGCCTCCACCAACCGGCACCTCCAAAGATGCCCAACCTCAGTCTTCAAGAACCTCACCGTCTTCATCAGCGCCCGCTTCTGGTCCAGCGCCACCCGTAGCTCAGTGTTGACATCGCGACAACGCTTATCAAGAGCACCGACGCGTTCCTTCCACCATTCCGCCAGACGCTGCTCCTCGCGTAACCGAGCCTCAAGCTGTCTGTGCGATTTAACGAGCGCTCGGTAGCGGCGCGCCTGCTCTTCAATTGTCATCACGGAAGCAGGGTCAGGAGCCGTGACGGGGGCTGTAGCGATCTGTTTGGAGGTTGTGCGCGACATGCCGGGTGGTTGGTGGGTGATTGCGCCTTGAAATTGGTGAAAGGAAGAGGCTTAAAAAGGCATTTAACAAGTTTCCGTGGGGGTATATTTGGCTAGTGTCAACGGGTTACACGTTGCAGATTCTAAAGCATAAATTATCACTCGATAGCTCAGGGAAATGATAATCGTTCCTGGTAGCTGTAAATGCGGTTAAAGCTGAGATAAAATCTACAGCAGTATTTGGGCTTGAATAAAATCTGCAGGGAGTTGAGCCTCGATGCGGCGGATTATCAGAAGGCCCGATAAAACAGAGACTTGTCGAAATGGTTATCCCTAGGTTTTCCAAATTCTATGGAGCAAGGAGAGAATATAAGTAGAATAATATCATCCTTTAATTACCCTAGCCCTGCAGGTTGGATTCTACGAGTAGCCCGAGCTAAAGTTCACGAATCCCAAGCCTTTTAAAGCGCGTATCTATGCAAGCGGTGTTCTAACCCACCTTAATTAACGTTACTAATTTTAAACACATGAGTGCAGCTCTGGCGGGGGTAAAAACCGGACCACTGCTTAGTCAAACTACGAGGTCGTGCGCGGTCTAACATCACTCTCTCAACCTGGCTAGGTCGCTGAGCATCATACAACCTCACTCGCATAAGAAATTGAACTTTCGTCAGCTTTCAGACTTGGCCCAATTCACGCTTCCATTGACCCAGATATGGTGCGCACCATATGTGAGAGAAAGTACCGAGTGATCTTCTGTGACCCAAGTTCGCCTGGATACGTACATGTACCTTCCGGTCTGGCTCCCTTGTGGTCTTCCCAGGTCTATATGCAAGTATTTCATGATCATCCTCACAACCTCGAGATTACAGTAGAAGGAGGTGAATAAGTTTTCCCATCTTATTTATTATCTCGACCAATATCCATATATGTACTTCGATTATTATGCGGTCAATCTCTGTATTAGGGAAGTCAAAACGTCCAATAGGCGAAAGAAGCTCTGGGCAAAGGGCAAACACATACTACATCATACTTACCAGGGACCCGAAACCGGCTCTAATTCACCAGCCACCCGACCACCACCTTCCTATACTCTTGGGAGAGATATAGAGTTGATGGCTGGCTTGAGGGTGGCCCCCCCACCTTATACGGCTTCTTCTTTCCCTCTTTCCCCCCCCTCCCCATGGAGGATGCAACCAGCTATTGGTTCTCTGGGCTGTTACGAGGCGAGAGGGTATCGCTGTTATTCCCCTTCCATCTCCATGGCTGCTTCCCCGGGCTTAGACTTTCCTTTGCTCTCCTCGCAAGATCGATGGCATGCATGTAGCTAGTCTCCCACTGATCTCTAAGCTCCAGCTGTCCGAGGGCTGAGGGGTGTCCAATTCACTGTTACCCCGTCCCAATTCTTGGTCCTTCCGTACGGGGAGCTAGAGCTAAATGAAAATGAAAAATACAAGAAATAAACAGTGGATAATTAATAAAAGTATGCCACTCTGGATCCCTCTTCAGAGTGAGCTCAAGGATTCGTAAGGGGAATGAACTGAGTGAGAGAAAGCCCACCAGTAAAGGGGATTAGATAAAAAAGAAAGGGACAATGGGATATATAGACTCGACTCTTTATAAGTTGGACAGGGCACAAGGATCGGCGTGGGGTTTAGTGAACAAAAGGACAGTTATTTTTGGTTCTTCAATCCTCTTTGTTTTCCCATCTCTTCCTATCCGTCAGTGCGTACATAGATTCGAACTGTATATGTAGTTCCATTTCCACCCCTCCCCCGAAAAAGGCGCCCCACCACTCCCTTTGCAATAGTCTCTTGCATATACGACACCCAATACGTATTTGGCCCCAGTTTCTTTGCATATATATATCGTTCCTCATAACCCACCCTCCCCTCTTCTTGTTAGCTTGGCTGCCTGTTGCCCACAGCCATCACTCGACTTTTTACTCCTACCCAGCGTGAGTGCCCCAGTGTTATTACGTTTGGCCGAGTTCCACCAAGGCAGGCTGGCTGTGCACTCTGGACCGCATAGAATCTCAGAGAGTAATATGCAGGGAATATCAATAACAGCTGACAAGGGAACGGTAATGAAGAATCGTCAAGAAACCATACGAAAAGAAATCTTTACGCGGGGTTCGCAGTCCTCTAAACACAGCTTACAAAACCTGCAACACAGGTAATGTTTATTTCCCACACCTTTTCCAGTTCCATTTTTTTTTTTTTGGTTCGCGCGCAGGAATCCTAAAGGAACGCATCTGAAATTCACGAGTACGTATGTAGAAAGACAGCAGTTAAAAAAAAAAGAAAAGGAATAAAAACTACCAGCCATCTGCAAATCCATGTCTCCTCGTAAGGCAAGGAAAAAAGACAAACCACGCCAACCCAAATCCCCTACACATTTGTTCTATTATTCCTGAGCCATGCATCGTCACTCGTAATCCGTATTGTTCCAATAACCGCTTGCTTAATAAACTTGTCCGCCTACATGACCGCCCATTGGTGCACCCATTTGCTGTGCCCTGACGGCAGCATCCATTCTAGCTCTTTCCGCACTGGCCTGCTGTTGTCCCTGCTGTTGGGCTAGTCCGGCCCGGAGCTGCTTCAAATCGTTGAACCATGGGTGTCTCAGTGCATCTTTAGCACTGACACGCATCTCAGGCCTAAGTTGTAGCATGCGGCTCAACAAGTCAAGGCCCATCGGGTCGACCTGGGGAAGAATCATACGCAGATCCTGGGTAGCGTAAACGTGAAAGTTACTTCTGTATTCAGGGTACTGCGAGATTCCAGGCCATGAGCGCTCTGAAGGAGTACCCATCAGACGGAAGATCTTCTGCAACTGATCCTCGTTGGTTGTTCCGGGGAAGAGTGGACGTCCAGTGTACATCTCAGCCATGATACAACCAGCGGACCAGATATCAATGCTGGTATTATAGGTCCTGGACCCAAGGAGCACGTCCGGCGCCCGGTACCACAGAGTCACGACCTCGTTAGAGAAGGTGTTTACAGGAATACCGAAGGCACGGGCCAGACCAAAATCAGCCAGTTTAAGCATTCCCTTGTTATTGATGAGAAGATTCTGAGGCTTCAGATCACGATGCAAAACACGGTTCTCGTGGCAAAAAGCGATCCCTTGGAGGAGCTGGTGCATGAACGACTTTATGGTGACGTAATCCAATGCGCCGCGATCACCGCGGTGGTCCATATACTTCTTCAAGTCGCGATCCATGAACTCGAATACAAGCATGAGCTTGGACTCGGTGTGGATCACATCATGTAACGAAACGATATTTTCATGTTTGAGCTCTTTCATCAAGCTGATCTCACGAATGGCAGTGGATGGAGTTCCCTCCTCACTGTCAAGGTGAATTTCCTTGAGCGCGACGAGCTCACCAGTCTGGCGGTTTCTCCCCTTAAAAACCTATTGCGCGCAATATGGTCAATCATCAACTCTGCCAAGAACTTGGGGAAGTGGCGACTTTTACCGTAGCATATGTACCCTCTCCCAACTTCTCGAGTTGCTGAAACGAACTGGGGTGGCGTTTTCCGGATTGATCCATTGTTCTATTTGTAGAAGATGAAGAGCTTCTTTCTGCGTGTGGCCCTTCTATGGGAGTGGTTTTTCTACTCTTCCGAGCTCTGTTTTCTTCGTCGTCCTCGTCCGGGCCTGTTGGCTTCCGGTTGTGCTTTTTCTCTTGCTCGTCTAGTTCCTCTTTAAGATTTGGAGAGCAAGGGCCTATAGACTTTAAGGCAAATGTTGGCCGCCGAGCGGTTGTGTATCGGGAGTCCCAGAGGAGGGATGAGACGGTGGAAAGCGGCGAGTGTCCGAAATGCTGGGAAGCGGGAGCAGGGGCAGTACTATTCTGTGGCTGATGGTGATGGTTTTCCTGGGAGTTACTGACTTGATCTCTGGTGACTTGCGAGTGAGGAGGCGGTGGTTGGTTCTGAAGTGAGGTAGTCCTAGTCTGGGAGGGAGTGTCCGACGTCGACGGGTTGCGGGGAGAATCTGACGCCAGCGGGGGCTATTTTAGGTTGGTGGAACAGTAAGAGGGGCGGTTAAGGACAACAAGCGCGGCAGTTGCAGAAGAAGAAGCAACAAGTCGCAGACAGAGATAGCCTCAGATAGGCAGGGAGGTGTATGTAGGCAAGGGATGGAACAGGAGCTGAACGAGTGATGAGTGGTTGGAAGTGGACAGGAATGGTTGGTGAGCAGCGTTAGACAACGGGCAGATGGGTGGTTGTGATAGTGGGTGGTGGGTGGTGCGCAAGCTGATGATAGTTGGCTAAGGAAGACGATGAGGAGAAGAGCTGGCGGGATTGATTGTGCGCGCTGAGGTAGAGGCGTGTTTGTAGACTCGCACTTAGGCTCTCTCTATTTTTTGCCCCTTCCTTCTTCTCAACCCTCGCACCCCCCTCCCCGCTACCGGTATGAGTCTTCACTTCACCCTGACCTCTCACCAACCACTGGTCAGTGCACGGCTGAAACCCTTACCGTTCCTGTTTGTGCCTGTATGTTCTACTCTACCGGTAACTACATGTACCTACCCTTCCTAGGATAAACCGGTAGAACGCATCTCCACATCTTGTTCTATCTATCAAGTGTCGCAAGAACACCCACCCCTCTCAGTTACACAGTGTAACAACCACTTGGAAATAATGATATTGATAAATTTAAGTCATGTACCCCTCCAATTGTTCTACGTACTGTACCTACCAGCGAGAAAGAGATAATACCCCTCCTTCAACCGTGCTTTTTTTCTTCTTCTCCCTCTCCTATCGCTACTGTCACATTCCCGCACGGCAATTCGCCATTCCCCTCCTCATCCCCCACCACCGTCATTTCTTAATATCTTTGCGACAGCTGACCTTTTTTTTTTTTTGTACATACTCTACTGGAAAGCGCATCCGCATGCCTCCTCCGGCCACATTCCCACAATCTCATATCCCTCAGGAGTTACATAGGTTTCTGCTTTTCCACACGCGCGACGAATCCTGCATGCAGGAAATCTCGACCCCTGCGGTTACAGCCCCAGGATAATTTGTAGAATGTTCTTCCCCATAGGTAGAAATTTGGAGAAATCAAAGTTAGTCAACGTCGGGCGCACTTTGCCTCCGTGCTATAGTACATTTAAGTACTAGGAGATCGAATCATATAATATCATTCAGTGCACTACAACTCGAGGTTTAGACTATATTACTGGGTATCACTCAACTTTGAAATTTTCAGTGTAGCTATTTGGTCTTATCCCAAGGTCTTTTTAGCAGTCGGGGAAATCAGTACGTGTTATCAATATACGTTACTAGAGCCACGGTTGGATCAATTGCAGACCTGATGCAAGCTGCTACTTCATCAGGATGCCGAGACTACACGTAACGTAGTCAAAATATTTTATGAATATGATTCCCAGTAGATTGCTTGCATATAATACAGGTAGTCTAAACTAAATATGACGTTGACGTTAGAAAGCTCATTGTGTTGCGTGGCCGCCGAATAAAGTAGCTTAATCATCGAGTGATCACTCATGCCGCAAGCTATGTACCAAGCTCGCAAGCTCACAACTTTTATCCCTCCAGAAGATAACGATTCAGGCCATATCAGAGATGACATCCTGCTGTCAATCCTCTTCCCACAAAACCTCTCTCAGCTGCACCACCAGCAAAGATGAAGCTATCGACGCCAACCCCCCCATTAAAGATGAAGCCATTGACGCCAAACTCACGGCCAAACGAGTCCGCCGCACACCATATATCCGCTGGTTTGGAGTCACACACCCAGACCTTCCCCCGGCGGGCACTGCACCAAGTGTCTCAATCCCCATGGTGAACCCCATCCCGGTTGCTCTAGGAATTTCTGCAGACAATAAGGCAAAGCACATGCGCAATCCTCGAGTGCACCTCGTCAATGCAGCCCGTCATGACCCATTGAATCCTGATCGTCAGGCGATTCTCATGACAATCACTGCGTGTACTAGTCAGTTCCCTTCACCTTGTATTGACAGTTTATTATTGCTATATTGCATGGCTAAATTGAGGCGTGCTCTTATATCAGAGGAACCTACCCCTTCGTTCGAAGCTGGCAAGATTACATTCTGGTTCTCGCTATCAATTCCATATCGGAAAGATCTTCTCATACAGCTAGTAGGACTTGGAGTAATCGAGTATACCGGCTGGAAACTAAGCGATCCTCCGGCGCTAGAGGTCCGTCTACTTCTCAGAGGAGACCAATGCTCTAGACCATGTTGTGGCTGTGGAGACTGGGAACAACTTGATGAACCAGATAAGGAAACTGGGAAACGAAGGTATAGCAGGTTATTGAGATGCAGTGGATGCCTTCAATGCTTTTTTTGCTCTAAAAAGTGTCAAACTCGTAAGTCCGTCCCAAACTTTACAAATGTAATAGAAAGCCAGAAGGCTAACTAAATATCGCACGGATACCTAAGTTCATTGGGATGACCATTCTAAATACTGTGGTGTCATTAGACAGGTGTATGGTGACCCGCTGGTATATTAAATAAAAGATGTAAAAAATAGGTATTTACATGTAATTGGTCAAAGACTTGTTTAGAGCAATTCAGTCGCTAGAATCTCACAACTTTCATATACTTTGCTTAGAAACCTGCTTCTTAAACACCTTCGGGCAGTGACTAGAGCAAGTTTGAGCTTTCTTAAGAACATTGAGGCACACGTTCCAAGGTAGGTGCTGGAGCATTGGAAGAAGAAAAAGGAACCGATACCGTAAATTCATCACACCGAACCCAACTATTTCCCCACCCACTGGATTGAAAAAAAAAGAGAGAGAAAAAATTACAAGCCAGAAAAGAGAACAAAGAGAAGCTTTTAAAAGAAGAAAATATGGTAACATGAAAACGCTTAGTCAACCTCCTCCATTGAGCTCTCAGTGGCAGCTGCAGGAGTCTCAGTAGCTGGGGCAGCAGCTGCAGGAACATCATCTTCCTTCTCCTCAATCTGCAGGCCAAGAGCGATGAGGCGGTTGACACGCTGGGCAAAGGCGTTAGGTTCTATCGAAAGAATTAGCAACTATTACACAGAATAAAAGGGGGTACTTATAAGCACTCACCATCCAAAGTAAACCCAGAAGTCAAAAGAGCGGTCTCAAACAAGAGAGTAGCAATGCTTGCGACAGCCTTAGAGGCACCTTCCTCCTCAGCCTTCTCCTTCAAAGCCTTGACAATGGGGGACTTAGGTGAGATCTCGAAGGTCTTCTTAGAGGCCATGTATGAGCTCATAGAGGTGTCTATGTTGGTGTTAGATCAAGCCTAATTTATAATTGAATGATTGAACTTACCACGCAGAGCCTGGGACTTCATAATACGCTCCATGTTGGCTGACCAACCGAACTGACCAGTACGGATAGCAGCGGGTGCGTCGACCAACTTGTGCGAGACGACAACCTTCTCAACCTTCTCGCCGAGGACCTCCTTAAGAGTCTTGGCCAAGCCTTCGAAGGCCTTCTCTTCCTCCTCACGCTGCTTCTTCTCCTCCTCGGTCTCTTCAAGCTCGAAGTCTTTGGTGATGTCCACCAACTTCTTACCATCGAATTCCTTGAGCTGAGTCATGGCGTACTCGTCAATGGGGTCAACCAAGAAAAGAACCTCGAAGTCCTTGGCCTTGAGAGCATCCAAGAACGGAGAGTTGGTGACAGCCTTAAGTGATTCACCAGTGATGTAGTACATCTGCTTCTGATGCTCAGGCATGCGAGTGACGTAGTCAGACAGTGAGGTGATCTCATCACCAGACTTGGTCGAGTGAAAGCGGAGGAGCTTAGCAAGCATGGGGCGGTTTTGGGAATCTTCGTGGATTCCGAGCTTGATGTTCTTGCTGAAAGCAGTGTAGAACTTGTCGAATTGTTCACGGTCCTCGGCAATCTCGTTGAACATCTCGAGGGTCTTCTTCACAAGGTTCTTCTTGATGACCTTCATGATCTTGTTCTGCTGGAGGGTCTCACGAGACAAGTTGAGTGGGAGATCCTCGGAATCAACAACACCCTTGACGAATCCAAGCCATTCAGGGATCAAGTCAGTGCAGTCGTCAGTGATGAATACACGGCGAACGTAGAGCTTAATGTTGTTCTTGGTCCTCTTAGTCTCGAAGAGATCGAAAGGAGCACGCTTGGGAACGAAGAGGATTGCGCGGAACTCGAGCTGACCCTCAACAGAGAAGTGCTTAACCGCAAGATGGTCTTCCCAGTCGTTTGAAAGGGACTTGTAGAAGGCAGCATACTCCTCACTGGTGATGTCAGATGGGTTGCGGGTCCAGATGGGCTTAGTCTTGTTAAGCTCTTCCTCCTCCTCTTTCATTTCCTTAATCTTTTTGGTTTTTTTCTCTTTCTTCTCGTCATCCTCGTCGACCTAAAAGCGCATTAGAAATAGCTCGAGTAGTATAAATATAAATGGAAATTCCTAACCTCTTCGATCTTAGGCTTCTTGTCGTCACCGTCCTCAACCTTGGACTCTTCCTCATCCTCATCAGGAACTTCCCTCTCGACCTCCTTGGTAACATGGAGGTAAATCGGGTAAGAGATGAACTCGGAGTGCTTCTTTACAATCTCCTTGATCTTAGCCTCCTCCAGGTATTCTAGAAGACCGTCCTTGATATGCAAGACGATCTTGGTACCACGGCCGATGCGGGGACCGTCGGTATCGTTCTTAATAGTGAAAGAACCACCAGCAGCAGACTCCCAAATGTATTGTTCTAAAAATTGAGTCAGTTTAGTAGCAAATGCGAAAAGGTGATAAACCTACCGTCATCGTTTGACTTGGTGATTACCTCAACCTTGTCAGCGACAAGGTAGGCAGAGTAAAAACCAACACCGAATTGACCAATCATGGAAATATCGGCACCAGCAGAGAGGGCCTCCATGAACTGCTTGGTACCAGATCTGGCGATGGTACCAAGGTTGTTAACAAGGTCGGACTTGGTGAAACCAATACCAGTATCACGACTAGTAGTCAATCATGTTAATAAGAGCCGGAATTGTGGGGAACAATAGTAGGGCCCATACATTGTGAGTGTCTTGGCCTCCTTGTCAGGGATGATATCTATCCTCAGATCCTTCTCATGCTCGAGTGCAGACGGATCTGACAGAGAAATGTAGCGGATTTTGTCCAAGGCATCAGATGCATTGGAGATCAACTCTCGGAGGAAAATTTCTGAAAACAAAGTCAGAGAAATACGGAAGCAATACTTTTTCTAGTGATTTCGACTTACCCTTGTTTGAGTAGACCGTGTTGATGATCAAGGAAAGGAGTTGGGAGATTTCGGCCTGGAATTCAAATGTCTCAGCCATTTTTATGATTGTATGCTTTCTATCTCAGAATAATTTGGTTAGCACATTGGTGTTGGATAAAGGACGAAAAACGATCCATGCGTCAAACTCATTACGAGTGACCTGCAGAGTTGTGCCATAGGACCAGGCAGCAAAAGAAAAGTGCGGGGCAGAAGGATAACTCACTTTCTCGACTCTATGGACCTCTAAGAAGCACGCAACTGAGATGAAAGTTGATATGTGAGAGTAAAGTAATTCAGGGAAGCTTGGGAGAATAGATCACTGGTGAGAGGAAGAGGAGAAGGAGGAGAAGTTGGGGAGAGGAAGGAGAATTTAGAGGAGAGTCGCTAGTGCCAAGATCGAAATTCGAAGAGTAGATTCTAGTAGCTTCCACCTAACAAAGCCGCAGGGATGCCCCACCATGTGTACCTACTGCCCCGCGGGAACAGAAAGAGAAACTCACGGAACCTCAAGAGATCTGTTCAAGCCGGAACGGGGAAATCCGTGGCCATAATTCTACATGAGAGTTTAAGGCTGCCTTTATCAAAGACATTCGACCCTCTTCGACCGCGTTAGTGCGTTCGTCAGCCCCGCCATCTTATCTTATCTTGCAGCTTTGGATTGCTCCACAAGGTTCTTTTTGTTTCTAACACTTAAGGCGAGGTAACTCAGCCTGGCCAAATAAGCAGATAGAGTACTATACTTCAATCCAGTTGAAACTCAAAAACTTCTGCCTAATCTAACAGCTATGTAGATACAGTATGCTCAGGGCTTCTGGCCGCCACAAACCTGATCATATTGAAGGCAGCCGCGTTCCGGATGAGGCTCCGCTCCAAGGCTGCTAAGCTTTCTTGGCGGGATCTAGAGATGTTTTCTGATCTAACTAGACCACAACGTATTTACACAACCTTTTTTGGGACCTTTATTATATACATTACAAGCATTTCCCGGCCTTTGGCCGGAGTAGGAACTGTTATGGCTTAAACAATATCAGTTTACCAGCGCTTAAGATCACTACTAACTCCAACATATTTGATAGAATATCTACTTACTGACAAACATATTTGATAGAGAAAAAGAAAACCCTTCAAACCTAGCCAATCAAAACCTTTAAATAACACATTGCATATCGGTATATCTATATAATTATTATTAATTATTAGATATACATACATGTAAGTACTAGTACATACATGTATGTCTATGACCCGGCGTAGGTTCACGGTCCTCAAAGTAAGGATCAAGATCCTCACCCAACTTTACGTATTAACAACCCTTACCCTAAATCGTTGCTACTGCATGTAGCTCGGGTTCTTAAAGTAAATTCCAAAAATTAAATTAACTCTCATTGGTTGCGTAGCACACTTTGATCTTGATCCTGACATGACTTGATCCTCACTTTGGGGTACTTTGAGGACCGTTATGGGAACATACGGCCAAAAATTAACTTATGTTTTGCAATATGATGCGATACCAGTCATTAGATTAAGGCCTGGCCCTCGATTGTGATCTCTCATCTGTCAAATCGCCACAAGAGGTTTGGATGTCTATATGTACATGCGGTCATTAGTCATGAATATGTAGCTAACCAAGAGTATAGGCAGGAGATAGAAATTTTGAGTTGTCAATCGGAGTATAAATATGCTAGTTTGAGCAAGACTCGATACTAACTCTCGTATATCTTTACACGAAAAAGAGACTTTTAAAGAACACCTAAAATTAAAACGTCATGGTAAAAACAGAAAAACTTTATATCAAAAAAAATTGCAGGTTGTTCAGTAAGTAACCAAACAGTTTTCAAGTCTTGACGCTAACACGAAGATCGACCAAATGTGTGCATGTATATATGTATGTTTTACTCTCAATAGAGCGTATTTGACAACTGTCGATTCCGACAATTGACAGTTCGCCAGCTGCAATAGTGGTTTGCCGAACCGTCAATTTTGATTGATGAGGGTATCGGCACAGGGTACCGGAGCTTGGGGCTGGACTCTATCAATGCGCAACAGGCCTTATGTCTCGATCTCGTCACCACTGACAATGGTCGAGATCTACTAAATAATTTAATATAAACTTGAGAATTCGTGAAGTATAATGTCAATTTTGCGACCAGCAATTGTCAAAGCCGAACTGTCAATTGTCGAAATCGACAGTTGTCAAATACGCTCTAATCGATTCATCGTGGAAGTGGATATCAACCTACATGTAGCTACTCACCAACGTACATGTACTTACCCCCAACACCTAATAAGCATACATGTAGAGGTATTCACACAATATTTTAAGGCGCATATTACATGTACTACGCGTGTAAGGGTAAGTCTATAGATAGGTGGCGGTGCATTGGGAGAAGATTTCTGAATATTTGCCTGTGTGCCACCGCCACCTGTCTACAAACTTACCCTCACAGGCGTAGTACTTGTAATCAACGAAGTGCAGCCTACAGTGCTTAGATGTATATAAAAGGTCCATTACATGTACACCGTATAAAACACTATAATCTATGGTCATAGTGGAAGACAAGTGAAAGGTTAAGGGTACAGTCGCCCTCCACACTGGATACCTAAAAAGCCATATATGATCCACTGTACCGAACGGGTTTTGGTGATCCGAATTTAAATTTCACACAAATCTTATCTGCTGTACCGAATAATTTGCGATATCGAATGAATATTTAGATTCGTTATATTGGAAGTCAACTTTGCCCTTCTAATTCCAGTTATATTTTCAGCTATGTATAACATTAGAAAACTTACGATTTTATGGTCATGTTTTTCGAACGGACTGGCTTATCCACTAATACATGTACAGAGTCCGGTAGAATTATTGCGAAAACAAGGGTAGGCGAGTGCTGTGGGCCCGCACAGGTGGGCGAGTGCTGTGATTGGGTGAGGAGGAATCTCAGGCGGGCTTTAGGTGGGCTTTAGGCGGGCTTCAGCGGTTCACGGCTTCAACATCGGACCAAAATCTCTGAAGTGGGAGGTTTTGTTAGTAGAATTCACAAATTTTGATACTCGCTAGGCGTTTTTAGCACGCTCGCCAACCCCTGTTTTCGCAATAATTTTACCACCCTCTGTATTTAACAGAAGCACGTGACACTCAGAAAACGTCTAGAGGTACATGTAAAATGGCATGCTTGTAAGCTTTCCCACTCTTTTTTTGTGTATGCGAAATCTTTCATAATTACATGTATGTACCTAAATGTATATATTTCGCGTCTTCACAAGACAGGTCGCATGGCCCAATGGCAAGGCGCTTGACTACGATTCCTCATTCATGATTTGCGTGACCTTGAAGGTAATCAAGAGATTCCAGGTCCGACCCTTGATGTGGTCAAATTTCCACCTGTTTGATAGGTTGTACTTATACGTTTGTGTTTTTGTAGACGCTCTTTTTATGCACGCGAAGGCTTTCACCAAAACGCCGCGCTAGCGTCCATTTGGATCTTATTAATTAACAGTTCGTATAAATTTCTTTTGAGGTTTAAATGAGACATAGTGTCTCTTTTAATATGTAAAATAAAGGATAAAGGCCTAAGTGCAAAAGGTATATCAGTGCGCCCTTTCAATGTTAGTGATTATAAAATAACAAGCTTAAGGCTGATGGAAGCTCCGAGTGACATACTGTGCAAATGAGTGCATTTCAGAGTTACCCTGATGACGCACAGGGCAATAACCCTGTGACTGTCGTCCACAGTCTAGCCAACACCGCTAAAAAAAAAGTTCGCGACAATCGCTTCGCCTTTGAACAGCCAGCACACCCACAAATAAGCCCATCGACCTTCTTACAGAGCGCAGGATATACAAACTTCTTTGCGTATTCTAAAGAACAATCAATTCCAATGGCCCCAGTTACCGTATGTATACACCACATCGCTTTGCTGGTCACGACCGCCTGCTTTTGCGGGTTGGTTGATGATATTTGATCAGTAGGCTGAGTGTATGAAATATATAGAAGTCCACCGCCGGAAAGGCCACTAAGAAGGGAGGAAAGCCTGAAAAGGTTACCCAGAAGGTAAAGAACCGATCCGTCAATTCCTACCCTGAAGAATCGACGCCGGGCCAACATACTAATATACCAATTTTATAGTTTGTCATCAATGCGTCCCAGCCCGCATCTGACAAGATCTTCGACGTTTCCGCTTTCGAGAAGTTCCTTCATGACAAGATCAAGGTCGACGGCCGTGTCGGTAACCTCGGCGAGACCATCCAAATCTCCCAGGAGGGCGATGGAAAGATTGTTGTCATTTCCCACATTCCTTTCTCCGGACGCTACTTGAAGTACCTGTAAGTTTACCTCTTGCCTGCCATAACCCAATGAATGTTTTACTGATTTCTCTTGAAATCTATAGTACCAAGAAGTTCCTCAAGAAGAACCTCCTCCGTGACTGGCTCCGTGTCGTTTCCACTAGCAAGGGTGTTTACGAACTTCGCTTCTTCAACGTCGTTAACGATGGCGATGATGAGGATGACGAGTAAAGGATTGTGACAGGCTCTTCTGGTATCAGAAAAACATGTGTGTAAATAGAAGTAATCTTCGATACCCACCCATCCCCGATACCATGGGCCGAGTGTTAAAGGTCTCCGGTTTTTTCTCTTTTTTTCTGGAAGGGGTTGAATTGTATATAATTAAAAATATCATTTCCTCCGGATCGTTTTCTGATAGCTTGACTGAGCTGTTGATATCAATTGCCATTATCCTACTTGCCAATAGTTGAAATTGCGTTTTTCTTGATTCTTCGGCCAGTTTCATGGCCCTCGCGTGTCTTTGCGCGTGAGCACCTACGGGTTTAGTACCTCATATAAAAGTGTTTATACTTGTTTATTTGATGGCCTGCATCATTCTGTGGGCACTCATACATGTAATTAAGGTTGTGGGCCTTATCATCTTGTATTTAGTTGATTGTCCAGCTCCATTGGCCAGGAGGATGCACCTATCCTTCCCGTCTCCAATAAACTACAGTACCATACCTACATGTATGTACCAGCTCTAACCTTTCTCCCCATAACACGGTCTACTACATGTATTTATAGGTTAAGAAATCCTGTAGTCTTATCGCACAGGGTCCAGTCTTTATCTTAGCACCACCTAATCCTAGTGGAATATTTAGGTTCATTCTAAACTTATCTGGGAAAAGACCTTACATCCGAACTCCGACGTCCGAACGACATGTCTCTCTTTAATTGTTTCATCCTCCTATCATTCACTCTGTGGACTCCTTAGGCCCATGCACAGCTCTACAGTAGATACACACAACACAGGAACACATCGTCCATCGTCGAGATCGATCTTCAGCGCTACTAGCTAGTATACAGAGGGTGGTAAAATTATTGCGAAAACAGGGGTTGGCGTGCTAAAAACGCCTAGCGAGTATCAAAATTTGTGAATTCTACTAACAAAACCTCCCACTTCAGAGATTTTGGTCCGATGTTGAAGCCGTGAACCGCTGAAGCCCGCCTGAGGTTCCTCCTTACCCAATCACAGCACTTGCCCACCTGTGCGGGCCCACAGCACTCGCCTACCTTGTTTTCGCAATAATTCTACCGGACTCTGTATAATTGAGCTTGAAGTTAAAGTAATGCTCATTGGGCCACAATGCTAATCGTTCCCAGAAAATCCGGCCGGTGAACTTTAGATCGATTATTATTAACTATAAACGATTAAACTATGTAGACTCCTACCAGTTGGAACGATGACAATTCGACCCACCTTCACAAGATAATCTGGTCATCTGCAGCCTTGCAATCAGCCCATAATGAATTATCACTTCGATAATTCAAAAGAGGTCACCGGATACAAATACTAAATGGCCAGCTAGGCCAATTTCACTTTTCAATGTTTGGGGATGTCTTTTTCTTAGCCGTCAATCAACAAACGCTCCCAAAATAAGAAGTGATATGCCCAGATGTAGTTTTATCCTATACATACTGGTAACACCAAAGATCCCTAATGATATAAGTAATCAGGGACCAAGACCACAGGAATGCACGTTGGATGTGGAACGGCTTCATATTGGTCCCCGGTTATCATTTAGGGCGGGGGAATTCGGGATTAATGGCTGGTAAACACTGGGGCCGTGGACTGCAATAACACTGCCGAGAAAGATTCATATTATCACATTTATTCGATGACGCAAATTTACCACTATATTGTTCGTTGATGACATAGTGGTAGAGCCTGGTTGGTTTATGTACTCTGTGGAGCCAGGTCCCGTTGCATGGAATAAGATCACCTCTGGAGATTTTTTGCGATCCGGGGAGCTATGCAATCGATGGGAATAACAATTGGCCCGTTCAAAAGTAGGGGCATTGAATATGTACCTACACGCCTTCTATATTACCTTCGATATAACGTTGGGAATAGGTATGTAGTTACTGTGCCCCTGGATTATGTCAACTAAGCCTGAGGTTTGTTGGCTTAGATCCCTGGACTCATGGGAGGCAAAAGAGGTGGAAATGTCTTCTGCCAATAACACTTTTGATTTGCCACAACATAATGCACCAGCTTTCGGCCTGTCACGAGTACGGTTCCAGGGTTCCAGATCACGATCAATTCAAAGATCTTCCATAAATATGCCTGTCCAAGTTATTCAAGCACGAGTCAGATTTGTATGTCTACCGGGGTCCACTTATTTTTGAACCTGTTGATTTCGCCTATTTATTAGTGGTACCTACTCTGGTAAGAGGAGCTATCTACCCTGCAGCTTATTGCGCCATACAAAAGAGTGGGGAGGCTGACATCTTATCTACCATATCGCTGGTAAGTTCGTCGGTTTTAAAATTCTAATATTGTCCTATTAGAGGCTGTTTAAATTATCTCCCCTCTCCATGAATGGGCATTAGAAGCGTACATATGAGTGCCATTAGTCCAATAAACACATCGTTCCTCTCATAGGTATGTCATTTTACAGCTGCAGATTAGTTGGCCGACAGGGTGCCTCCGTCAGGGTGGACAAACGGGCATGACACTTGCAGCAGCTGCAGCAATGCAGTAGGTAGCCTACATGTATCTTGGCGGGTGCGATTCCTACTACCTAGGAACCCAAGGTTAAAACTCGAAGTTAAAGGGCCAAACAACTGCGGCAATGACTGAAGGTTATGGCTGCAAGCAGCGATGAATGGCTCGGAAGGAAGGATTCTAGAGCCGGTGTCGGGATGCAACAAGGCGGCCGGGAAGAACATGCGCGTGAAAGCCGTGTTTACTTTCTCGACCTTCTCACAGTTTCACAGTTTCTGTCCCTGCCTTGCCATTTAATTTTTTTTGTTCTGTTTTGCCGATTTACTTGGCAATACTCCTGATATGGGCGAAAAGAAGAGAATTTTCCGATCTGCAACAAAAAAGAGGGGCTGAAGATCCGGCAACTGAATGCTGTTGAATTATTCCAGGGTTCGATTGATCACGAGGTAACTTAATTGAAGCACAGGTTTAAAGCACAGGTGGGTCTAAAAAGCCTTTCTAACCGAGTTTGTCTAATGTTTGATTCGGAAGACTCCCAGTCTTCTCAAAAGCGTTAAAAAAATTTACCCCACATATGTAATGACTCTAGGAAACGAAGTGATCCTTCAATTCTGCGGAACTAAACTCTAGGCTCTCATCCCGGTGCTGAGAGTCATGATATCTCAATACAAGAAAATGCGTTGGCTATGCCTGCCCCAGATATATAGAATTTCTCTTGATGACAGGAATATCTCGAGAATAATAGAACCAAACGCCCTTACTTTGTAATAAGCAACCGGGATAGTACATTCACTAGCCGTAAACAGCTTATGGGTATTAGAACTCTCTATGTGTCTCAACTTATTGTATTTTTTTTGTTTTTTGTTCCCCCAGAAGTCCAAATCCTTCCTCCACGATCCTCGGCTAGCCGAAAGCGAGTATCATGATGGATTTAGCAGATAGTTGATGCTAGCCACGCGCCGTTTGTCGATGTGACTATCGCGAGTTCGTGCTTCGTCAACGATGCGGATTTCGTCGGTCTTGCGTTCCCCGATGAGTCCTAGAAGCAGAGAAAAACATAAACAAGGTTAGCTCCATATTCGGAATGCCCTTCATAAAAAGAAAGGCCAAAAAGTTAAGCTTAGGAAAGCCAGACGGCTAGCTCGCTTCTCTTTCCGCTTCTTTATGGTTTGGTGATTCCGATATCGCCTCTTGATGATCCAGACAATCTCGTCGTCCTTTCCGTCGAGCGCGGGGAACCGCCTGACCAGCTTCTGCTTCAGGTTTGCCAGATTCTCCTCCGGGAGGGCCGTGAAGCCCTCGTAACCACCGGCGAAAGCAGTCCAATCAACGTTTTTCCGTAGAAACTCCTACTGAAGCCGTCAGCGAGATCCGAGAAAACGGGTAAGTTTGCTACGAGAAGCAGAGAAGAATAGAGAGAGAGATACTGACTCGTATCTGGGAATACGCGCCTTCGGAGATTCCTAGACGCCTGAGGATTTGGTCTTTGGAGTTTGCCATGAGATGGATTGATGGTAAAACCAAATTGAGGCGGGGGCGGGGGACCGGAGAGTCGGCGGGGTTCTTTTCTCAGCCTTTGCCAAGGCCTAAGGCTTTGTGTTCGCGAACCAGTCATATGGAAACTGGAAAATCAGGCAAATCAAGAGGAGTGTTACCTTAGTGTGTGGGTGAAAACGAGAAAAGGCACGGAGATCGGTTGAAAGCGTTGGAATAAGTGGAAGTTGTCGCAACCGCGTGCTTCAGAAATCTACGATGACGTGCATGCGGCATGCCTCGAGTGAGAGTTTATGAACTGTTTCACTTTGCTTTTTTGGCCGTGGCCATATGAGAGGAAAAGCCCCGCTCAACTGCCGGCTGAAAAAGACCCCGCTTGCGACAGAAACAACGAGAAACGATGTGAATCGATGTCATACATAAAAATTTCTAAATGGCGGCGAAGACTGTGGGAAATGGGTGGGAATAAGAGGGGGAAATACTGGAAATACTGGGGGAGAGGAAAAAGACTGATGGGTCGATGTCCTTATCTTGACCATATAAGGTTCAGCCGAGATTAAAATGCTTGTTTCTGATGCGGATGTCAGAATCACAGGAGGGGATTGACTGCAAAGTCTCCTTCCCCCGCACCAGTTTTTTTCTTCTTTTAACGATGACGGCAACGAATGAGAACAATAATATCGGTTAATAATAACGTAATAGCAGGTTTTATTTCAGGATCGAGCTTTGCTTTTATAAACAAAATAAATTAACTTGAAAAAAAGAAATAGGAGGGAGAAAATCCTGGGATATCTATCTCATCAAAAAAAAAAAAAGGACACATTTAAGCCGAAGCTGGTGGGTCGGGCGCAGATCTTGAGTTGGCAATATTTGTCACCAAGATGTCTGTGGCGCCCAGTTCCTCAAGGCTGCGAGAAGAAGATATTAGCGGCTGCTTCTAGTAAGGAGGAGGAGGGAGGGAGGGGTCTAAACATACCTGTCCATGATATTAGCGATCTTACGCTTCTCCACCATGACCGACACCGCAACCCATCCTTCCTCTTCCAAAATTGTTACACTGGGAGCGCGTTTACCAGGAGTAATAGTCTTGACTACCTCAAGCTTACTCCGGGGAACGTTGTATGTGCAGAGCACGTATTTTTTGGCCGCTTTATCACGAAATTAATACCTTGTTTGGTGGAAATTGTGGGGCGAAGGACTTACTAATGACACCGCGTATCCTGGACTCAATCGTCTTGATGAGCTGCGGGTTCGATGGGTGCTTTGATTTGATAAGAATCGCCGTAGTCTCCAAAACCGTCGCAATCGGCTTGAGCCCTGCCGCTCTCATCGTCTCACCAGATTCTGTGGGGGGTTTTCATAAGCAAATAAACCTAGCTAATTTGTCATGGAAATAACAGATGACACGACACATACCAACAAGATCAACGATTCCGTCCGCCACACCCAAAGCGCAAGCAGCCTCGACACTGCCACCTACATATTTGATCTTGGTTCTCAATCCCGCCATACCCATAGCACTGGTCGGGCGTGAGATCTCTCCAGGGACCAGCACAGTGTTTCCATTTGTAATCTTGGCGTCGGATTGCTCCTTCTCAAGCTTTGCAAAGTAAGCGCTAGAGAGACCAGTGAAGCTAGTGACAATGTTCTTTCCGATCAATTGGCTCGGGTCAGTGTAATCGCCCATCTCCGGAACTTGAACCTGGAGCTTGCAAGAACCGAATCCGAGGTCCAGGATCTCCTCAACGTCAACCTGAGATTCGACAACCTGGTCGCGACCGGTAATACCTAAGTCGACTCTTCCCTCACCAACGAAACGGGGAATGTCGGCTGCTGGGAGGAAGACCAGAGCTATAGGAAGGTTGAGGCATAGTGCTATGTCTAATCTTGAGTGACGGTGGAATTGGATATCGGATCCGTGGAGGAGATCCAGGCAGCTTTGGTGGAGACGGCCCTCTGTTTTTCAATTGAAGAAAATTCTGTTAGCATATAGGTGGCAGACAGGTCAATGACTCAGGTCGCAATCTGGAGAAAACGCAACGAACTTTTGGGTACCGCAAAGAGGAGACGGTCGTTTAAGCTGTAAGGACGCGAGTCAACACAAATTACTTGTAGAAAGAGTTCAATTGAGTTCTATACTCACTGGTTAACAAGATCCATTATTTCAGTGTAATTTGGAGAGGAGAATTGTTGTCGGAGAGAACGAAAAAGCAGAATGAAGAGGGGCAGTGTGGGGCATATTTGGGTCCATTTAGTCTCATTATCTAATCTAGATCTATAATATTGAGTCATCATGCCTTATCTTATCTCAAAATCCATCCGATGTTTTAAAGATCGGCCAGGGACCTCTTTCAACCCTGCCCTGAATCTCAACCCTACTAGAGCTCTCGAATCATTGCGTCTTTAGTAAGCCAAGCACTGACTTCACTACTCACAAAAGTCCTCACAACCAACGCTTTCCAACGTCGTAGCATCCCAATGGCTATATGTGATCGTCGGCATAAAGCTTGTTTGTCCTGAAGACAGATAGGATGACCTGCCTTTGCAATTCGACTGCTGTACCTACATAGAGATGCGTAAATCGCTTATCACTTCTGATCGTGCTGTTACTGGTGCATTTGATCTGTGAGATCTTCAACTCGGCTAATCTTTCTGCGCGGGGCGAATCCGAACGAGGTGTTTGGTTGGGGATTCAAGATGGCGTTGTGTTTACCGGATAATTAAAACACGACCTGGAGATAAGATAACTACTAGGGTTGTTTGGGGTACTTGATTAGAACGCCTTGCTTTCTAGGAGCCTTGTATGAGACTCAAGAATATCGCCCACCTGGTAGGATGGTAGTAGAATCACTATCACTACAAGGCGATTCGAGGAAACTGGAAGAACAACATACTTGAGGCAATGCTCTGCATCCATCAGTAGCTACATGTACTTTCACCGGGGGTTGGGTGACGTACTCACCCTGGAGGTTCCATAGTCCTCCGTGATAACAATGCCCGAATTCAACATACACACAATATATAAGGGATTTGTTCGGCTCTTGATATCCCTGGGAATCTTTAATATCTAATGGCTAAGCGAGAGATTTCACTAAAGCCAGCTTCAGTAGCCTTGGCTTAGGAGTAAAGGAGTGTTAATTATCGGCCAACTGAGCGGATCTTGGCCGACTAATATATATAATTTCATAGCCTTGGTAATATGAATATAAATATTATGGATAATGGCTTGGCTTTAATATGATATAATAGATTAATTGGCCTATTTCGACTCTATGTCTCCTCAAGCTTTCGATGATTTTTGCTCGGGATATGGAGCTAGAGTTCCCTGAGTCCGGAACGGATCGGCCCCACGCGACGTTACCCCAGCGGCTCGCTTGCAATCTATAGAAGCCAATCAAACCCCGAATCTGAGGGTCTGTTACACCAGATGAGAGCTTGACATATATGCGTGGGGTGGTATTGAGTGTACATGCGCATACGTATGCTCTCGTGTTTTTTTTTGCAGTGGCAACAACTGACATGAAGTCGAAAGAACAATCACTCCATTTATATAGACATATCTTCCTTGTTTTATGTCTCATATATTCTCGGGATATCGGCTGGCTTTATCAAATTCCATTGGCTTCGAGTATCACGAGCATTATCACGAGCATTGAGCACGTTTACAAAAACCACGCATAAGAAATGCACTCTGACGGACCGTTGCTTCTTCTAAGGTTCGGGTCATTACCTCTCCGGATGATGCGGTATTATTCCGAAGCTATAGGCACCGCAACTGTGGAGTCATCGTCTATTTTGTTCACCAAGAGGGCACATCTCTGATTCACTCACAAGTATAGGTCCGATATAAGCACTTTTTCTGTGGCTGCAAGCTGTGGCATGTCAAAGTTCAAACGATGAGTGGAATATCTCGAAGAGATGCCGAAGAATTGCGAATTTTATTTAGCTCATCAAACGAACGGAGTCTTTGCCGGTGAATACCAATATAAAAATGTACTTGGCACGGTGAAAAATGTCGACATGAAGCCAACTAATCACAAAAATCTCCCCATTCAGTACTGTGTTCGCGTCAGGAAAGTATACGTACTTGACAGCGCATATATGTTCCAGACCACGTACATGTGCCTTCCATCTAGTTTTCTCTTTAGTTTTCCCATTAGGCATACGTATACAGTATTTCCGCCTAAGATACACAATAGCCATCGACACTATATTGAGACCGAGCGTAAAGAGTTTGCAGGGAACTACATGTAGTTTACTACCCTCTAATCAATCTCAAAGGATAGCATGAGCTATCAGCTCGTTGGGTTATTGTAAGGATAGCCGGTTATTACTACATGCATTGATCAGGCAAACTTCATTCACGCGCAAACCACAGATATGATACAAAGGAAAGTTGGCAGCTTCATCAATATAAGGGATACATTAACGAACAGCTATTACTAGATATAGTGGCGTACGAAGGGATTGTATATGATTATAGCGCCATCTTAATTAGCAACATTCTCTCAACCTCTCCATAATCATCGTCGGGCTACCGCGTCCAGACATATATACGGTACTATAGTTGACGCTACATCCATGTCGAATTTCGAGTCGTGTAGTCGGAGAATATGTGTATGTTCGGAATTGACGGTACGGTTTATTGATTGCAATTACCAGAAGGAGAGCTCGGACATATATGCGAAATCACAGTCTCGGTTTCTGGAGAGTAGACAGATCAAGTATTAGACCGTGGAAGCACGAGACGAAACCACCGCGACCATTGTGACCTAATATCTCGGAATTCTAACGCCGAGGGCACATTATGCAACACAAGAACCTCCCCTCAGAGCTGAATACACACTTTAGATGAACTATAGGCAGTGCCTGCAGTGCCTGCATGAAGCTGTCAGTTGAAGTCGAGATGGGCCAATTGGAAGCCCCTGAAATATACCCCTAGGACTCGGCGAATATAACGCCGACCACGTTATATGTCAAGTACTTCTTTCTTGGGATGCGTACACAAACTTAAATTTTTAGGTTTATGCATCAATGCCCGTTTCGACTTGCGCAAATTAATCCGGAAGACGGGTGTGGGGAATGATACTAACCGTTGGATGGAATGGATATGTATGTGGGGGCACGTCTAAGGCACATCATTTCATTTTTAAATTTGTCGATGTCGGAGCAGATGCGTAAATGGATGAAAATATGGGTTGGGCGGACCTGTCGGGAAAGTTTCCAGGAGTATGTTGTTTCCCCGCACCTGGGCTGAGATCACGAGAAATCACTCGGTCTCCGACATCAGACAGAGCCACAAACTATACGTTCACAATACAACACAGTACATGGTTAGATAATAAATCACAGGTCAACATGTAATAACTATGTAGGTACTCTGCCCCACAAATATATACCATATCTTTCTGCTTTTGTAAGCTAATCATATGTAATCCAGGGTTATTTCAATATATATAGCCACCATATAACCGGTGTATCATGCCTGCATAATAGGCCTTTAACCGGGTTCAAGTAATTATTTCAGCTGTTATAGGTGACCAAACCGCTGTAAGTCCTAGGGGTAAGGACATAGCCCCCACAGTTTTCCCCAGAGAACTTGGCGGGCGTTCGTACCAGTAATGTTCGTACCGCCAATATTCGTACCGACACGAGCCCACATTCAATAAAAGGTCCCATTTTTCAAATATACGTTATTAAGGCACGGTGTTTTCTCCAGAGCCTGTTGTTGGAACGAAGGATTACCTAATCTATGATATCCATGCTGATTATCTTGATGCGCGGCCTCGGTGTAAATTCGGAACCGATACCCACGATTCCATACTACTATACGCATTCGGAAAATACCATGCGAGTAGGCGAAATAAACCTTTTGAGATTGGAGTCGGGGGTGATAGGCCAGTCGTTTAATGATTTCCGTCAGGGAAGCTATGACGATCGCTGCCTGATTCAGCTATTTACATTTCTCTCGGCCATACTTTCTCTGACCAACTGAAGAGCTTTCATATGTGCAACTCTCGGTAAACAAGAATTAAAGCTCCGTGTATGATGAAGGTAGCTAGTAGGTATGCAATTTCTGGCTCCAGGTAATAGTTTTGGAAGTTGCATATCCTGTGAATAGAGGTTGTGAAATGGGTATATAAAGAAGGCAATGTCGCCCAGTAATTGCTCCTTTTCTTCTCCATCCAACAGGTTCATCTCAGCCTTCAAATCATCTTTTGGCCTTTTCTGATATTCGCAATTATGAAGTTCTCTATCCTCGGCTTGGCCCTCACGGCCCTCGCCCAGCTGTCAATGGTGCGTATATACTCAAATATTCGAGAATTTAGAGTCAGAATTGATATTCATAATTTAAACCGTGAATATAGGCAGCTCCGGGCCCTCACTCTATTGTCAAGCGCGCTTCCTCTACTGAAGCTGCCAACGCTGGATACGCAACTTTGAATGGAGGTATGTAGCTCTAACTTTATGCCATGGGTTTCGTGGTTTCTCTGACATCTGGCAATGGTATAGGCACTACTGGAGGAGCTGCTGCTTCATCGGTTACCACTGTTACCACTCTAGCTGCTCTTACAGCAGCTGCTGCCGGGGATACACCAGCTATCATTCACATCAGTGGAACCATCACCGGTAATGCTGTTGTCAGCGTTGGCTCCAACAAGAGTATTCTTGGAAAGTCTTCCTCTGCAGGTAAGCCTATCTTCAATAGAAATAAGCAAATGGGGATTGTCCGGTATACTGATATATCAAATAGCTTTGGTTGGTATTGGCCTTCGTGTCAACGGGGAGAGCAATGTCATTATCAGGAACTTGAAGATTTCCAAGGTTCTTGCCGATACTGGTGATGCCATTGGTATCCAAGACTCCAACAACGTCTGGGTTGACCACTGCGAGTTGTTCTCTGATATGGACCATGACAAAGTGAGAAATTAGCCTTCTCAGCCTACAAGTGAAGTTTGACTGACTGAAGCAGGACTACTACGATGGTCTCCTTGACATCACCCACGGCTGTGACTACATCACTGTCTCATACTGCTACTTCCACGACCACTGGAAGGCTTCTCTCGTTGGACACTCCGACTCTAACTCTGCCGAGGACTCTGGTCACTTGACTGTTACCTACAAGCACAACTACTGGAGCAACCTTAACTCGCGTACTCCCTCTTTCCGCTTCGGAACCGGTGATATCGTCAACAACTACTTTGTCAACTGCAACGACGGTATCAACACTCGCCAGGGTGCAAAGCTCCTTGTCAGATACAACGTCTTTGAGAATGTCGACAGCCCACTGTACTCTACTGATAGCGGCTACGCCTATGCCGTCGGAAACGACTTTGGTGGGGCATCTAACGAGGCCCTTACTACAGGTTCTTTCACCCCGCCATATAGTCTCAGCCCTGGCGGAACTTCCACTTTGAAGGCATACGTTATTGCCAACGCTGGTACCACCATTACCTTCGGTTA
This sequence comes from Morchella eximia, assembly GCA_024713935.1. Lineage (NCBI taxonomy): Eukaryota > Fungi > Ascomycota > Pezizomycetes > Pezizales > Morchellaceae > Morchella > Morchella eximia. The sequence continues at coordinate 1,990,606 of JAMGZG010000002.1, forward strand.
AGTGTATGTGGATCTGGGAATAGCCCGGTGAAAATTTTGGAGTGGGGTGGTGGATGGCATGTGCGGTTATCCAGGGGATATCTGCCTTTTTTTTGGAAATGTAGCGATTATAGTTGGAGATAGTTGGCGATAAAAAAGAATTTACATATGTGTTCTACTCTAGTTTCCCAATTCCGTTTGGTATGGTTGTGTAATATTGCAATATGACCTGGGGATAAGTTCATGAAACGTCACTCGGAAGCTAGCCTCATCCTTGCAGCTTGTCAATTTGGAAAAACATTGTTCCGTATGGCAATGTCGTATAAAGCATGTGAGGCTAGATAGGTAAACATGTGAATTGGTTGACTTTGGTGCCCGCCCCACGTATTTTTGAGTCCACGAAACATAATACCAGGCTTGGCAAATCCACCGACTACATACTTAGTATGTACATGTACCCCCTTCGATAAAAATCCCCTTCCTTCCCGAAATTTTACGCACGCTCCCAATCCGTCACGCGTTCTAGGCTTTCGTGATTTTCAATCTGGGTCTAGAATATATGCGTTTCACGGAGCTAGCTATATCTTACATTTCTAGCAGAAATATCTTCACACGATATATGTATGTTCAAGGTGAAAACTACCGCAGGTACTTGTATCTTACTGTGTATTCGCATATAACGAATCTCAAACAAGTCCAGATATATAATACTCTCTCCTAAGTACAGAAGCCATCGATATCCTCAACGCCATAAATCAATGATAATGTACTAATACTAACAGATATCTATCATTCTAAACCATTTTCGTTACGGCCCTGACTGATACTGGTGTCTCTACCTCAACCACCTTTTTCTCATTAACTGGGTCCTTCAGCCCCAATCCCCTGACAGAACTCAATACTCTACGCGCAGCACTGCCAGTGACAGAATGCGCTTCCATATCGAAGAGGGAGTTGATTATGGCCAGAGAGCAGATGAAAAGATATACATCCCCATTCCTATCACACGTTAGTAAATTTATACACTCGTGCCTAAAGGCCAAAGGAAAAACATACTTAAGTCCCTTAATGAGTCCCCTTTTCACGAGTACTTTCCAAGCACTAATAATACCTAACCGCAAGCTATACAAAAAGTTCCCTCTCCCGCCCCTCGAATCAACAAACGCCCATAGTCCTCCAAGAAAACCACTTAGCCAGAAACGGCCCTTTGGCAATAGCCCTCTTGGTAATGTTTTTTGGAACAGGCAGCATGTGGCCCAGGATGTTCCTATTGCTCCGGTGATGAACGTGCTCGTGAGCAGTGTCGACCGGGTGAGCCTCATAAGCGCACCTACGGGGTCTTTAAAGAAGAGGCTATACTTCGGGACCCATGAGACGCCGTAGCATATACTCATGAATTTTGCTACGTGTGTGAATTCTGAGGCCCAGAAGTTTAGGTATGTTTTGAGGCAACTGGGTTCGTGTGGGTGAAGAACGGCGCATTGGAGGGAATTTATTATGGGGTGAGCGGGGTCCACTATGGGAGAAATTGATTGGAGTGTTTTAGGGAGTATATTTGAATTAGGGTACAAAATTGGCGAGTTAAATGGCCTGTTGGATGTAAAACTGTCAGGTGATTATTGAATTAGATTAAGAACTCGGAAGGTAACGTACGGGTAACCTAATTTCGCAATTTTGCTAATACTGTCTATAATATCGTAGGCTCCCGGCCACTTTACCGTGGAAGAATATCCTGCCGGTTTTGATTGAATATACTCTTTAGAGTGGTCGAGAATGAACCCGCCATATTCCGACGGGAAGCAATCTCTATCGAATACGAAGGTATACAATAGCTGCCCGGATGTTATTGGGAAGAGAAGCCACGAGCCGAACCACTACAACTTATAGATCAACAACCAAATCCAAATGGACCACTTCGAAGGAACACGTACCCAAGGCCGCTCAGGAAACCATCCATCATCCTCCAGTTTGTTGTAGGAGTACTCCAAAGCCTTCACAAAAGCATAAACCGCTATCGTAACTCGCCGATCGGAAGCTGGATGTAACAGTAATGCTAATCCTGCAAGTGAAGATCCTATAGAGGGTGAAAGCGGCGAAGTGAATACTCCAGACACCTTGGGGTGTCTCTGTCGAAATCGCCGAGCTTGGGCATTTGGTAGAAGTAGGTTTGAGCGCAGTTGGTATAGAAAACGATAAAGCAGTCTATGGAATACCACAAGTGTCGAGAGCGACAGCGACAGTAGGAAATTGGGATTCTTGAAGAACGTGGTATGGATCACAGTTGTCCTTATTTCCATAACCGTTAACTATCACATGCGATCTTAACGAGTGAATGGGTAACCTACAACTCTTTTCCCCCTTTGCGTTTTGACAACTTCTCAGATAGTAAATCCCACAATTTCAATACAAGATTACTAGCTAGAAATACTCGTAATCCAGCGCGCGTGGAAGCTGGAATGAAATCCTCGGCCTGATTGCAAACAGCATCGAACTGGCTTTTTGAAGGGGTTCTGATAGCTATCGAGGAGGGTCCTTTAATAAGTATGCGACGTCGAATAATAGCATATTCTTTTGGTGAAATCGCGTATCGCAGGGAGAGAATAAGTAGTCGACGAGCATGTGATGGGGGATTGGCGCCAGGTTTCGGGTTAGAGATCTGCTTAGATTTTAGATCCGGCACAGGGGCCACTGAACCTGAGGCAGGCGAAGTCATCGGGTATATTCAACAGATGCTGGCGATTATGATATGTCGTAGATATGTTGGAGTTGAGAGAAGATGAAGCAGAGTCGGAGTCCGATCGCGAAATCCGGGGTAAGGTCAGGTCGAGGGCTCTTACAACAGTTTGTGCATGGGCCAGTCAGTGACGTGAGGAGTGGTCTCACAAGCCATATCGGCCAGAAGCCTCGGCTAGACACGATTAAAGCGAGACAACCACTAGAACTCACATCTACTTTACTGGTTGCCAGTAACCTAACCGAAACAAACTCCATGGAGTACGTACCGAGTCAGACTCTATGAAGTACCAAGAGTGATGTATGTATACCAGCTCAGAATCCATGAAGTAGTGTTGATCGTACGCCAATTATATGGGTTATTTCATCTATGATTCTGAAGGCTATATATGCACTGGATTGGATATTGCTGAATAATTATATATATAGGTAATCTTAATATACGAATCCAAAAGGCGATCCTCTATTTCCGATTCGAGTATTTCGGCTCGCAAGACTCGAGCTTTGGTGACAGGCTCGTAAATTGGCTCGAGCCGGTGGTCAATGATACAAAAAACAGTTTATCCTTACACCAAGTGTAGTAAAATGGCTTCATTCCATTGAGTAATAGCGTGAGAAAGGGTTAATTATTCAAGTGAGCATTCTAGTGGGTATAAATCCCCTTTTGCCTCCTTTATGGCTTCTAGAACCGAGTAAACTGAGCTCGAGCCTTGGGAAAAACGGCTGAAACCGGCTCAGGCTCGCTGGAGGGTGAGGCTCACTGGGCTCGAGCCGAAAGCTCGAGCCGGGTCGGCTCATGGACCACACTAATGTTAACCATCGTATCTTTTGGTTCCATAGTCTTGTAATTTGTACGCGTCGCTTAGTTACATGTAATTATGATTAATTGGGCGTGGCAACATACATGTATGCTCACCATGTTCGAGTGATCAAAGATTTTTGAGATAGATTGTATGATTAGAATACTAATGAGTAATGAGCTAGTATTGGCCTAAGCCATTCCGTACCCACCTTGCGGAAGTATTAGAGGATACTACTAAATAATGAGTGATTCTTTGTGATTCAGAGCTGACCGAGTGATCTTTTATGACCCAACTTGCCTTATAATTATGGTTCCGTTATCTCTCATTTCTCTGTTCCGGCACTACAGATATATCTCGTAACTATGTTTGTACTAGACCGGGTGGCTCTTTAGCGGAGGTGTATAGTGAAAGCCTAAAGGTCTTAAACCCTGGTGGTCACTTATCGTGCGCTAATCCGGAATTCACCGTCACCTATTATTTGGAAATCATGCATGACATGTGCTTGGGCATATATGTAGTTATATGTGCTTCCAAGCAACCATAAGATATGGTGGTTCAATATTGTTATATATCTTAGTTGTAGCATAAACCCATATGAAGTTAAGTATTTTCTACGGTATATATATATCTCACTTATGTTGAAAACCTATATTTCCAAGGGCTACCTTTATAAACTACATGTATCCCCGGTGCTCACCCATGTTTCGGAACTCAATTTGGTAGGGTAGTGGGAGGTTAGGCGAGACTGAGAGGATGGTGACGCTTGGCGATTTTGACTAGCAAACTGATGCCGAGCCTTTGATTGGACTTAATTGCCCTCCAACCACTCAATATGGTCCCGGCAATTAATGAATTAAACAAAAACAAAAACAAAAAACTCAATATGGTCCCAAGCTGGACTCTCGCAAGCAAAGATTCAAGACGCGTATAGATACTTAGGTATTACCTATAGGAAATCTTGCCATTTGGGCGCTGATGCCAAGGATTAGGAATAATCTTTGAGGGACTCGGGCTTGGCTAGTATATTGGTTTTTTGTATATGAGTATAAATATTTAATTACTACAATATGTGCACTCACTCTAATCCTATAAAACATCAATAGAGCTTCATAGTCAATATATATGTACTTACAGCCCTAATCACAATTACACATACGTTACAAATATTTGAATTTGCCCTAAACAGCTCCAAGGAATCTTCTTCGTATATTATGGCAGCTAGCTATAAAATGGCTGCCTGTATAGGGAACTGATTCATGAAATACCATCAACTTCATAACCATGACAATACTATCTAAACCCTTGATATCATACAGTAAACAAAAACCTAAATTCAAGTACCCAAACACCTATAATTTCCCTGACGCCACTCCGGGCCCATAACCTGATATTGTGTAAAGGAAAAACAAAAAGTTAAATAGACAAGTACGCCGGAATACCATAGACCACTGGTGCTGCACCATTAAGATACTTCAAACTACAGCAATCTCTTCCTTTGGCAACCGCCTCCACAAGTGATACGCCAGCAAATGGAGAGGTAACCCTCCCTTTAGCTTTCCTTGAAGACTTGTCCGTTCTGTTGAACAATCCCCACCTATCGAAAACATCCTTTGAAAATCGATCGATATCTTTGTCCGTTACGTCCCACAAGGTCGCCAGTAAGGTTGGACACCCCCCCAGCAGGTAGTTCAGAGACATTCCGTATGGCTCAAATTCGCCAGAATCCTTCATTGCCCCACTGCTACACCCCAGAAGCATAGAAACTGCACACTGTTCTAGCTTTTTGACGGTCTTTCCACGAATATAATGTGCACCACTTCCGTGTCCGGAGTAAATAAGGAGATCACGGGTCTCCAAATAATTCCGGAACTGCTCCTCAGAAGGCTCTTTGTTGGTTATTCCTTCCCAACCATCCAAATTTTTAAAGCCGTCTTCAAACATGTTTTGAGTAGAGACCAAATCTGAACTAGGATTAAGAATATAGGAGCCCTTATCTCTGTCTACATAAAAGCCAGGAACAGTCTGCGATGGTGATTTTTCTTGCATCTTTAGAATTCGCTCACGAAGGGCAGCCAGAGATGGAAGTCGCGAAACCGAATGACCACGAAGACAAGGAAGTGATTCCCAGGGGAACATATGTACCGATTTGTCCAGGATCAAAATCGTATGATCAATTCCGCGTTCGGCATCATTTATATGGAAAGAAACCTCTTGATGGTACGAATCCAGAGCATCTGTAAGCTCTACAACCATCTAGTCACGAGTCAGCAAACTCTGGTTTTTAAAAATCAATTTTCTCGTGACTTACTTCATCAGTGTCGAGCTCATCATAGGCATTCCCCTCTCCGTGGAACTGTAAGATATCTACCACATAAAAGATCAGGTCTACAAGCATCTCATTGAAAGTCTCTTGGCCTTCCGATGGCCCAAGTCCAATGAACAACTCAAGCACACGATGATCAATGTTTACCTTCCCAGCTTTCTTTCGCTTTCTTGAAGGTAGATACTTTGCAAGTACCTTTTCAAAGGTCGCTTTAAATCTTGCTAGAAGTCCAGAATGACGCGCATACTGGCAAAATATACCTTTAAAACCACAAAACCAGACGTGTTCAATGTTTTCCAAAAGATCACCGAGGCGAGAATCGAGGGCTTCCCTTTCCTCCCACCATTCCTTCCTAGCACCCTTACTCGTCATTTCTTTAGCATTGTGAGCACTGGTATTTGCTCCTTCGATGATCTCGTCGAGTTCCTGTCGGCATTCGCCGTACTCAAATACGGCCTCGGAATCATCCCGTGAATTCCCGCGAGTGAGTGGTAAACGTATCATGAATTGGCTTTCTCCGGCCTGGAAACGTGAGACGTAAAGCTCATCACGCCTCTCATTCAAAGAAATCGAAACAGCTGCCCATCTGTTTGGGATAATATCAACATAATCCCGTTGAAAACTTGAAAAATCAAACGAGTTGAGCTCCGTTGCCACAGTCCCACCGTGAGGTCCGTTTATTGGCCAACTCAAGTCTTCAGGAATGCTGTTTGAAATCTTTTCGGCTTCAATAGCTGCCTTCTCCCTTTGAATCGAGAGTCCTTTATGTAATTCTGACAGATGTAAGCGAGTTGTTCTTCACATAATTGAGTCTAAACTTACCAAGAGAATAACTCGCAAAGAATGGATGCTCTGGCCCTTTGCCCTTTACACTGCTCACTGCATGAATCAACACAATGATTTCACTTAGGAGGGAAGCTACACTGTGTGTCATTGTTGAAGATCCACACTTAATGGCCCTGGTATGGACGTTATAGACTGCATCCCTAGCCTTCTCGAGAAGCTCCATAAACTCTGTCACAGCTTTGCGCTCTTTGGCAGGTTTACGGGTTGATTTAATAGTTGGATCTATAATCTCTGATTTATGCAAGGCAATATTGGGCAAAGAAATAGCTAATAATATGTGTCAGTGACAAATATCTCAATGATAGGTATGGATGGTAATACTTGAGTCTTGAAGAACCCCGAAAATTGGATCAGAGCTCATCAGGATCAAAGCTTCTTGGAAGAGATGCCTTGCTTCAGTCAAGCCATGGACGACGGCTTCTTGGTGCCCAATAGGAAGCTTTGCTGCTTCCTTGAGTAAAGCCTCAGCTTTTTCGCACTTTTGTTGCATAGAAAAATTATGGGCCTTAAGCCTCAAAACGTTCCCTTTCTGCTTAAGAAGTGTGGAATATTTGCTAATAACTGTAGACGTAACAGAGGTGGAAGCTTTCTCGATCTCGTCCTTTGTAGCCCTTAACTTTGTTGTTGGTACCCTTCCTCTGCGTTTGGCGGGTGCTTTCGCCCTAGGGTTTTCCTTGTTTTCTCCGTCTAGAACCATTTTAGACATTCTGCTAATCGTTAATGTATGTACACCAAAATTAATTTGGAGATACTTTCTTACTTTTCTACCACCATTTGTGAGTCTGGTCTATGATTTCCTAAATTTTCAATCCTATCGACGGCCATTAACTCCTCTAAGTGTTTCTCAGCACGTTCATAAGCCTCATTCTCCTCCTGCCAATCACCTCTGATTCTCTCCAGGTTTCCGGCCGCAACTTCGATTTCAACAAAGTCGTGGCCGTTGGTAATCAACTCCCTTGCTTGATCTAGCATCTCTGTTCCTTCCTCTGTTAGGCCTGCCCTCACTTTCAAATCTCCATACAAGGTCATTGTCTTGGCCATCCTAGATGTTGCATTTACTGCTTCAACGGTCTTGAGGGCTTGCTGAAGGTAAAATTCGGCCTCACGGACCATCCCCTGGTGACGGTATATGTTGGACGCCTGAAGGAGACTAGAGTGAAGAGCCGAGACAAGTGGCCAGAGAAGAGGTGTATTGAATGCTGCTAATGTAGTCGAGTGGACCTTAGGTGCTGAAGAGTTAGTTGTGAGCGCTGCCATCCCTTGGATAAGAGAGTCAGGTTTGGGGGTAACTGGTTTGCTGAGAGCCTCTAAACCGGCCCAGGCACGTTGATTAAGTCTAACACATCTTCTAGCATGCGTCAATGCATCATTAGGATTTCCCTATAACACTCCAAGAATTAGCTCATGGCAAAATATATCGTTATTCATCATGCTCTATCACTCGCCTTTTCGAATGTCAATAGACTCATTGCATATGCAGCGTCCGCAATAATCCTGTTCATCTTGACCCTCTTCGCAATCTTGGCCCCTGAGATTTTTGCGCTCATAAGTTCTTCATCTTCATCAACCAGAGAACTAGCCGAAAGAAAATATTCTTCAGCCTTTTCAAGATTTCCAATGTTCACAAGGTATTCTGTGTATGCTAAGTGACATTGCAGTACTGTCGTTGAGGATAATTCGCTTGGGGCTTTACTAATCAAGGCTTGGGCTTTCGCTAAAGCTATTCCTGCCCTTCCGGAGTATCCAAGTCGAAGGTACTGGATCCCAAGAAGGCTTTGTAACTGGACAAGGGCTGAAGAAGGGTTATTAACATTACCTGAAGTAGACGTTTTTGGAGAATTTGACTTACAATCATAGTTCGCTTTATCTTCTATTCCCCTAAAGGATACCAGGACCTTCAAAGCGCAAATCTTGAGTTCAACTTCACCCTTCATCTCGAAAAATTCGGCCACCATTTCCAACCTTTTCATTACTTGATTTATATCTTCCACTTTTTCTACCACTGCGTCCCAAGTGATGCATTCATTCACCAATCTATTCCATAGCTCCAATGCATTTTTTACCAGTTCCGGCTCGACTTCGCCATCCTGCCATCTTAAGAAAGATAAACTGACCAGACAACCTGCTATTATATCATCTTTGTATCTCAATAGGTGTTTGTCCTCCGTCGAAGTTACTGCAGCTGGACCCTCGGCCCATTCAAATGTCTCCTCGCCCAGACTTTTAGCCTCCTCTTTGTTGATTAGGTCTGCGTGGTCGACTGCGAGCTCTAAGAGTTTCGAAATAACTCTAGCTCTTCGTAAAGGCATTTCGTCAAAGGAATACAGGTCTAGTAACCTCTCGGCTAATATTTGGGCGAGTGTACCATCGCTTCCCGTGGTTCCAATTGCCAGCCTCATCGACCATTCAAGCATCGCACCTCGTGCCGTTTTTGATATTCCTGCGTAATCAAACCGTAGTGAAGAAGCTACGCCGTCCTTTTTCTTGTTTGCACATTTGACAAGGCCTGCCAAAACTCTATCGACTGTTGCCTCCTTAGTAGGCAAATCGAACGCATTTCCAGGCAACTCGCCTTTCATGGCGCTCTGTCCAATCTCTTCCAGAGTCCCGGTTTCGAAAAACACGTTTACGGCGCTCAATAGCGCATCCTCAGCCCTCCTATAATCGCCTGCTAGAAGGAAAAGACTTCCCAATCGCTCCCATTTTAAAGCTGCGTTAGTTTGGACGAGTTCCCCCGAAGGCCTTCGTTCTAGTATCATGAGACTTCTTCTTAAGGCCAGGATGCTTGGCTTATCCATCCCTGCTTTTCGATAGAGTAGATGGATCTGCCAATATGTCGTGGAAAACTTTTCGTAAAACATAGCGTGGTCAATATCATTTTCTGGTAGTGATCTGATTATCGTCAAAGACTCTTTGACTAAATCCTCGACAGCTTCCCACGCATCTGGAGAACTAATGATAAATCCTCGCCAAGATGTTGAGATGGCTGTATCAATTGTAGATGTGACAATTTTGGTTGCTTTTGCTCGTTCGTCGTCCGAAATCACCATCGCCAAATATTTACCGCAAAATCGGATAACCCCTCGAGCGATTGAATCACATAAAATTCTTAAAGTCCACCTTGCCTCCTTATAATCCAATGTCTCTTCCACTCTTTCCTCGCTGTCTGTTTCGTCTTTCAGAAGAGAAGCCAGTAAACTGACCCCGCCCCTTCTCAGCAGGGCTACCTCGTTCAACAAAAGTTCCAGGTCCGCCTTTCTACCATTTCTAATCGATGCAAGCCCTTCAACCGCAATCTCAACCCGTTCTTTGAGCCCCTCGACAATTTCATTATCCAGGATAAGCTCTCCATCTTTTCCAATTGTTGATAGTTTCAATTCGATGGTTGCTAATCGGACATTACTGATGACTTTCAGTGCTGCATCTGACTCGTTATTCATGGTCTCCAATTCCATAAGTAATTCCTCCGTACAATTCATAGATTCTTTTAGCAAGCCGGCGTCGAACGAGACGGTGGCGAGAGTTTTAATCACCTCTAATGGCAAGGATTTTGATGAATTACTCCCATGAAGTATTTGACGGACAATATTTGATGTTTGTTGTATAAAATTATAACGGTCGGGCTTGGTCCGTTGTTCCTGTGAACGTCGGACGAACGCGATTAAGTATTTGCGCCAACTTTCCCATTGTTCGGCGGTGTCCTTCTCAATTATATCCGCGCTATTAGACTGGAGTCGTTTTCTCAAGACACCACACTGGATCGCTAGAGTTTGTAGTTCCAGTGCTGTTTTAGGACTACAGAATAGTTTGATATTTGTGGCATCGCTGTCAGAAGACACCGCCGTTGAAGGAGTTATAGATAAGAGAGTATGAATAAGAACATTCAAATGGGTCAACGCTTTAGACGGGGATGATTTTGAATAAATCTTTATCAATGATAAGGGATTATACTGAGAAGATAGTGAAGGGATGATGGCCTAGGAAGATATTAGATTAGTATGGTTTCTTAGATCAGTATAGTTTCTTAGTTTTCAGTGAAACAGAAAAGCACGAACCTCAATCAACTCTGGTCTCTTCAATCCTGCAAGACATCGCAGCATCCCCAGTTGGCATGAAATAACCAATGGAAAGGCAGGCACTGACACAATCACATCCTTAAACTCAAGCATCTTACTAAACGATTCCTTCTCAGCTTTTATAGCCCCACCTTCTTTCCCGAAGTGCTTAGACTTTGCTGATACTATTTGAACCCCATTAATTTGTTTCTCCTCCGCAGATCCATTTTGCATATGTTCAGTCAATTTCCGCTTCAGGCTCCGAGCCTCTTTTAATGCCATCTCAAACATTCCGAGCTGTATCAATTTTAACAAAAGACTGTTCTGGGCGGTCTCGACTTGTAGTAAAGGCATCTCTGGGAGACTAGAGGTATGTTGGATCGAGTTAAGATATGATATTGAGAGAGCGCAGCATGACGCCAAGTTCGCAATTGAATCGGACTTCGTATCATTACGATTTGCGGATCGCGACTGCAATGGTTTGCTATTTGTAGAAACTAGTTTTCCTGTTTTCCGAGCTGGCGCAGAGATTTCAAGAGCGGAAGGAGGCGGCCCATCTTTTTTCGCCGCATCAGTGAGAGCTTTGAGGCAGATATTTATTACCTCAATCGCAAGCTTCTGTTTCTCTACTATCCGTGATGCCGGCGAAACCGCTACAGTGACGGTCTCTGTTGCTACTTTTTGCGAGGTTAATTTCGCATTCTTTGATCGCGAGGATATTTTCACAGTAGCCGATGTGACGTTTGGTTCGGTAGTTGTGAATGATTCCGTTAAAAGCTTTATAGTCGAGCTTGAGCAGGCATCAACAGTCAGTTGCTGCTTAATTCCGTCGTGCGGACTTGTGCATGCAGGTTTTGGAGGCATTTAAGTCCTGTTCCTTGTAGAGAGAAAAGGTTTTGTCTGACGATATGCAGGTGGTATTGAAAGAAAGAAAGGGGTATCAACATGTAATTATAAGGCCCAAAGATTTAACAGGAAGTTGATGGAGGGGTTGTGGAGTGAATTTACGAAAGATTCCACACGAGTAAATAGACTGGGGGCTTTTCGAGGTGGGTTGCTAGGGGAACGAACGCCACAATAGCGGCTTAGGGAATGCTTCGTTGACTGGTAAAGTGGCGCAGATCTGAGCTAGCTTTTAAGGTAGCGCGCCCCTAGGGTCCGTGGGGATGTCAGGGCCCATTCAGCATCCGGGGAAGTCGGAAGGTTAGTTGCAGCATACATGTATCTATGTATCATGCAAACCGCGGAGATCAGTAAGGCACGCTTCACCTACATAATGTACCTAGAGTAGGTAAGGTAGAGAGTGGATACAATAACTTTAATGTACTTAAATAGCTATAGGTACCTGCCCTCTTGCGGGTCTGCCAGGAACAACTTGTAATCGGCTAAGCCAGAGAGAGGAAACAGAGGGGCAACTGCAACTGCTTCGTGCGGCATCGTGCAACACAGAACTCCTGTATCAACTGCCACTTACCACTTCTCCGACAAAGGGGAGGCCAGTTAACATTCATCAACTCCCCCAATCGCGCCTATAGCCGCGACCTAAATTAGATATCATTCTCCAACCCCCTTTCCCCCTTTACTTCCAGGCCATTTACTTCGCTTCTACCTCTCCAGTATTTATTCCTTTACAATCTCTAATTTCACCCATCATGAGCTTGAGTACGCCTAATGATGAGGCTTCCGGACGAAGCCCGTCGGGAAGTATCAGCACTGTCCGAACTGAACGAGCCAGTGCTAGGAGTAGTCGAAGTTCGCGGAATAATCAGCTGCACGTCGAGTATATCCTAGTTGCCGAGTTCTCTATTGATAAAGGACCCACAATGGAACATCAGTACCCGAATGCTATCAGTGGCGATGAACAGTGAGTATCAAGCCCATTTCATAACTCAATTGGTATATATATACATCAAATATACTGAGATCCTCAATTACCAAATGGAATAAAACCAAAAAACTAAAAAAAACTACTCGTAGCTTCATGACGTTTCCGAACACGACTGCTATTGCATACCATACAAAAAAGCGCCAAATCCACCTTTTTGTATGCCATGCAATATTGGTTGTGTTCGGAAACGCTATGAAGCTACGAGTAAAAAAAAACTAAAAATATCTTCTGCATCCTATGTCGACAACAAAGGCTAATTCAGGAGGCTTGTAGTATGCTCGCCGAACTTATGCTACCGGACCAAGCTCATGTCCGCATTCAAGATTGGACTATATTCTTTTTGCACAAAGACGCAGAACGGGAATCAGTCGAAGTAGACGCCTCGGGCCATGCGCCTTTAATATATGTACTCAATTTAGTCAATACAAAGCATGATAAAAGAGAAAAAAGGTACATACTCTCGAATTTCATCAAGGATAGACAGGGTGGGAAACTCACTCTACCGCAGAGGCGCAAAAGTAAAGGCCATGGCTATATGCACCAGGCATTCATTCCTTCATATCTATAAGGTATGTAATTATAAACTCCTATTGCAAGGCATATATATCTTAATACCGAATATTAAACAGCCTATCCTACTCCTTGCACTTGAGGAATACTTCAAAACACCTACTGTAGATACTCTCGCAGAGATTTTCACAGCTGTGAATGCAATGGATCTTTCAGCCATGCCGGATTTTTCTATTTTCGAACGCCAAATTCTCTCTTCTAGTGAACAGAAAGAAATGTTCACTGAAAAATTTGAAGAGATGGCCCATATATATCCAAATGCTGCACAACAGCAAATGAGGTCTCCCTCTTCTCTAGGAATGCTGACAACTGGGGATGAAGATCCAGAAACAAGGGCAACGACATATATTGATCTAGCACCAGGAAGGAATAAACTTGTAAATGGGAGGATCACAATCAACAGGGACAGCCACGAGTTTGAAACCAAGGTTGTTTATTCTGGTATACCTATACCTATCAAGGTTCCTGTTGCAATAATGCCCGAAACTGTTGGAGATGTAGGCCATTCCCCATAACAAATCCTTAGGATTGTTACCAATGCGCGGTAACTTGAATTTAGTTCTCATTGATACACTTAATATCGACTTTCTCTCAGCATCACTCCGCAAATCCCCAACCATTTGCTCTCCATCCCCACCTCACTACAAATGGCCCATATACACATCCTATTATTGTATTGGTCAACGGACTTCTTACACAGAAAAGAATAATATTTCTCAGTCATCTGAGACCTTCTGGCGAGGTCGCAGACCATGTGCTGGCCGCGTGTTCACTGGCATCGGGCGGTGTATTGCGTGGGTTTACGCGGCATGCGTTCCCATATACAGACTTGTCTAAAGTTGACGAACTACTTTTGGTTCCTGGATTTATAGCTGGTGTCACCAATCCAACTTTTGGAAATCATCACGGCTGGTGGGATATCCTTTGCAATATTGATACTGGTAGAATAAAGATCTCTCCTGAAATCAAGCCATGTCCTCCAGGCGACGGTGCCAGTTTTGGTGGGTTTGCGAACATCAGTGGCCACCTCGATACTGGAGATAATGCGTTCATGGATGACGTCTTGAACTGCATTTCTTCCAAATTCGGCGAAAAGGCACTGCGGGCCAAATGGCGAGATTGGATTGTGCGATTCACAAGAATGGCCGCAGCGTTCGAAGAGTTAATTTATGGATCCAGTGCCCTGTGGATAGGACATGAAGAAAACCATGTTATCCGTGGTCATGGATATGTTTGGCCAGATGAACAAACTAAGATGAGGGATCTAGCGGCGAACATGGCTAGGATAGAGGGATGGAGAGGCAGTAGGACATACCATTCCTATTGTCAGGTAAGTACACCACCAAGCTTTCTTTTTCAGACACAAGCTGACTTTGAGCAGGATGTTCTGCAATTCTACATGGCAAAACCAATCAAGGTTGTTGATCTACACCACCAAATTGACCGCCTAAGATATTTGAGGTTGTCAATTGATGACTCTGCCAAAATTTATACGACAATCAGAGACTATGTCGTAGAATACGAAGAGGTTAACCAGCTTCTTTGTGTACTACCAGAAAATCAAGGAGGATTATTTCCAATCGCAGTTGGTCTCTTCCATCCGCTGCAGAAAGTACGGTTTGCGGTTGTGGAGTTGCTGGAGAGAATAAGTACACACATGGTAAGTTTATCAATTCCCCCATAAACAACTTCTATGGATTTACGACGATCCTAACGGGGCATGTATATCATAAATAGGCTGGACGTCATTTCTTCAATTCGCTCAATAAGTTTCAGAAATTGGCTTTCATCCGTCTTCAACAAGAGAAACTAAATACGGCAGCTGAAAGTCCAAATACTGGTGTGACTATGGGTGGATTGAATATTGCAGATGCCGTCACAAAATAGTTCAGTCTTGAAAGGACAAGACTACTCTTTTCCTTTTTCTTTTTTGGGCAAGAATCTTTCCCTCCATCCCTAGAGGGTTTAATGTTCTACGAACGATGAGTGACGGATTTATAAATTTCCTAGAAGGCCAGAATGATACCAGAAGTATGCGAAATAATGTTTTGATACAAATACTAAAGAATTTATACTGCCTTGGATTCTCCGCGCCTAAATTCCAAGTTTAACGAGTAATGCATGTTACGTTTATAACGTTCATTATGGACCGTACTGTTCCATTATCTTAACATAAGTATCGCACATTTGTATTGAAATGGAACTTGTAAGAAGCTTTTATGACATTTAGTATCACGTGCTCTGCGACCATTTCGAGGATTTAAGCGGTGACTTCATCCTAGTTATACTTTCAGTTCAATGTCTTGGCGAGGCGAAAGCTTGTACCCATTCCGATCGGGCCAGTGCCCCACCACAATTTTTCCTAAAAGGCCAGCAGACACGATACTTTTCATGTTTTCTTTTCTTACAACACTCAAGTAAGGACCTCATTTTCATGATCGGTACCTCCCAAATTATCTTTCGAAGATTACTGAGCGCGTCATATTAAACCTGCCTCTCCTCTAAACTGTCGCCGGCTTTGAAGGTATAGTGCTCACTAGTCACTGGTCTAGTCACTCATCTGCCCCGCCTCAATCCTCCTCCTTGTCTTTTTAGAACAACTCTCTATCCTACGTGAGGAGATTTTCCCTACTTCCAGAACAAAATTAACTGACCAAGGGCCCAGGAAATAAAAAGGATTCACTAGTATCCGAAATCTGTGACTCTTATCTCACTAAATCATCTCAAATATCAGATATCTCCGGCCAAGGATAGAAAGACCGCATTCGGCTCCACTGAGGATCACAATCTGCTTCCATAGCGCAACCATAAGCCTCTATCGACTTAATTGCTCAATTCTTCGAGCACCACTTCCTTATATTCTAGTAGAGGTGTTCTAGGCAAACATGGATACACAAGTATTATTTTTTTTTCCCTCGTACCATCACGACGAGAAACTGGTTGTGCTTACTTCTTATTCGCAATAGGTTGAAAGCGCGGTGGATATTGCGTCCAGCCCTACTACCAGTCAGGAGCTCAAAGGACAGGTATTTTGGAAATTGGGATTCAAAGAGTCTTACTTTTACCGATCGTTTTGGCGATTGCTGACTTGTGGATCTATAGGCTATGGAATTTCTGCAGAACGTCAAGGTTTCTCCAGAAGGATGGCAGATTTGTTTACCCCTTTTTGTCAGGGATCAGAGAGCCAACGAAATCGTGCGCATGTTCTGCCTGGATGTTTTAAACACAGCAATCCAACTGCGTTACCAAACTCCACAGGATCAATCCCTCACATACATCAAGAATGCACTCGTGGAATATATGAGGCGGACATACCTATCAAGCTCAAACATTTCTGATTCGGGCATGATGCAAAATAAACTCACTCAGACTATGACTTATCTTTTCGTCGCAATGTACACAACGTCATGGCCAACCTTCTTCGACGATATACTAGCATTAACTTCGACATCCAGCGGTCAGCATGATAACTATCAGGGTGTCATGTTTTTTCTACGAATGACGGCTAGCGTACATGAAGAGGTTGCCGATGTTCTCATCCCGCGGTCGGCGGAAGAAATGCAAAGAAATAGCGCAATAAAGGATGCTGCTCGTGAGCGAGATGTGAAGAAGCTTGTGGCTTCTTGGCAGGAAATCTTGGGGCAATGGAGAGGAGCAAATGAGGATGTTGTTCTGCTATGCTTGAGGGTAATCGGTCGATGGGTCAGCTGGATCGATATCTCTTTAGTCGTCAACGACGTCTTGTTAGGTTTACTTTTCTACTTCTTGTCAGCCGAAGGAAAGCCTAGGAATGGAGCTATCGAGACACTGGCTGAGATTGTGGGTAAGAAGATGAAGGGTCCGGATAAGCTTGAATTAATCGCATTTTTGAAGCTGGGAGAAATTGTTGGATCTTTGGTGACTTCTTCTGCTCTGCAGGCTCAAGGGCAAGATGATTATGATTATGACCTTGCGGAGAACGTGGCAAAGTTGGTAAACGGTATTGGGATGGATCTAATCAGGATCCTGGATACTGATGGCATGGATCCCCATTCAAAACAACGTGCAGAAGAATATTTGCAGGCTTTCGTTCCGTTCCTCCTCCGATTCTTTTCCGACGAGTACGACGAAGTATCAACAGCAGTATTTCAATTCATGTTCGATCTCCTTACTCTGCTACGAAAAGAGAAAAAGACATCCAATTCAATTTCCCAATCTCATGCTCAAATGCTACCACCAATCCTCAGCTCAATCGTGATGAAGATGAAATATGATGTGGACACAAATTGGGGGGATGGGGATGAGCGAACAGATGAGGCTGAGTTCCAAGAGCTCCGGAAGAAACTGAAGACTCTTCAAGATACTGTTGCCAGTATTGATGAAGGTCTTTACATCCAATCTTTGTCGACGCTTGTGGGCAATACCTTTGAAAGGGTAGCACAAGGGGGACATGGTGCGGTTAATTGGCGAGAAGTAGAAACTGCACTGTATGAGATGTTCATATTTGGAGAGCTTGCAATGAGGAATGGCGGGCTGTATATCAAAGGACAACCAAATGGAGTTGCTGCCGAAACTCTGATTGGCATGATGTTTAAAATGATGAACTCTAGTATGAACTGGCTCCAAAGCTCCCCTGTATGCTCGGAGATATGTGAAGCTAACAAGTGTGTTTTCACCCAGATATTGCTAGCTCATCCCACCCAGCTGTTAAGCTAAGGTATATGGAGATTATCAACCGGTATTCCCCTTTCTTTGAATCCAATACCAACCTCATTGCGCAAGCTCTTGAAGATTTCGTCAAGGGGGTCCACGACAATCATCCCCGGGTGCGAAAACGTTCTTGGTACCTTTTTCAGCGTTTTGTCAAATCTCTCCGACAACACATAGGTGAAGTTTCAGAGACGATTATTCAAGCGATCAGTGATCTTCTTGTGATAAATGCAGAGCTACCCAGTGATAATGGAGATGATGACATGTCTTCAGATGAAAACCAAGGAGAAGACTCGGCATTTGAATCACAATTGTACCTTTTTGACGCAGTTGGATGTCTGTCTTCCATAAAATCGATTCCTGAACAGAAGCAGGTCATGCTTGCTCAAACAATCATGAACCCCATATTTATAGACATGGAGAAGATTCTTGGTGTGGCAAAGGGTGGAGATCCACGAGCGGTACTACAAATTCACCACGATATCATGGCCCTTGGCACATTGGCAAGAGGTTTCTCCGATTGGGCACCTAACACATCTGCAACCACCCCTCCTGGCGGACCTGTTTCCGATGAGTTTAAGAGTGCTGCAGAGGCCATATTGGTGTCATTGGAAGCTCTTAATAGGTTTCCTAATGTCAGGGAGGCGGCTAGACACTCTTTTTCAAGAATGGTGGGTGTTTTGGGTCAGAAGATCTTGCCAATGTTGCCAAGGTGGATTGAAGGGTTATTAGCGGAAAACTCAACAAAGGAAGAGATGGTGACATTCTTGAGACTCTTGGAGCAGGTGGTGCATGGATTCAAGGTATACGTTATTTCGCTACAAATGAGAATAGTGGCTGACACAAAGCACCAGACGGATATATTCAATATCCTTGATTCCTTGATGACACCGCTCCTTGGTAGGATATTTTCTGCCTTAGGCGAAGAAACCACTGGAACGGACGATGCCCTAGAATTGACGGAGTTGAAAAAAGAATATCTTGGATTTTTAATGTGCATTCTCAACAACGATCTTGGACATGTACTCATAACTCAATGTAAGTCGCCGAAATCATGATCTATCACTCGTTGCCTTTGCTCTAACAGGTCCTGGGAACAGCCAACCAGGAAATTTTCAATCAAAGTCTTAATGTCATAGAACACTTTGCCAAGGATATATCAGATCCTGCAACTGCAAAGGTCGCCTTCTTACTTATGTCCAAAATGTCAGCCGTTTATGGACCTTCAACTGCTGGACAACCGCAGCAGCAACAGCAGCAGCAGCAGCAGCAGCAGCAGCCGAATAGTGTCGCTAATAACCCACCAGAAAGACCTCTTAAAGGCTTCGAGTCAGTCATGATCGAAAACTTCTCGTTACTGTGCTTCCAAGTTCCTTCAACAACCGGGTTCAACCCAAAGGACGCGCAAGCTAAAATGGTACTGGGCGAGATCGCTGGGCTCCAGAAGATGCTCTATTATAAATTAGGAGAAAATTATGTCCATTATCTTAGGACCATCTATTTTCCTTCGTTTGGCTTCGCCTTGGCGGACGAATATTTGACTGCGTTGGTGCAATTTGACCAAAAGAATTTTAGAAGCTATTATCAGGTTTGTTATCTCGATGTTTGCTATTCGAATGTGTTACTAATATTGGGTTGTGCCAGAATTTTGCGGTGCAAGTTAGTGGCGGCTAGCCTCCGCCAAAAGAAAATTCATTTCTCTGTGAAATATTTACCCTGGTCTTTTTTGGTTTCTAATATCCCCTTATCTTTTTTTCGCACGCCCAAATTTTGTTAGCCCCAAGAGCGCTTCTATACAGATAGTGTCTTATTTATTCCATTCATATCATTTCCTTTCCACAGGCGCGAAAGAGAAAACAAAAGTTGGTGTATTTGGCGGTATTCCCCCTTTGTCGGTTTATTTTTATTTGTTAGCTTTCTCCGAGAGAAAGTAAATATCAGCAGTTGAAACTCTTGATATGTAGGGTGGCGATATTGAATAGCAATTTGTTAGAATAGAGACGGCTTCTTTTTTTTTTCCCTTCCAAGTACGGGGTACTTGCTTTCTTTTATATTTTCAATGTATATACGATTTTTTACCATTTTTGTTCCTCCCCAACAGCCAAATTTCCACTTCTTTTTTTGAAGTTATCATTACTCCCAAGGATGGATGAGCTTACAATATATACCATTGCCAAATATCAACACTCATAATGAAGGCATCCTTTTTTTTTTTTAATACATTAATTGCATGCAACCTTACAGTTATGGCAATATCGCACCATGAAGCCGTCCTTAGTTAATAGAGATAGACTCAACTTAGTTAAGCCTAAGCACATGCATGCAGTACACGTACATACATGTACTTACCGCACACGGTCATTTCTTCGAAGAGTGCTTAACGCTCACAAACAACCATTACAAAGTGTAACTTACATACACTTCTCACCCGGCCCTCACACCAATACCTCAACAAGAGATAAAAGTCATCGTACTTAGGAAAATGCACCCTCTTGTAGACGAAGTCAGGGAGGGAGTCAAAGAGCGGAACAGCAACAATAGGGAACAATACACACTTGCATGATGGGCATGGCACTGACACGATAAAGATACGGCAATACTATTTGCGGATTGGGAAGGGTAGCAGATGAGATGGGTACAAGACTTTAGATTTGGATAGTTATTCAGGGTATGAAAGCCCCCTGTATTGTTGGAGAAAAGGGAACGGGAGGAGAGAGATAGCGGAAATTTTTTAGTTACTTTCCTTTCCTTAGTTGAGATGGCGGTGGATGGAGGGGCGCTCTAAGGAGAAAATGTATGATATTTTCATTAATGATTAAACAAACAGATATCCTGATCTAACATAAACAACTCACAATTAATCAATATAGCATAAATAATATATCTCAGATCCATTCCATTGAAGTAAGCGAGTGATAGATCATGAATCTACTTAATACTTCAATAGCTATGTATTACCCAAACATATACCCATAAGGGGGTGGAACTCTCATATCTGATGTTTATTTTACTAAGTTTCCTGGCTACGGTTGTTTAAAATCTATGGATTGTGAAAGGCAACTAAATTGAGAATAGCCAATTTATTTCTTCAACAAAAGCACCCACTATACTGTCTCTCGACGAGTGTGTTTACGATTTTTGCAATAGGCCCATAATTATCTGCTTCTAGTTTGGACCCAGAGAATACAGTGAGCTTATGTGGTAGAATCAACCAGGATCTTCGGCTCCAGTTGAGAGAAGTTATTGAAATAAGTTTTGAATAGCTTGACAGCATGTTCAACATCGTGAGCTCCTCTATGATATTAGTAGTATCTTATTAGCTCCTATTCCTGTTTTTTTACAATCAAGCTTATAAGGGGTGTGTGTGTATGTATACCCAGTTTCACGGATAGAGTGCATGCTCAACTGGCAATTACCCATGTCCACAGTTCTTGCACCAAGTGCAGCACTCAACATTGGACCAATGGTTGATCCGCAAGAGCTGTCATTTCTAACTACGAACAATTGTAGCGGTACACCTGCCATCTTTGCTACCTCTGTTGTCAACACGATACCCGGTGAGTTTGTGGCATAGCGCGCATTAGCATTGACTTTGATGACAGGACCTTTGTTCATTTCTGGACGGTGGGAAGATTCGTATTTCGCGGGGTAATTCGGATGCACAGAATGCGCCATATCACATGACCAGAGCATTGACTTGATCAATGTCTCCTCGAAAGCTGTCGCGGCATCAGACGACAGACGGCGTATGATAGCAGGGAGGAAGTTAGAATCAGCGCCTTGTGCCGTTTGTGAGCCAATCTCTTCGTGGTCGAACAGACTAATCAATCTAATGCCTGATTCTTCATCAAGAGCTTTCTCATCTCCGACGGATTCGATTAAACCGACAGTTGCGCAAAAGGACATAGTGAGGTTATCGAGCCTTTGAGAGAAGATCAGTTCATCATTGATTCCGCCGAGAACAGACTCCTGGGTATCATAAAGAATCATTTCAAAATCAAGAACATCCTCTGCGTTAACACCCGCCGCCTTTGCAATACGATCGATGATCATAGGATGATGACGGTCTGTCATCAATGCCAAAGGCTTGAAGTCGCCCTCAGACTCCGATTTCTCAGCCGAAGAACTATCGGCCGCCGTCTTGTTAAGCTCGGCAGCAGCAAGGCCAGCAATTGGGAACAACTGCGTCTCTTTGTTGAACGTAAAGGTCTCCTGGCGGTCCAGATGGATAGCAAGGGTAGGGATCCGCAGGATAGGCTGATCGATTTTGATCAACTTCGAGACGATGCTACCATTCGAATGGCGGACCATTGCGCGCCCAGCAATGGACAAATCCCGATCAAACCCTGGTAAATATTAGGACTGAAAGACTATCTGATTTTGCATTATTGGACATAATAAATCGAAATATGGGCAGATGCTGGCTCACATGTATGCCATAGTCCACCTATATGAAAACTAGTTAGTGGGAACTACCCTTCTCCGGAAATAAGAAGATTTCTGATAGGATTTAATATAAGCTTACCTCCATATGTTTCAACTCCTACCTGCAAGAAAGATCCGTTCTCTGCAAACTTCTTGGAGACTGGCTTGATACGCAGGGCCGGTGAATCCGTGTGAGCTCCAAGCAACGCCATTCCATTACCTGGCTATCCATCCCAAGAAAGTCAAACTCTATCAAAGAACAACCAATTAAGATAGAGATTCGCATACTTTCCACTTTTTTCCTACCCCAAAAGCTATTATAGAAGAGCCATTTCGAGTCACAAAGTAACGACCACCATTCTCAACACACTGAGCCCAAGGCTCACGCTCCTACAACAAATAGTTAGCTTCTTTTGTATATAGATTCCATGTCGGGCTATTTGAAACCTTAATTTCGATAAATCCAGCCTTTTTCAAAAGCTGTTTTGAGGATTCAACAGCATGGAAAGCTAATTTATTTGTTGATCAGTCAAAATGTTCGGAAAATGAAGTTTTTGGAGCTTCTCACGTGTTGGTGATGCATTGACATACGACAGAAAGTCGAGAGCGTATTTTCGGGAGCTAGAAGTCATGGTTACTGGTATTCTGAATGTTCACGATAATATGGAATGTGCGGGGAAGATAAGGTGGGGTTGGTGTAAACGTGAAGCATGCGGGAGCCAAGACATTGGACCGAGCGTCAATCTAATCGGAGCTGGTTCATCTAATACCTACATGTATGGTCCAGGGATATGTGTACGGTACATCATGTAATTAGAGTACATGTACTTACTCTGCACTATTTAAAACAATCAAGTAGAAAAACAATCAAGTAGAATCATGACTTAGATCTAGAATAACTCTTTGATAAAGAAAAAAAATGGTTGTAGACAGAATAAATACCAGAAAAGGAAAGTGTCTAGCCGTTTTACATGAGATAAAACTACGCGAGTGAGGACCCTGCGGGTGAGACAGCATGATCTTGCACGATTTACTACCCTCGTTAGTCATTCGCCATTGACCTGGGTTCGCCATTGATCCAGAAAATAGTAGGTGTGTTTTGGCATTGAATTCCTCAGCACCCAGAAAACTGCATCTGGACTTTCTCGACTTGAGCATCAAAAATTGTAAAGAGCTGCTCCATAATCAAACAACTCAACATTAATCACGAGAGAGGAATATAATGAGCAGATATTAAATCAAGAAAACGGTGTCTGTAGGTTTTTTCAGCGCATTTATCACTTGAATTCGTTCATAAGGAAAATGAACAACAAACAGTATTGTTAGAGCGGTGGCAGCATTAACATACATGTAGTAAGCCCTGATCATGAGAATCATGAATCTAGAAATCAAAAACCAAGTCCCTGATTAATTCTTTCGTAAAAGTTATTACAACCGTCAGTATATATATAGGTACGTAATACATACATTATCATGTAATACAGTATTAAAGATACGCTGAAACAACATATCCACCTCTCCCTCCAGTCGCCTTTTGTAGCGTTCCCCGGACAACGCCGGGTGCACAACGTAGCACTTACCAAACAGGGGCGGCCGATTTCCCGGTTGGGACGTCCTGCGTTTTTGTTTACTTTTCGCAACCGCGACCTCACTCATCATCGCTCAACCCACAAGTTACAACACCCGAACCCCCCCATCGCTTCCCATCACCTGTCATCCATCACCCCTCACCCACAACATCAACGCTATATCCAATTCACAGCCTATCACTAATAGTCATCCTACTTGTTATACCTTAGATTAACAAGCTTCTGGGCCATATAACCCATCGCCACTGCCCCTCAGCGAGCTAGCTTGCAGTAGCCCCGCTAGCTCTCTGCTTCTCTTTCCTCACCCCCACCACAATGCGAGGGTCGGAATTCGAGAATCGAGTTCGACACGCAGCAAAGCCTAAATCTCCTACTGAATCGCCAGCTCCAAGGCTCTCTAATGGCCCTGATGCTGATGCGCTGAGGGCAGCCCTGAGTGACGCCGTCGCATCCCCGGTCCCGGCTCCATCACCAAGTAGGAAGAGGCAGCGGATAGTTTACGGTGATAGGTGCGTGGCCTGTTATTCATGGGAATTATTTGGGTCGCCTAGGAAGGCTAGTTATGAGGGATTGAAGTTGATTGAAGTCTTCCAGGTTTATACCGAATCGCGAAGGGGTGGATTTGCAAGCTAGCTACAGCTTGCTGCATGCCGATGGTTCGCCTTCAACCCCTTCGAAACCAAAGAAAAGAACACCACATGGCGAACTCCATTTTCAAAAGAGTATGCTTACTTATATCCCTTGCTATCGGGTGGTGGTACTAATGTATATTCTTATCGACAGCCGAAGAAGCCAACCGGACTTTTTCAACGCTCCTCCGTTCTGAGCTTTTCCACAATGAGATTCCCCAGGGCTCGCCATCATCACTAACAACTCGTAACTCTGCCCGCGATTCTGCCCGCGCACCTACACCTCCTGCGACCAACAGCTCGACCAACACCCCCGCCACGCCTTCAAAGAACCTTTTTACTTATATGTCACCAAAGACACGGACTCCTCAAACCCGACATGGGCCCAACGTTGATACTAGATCTGAAATATACTCCCTATCCCCTGTTAGGTTCGACAGTCAGCGAATGCTTCTATCACCCAGAAAACAACCAAGGGCTGTAAGTAAAGTACCATATAAGGTACTTGATGCGCCTGAGCTGGCAGATGATTTTTATCTAAATCTCGTGGATTGGGGGAGCACAAACATTCTGGGTGTAGGTCTGGGCAGCTGCGTCTACATGTGGAATTCGGCCTCAGGGATGGTAACAAAATTATGCGATTTGGGGACAGACGATAAAGTTACGAGCGTTTCTTGGATACAAAGAGTATGGGATTGATATTCTTTCACTAACCCATCTCATGACTGGGCTAACACGATTTATTCAGGGATCACATGTTGCAATAGGGACAAATAAAGGGTATGTCCAGATATGGGATGCGAAGGAGTGCCGCCGGTTACGAGTAATGACAGGACACACAGCTCGAGTTGGTAAGTCATCTAAACATGCCTCATATGAACTCTGCACTAACTTGTTAGGTGCTCTTGCCTGGAATGATCATATCTTGACATCCGGTTCACGTGACCGAACAATATATCATCGCGATGTCCGTGCGCCTGATCAACATATCGCAAAACTTGTAGGTCACAAGCAGGAAGTTTGTGGGTTAAAATGGAATTGTGAAGATGGACAACTAGCATCAGGAGGAAACGACAACAAACTTTTCGTTTGGGACAAACTTAGTGAGCAACCGCTATACAAGTTTACAGAGCATACAGCAGCAGTAAAAGCGATTGCATGGTCACCCCATCAGCACGGCACGTTAGCATCAGGTGGGGGTACAGCGGACCGAAGAATAAAATTCTGGAACACCTTAACGGGACAGCCTATAAGTGAAATCGATACCGGAAGCCAAGTTTGCAACCTTGCGTGGAGTAAAAACTCAAATGAGATTGTCAGCACGCATGGATACTCCGAAAATCAAATTGTTGTCTGGAAATATCCTAGCATGACACAAGTTGTCAGCCTTACGGGGCATACCTACAGAGTGTTATACCTAGCCATGTCACCCGATGGACAAGTCATTGTTACCGGTGCCGGCGACGAGACATTGCGATTCTGGAACTGCTTTGCAAAAAACAAGAATGAGGGCCGTATGAGTATAGCGTTGGATCCATTCCAGCAAATACGATAAACCAAAGTGGAGCCAGATTAGATGTATCTTGTTTTTTTTATTTCTTTCCTTATTTTTTGTAGGAGTTATGTGCAAAGAGAGTTAGCGTCTGATGTTGACAGTATTGTTTCCTTACATCTTGGTGAAGGTTTTCCTTCTTTTTCCTTTTTTTTTTTTTTTTTTTTTTTGTTGTGGAAATTAGGACGGGGCGGGCGTCCAGGAAGGTTCTATATTTAAAATTTCCTTTTCGGCGTGGATGTTTCTCAGGATTTCTTCTTCTCAACCTTTACTTTCCCTTTTATCCTCTATTCCATCATTCACTTACAACTTGAGTTTCAGTACTGAGTATTACTTCTTTAGCAAGCAAAAAAAAAAAACCGCGGCAAAAGAGTTGTATTTATATCTATTCCACAGTTCGGTATTCATTTAGCGATTATTTAATCCCATCTGGTTATAATGTTTGTGCATTTTTATTATCCTGTTTGATGTTTAATGGAGATTCAATAGTGGAACTAGTACTCGTAATACGATGCCGGTTTAATAAAATTCTTGACGTTTGAAAGAGCACCTCCGGGGTACCAGTGGATTGGGGGGTGGGGGGGCAACTTCAAAGTATAACCACATGTACGTACATCCGTAGCACGTAGACTCACGCTGTAAAAAGCCTACTTGTAGATATGTTTGCGTGGCATTGCCTACCACCAGAAGTTTATTAAATCTCAAGGATGACACACCTAGAGGGAAGAGAAGACATACTCTACAGTGCAGGGTTAACTAGGTTTGATGATGTCGTTCTCAATTGTCGTTCGTCTGGATGGCGTGGTAGCGGTTGGCTTTCGGCAGGTAGACTAGCTAGAGTATGTAGGAAGAGCTCCCCTGCACCCCCGAAAGAGGATTATATCATGCTGTTTCCCTCTTAGTATAATCGCGCTAGGGGTTTGCTTACCGAGTGATCGTGTATGAAGTAAGCCGTGTTAGCCTTCTAAATTATACATGTAGTCATAAAGCCATGCCAAGGGTCAAATCTCTTGTATAGAGAAAAATGTATAGCATAAAGTAGAGAGTACCATTACCAAGGCCTCTAGTGGCTATGGATTTCATATGTCCTTAGGTAGGCTTCTTTACATGCTATTATTGTGGTACGGGTACGGGTACGGGTACGGGTACGGGTACGGGTACGGTCCGGGTTCCGCCTTGATCCGTCACCTACATACGTCTCTACATTCTGTATACCGAAAGGAATTTCAGCCTGTAATTCTTCCAGCACCGTTTTGTTAATTAGTG
This sequence comes from Morchella eximia, assembly GCA_024713935.1. Taxonomy (NCBI): domain Eukaryota; kingdom Fungi; phylum Ascomycota; class Pezizomycetes; order Pezizales; family Morchellaceae; genus Morchella; species Morchella eximia. The sequence goes on from JAMGZG010000002.1 coordinate 2,017,953, forward strand.
GTCTTGCATAACGGTGTAATACATGTAGACACACAAACATGCGCAGAGCAAGGACTAGCTAGCCCAGTTGATCCATGAGGATAAACGTTTATCTTAGGCTGCGTAGACGTCGGCCCACAGGAAGTAAGAATCGAAGATCGGGATGAAGACCAACTGTAATAGGTCTTCAACCCGAAACTTCGATGTTTCGTCGCAGATCCTCTTAGAGGCAAACTTAGTGTCCAGAGTCAATGATAGGTACCACATTCATCTATGTACTCTATCTATACTAAGTCTGGCCAACGATTGTGTAAAGGATATCCTGGGCAATGCACGTACTCAAGGATACCTAGCGAATATTGTTTATTGACATTTAGATATATAAGCCCTTGAGGATCTACCACGATTGTAGCCTTCAAATCCCGACGTTCTAGATCCACTAGACTTCAAGGACCTTATTGACTGGCACCGGGTTAATCAGAAAAGGGATCATGCCCGAGCAACACTTGAAAAGCACAACTTGTAACATCGCCATATTCTTGCTCAGCACAAAACCCCACTTGATTGTCGCGAATAGGGCCCGCCCGGTATAAAATTCTAATCCTTATCAAGGTTTGCTGGTAGAGTTCATCTACTCTAGCTGCCGGTCTCAATACCGGTATTATAAAGAACTAAAAAACAGATGGGTTACACTATCGTAACTTACGCTCTTAGACCTAGGCTCGCGATGCAGCGGGAAGATCTCCTGCAGCGCTCAGATGTTGCACAAGTCGTCTACCCTACTTTAAGATTCCCAGGGTAAGGTTTTTCTCTGCTCATAAAAGAGCCGGACCTCGGGTGGGGCGTTTATCCGATAACGGTGCTCGTGTGTTGCGGCTTGCCGTTGTGATGGTGAAATTGCACCAGTGGAGCCTTCATCTCCTCTGTTTGCAGCCTCAGCAACTGGAGCATTCGTTTACATAGGTTTCTTTCTGACAGAGATTTATTATTTGCTTTTGCTAGAAACAAGCTCATTATTCATACGTGGCACCACTGCACGCTTCTGCATCGTCACCGGGAGTTAGCCGATCCAATCGCTTGAAATCAAATTTACGTGGAGTAAAATGAAAAGGAAAGAAACCCGGGCGGGGCTCTTGGTGAGAAAAGAAAAAAAATTTACTCCATCATGACAGAGGGGTAACGTTGGAAGTGGAGAGTAGCTAGGAGAGGGGCAGGAATCGACGATTGTGAGGGTGTGCAAGAATTGAATTTCCAGTGGATCGACGAAATGCTTGGTATTCTTGTGTTTTACAGGGGGTATCGCGGACTTTTTTTTGCGTGGACTTTCCGCGTTAATACATCCAGAAGACTTTTTTTTTTTTCCCCTTTGGCATCTCTGGAGTCCGGCAAAACTGAAAGCTTTCGCCCCACCAAAAGAGGGGACAAATTGGTTATTTATTAAGGCATCATGTCATTTGTGTCCCCTCACATGGAACCAAATATCGGCAATCTTTCATGCACGGGGAGGCGCGGGGAAGAGGGAAGGTGTTTGCCTTCTTGTCTGGGGTTTGGGTTTGCTTGTCATGGCAAAAAAAAGAGAGAGAGAGAGAGAGAGAGAGAGAGAGAGAGAAGGGCTTTGCACCGGGATCTGTCCTTGTGTGGAGATTTAAGCCCGACCAGGCTACCTGCATATGGCTATAATCGACCGAGGACCCCGTCCGGTACTCCGATGGGGTGTAAGGTTGTTAACAGGCCCTCAAAGTTCTCGGCTGGTCTCGTGAGCGGAAAGGATAAGCTTGAAGAAATTTTTTTGTTACATATCTTGTTAATGAAGTTTGCAATTTGGTTCTCACCAGGTTAAAGTGAGATTATGATGAACGCCCCACTCATACCTGAGCGCATTGAGATGATTAATCGTGCTCACGCAGAGAGATGCTTAATTGTGAGGCGTATTCACTAATGTGCTTTTTGGGATTGTTGTGTCCATTGCTTTTCTTAGATACTCTACTCTAGAGTACTATGATCTACTGTGTGTAGTTGTGCACTGGCAGGGGAACGTTAGTATAAGCCTCCAAATTTAAAAATTTCTCCAAAGTGTATGAGCATAAGTGAACATTATTCCAGTACCAAGGCGTAATGTATCGCGGATACGATACCGGACTACCCTAATACCAAAGGGAACGAAGAAGGATAGATCGATGGAGACGAATCGTATTAGGCATTCGGAGATTTAGATTCAAGTCTCACAGGCAGAATACAGACAGACAGACACGCATACTGTACATGTACTTTAGAGTAGAGTAAGCCCGCGAAGTAAACGCATTCTGCATTGTGATACCTAGTACTGATATTTGTAAAGTACTCAGCAAAATATATGTATTTTTTTGGCTTATGCAAGTCCATAAACGATTTTATGCCTACAAGCAGGGGTGAGGTTCCAAAACAAAACACCGGTAAGTGCCAAATGGTACTCCACGTAGCGTAAGATATCCTGCATGCAAAACCTGGGGCATGTGTATTCCTGCCTCGTCAGCATCCAGTAGATACATGTCGATACTGGATGGCCCCTGGTGGATGTGGTTTGTTACAGACAATCGGGGTCATGCATAAAAAATACCTAAGTAGGTAGTAGGGACTGACTCTACTCTAATCCTAGGTTTGTGGCCGCATTTCAAACGGTGCTGCCAGCCTTCTTTGAGTACAGTACCAAAGTAGAGAGAGTACACCTACGCTGACTCTCCCCCTTACAAACATTTCCTTTCCCTCCTCAATTATTCACCACAAACCCCCACACGCCACTCTTACTCCCATTATCCTCTCACTTCCCCGCTCTCTATCTTTCTTTCTCTTGTTACACTCTACTCACCCCTCTCACTACACCATATCAATTTATCGCGTCGTTGTTTAACCAAACAACCTTTCTCGCCTTGTATCATTTTGGTTTGACACAGGCTCGGAGCTGGTCTGGGTCATCCAAAGAATAAACCAGCTGCCGATGCCGCGAAGTTCAGCGGGCGCCTCGTCTTCCAAACGCCAGGGCCTGCACCATCACCACAGTAATGGTCTTGTTCCGCCTGTGAAACGTCCCTCTCGCTCAGGCTCCACGAGCAACGGCTCTGTTGTGTCTACTACGACTTCTCCGAATCCCTCACCGAGTCAACAAGTTGCGGCTGCAGCCAATCAATTTCAGCCTGCAACTGCGAATGGGGGAGTCACAAACGGGTATCCGAACGGATGGGACGGGAAGGCGCCTGGGAGGAGGTATTCAGACGGTCTCGAGAGCGATCTGAGTGAAGGTTTCCAGAATAGCGTGAATGGTGGTACGGCCGAACATCGTCAGATCGATATCAACCCTTCCGGAAAGACAGCAGTCATGACTAGCGGGGTTCCTTCGACTGTACTTTCGTCCTTTCCCCTATTGGACACTATCACTCTTTTGATCATCTTCTTGCAACTGCCGTCTACTGTCCTCACGATCATTCATTTTCTTTTCGCATCACTAACCTTCGTGCCGCCATCAACAACTTTACTAAGCGCCTCGACCACCTCGTCTCTACCGTCACTCACAAATCTACTGCTACAAGGATCAAATGGTGCACCTTCGCTTCTCACAATTATTTTCGCAGATATCCTTGTGGCCCTTCTTTCAATGTTTCTTTGGCCATCTGCACGTTTCTTCCTGATAGACTTTGCCCAGGCAGTCATTGCCATCTCAATGGGTGCCGGGCATGCAACCCAAAGTGGGGGAACTCTCAGAAACGCTGTTGTCTGTGCTGGAGTGATGGGTGGAGTCAAGGTGGTCCAAGGAAGGTTCAAGTTGTCGGATGCGTGGGATGGTATACAGCCGCACTCGGAATCGTTTTTGGGAGGCCCTTCTTCGGAACTTGTAGGTAGGATAGGATCTTCTGCGGGATGGATTCGTAGCGCTATTGCGATCCACATTGTTGCGCAGGGTGTTATGAGGGCGACCAGGAGATGGTTGATCGGGAGGCCAGACACGACAGATGCATCGACACCAAATCTTACAAATTCAAAAGAACCACTTCCGCTAGGAAAACAAAAAGACAAAGATCCAGAAGCTGCCGCCGGGGCATTATCACAGCCCCTCGAGCGCGAAAGCAGTACTGCCGGGACATCCGGTGGCAGGCGAAAAAAGAAAAATCAAATACAACATATTCGAGACAATCAACCACTATGGGCGACTATGGCCAGTGCCATAGTCCATATTGCAAAAGAAGTAGAGCAATCTCAAATATCGTCGGAAGCATCGATTTCGAACCCAATCGAAACAGGAGCCACCAATGATTCAGCGTTATCCAACGGAGAGGATGTGAGGATATGGATAACAAAGATTGGGTCAACTGATATTGGCTTTTCTGCGAGCTTTTTTGGAGCGAAGAGTGGTGGGGAGGAGATGTATGGTATGAACGGTGTTGTGACCAATGGCACTGACGGTAGTGGTAAAGATGGAACATTCCCATTATTTATCCGAGTAAATGGCATTGTGTGGCCACAGACCGATATCTACAAAGCTACTGGATCTGGAGATGTCGACGGAGAAAATGGAGAGGCCATTGGAGTTGCCGAAGACGAATGGGCTATTGATATCACTGGGCTCACCGGTGCAACTGAGTACGATTTCGAATTTGTGAAGAAGGGATTGCAGGTGGTCTACAAGACAAGCGCCTGCACAATTCCCGCCGCTCAGGGTATGTACATTGATAATCAGATATTGATTGAACTTGGTTCTGACTTAGTTTTAGCCTCTTCCGCCGCTGCCCCTGCCACCACTCAACAACAGCCATCACGCCCTCTATCTCCAATCACCACTCTTCTCAATACCCTTGCACAAGCAAATTCTTGTTTACTCGAACAAAAGAATCGGCTTAAGATCGTTAAGAAAACCCACAAAGGTACATTGAGCGATATCCGCAAAGAAATCGAAAAGCACCGATCCCTTCTTGGAAATGATCGAGGAGAGGAACGTGCTTTCCGTAGGAATTTAGCCTTGAAAGAAGCTATCAAGCGTGCCGAGGAAGAAAATGAGAAAATGTTGCGGGAGTTGACAGAGTTGGAGAATGTGCCCGAGACTATGAAGGCTGAGTGGAAGGAGAAGAAAAAGCTTTGGCGCGAAGAGCGTAGTCGACTTCTCACAGCACAGAACCAAGCCAGCGAAGCCAAAGCTGCAGCGGATCGTCAAGCCCAGGCTATAGAATCTGAAGCAGCATCTCTTGCGACCAAAAAGGAGAGGTTGAGCGCAAAACTCACCAAGCTGCGTGCCGACCTCGAGAACGCCGGTCAAGAGATTTCCCAGGAAGCCGAGGCCAGAGAAAAGAGGCAATTGGGAAGGGAGGCTCTCCAGGCTCACCGCACCTCGCTGGAAAAAGAGTTTACTGAGGCAATCTACCGCATGGAAGTCAAAATGCACGAGCATCACCTCAAGTCTCAGGAAAACTGGGCGGCCTATCGTGCATCCGAGGCTGCACTTCTCCAACAGCAACAATCTCAGCTCCCTCCGTCCACTCCCGATGGTATCCACAGCAACCACGGCTCTATGCATGTAGCCACCCCCCCTGGATTGGTCTTGCAGAATCAACACGCCCCCATCTCTACTCCAAATAACCGCGAACGTTCCATGTCTATCTTTTCCGATGGTAGCGTCATCACAAATATGTCAGAGCTTGAGCGTTCCGAGTCTCTACAAAACCCTAACTACGATATTGGAAGCAATAGCGTACACGGGTCTTTGGGACAAATTGCGACTAGCTTTCCACCTCCTGGGTTGATGGGAGTGTTTATGCCAGAGAGGAGAAGCTGATTATACGATTCGATGCATTTTTTTGGAACGAATCCACGTGTTTTGAGTTTTATGTACGCTTTATGATGTGCTAGGTGTCTGGACTTTGTCCGGATATTGGTACTGTTCACGGTCATTGTGATTTGCAGAGGACCAGAGAACGCGGCAGGAGGGATGTTTTCTTTCTGAGTTGATATTAGCATGTCATTTTGTACTACATGTAGTATATATAGCATTTTGCTGAATTTCATGTTTTTGGTGTTTTCGGGCGATTGGCTATAGTAGGGATTGTGGGACGCGTGATATCTGGAGTCGATTGAATTATCAGTTTTGCAGAGTTAGGTTTCATTATCTTTGTTCACCAAGCCAAAAGTTGTGTCTTGGTAAATCATAGGCTCTCACTCGTACATTTTTTCCATCGATTACATCACTCACGAGTCCGATTAAGATTATGTTGTCAGCCCGAGATGTTCGTCTCCCAACTTTTGGGTCCAATTATGCGCTAGCATTGAGAACCGGCCAGTTAAATTAAAAACCTATTGGAAAAACCTGTCCAGTAACAAGTAGAATTGTAGGATTCCAGTGTCTAGGTATATCGGCAACTTGTCAATCTCAGTAAAATATATGCTTAACACATATATAAATAAAACAATACTAGTGAAAAGCCCGCGTATCGGAAATTCCCCCACACACATGTATTACAATTTCGATGTTGCCCCAGGAGTGGCTCTAGCGAGAATCCAGTCCGAAACGTTCGTCGCGAATGTTATTTTATCCTCGCCTGGTTCCGCATGCACTATAACAAAATCAGATCAATAATTCAGAAACAGGCAAACGGGCGAAAATGGAAACTAACTTTTATGATACCATCCATCGTATGAGGAGAATGTTTTATCCTTGATTTTCAACAAGTCTTCGGTAAACTTCTTGGAAGCATCGTGACTTGTAACCTAGTAGAAATGGTTGTTAGTTATAAGGGGAATATTTTATAAGTAGATAGTTATGTACCTTGTCACCAGAACCATGCAAAACTAAGATAGGTTTATCGGGTGTAAATCCGGCGCTGAAATTGGCTTTCATAAGATTCTCTCCACGAGTTAACATATCTGAGATACCAATTAAGGTACCGGTATCGTGGCACAGCTAGGGAATTTCGTCAACAGTTGCGCAAGCATTCTAGGAGAAGGGGGATGAACCGGATCATTGGCAAAATCATCACAAACGCTCTTGTCTCTACTCATGTATTCCGCTGGCAACTTCTGCACCATCTGCTTATTTGGCATAATTCTAGCCCCAATCTTACCAGCGTAGACCGCAAGCGCCAGCGGCTTATCTGCAAGCTCAAGCATAGGACTCCACACAATAGTTCCTGCGAGCTTATCTTTGTGGCTACCTTGAAGTGCGTAAGTTAATGCAATACCACCACCCATCGAGTGGCCAACCAGGAAACAAGGAATATTCGGGCGCTCTGTTAGTCGTATGGAGAGTAGGTCGTCAATGTCGGCTAGTATTTGTGACGTTCCGCCGGAATGACCATATTGGCTTTTCAAGGGAGAGGTACGTCCCCAGCCGCGCTGGTCGAACGAGAATAGCTCAATTCCACGAGAGGCCATAAAGGACGGGAATGTATAATACGCATTGCCTAGTATAGGTAATAGTTAGGATTGCAATTATGACAGAATATTGTGATAGTCAATATTACAGTGATCGGAAAAGCCATGAAGAAAGAAGATGTGGGCAACTGGCGCGGAAGTGGTCTATGTAGATTTTGTTATCAGCAGAAGGCTAGAAAAGATAGTTATGTTTCGATGTAGCTAACCTTCCAGAGCTTTGTATAAACGTCGGTACCGTCTCTGAAATGTTTGGTCGATTCCTCGGTATTGTCTGCCATTATTTACTACAGTAGTTGTGAAGCTGAGAAGTGTGAGGAGGAAATGTGGGTTGTCGCTGTCTTCAGGTGAATGTTCACGTGCGCTGCAATGATTTGTTTTGGAGCTGAACTCCGGCTAACTACTTCCTATTTGCGTCCGGTACTACAATGTCAGATTCCGCAGACTGTCTTACGTGTTGGTGATCGCTTGGTGTTCTTTCCACTTTAATAAATGCGGCCTGCCGAAAAGTGCGTTAGAAGTCCGGCATGTGGTAAGATGCAGACCATGTGAAACAACAGCTGGGTATCTCTTGGCGTGTAGGGTACATACGATACCTAGTAGAGGTAGAGTAGAACTTACAGATTTCCCTTAGCAAGATAGGCTGTTGTTTTAGAATAGCGTGAGGCCCTTATCAATTGAGAAAATAAGAGGTTGACGACGACGATGATGGTACTGACCCAGAAGGTCTTCACGAGGGTCTATATATACGTTTATCCAGGATACGTGTCAACCCCAACTACCGATCTGTTATCTTTAACATCGAGGAGTGTAACCACTGCTGCGCTAAAGACAATAATGCATTTGTACAACGTTGATCATATGTAAGCATATTCCATGTATATGGAATGATCATGTATGTAGCTGTGTGATACTTTATGGTTACGCTGCGTGATCCTTGGTGATCGAGAAAGAAGAGTGATCCCTTATGATTCAATCTCTCCGTTAATTACCTTTAACAAATGCCACTTATATTGCAACATTGCGACCGCTTCCCCGTCTACCAGCTGACTCATTTGTAAGATTCTACGGACCGAGGGTAAAGCGACTAAAGAAGAGTAGCCACATCGAGTGATAGTACATGATCATTATTTGATTAAGAGAAAATTCCCGAAATTTCAAGTTTTGAGTGGGGTATTGGGGTATAACTGTATGGCCATGTTTACTGGCTTGAAATAATGGGGAGATAGTATTGAAATCTTATAGGATAAAAGGATATCAGATTTCAATAAGTGCCCAAGTAGGCTCTTATCCTCATCAACCACATCTGTGCCTTCACTGATCTCTCGTGAAGTAATATTCCACTCCTAGTGACTCCATGTGGGATCCTTAACTTCACTTGAATCTCCGAAGCTATCTCATCCCCCAGGAGTGTCCGCATATGATGCAAAGGAACGGATTTTCCCTGTACCATCGTCAAACATTCCTTGTCTTGATAAGCTTCCTCCTTGCTCCAGTCGTCCTTACTCCAATCCAAGACACAACCAACCTCGCCCTCGCCCTCAAATTCCCATGGAATCTCTACGATTTCCCGCCGCTGTAACTTGTTCATTTCCAGACGAACCCTCTCCCGGGTAATCTTCAGTACGTGGTCTGCCATGTTCTTCCTCCAGACCATCTTACGGCCGTCAATATCATGGCCGACGAGCTTTCGCCAGTTCTTCCTTTCTTCAAGCAGATTGAATAGCCGCATATTATTGATGGCCCACCTCCCGGCCGTGAAAGTCTGCCTCTGTGCCTCCTCTTTGATTCTGTCTGGAACAATATACATCTCATCCGTTTCTGGATGTTTGAGTATTGCGAAGCGGATGAGGAACCATGAGGGTAGTCTTCGGTGGAAATCGACTTCGTTGCGGACTTCTGTTGCTAGTATTTTTGCTATCGATTATATAAAGTATTTAGTATTTTCATAAGGGAAGATAGGTAAGAAACCCATACCGTACGGGTTAATCTTCAACGCTTCTTCCCTGGGAGACAAGATTTCGGTTCCCCTCGGTCGCTGGGGCTTTGGCGGAAGACGCCGTGACATTGGCATGTATTTATTTTCGTCCATAAGAGGCGATATCGGCGGCGGACGTGGTTTGTATACATTTTTCTTCGCGGCGCTCGAAGTACCTGCCGGCGATTCCGCGATATCTTCAGCCGAAGAAGAAGAAGAAGAAGAAGAAGAAGAAGAAGAAGAAGAAGAAGAAGAAGAAGAAGCTGTTGGTGATGCGGCTCTTGTTCCTACCGACGGTAATCCGACGACCCCACCACCACCACCACCGAGTCGTCTTGATTGACGCAGTAACCAACTGGAAGTGCGCACTGACATCCCTCCAATAGATTCGCTCCGGATATCTCCAAACTGTTCCAGGGCCCAAGTTTTATGTCTTTCCGCCCCCGCTTCTGTGCCGCGGCGTATGTAATGAGTGGTAGATAAGCTGTGTGAGTGTGAGAGAGGTTGTCGGGGGTCTCGTTGTTTCACACAACTTTTTTTCCTCACTTCGTTCAAGTATACTTTACGTCACATTACCTTGAACCCTCAACGACCACCACGAATGCCTCGATAAGTCCGCCCACAACCCCAAATGAACTCAGCACTCTCTCCTCGAATTTTACTCCAGCGGGGGTTCCCCCAGGGCCCGGCGGTGTCTTTTGTGTGCTCTCGCGCGCCAAAGGTAGCGATATGTACCCCACTATCACAGCTGCGGAATACCCGCTTGTACACCTCCGAACCACCAGCTCAAGCTTCTAATGAGACTTCTTCTTCGGCGCTTCGGAATATAATGCGGAAAATACCACATCCAGGTGTTCTTCCCCTTTCTCTCTCTCCCCCCCCCCAACTTAAAGTACCTCATTAAATTGATCGTTAATACTTTTTTTTCTTTCCTTTATCAAAGTTGTGATAGTGACATCCGCAACATCAAGCTCCCCCCAGACATGGCGCGGAATAACCCTCTCGTCCTTCAACTGCTTCTCCCTCAACCCACACCCCCTGGTCTCCTTCAACATCAAGACGCCCTCCTCGGCCGCCAGCACAATGACCAAAGCCGGGTCCTTCGCCGTCCACATCCTACGGCCCTCGCCGCGGTCCGCATTCCTGGCCAGTAAGTTTGCGCAGCTGGGCGCCACAAACGCCACAAAGACCTCCCCGTTTTCGTTCACCCGGAGCCAGATCACCCTGGCGAATGCCACTTTTGGCGCGCCGCTGCTGGGGAGAGAGGATGATGTCATGTTCCGCCTGCAGTGCGAGACGCATAGAACTATACAGATTGAGGACCACCAGCTGTGGGTGGGGAAGGTTACGAGCGTGGATGTTGTCGCTGAGGAGAAGTATGTGGCTGGGACTGGGCCAGAGGAGGTGTTTAGCTTGATGTATTCGGATAGACATTTTCGGCACGTTGGGGAGACGCTGGTGCCCCATGAGGGTGCTGCTGTGGAGGAGGAGGTGGAGGAGAATATGGATGATGGGTCACTTCTGGCCGAGGAGCGTGGGAGTGGGAGTGGGAGGTAAAATAAATGAGGGTACATTATTAAAGGATCAATGGTTTATGAATTTCCCCAGTCATGTTTATTGACTGTGTTTTGCGGGCGTAGTTAAGGTTGTACCAGCTACATAGCTCATGAGTAATGATGCTCCTAATACATATACCAAAGAAACAAATATACTGGCATCAAAGATTGTTTGGTTTGTTTGAGCTAAGGCTATTATGTGATCAATCCTGTCTCCCGCTGATCCGGGCTGGAGGTGTAAGAAGCTACCACGAGTAAAAAAAAAAAAAAAAAAAAAAAAAAAAAGATATGAATTAGGGGGGTATAAAGTACAAAGAAGCCGCAAAACAGTCTCATTACTGGCAATTCCGGATGGAATACTAGCTAAGCCCAACTCGAAATCATCTTCGACAGGGAGAATAGAGATTGTGTTACTGTCCCATTGTATGCAGTGTTTTAATTTACTTCTTTTGGTTTCAGTGTCTGCACGACGACCTTGCAACTAGATCTCTCCTGCACAGATTCGATCTCGTGTCACTCAAATGTTCGTCCGAACCTTTTCTTTTTCACGGCTAGGCTTCTTAGCAAAACCGAGATATCAAGTCTAGAAATACATTTTGGCGTGTAATTGTATTGCTGCCTATTTCTGGTAGACTGGGGAAGAGAACGAAACATGTCCTGACTATCAGCCGTAGCGAGACTTTGATCGAGCTCAAGTTAATTCTGACTGCCTAGATCAGCCGATATTCTGGAAGCCACATTCCGGCACGGTTATCTGAGCAGCAAGCTCGAACAACGCATGTCTGGGCTTTTCGCCCGAGAATCCAGTGTCTCCAGTTTCCTCCTGTAGAGTAGGGTCAGACATACACATCTACGAAGCTGCATGTGTCAATTTCCGGGGTTGGGTTTAAGGCAGAGACATGCGTCCACAGCAAAAACCGCCCTACGGGCCCCCCGGGGGGGCCAAGAGCTGTGCCGCCTTTTTTTTTGGGACTAAAGGACAGCGAGTGATTATTTGTGATTGAGGGGGTCCTAAAAGCATCAATCACAACGGTAGAGCACTCGGAGATGATTTTCTTCACATCAAACGCATGTCGGAATGCACAGATCACCGGGACTGGTCCCCAACGTACAACGCGTCGCGCGCGTGTCCCCGTTCAGACTTCGTTAGGTTTTGCTAATCCAATCGCACGGGTAGGTAGCTATAGTTATATAATGTCCAACATCTACAAATACATAATCTCATTCGCCATGATAATGTCGATATCACCCTTGAATTTTTCAGAGTAAGTGGCCCTTAGTAACGGTGCCCACAGCCTAGTCCAACTAGACACATCCATCCTGTTACCTATTGGGGTCTTCCTTATACTCTACATGAATACGTAATCCGTCCAAGATGGCTGAATTTTTCCAAGATGTCGATCGAGTTATCAAGATTGCATATCGATAGCATTGTGGGACTGTAACTCTGCACAGTCACAAATCCAAATATCTCATATCAACAAAGTGGATTCCCACTGTGGGTCCGCACGATATATCCCATTAACGGTATGGTCTTTTACTATCCCATATCCAAACCGGCACAAGAACACCGGCCAACCACAAACGCACAATTTGAAATTCCGCATCTGATGCGCAGCAGGGAACCAGGATTGATAGTACTCTATGTAGGTGGCATCAAAAAACTCAAATTCAGAAAAGGGAAAAGTCTATTAGAATAAACATATGAAAGCGACCAACTCCAAGCGCCCGATACAATAATATCTTTCATAACCGTTACTCGTCCCTACCCACCGGGTATCACGGAAACGCCTTATATATGTATTTACAATATATATAGCTTACACCCCCCCGCCGATCTTATTAATTCACCCCCCCTGGCCAATAAGAACCTCCGGGTAAAATAGCGCCGCCGCCGCTGCAATACAGTACTGGTACGACCGCCGAAGAAATTCTTCTCGGAGGATAGTTGCCTGATTCACGATCACGAACGGTATGACCGTTACAACCCTGCCTGAACGGCGACCATCCACACCGTTCCCACAAGCCCACATAGCACTCCGCTGACTGCAATTTTCCCTGCTGAGTTTGCTCCGCTTGAGGTGGTGGATGTCGGTGCGTTTGTTGATGTTGAGCTGCTGGTGGAGTTCGAGGAGGTCACGTTTGAACTAGCCAATCTTTACGATTTTGATATGTCAACCAATCTGCTCCACGATATACTTATGGGTTACATATTTTTTTTTCTTTCTTTCTGTCTTCCACTCCCTGGTCCCATTCTTGAGGACCATACTACTTGGGAGACTACTCCGGGCAACTTCCCCACCCATCCTCAAGATTAAAAGGAAATAAATAAAAAAAAAAAAAAGGACTTATCCATACGTTGGCGGGTTTGCACTACTCGGCACCTCCAAAGAGCCCGTGTAGTACGTTTGGTCCTGATCATCTTCCCACTCGTCCTTAATCGCCTGCAGAACCTTTCTCCCGTTCTGCTCTAGCTCGGTGTTGGGCGCCGGCTGCGGGCCCCACTTCTTGTCGTTGAAGATGCCCGGGTAAGACTCGTTCAGGTAGATGCTGTCCAGGTTCGCCGGGGCGCGGATGGTGTCGGAGGTGGCGTTCGCGACAAAGGCAAAGACGTTGGCGCCGACATCGAAGCGGCCGAGCGTGCTGAGGCCCCAGTTTGCCTCGACGGTTGCGATCTCGCTGTAGTGGTCTGATTTTCCATCCAGTTAGCAGGATCCCGGAATGGGAAGGTGGGAAAAATAGAGGGGGTGGACAGTACCATAGTAGTTTGAATCGGTGGTGCCGACCAAGTTTGCCGGTACGGCACCTCCGAGGAGGATTCCGAGAACGCGGTTTTGAGTGGTGTAGCTGTGGTTCTCGTCAAAGGTGACGAGAATGAGCGTATCCTGAATTATTATTATTGTTAGTTGTAAAACCATAGAGTTAATTGGGGGGGCTGTGGTTCTTGCCTTCATGAAGTACTCATTGTCCAGTAGCGGTTCCAAAAAGGCACGGGTCCACGACCCAGCAACGGTAACCGAAGAATCATGTCCATCTAATCATTACCCCCGTCCAATTAGTTCCCAAAAGCAAAAAGGCAGCAACCAGGAGGGAAGAAAGCGCGCTCACCAGACGTCATATTCGGCGTAATAAACATCCACTGCGGCAGTGTCTTTGCCTCCAAATCCTTCCCAAACCACGTCAAATTCTTGATCAACGCCAGCCTCTCCGGATCCCCCGCCACGCTCTCAAACATCACCAACGGATTATGCTTCCGCACATAGGCATTCGCCTTTGTCACCTGATTGCGGTACTCGACGCCCGTGAAGCCCGAGTAGGGCATATCCTCCTGGTAGCTGCCCCACGAGATGCCCTTCTCGTCCAGCAGGTCAGCAATGCACGACACGTTTGCGGGCAGCGTGTTGGCGTCGTCGTTGTTGATGCCGAAATAGTCGCCGCCGACGGCGGCGACGTAGTTGGGCTCGGACGGGTGCGTGACGGCAAAGTAGTTTGATAGCTTGATCCCGCGCGAGGCCAGCCAGGTGAGCGAGGGGTCGCCGTCGGCTTTGGCGTAGTCGGTGTTTTCGAGCCAGATGGTGACGAAGCGCGAGAAGGCCTTGCCGGTGACGCTGGAGGTGGGGGAGCGGGTGTCTGTGTCGGCGGCGAGGGTGTGGGGGAGGAGGGAGAGGAGGAGGGGGAGGAGGGCGTGCATTGTGGGTGGTGGTGGTTGGGGGGTTGTTGGTGGGTGGATGGATGGATGGATGGATGGATGGATGGATGGATGGGGTACGGTGTTTGCAGTAGGTATTGATTTACTACTGACTGACTGACTGGAGATGTTGAAGGAGAGTTTGGAGAACGGACGATGAAGGGGGTACGTGGGATTTTTGGGGGAGGGTTGGGTGGTAGATATATCGCTCTCCTCTACTTGCTCTACTTTAGCTTTGCATTCCAATATAGCACCGGTCAAGCTCTGGAGGCGCAATACTCTAGAGTACCACCCACCACCCACCACCCACCCACCTGCCCACTCTATTCCATCTACCTTTCCATGTAGGCACTGTCTATTCCTAGAGCACGATAGCTCCGCGCAAGCCAGGTTTTTGCAGAATCATCCCATGCATGAGACAGATGACGACGGCACAGCTCTGCGAGGCGACGACCGCATCCCAGATCCTGTATGTAGCCCTAGGCACGCCTCCATGAGTGGCCAAGATGGATGCAACTTTTTACAGGCTACTAGTACAGCGACAGCTCTCACGGGGAGGCGGCGGAGAGGAGGGCAATTTACCACCACCTGTGTAGAGTATCTACAAGTAGAGTACCCATGTAGAGGACCCCACTCTCAATATCCCTAGCCAGTGCCCAGGGGCGTGGACGGCCTGCCGGGCTCGAGTGGGCTGGGCTGCACCGCTCAACGTGTGTGGGGGCTCGGCAAAGCTTGTGTGGTGCTCGCTTACTTGGCGTGTGTCTAAGAAAAGCACTCACTCACGCACTCACTCACTCCCCCCACACATACAATCTCTACCCTCGATCCATAGATCCAGAGAAGGTGCATACATACATTCTCCCTCCACTTGAGCCTCCTCTTCTGCAGCCCCGTGAACGTGAATGTAAACCTCCCTCCCACCACCACCACCACCACCGCCACCACCACCACAACTCCACCACTCCCACAATGCCACCCTCCACCACCACCACCGCCGCCGACATTGAGCCCCTCCTCGAATCAAACAGCGCACCTGCCAACACCACCCCGCGCCGCCTAACCGCCCGCAAAACGCTCTACACCCTCGGCGCCCTCAGTCTGCTGCCGCTGCTACTCTTCCTCTACTCGAGCTTCTCGCCGCTGGTCCCCGCCTTCCGCGAGGTGATACCACCAACGCCACCGCCACCGCCAACGCTGCTGGGTATCGATGCAGATGAGGTTTCGCATGTGGCTGCACCGATGGCTTTGCCTACGGTGGGCGTGATGGGGAGAGACCCGGACGACTATGTGCTCGACCCGGAGTGGGACGTGAATGCGCCGCCGACGACGAGGTCCTATAACTTGACGCTGACGGAGGGGGTCGGGAGTCCTGATGGTAAGTGTCTCCGCATCTCATCATCGCCGCATCGCACTTAGTGTAGCACTCACTCACCAACCCCATCACACGCCATCACTCGCCATCACTCGTCCCCACACACATTCAGAAACTAATACCCCCGCGCAGGCGTCCTCCGCACCCTCCTCCTCCTCAACTCCCAATTCCCCGGCCCCCTCATCCGCGCAAACACCAACGACACGCTGCACATCACACTGCACAACCACTCCCCCAACAGCACCTCTCTGCACTGGCACGGCCAGCACCAGCGCGGCACGCCCTGGATGGACGGCACCGTCGGCATCACCTCCTGCCCCATCCCGCCCGGGTCCTCCTTCACCTACGTCTTCACCGTGTCCCAAACCTCAGGCACATACTGGTACCACGCACACTTCTCCACCACGCGCATCGACGGCGTGTTTGGCCCGCTCATCATCCACGCCCCCGACGAGCAGCGAGTCAGTAGCGACCGGGTGCTCATGGTGCACGACTACTATCATGATGAGTCGGCGGCCCTGCTGAAGGGCTATTTGGCGCCCGATAATGAGAATGCGGAGCCCGTGCCCGATGGCGCGCTGATTAATGGAAAGGGACGCGTGGATTGTGCGAGTGTGGCGCCGGGCAGGGTGTGTAATGAGAGCTGGGGCGGCGGGATGCAGTATGTGGGCGTGGAGACGGGCGGCGTGCATAAGATTAGGTTTGTGAATGTGGGCGCGTTGGCGGAGTTTGATATCGAGATTGATGATCACGAGTGAGTATTTCTATTCCATTCCCCATGGCTGACTGGTTGAGCGCCCCGGGTGGGGGGGCGGGGGTCAATGATCGCTACTACTACTATTACTACTACTGGGTCAATGATCACTAACCACCACCACCACCCGCAGAATGACGCTAATCGAAGCCGACGGCACCCCGCTCACCCCCACCCCGCTCGACCGCCTCCGCATCAACATCGCCCAACGCTACACCGTCCTCCTGCGCGCCACCGCCCCCTCCACCTCCCCGCAACCAACCTTCTGGCTCCGCGCACGCATGCTCCCCCACTGCTTCGCCACCATCCCGCCCACGCTCAACCCCGAAGTGCGCGCAGTCCTCCACTACACGCCCTCGCCGCCGCCCCTCGCCCCGCACAACCCGCACCTCCTCCCAACCACCACCCCGCGCTCCGCGTCGCAGGACCTAGAGTGTAAAGACCTCAACACCACCCTCCTCACGCCCTCGCCCGCCCTCGCCCCGCCCCCCGCCGCCACACTCATCCGCCTCCGCAGCAACTTTGAGATTGGCGCATACGCGCTTGCGCGCGGGTACTTCAACGCCTCCTCCTGGCGCCCCGCGCAGACGCCCACCCTCGTCAGCATCGTCGACGGGCTCCGCGCACACAACGCCTCTTTTGCGCCCAACGCAACGACAGCCGCGGGCGTCATGACGGCGTTTGACAGCGCGCGGCAGTTTGTGGTGCGTGTGGCGGCTGGCACGGTGGTGGATCTGCTGATTGACAATTTCGACGACGGCAACCATCCGTTCCATCTGCACGGGCACCGGTTCTGGGTGCTGGGCCAGGGCAGGGGGTATTACGACCTTGGTGGGTATGAGCAGGGCGTGGGGCTGGAGCTAAGGAATCCGTTGAGGAGGGATACGGTGACGATCGAGGCGTATGGGTGGGTGTTGATTAGGGTGGTGATGGATAATGTGGGCGTGTGGGCGCTGCATTGCCATATTGTGTGGCATGCGGAGGCGGGGATGCTTATGCAGTTTTATGTGGCGGGGGAGGAGTTGGAGGGGTGGGAGGTGCCGGGGCAGGTGAGGGAGGGGTGTGACAAGCCGGGGAGGCAGAGGGGGGGTGGGATTGAGGATGAGGTGTTTATGAGGGAGTGGGTGGATAGAAAGTAGTATGTGGTTGTTAACTTCTTTTTATATGGGTTTTATGTGTTTATATTGTGTTTATATTTTGGTTTCTAGGTTATAGCATATGGGACGGCGGCGTTAGAGGGGTGTATTAGTATTTTTTGTTTCTTGTAGCTATTTACATGCCAGCAACCTTTCCCGAGCTTATTATACAGATGAGTGAGAGGTAAAAAAAAAATATGTTTCTTCTCATCTTGTTTTCCCTGTTGCTTTCTTTCTTTCCCCTCTCCTGTGGGTATCATTCGTTTAATCATTAAGGCAGCCGGCGTCCCAGACAGACAGCTCCTCAGATCTTCCCATCCTTCATCTTCTTCTCAAACGCCCTCTTAAACTCCTACCACCCCGCCCCAGTCAGCACACCACACAACAAAACCCAAAAAGGGAACAAAAAAAAAGAAAGAGGGTAAATACACACCATCAACGACTGCTCCGCACCCGGCCCACACGCCATGACCAACAAGTCCCCAAACGCCATCTTGACCCTCTCCGCCAACGCCACATCCGGAAACTCCGCCGCCAGCCGGTCCATGATGGAGCTGATGCGGCCGGCCCAGTACCCGCTCGGCATGTAGTTGTACACCTTTCGCGCCCCGACGGGGTCATAGTCAGCGGGACGCTCTAGTGCCGTCAGGAATTTATAACTGGTACTGCTGAAGCTCCTACGCACTATTCTGGAAGATTGTGTCTCGCGGTCCTCGAGCGGGCTGCTACCAAGGTCGCCGTCGAGGTTCTGCGGCGCAGAGACCCGCACGTTGGGCATGTAACCGCTGCTGCGGAGGCGCGGGTTGCTACCGCTGCTGATGCCGCTGCTGTTGGGGTGGTGGTACTGCGGGCGCGAGCTGGGACGCTTGGTCCTGCTGCTGCTGCTGGTGTGGTAGCTTGCAGTCAGGTTCGCGGGCAGCGAGTATGAGTTCGAGACCGTCTTGCCCCCAGCCCCAACCCCGTTCACACCTCCATGTGCGAATTCTGGCACCGACGGCAGATTGACACCGCCGTACCTCTGCGGTCCTTGCGGGACGTTCCTCTCCGCTGCACTCCTAAAGTTTGGGTTTGAGTTTGCAGTAGGGAGTGGACGACCACCTTGCGGTCTGCCTGGCTCGTTGAGCGAGAGGATGCGGCGGGGGAGGATGCGCGGGGTGAGGTAGACGGTGCTGGGGTCGAGGCGGTGGGGAGCAGGGTTGGTAGTGGAGGAGGTGGTGGTGTTACTGGAGGTGGACTGGCGACGGGTGCGTGCTTGGGAGGCTCTGGGGGCGGGGGCGGGGGCGGGGGGGTGCTGGGGGAGGGTGTTGGAGGAGCGGCGGCGGATGTGGGTGTGGGTGTGGGTGTGGGTGTGGGTGCCGGTGACGAGGGGGGACTCGCCGGGGCGGATGTGCCACATTGTGGTGGTGGGGTAGTGGGGGGACTTAGCTAATGTGTATATTTGGAGAGAGGGAGCTTGATGAGCTCTGGCTATCTATCTATCTATCTATCCTGATAGATAGAAGATGGAAGCAAGGGGCGGAGAGGAACAAAGGAGATGAACGAGAAATGGAAGAGATGGGGATGGAGATGAGGAGAAGATGAAGATGAGGATGGAGAGAAGAAGAAAAAGAAGAAGAGACAGACAGATAAGAATAAAGAAAGAGCCAGCGTCGCTCTAGTGCCCAGCGTGCGTGTTGCCCAACACGGCCCGCGGAGCCAGCGAGGAGAGAGAGCCGCAAAGCTTATTTGAGCCGCAACCAGCAGCTGCTGTTGTGTTGCTGTCACACACCCATCTGTCTGTCTGTCTGTCTGTCTGTCTGTCTGTCTGCTTGTGTTGAGTACCTGCACAGGGCAACAGGGCACGGGCGGAGTGGAGTGGTGGAGTGGAGCAGCAGGGGTTACACGCGGCCGAGTGATAGTCGGTGAGTGGAGACCATTGTCGACGTCACTCTTACTACGCCTCTAGCGGTTAGGTTGGAAAATATCTGGGACCCCCCCCCCATGGTGCTTTTCAGAGCTGTAGATGAAGCTTGGGAAAACTGTCGACTATACACTTTTGCTCTGTTCATGTTCATAGAGCTTTCTACCTGCACTGCAGCCATAATTCACTCTTGTGCCATCACCATTTACACTTTTTAGACACACACACATCAAGGTATTGCCATCCCACACCCACAGCAAATTGTTTCAAGAAAGAAAACCTACCTGAGCTCATACTTATAAAAAGTTAAACCCCCCAAGGCCAGTCCACCATGCCAGCAATAATGCACCCCCGCTCCTTCTCCACCGCCGCCGTGTTCGCCACCACCTTCATCCTCTCGTTCACGCTTGTCTCCGTCGACCATCTCCTCCACGGTCCCACGAGGGCTCGGAACCATGTTAACCGTGTGGAGCATGGGGCGGCGAGGATCAAGGACGATGTAAGGACCATTGATAGGGGGCAGACGCTGCTGATACCGTAGTGTGCGAGGCGGGGGTTAGATTTGGACAGGGGACGTCGGAATTGGGTTGGGGGGGCGTTAGGTTTGGATGAGGGGCGTTGGACGACGGAGGTGGTTTGGAATTTGGGATTGAAGTTTAGTTTTCCATGTAGAATATTTACCCAGGGCCTGGCGTTATGAGCTGGGTGTGTTGGGGGGTGTTGGGTTATTGATAAGACATACAGAGCCATGCATGGTGCCACGCAATTGCGATGGTCCTAGTACACAGTTGTCGCTTTTGACGTCGAACGTATTGAGTATTGGGTAGCTTATAGTTGCAAGCATATATAGGAAGTATGAGAGTAGCTCTGGCAAGAGATATTCAATACCCTATCTTCCACCTCCTTAGCTATATATAGCCTCCCACAATCTCAAACCTTGTGAGTAAAGTCTGTCATTCTGCAGTATGTAGCATCGCATACAAAGTATACCGAAAAGTGATCATTGCAGTCATTTTTTTCCGTTCATACATAAACCAGCGCTGCGTAAACCGCATGAAAATGAGTCCACTACATGTAATATCCTAGCTATGTGCCGCGCATGTCTAAAATCTCATTTGGGGCACAATCCCACATGTGCTGGTAGTGAATAGGTATTTAGACATGGTACAACGGCGACATAATTGTAGCCGGTTAAGTATGTGTGTTTGTTTCGAGGGCCTATAAAGCTAGGCTGTGGCACGAAATAAACCGAACCATCATCCTCACACTTACTTCATCTGCGCATTTAGGTCTAGAGTGGGTCAACACAGATAGCGAGACCTCGACCAACAACATCCGGAAAACGTTTGGCAGTCTCTCGTGGGACGGGTTAATACGACACATGGGTCAATGATTGATTGGTTGCTTTATTCATCAAGTATCAAGCCTGGGCCAATGATTGAATTGACCATATTTGTGAACGGGGATAAATCTTTGTCTCTTATTTTGTTTGTTCGCTCTGAAGCCTGGATATTAAACTTAAGAATACGCGGTGCAAATAGCTATTGAATTTTCAAGTTATATTGGTCTTGCTAATATCTAACTATAGACCCACAGAACCTACGGCCAAGTCTCCTCCACCTTCCATCCCGCTACCACACCCTCCGAGTCCTCACCGCCCACCTTCGAATACACCCACCTCCTCGCCCTCCCCTCATCTTCCGCCAAATCCAGCCTCTCAACCACCTCAGGCACAATCACCCCCACCCTCATATTCGCCCTCGCCCTCGCCGCATGCCCCTCCTCGTCCATCACATTATCATTCTCAATCTTCTTTCCCTTCACCAGCTCCCCCGCACCCCCCGACCTCCCCACCGCCCACTCCCCCAACGGGACCCCCAACGAACTCGCCGGCGGCGGATTCGCAAACGACCCCCTCAGCGCCGGCGTCATATTCCCAAAATGCGCCTGCACCTCCTTCTTCCACGACCAACTCCCCTCGTCCCCCTCCCCCTCCCCCGTCGGCACGAGACTCTGCTTCAGCACATCCGTAACCTCGCGCGCCTCGTCGGCGTCCGCTTCGGCGAGCAGATAGCACTTTCCGCGCACGCGCCACTGGTTCTGGATGTCCTCGCCGGTGGTGGTGTCGCCGGCGATCCAGAAGAGGGCCTCGACGTAGCCGCCGCCGGCGGAGAGCACCTCTGCGTTGCCGCCGGAGGCGTGCGGGGGGAGGATCTCGCCCGTCTTGGTCATGCGCGAGTCGGTGGTGAAGGTGAGGGCGTCGGAGGTGTAGGCGCGTGGGTTGTGGTTGGCGAGAGGGTTGTGGTGGTTGGGCGGGAGGGAGGCGAGGAAGCCGCGGAAGATCATGGTGCGGCAGCGGGGGGTGAAGGTGGGTGTGGAGGAGGGGGCATCGCTGGAGGAGGAGGAGGAGGAGGAGGGGTGAGGGAAGCCCGGGTTTGTGGTGGACGTGGGAGGGCTGGTGGAGAGAGTGGCGAGGGTGAATGTCGGCGGAGTGATCTTGGAGATGTGAGTTTGGAAGAGGGGTTTCCAGGGGGCGGATTGCATGCGCTTCATGGTGGAGGTTCTGGTGAGGATTCTGGTGAGGACTCCGTGTAGTTTAGTGAAGCAGATGTGTGGGGGGCCAATGAGAGGTTGTATCTCAGTGATATCCTGTGAACATTGCAAGTCCGAGTGAGTTTTGATGTCGACGTTAGGCCATGACATCACTCACTCGCTGACACACGATATCGGGATCCCGAGAACTCTCGCCGGACCATCCACGTTTTCTTGGCAAGAACGCCTCAACCGTCAGTCCCGCGCCATACAAAGAAACACACCTCCGAGGATGCAAAAGGTCGACATCTCCAATCGTTTCCGCCATTTTCATCTGTCCTATCCGTCTTTGCAGGATCTACTGTGCCTCCTGATATCACACCAGTCCGCCTCTAGAACACTCCATCAAGCACCAAGCAAGGGTGGCAATCCAACCGTCCTCCCCTCCCCTCCCTGCGTAGATAGACCCCGCCCCCAACAGCAGCAGCAGCATCACCAGCTGAACGCGGGCTCAGAAGAGGCCGTCGACGGGGGTTGGCTGGCTTGTTTCAAAGCGGCGGAACTTGAAACGTGGAACGCAAATTCACCCGGTGCCGTCGACCAGAGACCCCTGCATGCCTGGGCACTTTATCTGCAGGCGGGGGCGCGGGGGGGAGGGAGGAGGGGCGGACTACCTAGTTGGACAGAATACTCTATGCTACTCTATCTGAAAGAAAGTTTTTACCGAGAAACTTTACTGGGTGACTGCAGGTGGTACTGCAGGTCCTTTAATTGTACTGTATGTGGTTGATTGCGATTTAGTAGGTACCCTATTATCGTGGTGATGATTACTGAACAATGCACTTTGAAGAATTGTCACGAAAGGATACTGTTTTTTTTTTTAGGAATCAAGTTCAAGTAATATTTCGCAAGATCCGTACAAAAAAATTAAAACTAACCATCGCACACGGGCAACGTACGGGCCCTCTGCGCAAACACAGACATTTTTCCTCCCTCCCCCCTCCCCCCTCCCACCCCCGAAAATAAGATCGTCCATGTACCCCAAAAAAAATTAACCAAAAAGAAAAAAAAATCTCAACCCCCATTATCATTTCCCCAACCAGACGCTAAAAAAATAAAAAAAAAAATATAAAACAAAAAAGCCACAATAAAGAAAAAATACTAAAAAAAAAGCTAACCACCCAATCTACAATTGCAGAAGCACCACAGCGAGGGCTCCAACAACTGCAACAATAGTACCAGGCACAATACCCGACGCCGCACCAGTAAAGAGCGGCACACCACTAGTAGTCACGGGGACCGCGGTGCCAGTCGCATTAGCGCCAGAGCCTACAGGGTAAGTAACCAACGTCGTAGGAGCGGCCGGAGCGGTAGTCAATCCCGGGGCGCTGGTCAACGCAGGAGTGGTTCCGATAGCCTTGACGGTAGTAGAAGTGCCCAACTCCGAAGAGGGAGAAGCGCCCGCCTCGGACGAGGGAAGAGACGTCTCAATTGCCTTCAGCGTTGTAGAAACCGGCGTAGTGACTGCAGGGACTCCAGTGGGGATAGTAGTGGCTGTGGCCGGCGGCGCAGAGGTAGCGGCGACGTCAGAGGTTGGGTACACGAGCGTAGCGTCAGTGGCAGTGACAACCAACGTAACCTGCGGGATCGTGAGTGTCTGTGTGGCTGTAGATGTGCTCACAGTGACCACGGTGCCAGACGCAGAGCCAGTAGTGACAGTAGTCGGCTCACAGGGGACCACCGTGGTGATAGTCTGGATGATAGTGACATTCGGGACATCCGGCGACGGGGTCGGCAGCGTGATGGTCGACGGGATAGCAGTGACAATGGCCGGGTTCTCGTCCACGTACGGCGCACAGAGACCGAGGAAGTACTCGACTGCGCTGGTGACCTCGTCATCATCCGACGACCACGCATCGAGACAGCCGACGACCTTGTTGACGAACTCCTCCTGGGGGCAGTAGCATGATGGGTCAGCGGTGTCGGTGCAGCTGGTGATGAAGATCCAGGTCTTGAGACATCTGGGGAGGAGGTCGGGGCACTCAGTGGCGGGCATGGTGACCGCTGGGACGTCGGCGGTGGTGCTGGATGATGGTGGGATGGACTCGGTGGCCTTGATGGTGGAGCTGCCGGCGGAGGTGATGCCAGTGCTGCCATTGAGGCCGCGGGTGGTGCCGGTGGAGGTTGCGGTGACATCGCCAGTAACTGGGGTGGTTCCAACGACGCCGGTGGTGGTGGCAGGGCAGCCGGCGGGCATGGTGCAGGCGTCACCAGAGCAGTCAGCGGGCACGGTGCATGTCTCGGGAGCTGGGACTGAGGCGGTGGCGGTTGGTGGGCAGCCGGCGGGCATGGTGCATGTTGCGCCAGTGCAATCGCTGGGAATCGTGCAGGTTGCAGGAACAGCGGTGGTTCCGATGGCAGGAGTAGTATCAGTGGGCTTGACCTCGCCAGTGGTGGAAACACCGATGGCAGGGACGGAAGTAGTCGCGGGGCAACCAGGAGGCATGGTGCACGAGTCGCCAGAGCAGTCACTGGGGATTGTGCAGGTCTCCGATGGGGACGTAGTGATGGGGGTTCCGGTGGAAGAGGTAAGTGAGGTCACATCAACGCCGCCAGTAGGGGCCGGGACAGTGGTGCAGCCGGCGGGCATGGTGCAGGATGCGCCAGTGCAGTCGCTAGGAACGGTGCAAGTCTCTGAAGCAGGCGCAGTGGTGGTTCCAGCTGCGGGCGAAGTGGTGTCAGTTGGCTTGACCTCGCCGCTGGTGGAGACGCCGGTAGCTGGGACAGTGGCAGTCGCCGGGCAGCCAGGAGGCATGGTGCAAGAATCGCCAGAGCAGTCACTAGGGATGGTGCATGTCTCGGAAGGACCAGTTGTAGTGGCAGTTTGTGCAGTGGAGGTGAGAGAAGTAACATCGACACCGCCAGTGGGGTTGATACCAGTGCAGTCAGCAGGCATGGTGCAAGTCTCTCCAGAGCAATCTGAAGGGACAGTGCAGGTCTCTGAGGCCGGAGCAGTGGTGGTTCCAGCCGGGGAAGAAGTGGTATCAGTAGGCTTGACCTCACCAGTGGTAGAAACACCGATAGCGGGGACGGAGGTGGTCTGGGGGCAGCCAGGAGGCATGGTGCAGCTCTCTCCAGTGCAATCACTTGGGACGGTGCAGGTCTCTGAAGGGCTAGTGGTAACGGCAGTTCCAGCAGTGGATGTGAGAGAAGTAATACCAACACCGCCAGTTGGGCCGGTACCGGTGCAATCAGCGGGCATGGTGCAGGTCTCGCCAGAGCAGTCGCTGGGAACGGTACAAGTCTCTGAGGCAGGGGCAGTAGTAGTGGGTCCAGCAGGAGGGGTGCTGTCAGTCGGCTTGACGGTGCCAGATGTACAATCAGCGGGCATAGTGCAAGTCTCGCCAGAGCAGTCGCTGGGAACAGTGCAAGTCTCCGAGGGGCCAGTGGTCACAGCGGTTCCAGGCGCGGTGGACGTGATTGAAGTGATACCAACACCGCCAGTTGGAGTAATACCAGTGCAGCCTGCGGGCATGGTGCATGTCTCGCCAGAGCAGTCTGAGGGAACGGTGCAAGTTTCTGAAGGCCCAGTGATAGTGGCAGTCTCAGCAGTGGAAGTGGCTGAGGTGACATCAACACCGCCAGTTGGGTTGATACCAGTGCAGTCAGCGGGCATAGTGCAGGTCTCACCAGAGCAATCCGAGGGAATAGTGCAAGTCTCTGAAGGTCCAGTAGTGGTAGCAGTCACAGCAGTGGAAGTGATTGAAGTAATGCCGACTCCGCCAGTTGGGCCGGTACCGGTGCAACCAGCGGGCATGGTGCAGGTCTCGCCAGAGCAGTCTGAGGGAACGGTGCAAGTCTCTGAGGCAGGGGCAGTAGTAGTGGGTCCAGCAGGAGGGGTGCTGTCTGTGGGCTTGACGGTGCCAGAGGTGCAGTCCGCGGGCATTGTGCAGGTCTCGCCAGAGCAGTCTGAGGAAATGGTGCAGGTCTCTGATGGCCCAGTGGTGGTGGCAGTCTCGGCAGTGGAAGTGATTGAAGTGATGCCAACTCCTCCAGTGGGGTTGGTACCGGTGCAGTCTGCGGGCATGGTGCAAGAGTCATCAGAGCAGTCTGAAGGAATAGTGCAGGTCTCCGAAGGTCCAGTGACGGTGGCAGTCTCAGCAGTGGAAGTGACTGAGGTAACATCAACACCACCGGTTGGGTTGATACCAGTGCAATCGGCGGGCATAGTGCAGGTCTCACCAGAGCAATCCGAGGGAATAGTGCAAGTCTCTGAAGGTCCAGTAGTGGTAGCAGTCACAGCAGTGGAGGTGATCGAGGTGACATCAACGCCGCCAGTTGGGACAATGCCAGTGCAGTCAGCGGGCATGGTGCAAGAGTCACCGGAGCAGTCGCTGGGGATTGTGCATGTCTCTGAAGATCCAGTGGTGGTAGCAGTCTCAGCAGTGGAAGTGATTGAAGTAATGCCGACCCCGCCAGTTGGGTTGGTGCCGGTGCAGTCAGCAGGCATGGTGCAGGATGCGCCTTCGCAATCGCTGGGGACCGTGCAAGTCTCTGATGGAGCGGTGGTAGTACCCTCGACAGAAGAGGTGGTGGCTGTTGGCTTTACAGTGCCGGAAGTACAATCAGCGGGCATGGTACAGGTCTCGCCGGAGCAATCACTGGGAATAGTGCAAGTTTCTGAAGCGGGAGTAGTAGTGGTTCCAACAGAAGAAGTGACCGAAGTGACACCGACACCGCCAGTTGGAGTGGTTCCAGTGCATCCAGCGGGCATAGTGCAAGAATCACCCGAGCAATCGCTGGGGATAGTGCATGTCTCGCTGGAGGAAGTGGTAGTAGCCTTAACTGAAGAGGTAGAGCTGATAATAGTAGGGATTGTAGTAGTAGGGACCGGGACGCTAGTAGTAGAGGTACCGCACTCGAACTTGACTTTGTGGACTCCGAGTTTGCATGATTTGTTCCCGCTGTTCTTTGGAAGCTTGACCTTGACAGTCTTTGCTCCACCACATTGATCGTTGGTGACGGTAGTACCTTCAGTTCCACATTTCTTGGTCTGCTTGCAAGTAGAGCCGTCCTCCATTCCGTAATGGAATTCGACATCGGTCTCGACGTCAACAGAGATGTCGAGCTCGCCAATAGAGAAGGCCTTATCACAGCTAATCTCATTGCTGAAATCGCTGTTGCTCAGGTCTGCCTCAATGCATTTGCTCTAATAGAGAATATTAGTACTAATATCACTACCATTATCCTTGGCAATGATCGTCTTACATTGAATGTTCGTCCCTCAAGATTTCTCTTCCCAAGCTTATTGGCACAACTCCAACCCGAAAACTTGTAATCGTTGTAAGAATCAAATGATCCTAGGTCTAAGTCACTCCAATCAAAGCCCTCGCTCTCCTGTGTTGTACAATCGTTCTTGATGTTTGAGGGGCAAGAGTACTCCTCTTGATCACGCCAACCCTATAATTGATTGTCAGGCTATAATCACTACTTGTGTCAAGGAGTTTACCATACTTTTGCTGCTACACCTTGCAGAACAAGGGCTGAAAGCCCAAGTAGAGAAAATGCGCTTCCTGTACGCATCTTGATATAATAAATTTAAAGACAAATGTGAAAGGATACCAAAAGAGCGGTAATATGTATTGTATATATCAAGTAAGTGATAGTGAGTGATAGTGAGTGATTATACTGCTAGCAGTACTAAAGAGGGACAAAAAGGGAATACAGAAAAAGTAGAAAGAGGAAGAAAAAAAACGAATGGCACTGCCTGAAGCAAATGCGTGTGTGGTGATGTTGAAAACAACTGAAGGGCATACGTGAGGGGGGACAGCCATCTTTTGTAGTAAATCCTCTGAACAGTGATTCACATGTATTCCATGGACAGGAGTAGAAGGCTGCTGGCTATTCCTAGCATCTTCCGAAGGTCCCGAGCCAACGGAGCATTTCCTCTCCATATCCCCCTCCCTTGGCAGGTTCCACTCCCCACTCGCTCACAAGCAGAGAAAGTTCTAATCGTGCAGCGGGATAGTCAGTGCGTATCATTTCAGGAGGCGTTAACCACCCTGTCTACCAGCGCCAGGGTCCAGTTACTGGGCAACGTTTTGGTACCTTGCATTAGCGTGGAATCAGGAATAGGCTATCGACCCTCCAGAATCCCATAAGCGACGGAGGATGGCCATCCACATCCATCATCCCTCATCGCCTGCCTGCGGGCTGCGGCCCTGCCCTGCTTCCTACCTGCCTAACGGGCTTCGGCTAAAACTACAAAAGGTTGTGACGCCACACGATTTTGCCTTAGCGCCTTGCTCCTTTTCAGCGCACCAGGGGTCTTGGTTGTTACAGATTGCGCCTGATTGAGCCATCGTGCGACACCCTTATCCAATCAATTCACCTACAGAGCCTACAAAGAGCCACCCCCCAGAAGGAAGCTGGCGGAGTATCGTCATGATAGGTGAGGCACAAGAGTGGTAAACATTGCTAGACACGCCACAGGTAGATCTCGAAGTGAGTGCCGAGGCGAGATTGTGGAGGACAGATGTTTGGCCGGTTGTTTGATTTCCTTACTTTCCTTGCGCTTACTTCGAATTCCCTTGAGCTTACTTCGAATTCCCTTGAGCTTACATCACACCATAGGAACCTCTCTGTACAAACCTAACAGGTAGTACGATAATACACTTATACACCTTCTTTAATTGATTACTCCCGTACTCCTGCGCACGGTTTCTTCATATAATCGGCCGTGGTCGAGGCTTGTGAATATTAACCCCAGGTTTGAGGAATCAAGCAAGTGACTTGACAGATATTTACTCGATGTAGAAAGGCTGTAGAAGAGATTAGATCCCCGAAGTGGGCTCCTTGGAGACCCTGTTAAACTTAGTTTCGAACAAAACGCTATATTGTTGGTATATACCCGGAGGGAAGGGAGCATGGCCGGAAGCTGGATACGGGTAGGAGCTTGAACTGATTCCACACCTGTGTGCGAAAATACCAAGGCTTCAGTACTAACTTATAGTCAGAGTTCTTAGACATTTGTTACAAAAATAACCGCGCACCTGAATTTATACGCAAAACAACCCACTAAATTCCAGGACAAGATGGGATTATCACAGCTTTCAGACAACTAAAATATACTACTATTGTCTAGAATTCATCTTGCTTGTGGGTCTATTCAAGGAGGTAGTTTGTGAGCAATTGAGTTCCGAATGCTATGTCGATGGGGGGTTATTTTTTAGTGTCCTCGGCCCTAGTTCTACATGCTTTTACAATAATTGGGGTTGTATGGGTTTATATCTACACCTTTTGTAATGGGAATACTTCGCAGAAGGTGAGTTCGTGAATTCAATGATATTTTCGTCGTGATCGATAAGTAGACCTAGAAAAGATCAGCTATTATACTTAGAAGATCCATCAAAAGCGTATGACCACAGGGTTAATCTGGGGTTGACAGAGCTCCTCAACAGCAGGCGTCTAGAATATGATATCGGGCAAGCTTGATTTGCATCTGTAGATCATGATGATACTCAATCTACCTCCATTTTACATCACTACAGATTCTAAATACAACTCGTTTCAATGATTTTGAAAACATTTTACCATGGGTCTACTACAGTATGCATCTCCTCACATCTTGGCAGGGGTTCAGGGACATCCAAGTATTTCCAGATCCGTACAAAGGATTATCCTAGGCGGGGACATGTACCTTCATGGTTCTGAAGCTTGCCGCGCGGTCCGTACCAATTAAGCTTACATTATCACTTCAAAATGTTCACAAATCGCAGGATACCGCCGGGATTGGTACAAAAAGGGACGGTGATTGCTAGAAACGGCTACCAACTAGGTTGAGCCTGTTGCAAGGTTTGACGGATTGGGAATGATGATTCTTACCAAAAACGAACCACTACAATTACAAAGATAGAACGTGGGTCAAACAAAAATGCTACTATAAAAATAAATAGATATATGGCACAAGTGTTTGTTTGTTGGATATTCCAGTCTTGCATGACTTTCTAATAAAATAGTTCAAGGATAGGCCCTATGCAGATCTTGAAGGCACATGGAAGCTAGGTAGTGTGGGTTCTCAGCAATTGAACTCTGGACATTCTTCAACAACTACCGATAAACAGCTTGCAATGAACTCCTCTCCAGACTTCAAAAATGGTAAGAAAAGCACTCATGTGGCCCACTACATCACAGGTGGCGGAGATTTCCGATGGATTGGTAGATCATGCAAAAATCCACTACACGGGCATGGGGCGGAGCACTGTGCCCTAGAAGGCAGTTTCGGATCCCAAGAAAACCACCGAGGCCCCGAGAGGTTGAAGGGAAGCAGAAATGCCGATACCGAACGAATAAGCGAAGAGGTCAAGGTCACGTAAGTAGACACAGCAATATGTTAAAGTATATAACGTGATTCTTCTGCAAGAGCTTAAGAGATTAATATATTAAGGAGATATGATGACAGCTCAGTAGTGAGCACAAAGGGTTAGGTTATCCAGGATGCCAAGTTAACTCATCATTGATCCCCGCCCAAGGGACAACCGACGTCAAAGATTTCAGCTGGTTATCGATACAACTACCCAAGGTTGGAGCGTAAAGGTACCCGATGTGTCCATGTTAACATTACAGGAAGCTTTGCGCGATGGAGGATTGGCGCAAATGAAAAGGGACAGAGAAAGGGGCATAACATTAGTGGAGCGCAGTACTCTACCCACCTGCGTAGCGAGCTGAATCTAGTAACCGTATATTAATATTTGCTTTTGTTAAGTATGTTTATTGGGGTTGCATTCATAATTATTCGCATACAAGGGTGGCAGGTAGTACTACCGTCACCACTGCCACTGGTAGCGTAGCTAATGGTCGATCCATAGACCCCGGAAATTCGGGTCTTGAAATGCATGGTTGGCGGAAAGATGCCCGTGCTAACTTATAACTATTCATAACCTGTTCAATAAAGATGATTTCAGAAGGATCAGGCGCGAGTGTGTCTCGGAGCTGGAGATTGTGTACATACCTAGTATCTACATGTATTCACGGGTCTGGAAATCAAAAGGGCTGACAGACATAGAGGAGTACGTGTGGGTTAATACGAGGCTAGAATTAATAGAACTAGTACTTGCGCTCAAAGCGTGTAGTAAGGATGCGTGTATTCTCGGTGCCTTACCTATTTCAACTTCCCGTCCGTATATGTAAACAGAGACGACGGGAACCTGACTTCTATGAAAATGGGTGTTCGCCCGGGAGAGACTCCGAGCCCGGATAGCCGTTATACGTCGATGTGTCTGGGCCCTATGAAGAGGATAATTCGGATCATACGGGTATCTTGATATCGTATTAATATTCTAGCTATAGCTTCGAAAGAAAGACTGTTCTTAAGGTACATGTACATGTATGTTTTTAGCGCTATACGTATATGTAGTTACCTGTACTCAAAAATACACCATCTCTGTAATCACCTGGCGATACTACATGTACATTCTTGGAGGTTAGCTCAATCGTAAGAAAGCTTTTGTAATGAAATAAATGTCCTCAGAGAATTCAGCAAGTAATCACTTCGTTATAAATATTCCACATGTCTACGTAGCACTCCGGCGAGTCTAGCTTACTTTGGTGAGTTAGCTCCCTTGATCCCCAATCCGGTCTACGCGCACAGACAATACTTCGACTTCAATTCGACCTAGCTAGAGTTTATAAGAGGATTTAGATATACCATTTATAGGACAATACACAGGATGTTATAGATACATGTACTTGATTTATCCCTCTCAATTCCTTTTCCTTGTTTTTTTTCCTCTCCATCTAGATTTTTTTCTTCCCTTATTTCTTCAACCCATTGCCCTTATTCTCCTATCTACAGAGGAACGAACGAACTAATAGTAAAGAGAGCCAAATTTACCATAAACGATACTCTCATGATCGAGTTCTCGACTCACTTCACTCCCATTTGTCGCACTGAATTAACATTTCTCGGATTATACACACAGCAAATTTCAGTCAATCACACCAAAACAGCTGGAGGGAATGTGGGTCCATTTATATCAATGTATATAGACCTGTTTATGAAATTTTATTGTAAACCCAAGCGATATTTATGACCCTTAGATATGTTGCTGGACCAACATGATAGTAAGAGTACCGAGCTAGATACTTTTTGTCAGAATCTTGCAGATCAGCGCACAAGGGGTAGAAGTTACTTATTACAATCTATAAGCCTTTACAAACATTTCTCTAACGGTTCTAACGTCTAACTGGTTTAAGGACGTTCTGAGGATATTGCCCCCGATAGTTACCACGTGCGAGATATGCGCACACAACATACCTACAAGCAGAAAAACTCTCGTTAGTTGATTCTATCTCCTAAAGTTCCCGGTAGACTTCAAATAAGGAGAATTTAAATACCATGATTCCTGCCCTGGTGTGATAAGATCTCTACACTTGGCTCGGCCGCATCCAACCGTGGTGGTAGCCAGCCAGACCATTTGCGTGAAATGGCCAGACTTTGGAGGGGGTTCTGGTTTATCATAATCCGCTAGGCTTTTGTAAAGCTTCCGCTCGTCGGACCAGGCAGTTAGGGCCTTTTCTAATGTCACAAAACCACCGGCCAGGTTTTCCCCATATGCACCCCCCTAGGTTACCAGAGAAATTGTTAGTCTGGATATCTATATTCACTGGAAACACCCCCCCCCCCCTTTCCCCGCCTTGTGAATGGGAGATAGACACCAAGTTATTAATTGATGAAAGGTTACTCACAGAGTGGCCCCAACGGCAACGCTTGGCATATCTATCAGCTTGGCCAGCTAGCTCGGGGTTCCAGGCAAGATTACCGGCCCTATGTTCTGCCCGACGCCTGTTATGGAAGTCCAGGATTCCACGTTGAAAAGCCGCATCACTTGTGTAGGATACATCATCTGCGCCCTGGCTGATAACAGCCACGATGAAGAGGATGAGTACGAGGGAAATGGTCCTGAAAGAGAAAAACATAATTGAGTAATTTCCCAAAGATATTGAAGAAAGATTGTGTTGAATGTTGGATCGAGGAAGCAGATAATGAAGGGCAGGGGAGAAGAATCTTGCGCAGAAATATATAGGTAGTGACCAGGATAAAGCAACGCATAGAAAGTGGCGGGTGTTTGCACAAACGTATTACATACAAGACCTTACCAAGCCCTGATGTAAGGGGCCGAAAGTAAAATGCCGATTCAGAAACAAGTACGTCGTTACACATAGTAATTAGCGAGCACATAGGCTCCGGCCGCTTCATTTTCTGTAATTTCCTTTATGATATTCTGACGCGTATAGTTGATATATCGCGTCATAATATATCACTCGGGTTACCTTATACTGAAGATAGCTTTCAAATACGGCGAGTTTGATGAGGTAAATTGACAAAAGTGTAGGAGGTAATTGTAAGAGATGTATCTTTGATGATTCTACTAGGAGGTCCGGAGGAAACCTCCTTAAGTACACGACTTACATGTACATGTATGTATTAAGTATACGCATACATCACGCGTGCACACTCGTTATATAAAAACCATTTACTACGTAGATTATAATTACCCGTTCTTATATACATGTATCTTAGCTATCTCTAAATTGGATATGCCGTTGATTTTATTTATTGGAAGGCGTATGAAAATTATCACCAAATTCCGTCATGGCCGATGACTCGGCGCGTGTAACTGAGTCATGTATGACCAGCTGCCAAGATATAACTACAGCGATGGGGAAAATTATTGCAGAGGTATGGGAAGAGTCCTATTGGCTCGCCCAGCCATAGAAACCCTGTTTTTAGACCCCTGTCTCCGCATTAATTCTACCAGTCGCTGTACATACCTACATACATGTATGTACATATGTACATTTACTTACGAAATTGTACCTACAAGCACTTCAGGCAACAGCCATCACGCATACACAAAAACTGAAGTTCAGGCAATCTTGATTGTTTTACCGGGCAATTATTTTACAAGATACATACCTATTACCTACATATGAAAAACGCGTTTCAACGCCTCGAGTTTCGCGGAACCTTGCACGGCCTAGTGTCATGAAAGTGCATGTACTAGTGGTAGCTATCATGTAAGTTGATACGCACCTGTTTGTCATCAAACGAACAAATTAACGCGTCATACAAATCGTCCCTTTGTGCAATTGCTCTACATACATCATGTACCTACATACATTTAGTATGAAACCCACGATTCACAGTAAGGACAAAGCGAACTGTGATTGATTTCTCAGATATGTACCTAATAGTTCAGCAGGTACTAGTCTCGTGCCCATCCTACAAGCAGCGAGCAGTTTACAGTAGATGCAGTGACCAATAAGGCACTGACGTCAACAACCAATCAGATACGCTGCACTCTACTCATGCCCCAGGCCTTTATCCACATTGGTCCTTACCTGAGCGCGAGGCTGTAAAAAGAAAATATAATGGCCCTTGGCAACTCACGATTCACGATTCACAACAGGTCACTCGTGTAACAAAAACCAAAATCGCTCGATTGTTGCTGCGAACCGGAACGAAATGGTTATATCTATTATTTTATTGTCTACTTAAAAACGATTGATAAATTCTAGTCTTCGTTAACGGACTTTTCTCAAATTATAAAATAAACATTCAGTGCTACCGCCCTACAAAAAAAAAAAAAAAAAAAAAAAAGGACTATTTCCAGTTCCACCTGCTTTTCAACAACTTGACAAGTTCGACCAACCCCAACAATACTGGCACCTCAATCAAAGGCCCAACTGTCGCAGCTAAAGCTTGCTCAGACCCAGCCCCATAACAAGCCACCGCAACTGCGATCGCTAGCTCGAAGTTGTTGCTCGCCGCTGTGAGAGCCTGCGTTACTGTAACACCATAGCCCCAATGGCCTAATTTTCCACCGGCAAATTTTCCATTTCCAAAGTATCTGCATGCAGCAAGTGTAGCACTAAAGATGATAACGAAGTATACAATCAAAGGTGCAGAAACACGGAGGACGGAGGTAATCTTCGAGACGATATTGCGAGATTGAGAGGCAAAGAGGATCAAGATAGTAAAGAGAAGGCCAATCAAAGACCACGGTGAGACCCAGCGGATGAAGCTACGGTTGTATTTATCAACATCTCCCTTGAAAATGAGCTTCAAGAGAGCCAAGCGGGTGATGATAGCAGCACCTAGAGGAATTCCAAGAAAGACCGCGACGGATACAGCCACTGTGGAGTATGAGATTTCGATGGAGGATTTGGATCT
This sequence comes from Morchella eximia, assembly GCA_024713935.1. Taxonomy (NCBI): domain Eukaryota; kingdom Fungi; phylum Ascomycota; class Pezizomycetes; order Pezizales; family Morchellaceae; genus Morchella; species Morchella eximia. The sequence goes on from JAMGZG010000002.1 coordinate 2,053,468, forward strand.
TGAGACAACATTGATGTAGAATACCGCCATCGGGGCGAATAGGATGATTTGGAGGAACGAATTTAGAGCCACAAGCATGGCACAATAATCGGAGTCACCCGAGGCGAGTTCAGTCCAAATAAGTACCTGAATAGATGATCAGTATTCGAATAATTGAAGTTTGGGGGTTTTCGTATCTAGACTAACCATGGCGATGCACCGCGCGATACCAACTATTATCAGACCCTCACGAAGCTCACTGCGGTCCGGCAAGAATGCCCAGGACAAAGCAACCTATCGTAAGAGCTTTATTATTTCTCAATCCAAAATAAAGATGGGATACCACATCGCTTGGGAGCTTACCATAAGTAGTGGTGCAACGACCCAGTTGACGAAAATGCTGAACACAACCTGAATCCACAGCGCCCTCAACCTCAACAACTGATGTAGCGTCTCATACCGAACCTTGCATAAGATCGGATACATCATGACTAGCAGTCCAATAGCTATTGGAATAGATACTTCAGCGAATTCGCCCTTTTGCAGTGCCGGCCCAGTCTCGGGTACGAAGTAGCCCAGGATGATTCCGAGCGCCATCGCGAGAAAAATCCATATGGCTAGAAATCTATCGAGAAACCCTAGCTGCTTGAATGAAGAGAGGGAAGTTCTGGCTTCATTGGATTGTGCTGCTGCGATCTCTTTCTCTTTGGTGGAAGGGTTAGGAGAGGTAAGACCGGATTCCAATTCCTTCTTCGAAGAGGTATTGATTGTTGACATTTTTCCGACCGCAGCTTGCTTGTGTTTTAGAAAAGACACTGTTGAGTTGCAATGATATTTTTTACGCGTTATCCACAGCGGTCCTCTTAAGGCGGCAATTGCCGTGCAGGGTGACACGCTTTTAGACTGTGATTGGTCGGCAGCGACATACCAGTGACATTCCAAACTTAAACGCCGATTGGCTAGACAACCCTTGCCAGTCGAATGGGCACGTTTTTTTCTGGAATTCTGGAGCTCCTTCGCTCTTCAACATCTAACGTACTCAACCAGTGGCGACTCATTGGTGACAGGCGAGTAGCTGTTATATTTTTCGACTCGAGTCTATTTCGTCTTACTTAAACCCAGGTCTACTTAACTATTTAACCAAACATTAGACCACGCACATACCAACTTTTTATTGATTTCTGGAGACATCTGATACCTTCATCATGTCAGAGCCTGAACAAAAGCCTTGGCATGCTGCTTACCCAAAGCCTGTTTCTACCGCCGTGTTTCTACCACAGGAGACGGTTCTGGAATGGATGGAATCTAGCGAGAAGGTCCCGGGACGAGATTTTGTCCTGGTAGACCTGAGGCGTATGGACCATGAGGTAAGTTGTCTGCTTTATAGCTTGACCATGTGAATAATTGTTCTATTCGTTACCATTTCCTTTTTTCTTTCTGTATTCAACCTTGTATTTTCCATACAATCGAGGTCTGAAAATGACTATCGGGTGGTTATTGAACAGCAATCTTGTTTTTCCTCTCTAAATGAATATATCTTCTCCTAAATCATGTCCACTCCTTCTCGCACCTATCATCAGCTATGCTCAAACATCTACTCACCTTTGTGATTCAAAAGGGAGGAACGATCAGAGACTCCATAAACTTACCAGCTCAAACCATGTACCATTCTATTCCTACATTATACAACCTTTTAACTGCAGCGGGGGCGCAAGCGATTGTCTTTTACTGCGGTAAATATAAATTCTCTGGGGCAAAATACAAAGGGAGATAGTATCTGATATAGTAATTATAGGATCCTCTCAAGGACGCGGATCCAGGGCTGCGGCTTGGATGCAGGACTATATTATGGGTCAGGGGAATGATAAATTGAAAAGTTATGCGTTACAGGGCGGTATAAAAGGATGGGTCAAGACAGGTGGAAGGATGTTGGAGTTGATGGATGGATATACCGCCGATATTTGGCAGAAGGAAGAAAAAACCAAACAGTAATTTTGACTCCGGCTCAAAATTACCGATGGAAGTAAGTGATCTCTGCCAGAAATACTATTCGAGTTGATATGATGGAAAATATGCACATTGTTCCTAAGAATCATGATGTAGAATTAGCAGTTGGATTTACTTCAAGATATTCTGTCCTTTTTCTTTTTCTTCCTCACTCCCTTTATTTTTATTTTTATTTTATTTTAAACGGAGGGCACTGACCATCATTGGCTCAAGTTCTTTGTATCTTTTGGTAGATCAAAGACACCTGTCGATTCAACTCTAGCCATACGGATATTGAAATCTAATGGATCATTCGCCAAATTTCTGATTATACGATAATTCTATATTCATTATCAGTATCTTTATAGCTCGAAAATTCTTGTTTTTAAACTACCGACCTTTCTCAATTTCTCTTTTCTTCACCAATAGGCTTGATTCCCCTGTTGTTCACGCCGGAATCACTACATTAATGCATTCCAATTATTGCTCAAAAGTGTTGTACGCCGATAATGAAGTCCTCCGCTTAAACATCTAGCATGGGGCTTGTTTGGAAAATTGTTAGAAGTGCTAGCCTCCGAGGAATTCCGGCCATGCAGACAAACTGTACGTTTTTCTTCGAGGGATATTCATTGTCACTATAATGTGAGGTTATCCCATTCCGCAGCGAAAGGTCAAATGATTTGCCATGATATACTAACACCAGGAGACCCAACCCCAGAGATCTAGTTTTGGACTCGATAAGAAAGCCAGATATGATTTCGACATTCACGGACCTCTGGTAAATTCGTTTGATATGCAAGACTAAAGCGCCATTGGATAGCAGGCTCCTGCGAACATAATGTTATTAGATACACGAACAACCCCTTATATCATGCTGAAGAACACCTTTTCATTGGGTTCACAGACGAGTAGGTACATGAAGATGTGGTTCACTCTCCCCGAAGGCTACTGAGTCTAAGCAGATCAGATGACCCCGAACTCTTCTGCAATCATTCTAATCATAGGAACTGTCGAGCATTTGTTCTCATTGCCATCAAGATAAAGCGGCTTATGACTGCGGGGAACCCTCAAGTCCAAGCGGAATGGGTTCAGACGCCGAATTTTCAAAAAAGAGTGGGAAGAGAAAGAAACAAAAGAGATCAAAATATTCCTAGCAAGAACGAGGTTGAAGGGCCAACCCCACTATAAGATTCATCGAGGGGATTTAGGGGTTGGGGAGAAGTGGTCGTCAGCAAAGGTACATGACAACCATAAACATAAGATTTTAGTGGTCGAAGGCGCTAATCAGCAAACACGGCTTCGGAAAGCAGAAACCGGGCCGAAATGTCGTCGAGTGATATTCGATGGATGCGGATTAAAGAGTTTTAGCTACACGAGTTGAACAGAAAGTCGAGCACTTGGACAAAAAGTCCTGCACCTCTTATTGGCTAAATCATTGCATGTCTTTACCTAAAACAGCTAGAATTTCTGTCCAACCTGCCCGACTTTCTGTTCAACTGGCGTAGCTAAAACTCTCTACTGTGAGAAAGGGGACCGAATTTTCCGCTTAGTCACCGAAAAAACTGCAGAGGTTGATTTAACTTACCGAGGGGTTTAATAGGAACCGCACAACTCTAATCAGAAATAATCGCGGACGGAATACGAGAAATGGGCTGGGGGGGTGGGGGGGTGCGCTCCATATTTCGAAAACATCAAATTGCAAAGTCACAAGCACAAATGCAGCTCAGCAATCAAACCTGCATGTTGATGCCCTAGAAACCTCACATGGCCGACAAAGGATTGGTGGTGATTGGAATAACGCAATCTGGGAGATTAAGGCGGAGATATCCCCACCGACTCATCCAAAAACTGAGAGCTGGTGATAGAGGAGGACTGCATACTTTGGCCGAGAGGGAAGAGAAGGAGAAGGAAAGGAAGAGACCATGGGATTACGGGATCACGCCCAGCTAGGGGGACCTTTGCCATGAGGAGAAAAAATATTTTTGGAATGACTTTGCGAGGGAATCTGTTGAGAGAGACATTAAGCCAAACCCATCAATGTTCAAGAAGGAATTAATCGGGTATACTAGACGTTGTTGTGCGGGGTGACGCCTGGATAAGACTTTTCTTTTTCTTTAGGGAACCAGTAGACGGGTTCGAAAAGCTGCGTTGCAGAATCTTCGATTAAAAGGAAACAGCGATCGAAGAAAACATTAGATAGGTTCGTAGCTATAATCGGCCACATTTCAGCCAGTTAGTTTAATTAACTATAGAACACAATCCAACCCTTCGTTATAGAAAGTACTATCGGCGAACAGTAGAACATAGAAAACTCTTCTTCTAGCTGTCCACTATCCCGGAGAAATTTTACACGTGGGGAAGATATGGCGAAGCATTTGCGGACGGAGACCGGGGCCGCTCTTACTTGTGTGATGCTGGAGCTCACTCCGAAGATATAGATCTCCACGACATATCAAACCGTCCCCGTGGCCATGGGCACCTCTTATTTCCCCCGCAAAGGCGAGTTTCAGATCATGCGGTTAATGTTGCCAGCGGGCCTCGCCCCAACTCCGCCACCGCTCCTCCACCCCCCCGGTGCGTGCCTATAGCTACCGCGTGTGCGACACCGCAGCACAATATTCCACCCATCCTTCTCCGCAAAAGAATATCACCACTAATAGTTCCGATTCATTGGGCAAGGATTGACCGAAAATTTTCACACCGCTCTCTCCAACCTCTCCAACATGGTTTTCAAGCGATAAGGTAACCAATTTTAGTGGCGCATTCTTCTTCGGTGAAATCCGGGATAAGATATACAGTTCGTATAAACCGACAACGAAATCAAATCCTTCCTACCTACATGATCAGCTTCTCGGTGTTTAAATTAACTCCCCCACGGCCACGTATTGTGGTATTTTTATCCTTTACCAGCTCATTTTGTGAATTCCACGAGTCTAGATTCGTTATCTAAACATGTGCCCTGAAGTCGTTGGTTCTTGTGCAAATTTCATTTGGATTTCGAGTCGAGTGATTAGTTGTGAATCGCTATTTACGTCACGTGTCCCTCCTTAAATTTTCATGGAGAAATACCCAGTGTACTTTGGTGACTCTTGCAATTTTAAAGAGGTTTGTAGCTTACACGAACGTGGTTCTCACCCCTTTTCTTTCCTGCCTAGCCACGTAACCCCCAGACCCAACTTAAAAAAAAACTTCTCGATCAGTTATAAGTTGTACATACCATGCAGCTACTAACTAAAAATGACCCAATTATAACACCGCAATGATGCGCGTGACACAAAACTTTTGACTGAACTTTTTGAAATCAAAAAAAACTTGTTCTAAACAGACAGACGTACATACCCCACTCCCGAATCCCAGCGGGTATGTATGGGAGGATCTCGTTCTGTTGTCTACTGGTTCATTAAAAAAACTCAAGATCTGGTTGTAGTGAGAATGCATATGAATTTTTTTTTCACTGTTTGCATCTCGACGAGTTACAGATCACTTATCGTTTGAAAGTTGTTCATCATTAAAAAAAAAACGCTCGGATTATTGCGGGATCTCATTTTGGAATTTTTTTCTTGTGGAACATAAACTAATGGAATCACTGGTAGGAAAAAGCCATCAAACCACGAGTGACGATGAATACAGTATCCCGATCAGTTTCGAAGGTGCGGAGTGAGCGCCGGCTGGTCACATAACGTCAACACGTGTTGGAGGGGGTGAGTAGTGCTTCTTTTCATGTCTCTCGTCTTCGTTCTTGTGTAGAACAGACAGTTTTGATGTTCAATTTTTCGTTCAAGTCAGTACATGTGCCATTGACCATGCTAGTAGCATAGGTACAAGGCACGTTTAAATTATATGGCAGAGGGTAATATTGCGGTAGCGAGCTCTAGCTCATCTTTCACCATCACTACTTCTCGTGTGCTGTGTACCCCCACACTCAGCTGCACACAACGCCTGCCGCCGGGCCAAGATGGGTGAAGATTTAAAACTTAGGCTTCCACCCAGATTGGGATGCCAAAAAAAAAAAAGACGTTGCAAGGATTTGAACACGCCGCAATATGGCAACTGCCTATTGTGGGGATCTGTGATAGATGCATCATGGGTCGAGGTGTGTTACTCCTTCACTAAACTCTGTAGAGTAAAATGCTGATACCTGGGAATGCTTCCCGGTGCGCACGCGGCATGTGGCACAACCCAACATCGGGTCTAGGTAGATGAGTGAATTGCTTGTCTTTAGTGACATCGTTTGTAGCCATTTCAGAAGCTTTTCTCGTGGCTGTTTTGCGAGGGTGTTTCTTCAGGATGAAAGTATCTTCGATACTGATATGTAGTATTTCCTGCGCACAAAAGTTTATCTTAGACGCAGAGCTTCAACAAATAGTCAGCAGTGAAGGTGTGTAGGGTGTCTTGGTTCCGGGGGGAACTGGAACAAAAACCGGAGACGAATAGTCAATCGTCTCATCCCGTTCCGGGAAAAGCTTTGCTTTTTTTTATGTGGGGGGTGGATGACTAACCGTGTAATTAACTTGGCTGCTTGACCGCTTGATAAGAGATCTTGCAAAGACTAAAGAGTCCCAAACCTACCATCATCAAAGGGAATCCTCGTACCATCACTGTTTGCCTAGCAGTACAATTTGAACTCTATCATGACTCTAAATTCGGTTGTTGCTCTCTCGCCAACGTCGTCGACGTCCTCCTCTGCTACCGGTTCCGGAGGTAGTGCCGTCGTCAATGCATCGCGTCTACGGGAAAACCAGCGGCGTAGCAGAGCCAGGAAGAAGGAATACCTGGTATCCCTAGAAGCGCGTTTCCAGGCATGTCAGAGAACTGGAATAGAGGCAAATGTCGAGATTCAGGTCGCAGCAAAGAAAGTTGTTCGAGAAAACAAACTGCTGCGAGCTATGCTGAACAGGCGTGGAGTGACTGATGCTGAAATCAATAAAACATTGAAAGAAGGGGGAGAGGGATCAGATGAAGGAGAAAGAGAGTCGGCTGTAGACGAGGTTTTAAAGGTGCTAGGGAAACGACCTTGCGGTGGTGAGCCAACAACAGGAGGGGCCGCCATGCAATGCAAGCCCTTTAGATCTTGTGAGGGGCAGCAAAGAACTGCAAACGAGCGACGCAACTCCACCGGAATGGTTGCTACGAGAGGTGCGGAACGGGGAGGAGGACGAGGAGCCGTAAATGGAGGAGCCCCTGCGCTAGTTGTTGCAACATCAAAAGTATGCTTTTTTTCTTTTCTTTTCTTGACTGATCAAAGCCTGAATATCCATACGCTACACTCCTACCTACCTATGCGCTCTCATCGTACATTATATAAATGGTGAGGAGTAAAGGTCGTAGTAGTGGTAAGTGGTAGTACGGGTAGGAGTGGTGGCGAGATGAGGAGGTGTGCGAAGTTGGAGGAGCCCTACCTTTTTTTTTTATTATATATATATATCGTGTGTCATTCGATTTGATTTTTATATATGAAAATTAACGTCTCTCCCCAATATAGCTTTCTCCCCCGCCTTCACAGCCGCCACACCAACATGCGCCCTCCAATTACCCCACGCCTACGTCTACACCAACAACCGCCTCCGTTTCAAAGTATCCAATCCCAACATCCGCTCCTCAACTAAACGATTTCTACAATTACGACATCTCTTCCACGCAATCACAGTCGTATATGGCTTCTCCGACAATTTCGTCACCCTCCCCACCATCCTACAACTCATACCAAATGGCCCCCACCGCTCCTACCCTCACTAACAATTCTTCATGCTGTCCCCAACCTCAAAGCTCATTCTACCCTACTTCACAACCCCAGTGCGCCCCACTAAGAATGATCCCATCTTCCATGCCTACTTGCTGCCCTCCACAGCGCACTTTATATGCCACCTCACTGCCTTCTACATCTTGCTCTTCCTCCTATCAAACAGCATCTATCGCATCTACTACTCCGTGTCACCTTGCACAGTCATTTATCCACCAATTGCATCCCGGCCTGCCAGGCGAGAGCGCTAGCAGTTTGATCGATGAGATTTGTCCATCTGGCATGATGCAGGGTGGTCAGTGCCATGTCGACAATGCCGTACTCTTTGGAGTACTGGACCGAATCTGACTATATATTGATCCAGCCGCCGAGTTTTGCTTTTGCTATCGTTGTTTGAACGTGCTTTTGTTTCCCTATCCTTTTTTGCCCTGCATCATCATTTTTGCTGTTTTTGCTTTTGTTTTGTTTTCAAGCATTATACCACTATTATTCTCATTTGTTCCTCCCCATGTATATAATCACTTGCATTGTTTCCAACCGCGGGGGGCCGAGGGGAAGGAGCTGCTGCTGCTAGTAGTACTTAGTACATACGAGTATATGGGTTATGTGTATATGTGCATAGATATTACCGCGCACGCAGCTGGTGAGGGGGAAAAAGGAAGAGAGGAAAGAGCAGGAGGAGGAGGAGGAGGAGGAGGAGGAGGAGAGAGACATGACCAGCGAGCCTACTATTCAGCAGGTTCGCCGGCCGACAAAAATAAAACAATAAGAAATCAACTTTCTAACCAATCTAGTTCAACAGCATGGTTCAAACCGCATCATCGAAGCCAAACACATCAGATCGCAGCTAGCCAGGGTGCGTTTAGTTACCTAAGAGGTGCCCCTCTCCAGGCCCTTCATTGGACCCATTTACCGAACGAGCGCAAGAGAGAGCCCTGCAGCTGTCAAACAAGTATTAAGGAAAAGCAATTCCCCAACCAAGAAAAAAAAAAGCGAGCGGCCGACTCCGCCCGGCCCGATCCGCTGGGTTCCAAAAAGAAAAAAATAAGAAATAAAAAAACTCCCGATACAAGGAACATGGATAACTAGTGGGTGAATGAGCAAGCTTGAGCCACTATTTTTTTTCTCCGATTTGCGGGGGATATGTATATGTATGGGGTCAATGATCATTATGCAAGATGAGAATCACCCCGCCATCCTATCAAATCCCCTAGCGCGGGCACGACGACCCGGCAACTGGAAAAAAAACTCAGTTGCCATTCCACGTGTGAAAACCCCTGTAAACTCTATTTCTGCCGAACTGCTGTGGGGGCCCCGAGACGTCGAAGGTGCAGTGCTGGTTTGATCGTGGGCCATCTGAATTGAGTTAGGTTATGTATGGCTGGCGGTCTACGGGATACTACGGGATGTGGGATATGGGATACTACAACATACTTGCTAGGGCGGTATCAGATATACACTTACTCGCGCATCATGGGCGCTCACTAGTTATGCGCGAGTGACGGGACATGAAGGGAAAAGCCGTATATATACTCATATTAATTAACTAATCGATTATTTGATAGGTCTGGGTGCCTCTCTTCCGACTATGGCATGGCCCATAAGAAACTGCCGTGATTGTTGAGGACAATATGCATACAGCTTATTGACTGTCAGGTAATAGTTTTCCCAGAGTTCGACGTTGATCGAAGCCCCAGCATTTGCAGTTGTCATAACCGGAAGCTGCGTATAATTGGTGATTAAATCAATCAATCAATAGACGCTAACTCTCAATACCCGGCTGGTTATGCATGCCGAGTGATATCTGGTGATGCTGGCCGCGTACTGTTGAACGGCATACGTGTCTGTCAGTTGCGTATGCTATAACTGTGTGTACTGATGGAAAGAAATAGGTGGCATAGCAACCTGTCCTTAATCATATATAAAGCTAAAAATCTTTGCAGTCTTGTTAATTCATTATCTTCCTCCTCATCCATTAATAGCTTACAATTGCAAGTGTCGTCACAGCCATTGGAACACTCAACGCGTACAGAATCTGCGTGGTGACGATAATCTTTAATAATCTTCAGGATGTGCCCATAGATACGTATCCAGAGGGACTAGGCCTGGGAATCCATTGGCGCTCTTCTGAAGACAATGCAGGTAAATATCAAACCTCCCAGTGTTTGTGTGTAGTAATTCTAGGAGCTTAGCAAGAAACCCGAAACTCTGAAGAACTTATTACTAGTAGATTTGACTACACATTGATTTTAATCTTAACTAATCGTTACACAGTAGCTACTATACACTACTCAACCAGCACCCAAATATATACTACGAAATAAAAAATAAAAGGATACTTTATTAAACCCCTCTCACCACCCCCTAAAAGTTCTGGTTCCCATACCCCCTCTCGCCATACCCTCTCTCCCCCGCCGCCGCTCTCGGCAAACTTGGATCAAACCTCCCACTCCCTACGCCAGTGCCCGTTCCCATCCCTGGGCCCAACTCAGTAACCGGCGCCCTACCACCTGCAACTGTCGTTGGTTCCCCCCTAAATCCCGGTGCATCATATCCCGCCGTCGTTCCCGTCATTGCTGTTTCTTCACTCTCCCTGGCACCCTTGCCATACCCACCTCTTGGCCCGAACGCGTGCTGCTTTTGGTATGCACGAAGCGCCAAGTACGATAGCACCATTGTCAGTGCAAAGAGAACGGCCAGAGCGATTGCGAAGGCGAACGAGGTTTTTAGTAGGTTACAGACGAGGCGGGGTGGTGCCCTCGTCATCCTAGCTGTTGTTGTTGTTGTTGTTGTGGAGGTAGAGAAGGAAGAGGAGCCGAAGAAAGCGGCAGGGAGGTTGTTAGTCCCCTTTGATACAAGCGGATTCCAGGTAACGGAGCGACAAGACTGGTGGGCGGAGCCGCGAAGTAGGATACTTATTGCGATGAATCCACCCATGAGCAAGAGGTCGAAGGCGGTGATGAGGACGAAGAGCTTTTTGTGGCCGAAGCAGGTGGTGAGAAGTGTGAAGAGGGCGAAGAGGGCGCCAACGCAGGACTGTATTTTCTTGTTAGTTTTTTTTGGTTATAATTTTTTTGGGGGTGGGGGAGGGAGATGGGATATTTTTGGGATAGGCGGAGGGGGGGAATGGAAACGAGTGACGTACAATGACTTCAACGGCATATAGGGCGTGTGGAAGCTGGCCGGAGCGGCCGTTGGTGAGGCGGAGACGGTTGTGTGAGAACTGGTAGACGTTGAAGCTGGCGACGCCGACAATGAAGAGGGCTAAGATGAGCTGCAGTACACGCAGGAGCATTGACAGCGTTTTGAGGAGGCGTGGACCCATTTTTGCGGTTGGGCTATATTGTTCAATCGGTGGTGATGGTGGTATTAATAATAGTGGCAGTGGATTGGTATATAAGTATTAATATTTTCCCCAGCGCTTTGTCAAACGCGAGTTAACAAAGAGAGTCTGTCTGGTCAGAACAAAGATATCTATCTGGATGAATGGATTTCCTCTAAACCGAGGAGAACACCCCAGTTCTTAAACGAAAAGGCTATTCGCTGATTACGTCGGCCGCATTTCAAGATTTCCCATATTCCTATACTACAGGGAGTGGTATTAGCTGATGATTGATCATGGTTGCTTTGGGGAGAGGGTTTTTTTTCCAACTTCTTTCATGATCAGGGAACTCTGAACTGTTGCTGCAGGTAGCCGTCATGAGGCGTCATGATCGCCGCTTGCAGGGGTTCGAAGATTGTGGGCTAGGGTTGCGTAATCATTGTCTGATGCCCGCAGTCGGGAGTTGGCAGACATCAGTGTGCGTGTGTGCGGTGCCTTGCTCAGGCGCAGCTGGGAAGGGGACTGGGACTGGGGAGTGCTCTAGGGACTGCTGCTACTCGGCAGCTTAGTAGCGGCAGGCACTAGTTCTGCACCCTGGGGCCTGGGGCTAGAGTGCGGGACGAGTGACGCTGCCCAAGCTCTCGTTAGTGCCGGTTGCTGTCCTGGGCACGGCACCCTGGCAGGGGCACCCCTTCTAGAGAATTCCAAATGAGATCTTGGGAGAGGATGTTGGAACTTGAGATCTGGAGTAGGTAGGGGTTCTCTGCTCTGCTGCATGGGTTCAATTATTGTAGAGTAGGTACAGCAAATCAATTCTGCCATCTATCTCTATGTACTCTACGGATTGAATGCGAATTACTGAATGCGGGCCAGATGCCTTTTTACCTTCTGCTGCTCAAAGCCACAACGTCACATGTGTGAAAAGCTTGTTGCTGTCCATTGTGTGCTCTACGTCACATGTCTCACACCGGCGGTCTAACCCACTAAAACGGAACAAACACAGGTTCTCACTCGCTCACAAACACTGGCAATCACAGACACTCACCCGTCACTAAACCCCATTCGCAACCTCTCACTCACCATCCCCCACCACCTCTTTCTTCTCCGCCTCCTCTACGCCCTTATCCCCCGACTTGCCCGCTGACGCCTCCTTCTCCGCCTTGATCCTCTCCCTAGCCCTCATCAGCGCCTTCCCCAAAAGATTCAACCCCCACCCATCCCTCCTCCCCTCCTTGTCCTCCAACGCACCCCTTACCGCGGCCCTCCCAATCCCCCACAGCTTGTCCCTCGGACTCGCCTCCACCAGCTCCCTCTCCCCCGTCCCCAACAACACCGCCGGGTCTCCTATAAACTTGTAGTAGCTGCCCTCCTCGACTATCCGGCTCCGGTTCGCCACCCACACATCCTCTTCGAAGCCCATCACCGCGCGCCCTAGCGACCGCTGTGCTTGTGGGTTAGTGGTCTCCATGATCTTGACGGCGTTGGTGGGGTCGTTGAAGAGGAGGGCTTTCTGGTGCATCATGTATCTACGCCCCAGGAGTTAGCACACGTACGTGGGGGCGGAGGGAGGGAGGGGGGTGCAAGTACTGTTCAGCGGTGTTGTACGTGAAGGCACGACTGCTGTTGGAGTCGGGCGCGGTGAACGGCGCTTGGTACCATTGCGAGAAGATGCCGTAAGGCTCTTCGTGCGGCTTCCAGAAGAACACTGGGCCGGTGCCGTTGTCGGCGCCGCTGGAAGAAGAGGCGGCGGCGTCGGCGCCCGTGGTGGCGGGAGCAGTACTGGTGGGTTTGGGTTTGGGTTTTGGTTTTGGGCGAGAGGTGGTGCGGTGGTTTTGTTTTCGGGAGCGGGTGATGGGGGGCATTGCGGTGGAGGAGGAGGGTATGTATGTTTGGGGGGGGTTTCTTTTGGTAGTGGGAGCGGAGCGGAGTAGAGTGGAGGGAAAGTTGTGCCTGGGGATCGTGGGGTTGGGGGTTTTGCTTTTTGTATGGAGATGGATATGCGTATGCGGTGAGTCAGGATCTGGCGCCTGCATGTGAGTCAATTGGGCCCCCATTCCATTGGTGATACGAACGAGGGCTGGGATCTGGCGGTGGATTTCTTTGCTTTGTTTTGCCCATGAGCTTTGCGTTGTGGAAAACATGGAGTATTTAGTGGATACTTGGTGGTAGATGGTAGTCGTTCTGAACACCAACATTGTCATCGTCAACCAAGTATGTACATGTAAATACCAACCAACTAACCGGAAAGAAACAGTAGGCAATAGTAACAAGTCCACAAACGGCCTGGCTGTGGCTAGCTAGCTAACCAGCAGTAACAATACATAGTAGAGTAGAATAATAATAAAAAAAAAACCACTAGCTGAAAGGGTACATGTACCTAACATAGCACAGTATCAGAAATGGGGATAAAAATCTGACGATACCGCATCGTGAGAATGTGCCGCTTTATCTGCATATTTTAACACGGTACGGTAGTAGTAGTTGGTATGGTATTTCCAATGACTGGCGGTAGTAGTAGTAGTATTTTTTTTTATCATCAATGTTTCTGCCACTGTAGTGATATCAACTCGCGTGTCTGGGGCGCTGATGTCATGCATAACCTTCCCAGAACGGCTGCAGCAGCTAGAGAATTGAATTCCCACCACCGGCGGCCGAGTACTACATATGAATTATCACCAACCCATTCACCCCCGCATCCTCTTTACACACAATCACTCGCCGCACGCGCGGCCGCAAAGAAACACAATCACTCGCCGCAATCTCTATTTTCAAGTGACATACTCACTCTAATCTACTAGGCGGCGGCGGCGGCGGTGGTGGTGGTGGTGGTGTGCTATTAGCTTATACACGGGGCCCCCTCTCTCTCGCCGACTCAAACGTTCACACATACTTTGCACTCTGGCAACAGCAAACTGTTGCGCAAAAACACACACAAAAAGATACTTGTACCTCACGCTCATAACAGTAATCTCAAATAGCAGCGGCAACAAAAAGAAACACACACACATGACATAAAAAGAGAAAAAACAGACAAGAAAAAAAAAAAAAAACAGAAACCACCCCCATAGATGAGGGGAGAGGAGTCTATATGGTACAAAGGAGGGGAAAAAAAACAGCTCCACCAATGATAATGATATCTTTTCAATTCAATGCCCCATCCGTCCGTCCATCCATCCGTCCACATCCATTATTTCACTACCACCACATCAGCACCCATAGCCATTGTAGATCGAAAGCGAGAGAAAAGGGGGGTAGTTATTCACCAAAAAGTAATCCGCCACCGGTTTCTTCGCCGGCATACCCCTACTATCCTGCGGCGCCGCCTCAAACACCCTATACCTCCTGCCCGGGCCCGGCCTCACAACCGTCGTCCGATCCGTCGCGCTCCACGGCGGCGCGCCCGCACCACTCCGCTCCTCGCCCAGCTCCAGTATGGCCGCCACGTTCCCGCAGCGGTAGCAGTAGTTTGGCGCCGACCACACAGTCACAATGGACGAGTCAAACATCTCCTTGAAGCCCTCCATGACGAGCTGGTGCGCGCGCGCAATCAGGCTGAGGTTGTTGATGTGGTTAAAGTGCTTTACAATGTCTGCGCCAAAGAGGAATCCCGCGCCGCGCGGGGAGAGCCCCCACCCGTCAATCTCGTCGGGGTCGCTCCAGAGGAGGTCGCACATTGCGCCCTCGTGCGGCACCTCCTGCTTGCGGTCGAGGAGACGGATCTTGTCGACGCTGTCGACGAGGGGCGAGAGGCCGCCGTGCACGCAGAGCACGGCGCCGTTGTTGACGGCCTTTGTGCCGGAGGAGCTGCCGGATGCGCCGGAGCCCGGGGGCCCGCCGATGGTGGCGGGGGTGGTGGAGTCTGGGCGCTTCATGCGGCTGATGACTTCGCCGAATTGGCCGACGACCTCGACCTCGATCTCGTCAGTCTCGCTGATGGAGGAGCCGGCGCCGACGACGAGGGCGCCGAGGGCGAGGTAGTCGAAGACCTCGCAGCAGTGGCGCCACACGTTGGCGGAGCCGTACTTGCGCAGGCATTCGTCGTAGAAGCCGTAGACGGTGGTGATCTGGCGCGACTCGTGGTTGCCGCGGATGAGCGTTATGCGGTCGGGGTAGCGAACCTTGAGGCAGAGGAGGAGGAGGAAGGATTCGAGCGAGTAGAAGCCGCGGTCGACAAAGTCGCCTGTTGTGGGGGTTTGGGGATGTCAATTGCGAGGTGTGGGGGGTGTTTGCGGATGTCAATTGCGAGGTGTGAGGGGAGGGAGGGGGCATACCCATGAATAGGTAGTTTGTCTCTGGCACATCCCCGCCAACACGGAAGAGTTCCATCAGGTCGTGAAACTGGCCATGGATGTCGCCACAGATGGTGACGGGTGCATCGACAATCTGGACATTTGATTCCTCAATGAGGAGCTCGCGGGCCTTGTAGCAGAGCTCTCTGACGGCGGGTTCGGGGATGGGCTTGCAGGCTCGCAGCTGTGAGATGGCACTGGGAGGGGGCGGGGGGGGAAGTAGCAGGCGCGTGTCAGTGTGTCTGGTCTTGAGCAGCAAAAGAAAGAGAGCGGCGGAGGAGGAGGTTCTCTATTTACTAGTCAAGATCGCTCATCATTTGGGGGGTGGTATATATCGATTCGTGAGGGAGGGAATCGGGGGGAGGGCGGCGAGGGCGGAGAGGGCGGAGAGGGCTGTTGTGTGTGGGGGGGGAAGAAAAGAAGGGTTGCAATTGCGATGTCTGAAGAAGTGTTGGTTGAGCAGCACAACAACAGGAGGCATCGACTCGCGTTTGGCAGCAACCCTAGCCCTCCCCCCCGCGAAGGAAGAAGAGAAGGGAGGAAAGGTGCACTGCTACACACACACACACACACACACAAACACCCACACAAACACAAACACCCACCGCCCACACAAACATCCCCATGGACGCCCCAGAGGATCGGGCTGTCAAGCTGCAGAAGGTGTCCGGCGGTCTCCTGGCCCACTTCGCCGAGCGTCTGCCCCAGCTGCTGCAGACAGAGGACGCCGAGGGCGCCCGGCGGAGACGAGCCACCGTCGACAGCTTGGTTGGCCTTGTGAGAGCTCTCTACAATCTACAATCTACAGCTCTGGCCCCCCCAATATCTTTGCTGATTGCTCCTCCTCCATCGCATAGATCGAACCGTTCCAAGAATCCCCTCAGCTGCTCGACCCATACCTACAGTCCTATCTCTCTCAGCTCACCGAGGTCTTCCTCGCCCAACTACCCAAACCGTCCGCTGCCGTCTCCCCCGAATCGCCCTCGGAGGAGGACAAGGCAAACTTCAACCCACCGCTACCCCTCCACGACGCCGTCTCAAAACTGCTCTACACGCTCTGCAAGATCCGCGGGCCCAAGATCATCTCCCGCTTTCTCCCCAACGAGCCCCGCTGGCTGGAGCCACTGTGCGTCTTTGCCACCGCCGAAACCCCCGGCCGCTCGTGGGAGCTCCGCTATGTGCTTCTACTATGGCTCAGCCACCTACTACTGACCCCGTTCGATCTCAGCACAATCTCAGACCCCGCCATGGCTTCCCCGCCGCTCCCCGAGCTGCTTCATCTCCCAAACCTCCCATCCCTCTCCCGCCGGCTGCTGGCCCTCGGAATCACCCATCTCTCGTCCCCGGGCAACCGTGAGAGCGACGCCGCAGCGCTCCTGCTTGACCGCCTGTGTCTACGCAAGGATATGCGCGCCCTTGGGCTTCTGCCCGCACTCGTCACCTGGTGTCTTGATTCCTTCAGACCCAGCACCGCCGCTGCTACAACAACTCTGGCTGCCGCCTCAAACACCCTCTTCATGAAGACTGCGGTCCTGCGTGTCCTTGCCGGCATCCTTGCGCAGGGGGACCGCGAGACCGTTTCCGAGTTTGCGCCCAGAATCTTCACCCTGGCAAAGAAGCTCGAGGCCGCCAACGGCGAGGAGTGGAATTCCGCCAACGTCCGGAGACTGGGGATGAAAATCTACCGCTGGGTAGCTATCCTGTCACTCGCGCCCGAGGGAGAGGAGGGGGGCAATGTCGTGGAGGACATTGTCGAGCGGCTGCTATCCCATCTCGGCGACAAAGACACCGCTGTCCGCTTCGGAGCGTCAAAGTCCCTCGCCGTCATCTCCCGCAAGCTGCCCCCGGACCTCGCAGGCGAGGTCCTGGAGGCCGTCATGGGCATCTACGAGGAGGACGTCTTCTACTACCCCGCGCACGGCGCGAACCGACAAAAGATCCTCTCCGCCGTCACCGCCGAAAAGTGGCACGGCGCAACCCTCACCCTGGCCACCTTCCTACGCCAGCGCGCGGTGAGAAGCACCGACGTCCTCGAGCGCGTCGTGCGCAGCATCATCGACTCGCTGCATTTCGAGCAGCGCCGCGCCACGTTCGCGCTCGGCGGGAATGTCCGCGACGCGGCCTGCTACGCGGCGTGGAGCTTGGCACGCTCGTATACGACGGCCGAGCTGCTGGCCGTGGGCGACATTGACGGGCATGGGAATGTGCAGCAGCTGCTGGCCACGGAGCTGGCGGTGGCCGGCTGTCTGGATCCGCTGGGAAACATCCGCAGGGCTGCGTCGGCGGCGCTGCAGGAGCTGATTGGGCGGCATCCAAACACCATCATTGAGGGCATTCGTGTCGTGCAGGTTGTGGACTACAATGCGGTGGCCCTGCGGAGGAGGAGTGTGGTCGCTGTGGCGGAGGAGATTGCGGCGCTGCATGTGGGGTACTGGAATGCGATTGTGGGCGGGATTGTGGAGGGGTGGAGAGGCGTGGGGAGCAGTGACCTTGACGGGCGGAAACTGTCGGGGTTGGGTCTGAGAGGGGTGGTGAGGATTGCGCTGCCCGGCGACGACGAGGAGGAGGCCCGGAATGTGAGGGCGAGGAGGGTATTGAACTCTCTGGTGCACCGGATCAGGACCGAGGGTAAATCCGATGTCGAGATCTGGCACGGCGGCACCTGGGCGCTCGCAGAGGTTCTCGACGGGCTCTCAACCCTTACCCCCACTCCGTCATCGTCCCTCTTTACGCCTTCAGAATCAAAGCTGCTTCTCGAGCACGTATTCGAGAAGCTCGTCGGGAAAGAATTCGTCAACCCCATTCTCCGCCCCGAACTCACCTCCGAGGCCGCCTCCCGCCTCGTCGCAGCCCTCTCTTCCAGCTCCCCGCTGTTTTCACAGCCTATACCCGCCCAGACACTCCGTCTCTGGACCGCAATCATCGAGGCCTCTCTGGACCGCAACGACGACATCGTCCTCGCCCAGGCCGTCCCCGCCACCAAGCCCCTCTTCAGCATCCTCTCCCCGCGCAACCGCCAAGCGCTCATCGAGACATGGTGCCGGCGCGCCTCCTCCACGGGCAAGAAGCGCGGCTACGTGCTCGCCCTCGGCGAGGTCATCGGCTTCGTCTATAGCACCGATGCGGCGCTGAAAGACCAGATTGTCGACACACTTGTCTCTGCCGCGGGGCGGGACGGCGAGGTTGAGCTGCGAGTCGCGGGTGTGAGGGCGCTGGGCTGCGGGGTGGTGTCGAGAGAGGGGTTGCAGAATGGGGCGGTGGCGGGGGTGCTGTTGAGGGCGCTGGACGACTATGAGGTTGACTCGCGCGGCGATGTGGGTTCGTGGGCGAGGGCGGAGGGGATCAAGGCGGTGGTTGAGAATTGGGGCGGGCAGGGGTGGGGGGGTGTGAAGGGGGCGGCGGAGTGGGAGGTGGTGAAGAGGATTGTGAGACTGAGTGCGGAGCGGCTGGATAGGATGCGCGCGCGCGCGTGTGAGGCCATGTTGAAGATATCGGCCGATTGGGAGGAGAGTGAGTTGGAGTCTTATCTTGACCGGTAAGCCCCCCAATCTTATATCCCCCAACATCTTATATCCCCCCAATATTTTCGTTAGTTTGAAAAGCCAACACCACAACAGCCCCAAACTCGCATCCGATCTCGCCGCAAACTCAATCTCCTCAAAGGAGTACTTCCAAGGCGTGATCCCCCTCCTGCAGCACCCCCGCCTCAAAGTCGAATTCCTAAAAGGCTACGTCACCGCCGCCGGCGCAGGCTCCGACTCGCTCCTCAAGACGTCGCGCTCCGTCCTGCTCGAGCACCTCACCGCCGTCTCCGCCTCCTCCCCGTCCTCCTACGTCTCCTCCATCGTCGACACAACGCTGCAGGTCCTCTCGTCCGACAACAACAGCGACCGCATCGTAATCCCCACACTCGAGGTCATTGCCGCCGTCCTCGAAATGACGCCGCTCGGCCTCAACCACCACGCCGCTGGGGTAGGCACAGAAGACGAGACGACAGAGCCGCTGAAGCGGCTGTTTGCGACGGTGCAGAAGCTGCAGTACAAATCCGGCAACCCGCTGAAGCTGGCGGCGGCGGTGAGGGCGTACTCGGGGATCCTGATTGCGTCGTCGTCGTCGTCGGGCGAGGAGTCTGGGGAGCTGCGCAGGAAGGTGCTGGTCAAGTTGGTGGGGATGTTGTTGCATCCGTTTCCGAAGGTGAGGGAGATGGTGGCGGAGGTGTTGTATGTGCATGGGCATTTTACGGGTGGGGCGGTGTGGGGTGCGGGTGGGGGGTCGGGGCAGGGGGCAGGGGCAGGGGCAAGGGCAGGGGAAGGGGAGGTGGCGGAGAGGGTGGAGAGGGTGTTGGTGGAGGGGGATTGGTTGGGGGGTGTGAAGGAGTTGAGAAAGGGGGTGGGGGTTTTGAGGGGGGTTTTGGAGGCGTAGAAATGTTGATTGTGTTGTGGCTGTTTAGTTCTATAGACTCTAGAGCTACGAATATGGACCGTTATGGTCTCCTCTAGCTGTTGAATGCCTGGAAATCAATGGTCGACAACTGTATACTGGATCTGAAATATTCGTGAGGAGAAATTTTATGTAGGCGTCAATGATCTACATTGCTGTTTGGAATATTATATGTAGACCCGTATATATATGTATATGCGTATTCGGCTTCGATCTTGGAAAATTCTTTGCCTGTAACTGTAAGCGGCGGTATAATCTCACGCTGTAGGCACATATAAGTATGTTTGATCAGTGGTGCCCTTGTATGTTTTTTGTAATATATGGCGGATGAAAGTAGATGTGAATTGCACTACTGTTTGATATAGAGCATGTGTACGGAAAAAATCAATCAATCATTCAATTGCAATTGATCAAACATGTAGCCAAACTATTCCTTCCACGGCCGCCAGATCACCTAGCCAAAAGGATGAGTTCTACTAGCTGCATACATGCATACATACATAATACAGTACAATACGAAAAAAAAAACCCCGGGGGGGAGGGGGGGGGGGGTGAAATCAGTACTATATGACTACGTCATTCAGTGAATAATACGGAATTAAACCGGCATTGCAAAAAAAAAAAAAAAAAAAAAAAAGAGTACCGTATTCATACTACATTACTGGCGCATTAACGCGAACAACGCAGCAAATCCATTTGTATTGTATGTATGATGTTTTTGAACCCCAGGCAGAGAATACACCCTCACACCAAGACTGCGCTAGGAGTATTCTTAGTTTTGTAGAGAGCAGCATCAAAAAAAGTTTTGCCCCATAAAGTCAAGTTCACTGTAATCATATCTGCTCGTTCGATCCCGTCGCCGATTCAAAGTGTGCTCAAAGATGTTGGGTGTAAAACGTATAATGTGGTCCAAGAAGATGACTGGTTCTCGCAATATTCCAATGGGTGTAGGTTTCTTCAATATGATGGAAATATACAATGTATACATTGTAATGATGCCATGTACCTATTTCTTGTATAGTTTAGAGTATTCGCTCTGGTAATTGCGGATCATATCAGATCACTCGACGTAAAAAAAAATAAAAAAAAATCTCCTGCCAATCTTTGAGGGCGATACAACTAGCACCAACCAGGCTCAAAATCACCAATTTCAACTGCATACTCGTCAAAAACTTGCACCTCCAACCTCCATCGATCCCCATCCGCATCCTTACCCCACCACCCTCTGTCATCCGTTCACGAATATTATCAAACCACGATGCACTTGCGCATTCGGCCATCCCCAACAGACCCCGCAGCCAAACGTGTGTTTGTAGTCCGAGCCAACGGGGAGGAGATTCCGGACCCTGCCTCTCAGAAGCGTTGGGATAACGAGCAACTCTCACAGGAAAAGGCGTCCGACCAGCAGCCCGACAACAACTCTCAGCACCCCTGCTTTATCCAGAAGATGCCCAAATCAGTCATTTTCCCCCAGTCTCCTTCAAACTTTGTGGCCGAGTTTATGGATCTCAGCTGCATGTTTGTCTTTATGACTCACGGGGGCGCGGCGCAGTGGTACTTTAAAAACACGTCCACGGAGATGTATGTCGACGATTGCAAGGGGATATCCTACTTGTCTCTTGCGTTTGGTTTCGAATTTCATTGGAGCCCTTTCTTCTCAGATAACCTGGTATCGATCACTCACAGCACCTTTAAATATCTTGCCGCCCTCTGGGAAGGTCGTCTCACCACAGGGCTGTGTGATGATTCACCTCACCACCGCCACTACATTTTAAAGATACTTGTAGGACTCACCAAGGATGGAGAGATCCCCCATTTTCAAGACTTGAAATACACCCTCCACGCTGTCTGCGAAAACACAAAGGTTACAACTCTTTTCGACGGGCTCTGCAAGCACAAGCTGAACGACTCCTTTTCCATGACCTGGCTTTTGGATCTCCAGGGCGTGGTCGCCAATGGGTTTATAGGAGCATCGTATACGCACTTTATGGCGAAGCTACTGCAACCTCGTATAGAACACTTGGGTTGGGGTGATGACAATGAGGATGTCAACCATGTCTGGGTACTTCCTCTGCCATGCGAAGGTGCATCTTTGGGAAATTGGAAACTTCATGAGGACGTGGAAGCTTCGATGTGGGATGTAGTGTCTTGAGTAACTTGTCAGGATGCCCCCCTCCCCCATATTCAAAAATTATGAAATGTAAAAATTCATTCTTACCTGCTAATAAGTTTTTTTTCTTTAGAGTGTAGTACGTACCCAAATTAGGTACCAAGCATCTATATTAGTATTTAGGCTCAGTCAAAAGAAACTAAAGGCCCCATTACATTCTGATTCCATGATATCACACACTGAAATGATTCCATAACTATTTTACAATGGGGGGGTGTTGCCTTTTTTTGATACTACAGCAAGAACCTCAACTAACCAAATTGATTTCGGATAAATCTTAACCCGTAATTTATGTGATAGGTGAGCCTTTTGGAGTGGAAAGCACCTTATTGAGTTGGGCTTATGGTTGCGAATCGTCCTGGCGGCCAAAGAGATGGAGAGATTGCATTTATAGGAGATATATATCCTTAGCAAGTTTTTTGCTCATGTACTGAGAAAATGCCCAGAATCTCTTGCAGCTCGGATGTTTTGGTTTCGAATCAGAGAACTTGATGATTCAACACACATATATCTACTATATACAGATCTAGAATATCTACAGAATTTAACCAACCATGAAGATCAGTTCGACTTATCCCCCATACAGTGGTTCTCCGGTAAGAAGAGGTCTATGCTTAGGACGGTTATGACCATTTCAAGTGAAAATCTTTGGGGATATAAATACCGCGGCCAACCACAAGAGAGAAAGACAGGAAAAGTCCCCTCGAAACAATAGTCTTTCTCACCCCTATGGCCGGCCACAAGCCCGCTCAAATTACTAAATGATTGCACGGCACTATACTGTCCTCCACAATTATAAAGATCCTCCTGAAGCACCGTTCTTTTACCCGTCAACGCCCGCATCAAGCCACTTCAGAATAGGCAAAGAGAAGCGAGAAAACTCTCTAGAAAGTCAACAGATCGAGCGCGCCCAATGCGAACCACCCTCAAAGCCTCCTTGGGAGAGTAGGCGCAAGACCTGTGACCTGGTGAGTTGGGTAGCTGGTGAAATTTGGTGCAAAATATTTATTCATCGGCTACACAATTTTGGTGTTGCAGGCTCTATGGGCTTATTTCAGTAAGGCGATTAGATCCTGAATCGAATAACATTAAAGCGGCCCTGTTAGGAAAGCCAAGGTCAAATCTTGCATGGCAGCTACCCATACGATATAAAACAAAAGAGTCACGCCCCAATAGGATGCGAATTCGTATTCATCTAAACCGGCCCGGGGGTATACATTAATTAACCGGCCGGTACCACAAGACCACAAGACTTATGGTTTGGTACAAGCACTCTGGGGACACACAAGTAATAATCACTCGAGTTCAATATAACTATATAACAGGGCATTATTACGTCTTTCTGGGTTATAATTCACTGGTGTGTAACGTCTGGTAATATGATTAATGTTTGCCATGCAGTATCACCCCGCCATATCCACATTGTGTATTCCAAAACCTGCTGATCACGAGGAGTAAGAATTAACGGTAACGCGTAGACATTGTAGATATATATAGATAGGCGGGTGCCTGAGCATTTTAATTAGTATTATCACTCTCGTTTCCAACATCGAATAAGGTTGCTTAAAGACTTGATTTGAATATTTGAAACGAGCGTCATCACAAATGAGGACGTTGCCCCTAATCTCGGGAAACGAAATATCCCCCAGGGTAACAAACAGCAAGTGTCTCGAAGTCAGGTGAAAACAACATATCGAAGAATCACATGCTTAACATAAATAATGTGCATGGCCGACCCAATTATTAATTAATCCCAGAAGCCCAATCCTACAAGACTTTAAACCAAACCGTCGGCTCAATCACTCATCAGCCAAAATATAGAGTACGATACATATGACCGATCGGATAACCTTAAAGTTTTAAAAATAGTAGGTAGAATCTAAAACTGCAATATAACCCCTTCCCATGTGATCCTGAGTGTCACACCTCGGTGCCGCTAACCTCCGACGGGTCTCGCCTGGTCTTGAAGCAGGATGGGCTTCGTCTGGAGGCATAAGTACATACAAGTACATACGTGTAGGTAATATGTACTGTTTGAAGCTTGTAACATATTAGATGCGGGTCTGGTCAGGGAATCCAAAGTGCAAGGGAAGACTGGAGTAAAAGGCTGAAAGTACATGTATATTAATGCAATATAACCCAACAAATCAAATTCTATACAGAATGCTTTTATATTTATGCGCAGCAAAGAGCCAATTGCAATTAACTACATGTATTAACTTTTAGTAATATCATCTAGCATGCTGTGGCACAATGGCCATGTTAACTTTATGTATCCTACCTTGCTCGAAGCTGCTTGGATAGATTAGCTTAGTCCAAGATAGAATATTACCAACAGTAGCCCAGCTCATACACTGCCCGAGCCGGTCGGGCTAACTTTAAGATCGGTCCATTGGACTCCTTGACATTGTACATACACATGTTATCATAATTTTATCTAACTTCTGGTATGCATACTTGTAAATCAGAAACGGGGCTAGCTATAGATCTATTCAAAACCTTTGGTAATTATGATATTTAAGCCCGCATCAAGTATGATCGTGAAGCAGATTTATTTTGGTAGCTTTAATTGGCCCACAAAATTTTGGGGGGTCTATGGACTTCGTCCAAGTAATATTAGTAGTCTAGCGTTAACCTTACTAAGTATGGTTCGAATATGCTTTAAAGATCAAGGTTGAACTGAGCACGAAGCGTACATGTATATATTCTACACTTTAGGTAGCCGCTAGGCCTTTAAATTTAATTTCACCACCCAATGAATACGCATGCGTAGATGAGTATCTACATGAGGCCAGTTCTCACCTATCAAATCGCGAGTAGAAACTCTCGAAAAGGCCAGCTTTGCAATTTGTTCTACTAACTTACGTCAACTGCTTTATAAATTACCAGACATTATACACCTACACGTACGTATGTCCCCAGCATGCAGGTTCTTACACCAAGAGGATCAACTATACTGTCTCTTTCTACTGCAACTAGGGCTTCATAATTCTATGTAGCTTATGAGGGCCCCCCACCTAAGCTATGATACTACATAGCAAGCTAGACCATTTACTCCGCGATCCGGTCTATTCGCCAACCGAAACACCATCTGTCTATCAACGGCGATAGGACGTAATAACTGTTTATCAATTCTCTAATCACATATAAGTGATGCAGCCGGATACTAGTACCGTTACACTGATGGCTTTGATACAATACATGTATGTGAATGCTTTGATATTCGAATTCGTGATCATGCCAGCCCTTAGTAATCCTTGGATACTGGGTCCATGGCTAATGTAGTGAAGTATTGCTAGTTGGTCAAGCATCGGTTCTTGCTAGAGAGGCGTGCGATGGCTGTGTTTCTACAACTGCGGGGATGATAATGGTCGGTGATCGGTGTTGGTGGTCGGACCGCTCATTGAGGGACGACTGTGCGCCATGAGGTACAACAAAAAGCTAGGTGGGTCGAGTTGGTATACCCGCTCGTGATTAATAGCCAATGTCAGCGTCAGAAAATTGACCAAATGCAGTACCTCCCACCACATAACTTCCATATTCTACCTCTCCCTCATCTCCTGACATGCTTCTATAGCCCCCGGACCGGCTAGGCATCTTTCAATTCATCCAATAGGAACTTCAAGACTTATGCTCATGGGATCAACTGCTTAGTATGTCAAATTGACATAAATTTCTCGCCAAATCAAATATATGTTACATGTACAGCATTGCAGTGCAGGAATTTGGCTATGTGAGTCTAAACACGATACATATTCGACTTCATCCTTTAACCCTTCCCCCGACGGGATAATTTCTCGTTTGGAGGGGCAGTACATTAACTAATACCATTTAAATCGCCACATGTTTTAGGGTGTTGAGGTTTTGGAAGGCCTAGAAGTCTCCGAAGCCCTCCGAGTGGAGTGTCTTCTGGGTATTCTAGGTTTCTCGGTCTTCCCCTATCTTAGATGATTCCTAGCGTGGATGCACCACCCACATAGATCAAAAACTATCTCTTCAAGACTAGGAAATATCAAATACAATGCATTGATTCCTAGTCCTATAGAGAAATCGACATCAATGATGGTGTGGGAGCGAGCCCAAGAGTAACCACACGCTAGACTCGAATCCTGAATTGCGGGAAGTTTTCCGCTTTTGGGAGATATTCTGAGCATGCAGCACGATTTGACAATAATAATTCCATCAAATCTTATTGCTACAAAATTATAAATTCTTAGTGATCAACTAAGGATCCTCTCCGACATGCAAGAGACAAAGGCCGGAAAACCTTTGTGTAATTGAGGAGTGTCCCGGATCAAAATCATACTTACCAATAGGACTTCAACGGCTCTGTATCTGCGGAAGATTGTCACATACTAAGAACCCATGTTGCATTCTCCTACTTCATTGGGCGTCACTCGGCATATCATGATTTCCTCGCCTTGTGACTTCCACTTATTCTGTGGCTCACACAGATCCAGATCTAGACCGTTACGCGTACGGCTTAACATACCAACTATCATTGATACAACTAAACCAAAAATGGAGATTCTCACCAGTGTGGGCCCGGCGCCCGCATGTCTCTCTTCAGTCAATCCGTCAATCTTTTCGGAATATCATATCATTCGGTGACATGTTATGTACTCTGCTTAGTGTAAAACAAACCTGGAGTTTTAAGTGTTTCAGACAGGGATTATGCTTGAGGCTGTGTCTTTTCTTTAACAAAAAAAAAAAAATTGACTTGATCGATATAATAGACGAAGGAACCTTTTCATAACAAAATATTTGAGACTTCGGTGGTGTTTTTACTGGGCATAAATCCGTGGCAACCCTTTTGGCTGTGGTAAATATCTCACGATTATCCGTTGCAAAGAAAGTAGTAATCAACGGTTTAAATATAGGTGGATCATGCCTTAGTGGGTAGAAGGGTTGTCCCTAGATCCAGAGTACAGCACACTGTTCCAACTTAACATAGAGTACTCTACCTCCGCTGTCAGATCACCCAATTGTGCTCGGAAGATTCGAGGGCTTCTACGTCACGTATTTACCAATCGATCTCGAATAGCTCATAGACCGAGATGCTCGCGCGCTTGCGGATCGTACATATGTCTCAACACATGTAGAGTACATTACTATACATGACTAGCTTTAATTTACATGACTAATCATAACTCCCCCATTGAAATTGCCAATTCACCAATATCACTACTTGAGCTTAAGCTTGTGAGGCCTGTACAAGCTCATAGCCACTAAATTTTCCTAGATTCCAGTAGTGGAGGTGTAATTGAAAAGCCGGGGGGTATTCAATTTATATGTGGTCGCCAATCAACAATGCACCCTAACCCTGAGTTCTACAAACTCCTGAAACCTCTAGAATTTGAAGATATGTTGTGGGAGTACAAGCCCTGATTAAACCCTGAACTACAGGCGCTGCTTCAGGAGTCGGATCATAATCCCTCACTCGATTATACCATATAATATTGGAAATGATAAGCGAATGGTAGTCCTGCATGATGGCCCTAGTCTTACATGAGAAAGCTTATGTGAGCTATCAGTATTGCATATGCCGTGGTTAGCCTATTAAATCCAGTTATTCGGCATGCACCCAAATCCCATCGATCAAAGATCGACAAGCTCCTTTAGAGTTATGTAAAGATCTTACTGAATGATAAATTTCTTCTTAATATTGGATTTTTGTCGATCTTACACCCTCTTATGTACCTACTCGGCCACACATATCGATTTTTCTCTGAAATACAGAGAGTTATCTGTCTTTTGCCGCCAGCGGTTCCCCTTCGGGTATGCGCAAGCAGGGTATCTCTGCCAAGATGCATATGTATGTGTTTGCTTTTTTCTGACGATCTCTACACCGACTGATAGGAGGTTGACGTCGGTGAGAAAAAGAGAAGAGGTGATGAGGAGAGAAAAATCTTACTCTATTTCCGCCGGAGAATTTTTTCGCTTTTGTTTTCCTACTCTATGCCGCTTGACTCTCCTCCTCTAAAGTTTAACACCACGTCTCCGACCTACCTGCTAGCTCTAGGCATTTCCAGGAGTAATCTGCGTTAGTACCGCCGGTACGTCTTCTTTAATATCCGCCCTGCCATGTGCTGAAAAAGCTTGGGCTGTGGGATCGTGCGGTATTTACCATCCATTGGTTTATTTTGCCAATGAATTGTCTAGTTAGGAAGCCGGGAACTTTACTCGGCTTGTCAATCAATTGAAAAAAAAAAAGTGGTGCGAAATGTCTCTACATTTGCGTACATTACGTGACATGTGGAACATCCCAATTAAACATATATTCTACGTGGGGCTATGTTGTTTCGAAACATCCAACTAGGATACGTACGCATGGTATGTACGTACCTACATACATGTATCTACCTTCTGTAACAAGTTCCAAGCTCTACTAGCTGTCAATAGGTTCCACCTGAGGCATTTCCTAGGATATCTACGGAATAGAAGCCTTAGCCAAGCGGAGGATTCGAAAATGGTATGATCCCGTCATGTCAATAGAGATGAGGAACATGATAGAAGAGGGCATGGGTGTGGGGGTACGTATGGGTTTTTTTGATACAGATTCTGACTGGACCTGTTGAAACACGACGAGTAAACTTCATCCATGGCGCCACCGGCATGTTCTTTTCGTTGTTGTTTGCAAATCAATTTTTTTTTTTTAGATGGTATTAACGTTGCGAAATGAACAAGGCAAAGCCGCCATTGGGCTAAATAGGTGGGAATACTATTATATATTACTCAAATATATATATATATCCAATGTCGAAACTTATGTGCATGCCGCGGTAAAGTAACGTGCATGGCTTCCATGTCAGCCGGCCTGTAAGAGCTGGTAATCAAATAAAGACTTGTTAAGTAATGCAGGAATCACCTTATCCGAATCACAGACAAGGCACATATACATAGATTAGTAGGTACCTATATAATAGGTAGCAATATCTACTAGGAGCTCTTTATACGTATCGTTCTAGATCGTATCAGCGCAGTTGCTACCCCACGCTACAGATCCCAAAGATTGTGATAATCGACAGTTGTTTTTCTTGCTCAGTGGGGGTTAGCGATTGCCCGAAAAAACAACTCGCAGAAATTTATTTAAGACGGCATAAAAGGCTACCATTCACCCCCTGCTTCATCGCGATTAACTCCCATGTCTCAATTTATGGGCCCACAACTGATTGGTACATGTGCGTATGTGGACTGTGACAACTAGAGGGTACTTGCCGGGTACTCCGTGTCACGCTTATTAAAGTTGAATTTGCGATCGACAAAGCAAACTCCAAATCCATTTTCTCGTTTGGCTCTTTTGGGGTTATTTAAGGGTTAGGGTTAGCTGGCAAATGATCCAGCTATCAAGTTAGCTAGCTGAACTACCGTCCGTCCCAATGGTTTTACTCGGGTCTGGGATCCTACTAAGTAAAACCATTACTCCATATTGATCTACAAAACGGGCCTCTACGTACTTCTTTTTTAATTGGCCCCCTTGGGCAGTTTACTGTTCTCCTGTTTTTGCACAGGCGTTAAATCAATCATTGCCACTCTTACAGAACGCGGAATTTGGGTACGTACTCAGTCAGCTGCTGCAGGGAAAGCAGAAGTAGTACTCTAGAGGCGCACTCCATCCAAGACAATCGATCATTGGTTGCAATGTTGCTGCTTTGGTTCAACGCCCGTTATCCGGAAGCCCCCAAAAAGAGCCCCTCTAGCTAGGAGTAGTAGAGTACCGACGCTCATACTTTCTCACTCGATTGCCACCCACCCTCGAAGTAGAAAACCCCATTGCGGGCCCCGGAAGTATGAATCCGTCCAGGCCGAGACATAGATGTCTCTTCTGTGCTGATGTGCGATCGAGAGGCACCTTCAAATGCGTTTTCGATATGAGACAATTTGTATTGCAGGTTAAGCTTGAAGGGGCTCAAGCCCTAGAGCAACAACCTGCGAAGCATCCGAAAAGGGTAACGGTCCGGCTTTCGATACTGAACGAAGCATACAGACGCAGCTCATGTGCAGACAAGCTGAAGAATCAGATACGCATAACGACAAGTCATAGTGGCGGCGAATTGTTCAGCACAAAACCCAAAGTTCTACTAACTCTGATGATGATGCTCGAAGACGTTAGGTAGTAGACCTCTAGCTCTACACAGCCCGTAACGCAGCCTGAGAACCGATAGACGCGGTATGTTATGAGACCAGCGTGCAAGTACATGTCATCCTTGGGTTACAAGGATCAAAACGTCCGAACAGAAAAGCAAGGCAAACAAGATCATGATAGGCATATTCGTTCTGGCGCCCTTTCGCAATTTCAACCAATAGCACGTTGTCGGCCCTTTCACAGTCGCCCCAAAAGAAAAACGCCATGCAAATCACAGTACGTAATCGTAAACCGGCTATGTAGGCGGAGCATAGCTGCCTCTGCGATGCTTTCTTAAAAATTTATGTGATTCTGATAGGGCAGGAAGAACGCTAGCGTATGTAACGCCTAGTGATGGCTGAATCCGACAAAATATTTGGGTTGCCAAGCCTACACTGCGGTCCAAACATACATGTACTGATTGCATGAATACTGGCTAACTAGGTGGTGGGCTATGGGAAACAGTTCCCTATCTCAAATATTTACTCTACAATTTTTTTTTTTCATCATGCATAGTGCCATAGAGCAGCGAAGTTCAAAGCCACATGCCAGCGAGCGGTTAACTGTTATTTACCATGTGCAACTGCAAGTCAGGTAGCGAGACCTGTCGTGTCGTATCATCTCGCAGACGTGGAATACAAAGCAGGCAGCTGCTGCAGCAGCGCGCTAGTGATATCATTGATCATTAATTAACAATCCCGATTGGACTTACTCCGTCGTGTCCAGTGCTTTCCTTATGAGTCCGAATACCCGGGCTATGGCGTAGTCAGTCAATCACTTAGAAAGCCGCGACTTGATAATGCACAGGCCTAGGTCATGAGCTGAGCTCTCAATCATCTCCTAAACAAAGCTTTGAACGTCAAATTATGAAGTAGAATGAGCAGGAGGGTGTATGAGGATTTCTATAGGCAGAGAATAGAGTTTAATTTGCACTTATAAGTAAAAAAGTATGTAAGCTGATATGATCAGTGCTTCTTTGTATGTACCTACTGTACACCTACTACATGTCTTATTTGGCCGGGGGACCTTAATAATTGTACGAATTGGTTATTGTACCCGATGCGGAAGGTTTATACAGCAACACTTATACCCCCATGAACGTTGCTACACGCCGCTTTTCCGTGCTTCGGTTCCATATTTTGCTAACAGAATTAAGTCAGACATACCTATCGATATTGATGTGGTACATGATATGCATATGAGTAGGCCCACTTTACTATGAAGAACGCCTAGGATATTGGAACAAGGCGCTGTATTTATGTAGATACCCAAGATATATCATTCGTGCTATACGGCGTTCTGTCTAGATGCACTTACCGATAATAGATATATCGCTGGCCCGATATATCATCGTCACTGATCGTACCAGGATGGAGTCGAAATTTTCTATGAAACCGGGCGTAAGTACTTGATGGGACCGTGCAAGCTTGCTAGGAACCAGGGCTTATGTACCAAAATTATTGTCATTACCGGAACTAATAAGCTCCGTATTATACGTGTCACGGGCCTTGTGACCTTTGATATCAGATACTACATAGTATCTATCTAATCCATCCATCCATCCATCATTTGATTGAGATATGGTGACGATCAAGCAGCACACTGCAGCTGCAGCTGCTGGATGCCTTCTTTTGTAAATCTGGTCGATCCTGACGTTGAACACACCTAAATATTGGCTAGTAGGTCCGGGAGCAAATAATATTTAGCCATGTTTCTCGTGTGTTAATATATTAAGCAAGGGAGAGAAGAAAGGGAAGTTATTGAAGAATTAATCTGCTGGTAAATTTTGTTAATTACACTCGAATCTTTTCATGGTAGGCTATATTGCATATCGACTTGTAAGGGTTATGTAGTGACCTCCCACCAGGTTGGTGGGTCGGATGAAACGATCAGTTGGTGTCAAGATGAAGCCAACATCATGTACCTACCAGCTTTCGATCTCTTTTGTCCTTGAGCGTTTATAATATTTGCCCCCCAGCTAACCGACCGAAAGGCCGAGTCCCGCAACGGCAAGACACTCACTTTACATGTAAGTAGACGGCCTCGCTAATCCAATGGTTGTTACTGGCTGACTGTGCCCTGATCTTTGGATAATTGCCTAAACCTGAGTAATATCAACTTATAACAGTAGCTTACTTTCGCTATATTTTATGAATAAGAAAGGTGGGGGAGAGTGGCCGGCATGCCTAATATAACTATATGCCATCATGGGTTATAACATTAGGTGGCGGTGGGAAGCCCTAATATGGCTCAAAAGATGTGGTACCTAAGTTCGAATTGTTTATCTATCTTTCGCAATAGCCCGGGTTTTGCCAGATATGTGTTTTCCATACGGTACCACAATACCGGTGTTAAGAATATATACTGCAGCTTTGTTGTCATGCAATGGGTTGCAACTGAAGTATGATACTTGGAGAAGGCAAAAAAGAAGCCTAAAAACAGGGGTGTTCAGTTCAACCAATTAATATGCACATTTGGCTACGTGAGACGAATAATAATCGTTACCAGTAAAAGGCTGTTAAAGCTCTTTTTTTGCCTGGATCAGGCATGGCCCTACTATAGGTACAACCATGGTTTTTTTTCGCCCGATATTTTTATGATCACCCTCTCCATAAGTCGACGAAATATGACTTAAAGCATGGGCACCCTCCCCTCCGGATCCATCCCTTCCCTTTCCTTGAATGTAGTCCCTACTCGCGGTAGGCATGAAGAACCTGAACATCGTTTTTCTGGTAACAACCACTTTGACCCCTGCTAGCGCGTTTTTATGTTCAGGTTCTTCTTACCTGCCGCGAGTATGTATAAAGTTCATGCAGTTTTACATCACAAGCGAGGAAGATCAAACCGACACGTTGAAGTTAGGAAAATCTCCGACTCTATTAGGCAAAATGTAAAGGTTGGTCCTCAATGCCAGAATTCACAGGTAGATAGGGCAATCATATCCAAAGATTCTCGGACTGGTTTGAAGTACGAGGGGGCCCTAGCCCTGCCACCGACTGAGTATGGTGGGAGGTTACTCTATTATTCCAAATCTTCGAGCACAAAACTCCCTGTAAAGCCAATATATATCAGGCGTTGTTGAGTATGCCATGATTGTAATCTCATGTGTACAGGTTTTATCCTTTTGTAACTCCAGCTCCGCCTTCATACATTAGTTAGTATCTTAAGTACTAACAACACCGCCTAACCCCACACCGTCGGAACTGCGGCGCGAAAAACCAAGGGCCTATCCGAGTAAAGGATTGAGGGTGTTGCACTGTTGTCTCGGTTGAATTCATCATTATCATCATCAGATGTTATGGAAATGTAACTAACGCTTCCATGTTCACCCCTCTGATCTGGTGCGTTGGATACGGTAGGTTTTGGAATTTTTCCTCATTCATGTACGTGTTGCAAAACCTGTTCGTTCATTCATTTCTCTAGTTTATTTATCTTGAGGATCATGTCATGGCCACGTGCCACAAGAGGTTTATTTAGAAGAAGGGCTTAGAAACGAGAGATCGAACATGAGGGAGTCCATGGTCTGGTTTCGTACAGATCTGGTGAATTAGATCGACAGCTTTATCTGCCTAGCTAATAAATTGATGAATTACGATTCCAGACCAGCCAGATTGATTAGGTCTCCGATCAATGAAAAACGGCCTCTACGGCCGGGTTTAGTTTTCTTCAGATCTGCAGACTTTCAACTTTCGACCGAGGAGGCGTATGTCATATCGTGTCTGTATCCGAGCCAGAGGCTTCTTGGCTAATAACTCGACCGGAGCTCTTTTGTCTTCTTTTTGTGGCACAGACCTTGGATTGCTTGCAAGCTTCAATTGGGGGGAGAAGGGGGTTGCAAGCTCCCCATAATTTGTACTCGATATGATTCGTGATATTACTAATATTATAAGCGCAAAAGGACCGATTGGATCAGCCTATCATATGGGAAAGTGATGGGCAATTGGGGGACACATATCTGTTCTAGCTCAGTTGCAAAAGATCTCACGATCAAACTGTTTTGCTGCGGTATTCTCCAGGACCCAAGATGGTAATTGCCGTTGGGCTGACACGATGGCTGTATTGGCAACGCAGACTTGTGCGGTCACTATGAAATCTGTTCACCTGGCATGAAGGCGAGATTTATTTAAATTTAATTGTTGAGGGATCAGACTCTGGGGGTCTGACTGGCATGGGCGAAGAGGAACGGAGGGAGTGTATTGAGGTGCATACATGTTGTAGGTACTATAATTGAGGTTGAGAGCCATGACCTCAGGATAAGGAGCTAGCTAGTGCAGCCACGCCAGTATTAGAGCGGTTTTGCCGTAAGGTTTCCCCGAGGTAAGTGCCTACATGTATTTTATCTTACCTATAACCTACATGTAGTAGTGGCGGGGCAAAGATTTCCTAAGAAATTTATGCCTTTACTCGTTTGGCTCAATAGGCAATTGCAGACAAGGATTCGATTGATTGATTATGTAGATACTTGGTACATATAATAACCACCACGTATGTGTAGGTAGAGTACATGTAGGTACTTTATGTATGTAGGCTGGGCATGTTGGACGTACATAAGATCAAACATGAGTTAAATACCTACTTGGATGACAATATGCGTAATAATAGTAATAGTTGGCAACTTGCTAAGCTGGCCCCAGGCATTGCATTGGCCCGGAGGAGCCTTTTCCCTTGTTCTTAAGGCAATCAAAGCCTAAGCTGAGCAGACAGCCCCATAATATCATAGGTATCATATGTATGATCCAATACGCCCAGGATTGACCTCACCGAGGAGGCGTACTAGGGCATTGCCTATATTACCGATAGTTATTACATGGCTCCTATCGCGGTACGGACTAGGCTGGCACATCGCGGTATATCTGGAGGGGGGTGTTCTGGATTCTGCAGTACCAAGAAATTAGTGGGCATGGGGTTCAATAAATACTCTCTACTGTAAAAATTAAAATCCGCCTTTTTCTTAGTAGGTAACCGACCGATCGAGCCAGCGACAGGCGGACAGCATATCAGCCCTCAGCGGTGGCCTCAGGTCAAAAAGGCGAGTCAACTCGAAAGTGAGACAACTACTTTAGCGACGATCTTTTCCTGAAGTGCCTACGGACATCGCCGATCATTTGCCTTTTTTTCCGCCTTCAATAATCGTAGGCTAGAATGGGATTAGTGTCTCGTTACCATTGGTTCCCTGGATGAGGCGGGTTAGGTAGTTGAGCTCAACGGAATTAGACCCTGGTTCGTCTTTGTATCGCGCGCCGGTAGTCCCCAAAGGGCAACGAGTGAACCGTTCCTATCCGGGAGTATTAGTAGGAAGGAAAGGAAGGAGTTGAAAGATCGTGAGAGGAGATCTCGGGGAATGTTAATACCATGCAAGTACTTAACCACAAATACGCCATGTTAATATCAAAGCAAGGAGGTTACTAATGATGGAAGTCAGGGAAGGAGGTCAAGGAAGGAGGTCAGCCCAAGGTCAAGGGGAAGGGGAGGAGGAGGAGGAGGGTGCCATCCTTTTCATGCTCCCCGTGGCTTGTAGGTAGCAGAATAGGTAGCAGGATAGAAGGTGATCAGGACATGCCGCTGCTGATATTCTTCTGCAAGCCATGGCCAGTAAGCAACGTGGAGTAGTACCCGAGGGTATAACGTATGAAAAGGGCTTAGCGTTGTCTGGCCTGTGTAATGGAAACAAGTAACTATTTATCTGACGTGACTCCTCTTTACTTATTACAGCTATCAACAGCCAGTCAATTGATGAGAATCGAGTTAGGCAGCGAATGGAGGCCTCACAACACGTACCACGACGAGTTTGGGCAGAGCTGACCAGGACTAGCTAGGGCTACCAACTCGCCTTGTCAATCCAACGAACGAGTGAACAAAACTAAAGAGACTGAGGCCTCTATTTCATGAATTTAGAGCCCGATATAAGAACTATGGCCGCGCTGTTGCTGATGGGCGCCCCAAAACAAAGCGATGCGATATTGCCTGACATAGGTAGAGGCCAATTGATCATATTGTGCTGGACATTACATGTATATACCCCCCCTCCCCTGAGCTTCTCTGTAAGTAGACGACCCACACTCCCTCTCACGAGCTGCATGTTTTACCTACTGTTGCAACTTATATATCACACTAGCATGCCTAACAAATGATGCCAGTATTCGTCATATGTAAAGTATACAGAATTCAACCGGACTGTTTTTTTTTATTTTTTTTTACTCATTCTAAGCAGCTTGCGCGGCACCGGTCCCAGAGGCTATCATTAAAGCTTTCTTATAGGTTGACTTGCAGGCTTACGACGTACAGTACTGGTATTGTAAGCCAAGGTACACTTAAACCAGAGTATTGGGCGTTCAATGCCAAGACACGAGTGCTTTAGCGCTTGGCTGCTATTATTGTACGAACAATAGGCCAAAATATCGAAGTACTTCTCTTTCTATGTGCGTACGTGATGAACTTGGAAGTGTGTAATTGTAATTGGGTTGTGCGCGCGTATGCTCCAGTTTGTGACCAGGCCTAGATCCTGATGAATCTTCCCCTCGAAACATGTTTTACTTTAGTTCATTCGTTCTACTGCTTGCGGCTGCGTCAATCATAACAAATTTAAATCAGCTGATACAATTTGAAGAACAGATGTTGCAAACAAAGAGTTACTTCTCTGCTTTATATACCTACTGTTGAAACGAATTTCGGTCTGATAATTAATACATAAAGGGATATGTTTCAATATATGTGGCCAGCCGCCGAGAACGGGTTCCGACGCACACGTACTAGGGTGTAGCGAAAAGTGATCAGAATCTGATAAGACAAATACACGTATTCGCCGCAACATTCACTTATCAGATTCTGATCACTTACCCTCAACACCCGGTACAACAATTAAGGTACAAAATTCTTCTACCTTACCCATTTGTAGCACCTTCAAGAATAGTAAGTTCCTGGGCACACAATAGAGTATGTAGGTACAATGGGGCTAGGGGAGATAGGGCATAAAGTATGTAGCTTTGAAATGGGAACGATATTATTGATAAGCTTGCGATTGTCCAGCTGGTTTCTCCCTTTGCGTTTCCGGTTGCTTGATTTGCTCTGTCATAAAAAGCAATATTGTCCTACCCCCCACCGAAAGCGGTCACACGCACGCTGTGATTTGTCCATTTTATCTTTTATTTCATTTTCTACCCTGTTTGTCTCTGGCATTTTGCTACAGTCCCTACGGTCAAAGCTCAGAGAGATCCGGACTGTGGATACATATCTGTGAAGTGTGCGCCATCAAGCTCGGTTCAAGGCACCCGGGAAGTATTTAGCTTGTACCCAGCAGCAGTGGGGAGGACGACGATCTATATAAGAGCAACACAGGCCATAATCGAACGCGGGGCTTTTTCCTGGGGCATTTGATTGGTTGATTTGGAGGGTTGGCACTACTAGTACAGTAGTGTAAGAGACATCTTCCCAGCCAAAACTGGCAAATATCAACTCTAATGCCTACTGTTAGCATTGATTGGTTGATTGGTTTTTGGGGGTGTGTCTTTGGGTCTATGGGTCTACGGTACGGTCCAGGTACGTGTGTTAGGTACCTACCCAGGTATGTACCTACATAACTCTACTTGGTATGTAGGTATGAGAAGAGAACTAAGGTGGCGGAATGACCGTGGTGGCCCACTATCTGCTGTTCCCAACCCGGGAATACGGCTCTGATCGGTTGTACTGTACGAGGTTTCAAGTACAGCAGGGATTAGTACAGATTTCTGGTAAAGAATAATTAGCTTTTGTTAGTCCAAGTAGAGCAGGTAAGTGGGTACTTCGTCATATTAAGCAATGCCAGTCGTCTATCATGATGGCCGACGACTCTACCCATTCTTTCCTTTTGTAATTCGTAATTCGTTCTCCAGCTGCCTGCCTTATATTATCCGTATAGTCGATTACTGTCTGTATGTACCTCGTTTTACACCTCATCCGTATTCCCGGTGGTGGTGGTTTACTTCTGAATCGTTCGTCCGAGTCGTCATCCATCCCTTTTCATGTAAGTTTAGTTACTCATAGTCCATCTATCCGAATTAGTTTCGAGTTCACACACACACACATCACACACACACACACACACGCATAATATGTGCA
Source organism: Morchella eximia (assembly GCA_024713935.1). NCBI lineage: Eukaryota > Fungi > Ascomycota > Pezizomycetes > Pezizales > Morchellaceae > Morchella > Morchella eximia. The sequence continues at coordinate 2,091,613 of JAMGZG010000002.1, forward strand.
CATATCCAGTGAAGGGTAGAAAGAATAGTTGATCTTTCCTTCCTGAGACTCCATTTTTTTCCCGCACGGTATCTCGTAAGTAATTAGATGTAGTGTTGTTGTTGCTGTTGGTCCACTTTACTATCATTTAATGTAGTACAATCATTTTATTACCAATGTTATTATTATTACCATATCTTGGATGTGGCCTGTAACCGTTATGGTTGTAATCAAATAATTTTTGATGGTGAGGGTATGGTCATGATCATCCTTCAAGATCATTCCTGCCGAGGAAGCAAACATTCATTGCACCCTTCCCTTAAAACCTTTCCCTTCCGTTGTTCCTCGTGAGTGGAGCCCTTACTTGTCTAGGCCTGTGTCGTAAAATACATATTCTTGTGTTGTTATTCCTGTTGGACATGTACATACATACATACATACCCGGCCACCGTGTCTGGTACGTACGGGGGAGGGTGAAGAGAAGGGGAACCCCTTTCTAACGATCCATCCGTGAGTGTACCAGTGAGATACTCCTCACTTTGGATCGCCTCACTCACTCAATCTCTCTCTTTCTCTCTCTCGCAACACATAACGGCCAGTCCAGTGTATAGCTACCCCCACACCCCTGTCTGTCACTTTACTCGAATTCCAATTATATCTCTCATTCCTGCTAGATTAATCATATACTAATCTCCGGTGTTTATGTGGTGGCTCATGTTAGTTACTACTTAGTAGAGCCCTCCCTGCCTCGCCCAGCTGCAATCGCCCGCTCGATTGAGACACTACTGCTGCTCGCTGCTCTACCTGGGTACCACTGGAGTCCACCAGATAAAGACAAAAGAGGGAGTGTCACGACGCAACTAGGAATACCTTGACCGACATTTGACTTACTTAACAGAGACAAACATCAATTTTTTCCTTACTACTCTTCTTGTACTAGTTACTGCTCGCCGCCACTTACCAATACTGCTAGTTAATTAACATTCATCTGCAACCACCTCCCACTACAACAGCCCCCTCACGACTATTTCAAACTCATCCCATCCCTCCTCCTCTACTTCTTTCGCTCCTCCCCCTCTGTTCTTGTCCTTCTGCCACCTACCGTGAACGTCAACCAACTGTCGTCACAAGTGGAAGCCTACACCAAGAGGCAACACACCTAACTACTACTTAACAACTACGTACCGAAAATAACTAACTCCGGCTGCGCCAACGCCTACTATTCCACAGTAGTCTACTATTCTAATACCGCCACCTAATACTATTGTTATCCAAAGCTCAACAATAACTCGTCTTGCGTGGACAATCCAAGTTTCTGTCAATTAGGGATATAAATATAAAAAGCTGTTCAATTAATATACAAAATTTTCTCAGCTTCACCACATTACCCTACAAAAGTTATTATAATTTTAATTCGCAAGTCAGCACCATTCCGTCATCACTTCCTCCGTCGACCCGCTCGCCGGGCATGTCGACAACACCCCCCCGGATACATCCTCCTACGGATTGGTCGACGAATTCTACGCCCATGTCCGCCGACCGCGATACTCGGGAAGTCTTTCTTGGCCCAACCACCCAAGAGACGGACGAATTCTACGCATACCAGCGCGATAATCCCGGAAAGGACAAGTCGGAATATCTAACATGGTTTGAGAACAAGTTTGGGAAGGAAATCGAGCTTCGACGCCGCCGCTCTGACCAACCGTCCGATCTCGAATATATGGTAATCAAGAAACGATCCAAGTACCGTGAGCGGATCGGGTTGGAAAGCGAAAAACTTTTGGCGTACTATGAGGCCAATCCGAAGAAAACATACCGTGAGCTCGCCGCTTGGTTTCAAAAACAGTTCGGCAAGGAAATTGACATAACTGCAATTTCTCGTATGTGTGCGAGTAATGATCATGTTCCCCCAAATTCCCAAGAATCGAGTCGGCGACAATTTTCTTTTTGGGGGGGGTATAGGCTGGGCTAACTGGTTTTTTTCTTTCTTTTCTTGTTATAGGTGCCTTGAAACGAAATCGAAATTCGGCCGATGCCAATGGCGCCGATAGCCCCCCAGACACAGGCCCCGGAGGCGGACCCCCACCGGCAAAGAGAGGGCGCCGTTCGTATGGTTCCGCCAATGCGAGTGCATCATCTGCCGGTGGGCCGCCGCAATCGTCAATGCCCACGTTTTCCGTTGATATATCCAACAGACCACATGCGGAGAGCGAAGGACACACCCCGAAATCCCGACCTGAGACCCCGCAAATCCCTACCGAGATTGCTCCGTTTCCTGACAGGATGGTACTCCAGCAACAGCAGCAACAGCAGCAGCAACAGCAGCAACAACAACAACAGCAGCATCAGCAGCATCTTCACCAGCAGCAGCAACATCAGCAGCAACAACAACAGCAGCAGCAGCAGCAGCAGCAGCAGCAGCATCACCATGATGGTGGTGGACAGCTCAAGATGGAGCACAAGCCACAAAACTCCCAACCGGCGGTATATCCCACTAGGATACGTCCGGCAATTCCGCAAGAGTCTACTCCACTTCCACAGGCCGCTACACACCCGCAAACACCCATGTGGAATCCCGTAAATCCGCCGCCGTCCAATTTCGCTGCCAAGGGGGGGAAGATCGCGGCGAAGTCCGAGCGTCCGAGCACTGTTGTTGCACCACAAGGCTCGCACAACAACAGTAGCAACGGGAAAGAATCTCAGCCACAAATCTCACCAGCCAGACCCAACAACCCGCCTCCAAGGGTCCTGCGCAGTAACAGCTTAACCAAAGGCTCGGCACCACCACCACCACAACAGCATCCTCCTCCACCACCACCACCACCCCCTCCCCCTCCTCCCCCTCCACAACAAATTATCCCTGCGATGAATGGTAACATTCCGCCCCCAGCGGAACCATCCGAATTCCGTCATCCTATCCAGCGGCATCAAGGAGAGGATGAAATGAATCTAGAACAGCTCAGGACACGTCTCACAGACGTGGTCAACCGCAAGGCCCAGCTTCAGGACGAAATGAGGGCCTTGGAGCAGGAGATTACCAACAACGAAAAGACGATCCATATGAGACAATACGATATGGAGGTTCGCAGGTTCCAAGAGGTCGAAGTTGGTTTTAGGGCAGAAATCAATAGGTTGCAAGCCGATTACGAAGACTTGAAGGCGTGGAACCAAGAGATTTCTCGTGGAAATCTCCAGTTACAGACAATTAAGAATCAACTTGAGGCCGACAACGTCAGGCTCCAGGAGGATAATCATGCCATGGCTGCTGAAATACAGGCACTGGGCGCAAAATTAGAGGCAATGCGTGAGAGGGTGGGTGCCCAGGAAGCACGTCATAGCCGGTCCGCTACTCCTCCCACCAGACAGGAACCCGCTATGAAGGCTGAGATGGATGCGTGGCTCGTATCAAAGTTCTCTAAGGATGCGGAAAATGAGGGAGAGCTCAAGCGCCTTGCTGAGAGTCTGGCCCAGGCCAGTTGGAAGGAGCTCGAGGGAGGCGTTCAAAAGTTGTTGGACATCGTGAAGGAGATGGGAGCAGAAAGGCAAAGACGACAAGACCAATGGTCATCTGGTATTTTCTTAAACGGCACAGCCCCGGCCGCAAAGACCGACGGAGGTAGGATATAATAGCCTTTTGAGCCACTACGGCATTTCGATCACAGTTCTAACGTTCTTCCAGAAAAACAAATGACACCTCCAGCCTCTACCCACTGCGTCACCGACGAGACATCGGCTTCGCCACCTCCGCTCGGAGAACGGGAGACCGACCCGAACCCGAGACATGAATCTCATCCCAATTCCCCCAAACTCAAAGCCGCACCCGACGCAGCAGCAAAGTCAGAGACAGACCCATCGGCAGATGTGGAAATGAGAGATTGATCTTCCAATCCTTGAAAATAGGATGTAGATTATAACTCAGAAAAGCCCAACTTTCCATAATTCTAGAATCCTCCACTATATATAGGCCCAGGCCTCCAAACGAGAAACCAAAGATACGAATCCACTATGTCCCAGGTTTCAAGGTTGTTCTATCATATATCTATCCCATTGTACTTATTGTTATTTTGGTGTTTAGTACTTCACTTCTTGTTGATCGTGTTCTGGATGGCTTCTTCCTTTTGTTTTCACCCTCGTTTTATACTCTCGTTTACATACCTCTTTCCTTCTTAATTTTGTTTTATGCTTCATTTTTTTTTGACCGAAATTGGGGATTGAATGATGATCTGGCGCACTACGGGCTCGTTTTTTGTTAAATTGTTTTGATTGTTTTATTATACCTGCACTTTGTCTCACTCATCTGCATACCACCGTTTTTTCCTATTCGTACATTCGTTTCATTCGTGCTACGCTCGTCAAGCATGAAGATGTGAGCATTGAAGACCTACTTTCTTTCGTTTTTGCATAGGGGGTCGTTTTTTTCGTTTTTTTCTTTTTTCTTTTTTCTTGTGGGGGGGGGGGGGGGTTGGGTTACGTTTCAAGGTTCATAAAGGTGTAATTATAGTATACATGGTTTGAATATCGAAAGAAAAAAAAGATTTAGTTGGCATAATACAGACATACTTAAATCATTTGCGGAATCCATTTATCTTGAACCAAACCCAGCCCGGGCTTGCATGGTAGTGGTAATGGCCAAGCCCCAATTGCATTAACGGTGATGAATAAAACATGTGAATGGTCACATAATTGGATCCATAGAAGAGAACTCTAGTGGGGTCAATAAATTCTTAGGATAGGCCACCCCAGCCAGTCCTTGTTGCCGTCGGTATGGACGTGGTGAGCAACGAAGGTAGGTCCAATAGGCAGTCCCAGCCACTTTGTATCTGGCTGGGCTTCGGGGAGTTATTTTGACACGGCTGTTTATAACCAGAGCCAAAGCTCGCCCTATATTTCTGCCTTACCGTCCAAGCCATATTAAAGTCCAACCCACATACCATCTAGCACGCACAACCAAGACCTCCGACATGTTTGCGTACACATGTGATTTTCACTAACATCTTTCCTCCAATCTTCTGCTTTGGTTTCTGTATCATGTATGGATTACGGGCAGCTCATCCTTTTCAGACGTTTATACTTTATAGTCAATCGTACCATACATATACATATATCACTGCCCCGCACGCCTGTCTCGATAGGTGTCAAGAATGGACATGCATTAATAGATAACGGTAATCCTCTGGAAGAATTTGAAATACGGGTTGAAAATCCCATTGGTAGCACCGTCGACACTGATCTCGTCAGTGATCTTTTTCGCTACCTGGGTTCATGACCACAGAGATTTGACATTCCTAGATACATGTATGTACTGCAGACGGGATCGAAAAGAAAACCGGGGATGTCACTGAAACCGCTCAGGGGCATTTTTGGGGCTATAGCTACAGATACGAAAAAAAAAAAAATCGAACGAGCTTACTACCGCATCTGGTAGGAAGCCGTGAGACTGGGGTAATTGCGTGCCGTGATATTCACATAGATAGTAGAATCGGCTCAATTCGGCATTCTTAAGAATGCTGGGTCACTACGGCAGTAATAGTATTGCCGTTTCTCATACCGGTAGCGGACCGGGGGCGCGTTACGTATACGGATGCCGATAGGAAGCTGATGTTATAAAATCTTACAAAACGACGTCGACATCGTGAAGTCATTACATTTGTCCAATGTCTCAACCGACAACTCAGCTATGGGACTAACCCGTCCGAGCTACCCAACCGTACTGAAAAATCTTGGAATTGCCTCTCTCAGGCTAAGGGTCACGACATATGATTAGCTAAATGTCTCTACAGAGTCTGGGAGAATTATTGCGAAAGTGGGTTTTCCGTGACCCGATAGTCCCATTGGCTTTTGAAAGAACTTTTGCTGTGAGCACAGACCAAGAAACCCACTCTTTTAGCGCTGACTTTCGCATTAATTCTCCCCATCACTGTAGATTTTAAATCAGTAAATATGGGAAGGTTTAACGCTTATAGGAAAGAATCCCGTTATATATACTACCTAGCTCTCTTAAATGCCCTAAGATTTATTTTATTTCATTTTTGAGCCTCATCAATCATCACTCGCTTACAGGAGAACCGGTTAAGGATAACTGCTTTGAGTGGGAATAATTGCGCGATACAGACAATTTGGAAAGTTGGTATCCATTGAAGTACCTTCCTGAAGAAGGCTTCGAAGCTTCTCGGATCTGTTCTGGTTACCCGAGGAGGGATTCCTGGCTGATATTTTCTTCCTCTGATGATCATGGTGCGCCCTAGAGTAAGTGCACATGTATGTGCGTACCCCCACACGCCATTCCGGTGCTTATTACTTTGAGACGCTATTGAATTTTACATACATACTTATTCCTCAGGGTAAGGTCCTAGTGAAAATGCAGGTATCGGTGCACTGAAGAATATGACCGTTTTGGTACATATAGTGAAGACTTCTTAAAATGGCGGTTTTTATGCTAGGATAATGTTATTGCCTAGCGCCTGTGCACCGAGACCCATTCTTGTTCCTCATCCCGGGAAACGAGTAAATGCTACAATTTGTAGTAATTTAAGTGGTGCACTTGACACCTATTGCTTCTTCCGTTAGAAATTAACCCAGTTATGTAGATCAGTTCCAATAAGCCTGTGTGCCTACATACCGGTTTCTCGGCCTCTCCGAAGTCTATGGTAACAGTACGTTGCATTGGAACCCCGAGATTGAAGGCTAACCTTTCAGAAATATTAATACAACTCTACACTATAACAGAGGCCTCATTTGTGTTAAAAATGCCTGTTCCCGGGACTCTATTTGCCGGTTCTTGTATCGTAATCCGAATATGTATCACAGAGCTAGTGGTAAGAAGCCAATCAGATCTTGACGGAGTAGGAATTGCTATATGTAAAGGGTAAATATATTGAGAGACTTACATAAGTGGGGAATATACTGTGGGGTGATCTTTACTTCTTAGTACCGGAGATGTGTGAAAGCTCCAATGGACAGTAAGTAATAGTTTAGGTATACGTATACTGGGATCAACATAGTTCTAAGTAGATTGACATGCACTCCCCGTAACCAAGAAATCCCGCGGATACTCGAGTGGGGAGCTGACGGCAAAGGCCGTTGTGGGGACGTTGCCAGTGCCATGCTGCCATGCTGCCATGCTGCCATGCTGATGCACAGAGGCTATGGTATGTACAGCGAGAGGTAAGATTGTTGTAGAAATATGGGAGGAGTCCTATTGGCTTGCCCAGCCATAGAAACCCTGTTTTTCGACCCCTGTTTCTACAATAATTTTACCTCTCGGTGTACTCGGACTTCGACTCGGATTAAACAGGAGCCTATTGACATGATCAAACCTTGGAAATTGTACTACACTCAGAGTTATGCCAATATTCATGAGGGCGAAATGTCGCACTGGTTTCAAAGGACAAAAAGGGGTATGGAAAGAGAAAAGTACCGTACATAGTCTAGGAGATTCACTCAACCGTGGCGCCGATTATGCCGAACCATTTCTCCGGTGGCCCGAGGTTGTTTTGTTCCGGCTTGAGCTGAGCTCTGTAGAAGCTCGAGCCTATTGGAGCAGTAGATCTTTAGGGAGGTCATCGTATAGCATTGGAACCTGTGTACAGAGTCTGGGAGAATTATTGCGAAAGTGGGTTTTCCGTGACCCGATAGTCCCATTGGCTTTTGAAAGAACTTTTGCTGTGAGCACAGACCAAGAAACCCACTCTTTTAGCGCTGATTTTCGCATTAATTCTCCCCATCACTGTAGTTGTTGAACCTGAAAAACTCTAGAACATTGAACATCTTCTTCAGTGTCGATCAAATGGGAATATGTTTCAGGGGAAGTCCACCCGGAAGATGAGCTACATACATCCATCCTAAACAAGCTCTCACTAGCTAGGGATTCCACGTGAGACCAAGCTTCCGACACGTGCGCTAATGTCAGGTATCAGGTATAAGACTCGACGCTAAGTATAGATGGAAATAGTCTAGAACTCGTAGTGGCGAAGTGCGGTGTGAGAAGAGAGATAACCTTATGTGTACTGCACCACATGTACGTAGTTCAAGGTGGGGTTGGGGTGAGAATAACGTGATTTATAACCCGGTTAATATTACGGGCGTTGCAATTCATACGAACTGCCGTCAGCTACCTGCTGGACATGTGTCATAGAAGATCACTCGGAATATCATTACGAATTTCTCGGTCCACCGGTCTCAGTATAATAATAAAATCGGCAACCTCCGAGCATGGTGGATCACCGCGAGGTCCATCTTTGTTCGGCGAACGTCTCACAATTTATTGGCAGGGTTACTATCTTATTAGATCCCGATGGACACTCCACCAATCATAGGCTCCGGAAGTGCGCACGTTTAACCACTTGGGGGAAACTAACCATTCATAGATAGACACTAGGCATTGGATGTTAAGAAGACTTTTGATTCGTGACACGTCCTCAAAGTTAGTTGCCCTTTTGTTTACAATATACAGTCACAAAGTTCTTGCGTTTTAACGTGATCCCACCTCATCTCAATGGCCCACGCCGAACGCGTCTTAAGCAGAATTTTACTCCAAGTTGGTCAACTCACAATCACACGGTCCCTAGGTCTGATGCACGTACTTCTCTTACCCCTATTTATATCGCAAGGAGCTACTATCAGCTCCGACTGGTCTGCGCCCAACTCAACACGAGTAAACAACGTGACCTTCGCTGTGTCTGGCAATGGTACAAACGACTTTATATACAACTCTTCTTATACATCTGACGAAGAATATGGAGTGTATAATTATTGCAACATGCCGCATGTTCGGGCAAGGGAATACCTGATCCCGGATAGCCAATACAGACTAGAGTATGTGGAGGTCATACAAAGGCACCACAAGAGAACCCCGTACCAGAGTAATACATTTCCGGTGGAGGATATTGAGTGGAATTGTGGAGACACAAGACAATTTTACTATGGCGAGCCTATGGATGGGTTTGAGGCCGCAAAGGTTTATGTTGGTCACAGCTAGCCGGTTTTGATAATTGAAGTATTTCCTGCTGACTGGAAGTCTACGTACTAGTGGGATAACTACGAAGACCCTTTAAATCCTCTGGGGAAACGGGGCTATCAGGGTTCATGCCAATTCCCACAGATCACTAAAGACGGTCTCGATGATTCCTATACTCACGGAAAGGATCTCTACGACGTCTATCATAAAATACTTAAATTCCTTCCTGCAAAATATGATGAAACAATAGTTTTTCGAGCGACTAGTAATGTGATCACATCACAGGTTGCGGGAGCTTTAATTAAGGGAATATTCGGCTCGTCTGATAAAGTTCCTGTGCTTCAGCAATATGATACCATAGACTCTCTTCGCCCTGGTTACTCTTGTCCGTACGCAGAGAGTATCCGTGGTGGTTATCAGGGAAGTAACACAAATTGGACTGAACACTTAAATCTGAGTCAGTGGCTTTTCGATGAGCTCGATGCAGTATCGGGTATTAATCCTACTGATAGTGAATGGCACTCGTAAGCTCTACCTTTCCATATCAGATTCTTATCTTCTATCTACTCACTGATATATGTACTTTCAAGTTGGTATGATCATTATTTCGACAATCTTTCCTCCCGTCTCTGCCACTCAAAACCTCTCCCATGCCTAGTCACTTCCCCGAGCAAATGCATAAGCCGTGAAATGGCAAATAGCGTCTTTCGTATCGCCCAATATGAATACTCCTACATCTTCCGCGACACCCCCCGATCGCTCGAATATGCAAGAACCAAGTACGGTCTCTATCTCCACGAGCTTTCGGCCCGTCTACAGCAGCACGTCGACGGCACCCAAGGCTCAAAGGTTAAATATAGACACAATATAGGTCATGACGGTTCTATATCGCTGCTATTGGGAGCATTGCAGATTAGTGAGATGGTCTGGCCCGGAATGGGGTCCGAGGTTATATTCGAGCTCTATTCGAGCTCGATTTTAGATTCCGGTCTCAACAAGAAGTGGTACGTGAGGGTTCTGTGGGGTGGGAAGGTCATGCACTCATCGGCGATGGGAGAGGTTAATATGATTCCGGTGGAAGAGTTTATGGGGTATCTACGTGATTTAGTAGGGGACGGTGGGGCTTATGTGCGCGAGAAATGCGGGATTTAGGGGAGATTCAAAATTCTGTTGGATCGAGGGCCACAATACTAGTGGTGAGCAGTAAATGCTAAATTCATAACTACTTAATAATTGTGACATGGTGTGGAGGTAGATTTTTACAGAGTTGGACACTTTCTTTAATTAGCAATAAATATTAGGCACAGAATATCCCGACACGTACGTACCTATAGCCTGATCATAAATGATCGCTACCAAGTGTGGGGGCCCGCTTATCGCTCATGCATGCATGGGGACGTACCCCCAAAATCCAAAAATCTTCGGCAATATAAGTCTAGATCACATATATCATACATTCAACAACTTTGAGCGAAAAGGCTTGTGTCAGGTGGGAATCCGTTCGTCGTAAGATTTTACCATGTGATTACAAGAGCCTATTAATTAGATTGGCTTGTATCGTAGAGTACTGGCAAAACATACACTTATCTTACTCCTAGGTCCAATATGCTTTTTTCTTCTTTTTTTCACCTGACGTGACCGTGTACACGAGTATATGATGCAATCTCTATACCGAGGACTTTAGGGATGGTCCGTGGAGTAGCTTAGTGTCTGGTGAAACTTAATTGTAGCTATATTGATCACATATAGTCTTCATGTATTCGGCCAGTTGGCATATGTAAACGCTTTTGAAAAATGTGGTACTACCTGACTTGGTGCAACCTATATTTGGTGGAATGAGGGTGATATGAGAGTAAAAGAAATGTGCATTTTAGAGGGTAAAGAGGATGTCTAGATCTAAAAGGAGGGGGATTATAGCATCTGGCATATTTAGAGTAGATCTACACGCAGGGTTTATATAGATATGTAGTATGGAATGGTCTAGATCTATTATTGACGGCTCGGACCTTTATCCCAAACCTATGACACGTAAGATAGTGAGTGTACATGTGTTGAGTTTTCAACACATTAATTCTACCTATATATATGTCATGGTCACTTAAGAATAAAGAGCACAGTATTTATGGGTTATAATTACGAGCGTCATATTACACTTATAATTACTTTTCAGTGGAATTAAGTGCAGTACACAAATACCCACTGGTCTGAGACCATGACTTGTATAAATATAATAAAAGTATTGTGAAAAAGCTGTTAATGTTTCAAGATTTTCAACCTGTGACTCGGGCCCGTGCGGTATATGTATATTACCGGTAACCTTAACATTAACCTCATTAACTGACATGATGTATCCGGATTAAGCCTCTATAGCTAAACCATCTTCACACACTGAAGTTACAAATATTAATATTTGATCCCTCGATATAACGTTTTGCGGAGCTGTCATGAGTGCGCAAGTACGCATCACGACTTCACGAGAGCAACATATTCTATTGATCTTACAGGGATAAAACTAGAGAAAAACTTGTTTGTCGATGGGCTGCCCTGGTCAGCCATGCATGGCTTTCTTGGGGAAGTTCGCGGTTGAGATTTTTTAGTTGCTGATTTTCGTGATTGAGAGGGTTAGTCATTGACTAGTACACACGCCGAACATAAGTCTCTAATGCATATGCCAAAGGATAGTCAAATTTTATCTAATAGAATGATGAAACTAAAGTATACGTATCCACTGCGTGAAATAATTCACTACAAACAGGTGCACCCAATCATCATTTCTCCTAGCAATTATCAAAAAAAGTCAATTCCAACAGTATGAAGAAAACCCCTAAGCCTATGAACTCACTGCTCAGATCACACATTACCCAATTGCAGAGAAACGGCCTTGTGCAGTAATATATGTGTGGACAATAACGCAGGTAAAGGTCTTATAAGCTTAATAATGGCTATTTAATATTTATATCTACTCAAATATCATTGACCATGGGTCAGGAATTCGCAGGATAGAAGCCCTAGCTTATATATATATAGAATCGAGATTCTAACTATTCTACAGTGCCTGTACGGTCCGACCATCTAAAAGGGGAGTTTTTAGACATATATGTCCGTAGAAGACTACACACAAAATATATAGAAGGCGAGGTCCCCCCGGTTTTGTCTCCGGAGCTAATGTCACTTACACCCGACGTCAGCATGTATGGAGCGGGTTTAATTGATATATCGAGGCAAATACTCTAGAACTTTCAACTAAAAATCGCATCACCCGATCATGATCATTATAAATATTTGATTACTGCTCGTATAAAGTGAGAAATTTCTTACTTTGTAGACATTAAAGTTTCTTCGTTGATATATAAATCAATCAATCGGTCATTGGCGAAGAGTGATAAATATCGAGTGATAATTCGTGAACTAAACATATCTTCTGATTGATTGCTCGATCGACCGATTGATTGATAATTCGTTTAATTTAAGCCTTTTTCTAGTTTATTTGAATGAGACAATTTACTTATTCGTGTCTGTCTGGGGGTCATGGTATAACCGGAAAAGTAACCAACTGAATATTAGGGCTAACGTTAACCGTACGCGTCGCATTTTTTTAATGAAGTAATCAATCAAATCAACCGTTAAAATCTTGACGTGGTCCATGCAGACCGCGACGCTGCTGACTGTTGTTCATCTAGTGGATAACTAGCTACATAGTTGGGGAATTGTTGGTGGTGGTTTATGGTCGTGGAGTAGTTGATGGTGGGAATAGCGTCGTTAATAGCTATATGCTTGTGATCATGGCGTTCGCATCAAATTAAGTAAATGCTGGCAGCAGAATGAAACTCTCGGGTGTTGCTACTTAGGTACCTACTCAATGAATAAATGAGAGGCCAGGAACTAAAACAAATGCATAAATGTTTTTATCATATTGACTGGTGAAAGAAAATTGCGCCTTGGGGTTAGAGAAGTAGCAAGATGCCTAACCCGAATCATTTTATCTCTTAAGCCGGTTGGTGCTGACCTTTTCAATGGTGACCAAAAGCTACTGTATTTAGGTAATTACCATACCTCTTTTACCATATATATCGCTGTCTAGATAGATAATCTAGCTATCCTGGATTTTATCGCCACGAAAAAAGGACCTGAGTTGTCTTAATGATTCATGGGATACTTAAATGTTAAGATAGGAATTACTGACTTTCTTTCTCCCTATGGCCTTCCCAAAAGGCCGTTATATGCAGGGCCCCTCTTCTTTCCTTACTCTTTATTTTTACGGGGAATAATTTCCTCAGCCGTTAAAGTACATATGTTCCTGTAGTTGTTTATAAGAACCATTTTAACGTCTATTGGCTAGTTTGCCATTATCGAGATATAATAATCATTGACCTTGATAATAGAACCTGATGAATATTAATAAAAAATATATGACAATGACTCTAGACCATAAATCCCATCAACACGAGGAGCCGACATGAGAGTATATTGTAGTATATAAAGAGCGGGTGAGCTAGATTTAAAGATCAATTCATCCTAGCTTCAATACTGTTTTGCGAATATCACCGGCCTATCCGCTCTAATTTTTTGTCTGGTATCCGTCAATAGGGCTGGGTAGCGCATTGCGCACAATAACCAAAGTTTCGGTTCTGGCACGTCTACAAAAACCTTTTACCGAGCCACCCGGGGGGGGGGGGGGCGAAATCCGTAAAGGCCGGTTATTCGGCGGCATCATTGCATAAATCGAAACTTTATGCAGCCCCAAGGCCTAGATCTGCCTCAATTAGTGTACCGCAAATTACCACTTAGAATTTAGTTGTACACAACTAATCATGCTCGACTTTAGTATCTTGATACAGGGACCAGAACTACCGGAGAACAGAACAGTGCCAGATTAGCCCAGAATAACGCTTGGACATGCTGGCCTATGGATGCGTGACGTTGTGACAGTAGTCAGGCCGCCCGACCAGACCGCAGGTTGTTTATTTCTGGATTGCTAGTAAAAAAGCGAGGGAGGCGGCTTCCTATTGTACTGTAGAGGCCCCTACACTTTGCGTGATCGTTATAATAAGGTTTCTAGATACATATGGATAACTGAGCGGAAAGTGCACTTCGACACATGCAACTATCCAACCGGCCGGACGTCCGGACAATCCGTTGATGCCGCCATGTCTGCATACCCGAAGGGATACGAAATTAAGATTTTTTGGCACCCGATCTCGGAACTTGACGTACTAGCTTCGATTCGAGAACCTGCCTTGTTTAGGGCTTGGAAATACTTGACCTAAGGTGGCATCGTATGATCCAAGCATCTCTTTCCCGGGGAGGGGAACGGCCCCTTTTGCTTCTCTGTGATGATTGGAGCCTTGCCTACCTATTAGGGTTCGGAGTTCGATACTCAAAGCTGTCGACATTTCTGCACCCCGCTTCGTGCGGCGGACTGCAGCCATATCGCGGTTAGCAACATGCTTGTTGCAACTCATTCCACTCTAGTGAGGTCTCAATAGTTGTCGTTTTGAGCCATTTTCTGTGTCGCGATCCATTGTCTAGAATTAAACATAAAAGATAGTAATAAGAGCTCCGACTTCTTGAATGATGCATGATGGTATCAATAAAGCACTGTACGTACGCATGAAACCATCACATTGGAACCCGTGATACTGGCGTATAAATGCACAATTCAATGGCTGGCGGTGAAGGCGTTCAAGTGAAATTTCTAATGTTACACCAGAGCATAAATTGTCTAAACAAAGTACTACCGAAATGTTTGCCGCGGATGATTTGGATTAAGATATCACTTCCAATAGTTGACGGAGCAATTGACCCATAGTTGAAAACCGCGCGGACATAGAGTAGATACATGGAGCGTATGAGTAGTTAGGTGGAAGGAGGCTGCGACTCACTCCTGCGGCTGTGGAATTGATTTATTGGAGGTGGTAGAGCCAAAGCTGAATGGAATCTACCTATTAATAAATGTGTATTTCGCCATCGGATAGAGCCACGTGAATTTAAGCATATTAATTGCATGTAGGGATGATATGGGATAGCCGATAGGCAGGTTAAGGCAAAGCAAGCATTCAATCAAGGTGAAGCTTTGCCCTTGTGCAACTCATCCTAGTGGGAAATGCATGTCTGTTGTCATCTTTGACATTGGAACATTGGTTTACTTGTAGGTAAATATTGTGTGTAGGACTACGCACACACATCTAGATTTCCAACCAGTGAAGCGGCCTCAGTGCCATCCCAGGTCCAGTCGGGTCAAAACGCGCTGAGATCCTTCCTCTGTTTCTGTCTGGAGCATCAGATCACGTCACTGAGGTCTTAGACACTCGACCCCGCTACAAACGTCGATATTATTACCTAGTATTGAAGGGGTGACTAGAGTATGTCGCTGGTACTACTCGTAGCTTCATGACGTTTCCGAACACGACTGCTATTGCATACCATACTAAAAAGCGCCAAATCCACCTTTTTGTATGCCATGCAATATTGGTCTTGTTCGGAAACGCTATGAAGCTACGAGTAGTGAGATGCTCTTGAACACGGGCACCTGCCGCGCAGTAGGTACTGCAATCAAATCCAGAAAGCTGTTCAACTGTTCAATCTCAGTAGGGCGGGGGCTTCCAACCGCATTCTCGCTAATTAGATTGAGATGCCCTCGATTCCAAATATTGTCACGGCTGGACTTGCGGCTAGAAGTTAGCAAAGGGAAAACGTGACGAGAAAACCTCAAATCCCACTGAGAAGAGAAGCTTCAGATCAACCTAACTACTAATTGGTCACCTGCGCGCCGAACTCCATAGACTCGTAGGGGTTTTAAGGACTGGTGCGATCGCTTAAGGTGGTTATGACCAACTAAGATCGACCAAGGAAAAAGGGTGTGGTGTTTAAGGGACGGAACTCTCCGTCGCACAAGATCTTTAACATGCCCTCTAGACCCTGTTGGGCAGGGATCTTGAAGATCTCTAATAAGCTGCACGATGCTGTGGAGATACGTTTTTTTGGGAAGATGTAGTCGCCACTGAGGCTGTGACAGCGACCCCTTCAAACAACTTTGGAACTGCTCTCTTTTTTTTTTTTGACGGCTGCAGTTCGATAGGTTATTGAGCAGATGGTACCGGTGGTGGTGGTGGTGGTGGTGGAGGCGTTTAGATAAATGTTTTCTTGCTTTTTGCTTTTTGCGTGCTTGAGGATTGGCTCTTGTGTAATGGTGTAGAGATACATCCTATCCTGGTGATATCACTCGTTTTCTGTGTGGCCCTGTACGTCTAAGTCTTCTGCTTTTCGTATGTACTCTAGTTACTACCCACAAACCTAAGTTTCAACAAGGAAGGATAGACATGCAAGAAAATTACGTACCGCTTGAGGGCCCCAACTCTTAGACCAGATAGGTGTTAGAGCACCATAACTCTGGAAATTCCTCATCTCACACGCTACTACTAGTAGTATGATCGGGTATGCGAAATATATTTTTCAGTGGATCCAACGCAGGGATGGTCAATGCGGAAGAGCGGCCATCAAAAGACTTGCTTGGGTAGAGCCATGTCGATGTGGAAAGGAGATATATTACCAAACGCCCCAAACGATTCCACTCTTCCATATTTGTCCCTTCATTAATTCCTTGCCTTGCCTTGCTTGGTTGGAGTCTAAAGAAGGGGGTTAAAAATTCCAGGTTCGTGGATGGAGTGACTGCTTAGTTCTTGGTATTTTGATAGGATCCAGTGATCTCCTTCCTTCTCTTCCTTTTCATCCCTCCTCTTCACCCACACTCACTCATCTCAAGCGCGCACTTCGCTCTCACTGGCTGTGTAGCATCCACTCCTTTACCTTTTCGCTCACTCGTTCATTGATTTACCACCCTACCCACCCCACCACCAAACCAACCTCCTCTTGTTCCTTCCTCCTCCTCTTCTCCACCTCACCCCTCTAGGCCCTTGAACCCTGCCTTTACCTGCTAGTCGTCACCACGCGTCTCGTTGTCACATCCAGCTATAGAGTATTGCCGCGTTGTTGTGCATCATCCATCATCATCTGGATCTCTTCCAGTCAGGGCTGTGCCTATCTTCCACTTAGTCTCCCTTGCAGAGTGACCCTTTTTTTTGCCTGATTCGTTACCACAACCCGACTTCTCGGTTACTAGCGAAAGAGACAACCCCCCCCCCTTGCTAGCTACAATAATCTAAGTAAATAAATAAACCTGTCGTCACCCAAGGGGGTCTACTTTTTCTGCCCAGAGATCCAACTTTTCCAAATCGAATCAAACAGGTTATTGGACACTCCTGTGTGTTGATCACCTACAACCGGTACCTGGTTTCAGTTTTGCAATTCGAGGGTCAGTATATCTTGGGACCTCTTCCCACATTGCTCCCAAAGTCATGCCCCCACTAATCAACCCGACATCACAGATTCGTGTTTAGAAACAAACATCCCCCTATCGTCAAGATGGTCGACGAAAATGACGACCCGAATATTGCCTCTGCGCGTGGTGTTTCCACAGCAGCCTTCTTGTCAACTCTAGTAGTCAATTTAGTAATTTTCGCTGTCTTAACGACAATTTTTACGGTCTTACGTCGTTACAATAGGCGGATATATGCGCCTAGGACCTATATCAGTACTGTAGAGCCTTGGAGAAGGCTCAAAACTACTGATGATGATGGCGATGGCTTTGTTGATGAGGTGGAGGATGTTAAGGGCTTTGCCGGTTTGTTGGGCTGGATACTAAGCGCTTGGAAAATTAAGTCAGTGGCAGTCTTGCGAATCAATGCGGGTACCCGCGCAGATCTGATCTGATGTACTGACGATTATAGGGACGAAACTGTTCTCCGTACCAATGGCCTTGATGGTTACTTCTTCCTACGTTATCTGAAAAAGGCACAGACAATTTGCTTTGTCGGTTGTTGTTTGACGTTTCCCATTCTTTTGCCCTTGAACGGAACTGGAGGTGGTGGACAGACCGGATTGGATATTTTGTCTTTCAGCAATATTAACACCAAAGACGCTGGTATCCGTAATCGGTAAGAGCTTATCAATTGAGCCTCGCATTGAAGGCAGCCGCTAATTGGACCGTAGTCTTTACGCTCATGTGTTTGTTGGATACATATTTTTCGGTTTCGTCCTATTCACTGTTTACCGTGAATTGGTCTTCTACACCACTCTGCGCCAGGCGTACATGCTCTCGCCTCAATACGCCACCCGTATCTCTGCTAGAACTGTACTCATAACCACCATTCCCAAGAAGTATCTTACTGAGACCGCCTTGAAGCGCGTCTTTGACAATGTCAAACGTATCTGGATTAACACCGATACCAAAGAGCTCGAGGATTTGGTCGAGGAGCGTGATAAGACCATCCTCAAACTTGAGGCGGCTGAAGTCAAATTGATCAGGCTTGCAGATGCTGCTAGACGACGAGGCGCTCTTGGACACGACTCTCCACAAGAAGATGGTGAAGTTGAGGGCGAGAGCGGTAGCATTGCTGCGAGATGGCTGGACAGGAAGGACAGGCCTAGTCACAGGTTGACACCTTTATTCGGAGAGAAGGTAATTCCGGAGTCTAGTTAATCCTTGAAATATAATTGCTTACTCGTATGGTTTAGGTCGATACCATTGACTGGTGTCGTGGCCGTCTCGCCGAGTTGAACCCTAAAATTGAGGAATTACAGGCTGTACAAAAGAACGGCGATGGCAAGAAGATGAATTCTGCATTTATTGAGTTTACTTCTCAATCGGCTGCTCAGATCGCCCTCCAGACCCTTGCACACAACAAGCCTCTCCACATGGCGCCCCGCTACATCGGAATCACCCCTGAAGAGGTTATCTGGACTAATCTCCGTCTTCTATGGTGGGAGCGCTTGGTTAAGGGCGCCGCTGTTACCGCTGCGGTCTCTGCCCTCGTTCTCTTCTGGTCCATCCCTGTTGCCTTTGTGGGTCTTATTTCCAATGTTACCTATTTGGCCGATACAGTCCCATTCCTGGCCTGGCTCACCGACCTTCCTAAGCCAGTCCTGGGTCTCATCACAGGTCTTCTCCCCGTTGTGCTCTTGGCCGTATTGATGGCTCTCTTGCCCATCGTTCTTAGAATCCTTGCAAAAATCTCTGGGGAGCCCTCAGTCTCGTCCATCGAGCTTAAAGTGCAGAACATGTACTTTGCTTTCCAGGTCATCCAGGTCTTCCTTGTCACCACATTGACATCCGGAGCCTCTTCTGCTGCTACTTCTATTTACAAAAACCCGATGTCGGCCACAGACCTTCTTGCCTCTAATCTTCCCAAGGCTTCCAACTTTTATATCTCATTCATGATTCTCCAGGGTCTTGCCATATCTTCGGGTGCTCTGCTCCAGATTGCTGGTTTGGTCTTGTATAAGGTTCTTGGTATGCTTCTCGACGGCACCCCGCGCAAGCAATGGAACCGTTGGTCTTCTCTGTCTGGTCTTGGGTGGGGCACTGTTTTCCCTATCTACACCAATATCGCTGTCATTGCCATCGCATATTCCATGATTGCGCCCCTCGTCCTTGGGTTCGCTGTGGTTGGTCTTGGTCTTCTACACTACGCATACAGGTACAACTTGCTCTTTGTGTACAATGTCAACATTGACACCAAGGGCCTTGTGTATCCACGTGCGCTGTACCAGACCCTCACCGGTGTCTATCTTGCGCAGATTTGCTTGATTGGTCTCTTTGGTGTTAGCGAATCCCCCGGTCCTGCAGTCCTCCAGGTAGCCTTCCTCATTTTCACAATTCTCTTCCAGCTGTCCCTTTCATCAGCCATGGAACCACTCCTCCGCTTCCTTCCTAAGAACCTCGAACGTGAGGAGGAGTCTCTCCTTTCCATTGAGAACGGCGATAATATCGGAGTCGAAGAAGAGGATGTGACTCCGGTTGCATCTAAGGCGGATGGTGATAACGTCAGGAAGGTCCACCCTCCTCTTGAGGGTGTTGCGCCAACTGAGAGCGGTGGCATGATTGCCAAATTCCTTCACCCCGAGAAATACGAGAACTACGCTGTAATGCGCAAGCTCATCCCTCACGACTTCCCTGAGGCTTCTTACACCGCCAATGCGGAGCAGGAGGCATACATGAACCCTGCCATCGTGGCAAGGCCAAATGCCATTTGGATCCCCAGAGACGAGGGTGGTATTTCACGGCAGGAGGCGGCACACACAGGAAGTGTTGTCGATATCTCTGACGAAGGTGCGATTATTGATGAGAAGAGCAAGGTCGTATGGATCGAAGGCGAGATGCCACCGGGCTGGTACCCAGGACCGGTTTATTAATCGGGCTGGTTCTGTTTTTTTCTATTTTTTTCCCACCTTTTCTCGTTGTATCAAGCGTCCGTTTTTTTTTTACCTTCCTAATTTGGGTTTGATGCTTTTTTCCTTAATACCCAGCTACTCTATCGTTTATCTTTTCCTTATCAATGTACCTGGCACGTTAGCAATGCTGTCTTGCCAGCCAGCAACCCACTATCAAAAAAAAAAAAAGACAATAAGCTATGCAGGCTGCGTATCTGTACCACTGGAAAAACATAGCAGCGCGCGAAGAGGAGAGGAGGATGGTGGACAGATGAGGAGGTGTAACCATCAGCAAACAAAGGAGGTGGCCTTCTATAGGAGTTATTCTTTTTTTTTCATGCTTAGCATATAATCATAGTTGGTCAATAGCTTGATACCATCACTTGTTTTATGTATTATCTCTGGCTAGTCCGACGGTTGATAGTGGCGGTGGTGTTGGTGGTGGTGGGGATGTGAATAGTAATGATTGATGAAGAGCTTTCTGGAGCCGAGTGAGACCTGGTGTTGCATTGGCCGGTCCTGTGATTTGTACCTACACTCGGTCGTTCGAAGTGAAAGCTGGTCTTGGCTGTAATGGGGGGGAGTCGTTGAGAAGTTGTGCTCGAAGGATCACCAGATATCACTCGGTGGTTGTGGTGAGGCGTGTTGAGTGTTCTCACAATACCTAGCTAGCTACGCATGCATACTAGACAAAACGTTAAAGCTCGCCTTAGTAGTGTGGTCCACAAGGCCTCGACGCTCGAGGACTTGTCTCGAGGCCTCTGCCTCGAGCGAGCTCAAGGCATGAGGGTCGAAGAAGCGAGCATGCTCGAGGCAAATCACTTTGCTCGCCTCGAGCTACTCGAGGTTTAGGTAATCATGTATTAGTTGCATATATTCAGTGAGAGTCCTAGTGGTTCTGATAGGGATATTGGAAGTACTCCTTACATTTTCATGCCAGCATTCCAATAAAATATGGCTTTAGCGAATATAAATATAGGAATTATCTTCCTCAAGCTAGCTCGAGCACCTCAATGCATCACCTATTTCTCACGAGCAAGCAAAGGCATGTATATGGGCCACACGAGGCAGAGGCGCCTCGGGGCACTTGTCTCTACCTGCCTCAAGCAGCCTCGTGAACCACACTACGCCTTAGTGACAGGCGAGAGACGTGGTTATCATTGTGGAAGGGGAAAGTTACTCTTAGATAGAGATATTCAATTTCATAATAGCGATAATTAAACGCCCAAGTCATAGTGTTCATCAACACAACCTAGGGGTCTGCCGGCTTTATGTATATACCCCAAGATCCAAACCTCCGGCCCCATCTGCCTCCAGTGTCCCATAGTAATGCATTTTCTCTAACTAACTACTAAAGGCCCGTTCGGCTGTTCTGGAGGTATTAAAACTCCATTTAGCAGCTGCTCCGTTAGGCGAGAGTAACAGAGCTTTTTCAAAACGGAGTTTGGGTATCTTTGGGCTAATTGTTAACGTTAATTTTTGGGTTGCAATGGCTGTAATAGCGAAACGGAGCTAGCTAAAAAGTAGGTATATACAGAGGGTGGTAGAATTATTGCGAAAGTGGGTTTCCATGACCCGATAGTCCTATTGGCCCTTAAAGGAATTTTTGCAGTAAGCACTGACCAAGAAACCCACTCTTTTAGTTCGGACTTCCGCAATAATTCTACCAGACTCTGTACATGTACCCCCTACTTCTCAAAAAAATCTATTCCAACACCCTAGCACTAATAAGCACAAGACAAAATAGGGCGATACTTGAGTACGTCTCGCGCGTCTTTTCTCGTGGATTATAGAAGGTGGTCTCCGAATTAGCAATACTTAACCTTATATATTCAAGTCATGGATGTATTGAGCAAAGTCTTAAGACTTAGGGTTAGGGTCACCCAGCCGAGCCTCCGCACCAGTTTACCTCACATACTTTTTTACACAGAATGTTTTTTGGAGGAGCCATCAAAACTATATTTTACAAGCGGAGTGCGGCCTCCGCCCGCCCAAATTTAGTGAGGAAATGAAGGTGCGGGCAGTACTGCGATAGTAATTTCTTAGATTATTGTTATTCTGGATTATTAGGTACAGGCACGTACTAAACCTCATCTCCATCTCTCCTTATATGTAATCTGTGCTACATTAACTCTAGTGTGTACTCTAAGTCATTCAATGAGTAGCGTTAGTATGTACATGTAGCTCATGATAAAATGCTATCAGGGAAATTCTACCTTGATATATAAAAATATAGCTGTAGTTCTGTCAGTGTTTGTTCTTTTATATATATCAATTGCAATAGCTACATGCCTTTTAATGCCAGTTCCCTTCCATCTCGAGAGTAGTTCTTTGTCAAATGATATTTGTAACGGGGGTGCTATGATGGGGCATGATGTGACTTCAATCAGGTAGAAAGATAAAAAGAACGAACGAGTTATGAGAGGACTCGTTCGGGAAGAAAGATAGAGTTTGCTTTAATCGCTTTCAAGTCTAGAAACGCAATAACTTTAAGGAGTCTTCTCACTAGTAAAGATCCGCTGATGATGTGAGGCCAACTTGGGGCAACGCCGGGTTCTTAATAGAAATCCGGTGCCCTTGTTCAGGTTCTTTGTTCTGACGGGCAATCTGCCTGTCAATAGTCGGTGGCATAGCGACTACTTCCTATGGAGGGGGGAGAGAGGCATTGCTACTATTGACAGGCAGATTGCCCGTCAGAACAAAGAACCTGAACAATGGCACCGGATTTCTATAAAGAAGCCAGCGTTGCCCCAGGTTGGCATCTCATCATCAGCGTATCTTTACTAGCAGGAAGACCCCTTAAAGTTATTGTGTTTCTAGACTTGAAAGTGATCAAAACAAACAAACTCTATCATTCTTCCGAACGAGTCCATTCATAACTCGTTCGTTTCTTTTCTATCTTTCTTCCTGATCGAAGTCACGGTCATGCCCCATCATAGCACCCCCGTTACACCGGAACCGTTGTTACTATAGTGAAATATCTTATCTACAAATACGAACTCTTAAGTGTGGTTGTTGAGCTATTCAATCCTCAATATTTTCAATGCCCTTTTCGAAGCCGATCACCAATTATCACCTACCCCAAGACCTCATTGCCTTGGCAACCCCCAAGCGTCCTCTTCTCCAATTTCAATCCCTAAAATATTTCCAGCGCAATGCTGTCACCAAGCGACTAAATTATGATAGGTTTTGCTGTATATGATATGATGTGCGTATTACCAATTAATGAAGTAATCAATCAATCAAATTTACGTATTACACATCACGAGTGCGTATATCTGATACTAGCAAATCAGGTCTGGAATATCCCGCTCGCGCGTACGTATGGGCCGGATACAATATAGTTTTTGGTCTCGCCGGTTTGCATTATGTAAATAGCGCCCTGACACAATAGGACGTCTCTGTTTACGCCATCGCCATCCCCCGATCTCCTCGTGAAAACCTTCCTCCTGTCTTGCATGTACAATACATACATACGTCTAGCTCACGCACGGTCTATCACTCGAGACTTGTCAACGGGGTAACCAAGGGGGTCAAGCACCTCACTTCACTTTATTGTAAAGCTTGACATTTCACATGTCGCATGGGTTCGATTTGATTAATGAACCCCCACCTGGCTGCACTTAAGTTCTTTACCCCTGCAGGTGTTATATTGGGGGCGGGGCCCGGGGGAGAATTAAGTAATGGGTCTGTAAGCGAGCAGAGAAATTTCAGCTGAATAGGTAAATTAAAATGCTTGTTGTACTCTGACTTTAAAGAGTGTAGGTATGTGCATGCATGCACGCACGTTACGCTCTCATGGCAAGGCACAGAAGTACGTGTGTACCTACGCGTATGCGCTCTACTGTAGAGTTTGATGAGGCCTGAAATTAAAGGGGAGCTCGGGAGATACTCTACTATAGTACATGTACTTTATGTACTCTACTCTACATACTCTACCCACATTGGCTATTGCCATAGACCCCCAGCCTTTCCCGAGCGGGTCGTTCGGGGCATTCGAGAAGAGAAGACCGAGACTAGGGCCCAGGGGGGGTTGGTTCCTTGGCCGGATAATAATTCCGTGTGATGGTAGGCGGGCGGTGGGGGTTAAGGTACTGTAAGCTTTTGCGGGGAAGGGAGGGGGGTGAAGTGGCGAGAGCAGGGTGCCTAGAGCATCTTGGGATCTTGGGATGAGGTGTTCAGGGTGGAGTTACCTTACAGCAAAACGGTCAAGACTTCAGTGAGGTGGCGGAACGGATGGCTTCTCCGTCGGGGAGGTCTGGGGGCTCTTGACCAAGGCTTGGTGGATAGCGAGTGGGTTATGCTGAAGGATGACAGGCAGTGTAATTGTCTTCCAGAGGAGGGACGAGGTTATGCGAATGGGTAACCGTGATAGCTCATATATGTTTGCCAACGACGACACGCGCGGATTGCTTGAGTGGTGGCTTCTTAAACGACACAACACGACACGACACTCAGACCGGGCATGGCGGTCGTGTATGTAGACGCTTGGTTTTCTGTTCGAGCCGCGGCTGTGTTATCTAACAGGGCCATAAATCGATCAATTGACCAAGACAACCGCCCGATCTCATCCTCCACGCCCCCCGCCCTTGGCGAGCGCGGTCTCTCTGCGGGCATTACCCGCTATCTTTTCCGGAGACTGCGGCAACAGTTTCCACCCCCGCTTAGATCCGGGCGGGCATTCACCGAGGGCCGCGCTGGCTGGAGAGAGGGAGCTGTTGACAGTTGGAGACCCGGGCTTCGTTTTGGGTCTGGAAGAGGTTGCACCCGGCTTAAGCACTTTGAGTCTTGCCTGCAAGGACGCCGCCAAGTTGCTCACGAAGAAAATGGAGCAGAAATCTCAACCAGATCTGAGTTATCTTGATGATTTTATGGCCATTGTAGTCATGTACGTCGTTATCAACTGATTCTAGAAACCCGGCACTTGTTCTAGCTGGACTCTCCGAGTGATATAACGTGACCCGTAAGTACATATTTACACATATCACATTACCGCACTATATATATATACAGACAACTCCCTCTAAAGAAATCTCTTGTCAACCCACTTCTTGCTACCTATCGTGTTCTCAACGCTCCAGGTCTTTTCCGCCTCCTCTCTATCAATCAACTTTGAGAAGTTCGCTCTCTGCGAGTTCCACGCTGACGCACCCTTATTATTATACTCAGCATAGTACACCGCATCAGTCCTCGGGTCGGTAGAGCCCCAAATTGACCATCCCCGCATGTCTACAACATTACCAAAGTCAGAGTTTTTGAACACGACGGTGGAATGGTTACGCCATGGGCGTCCGAGGAACATGCTGTTATCCGTGGCATTCTCGACGGTGATAAGCTTGGCATTGTCAAACACGTAGGCACCAAAGTAAGACGAGTTCTCGCGGCCTTGGGCTGTGATGTAGCCGGCGCGCGAGGAGGCTAGGATGGCGTCCTGGAAGTACGCCAGACCGCGCATGCCGAAGATATAGTCGACGGCGCCCTTGATGTAGACGTTGCCAAAGAAGGCGGTACCATTTTGGGTGTAGACAGTGTCCTAATTGATGCCATTAGTTATTGCTTCGATTGTGGCTAACATTTTGATTCAGGACATACCTGGAAGGAGTAGAAGCCAGACGAATAGTATCCATTTCTAGCACCCGCCTGACACAGCGCCAATGCCTGGGACTGGGATCCTTCTGCCCCGCCGGTACCATACGAGTTCTCAATATCGATGTTGTACACCGTTGTATCATTTGAATAGATCTGCAAGGTAGCGCTCTTTGCGTTCGAACCGGCCACTGAGGCCACCAGCGAGTTTGTGAGCAACACAGTGTTGTCTTTCTGCGACTTGATGTTCTTGGTGTAGCCCTGGAAGACGGTTGGGCCTGGACGCCACAGTACCACTTGCCCCTTGTAGGTTCCGGGGTAAATGAAGATTGTCTGCGAGGAGGTGTCGTTCGGGAGGGCCCAGACGGCGTCTTGCACCTATGAAGTGTTAGTGGGGTGGAGAAACATATTCCTTGAGTATGCAGGCTTACGGATTTGAAGACATTGGGGGAACTGCTGTTGATGTCGACTACAACGGAGCCCTTGGGGGGCTTTGTGATGCCGGTTGCGACAGCCAGTGTTACTGGGAGCAGGAGCAGGAGGTTGAGGATATGCATCGTGATCGTGATATAGAACAGCTACGAGCAAACGTTTCTGCGGTACAATTCGGATTCGAGATGTTTAATGATGCTCAATTGGATTGACTGGTCTGTTCCTGTTTTCTCTACTGGACAAACAGAGAAGTAGCAATTGATACCAGAGGGGGGAATTCCAGTATCATTTATATACTGCAGTTTCTCCATAGCCCCGAACATCAGCTTTGCAAGGTCCGGAGAAAGAACCGCATCCATAATTCTTGGAAGGAAAAAACTCACAACTATCGAAAACCAACATTTCCAAGCCTCTAGGGTTTATATTGCAATTGCATTGTATTCGCGTACAGCATATGCCCCCCACCCCCAGAAAAATGACGTTTGGATGGATGGAGATGGCCGTTAACTCTGAATCGATACCCCACCTTTTCGTCGCCTGCAGCTGCTAGCTGTAAGGACCCCAGATTTAAACCTAGAGTGCTTTACCGGCCTATTGATGCCGAGATGCCTGATTTATTTATTTCAGCAAGCATCAGAAGCAGTACCTGAATACGCCAGGAGTTTTCACACATGACCACATGTGCAGTACTTGGCATAATATGGCGAGAGTGTACCTGTTTATTTTATGGCTTCTCTATGTGTGGGGTACTTTATAATCACTGCCATATCCCGGATTACCTTTTCTTCCTGGCTGAAATATATACACACACACGGACGGTGTTGTATTTGAATGAACGAATGTGGGATGGGTACTACCTAGGCCTCCTAGTAATACTAGCTACTAGCTACTGACTTACCCCAGATTTATTTCCTTCCCCCAATCCCCACACACCCCGCATATATCCACATCCCTGCTTTTGTCGGCAATCTACAGCCCCTGGTCGGTTACGTCTAATTTTTGCTAAGCTCTGCACATACCCGGGATATTTTGTGGGGTCTCGGTGGTATTATACCGAATGTGGCGTTCGTCTGATATTAGTGTTTATCCGAATTTGCTGTCCGTACGAACGCTAAAGATAGTTTATTCAGACTAACTCGGTATTTGGTCATAGTCTGTGATACACATGTTCAGCATGTTTATCATGAGGGTACTGAGCTGTTTTCAATATACGAGCTTGCTATCTACAAACATCGTCCACTCGGAGCTTTACTATGTACCTACATGTTGGATCTGTAATTATAATCATCTGGTGCGACAGAAGAGTAATATCAAGTCCAGTCTGATGGGATTACGATTACGCAGCTTCCCGGGGTTTTGCATTTTGGCTGCTCTTGAGTCTCTAAATCCTTCCTTTTACCCAGATGCAGGGGAAATTCGGGTGCCAGCGGATCAATTTAAATGCGGAGAGATGGGGGAGGGTGGATACAAGTACCTATCTGCGAGTATCTACATGTACAGTAATATACTAGCCTCGGCACCCAAAAGTCCGCTGGGGAATCTTTTCTACATTGATCTAATTTTCTCAGTATATCGAGTATATTCAATTTAGGGGGCGGAAGGGGAGGCAGGAGGAGGAAACTATATAATGCTACACAAACCCACGAGATATATGCATCTCACGATTCGGCTCATCACTCCCTCTTTCGGTGCTCCGTACGTCTGTCTCTCTAAAACAAATGGCCCGCTTCTACTTGATCCTCAGTCTTGCGGCTGCCACAGGACTCGCCTCAGCCACCGACATCTGGGGCTACGGGGAGCACACCACCGGTGGAGCAGACGCCCCAAAGAGCAGCATCTACACCGTCACAGACTTCAACGAGCTCCGTACAGCGCTCGACAATAACGGGGCCCCTCACGATCCAAAGATCATCTACATCAGTATGCCCCTCTCCCTCAATTCCCTCCCCATATAACCAATCATTCGCTAACAAAGCCACCAAACAGACGGCCTCATCGATGGTGACTACCTCGCCGATGGCTCCCTAGCCACGGAGGAGCACTACGCCCGCAACGGGAACTACACGTTTGAGCGCTACCTTGACTCGTTCAACGCAACGCTGCGCGCCATCCTGGGAAACTCGACGGACCCGGCGGACGCGGCGGAGCTTGCGCTCCTCGACGCACAGGAGACGTTCCGGCAGGCGGCGTCGAACGAGCAGGAGGCGCAGATTGTGCTCAAGATTGGCAACAATACAACGATTGAGAGCGCAAAGAAGGCAAAGGTAGCCAGGATCCAGAATTCGTATATTGCGCTGAATCAGACAGATAATGTCATCCTGAGGTATGTTTATTGTTGTTGCTCCTTGTAGTATCAATGATCTTTTGTTTTTGTGGGGATGATGTGGGTTAGGGGTACGGTGTGTGAAGGAAAAGGTGGGCTGATGATGCTTTCCGATATGCATAGAAACTTTGAGGTCTACTCCCCCATCGATCTCTTCCCCGAGTGGGACCCCACCGATGGCTCAACTGGCAACTGGAACTCCAAATACGATTGCATCGGTGTCGTGACCAGCACCAACATCTGGATTGACCACATCACGCTCTCCGACGGCGACCATCCCGACTCCGACGAACCCATCGTGTTCGGACACCAGATCCAGCGCCACGACGGCCTCATCGACATCACCGAAGGCTCCGACGCCGTCACCCTCTCCTTCAACAAGCTCCTCTCACACGACAAAACTAACCTGATCGGCAATAACGACGCCGGCAACCTCGGCCCCGGCGACACCGGCCGCCTGCACGTCACCATGTACGGCAACCACTACTACAACTCACTCCAGCGCAGCCCGCGCGTGCGCTTCGGCGAGGTGCACGTATTCAACAACTACTTTGAGGGCGAGAGCTCGGGTGACGAGAAGATCGTCTACTTCTTCGGCATGGGCATCAACTCCACCATTCTCTCTGAGCGCAACGCGTTTGTCATCAACGGCACCGAGTCACTGGCCACGAAGACGAATCTTGTCATCGGTAACTACAAGGGGTACAGGTTCAAGGATGTCAAGTCGACTGTCAATGGCACAGAGGTCGATCTCGAGGCGGTCGCAAAGACAAAGTATGATGCGGCAAAGGCTTCGGAAGTTGCGGCAGCGGCGGCGGCCGGCAGGGCCGTGGCGGAGTGGGCGACGCATGAGTATACGGATGTGGTGTTTACGCCGCCGTATGAGTATCGCCAGAAGAAGACGGAGGATGTGGCGAAGTGGGTGTTGAAGAATGCGGGTTATGGAAACCTGTAGTTGATTAGTTGTGCATGCGAGTTGGGGAGATTTTGTTGTGTAATGGACTTGCGACGGGCATGTGGAGGTTTATGTAATGATAATGGGTATTAGTTGTGTATGTAGTGTAGTTTAAAAGGAAAATGTACAGAAAAATAAATGTTATGCAATGCCAGGTGTAGCATCTTCTCCGTTAACTCTGTCGAGCTGTTAATCCCCTGTGTGTATTTCACCAAAAATCTACATCAAGAACCCACCTAAACCCACCTAGCCCAAGCTTCCAAAATGATACCTCTTAAACAGATTAGTCCCAACCCATGGTCCAGATAACCCACAAAAAGCATGGCTCCCGGGGGACAGCGCCAAAAAGATAACAGTATAAACAATTCCACATCACAGGTAATCACTCGATGCCGTTTTTGGGTAGTGGTTAAGGTTAGGTGAAGCTAGGCGGTGGTTTCTTTACTTTTTTTCTTCGGGGCATTAAGGTGGGCCTATATAGGACCCTTATATAGGGTGAGTTCGGCTCTCAGGGACCATTAAGAGTGTTACACGGTAGGTTGCGGATGGTAGGTTGTGGGTGGATCTTGCGGTGGGGGATGCTGTTGTAGGATCCGGATGCATGTATTTTAAGTACGGGGCATATATATTGGATGTCCATGGGCATGGGTATGGCGCGGCTATGTACGCGGCGGTAACTGCCTGCTCTTTAGAATATGGAGGAAGATTAATTCGTGTCTGAATGGGTGTACGGGAGGCCTTCCGTCAGACCCGCGGATGAGGATGGTTGTCTGCATTGGAGATTATGGAGATAGTGGGAGTGGTTGTTTGTTTGCTCAGATCCCCGGTTTGGGTTTGGTATCGTCTGGTTGGCTTTGATGGGTGCTTTTATTGACAGGGCCGTCCTGGACTGGCGCAGTGGAAATTATTAGTACTTACTAGCGGGAGACGTAATACCAGCATAGAAAATACTTACATGTATGTACATGCAGTACCAAGAGGCAATAATATAACTTGTTCAATCATTGACCCTTCAAGGCTAACTTCTTCCGGTATGATGTAAAGATCTAATCCATAAAGCTAGCCTCAAATCCTCTAGTAGCAAAAGGTCACTTTGAGAATTAATCTTTCCAGGGAGCAGAATATGTTATTCTGAACAAAAACGCCTTGGAATTTTCCGCCGGAAGCCCTCTGGTAACTAGGAAGTAAGACCTATAGAGCCTCTCACTAATATGACGGCAATTATAGGCCAAAATAAACGCCAGATACAAAACAAGAAACAAAATTAATCAGGACCGGCCCGCAAGATTATTTCATAAACATAACACCGCAAACCCCCACATCACCGATGCCACCACCATCATCTTTGTATCTACCCTCCCCACAGCAGCGACACCAGAGCTCCTCCCTATCCCCTCCGGCGGTCCCGGCGGCCCTAAACTGGCATTCATCCCTACTGCGACCACAGTACCCTTATCCTCCTGTATAAGATTCGCAAACACCATAGCATCAATAAACGGGAACTCCTC
The DNA here is from genome assembly GCA_024713935.1 of Morchella eximia. Lineage (NCBI taxonomy): Eukaryota > Fungi > Ascomycota > Pezizomycetes > Pezizales > Morchellaceae > Morchella > Morchella eximia. Next base: position 2,122,620 of record JAMGZG010000002.1, read on the forward strand.
AATCTCGATATCGCTACACATCTCCCGTAGGTCTTCAAGGTTCTCGGCGCTAGGGATATTGAGCACTACAGACTGTGTAAGGCAGTTGTCGGCGCAGAAGCGCTGCACGGAGGCATCGGAGGCGGTGTCGGCGGAGACGGCGTCCCAAGCGATTACATAGTCCTCCTCGGTAATCATGCAGAGTACATTGGTCTTTCTGCCGCGGCGTTAGACCGGGGGGAAACGGAGTTTTATGGGATATACATATATATGTGTACCTACAGATCTCGGACGCATTGTTTCCAGTATAATAATACGCCTGCCTCGCCATCCACCGCTGCTTCTAGCCATGATGTATCCAGGTCCAAATCCCTGAGATCAACGCCTGCACAGGCGTCTTTAAGGTTTTTCTGGAAATTCAGTAGTGAGGCTGCACAGGTTGGGTTACATGAGTCCTCGAGTGTTTCGTTCTTGGTGTCAAGGTTGGGGGACATTAGAATCGTGGTGTTGCAGTTTATGGGCTCTGTATATGCGGAGATACAAGCCGCGGGGAGCTCATCTGTAGCAGATGCGGGAAGAATGCCGTTAAAGAGCCAGGAGGGCTTAGTGATGTTGAATCCCGTATCGAGGAGGGCGTGAGTGAGGGGGAGTATTAAGGTAATGAAAACTACTGATAATGATCTTCGCATCTCGTATATCTTTACTAGAAGAGAATGGTATGTAAGAAAGAATGTAAATGTATATTGTCAAAGTCTAACCTCGCTATATTAGTTTCACAGGCCGGTTTATCATGAATAATCGTATTCTTGTCGTCAAATGTCCACGTAGTAAAAAATATTCGAGAAGACCAACCAATCCAGAGCAAAGAAGAGGCCGGGACTATTGTGGATTATATCTTAAGAATTGTAGCCAGACCAGCCATAACGGGTTTCATGAATGAAACGCCATGAGGTCTTCGGCCCGCTGAGAGCGATATCGATGAGGAACTTCTCCTGGTGAGGTTTCACGAATACCTTATGCAATGGTTCTTTGCACTTTATCCGATATCTTATTGTCACAGATTTGAATTTCTAGCCGTTGCTGGCTAGATATGTAATGATTTATGAAGATGACAAAAGGTTATCGCGCAGGGATAACAAGAGTCGTGAAACGTGTAGTGATGGAGATATAATAGCCATGATATGGCACGTGAGTATTATCTCTAAATGCGCACTAATACTGTCTTCTTTAAGGTTAAAATTCGGTCAAGCTCCAAGATCTTGAGAAAAAGTCGAAGGTCTATTATATGAAAATCCCGAAACTTACATCATCTTGTTGAAATAAGGTTTTTAGATTGATATTTCTGGTTAAACTCCCCGGCCCTCGAGTTTCCTACAGCCGCTTTTTATCTGACACCGAAATTCCCCCACATATGTATGAAGTTTTTGTCTTCTGACCGCGCTGGCAATAAAACTGCAATTCATTGTGATGTAGATGGATCATGGGGCTCGCTCGTCTCAGGTACGAACTACGTGTGTACGGATATATGCAGCGGCGCAGAAACTAAGTAGGTTAGTTTTATTTCAGTTTAATGGTGGTAGAAATTGCTCCCAACCTGTAGAGAAATCTTTTTGTTCCAATAATACAAAAAATACCCAATGGTCTCGGAGGGTTGCGAGCAGTGTGGGGACGAGCGAAACTATTTTAAATTGATCATTACCTAGCGGCCTTGTATTTAGCTTTGGAAATCAGGTTCTATCTAACTCAGATATACGTAATATATTCTCCGTGCCGAAGTTAACTTCTTCACCTCCTCCCCGCCTAGCTCCCTTAGAGCATGAACAAGCCCGATGTAAAAGATTAAGGGGACCAAGGCTACCAACTTTAAAAGGTGCTCCCAACCTTCTGATACATCAAATGGAAATGATTATTAGAAGATATAATTCTCTGTAGCTCCGGAAAGAATATTGTCAAGAAACAAGAACAAAACACGTTTCAATCATTGGCCCCAAGCCTACTACATAAAGCGATTGCTGTACATATATTGTTGAGGATATATGTGCTTACAATATAGTCTAGTACACAATACTTAATATAAGATTTATATCTGCAAAACCCCGATGTGCAGTGCTCGCGTCCCACCATGATAAAATGCACCAGGAAAAAGACGTAAAACAATTAACTAAAGACAGCACGGCTGGAACAGCACAGACTACCAAAACTTAAGGCGAGTCCGGTCTAGCACACCGAATATTGGTCCGAAGAGATTTTTTTTAAACTCATCGGTTGAATATATATAACCCAAAGGCTAGGTACGGATATATTCATATATTGGTTAGTTCATCAAAAATTTTGATTAGTAATGATGATATTGGCCCGAGTCTCGTGGGGAAACATAGGATGCCATGTACCCTCCATTCAACACAAAATTGAGGGTTAATTCCACAAAAGCTTTCGTATCTTTTAATTCATCACTGAGAATAGTGTCTGGTTACTGGAAGTTGTATGTAGCGACTCATGATCGATCGTGTGTAATTAATAACATTCAAAATCCCGCTACATACATTCTTCAACTATCCGCTAACTTCTCCAATTATCTCTCATTATCGGCTATACTATTTGATCTATGGCCTACTACTCCTGGAAAGTCCACCTCATATCAATTTGTCGTACATGTTTTCACTTTTGCCTAGGGTGCATGCACGCGTCCAACTAAGGATACTCAATATAAACAGTCATCAAGCAGCAACACATAATACCCGGTACAGTGTGTCATTTAGAAAGAAACTATGTGGAAAACAATCCGCGGCCATGGCCATGGCTTAGCTCGCTGATCTAGTGCCGTGAATCGAATGTTGATTCTGGAGATAAACATCTGTTGGGCTCGTCTTCACACCCCAAAAAGATTACATATAAACCCTGCTGTATGGTGTGTACTCCTTTGGAATACTGGGCTCTTATTCACAGCCTTGGTGTCGGTGTCGGTGTCGGCCTTGATCCCGGTGCCGGCGTCGATATACTCGAATTCACATCATCCACAGCTACTTTAGTGGCATATCACCGTCGCTTCCGTTAATGTATTGTAACGGAGTAACCCATGATTAATTCTGCTCTCGCTTAAAATAACTTATATCACCGGTACCTCCATCGCGGCAAAATTAAGGCCTTTTACGCGCTTATTAGCAATAGTATGCTGGGTGTGTATTTTACATCACGCGCATCTCTTGATTGCTCCGTTATCCCGAGAATGTCTTGGCAATGTAACCGAGTGATTGTGCATGCAACGTGCGTGATCGGCAGGTCGGCTATCACATATATTGAATATAAAGTACTCACTCTAGCCGAACAGCACAAGAGTGTAGTCTACCTTGAATACGACACATTCGCATACTTAGAGATATTATTGATACCCCTATCAACAAGGAAGGACTGATGATCAAGGGCCAGTCATGTAGATAGAGCTAGAACAGTTGAACTAATCGGTCATGTAGTAATCAATCAATTGATTGTATATTAGATGCGTGAACCTCAGGTAGGTAGCTAGACACCTGGGTAAATAATCGACAAGCGCTGTCAATGACTCTAACCCGTGCCTATAAGGCGTCTAATTAGCCGACGTAAAAAGATAACGATATAGGAACGTACGGGCCCGCTAATATAACACAGATTACCCCCCAAACCTGCAGGTATCCGTAACCTACTCGAGAACCCCCCCTCTCAATTATCTCATGTACTCCTATCAAATTATGGCCTGTTCATTTGGAATAAACGAGGTTTTATATACGTATACGCGATACAATCTCCAGACACACGTTTCGGGCCCCATACCTACTCCATGCCTTCCGCATGTAGGCAAGAATAGGCACAAACAACCCTCGAGGAACGAAGAACACATACTATTAATGGAGATGGATATCCTGATATAAATGTTCTTACATTAGTGAAGAGCTGCCGTGCTGTGTAGGTAGGTTTCCACCTATAGCTAGCTGTTGAGAGTACAACCGAAGAATTAACATCGTTCAAGGGATAGACACCAAATGGCCCATGCAAAACGGACATAGCCTGCTCTGCCCACAGCTAGGATTCCCCATGGGACCACGTGAAAACCTGAATTCCCCTAGTGCCGGGAATGCAAGCGCTGAAGGAGTTTTTCTTTCTCGTAGTATATATAGTAGATAAAGGGAAAAAAAGGTCAAATAAACAAGGTACCTAGTTTGCAAATGCGGGGCCGTGTTTTGATTGGAGCACACATATAAAAGATCCTCAAGAACCTAGATTAGCTATATCTTACTTACTTTGTTCTTATACGCACTCCTCCATAACATAAACCCAAGGCCAGGAATTAAATTAATGTAAATTCCCCGCAATCAACAGCAAACCATGGTACCGTCACCAGCTACTCAGAGCCCGTTGATAGCAGAATCTTCGGGTTCTGAAGATAATAATTATGATTCCCTCTACGGGAGTGGCGCGTACGTAGCAAACTTTAGCGTCTCTATATCTCCTCAACGACTCTCAGCCAAAATCCTAACATTACCAGCGGCACTGATACAACATCACTTGCATCTTCAATAACCAAATACAGATATGAAAACGGTCGGCGGTAACTACCCTCCTATCTCTTCTGTATCTAATTCCCAGACTTACTGTTATATCCCCTCAGATACCATGCCTACAGTGATGGCAAATACTGGGCCCCCAATGACGAGAAGCATCATGGGCAGCTAGATATATTTCACCATATATACTCCCTCATACTAGAAGGAGACCTTTTCAAAGCCCCAATCGGGAATAACCCACAGAATATCCTTGATCTAGGTACTGGGACCGGTATCTGGGCGATCGATATGGCGGACAAGTTCCCTTCGGCCCGAATCATTAGGAATAATCTTTCCCCAATCCAACCTGAATAGTATATTACATCTCCACTAACTCAAAAGTAATTGTTTGTTAACATTTACCCAGGGTACCCCCAAATCTCCAATTCGAAATCGATGACTTCACGAAAGAATGGGCACATCAGCCCAATTCCTTCGAATTCGTGCACGCCCGTGCGCTCTACGGCAGCATTAGCGACTGGCCGCAATTCATCTCCCGTGCATACGGGGTCACGAAGCCCGGCGGATGGTTTGAATCGGTTGAGACGGCAGTGGAGCACCTCAGCGATGATAACTCCATCCCCAAAGACTCTGCAGTCCTAGAGTGGGGCCGTAACTGCAGGATTGCAGAGGAAAAGATTGGAAAGAGCTTCACTCTGGAGTATAAGATTAAGCCGTGGATGGAGGAGCAGGGATTTATCAACGTGGTCGAGAAGGAGTATAAGGTGCCTATAGGGCCGTGGCCTCAGGATAAACATCTTAAGGAGATCGGGAAGTATAATTTGTTTAATATGCTGGAGGCAGCTGGTATGTCCCTTTTGACTTTTGAGGTCCATTCGCTTGGAGAATGTGAAATAACGTTGATTGCAGAGGGATTTACAATGGCGATTTCTACGCGCGTCCTTGGTTGGGATCCAGTTGAGGTCCACGCTCTGCTGGGACAGGTACGAGCGGAATACCTTAATAGAAAAGTCCACGGTTATTACAGATTGTATGTTATATGTCACCTAAACTACTTTTCACCATGATCAATACTGATTTCGTGAACCCAGGTTCGTTGTTTACGGTCAAAACCAGAGGATGCAGGTAAGGATGCCGAGTAGTTTGGTGTCTCCGGAGCAGAAGCACGTTATTTTCGATAGGAAATTCCCTGCGTTATTATGTATTATTTGTGTACTTATGAATTATTTCCAAACTTCTCCTGGACTTGGTTCCTATCCCAGCCGTACATGAAAATGAAGTGTTAATTCACAGGATCCTTCTTCTCAACCTCCTCTAGTGCCAACAAAACCGCCAGCCTTGACATGATTCTCCACTCTCAACTTTCTCCAGGCCGCTTCTTCTGCAGTCATATAAACAACTATCACCTCCTTATCATCCTGAAGCAGGAATAATCTTTTAATCTTTCCCAGAAAACCAGGCTTTTTTTGGCGATCAATCATCTTCTGAATCTTTTGCAACATTTCTTCTTCAGTATACGTATCCTTTAAGAGAACTGTTGATAGCCCACGCTTCAGAATTGGGATGGATCTAGCAGTGGTGGTTGCCGCATAGGTTTCTGAGATTCTGAGACCATCTGTCGTAAGGATGTACTCGACAGGTGGTCTTGAAGAACCAGGTGACTCCGAGATCAGTGAGAAGTTATTTTCTGGCTCATCGGGAAGTCGCAGGAAGGATCGTTCTGCCATTCAACCGGAATGTAGTAGATATAGGGCCGATGTATTTTCGATTGGACAAGTTCTTGAATGCTCACCAGCAAGCAGAATTAAAGCTAGTGAATCATGGGCGAATTGTGTAAACAGGTCAAGATGGATGGATGTTCGGGGCGGAGGGGGTGATCACATAATTATCTGTTCGAATACAAGTAATCGTGGGGCCAATATCTGCGACAATTAAAGTCCCCGGTCAGTAGCGCAACACCGAAAAGAAAGCAATCCGTCAATATTAGGAAATAGATATATTATTACTCCACAAACATGTTTTGTGTATGTTAACTTATTAAGTGTTCATCATTTGAATGTGAGCTACATACAGTTATTGGCTTTATGAATTTAATTGAGTATGAGCTATATCTTGAATAGATAATAGCCTAGAAACCCCGGATGATATATCACGGCGCAGCTCTAGGGTCGATCGTAATTAATAACCTTGTTTGCCCATACTAGCACTGCGACGAACTTCAAAATTCCTACTCATCTTAGCCTTTATCATTACCGACGTAGAATGTTTTAAAATCAGACAAAAACTCCCCCGCAGAATCAGAAACCAAAGTTCCATAGGCGTAGGGTAATTCAGATCCCCCATTTGATTTCGACCCAGAAACTAGACAGGGAGTCTTTCGTATCGGATTTATCATGATCTCCAAGCTAGTGAACTATAAACATCCGGTCAGAAACGGCCCCCAATAAAACAACCAATCATTGTGGCACATGAACTAAGGAGTGTTTATATTAGTTCATCTGTTCTCGAACGACCCGTATTATATATATCGGTAGCTAGGAGCTAATAAACTTTAACAATTAGTACCGCTGATCTGGGGACCCCAAGGACCTTACTTTATCTCAGTCATAGAGAACGCCTAGTCCCGTGCCGAGACTGTGATAATTCTCGATAAAAGTGTACGTGTTGAAATGGAACCACAAAATTCCATTGCATGTCGAAATACACATTTTATTCCATCAGTACTGGAATGCTCATGTATCCAGACACAACAGAGAGCTGTATGTGGTAAATCACCGCCTGTGCAAGTAGATCTCGTCTTGCGAGATCCCTACTAGACTTCTCATATCTCCAACTCCGCTGAGAGAACGGACGATAGCCACAAAAACATAGTGCTATATGGAAGGGCTTCCAGGCGAAGCTGTTAGAAAGGTTACTTCCTACGCTGAGCTACTGTTAGCCTAGTGTAGAGAAACCTAGACACAAAAAACCCTTGCTTTGGTCAAACAGAACGAGAAAAGAAGAAACGGATCGATATAAACAGCGAGCGTCGTTAATTTAAGCTTTTGCACACGTACCCAGTTGGCGCCTAGAGCCTAGGGCCTAGCCCGCAGAATTAGAAGCTGCGATAAAGGTCTTAGAACGAGGCTAACGTTACCCTCCAGCCATCTGTCTAGATCTACGCACTTAACTTCGTCTTTCAATGTCTCCCCCGCCCCCACATCTAGCTCCCCAACACACACAACCCGCAGAATCTCCCCCGTTCTAGAGAACTTCTGATGAGACGGAAAATGATCTACATATAAATTTATGTGGTGAGAACCTGAAGCTTCGAAATTTTCGATTCCGGCCGCTGACCGTGAGCGATCGAGCTACCTACCCAGAAAACCCCTCTCCTCACTAATAATTATAACACTACATTTAGATTAGATACAATTTTCCCCTCAATTCAATATGAGAAGCAGAGGTTTAACCTATATTTTAGATATTTATACTATTAGTAGTAAGTAATATCCAATATCTAAATATAATGACCAAAGCTGACGAAGAATGTGTATATTATCTCATTTCTGATCTCAATCGTGTTACTCACCAACCGGGGTGCGGAAGTTGTGATATATATATATATATAAAAACTGTAGGAATGCATAGCTCCTCACGATTTTCACTAGCTCCCATCTAATCCATGATATCATTTAGCCATGAACACTTCTCTGCAATATTTGTATCACGGCTTTCCTATTGGGTTTGAAAGACACGAGTGAGATCAGGCCAGACGGCCTAAGGGACAGAGAAAACATATTAGTGCCGAGATGTTGGCATATTGGTTATGCTGGATGAGCATGTATCTCCTATCTTGAACACTGTTGACTACATTCGCTCCGTCATATTTATCGACTTTTCCCTTGACAGTTGGAATGCACTCGAAGCTAATATTGATAGTATTACTCTTCCTAGTGCACGAACATATAGCAATTCCAGTATTAGGGCTTATGTACATGTAAGTTTAACCATGGATCTCCAGTCAAAGGAACTTTTCCTAAATTCCCATTGGCCTGCCGGGAAAACCGACGGCTCTCTCCAAAAAAAAAAAAAAATGATGAACTCTCTTGAGCATGCATGAAGCTTAGGAGTTTCTAGGCAAGTAAGCAGAGAAGGTTGGTAAGTACTTGGCAGAAGGAGCCAAACACTCTTGTTATTTAATGGCCCATGGATCCGATGTTATGTTGGGAGCCTTTACTCTTTTGGAGCTTACTAAGGCTTGCGCTCCTAACAGCTAACATTTTCTAGATTGATCAAGTGGCACAGTAGCTTTGCGATCTAAAGGAATAGAATCTCATTGGTGGGCTTGAATCAACCACTTACAGTCGTATCTATTGAGAATTTGAGACTTCGAATCTTTCAAAGACTGTATCATGTCCCTAAATCTAGTAGTTTCTTTATGAGAGTAAAGTGAGTTGATCGCTATATACAAAACTAGTTGCGGTTATCATAATTGTACTTAGATAGTACAAAGTCTAGCCCGTCTCCGCATTGCCTATCTTGCAGACTTATGCTTCTATGAGTGAGTTGTCAATGCCGTGATCACAAACAATACGAAGTAGGGAAAAAAGCAAACCCGAGTCAGCTCTAGTTTATCGAGAATATGTACCTTCAGTAGTGCAGATCTTCAAATCTACGGGGCACGGGCCAATTAGACATCACCATGTCTTGTCTTGGTCCGAAAAGTGAAACCAGTCATTGATCCCTGTGATTCGTGAGACATTGTCCTTAAGATAGTTCTCAATTAAACGGGGTTGGAGATATTGAGGACTTTAAGTGGGCATTTCCTTATACTGCCTCGATCTTCACAGGAAGGTCTCCATTCAGGGTTCCGAACTCATAACCATTTCCACTTACTTCAAGTCTATGGCGAGAGAGATATCCACGATCTGTATTACAGACTTTCCGTTTCGGCCCTCTTGGTGATAGGTGTCTCGAAGTAAGACCTCGGATGCTTATGTCACTACCAGATGGGTCTAGTCTCGGAGAATTGATAATTAAATCGATGTGCATGAATATATCTACTTTACAGTTAGACAAAAAAATTCAGCTTCTTGGTCGGATAAAACCCTCTTAAGTACCCCACAGGTACTTCTAGTGAATCCGCGGAGCTTTCGCCCACGCAGCCCTTCCTTCCCTAATACCACTCTTCTATTAATCTAAATAAAAGAAATACTTTTGATAGACCTCCCAAATGAACTACTCTTTCTTATTGCCGGATATCTCGGCCCGAAAGATCTCGGCTCTCTTCTTCGAGGGAATAAATTTCTCGCATGTTTCCTGCAAAGCATGCTATACAAGCATGCGATCGAGGATAGTCTCGGAGTGACAGCACTCATGTGGGCTGCGTCGAAAGGCCACGAACCTCTAATCCGACTGCTATTAGAAACAGGAGCGGCTGGGGTTAATGACCGTGACGACGAAGGCCTTACTGCACTTCACCGGGCCGCATCGGAGGGGCGTATCGAGATAATCAAGTTTTTACTTAAGCACGATGCCGATATACATGCCCGCACGAACGACTTTTCGACGGTCCTCCATTGGGCAGTGACATCAAGGTCAGAAGATGTAGTTAGGTTGATTATGAAAAGCGGTTTGAATGGGAAAGAAATTGGTTTCCAAAACTTTGAGGGATCGGTCTATAGTCAACGATATCGGGGTACAGCACTTCATTGGGCAGTGATAGGAGGACACGAGGGTGTGGCCCGGGTATTACTTGAGGGGGGTGCCGATAAATCTCTTAAAGACAATACTGGGAGAATGGCTATTTTTTGGGCCGTGGAGTTCGGATATGGGGGTTTATGCAGGATGTTGCTGGTGGACGGGTTTGATTCTAATGTGCGAGATAATTTCGGGTCCACGATACTTGAGCTGGCAGAGTCCGTGGGGAACGATGAGATAGTGAGACTTCTGAAAGCATACTAGAATTTTATATGCTTGGAACATGGTGTTTTACTCGAGACGTGACTGTATGAGAGACATTGTGGATATATTTATTACATTATACATATATGTATATTTTTAATTACTTTTGTTCAATGATAATAAAAGTTTTCCGCGGGCTTGGGGCCAAGTTATGTACCACATCAGTCACAGATAGTGATAGATTTCTTCATGAGATAGCGCGCGATAGCCGTGATAATAGCAGTGTCAATAATTGAAGCTGATTTCGATAGAACCCCTTCGTCTGTCGGTGCTGCCTACCGAAATTAAATTTTATATAGGAGATCTGTTATTTGGTAAGAGAGATAACGAGATCTATTAGTAAAGCCACATCAGATTTGTTTTTCTTAGGTAGGCAGCATTTTCCAAATTGTGTTTATGAATTTTACTCGTGTGCACACCCTCTACTCGCTTGTATCGCTTGTATCGCCTACCTTATTGGCAGGGTAAGATATCAAAACACATGCCCGCCATCCAATGACTGCGCCATACAATCCCTTTAGGTTAACCGTACGTTTTCGGTTATCAGGAACAGAAAGTGGCTCGCCCCATGGTATTACTAGAGCACATGTAGTATCTGTTCCTCTTGTTTTTTTTGTATCAGAAAACTATATTATTGTCTACGCGATACGTGCTCTCTGTAGTATATCTATTCCTTCTTTCTTTTTACAACCAGAAAATATAGTACAATATTCTCTCTGCCTCCCAAGAGAATTGTTGGAACTCCATTTATTAAAAATCTCATCCAAGAGAAGTTGTCAACACAAGCTAGCGTCACGTGAGATCACTCGACCAGTCCACCTCACTCATCTCTTAGGTAACGACAACATCAAAAGGCATACACCATCTCTACCTACCGACTCTCTCTTCCATTCATTCCCTTCACATCATACCACTTGCTCTACCAGGTCCCGTCTCAATCTTCCCATCACACAAGGCGCCGAGTCTAGATCTAGATCCTCATCCAAAGCTTGAATTGATTAAGCGCAGCCACCCATACCCGTCTATACCAGTCAGTCTCCTCCCACCTCAACTGCGTACAGGTGAAAGCCAAGGCAGCTTGCAGCTATCGCATTACATCCAGGTACCCTACCGTCGTTACTCAAGATCTGATAATCTAGTCTTGAGGCCAAGTAGTGGTGCAGCGACCCTTCCGCCAATATATGTATAGGGTATAAATCCACATTCTCTCCTGATAATTAAGGCTACATATCACTACAGTTTTTGTATTTTGCTAATATATTCTTGTGAGGACAGTCCGTGAGCAGACCACACTTCCGGACTACATGAGCTAGGCCCTACAATTAGCCTCATGAGGGAGGTTAAGGCAAGGCGAAGCTTATTCCTTCTCTGTGGCTGTCTGTGGCTCTACATAGAACACAGGGGTTAGGAACGGCTAGGGACCTTCAATCCAATTGTCACCCGGTGAATCTCATGTTCGTATTCGACTTTGTTCCTACGTTCTCCCCTTCCTTCTATCCTCCCTACGCCTTCTTATTACCTGCAACGTCGCCGACCTAGAGCCCACACCATACCTCCGAAGTCGAGGGGACTCCAATTCACCCATATGCATCCATATGCCCTCGTTGCCGGCCGGCTCCGGGCCTCCTGCTCTATATCGCCTAGAGTTATAAGTACAGTATATACCTTTACGTATGTATATCAAACCCTCATTCTCTGCAGCCCGAGTGATCCCAGTCTTCTTCCTTGCAACCAATATATATACCATACTCCAGAGTACTATATACATCGAGCTAAGTCATGACATAGGAAAGGGTGGTCCCGCAACTAAAATTACACCTGTCAGACCCTTTTTCCCCCTTCCCTTGCCAGGCCCAATCAACTCACTTGGATCCGGGAGGGAGGAGGGAGATGAGGGCAACACGCGATGATCGGTCGGCATGTGGGTGACATGGAAAAAAAATACCATTGTCTTGTGCCTGTGGGACCAGTGCTATTATGTAGTAGTACTTTAGTCGGCACCATTCTTTCAGCCGCAAGACCCCGTGCGTTCTTTTGAGGTTAGAGTGGAGGGCATTCCGAAGCAGTCTTAGCAGAGAGAAGCAGATTAATGCCTCTCTGTCTTAGCACGCAAACCGTCAATCCACGACCTCTCCCTCACCCAAAACATCCTGAAAATCCAGATCCACCGGCTCCCTCCAGCCGAGAAAAAAATCAAGACAGTTCTCCCATGACGAATCTAGAACAGTACCAAAGCACCAAAGCACTAAACCAAAGCCCCCATCCCTCCCCCCCTCCCCCATCGAAACTCGTTCTTTCACACCTCCTCCGATCGAACACTACCACAACCCATGTCCCTCGCTAGGTAGCTAATTAGCTAGCTCTCCCACGTGTTTTGATAACTAAACTAGAGTACATTGCTAGCTACCCGTTACCGCGGTATATCTAGTATCGATGTGGTCCATCCTCGGGGATATCTATTTGGTGTTTTCTGTTTTCTATTTTCTGTGTTTGAAAGAGAGCGAGATCTAAACACACTACCAACCTACGGAGTAGAAAGGTACATGTACTCTAGTTATGTCCCATCCTATCACAGCCAGCAGCTCCACATCGCCACGTTTTTCCGATTTTCTGCCTTTCGAGCACTCCACCTTGCGTCATGCCATGCAGACCATTGCGGATTGATCTGATCTGCTGTTTCTGCTCCCTCACCTCACCTCTCCCCCTCCGGCCCTGTTTTGTGAAGGAGCAACGCAACCGGGTTTTTTCCGTGGCAAGATTGGCCAGAATACAAAAATGGGGAGAGGCGGGGAGGAGGGGACAATGTTAATTGGATCGAAGACACAGAGTGGAAAACTGCACGTGTCAGAAAACGAGGGAGGGATTACATTAGAGTGAAGCAGAGCATCATACAATATGTTCCATAGTAGAGTTGAGCAAGTAATCCCTTCCTTCACGGCCTGTCCTGTCTGTAGATACAACGAGGGGGAGGATCGAGGTAGAGTACCATGCCTACAAGTATCAAGCACCAGGTTACGTTCCATCCAACCTACGCCCCACCCTCACGAGACCTTTTTTTTTTTTTTTTTTTTGCGGGGAAGCCGAAATTAAGGGCCAAGTTACAAGTGCACTTTTTATTTTGTTTTGTGGGTTGTTCTTTCCCCGGTCCCGACTTCCCCTAACCCTCCCGAATCGAATCGAATCGATCCGCGGACCGTTCCGACGTTTCCTCTGTATAGGATGTATGTATGGACCATTTGATTCTCCCATGATCCAGAATTGTTTTTGTTTTTGTTTTCTCCTCTCTCTGTCCCCTTTTCCTTTTGGGCTATTGAGACAGCAACAAGAAGGAGGAAGCTATGTAGGAGTAGGTAGGTAGATATAGATGTAGATGGAGCTTTAAGCTTGCTCGCTTTGATAACGCTGGATGAGAACCAAAAAAAAAGAAAGATAAGAAAACAGCTATAGTCAACAATAACAACAAAAAAAGAACAAAACTCCAAGATAACAAAACGGACGATGAATGATGATGATGATGATGATGATGCGTTTCATACAGATTCGTTAATATCACAAAAAAAAAAAAATGGCAACACGATACGGGAAAAAAGGGCGCCCAAAAACAGAAGGAAACTGTTGGTGGCAGGAAAACAAAGATGAGAAAGAAAAAGAATCCACCGGCCCAAAATGAAGAGGCTTAAGAAAAAGAAAGATGTGAAAGAGACAGATAGATACATAACAGAAATGCAAGGAGCCATAAAAAAATCAAAAATCAAAAATCAAAATGTCCCCTCAGATCCCCTTTCTCCCCCCCAGTTCAAGAGCAAGTATGAAAGGAAAAAGAAAAAACGCTAAGAGAAAAAAACTAACATAACATTGAGAGGCGTCCGTTCGTTTTCCCTTTAAATGTGTCCCTTTTTTCTCCTTTTCTTCCGTTTCCTTTACGTGTCCCCCACTCCCCACCAGAAATTAAGAGATGAAAATTAGCTAGCTAGATCCTTTGTTTCGATTTTTTCGATATCTGAAGGCTTTTGGCGGTATGTATATAGGGTGGGGTGGGGAGAGAGAGGGGAGGGGGGGATTGAGTATGTCGTTGAAAATATGAATAATAAAAGCTTTTCCCAGCCAACGTAGTAGTGGTGATAGAAGGGAATCTGTCTAGAGGTCCAATGGCCCATTGGACTCCGACCACGGGGTCCTTAAGCCACGAAGCCACCAGCACGCCGGATTGGACGTGCTATACGATGCTCTGGCCTTGAATCTACCTTGATTGTCTGTGGCTGGCCTGCATCCTCCATATAAACGTCATCTCCCAGACCCTCATCGTCGTCCCCCAACCCCTCATCGTCCTGCTCAATCTTTTCTACTGGCTCCGGCTTCGGTTCCGCTGCCTTTGCAATCTCGGCCTTGATCCTGTCGACCGCCTCCTGCATCCGTCCCGCAATAAAATTGACGTGACCCGAGCACGCCTCACCCTTCAACCACAGGAAAGCCGCGTTCTCGCACCCCTTTGCTGCCTTATCCAGGCACGAGTCGATGTACTCCAGCACCTCGGCTGCCTTCTTTTCCCGCTCCAGCCGTATCCGCTCCTCCTCGGCCTTCCGCTTCTCCTCCACTAGCCTCGCTTGCTTCTCCTCGGGCGTCTCCTTGGGTTTTTCTGACTCGCCATCCTCCTCATCCGACTCGTCACTATAGCCATAGTCGGTTATGGGCAGCGACATCATCTTCTTCCGCCGTATGCCCATCATCTCCTTCCTCAGTTGCCCGCGCTTCGCGTTGAGCGTTGTCCAACAGTCAAATAGTGCCTTCTGCGCCTCGCCGTCGTAGTAGATCTGGGGACCGTTGATGGCCGAGAACTTTGCCTTTGGAGGTGTGGGCTTTGCGTTCATCTTAGACATCTGCTTCGGCGGTGGGGGGCATTCCTGCGGTACCTCGGTTTCCCTCCTCTGCTGCAGCTTCTCCTTTTCCTCGGCCGCAGCAGCCGCCGCGGCTGCGGACGCGGGCGTTTGCTTTAGAGGGTGTGGTCCGACGACGGTGGTGACGGCTTGTGACCCTTCCGCGGCCGGTGTCACTTTGGCACATGGTTGCACGGGTTCATCCTCGTATATTGAGAGTGATGGGGCGCGTTTCCGTGATGGTTGGGGAGTGTATGTCTCGGGATATCGTGCGGACAGTACCTTTAGTCGTGCTGACCAGTCTGGGAGGGCGACCAGGAGCTCATTGAATACTGGGTTTTCCATTTAGGTTGTTGTGTGTGTATATATAGAAGAAGAAAATTTGTGTGGTTAAGTTTTTCCTTGCTGAGTCGAGTGCGTCTCTAAGATACTATCAATTGGCGTTGGCTTATTGGTATAATTTCTCCTTCTTCTATTGAGTGAGACGGTGGTGCTACAGAGGCTGTCACAAGAGGCGAGATGTCAGGACAAACATGGCTAATAATTGTTGAGAGAGAGAAGAAATAGGTTAAGAGGGATGGTGGTTGGGTGGTTGGGTGGTTGGGAGGTGGGATGGTAGAGGCGTGTATTGCTCTTTCCTTCGAGAAAGCGGTGAATGGAAGGGACGGGAGAAAGAAATAGGGAACAGAGAGCGAGCAAGGGCGTCGCTGTAGCAACAGTCTACAGCGATAGAAATAAGAAATAAAAAGGAAAAGGCCAAAAAAAAAACTACATTTATGGAAGGGCAGGAAGGAGCCGAAGGAGAGGGGGGGGTGTGAGCAGTCAAGGAAGGGGACCGGGCGTGAATTCGGATCATTTCTCTTCCTTCGCTCACAACCCCCCATCTCCCTTCAACATACAGGTACAGCGGGGAGGCAGGCTACATGAAATAAAATAAAACGCCGTGAGTGGCATCCTCGCGCGGTGAAGCAAGCAACTGCAACTGCAGGCAATCAAGCAAGCAACCAACAGCTGGAGGTATAGTATGTAGAGTAGTATAGTATGCAGCAGACAAACGGGCAGCCAGACAAATGGGAAATCTCGAATGGAAACGAACGAATGGACCTCTCTCTTCTCTTCTCTCGATAGCCCGGGGGGTAGGAGGGTAAACTTGCCTTCTTAGACAACTAGCACAGGGCCCTGTTGGTAGTTCCCTCTAGTGTATTCGCCGTTGGTCGTAGTAGTGTAGTAGAGTTGTAGTAGTAGAGCTGTTGCTTGACTCGTCTGGTATTGGCGCAATTGCGACCGGACGTTTGTCGAAATGAAATCGAGATGAATCGTAGTAGTCGCTGTTCCAAAAAAGACCCAACACAAAGGGCAGTAAAGTTGAAACCCTTTCTTCCTTCCTCTGCTGCTTCTTCTTCTGCCCTGTCTGCCGCGCGCGACAACAACAAACAATAACACAATATATATATAATAAAAAAATCTAAAGGAAAAAGATTTTTTTTTATTCCTTCACAACGAAATAAAAAAAATATGCCAATAAAAACACCGGTTAAAAAAATATCGGGGGGTGGTTGTTGGTTTAACTTTCTTTCTTCCTTTCTTTCTTTTCCTTTTCGTACCGGTTCGTGGTGCTCGTGAAGAGGAGGATGGATTGAGAAGGGGGAGAGGAGAGAGGGAGGGAGGGAGGGAGGGCGGGAGGGCAGAAGCGTGTATATGTGGTGTCTGGTGGTAGTGGTGGTAGTGGGCGGGTAAGAAGGGAAGCAAGAGTGGAGAGAGAAAGGGGCGTTTAGAAGGGGAGAAGGGAAGGGGGGGGGGGGGGGGTTGAAGTGGCAGGTAGGGCAAAGGGAACGATGAGCTTGCAGAAGCAGCAGTAGTAGCAGCTCAGGAACCACGAAAAAAAAAAAGGCACCCGCACCACCCTGACTGAAATCGAGAAATAGACGAGGGGGGGGAAGTGCGAGGGCAGGCAACTTGCAGGCAAGCAAGCGAACAACGGCTTCAGTCAAAAGAGTTGAGCTAACGTAGCAAGCAAGCACACACTAACTAACGGGCCGTGAAGGGAAGCAGCAAGGGAGCGAGGGGAGGGGTGTGGGTTAGGTACTGTAGAGTACGGTACTCTACTCTACTCTACTCTAGGTACCTTGTAGAGTGCGTTAGTGAAGTTAGTGTGAGGGGAGGGAGGTACATGTATGGAGCAGGTAGGTCTGGTGTTCTTCTTCCTGTCCTCCTGCTCCTCCTCCTTCCTCACATACCTCCGACTCCGTCCCTTTCGTAACTTAGCTTTGTGCCTGCTGGTCTGTAAGCTAAGATGCTCACCTGGTACATACGGTATAGTAAGTTACATAACACATACACATTACACCTACATACACATACACATACACATATACATACACATACACATACACATACACATACACATACACATACACATACACATACACATACACATACACATATACATACCCCTTCGTCCATATGCAGCAGTACCCGCGTCTAATCTGCCACAATCATGCCTCGAAATACCTAGACGGGTCTTTCCACCCCTTCCCCATTCCATCGCTGCACCCCCCCTTCATCAATAAAATATCGAAATCGAGAAAGTTAGAGGGGAAAAACAGTTCAAATTTTTCAATTAATTCCCGCTCCCGCCCTAGAGTAATGAGCTAAACTATTCGTCACCCCCCCCCCCCCTCGCTCCTGCTCTTCCCTAGCTCGCCCGCTCGGTCGGTTCGGCTCGGCTCCTCCACCGCGCTTAACCTTCACTCTCTTCTCAAAGCCCTAACCGCCCCTACGTCCAGTAGGCCAGTGTCACCACCAACTTTCCCGCCCGCCGAGGCCGTTTTGCCCGGTCTTCTGTCACACCACATATAGTGAACGTTTTTGCTGCCCTTTTCACACTTTGATCTCTGGCCCCTCTCCCCTCTCCCTATCAGAAAAAAGGGAAAGAGACTACATGTATGTACTCGCGTCAGGGAGAAAGAACCAGAACATGCAAGTTAGAAAACAGAGATTATTTGTATAGAGTAGCGCTGATCTACCATACAAACTAGGCATTTGCATTTTCTGGTTCTTTATCCTAGACGCGAGTATTATGCGCGCTCATCGATCTCTTTGCAAACACACCACCGCCCGCAGCTTACGGCATGATTGGTGATCTCCTCCTAGGCCTCCCCCTGCCTACCCTACCCTACCCCCCCTCGTAAGTAGCGGCGAATCTTTAATTCACTGACCGACGCAATATATACCGCTAGAAGCTAGAGGCCCACATAGAGGTTTTTTCTTTTCTTTTCTTTCTTTGCGCAATTGCAATTGAAGCCTCCAATTGCACTCCTCTAGATCTGGGCCACGTACTCGAGGTGTAAGGTAGAACAAATACCATAAAAAAAGAGAGAGAGAGCTCCACTACTCACTAATGTAAATCTCGCTCGCTACCTGCGATTGCAGACTCTCATTACCAGGGAGCACACACACACACGCATTCCCTCCTTCCCCCTCACCCCTCATCCATCCATCCCTTTTAGATGATGATGATGCTGTGTGAAGTTCCACCTCACTCTTAAACCTCCCCATCCATATATCCCCTGTAACCAAAATTAAACCAACCACAATCTGCCATACAAGAAATCGGGCAGGCAGATACGCACTCTACTTCACCTCTCTACACAACAATTGCAAGGAGAGGGAGGAAAAAAAAACCTCCGACAATCACAAAAACGGCCCCAACCTCAACCTCTCAACCTCTCCCCCAACCCCAACCCCTCGGCAGCGGCAAGGTAGTAACGATCAGCCCTAAAAGCCAACTTCCTCCTAGCTTCTGTTAGGCATAGCAGAGTTTTTTTACTTTCTCTTTTTGCTTTCCCCACCCCCTCCTCATGAGTTGGCGAAAAAGAAATGCGAGTTTCTTTTTTTATTTTTATTTTTATTTTTTATATGTAGGGAACGGGCTTAAGATTCCTCAATATGAATTATGGAGCCTCTACATACCATACTCTACTCGTAGCTTCATAGCGTTTCCGAACACGACCAATATTGCATGGCATACAAAAAGGTGGATTTGGCGCTTTTTTGTATGGTATGCAATAGCAGTCGTGTTCGGAAACGTCATGAAGCTACGAGTAGATTATCATACCCTAATAGTATCACACCCTAATATAGGGTCTCGGAGCAGAGCGAAAATTAAAAAATTCCCAAAGGAATGTTGTGTTGTGAGCTTGCGCGATACTGTCTCTATTCAGAATTGAAAAAGTCTATTCACCACACCCACCCCCCGACTACCCGGGCGGGCCTCGCGCGCGTGGTTCGTGGGTTACTCTAAGAGTCCATGGATGCCACGGATTTTCTTCACGGGGGTTTTTTTTTCGATGTTTCAACGACCGCAGCACAACAGCACAGGAGGGCAGGACACTGGTTGAGCCGTGCCGCGGCCGTTGGAGTGTTACCTGCGAGATTGAGATTGGGTTTCGGCCGCTAGAGTAGGTAGAGAGAGTGCTCTACCAGTCTACTCAATGCGTGTTTCCCCCCTCCTTACGTCCCTATTTCAAAGAGACACTGGAGGTACTAGAAAAAAAAATATTCAAAAAAGCAAATGCCCTTCCCGCCGGTGGTACACCCGCAACGGGAACCGTATCGTATCGTATGTGCTCTGAGAAGCGCTAGTAATTAGAGAAACAGCCATCATGTTACATACTGTAATCAACTTTTTCAATGTGGTTTCTGAAGCAGCGCAGCATGCACGTATCCGCTCCACATCCCACCACCCGAAATCGACCTCGAGATGTATCATTTCCATCCATTCCTTCCTCTCATTCATTCATTCGTCCTCGCCGACTACAACGAAGGGGGGAAACAAATCCCCAATCCCCAATTAATATAAATAATTTAATCAACGCCCCCCAAACCGGCCCCCCCCCCCCCCCCCCCCCCTCCCATGTAACGCGTGTCTCTCATCTGTTCCCCCCTCCTCTCTATCTGAAAAAGAAAATCCTCAGCAGCTTCTATCGCGGCTAGGTGCGGGTCCCTGTGGACAAATCTCCACGAGTTAGGGCTACGGGCCGTATTTGACATGAGCCTTTCGGGACGAAACGAAGCCGCGTTGCCGATCATCTACTCTAGCTCAGCTTAGCTTAGCTAGGCTGTAGGAGAGTCTGGCCTCCATGAAGCTGGTGGTGAAACATCGAAACTGGTTTCCTGCTGTCAGTTCTGATCTGTCTAGGTATCTAAAGTACTACGCTGGTAGGGGTAAGTCTGTTGACAGTGGCCGTGGTTGCAACAGTTCTCAACAGACTTACCCCGACCCCCGTAGTACATGTAGAGTAGCTGCCACGGGGGAGAGCAAAGGAGTCTTGGCTACCGACATATGTACCTACCAATTGCCTCAATAGTTACCTTCTTACCTGATACGGTCTAGAGTAGAGCTCACATATACAATACATTATAGGGGAGGAGGGGCCCCGAGTTTAGGAAGCACCCCCGTCCATCACGCATCCTACTTTACAATAGAATAGAGAGTATCGTGATAAGTCTCCTCTAGGCTACTGCTCACTCTATCAGCTATGCTATGTATGGTGCCCACCGCAGCATACGTGACGTAGAAGGCTCTAACCTCCAGGCCCATTGATTGGCCCTGTCTGAGATACTCGACTCTACACACTGGCTACGCGCTAGCTGGCGGGGGGAGAGAGGAGAGAGGGGGGAGAGGACCCACTTAGCCGATGGATCCTTGGGAGTCACTTGCACCGCATCATGCGCGGTGGTTTCTTTCCTCTTTGCGAAGTTACCTCTTGCTTGCTTTCGCTGCGCTACTCTACATACATATACATAATGCAGCATATGTACGGTAGAGTACAAGAGTAGATGACTCCCTTTTGTGAGAGGAAGCTCTAGGCGCCACCTAGTTTGAGGAAATCGCCCGGCTTTCCCTTTGTTCCTTCCTGGTTTGGGGGGATCGATTGTTTATGGAGCCAGAGTGAGCGTGGACGTTTTGGCAATTTTTTTTCTTTCTTCCTCTTCTCGCACTGGGATTCCGGTATACGTATGATTCACCGGAATGGAGGGAAAAACCGATACCCGGCAGGCGACAGCATGCTTCGTCGAGGCGGACGAATGGGAATTTAAGTTTTCTTTCTCTTTCTTTCTTTATTTCTTTCTTTCAAATCGATCACACCGGCCGGGACGGAGTACGGGACGCGGTATCCGTTTCTCGGGACGAGGAGAGTATCGGCCTTGCGTGCGAGTTGAGACGTTTGCCTAGAGTGTTGTGTGCTGTAGGTACAGTTCATAGCAGGAAGTGTTAAGAGAGATCATGCTGCATCACTCACTCACATCACCCATCTTAAAGTCTCGGCTACAGCGTAAACTAACTAGCGACAACGGACCTTTCCGCAGCCACCTCCCACCCCCCCAACTAAACAGCCGATGGATGTTCCACCCAACGCATGCAAATCGAACAGCCGCGAAAACTAGTAACATTGATCGGGGAGGGTGGGAGGTCTGCTCATTCGCGCGGGAAAGGAAGGAAAATGGATGGTGCCTTTCCCGCAGAACTATGTCTGAGCATGTCTGTCGTCGTCGTCGCGTCTGTTGGCTTGGGATGTGGTCAGGCACCTCATTGGGTGGCCGGTGGCTGTATGTTAGGTAGAGTAATGTAAATACCAAATACTCTACAAGTAGGAACCGCGTGTTTGTATTTGTGGTGTGTGGTTCTAAGAATCTTTCACGCGAGCGGCTGCTCCCGCCCGCCCGCCCGCTCGCTGGGCAGTGACAATGACGGTGGGACATGTGCGAGGCTATGCGTGGGAAAGTTTTGAGGAGGAGCCATAGCGCAGTGCATTCTCGTAGTCATGGAATCCTTTTGGATTGTTTCTTCTTAGCACATATCCATTTCTCATCCCAAATCTTTTGAAGAATTGACCCTCTCCCTTTCCCTTTCCCTTTCCCACATGTAATTAGCTAGCTAGTCGAGCCCAAAGGTCACGCTGTGGACCATATTGTAGAAATAAGTAGTATCCGCGCGCACGCCCGAACCCTAATTCGCAGCTCGCCGAGATGGACCCTTTTCCCTTTCTCGTGTGTGTTTTCTTCTTCCTTCTCGTTCCTCCCGGCCCCGTGGGTGCGGTCGTGACAATGTGTATGAGTACGACCCGGCCTTTCCCTACATAGGTCTACCCAGGTCCCTCATCCATGGGGCATGAGCTCATGAAACAACATTTGAAAATCTTTGGGGTAGGTGGCGCTGGTCCAAACTCTCCATAGATTTTTTCTTAACACCCTTTATAGCTATGTAGCCAAAAATGAATATCGTGATGCGTAACTGATAAATACGCCGCCCACTTGGCCATTTGAGATTAAGAGAAAGAAATCGGGGCCCGTACAACACGCGGGAAAAAGAAACGCCATATGTTACTTCATAGGTGTTTAATTGAGCTGTTACTGCCTACCATCGCTTAAACGCGATACACGCACGCACCCACCGTGGGCATAAGCTTGGGCATCTTGACTTCATTTCCTGCAAAGAGAGTGTTTGTGTCTGTGTTTATTTGTGTATGCGTGGGGGGTCCAGAGGGAAATACCGAGTGATTGTTAGTGATGCCATTATTGCGGGTAATCAGTGATATCAGACGCATACACGGGGAATTGGAGGAAGGAGTGCATGGTGGCGGCGTCTAGATCTCGTTGTCTGCCCCGATTTCGGGATGCTGAAAGCGGATGTTCGAGAAGAAGAACGAGAAGAAGAAGGAGAAGGGATCGGGAAGGGGCCCTTGCATGCTTAGGCGCGCAGAGTATGATGAGTGCGTTTGTGTTAGATGTTAATTTGGATACATAGCATCGACGACGTGTGCAAAGTATCCCCCTCTGTTCTACCTGCTCTACACTGCTCTTCAGCTTCTTCTCAAACACGATCGATAGCCAGTCAGCCACGAAAGAGGAAACCCATCCACCATCCCCAATTCCCAGCACAGTGGTCATTAAAACACTTCTCTCAACTCACGCCTAAAGCCTCGTATTTAGCCGAAAAGAAAAGAAGAAAAAAAAAACCGAAAACTCACCACCAGGCCCCAGGCCCCAATTGCGAAACAGAGAATCCCTTTCTGGTAATATTTGTGTATACTCTAGCAGTAATTATAAAAAGAGGAGATCAAGTAGAAACTCAGAGCCGTGTGGGTGTTTACCATGGTTGTATGTATGTAGGCATAGACATAGGTAAGTCGTATACAGATTAAATCGCCGCACTTCTAGGTCGATCTGGAGTAACGACTACGCCAATAAAAATGCCTCACCGCGCGTGCTGATATAGAGTACATAGTAGGCGCGCCAAGGGCAATAAATGTAGATAGAGTACCTACATCAGTCAATCGGCTATGGACTTAATCCGAGCGGAGGCGGGTGTGCTTGTCGGCAGCTAGGTCAATAATAATCCAACGGTTTCGCTTTCTTTGGTTGCCCCGTGCGTGCCCAACGGCCTCCGAGACGACTTCAGTTGAATTATAATTATCCAGTTGCGAAGACTGCTTGCTCGCTTCCTTGTAGACTTCTTTTTATCCCTCCCCATACATTTGTACAGCCTGTCTTAATTCTCTATGTAGTTCAATTAACAGATACTCTAGGTGAAGTGTGCAGTATGTGCATCAGTTACACCTTGACTAACAAACCACGTAATTAAGTAACGGATGTAATGAAAGAAACCGCAACTGCAAGGCCGTGGACGGGACCCTCTCTATGTATCACCAGCCCTTCTAGCCCAACAGGCAAGGCAAACCGTGCGGGATATCCGTCAGCCCAAACACATAACAGCGTTAAGATCAAAGGTGAAGAGAGAAAGAAATTTTCTAATTGCCGGGTGCACGTGCTGTGTTACCTGCCTGGTGCCTGCTAAATAGAGTAGTCTTAGAATAATCCATGCACAACCGGCATTCCGGTCCACGTTTTTATTTTCCGTGGACTTGTATTTGCCGAGCTGTTTATTCTGCATGTTGATGAAGGGGAAGAGGAAGCTAGGGGCAGAGGAAGGAGGAAAGAAGAAGAGGAGGAGGTCTATGGTGCAGCACTGACACAGAGACCTGCCGGATTCGAGGTCGAGATACGCAACAACTTCTCAATCAGTGTATAAGTATACTCACTGGCAAGGCGGTCGACGACGACATGACAGATATATAATTAATAGAGTGGCTAGTACTACTTAGACATACATACGTAGCCAGATAGCTACACACTTAACTACATAATTGATTGCACAATTGATGATACCCATTACGTACTCGCGATACATGTGCTCTCGTAGAGACCATATAAGAAAGAAACATGCTCCTCTACCATTGTGAACTTTCGAAAAATCACCGAACCTCTCTCTGCACCGCCCTCGATCCCCCCCTCCCCCGGACAGGCCGAACATACTTCGGCATCTTAATTGGACCCCATCCACCCTTCACCCCGATCCTAGGAGCTAGCTCGTATTGTGTCTGTTGTTGTACAAGAGAAGCGAATCTACATAAACGCAGTACAACATGTCTGATTCGATCAAGTTAGACTCATAGCTAGGCTGCTATGATTGGTGACCTTTAAGCTGTGATGTATGTAGCAATACTCTATTTCACTTGGAATGTCGGTATCAACTAACGGAATACCTAGATGTAACTTAAGGTTGCACAATTGCAGTGTGGCATAGAACGGAGGAGAACATGATCTCTGTACATAGCTGCTCGAGCTCTGTCCGTAATACCGTCCAAGAACGCGCCCGCGGCGACAATTGGTCGGCCGGACATGCACAACACCTAGGCTCATTATTACGGCCGTGAATATAATATTATAATCTTCACCGCATACGATTAGAAACCAAAAATCACACGGAACGACGGATAAACCGCCCACCCTCCCGATCAACCAAAGCGAAAAGGAACATCTTCTTTATGGTGTGAAGGGACCCTTTTTGAAAAAAGATATAATTTTTCCCCCTACGCCGTCTCACGCGATCTCGCTGGTAGCCATGGATGGGTGTAGTATGCATATGCTGTGGCATCTCAAAGTCTTGGAGAATTGTCTTTTATCCAAACGACAACATGAAGGCGACGATTTTAACTCAAGACTGCTGTATAAGGTTTCTTTTGGCGAGTGTGCAGCAAGTTGACCGGAATTCATGATGAAGCTTTCCGGCGCAAGTTGAACGGCGAGGTGGGGGGAGGTGTCAAGATGGGCTGAATTATCGCAATTGGAGAGTGGAGAAAGTTGTATAAATACTGGGCTGTATGGATACGATGAAGTCTTTTTTCTTTCTTCTCCATCCAGCAATTGAGATAGGTAGATTTGCAATCAGCAACAGTCCGACAATTACTCTGATATTCACCAGCTAGATCTTCTCCCCGCAAACATAGGTAAGAAATCCATTCCCACCAGCTATAACTATAGCACAACTTCCCTCTCTACACCAGGACCAGCACTAACACTCCCCAGTCAACATGCAGTTCACATTCTCCATCCTTCCGGCCCTCCTCTTCCTCCTCCCCCTCGTGTCCACCATCGCCCTCCCCCAGGCGGAGGTCACCTGCTACGACAAATGCCTCCTCTCCGCCGAGTACTGCCCCGACACCTACCCCGAGAGCTGCCTGTGCCTTAACGACTACAAGAAGAAGTGCGCCGAGGCCTGCCCCCGCGACCTCGTCGTTCCGGTTCTTGATGCCTGCGATAAGCCGGAGGTTGTCGAGTGCTACAACAAGTGCATGGGCCAGTGGGCATGTATTCAGGTCTGGCCGCAGAGCTGCTACTGCAACAACGACAATGTAAAGCGCTGTTCGAGCGAGTGTGGGAGCACCCCAGTATACCAGAACTGTACTTCGAGTGCTGTTTAGCGTTTGTGACAGGTAGCTATGGTGGGCTTGGGGAGGATCTGTAGTTGATTGAGGAGATTTGTAGGGAGAGGGGCGCGTGGGTGGCCGGTGGGGTAGACAATGCCGTATATTGTGTAGGAACCTCGAGTGCGATTTTGTGATAGTAAAGTTAAATACAAAATTCTACCACTGTGTTGTAGTCTGTCGTGTAGTTGTCGAATAGACCGAGTGATAGAGATACGGTACTTGTGCAGAGTATCTCTTATATAAAAGTGATTCAAAAACCAAGCTGTCTTTTTATTAGTGATGAGCATGACAAAACCTGGCGAGACTTCGTCTCGAGACTTTGTCCAAGACAAGACGAGACCATTTTACAAAAGTCTCGGGACCTTGTTTTTAAGCTAAAAATATGTTTCATTGATTTTGACCATAATTTTGAATCGATAACCCTAACCCTAATCGAAATTCTCACTATTGTATGAAGCTACAAGTAGACATATATGCCGTTTTATGTAGAAAAGACCTGTGATTACAAAGTCCCGAGACTTCGACAAGACCGGCCCTTATGTATTGGCAATTACAAAACATGAACTCTAATATTACAAGACGAGACAAGACTATGCTCTAATCTCGTCTCGTCTTGTATTGCATCCATCACTACTTTTTATATATAAAAAATACGATTAGTAGCAGCTTAGCAGCTCTCCGCGCGCAACAAGCCCGGGCGTAGATGTTCCAAACCTAGACGAACATCCCATATCTGGCCCGCTATAGCTATGCAATTCAATCTCATACATGTTTAAAATATTTGTTTTGGCCAGCCTTAAAAATTAATTGCTAGCCAGCTAGCTTGGCAATGTTTTACGGGCAATCTGGATGTATTAGACACATGCATAAGTACATATGTAAACACCTTTGACCCAACATCTACTCGCTACATGGTACGTAATACAGTTATTACCAATGATCCCACAGCCCCAGTACATACACGTAAAGGTGTCTACATGACATTAACGAAATTAAACCCAACTACATAAGCTTCAAGACATCAACCGCCCACAAGTACCAGTCTCGTGTCTAACCCAAAACCCAAAGCTTACTAGAATTAAGGTTTTCCTCTAACAGGTTAGTAGTTGAGTCACGAACATGAGAGGTGATTCATCTCTCTTTTTAGTTTAAACCATCATGAGATCTTCACTCGTATTCTTATTTGTGGGGCTGTGGTATGTATGTACTGTGTATAATTGCTCCTGAAAGCACCGTGCACCGGATCAGACGGATTACGGGTTGTGTTTGCACTGGCGCGTGGCGGTTAGTGATGGCTGATGTGCCAAGACTGGATCACGGTCGCTGAGTAACCGAGTGATACGTCATGTCGCGAATATCAGACTACATACTGTACTGTACTGACGTTGCCAGCCAGCTGGGATATTGTGTATGTATATATAATCTACTGTGTAGTCAAATCTCGCTATACTGGTAATATCTACAAGGGTAATCGCCCTATAAGGGTACGGTTTTGTGGTCCAAAAGTTTGTATGTGAAAATAAGGGTAAATGGCCAAATACTTGCTATAAGAATATTCTTAGACAATTGATTTTTTTTTTGGTGCGTACCCTTATAGAGAAGGTAGTATTAGGGTAAAATCTCCATACAATTCGCAGGTCTCCATTAATTCATAGTCCCTCAATCCATTATTGAATTGGAAATCGACTAAATAAAACCTAACCATAAGGGTACGCTCTCTATAAGGGTAAGCTGCGACCCAATTTTTCGAAATTTTCGTACCCTTGAGACGAGATTCGACTGTATTTCTTTTCGTCATAAATCCTACCGTTGTTAAAAGTATAGATATCCGAATTTGTTGGTGGGCTGGCTGGTATGGGAGATACACTCGATAATATTACGTCCAGCTGCATGTTGCATGTTGTTGTTTGATTTACTAGCGGTTGACCAGCTCGCCAGGGTGAGGTATGCGCTCGGACGTGACTTCAAGTTTTGGGTGACTTTTTTGTGGGCGATTGTAGTATCCCATTAGACCTGCTGTCTGCCTATCCCTGTGGTACAAGCTAATGTACTAGGGTGGTTTGGAAAAAGGTCGTGTGGTTTACTTAAACTACTGCATGGTTTGATCCAAACCACCACTTTTTTTGCGTAAAATTCTTAGGGTTTGTTTAAACCACACTTACTGACTTACGTATGTCAGTGCTTGGCACTAAATCTTATTTTCATGCCTCCAATACTATAAAGTCACCACCGTGAGCGGATCTCTTCTCTTAAACACTTTATCATCACCATCACCATCGCCGTCACCATCGCCGTCACCATCACTATCACCAGTACGTATCAAGGTAGGTCAGATCCGCCGTTCTAAGGCAATATAGCCATGACTAACACTGGCAGTGGCAGCGGTGGAGCAGTAGTAGCAGCAACAGCAGCAGTGGTGGTGGTGGTAGTAGTAGAGGCAACGGTGGAGTAGTAGCGGTAGCAATAGATAGAATATAGATAATGGCGGACAGAGATATACCGTAGCCAGAGTAAATATTATAATCAAAATAAGAATTATTAATAAATATATAATTATATAAAGGTCATTTTGGTGGTTTAAATCAAACGCTGTGGTGGTTTAAACCAACCACCCGGGCCACCCAAACCACCACACAACCAAGCGAGTTTTCTTTATGATGGTTTATTTAAACCGCACCCATATGTACCATAGGGCTATCAGAGAATACGCCCCCCCCTCAGCGAGCGTCCGGGCACCCAAAATTTGGTAGGTAGCAACCGTTGCATCCTCAGGGTAGAGGGATGTCTCAAGTTCAATCCGGACTAGAGACATTACGAGATATAGTTGAGGGCCTCACAGCTGGCGTAAGTCGATGCATTTTTTTTTTCATACATACCGAGTGATAATTAATGATCAATGCTACTTCTTTGTTTAATTCATTAATGTAATTGCAATGGTCGATGCTACGGCACGTATGCCCGTATTCCATACATGCATTGAATAGTCTGCACGATAGAACAATGAAAGAGGCATCTCCTACTTCATACAAATATGTGCCCGTATCACGGTGTAGTATTATTCGTCGTCATATCAAAGCATGGCCAGGGGAATATGTGCATGTAGTTGCTTGTATTTATGGACGTGCGCACCTGCGGAATTGGGGCCTATTGGCCATGTCTTAGGAATTTATAAGGAGAATTTATGAAATGTCATTGGTTTTTAAGCCAACCAACCGTAGATACTTATAGTTTTAGAGGTCTTTTTTTGTTACCCAAAATTATGCGGTTTTTTTGAGTTACGTAATGGACGCCTTCCCGTAAGCTATAACGAGCGTTCTATCGCCGGATAGATCAAATTTTGGTGATCTAACGAATAGAACAGTGTGTCTATGTGTTTTATAGATTTCGGGGGCTCTATTTGATTCATGAACTCTATCCATTTTCTATCCGTTGCAATAGGCAAAACACCTTACTAGCGCGAGAAATAGTCCCCCAAAATGGCTCCGCGATACCCAATTTGTATTAGATGCCGATTAGATTTTTAGGAATCTACATCAATCACCATATGCTTACGGGAACATGGTCTATTCGAAAACCATACTCTATTGCGATAGAACACGTTCAATAGCTTACGGGAAGGCGTCCAATACCTCATTGATTACATGTATCCTTTGAATACTAAAATATCACAATCATGACCAAATTATTTCTTTACAAGGTGCAGATATCATGGCCAAATCAGTTAAATTTCACGTATGCATATATATCTGTTATCAGGACCCTCGCTTTTGATTAGTGATCTGGATATCCTCAAAATTGATGTAGATAAAAAGAACGAACACGAACAGCAATTATACACGAGTTATATATAACAAAACAGAAAGAGAAAAGGCCCTAGGAATTGGTATATGCAACTACGTATATATGTATCTCTCCTGGGATGATACTTTATTACGTTCATCTCTACAACCTTCCTGTACGATAAGGGGCAAGGAAACCCTTCGATAGTGAATAGATAAACAGGAATCTTGTTACTTTCAGCAAATAACGATAAAAAACAAAAGAGAGGGAAGCACGGAAAGCCAACCCTCACCCTTAAAAGGTTCGATGGTGGCATCCCCCCCCCCCCCCAAATTAACAAAAACACTGCTTGTATTAACCGCCGGCGTCAGCTACAGCATCAGTTACGTCATAAGGTAAATCTATTGCAGTTATAACCGGTGCTGTAACACGAGGTTAGTAGATTGTACATGATAATAGAATAGTGGAATTTTATCGCTAGCTTACCCAAAACAACTGATGCAGGGCAGAGGGTTGTCCATCCTCTAATATCGAACTGTGCACCATCCAACTGGATCCCTTTCTTCGATAAAGTTGGGCGAACAATCACATCGACCTTTTGTGTTGTCTCCATCCTGGGAAGCCCTCTAGAAATGGTCTCGGTGGCAGCATGGTGCGCAGCTAGTTGCGCGGGTGTTAGACCATCTGTCGCGTCGTTGTCTTCCATGATCGTTGCATCGAAATACATCATTGATAGTAGCTCATCGTTATGCGCAAATATTACGGTTGGCTGAAAGGACATGTTCAAGGCAAGTAAGTATGATCTTTTGATAATGTTCCAAATTGCAAACTTGAGTCCACCATTTGTGAGGGGGTTTGCTAATCCATCAGCTGCTAATCCATCAGCTGCTAATCCATCAGCTGGGACCGACGCAGGCGGGAGGCGGAATGGGCGAAGCGTATCTCGAATGAGTGCCGAGACGCAATCGCGCAACTCTTTACTCTTGTCGCCCAGACTGTCTTCGCTGGCAGAGAAGATAGCGTGCATTAATTTCGCCCTCAGCACAAGTACAGACCGAATATCTAATATCGATTAGCAATGGTTAAGCGTAAGAAGCTGGGCGAAATATAAAGAGTGAGCAGAGGAATCGACTCGTTTGCTTACCGCCATTGTCCGCGAGGTTAGTATTTTCAATTTTTCTAAAATAGTTGAAATTTGGGCGAATCCTTTTACGAAAACCCGATGGCTCCGTCTGTTCCGTTCTTTCTATTAAAGCCTCTTCTTTTCGTAAGGACCAAGACGACCTCTCTTGAAACCAACTCTGTGTTTGGCATCTGAAAAAGTCACTCGCTTCATATGCAAATTTCAATTGTTTCTTATGCTTCCACCGCTGTGACGGATCCTGGAAACGTAGTGTTAACATATAGTGTATCGGGTTGAAAATCTCATCAATAAGTATCCTGTAGAAAATTGCGGCCGACACTTGTGTCCTATAATCATATAAACCGGCCTTTGTGGCTCTGTTAATTCTCTGACTGCAAGTTCTTTCGCGGAGAGTAACATCCCGCAGATATATTGAAGTGAGCTCGCCGGCAGCATCACTAGCATTATAGTCGAAATTCACAAAACCAGGGCGTGTAGAGTAGTTGATTGAGCAAACAGTCATGATGTTTGCATAAATTTCATTCCATTCTGTAATGATGGCTGCGTCTGTAATTTGAGCAATGTTTAGAGTTATGTCCTCAGGGAACTGTTTGAATCCGTCGAGTTGCCTTTGTGCCTCCCTGAGTCTGAGTCTGAGATTTGCGCTATCTGCGTCCCCCTCCCCTCCTTCTCCTCCCGCTGCGATTAGCGCATTCAGCCTCGCTATTTCTGTGTCTCGGTCCGTTATATCCTGCGGATTAGCTGCCCCCGCTGCAACTTCTATTCGGCACAGACGCAATGCCTCCCGTGCCCGTAATGCTGCAATCTGATGGCGGATCGATTCGGCCCTTTGATCTGTAATTTCACCCGCGGGGTCCAAAGCCACCAATGCTTCAGTTAAGGCGGCAATGGCTGCGGAGGCATTTAATGCATCAGTATCAGCTCCTCCAGAATGCCTCTTGCTTCTTCTCCTATGGTGCGGCGATCCAGTAGCTGGAGTTCTTTCAAGTCTAGGAGACGTAGCAGAGGCTGCCCGGGGCTTGGTCGTGCTCTTAGGGACAAGAGACTTCCCGGTATCGGATTTCATTTTAGAATATTTGGAGCCGGTGTGTTTGTCTAACTTCACGATGTTCTCCTTCAAGGAACCGTTTTCCTCCCTCAGTTCCTGCGCCTGAGTCCAAATTTTCCCCTCACTTTCTCTTACCTCAGAGAGCTCTTTACGCTTAAGCAAAAGCTCTTCAATAAGGTAATCAATCACCTCTGCTGCAGGATGATCAGTTTGAGCCAGACTCAATCTCACATCTTCAATTTCTTTCATTGGTTTATCTGCGCTTGTAAATGCAATCTCACCAAGGACCTCAGCGAGGTCGACGAATTTCTCATTTTCACTTTCTAACTGTGTCAATTGAGCATTAAGTCGAGTATTTTCATCGATAAGGCTTTTGAATGAAGCATTTGACAGTGGCTCTGGTGAAGACGGTTGCCTCCTAATGCTGCTTGAGCGGTGGATATCAGGATTTTCCAAAAATGGAGAGCTCGATACATCCCATCCTCTGGGATGGGTTCTTGTAGGTTTATCTGTCGCAGGTGCTGGTAACCTCGCGGACCTGCGGGGTGTTGTTGGTTTATCCTTTGCTTCGGGGAGTGCTCCTAGTGAACTTTCTGGTCCATCCTGCGGTAGCGCTGCTGGTAGCGAGACAGCGGTTCTCTTGTTACCTCGCTCCTTGCGGGTAGATAGTTTGGCATCTACCCTAGCTGTGGAAGATTGCCCTTTGGCTGGAGTTCTCCTCTTCCTCGGAGATGGTGTATGAGGAATGGCCGGTGCGTCGATATTCATCGATTCTGGCAGTTCAGGAACAGTTTCTAGCCCGACTATGGGGGTCGCAGACCTCCCCCTTCTCAGCTTAATCTCTGCAGAAACTGGAGGCGGTGGCTTTTGAGGACTCTTTCTCGTACTTTTAGGTTTCTTAATGCTGTCTTCATAATCACTACCCTTCTCGCTGGATGATGGTACCATTAATGATCCGTCTGAGTCGTATATAGGATCTGGAAGATCTTCTAACTGGTATGGCCCATCATATTCCGGTTGCATGACTACTGAGGAATCATATTTAGGGACGATAGGGTGGACAATAGGGCTAGTGATTTTTCTCCTTTTTGCTTTCAGTGAAGACCTGAGAGTGGTTCCCATGGTTGAACTTCCTCTTTTAAGTTTCTCTTGCGCAGCGGCAGGTACCACTGGTTCGTCGGTATCTGAATGCTCGGGGGGAGGAGCGATGAAGACCCTCTCAAATGGTTTCCTCGCCGGGGGCTCTTGCTCAAAGAAAATTGGGGCTGCTGTTCCAGCTTCTTTCTCAAACCGCCTCCGGAGAGTAATAGCATCTTCTACATCGTCCTCATCATCATCAGAATCATCGCCATCATCTTCATTCGTATCATTCACCTCTGCATCGTCCTCGTCTTCCGAGCTTTGGCTTTCTGAGCCTTGGTCTCCCGAGTCTTCGTCTTCGTCTTCTGAGCTTAAACCTGACTCTTCTTCTGTTTCTTCCTCGACATCCGAACTAGACTTCGCGGGATATCTTACAGGAGAAGGGATGCCCGTGGATCTCCTGCGAAATGAACTTCTTATCTCAATACTGCCTGGGGTGACCTGTGCGCGCCTGTTAGAGGCTCTCACACCAGCGCTATAAGCAGGCGATGAGAAGATATTTAGGTCCATGAATTCACCTCCTTGTGCATCAGACATTTCGTCGCTAGATGCAGGGGGTTTTCCACCGAGAGCAAAGGTAACTCCACGCTTTGCCTCTGACATGATTAGACTCGCAGTATTTTGATGAGCCAAAGTTTTAGCAAACAGAGGGGGAAAATGGTTTGTTTGATAAGAAGTTGGAGGTATGGAGGTAGATATTGTTTCTGGGACACATTTTCCGTCTGAATAGCCTTTGTCTTAGAGAACAAAGTGGTATTCGAGAACAAGGCGATGGTGAACAAAGACTGCACATCTTTCACGGTTCGATGCTGCTCTTGGGGTTCCGAGAGCAGGACATAGCCCAAAGGCTCCCAGTTGGTGATCCATCGCTCTGATGAGTTATTTTGCGCTCTGTGGTAGACTTTCATGGAACATGGTACTGATGATCGTCAGCATTTGGTTCTAATCAGTGGGGTTATACTGGGAAACTATCGAATCTCACAATGTCTGAAGATTAAGGCGAAGCCGATATTATAGCTGATGCCAATTTAAAGAACAAAGAAACCAACATTGTTACCCTCCCCCACAAGCGTAGGCTCCCTACGAGGCTGCCACATGTCAAATGTACACATGCATGTATATAAGCAAAGTCATTGATTATAACGTTAGAACAAAAGAAGTTCAAAGGAGGTGCTACAATATGAACTGTGAGCGAGATTGATGAGAAATTTAAGTCTAAGAGTAGCAAAGTTGCGATAGCCCTAGCCCTGGCCCTGGCCTGACTTTTGATAGCCAAAGTAAAAGAATTATAGCTCTTGCGATTAGCCGCGGTATACTAACGTGACTGTCTTTTTTCCCCGATTTTTCTTCTGATTTCTCTACAAACAATACTCTAGGTCTAGCTGATACAGCCTGTGATATGGCTTTGTATAGAGACTATGTACTGCATACAATCTAAAAGTGTATATATCTACATGCCGACTATTAGGTTTTGACTTTAATATTGATTGGCCACGACGGTTGCCATTACATTAATTGGAAGATGTCAGGACGGTACTGACGTGCAGGGAATTAAGCTTTTGATAGGCTTTGCCGCTTGGAGCTGTTCTGCATTTGTTAAGAAAAAGACATAAGGGATTGGAATGTACTCCGCACGATGCGTAGGTACATGCATGTAAGTGTACAAAAAATAAATCCTAGGTCGAGGTACGTGTAGAAACATTCTGTAAAATCCCATACCTGAGCAAATTTTTCGATACTGAGGCCTAAGTACTTCCATTACAAAATAGCACAGGTTCCCGGCCTCCGACACCTCGAGCCGCCCTTGGGCGCATCCAAGGCGATCTTCGTCGCTTCTTCAAACACAGTCTTAACCCCCTCGCCCGTCTTCGCCGAGCACTCCCAATACCCTTTCAAGCCCAACTCCCTTGCCGCCCTTTGACCATCCTCAACCCCCAGCAAATCCCTCCCCGTCTTTTCTCTTATACCCTTCTTTGCAATCTCATCTTGCCTCAGGTCCTTCTTGCACCCCACCAACAAGAATGGCAGTCCTTGACAAAAATGCGTTACCTCCTGGATCCACTTATCGTAAACGTTCTGCAACGAGTCTGGCGAATCAATCGAGATTGCAATCAATATCACGTGAGAATCGGGATATGAAAGTGGCCGCAGCCGGTCATAGTCTTCCTGGCCAGCGGTATCCCAGAGCGCGAGCTCGACTTCGGTCCCATCAGGAAGGGCCACGTCCGCAACGTAGTTATCGAAGACGGTGGGGATGTACCCGTTAGGGTCAAAATCGTCCTTGGTGAAGCGCATAAGAAGGCAGGTTTTGCCGCAGGCCCCGTCACCAACTATCACCAGCTTGCGCGGGCTAGGGCGACTAGATGGCTCCTTGGCCATGATGGATTTCCTATGATGACTCTGCGGAAGTATCAGTTTTCACTGCAGAGATCAGACGCGATTAGGATGTGGTTGTCGCGCGGCACATACCTTTCCCATAATTGCGTCTATAATATAATGCTATCGACGGGATTATTTTATTATTGTTTTCAATGGCTGTGGTGAGATAATAAGGTTAAGTTTATAAGAACGAAGAAAGAGAAGAAGAAAGAGAAGAAAGAGACAACACATCATCAGCCCGGCGGCATTCATATACAGCAACCAATACAACCCATCGTTCGAGGTTGGCACCGGTGAGGTGATGTTGTTACATGAAGAGAGCCTATCAATCCAACACTGCCTCCAAGGCTGAAAACTTTGACATCAATCAACCCTGCATAAAGTACCAAACGTAGTTAAATACACGTTTACTTTATTCAATGAGTCAGGTTCCGGTCGAAGCCCGACCGACGAATGATCAGTTGCATGAGGCAGCGCAGGCTATGGAATGGGCATCTTTGCCCATTGTAGCCAGGCGCTCGACGGAATAATAACGCTGCTTGGCCCATCTATAATAGCACTGTTGGTCTATTAGAACCCACTCTTTTGTCTGCTACAATTCAAATTCAGCCTTGCAAATATATTAGGTGTTGAACCGGTTATGTAACTATCAAACAAACTCGAGTTGCACAAAAACACCTACTTAGGCAACCGCCCCAGCGAATGAATAATGACTCCCGAAAAAACACAACATTGCTCCTCATACTATCCCACAACAAGTCTGGACCAGGGTGAATTGGTTGTTCAAAAACCCAAACATATTTACCGTCTGTGTATGATTTACAGGTATTCGCCTGGGGAGTCTGTGGAATTCATTACGTGTAATTCATCATCCCGGCCCATTTAAGAAGTGCTAAGCGCCACCCGAAGTAATAATTGAACACGAGGGATCACTCGTTCTTCGATTGCAGTTCTCGGAAACTATCACAAGGGGTATCATGAGATACGGATAAGTGCATACGCCGTATATTATAGAGTTTGACAGGTATGTATGTAAAGGTTTACATATAAATATATGTGATCCCAACGGACACACCCACCGGGCCTTGGTGGCTACACCAACAACTTCATCTCATTCTCGGCGATAGATCATATATATCTCGCTCACTACTCAGCTCTTCACTATTTACATTAATGGTGATTTGACACAATAATCTCGATATACTCCGGGGGACCATTAACTTCAAATTGCATCTGCAAGGGAGAGAAGTTTTACAGTCTGATCCGCTCCCTGGCTTGGATCAAGAACCTCGAGTCCAACTGGCAAGCCAAAGATCAGTTCTTTTCTAACGCAGACCATCATCAAATTAGTACTTAATGGGATATCTCAACTTTACAGTTCTGCGGGGGAAAATAATATCTCCTATTGGCTTTTAATCGTTTGGCGAGTTGTAATTACCTACATGTTATCCTCTCTAAACGAGATCCGTTTTATCGTTGCGGTTCTACGCGTAAAATAGAACATCCTCATTGAATGCTCGGCCGTCGACAACTTACAGGAAATAACTATAGTCCAGACTAGAGTCACTTCCAAGCCACGTCATAATCCTTAGGTCATTCTCATTCGACCCTAAACCCATTGGAACTACCTCTTAAGCCGCCCAACCAGATGCTTATAGCTCTAAGGAATAAGGCTCAAAAGGCCTAGCGCATATTCGCAAGCCAACCATTATTGGATGGATAGCACTATAGTATCCTCTTAAAGTATTCTATTTATACTGCCCTCGGGGTAAACACGATGCATCTCGTGGTTGAAAACACACTGGGCCTACACAATATAAACCATTGGCTCTTACTGGCCTCGATCTGGTAGCCATAAGTAAACTTACCAAACTTTCGGGCCTTGCACACCATATGAAGAAAATGATTATTGGAGACCAGACGAAGGAGAGGTAACCAAGGAAACTTTAGCATAAGTTTTCAGCAGGACTCCAAATGGCTATGTGCCTGAATAGCACTGGGGTGACCAGGATTCATGGGAGACTGGGAATAAAGGCTGGGAGGTGCCATGACCCGCGATACGCACAGGAAGATCCCTACTTTTTAAGGCTGTGGTGGCTAATGTAACTGGATGAGATAGCTGCATATTTATTTGCTGATATGACTCTAATGCGGTGGAAATGATTTGGTAACTTAAGCTTAGGAACGAATAACTACTTTCTGTTGTACTTGAAGAGTTGGTTAATGTCGTTGTGGGTCCTAGGAATATAGATCTTTCCTCACGCTCACAAGCATAAAACATAAGGTCTTATGCAGCACACTAGTTCCGCAAATATCGGCAATGAATGAGTTAATCCGAGTTATCGATTCAGCGCCAAGAAACCGAAATTCCGAGTGATATTATATGATTAAATTATTAGCCGATGGTTCTTTAATACCCTATAATCAAGAATTTTGCAAAGAGAATATAGATATACAGGATAGTCTCACAATCTTTAATGCCCCCAAACACACACGATCACCTCACGTCTTGTGGGGATTTCGTATCAAGCAGATGTCCAGTGAGTGGGGACTAGCATGGGCCGGGACGTAGTACTTGCTTTTCTTCTTAATTAGTTGTACCTGTTAAGTATTTAACTGGCTCATCTTTCTCAATCCCATGGTAGCTGCTATTTAGGTATACGTACTTTACGTTTTCATGCATCAATATTATTGACGTTGTTACGCGAAAAATGTGTATGTTAGACTCATGAAATATCACTCAACTTGTCCATTAGAAATTGCGTGTTAATATAACGGTGTCAGTCCGCGGTGTTTGTCATATTATATATGCCCTTATTACAAGCTTCGATTGCATTTGAAGACCTTCAAGCAATGCCAAGAATTATCAGTCTAGTTAGGCAAGTTGGTGGCGCATTCTGTTGGCCGTGACTAGAGTATTGAAACTGCTACTAAACCACCGAAGTGGTTAGTGCGTATTACAACATGATGTAGTTTGGCAAGCCAATAGAAAAGAAATGCCACTAAACGTTCTTACACATGTACCTTTAAGAAGCCACCCTCTGTATACATGTATTTAGTTGATTATAATAAACTATTTTGTCGCTGTTAACGCTTGGCTAGACCTTATAAATACCAAACTGATAAAACTCAAACTACCAAGAGGTGGATCAATTTCTTTGGGAAACCGACTGAGAAGCCGGTTGAAAGCTCCAGTCTCTTTTTCTCTAGTCTCTAGTGTTACTACAAGTTTAATTTTAGCGTGATTAGAGAACACCGTTACATGATGCCAAAGACTGTCTAGTTAAAATGTATCCTCGGTGTCCGGTCCGGGCCTCATCTCATTTCCCGGGCCGTTTTTCAACGACACCTTGTTCTTAATCACTACAAAGCACAATCATCGCCAAAGCTCCTCAATTGACTGATCCAATGCTTGACAAAATTTCAAAGCCTCAGGCCTACCAAGAACTACAAGACGATTTCACGGCCTGATTAGTCGTTCTGCAGTGGGCCTATTATGGAAGCCTTGGCCTCTTTTCTTTCTCCGCGGATGTGATACCTTACACCCTTACACCCAAGGTCATTCACGAGTCTTAAGATAACATTCTCGGCTGCTGTGTTACCCAGGCGTTTTGTGGTCGGGTATGGAGTGCGGGAGACTTAAATGAGACGTAGAAGAGAGGCATAGGCATAGGAGGATCGTCATCATCATCACATCAAAAGAAACGCTACAAACGCCTTCCACATCACCATAATTGTCGATCTCCAGACGAGGCTGTCGTCTCTGCCGCGCTGCCATCCCCCCCCTCCTTTGGAAGATGTTGGTTTCCAGAAGAAGGTATATACGCCGTGTTTTATGCTACATAACTCAAAAAAGCTTTGACATTGAATCCACGTGGTATTTAGACGTTTTATCCTCGAGACTCGGGAGATAGTTTTGTTGCATGCCTTGAAGCACGGTCGTCATTTATCCTTATCCCAACTCCCGAGGATTATAGTAAGACATTGTTTCGTTGGTTCACGAGAGACAGTCTAGGTCAGATTGTAGACCCTAAAGGATTTCAATAACAACGATATTCAAACCGTATCGTTCTGATTGGCAGAGTAGGTATGTATCCAGATTCCAGTACAACACGAAAGAAGACCAACTCTTAGCGTTTTTAACATATCTGAAGCTCACTATTCATTCATTCACTAATTATCACTCGAAAGGCGAACCAGAAACCCGTAACAATAGAATCCCTCCCGCTATCTATCAAAAAGCGGAAAATTAATGTCCCTCGCTTCCTTTCTATGCACAAATGACCCCACGATCTCCCTCCCCACCCTCCCGCCGGTGAAAATCAGGATCGATAGCACCCATATTCCGGCCTCTTCGATCCCCCACCAACCCCCTAAGCGCACCACCGCGTGATTCGCGTTTACCCACACGCGTGCACAGACCTCCGGAAGGACGTATTGGGAAATCCCGCCGCTGACTGTGCTGTGCTTTGTGTGTTGTGAGTCCAAAGCGTAGAAGTGCGTTCTATTTAGGGTTCCAAACGGGAGGAAGCGAAGAAGGGGGACAGGGCAGTAGGCTCGAGATAAGGCAAGCGACATCTCATTTGCGGTGTGCATACAGGAGAAAAAACAGGTTATCTCCGCATAAAAAGTCGTGAGACAGGTTGATAGAGCCTCACTTATTATATGTAGCCCATAAGCTGCTTGCATGCTCTCTTGGGAATGATATTCACGCCACGGCGTCATCCAGAGGCTGATGCCAATAAAGAAGTTAGCGGGGCCGGTATTTTTCCGACTACTATTTTATGTATATTCGCAGCTTGGCATGAAACAACCTCCTCTACATACCAGCTGATAACCCTTTGCCCCAGGGTAAACGTTTACACGGCTCCCTCTCATCAACCCCAAACCCCAAACCGCACTCAACAGAAAGATAAGCCTTCAAATCCGTACCGGGTACAGCAGGGGGCCGAAAAGAAAGGGGTTCGAAGGGGATAGGGAGGTTTGAATTTACCCGGAGACACGCACACGTGCAAACCGTTTTAGAGAAGTAGGACGTACTACTACACCATTACCTACTCCTTATGTAGGGGGAAGAGGGGGGGGGGGGGGATTAAATCTCTCACTCATCATTCCTTCTACAGTTTGCTCCTACTTGCTCCGTCCAATGCCTGGTCGAGTTGGTTGGCGTGCCGGGTGATTTCGAATATCATATCTATCTGGTACTTATGCTATGTACCTAGCTGTCTGGGAGACACGATAGCATGGCTATTGTACCCTATCTCTGCCTGCTAGATGATGGAAATGAAAGCGATAAGCTAGGGGTTAGTACCTAGTAAGAGGAAGAATACTCTACCTAAACCTGGGCAGACAGATGCTGTTGGGGGCATGGCATGCATAGAGTGGTAGCTAGGGGTGTATAGATAGCTAGATATCTCTAGTCTGCTCACCCCGCGAGTTGGAGTCTAGAAAATACCCTACATACCTAGCTGCCAGAGGCGATATGCACGATGAACAGCACGCAGCAAAAGTACGATAGACAGACGTATGTACATGTACCTACATGTACGATACGATATCCCGGGGGCCCGGCTCAAATCAAATGCACTCCACTCCGTAGGGTACATACAGGTTTCTTGTCGCTGGGGTGGTGTGGGTGTGGGTGTGGGTTATTCCGGGGCTTACTGGACTTGAGGGTGCGGTGCGGAAGATGCAGCCGGTCGGTCAATTCGTGAATACTCATAGAGCAAGTGCCTATAGCTACTCTACATAGCTATGAGAAGGGAGCGAGGGGAGGGTGTAGGTAGTGTAGTGTAGTGTAGTGCAATGTAATGTAGTGCAATGTAAGGTAGGTATTGTTCGGATATGTGCAGAAGTTTACAAACAGGCCTACAGAAGCGGCCTCATATCAATATGCAAAGCCCGGCCAGAAATAAGAATCACAATCACAGCCAACAACAATAACCACGACAGCAGCAATATAATAATATAATGTGCAATATCACGGAATGAACACACCCCATTTTCTTTCTTTAACTCTTCTCATTCACCCCCCCCCCCCCCCCTCAAAATCAACTAAACTAAACTATTCCTAACTAGAGTTTACCAACACTATATTCCAATTCCTACCGGCCTATGGATACATACAGACATACACACACAACCCCGCCCTCCCTCCCATCCCGTCAAGTAAAGAAAAGAAGAAGAAAAAATACCTATATACCAGCCCAAAAAGTAAGAACAGAAGATGGAGAGACGGAGGGCACGGAAATGATTAGTTGTACATAGATGTATAGTAAGTAGTAGTAAGTAGTAATAGTAGGCTAAGTTACTTTAATCAGTCTCATCCAGTCCAGCCCAGTCCCAATTCCCTGTAGTAGTAGCAGTAATAGTAGTAGTAGTAGTAGTAGTAGTAGTAGTAGTAGTAGCAGCAGCAGCAGCAGCAATAGCAAGAAGAAAAAAAAAAAAAAAGAATCCCCAGCCAGCCGTAGTAGTAGTATCAGAACAGAAAAGTAAAGAAAAAGAAAAGATGCCACCCCCCGACCATTCCAACTACCAAGCACAAGCACAAGAAGGAAAAGAAGAAGAAAAAACTCCAAAATGCAAAATCCGAATCCCCACCAAAAGAAACCAAGAGGCCCAATGTCCGTCATAATAATAGTTTGACAGAGAATATAGAAAAAAGCGCAAAAAACAAATTGAAAGAACCCCCCAATATCCCCCATGATGGAAAAAAGAAAACCCAGAACGCAATGCTAGTAGTAAGTATGGTAAGCAAGCAAGTAGTAGTAAGTAGTAGTAGTCATAAGAGATGAAGGGAACCCAGAAAAAGAAAAAAAAAAGCCAAAAAACCGACCGACCAGCCAGACCGTGAACCAGAAAAAAAAAGTCCTAAAAAAAAAGTCCTAAAGAAA
This sequence comes from Morchella eximia, assembly GCA_024713935.1. Lineage (NCBI taxonomy): Eukaryota > Fungi > Ascomycota > Pezizomycetes > Pezizales > Morchellaceae > Morchella > Morchella eximia. The sequence continues at coordinate 2,165,173 of JAMGZG010000002.1, forward strand.
AAAAAGACCAAAAAAAAAAAAAAATAGGAAACCATCCATCCTATCAATCAAACCGCCGCCGCCGCCGCCGCCGACTCCTCAACCTCACTCAACCACTTGGCCACCCCCTCCGTCAACACATTCCCCACGACGCTTCCCCTGCCCACGGCCACGGCCTTGACCACATTCTCGAGCGCCCCCAGGACCATGCACTTGCACACCTGCACGCCGACATTCTCCTCCTCCTCCTCGTGGCCCGCCGCGCCAATGACCCTCTCCACGGCCGTCGCCAGCACGTCATCAACATCACACACCACCTCTTCCTCCATCACCTCCTCCTCCTCGCCCTCCTCCTCCTCCTGCTGCTGCTGCGCCACAACCGCCGGATGCAGATGTCGGTGGCCCCCCAGCGCACTCGGGAGCGGCGACGCCTGCACCCCCGCCGCCGTTGTAGCCGTTACCGTCGCCGCCCCCGCTTTTACAGTACGGCGCCGCCGCAGCCGTAGCCGCTTGATCTGTAGCTTCCTGGTGTCCGCGATGAGCACCGAGCACACGGTGGTCCACTTTCCATCGCCACTCTCGGACGAGGGCGTGACCCCCGTGGTAGCGGTAGTATGGGGCGGCGTGGGCTCCGCGCGCATGGCGCGCTTGATGTCCTCCTCGACGTCCGGGTAGGGCTTGACGGCCTGCAGGGCAAAGTCCGGGTGGAAGAGCTCGTCGTCCATCCAGCCGGCGACGTTGAGGCCGCTGTCGTCGTGGTCGGGCATGAAGCTGGGCATCAGCATGGCACTGGAGAAGCTCATGCTATTTGAGCGCATGAGGCCCGTGTCCGTGAGGGACTGGGGCCAGCCGCCGCCGCTGGACGGGCTGCTGATGGGTGAGGTGAAGGTGGTGCCTGCGGCGCCAAAGTCGAGCATGTGCATGGGCGGCATCGGGATGTCGACGTCGACGATGCCATCGCTCTCGTCGACGGAGATACGGACCTCGTTCTCGACGAGGCTGTAGGCGTGGAGGGGCGGCGGGGGCGGGATGTGGTGGACGTGCTTATGGTGGTGGTGGGTATGATGGGCAAGGTCTTCGTCGTCAAGGTAGAGGCCACTGCGGGGAAAGTCGTCGCTTCCGCTGCCGCAGATCTTGATGGCCGCGTTGTGGTGGCAGGGCTGCTGCTCGTCCAGCTGCGTGCTTGTCTCGCTAGGCGCTGTAGACCCCGTGCGGGCGTTGCTCCAGAAGGATAGGAAGCTAAGGAAGCTGCCGGACGATTCGGCGCTGGTGTTGGCCGTGCCGGTGCGCTTGAGTGTGTTCATGAGGTTCAGGCTGGCGACGCTGCTGCTGCTCCCGGGCCGGGCGAGCATCTTCTGCGGGCTTGATGCCGGCGCATTGGTGGGGATGACGGCGGCCGTGGGCAGCATCGGCTTCTTGAGCGCGGCGCTGGCAGCGTTGGGGTGTGTGAGTGGCAGCTGCGTCGGTGCCGGGGGCAGCTCAACGCCGTGCGGTGCCGGAATGTCCCAGCCAACCGCAGCAGACGCGAGGGGCTCGTCCTCTTCACGAGTGACCATGCTGAGCTTGCTGGGCTTCTTCTTAGCCTTCTTGCGGAGGGAGCTCTTCTTTGCCGCACCGGAGGAGGAAGAGACCGGAGGAGACTGCGAGAGATAGTTCATCGAGTCTGTCCGTGACGGTGGCGGGACCAGGCCCTCGCCCCATTGTGGCAATGACTTTGACGGCAGGAACGCCGACAGCAGATAGATTAGCCGTCTTGCCGCCATCTTGTCCGTCGCCAGTAGTACAGTCCTCGTAGGAATCCCGCACTCGTCGCCACTGGCCGTGGCTTTCTGCTGCTGCTGGTGCCGTAGCCGGTACTGCGCCGGGCCCAGCACATCCAGCCACTCGGTATGGTGCCCCAGAAAGGCCGTCAACAAGGTGAGGAAAAAGCTGTTTTTGCAAGACCTCTTGTTAGCATCCTGAGCAGCGGTCAACCACGGGATGGCAACTGACAAATTCATGTCTCTCCCCCCAAACCGGGCATTAGCCCACTTTGCCTCGTCCTTCCACACGGCCCATTTGCCCTGTCCGGTAATGACGCGGGGTGTCCTGATGCCTGCGACGATCCGCCACCGCAGCCGCTCAACCTCCCTGCGCACAACATCGTCCCGCATCAGCGTGCCCTGGCGCAGCTCGGCCTTCTTGCGGTACTTGTATCCGTTCTGGCAGGATGCGGTGGGTGTCCCGACGCCGCCCTGGTGGTTCAGATGCTCCAAGATCCGCACCTGCGCGACGCGCTGCAGATCCGATAAGGCCCGATTGATGACATCCCAGTGCTTAGTAACCAGGTCCATCCGATCATCGGCGCCCGACGGCGGCAGAAGGAAGTCGTCTGCAAATCCGCTGCTCCGGTCGGCCATAGACGGCGGTTGGTAATCCTCTTCAAACGAGGGCGGTGTGTTACAGCAGAACTCGCCGCCATCGAATGCGCCGAATGGCAGTGACTGGCAGCAGCACCGTTGCATGGAGGACCCTGCGGACCCGCATGAATACGGCTGCTGCTGTACTGGTGGTGGTGGTGGCTGCGGGAGGGAAATGATCACGCCGACAGCATACATTGAAGTTTTTGGTGGCTTCACGAACTTTACGCCCGCACCCCCGGCACCTCCTGGCGTCGTTGGCGTAGCCCCTCCATTCGCCGTCATCTTCGGAAACGGAAAGCCATGACTAGACCCCAACGAGCTCGCCGGTGTCGGCGTATGATCTCTCGACACCGTGGCCGTATACGTCGTCATCGGCGGAGTCGGCGGAATCACCACAGAAAACAACCTCGTGATGAGCACCGACTTTCGCTTCTCCTTCTGCTGGCTCTGTGAGGAATGATGTTGCTGTGACGTCGTGGACGTCGACGTTGCTGTCGTCACATCCTGCTGCTGGTGCTGCTGCTGCGCGGCATATGCCGTACTAAACGACGGCGCCCTCGATCCCCTCCGCGGCACCTTCTTCTCCTCCACATTATCCGGTAGAATATGCACCTTCGTTGAGGGACCCTTGTACGCCAGCGGCGCCGACCCAAACATGCAGTCCGTCAGCACCCTCATCTCATCCTCCGCGCTGCCTCCACCGCCCATACCTGCGCCACCACCACTACCACCTCTGTCGCCGCCGGAGGAGCTCAGGCATGTCGCATTGCTGTAGTACTGCGCGGACGGCGGGCGCCGCCGCGAACGGTTGTACTGCGCTGCGCCGATGCCAGGGGACAGCGGGCTGGCGTCGTCGGCGGCGGTGGCGGCGCTGTAGGATGGTGGTTCTGACGAAGGTTTGGAGTCGTAGAGCGCGCACTTGTGTTCCGAGGCCGAGGCGTCCTGCGCGATGATGACGCGCACGTCGCGGGCGGCGTCGAGGTCGATTGTCGGGGGTTCTGCGTGTGTGCTGGAGGTATTTGAGTGGGTGTGCGAGATGCTGAGGCAGGAGTTGAAGGAGGAGGAGGGTGTGAGGAGATCGGGGTATAAGAGGGTGCGAGTGTGGAGTTCTTCGGTGTCGGGGAGGGCGGCAGTAGAGGGACGGGTGCCGCCAGGGGAGGTGGTGGTGGAGTTGGCGGTAGAGAAGAGACGGCCGAGCATTGCGGCGGTCTGTGGGTGAGTGTGGGTGTGTGTCTGTAGGTGTGCGAGCAAGTCGGGGGTGGTGGAGTGTTCGCAGGTAGATATATATATATGTATGTATATATGTATGTATAGTATACACTATATATATATACTGATATCCAAGATTCAAAAAATGCAAGCTAATGTAGGGGTGGGAAGGGAGAGAATAAGAAGAGAAAAAAGAAGGGGGGTTATTGTAGGGGCACGAATTCAATAGCGCCGTACAACAGCCATGATGCCGACTGTGTTTATTTGAATATAGTGATGTAGTTATAGTTATAGAATATATATATGAACAATAATGATATCTCCGTCGGAAGAAGGGGGGAGGGAGGGAGGGAACGGTTAGCTAACTCTTTGTTAATATAGAAAAGAGTTAGACAGGAGCGTGTGATAAATGATGATGTATGTGTTGTTCCTTCTCCACGGTGCGATTGGGGGGGGTGGTTTGGTTTGGCTATTTGGGGGCGAGGGTGAGATATAGTTGGCCCGCCGTTAGTTTAAGTTGCAATCTTGTGTAGTAGCAACAGGTCTGAACGTTAGGGAGTAAGCAGGTAGGTAGGGTAGGGGTGGCCGTGGATGTCGAGTGAGTGCCCAGTATAATAATAATCCGTATGTAGTATGTAGGTACTCTAGAATGTAGTGAAGTGTAGGTGTAAGGGGGGGGGGGGGGGGTGGATGCCGAAAGAGAAGCGAATAAGTTGTGAACGTGGTGGTGTGTGGTGGTTTCGATAAGTTGGATATGACGGAGTGAGTTGCCTGTGAATGGATGGGTGTGTGTTATATGTATGGTGTGTGTGGTGTGTTTAAACTCTTCTAGAGCGAGCACAACTACCTTACTTTCCTTCACCGACAGAGCCAGACGCTGAGCCAGTCACTGGGCTTATTATTAAAGATTGTGGGTTGGGTTGGTTGGGTTGGTGGAATGGGTGGAAGATGGCTGAATAAGAAAGACAGAGAAAGCGTGAACGGGGGGGGGGAGATTTACGAGTGAGAGTGAACTTGACTGACCGACTACCTACTTGGTCTAGTGTAGACTGTCTGTGTCTATGTCTGTCCTGTCTGTGTCTGTCTTTGTCTGGGGTGGGTTCTGGTGGTGGGTAGGGTATGTGATATGTATTGACTGCTTGATTGATTGACTGACTGATTGTATGTGGGTGGTGTATGTGGGTGTATGTACGGGGAGGGATTGCCCAGAGTGATGGGTGTGTGTGGTTGGATAAGTAGATGGCTGTGGATGTGGATGTGGCCGTGGGTGTGGTAGGCACTTACTGTGGATGTGTGTCTGGCTGGATGTGAGTGAGTGAGTGTGTGTGGGTGGGCGAGTATCGAATGGCAGGGTTTTGGCACTCACTCCTACATACCTGCTCTAAGTAACTAGGGATCTCTCACCCTGCTCTCTAGGGCCTGCTTGAATTACTGTCTTGGTCTTCTTACATACTTGCACCGCGCTCTGGAAGATGGATGGAAAACCGACGTTTACGGACAACCAGACCCGAACAGCCGGCAGAAGCCGTCGCAAACCCTCTCACTCTCACTCTTTCTCTTTCAGGATCTCCAAAGTATCTCTCTCTACATGAAATGCAGTATACCTAACAGGTGGTGAAGCGCTTACTCTACAAGTTCCTCTGTTAATCAACTCGGCGCCTTGTTTAATTCGAATTCCACATCCTGCAGTCTCTCTTCGGCCAAGCTTGTTTAATTATTGCACAGACCAGAGCAGACCAGAGCAGACCAGACCAGAGCAGGACAAGCAGCCGCCACATCAGCCAAAACCAAAACAAGGAATGAAGGGACGACCTAGGAAGGGGGGGCGCTGCGGTTGCGGGTTGCGGACGCGGGTTGCGGTTGTGGTTGCGAGATACAGTAGACGGGCCGGAAGCTGTTAAGATTAGGGAGATTGGGGGGGCCTTTGGTATGGGAATATCTCTTTTTTTGTTGGGAGTAGACGAAAATTCTAGACGAAGGGGGAGGGGGCGGCGCGCGCGGGTACGGTCAGTACGAAGTGAGGTACGAGTGAGAGTGTGTGAGAGTGTGTGAGAGTATGTGAGAAATGGTTGTGAATTTCGCTTTTGCTTTGTTTCTGTTGCGGTAGGTATGTTTGCGCACACTCACACACTCTCACTCACATCTCCGGCCTTGATCTGTGTGATTGCGTATCACGGAACGAGGCGACAGCCGCTCTCTTCCTTCCTTCCTTCTAGATCTCCCTACCCACATACCTACTCTAGATCTCCGCTCCTTCCTGCTCCTCCTCCTCCTCCTCCTCCTCCTCCATCCTCCTCCTGATCCTCCTTCTCCTCCTACTGCAAGTAATGTAATGTAGCTACATGTAGATAGCTGCCTGTACATACTGTACCTTCATCCTGATCGATGAGATCGCATCGTACCGCAGAACGTCAAGAAAGGTGTGCGGCCGGCCCATATGTACCTCTCTACAAATCCTACATACAAAACCAACCGTCCATACATACAAACCCCCAATGCATCCAAACCAAACCAACCAGGACCCCCGATTTGTTTCGTCCTACCAGCTATGTAGAAAGGTTGAAACGGGTCAAAAAAATATGATATATCACCCACCACAACCGCTTCAAAAAACCCTGGCTCCGTATCTCCCCGCCTATGTCGCTTTAGAGTGATCGATTACCCTACTACCCCCCCTGCAGTGGCCCTCAAGGTGGGTTTTTGAAAACACTGCTAGTAGAGCACCTAGCACCTACGGTGACGGTCGGCGAACCAGTAACGTATGGCCGGAGAGCGTGGTAGCAAAAATAAAGGATGTGTTCCGCAACACAAAAATATGATACCGCAAAAAAAAAAAAAAAACCTCCACCAGCAGCGGGGTTTGGGTTGGGTCGGGGTCAACACTGCATCTCCTTCCTCTGAGCCATACCTACATAGAGTATATATGTACATTAAACGCTATATCCGGGGGGTAAGCAGCAGCAGCAGCTCAGCGATCTTGCATCATCTCCTCTTCAGACTCTTCTCCACCACCACCACCACCACCGGCCAGAAACATCGTGAAGTCCGCCAGCTTCAACTAACCTAACCCCAACCCCAACCCATCCACCGGCCACTCACACCCCCTCCAATTCTAATTCCAATTCTCCCAGACCACGAACCTCCCACCTCACCGCATCTACCATCACGTCCGCCCCACTCCTCCCGAATCAAGCAACTCCACCCTTTCTCTTCTCAAATTGACTAACCAAGATTACTCTAAAACTAACCTACTCGCTGGAAAATAACCAAACCGAAAAAAAATTTCACGATGCCGCCGCAGCCACCACCATCTGTCTCTTCCACCCCCTGGCCCTGTATGTAAATTGGCCGGTGTAAAAGTAGTGTGGGGCTCGCATATATGCCCCCGCGTAGAATTAAAATGCGGTAGGAGAAAAGAGCAGAAAAGAGCAGAGAGGCCGGAGAGGAGAAAATTTTTCTTTTTTTGTAAGAGAGAGAGTTTGAATTGGACTGAACGTCTGCTTAGGAAGGAAGTAGTGCACACGACTGACTGCCTACCTCTACAGGATCCATGTCATTTTAGAATATAGAGCGAGAAGAAAGTCAGTGCGTTCAGTTCAGAGTTCAATTGCAGAGAAACACTTTTCTTTTCCTCTGCTTGCCCGTCTCTATTCTTGCCTCTGCAATTGAATTGAACCCCAGAAGCTGCGCAGATCAAGCAAGAAGCAAGAAGCAAGAACCCAGAACCCGGAAAGGATAAACAACGATATACGATACGATACATGAAGTGCCCATACGGGCCATACCCATACTCATACTATACTTCCCCTCACTGCGGCTCTGCTGCCTGCAGAACTTCAAGTGGGAGGGAAAGTAGAGGAGCACATCTCAGGCCTAGGCAGCCGCATATCAAGAAAGCAGACAAGCGGGACCAAGCAAGGACAAGCACTGACAAGAGATCCCACTTGCACCCTAGTCCGTCAGCCCCCCAGATCGACCGTCGACCGTCGACCCCCCCCGCAACGCAGCGCAACCGCAACGCTATAGGCGCGATAAAATCAAACTTGGTAAGAGTATGTGTAGAAGAATAGATGGTGGTCATGGCCCATGGGGGTACCTCCAAGACATCATCTCCAGCTGAGTGAGAGGTGAGAGTACGAGCGTAAGTAGAGTACGTACCTGTGGTCCCGATCTCCGATCTCACTTCTGTAAATCCCACAGCCGCATCCCCCCGTCCTTCATATAGGTACGTTCCTTGGCTTGGGGCTTGCGCGTGGTTCTCGTGGGGGAATTGCTTTTGCCCCCCTCAGAAAACCGGGGAAGATACATATCAATTCGTAAAAGCAGACCGCGGAAAAGCCGTTGTGTGTTCGAGACACCCTACATAGCCTGTGGGCGTTACGTTGTGTTTTGAATCTGACAGTGTGGAGGAGTGGGCGAAGGTTATTGTTGCTGTTTCTGGGTGGGTTATATAGGGTATATTCGAGTAGGATTGGAGACTGGCTGGTTTGACCTGGTTTCGACTGACAGGTCATGGACTGGTTGACTACATGTGGAGTGGTTACAGTCTTGGTAGAGAGGATCAGAGATTGATATCCCACGAGATAAGATGCCACAAAGGTATCATTATCATCGAGTAAATAATATTTACATAACCCGTGACTGGGCGCCGGGCCCATCTCTATCACCACCTATCACTTGTAGCTATCAGTCAGTATCAATCAAGTAGACTACAACGCCGTCCCTATCAATGACACTCCCGACACCTTTTTCTCTCTTTTTTTTCCTTTTCCTCTCTCCTTCTATCACTCACTCCCGCGGTTCCATACCTATTATTCCCATATGTATTTCCTTTTCCCATCCCAGCCCAGATCAGATCTGGTCCCTTTCTCCACTCGCCCCTCCCTCCCTCCCGTTTCGTTTCGCCCTTGCCCCCCCGCCCCTCATCTCGCCGACTCCAGTAAGTCTTTGCGCTTCGCGATGGCCCATGCCTGTCAATTCTTTTCTTTCTTTTCCTCCGCCAGTGCCTTGTCTGCCCTGCCCTGCATGCAGCTAGCCCGGACCGGCGGCTGGCGGGTGGACCCTGATGTGTTTTTTTTTTTTACTTTTACCTCTTATGTACTTTTTTTACTTTTTGGATTTATTCCTCTCTACTAGCCAAAAGCCAGAGCCTAGACTTCGTGAAACGGGTACACATAGAAACGCAATTAAGAAAAATAATAAATTAATATTCAATTACACTTGCGATGCGCAGCAGCCACTGCATATGTAAAGTAGATGGCGTTGCTAGAGATGAGGATGAGCACTAGAGCGTGAGGCTAAATCAACGGTTTTATCAACCTTTATTTTTTCCACCACCTGCAGAGAGAGTACTCAGTGCGCGCGCGCTTCAGACACAATTGGATCAATTCACCTGCGTCGAATCAAAGCAGCTAATCTACCGGAGGGAGATCTGTTCTTCTGCAACTGTAAATATCAAACCCTACTCCTACTCTAAACCCTCACCGCTCTCCCTTCCCCACCACGTACCGACTGACTCAACCTGCCAGACCGGCACATCTAAAACCCAAACCATCAATTGAAACGACCACGCCCAAGACTACGACCGCGAATTGCGCAATACCCCCCCTAGCACGATTACCTAACCGACCGCACTTTGCACTCTCTCTCTCCGCCAAAAATATATTTACCGAGCGAGGGAGGGGAGCGGCGGTTGGAAGGGAGTAAGTATAAATTCAAATAAATAAAACGAGATTAAATTATAAACTCCACCATACCGGCGTCTTGACCCGGAATGGATATTCAGCTGAGCCATGAGCATGAGCATGAGCAAAATGAACCAGACCTGACACTGGCATTGGCACTGGCACTGGCAGAGTACTTGCTCACCTCCGCGTTTCTCCCCAGACTAGATGTAGCCGAGCCCTGATCAAGAGGTTAGGCAGACCGTAGCAGAAAACGAGCTGTCGAAAGCGAGTTAACAGGTGGCCCCCAGATATTCAGGGTCGGTCAGGGTCAGGGTTAAGCCTTCGTCTAAGGCAAAGCTACTCTAGGTACTCTCCTCGACACCGTACCCCCCGAGAGAAAGCCTTGTATGTAGAACCTCTGTGAATACGTAGCGTGGAGATACAACACCTACGTAGCTAGATAGTTATTCCACCGGTGAGAATGAGAGGGACATGTGATGCCCAAGTCTACGTCTACAGTCTACGTCTGCTCCTCCGGACAGCCTAATGCCTACGTCCTAATGCCTACCTAACGCCTAAAACTCCATTCTCCATCTGCCAACGAACATATCCAGTAGAGTACCCACCCATCCACCTACCTAGGTACCTCCCTACGTAGGTACTCTACTCTACCTACCTACCTACATGTACCTACCCTACGCAGGAGGGAGCTCCTCTCAAAAGAAAGGAGCAGGAGGAGCCTGCTGCACCCAGTCACAGCACCCACGTGCCCCAACAACCGACCGACCGACCCACCGACGTCAACTCTCGTGAGATTTCTTTTTGACCGTGTGGTGTTTTGAAGATGTCATAGCTAGCGCCCCCTTTTTTTCTCGCACGGACGTGGCGGGGGTTGCGAAAAAGAACAAAAGGGTGTTATACTGGGCATATGTAATGGAAGAAGTACCCGCTGCTTACCGAGATCTGTATGCAAGCAAGATGCAAGAAAGAGAAGAGAGAGAGGATGGAGTGGATGGAGTGGGATTGGAAAGAGATATCTGAAAACGGAGCGTGCGCGGCGAGCGAGCGTGAGAGGGAGAGCGCAATGCGCGCTGGGCGGGGGTCGTCTCCTCTTTGTGAATCTAGATATCCCGCTTAATCTAGGCAGGTACCGTACCGGTTCCGGAGATTCGATCTTGCTTTATTGCTATATCAAAGGCATTTATACGTATCGGTGGTATATATGAACAATGATTGAAGGGCCGGTTAATCTCCTTTTAATTCTCCCAATTGAAGTTATAATATTTCTACGTATGTAAATACATATCAAAACAGTCTTATTTAGAAGACATTCGTTTCAGCTTTGACTATCCTGATCATAGCGTGTCACTCGATCCATCTCGTGTTTTCTCATCACAGGTATGGTTCTGCTTCTAATATTTGTCTACAGACCGGCTGCAGTCTCCCAGGGTACTGCTGCCTTAGATAGAATAGGTTGAATTGTATGTGCCCCCCTGATGCCTATCATCAGTAAAAGAGTTGATTACTCATATCAAGTGAAACAGCACATTCGGCTGCCAACATCTCCCCGCGCTCTGCTCATCCAATGGAGGATCGGCAGGTATACACCACTAGACGTCATATGAATGCTATCAGTCAGTAGGAGTACAATGGCCTTATCACCGAACTATGAAACCGATCAGTTAATTCAGAATTGTGAATGAATCGTCACCGTGTAGTGTAGAGTACAAGTGTTCACTTCCGACTTGCCGATAAGATTACTGTGGTTGAAACCCTACTATGGATTTTTCGGGGAGACCGGCATTCCCTCATGGACTTTCCACTGCTGTAGTTTGAATTCTGTGTCAATGATTTAGTAGTAGCGAAACGGACTAACGGGTAGATCTGCGGCAGGATCGGCGCCTACTGCCATATAGGCAATGTATTCCAACTCCAGGATAGTACTGCGTGTTTGCATATCACAAAAATATCTCCGAGGTGTGTATGTAGGATATTTTTCTCTAGGGGCATGCGCAGCTGCAAACAAAAGTCTATGCAGAGTTCGATATCTACTTTGTGGAGTAGATCTGAGCTGCATAAAGTGCGGTGTGCGGTTGTATCTTTTCCCGGTGACTGGTCAACTGGTTATGTAGATATCTTTGCATAGATTCCCAACGAAACCTGCAGAAGATGGTGATTCTGATAATTTGACAAGCTGCAATCTTTGTTTTTTTCTTTTCCTTTTTCCTTACGGAGGAACTTTATTTCTTTCTTTTCAAGGCCTGAAACCGATCGCGAGTTTGTTTTCTTCGATTCGATTGCGATTTCGGTTTGGTGAGGGTTCTTCTTGATCTCTCGACGGAGCTCCTCAACGGAAAAAAACCAGGGTACTTTCCGAGCATGAAGCGACAACGACGATGGACGTACGACGATCCAATTGGATCTTTCACAACAGCTGCTATCTTCTGTTCGTCAAGCTGATCGAAACAAAAAAAAAAGCAAAAGATTCGGTTATCCACGATATATTTAACTTATTTTTATCTAGAATAATCTTTATTAGCTGTGTGCTCGGTAGTTGGATGGATAGGATGATCATAGAACATCACTCGTGCTTCGCCAGGGGTTCTTTACGAAACGTCTCACCTCCAAAGAAAAAACAATTGAGACGAACGTGTAGAGCATATTTCTCGGAACAATTGGAGCAACATCCGCCATCCGCCGCATGATTTGACCCGCACGAAAAAAACTGTAACCGAATTCCCTACTGACGATGTCCCATAGGAGTTTAACAATCCAATCCTATGATCACGAGGGGGAATGACCAGAGGCGAAAAGAAATAAAAATACTGTTTCTTAAAGAGGGGGGAAATTAAACAAGTCATGATCGATCTCCCGCATCCTATTTAATACTGGAAATCGCGTTAACGCTCATCCACAATGGAAGAAGTTTCGGCTGGGGGATATGTGGCACAATTTGATGCTTTAGAAGAAAACTCACGATGTTACTTTTGTAAATTTCATATTTACTTTTGATCAGAAAGCCGATGAGGGTAGCAATGCGAGATCTCGATCGTTTTTGTTTTGTTCATTTTTTGGCGGGGAATTGCTTTTGTCTTGTTGTTGTCTATTTGCTTTCTTTTTCCCTTTATGTACTTGCCTCTCAATCCATTTCCCCATGAGCATAGCGTAGTTAGGTCGTTGCAGCGAGTGGCTCGGTCTTCCATTTTCTTTGCTTATTCTTCTCACCCCCTTCAGCAGAACTGGCCTGATTCGAATTAACTACCGGCATCTGGCTGTTAATGCGGACAATTAATCACATCTCGGAATGCGGGGAATGCCATGCGCGAAAAAAAAGCCGTTTATACATATGTAAGGGTGTTGCGGTGCGGTGCGAATTCTTAGAGAAGTGACGTCGTCGTAATATTTTTTTTTTGGTTTGTGTGATATGAGCGGAGAAAAAATGTTCCTCTCCAGCACACAAGAATTTCTGAAACTACATATCGCTTTTTATTTTGCATAGTTGTTCATAGCATGTTTTGAGATTTCGTGTTTAGCTGGTCGATCATTCGCGAGGCTTGTCTGTGATCACTTGGCTTGTCAATTAGAATTCGTCAAAAAACGTAATATATCACACGGAGGCGTTTTTTTAAACGGAATTATTAGTTATCCCTCCCTCTCTTTTTATTTTATTTTTACTTATCTGAAAAAGTTACTTTATTTTTGTTCGGCGGAGACAATGCCGTACTACGCCCCCTCATTTCTTTAATGTCGTCCCCAGGAGAACCCCGCATTGATATTTGAGGGAAAAAGAACCGAGCTGTCTATTTGTTGGGAGGCAATATTCGCTAAATGCTCAGCTTCTCCGTGCATTCCCGTCGAGCTTAAGTGCTATATGATATGACGGTTATACGTGTCTCTGGAGCATTATTGCTCTCTTGATATTGGCTTCAGCCACCGGTTTTTTTGTACCGTGCATAGTAACTGAATAACTAGGTTTGCGGATGAGTGGTTAAGATTCTCGAATCTGATCGGTGGCCAGGAAAGCCATAATTTCCATGTAGTTACCCTGTTTTTAGAGTGGACTGCACCTATACGTTCCTCAATCTGCGTCTAGTAATCAGTTAGGAAACCCAGGTTTCTAGCCGGAGCATTTGATAATAATTGGGTCGACTCAACTTCATTACATTTCCCCTGAATTGAACACATAACCTGGAGTTACATCAGTCCAATAGTAATCAACAATCTACCTTCATGGAGAGTATAGCCCCTAAGTTCTGTCTCTCCCTGTATGAGTAATTCTTAGCTCAACCTATTGTAGCTGAGTTTCTTGGTTGATCAGAAGACAAGTTACTCATGTGTTCCACAAACGAACTTCCGAAACCCGGGTAATGATTTACGCCGTTACCCTAGAGCTTTTATTGGGTATATAAATTGTTGAAGTGAAGAATTGCCAGTCAGGTATGTATATAATGTGCACTTCGGGATGTGCTGCAACTGTATTGTGCCTGTGCTTATGCAGCCAACCTTTTAGCGAGAATCAGCATCTCCTGCACCGTAGTAGATGGGGCGGATGTCACCTCATTGCCTGCTGCACATACACTCACTCGCTCGAGGATGGTACTCAGGTTGTGATGCTGATGTCGGTGATGATGACTGGAACAAGTTTGATTAGAACATGCACAGAGGGTGAATAGCGGTGGACCAGGGAATTTAGGTCTTGGCCTATCAGCCGTGTCTTCACGTCACTTAGTAAATACATCCACTATACGCTAAGCCATAAACATGGTGACACCTTGCCTCATGTAATACACCTCAAGGCTACAGCACCCGTTACTTTGAGCGGTCTCGTCGATCATTGGCAAAGCTACATATACTCGCTCCCCAATGTAGCGTGACTACATACTAAATCTAGCGGACGGTGGTACAAGGTTGCCTTCGAACACCTGACTGAATCAGAGAAATCTTAAACCCGATGCATTTGTGGCAAAGGATATATATACAAGTACATCTAAAAAGTACATGTGTATGCCCCTATACTCACATGTAAGGGAGATCTAAAATCACATGTATACTGATTTGTAAGTTACACTCATCCTTTTCTCCGGTCCATTCTAGTGGAAAATATGCATGCGCATGACCTGCTCTGATGATAAGAATAACCATCACTAAGAGTTTCAAATTCAGCTATATACACTATATCGATGAGAAACTGAGGGGAGGGAGATCGAGAGATATAAAGGCATAAACGGAGGGTGGCGTATGCAGAGCCACCGGGTATATGTATTATGGTGAGGCCAGAAACGACTACTTTACGCCTACAGGTCGGTATCTCAAGAGCTAGGAACACCACAAGATATTGCGCTGCGATCCTTATCTTGTCAGCTCGTATAGAAATTACTCACAGACAAATACATATACACGTATGGGTGTTACTTTATCATATCCGGGAGTTTAATTAAAGAGCTTTTGTTTCAAAGATCCGATCGGCATCTCTCAGTTAACTCTAGTCTAACCAGCCCCCACGCACCCTCCCTATTGCTATTACGAGAGAATTTGAGCGCATTCCTTTGACATTAAAATTCATTTCACAACCATGCTTAAACAGTGCTTTTCCGAATTTGTATGTAGTATCGTCCCTCCGTGTGGGCTGGAGTTGGTCAATCATGTAGTAGCACTCGTTCTTGGCGCCATGGCGCTTAGGGGTTATCAATGTTTTCTGGGGTGACTTTTTGTTCGCAAATTACCTACGAATTACGATTACGATTATGCCACAATGATAAGAGTTATATAATATAACTGAGCAACTAGGCTAAGCAATATACACATATAACAGAAAGGGTCTAAAATGACAGTTGTCGATAGACGTGATTTACATACAGTAACACATAGACGAAATGATCACACACTTCACAATTGAGATCTAAAAGACTAATATCAGGATAGGTGTTGGATGGCTAGTTGGTATGGGAGGCTACACGTATGGCCATGGCATCGAGTAATTAAGGAAAGTCTCCAGTCATAATATATCACTTGGTCAACAAACCCGGAAATTAAAAATACAACAGGATGAATTATAATAATAAGGATACATTACACTATGGAAGAAATAATTACCCCCAAATTCAAAAGATATACCCGTTGCTCCGTAGACAAACAAACGCACCCTAGCTCCAAGAAAAAAACAACAGGACGGTGCTCATGCCATCTAAATACTTATAGAGTACTTTTACCATTAACCTTTGAACGTTAACATGCTGAAGGTAGAATAAAAACAGAAACCCTCCACTTGACTTTTGGAAAATAAAAAAATAAAAAAATACCTCCAGCATCAAGTATACCTTAACGAAAGATGAAAATCTTCTGGAACATCGGCAATACTACTCCTACCACTCTGCAATCCGCTCTGTAGGCCCATACTTGATCTCCCAATCCCATGCACAGTACTCGCGCCGGTAGTTGGACTTCCCGCCCCTAGTGGCCCTAGCACCGGACTCGCTAGCTGTGCCGGGAACACCGGCGGCTCAATTCTCGGAAATGGCGATGGGAGAACACGGCTACTGGTCATACTAGCACTCATGGCCCCAAGGCTGGCATCATCATACGTGATGACATTCTTACTACTAATCACCACGCTCTTAAAAAACTTCTTTAACGTCTCGGGTTCGTTGCAAAAACTCTCAAAGTCGGCCACAAGAGCTTCCGGTGTAACCTCAGGTGGAGGTGACGGACCCGATGGAGGAGTTATACGGTTGACACGGGTTGAGTAACTCCTGTTAGCCATCATGAGAAAGTGACCTTCATCATTGATTTGGACGAAGAGGGAGCCAGTCTTGTGGATGTATTGGCTCCAGCGGTAGTTGGGAACGCCCCAAGAGTATTTAACCTTAACATCGGCAGGGAAGTTTCGTGCACTCTCAATGTCAAGGACAAACCCAAATTTCTTCAGAGCCGCTTTGTGGTAAAAATGGGGATCGTTATTTGGGGGTGGAGGTGGTGGTGGCGGGAATGGGGTGAGGATCGTTGACATCTCCATATTTTCAACCGTTGGCGAGGATGGCTGGGTGAATAGTGGCGGATGCTGAGGCGACGGCGGCGCTTGTGGAGGAGGAGAACTGAATTTGACGACATAGGGGCTTCTGAACGGATTTCTAATCGGAATAGTTGAGACCTCGTCAATGGGCGCTTCAACAAGTTTCAATCCATATCGATCAATTGTACGAGCCCATGAAGTCAACGAGTCTTCAATCAGCTTAGATGTGGTATTCATCCAATCGATTCGAATGTGATAACAATTGTCCGGGTTGTGTAGGCGGTCGTAGTGAAGGTTGATGATTTCCTTGCGGTAACTCTTTTTCCCTGGGTCTACATCGTATTTCATCACTTTACTTAACTCAACCTCTGCCTTCTTCTTCGGAACTGGAGTGGGCGTGCGAAACCCCGATGTACAAGATCCCTCAGAGCTATCATCAGTCGTCATTGTGCTGCTTCTGCTTCTTAACGGGCTGATATTTTCATCTTTCACACTTGACGGAGTCGCTGGGAAAGATTTGGTGTTGAACCCCCCGAACCATCCGGTTCCTTTTGATGTGGGCCTAGGTGGATGGATCGCATACTGTTCCGCGATGCGGTAAAAGTAATTGCCGTCCCTAAACTCGTGGCGCTTATCGACGTGCTGGAAAAGCCCTGCCTTAAAGAGCTTTGTCCCGATATCCTCTGCCTCTGCACGAGTACAAACTTCTTTGAAATTCTCGAGGATCCAGGTCACCATCTCGTCGCCTACAAAGCAGTTTGTGTGGTACCTAAGGTGCCAACGGCGATTCTCCAGGCGGACACCACGGGGGCCTTGAAGCTCCTGCGCAACTCCTGGGATATCGAGAGACTTCTTGTCGAACTGTTCAGTGCATAGCAGTTGGCTACGGCGCATGTTATTATTTTCTGCCGGAGGGAGACTTTCAAGCTCTTGCGCTACGACAACGCTAGGATCGAAAGTTTTATATAGAATCTGCAGGGGATCCTTTTCCTTTCCTTTGGATTTGCTAGAATACTGGCGCTCTTCTGGCGGGATATAACGGTTGCGTTGGAATAATTGAGTTAACTTCTTGATACCCTCTAGACGGATTTCCTCATCATTTAACTCAGTGATATGTTCCTGCTGGCCCTGGTCATGTCGGCCAGGGCGGTTAAACATCCCACTCTTGCGCGCAGACTCTGGCGGATCATTCGGGATAAGAACAAACCTGGCCCTCCAGTAGCGCAATTGCTCTGTGAGTGAGTCTTCATAACCTCCGATATACTGATCGACGTAGTTCCAATTATACTCGGTTATGGGTAACTTGAAGGACGCTTTGACAGGCAGATACTTATCGCTCATGATGGTTTTCATATAGCTAATATACTCATTGCTGGCCCCAGCACCAACTAAACCTGAACCTGGAGTTGCCGTCATTGGCTTCCTGACATAGCGCTTCACCTCAACATTGTACTCCTCATCGCAGATGAGCTGATGGATTTGACTCCCCAGACTCATGAAACATGAACTTCCAGCCTTAACCATATAAGAAGACTCATAGATATTTGTATCACCGCCGCCGCCAGTTGCTGCTTTTACACTGGTCCCAACAACTATCTGGAAACCTTGTGCGAGACGCTGCCCAATCATTGCACGAACAAGCTCCTCGCGGTTGTTTCCCACAGAGTCTTCAGGCTCATCAATCTCGTTCTGACAAATGACGTAGGGATTCTCCTGATATTCGTCGCGGAGCTGCTCAGCGGTTGGGAAGTGTTCAGTTGTGAGTGGAAGAGCAGCTGGAGAACAGAGGCTCTTCCATTTGACAGTCGATATCTTTAGCGGTTTGGGAAACACATGGTGCCAGCGACGGAACTGGTTCACAACGCTGGGGGGGTTCTTTTTTGGATTACTCGGGTTAAGCACCTGGACCCATGGCGCGAGAGCGCTCGTAGGAGAGACAGTTGGGATAACAGCCATTTTCTCTTGGTTCGCGGCGATGTCATTAGCTGGACGGTCCCGCCTCTGCATACCTGCAGCCTTCAAGATATCCATATTCCCACCTCCACCCCCACGGCCTTCAAGTGGACTCCCCGCGAAGGATCTTCGGCGCTCCCTTTCCCTACTAGCGGCTTCCAGCGAGCTAATTGCGTTATTCTTGATAGAAATTGGCCTACTCCCCCAACCCAGTTTCTCCGGACTTGGGGCTCCTGCACTACTCCCATGATCGCTTATCCTAGGGCTCAACGGACTCTTTGGCGGAGCCAGGATACTACTCTCGCCAGTATCAAACCCTCTAGTGACCATAACACCACTTCCCGGGTTACTAAACAACCCCGTTCCAGAAGTGCTTTCTGTTCCCACAAGCCCCGTCTTTGCAGTCGCCTTTGCAGCACCCCACTTGAATCCAAAACTAATATTCCTCACTAACCTAGTTGGCTTGCCTAAGATACCCCCGGAGCCTGGCTGCGGCTGTGACTGTTGCTGCGGTGGTTGAGGTTGTGGTATAACCGTCATATCATGTGGAGTAGTTGGGCCCACATGTGCAGCCTCCACAATTGTAGCCATCTGTGGTTGTGCAGTATGGTGTGGCATAACATCGTTCTCCCGAGCCTCAATAGGACTATCAAGATCAGCCGGCTGTCTCTCGGCTTTCATCTTCCTATCAAAGAAACCAGATGCTGCAAGACTAGCCAGCTGCCCACGCTGCGCCTCGCCATGGAAACTAGTTCCAAGAACCATCGGATCCTCTTCCAGCTTCAACCGTAGTTTTTTATCGTCACTTTCACGGCTACCAAGCTTACGCTCGCGGGCAGCTTTCTCCAATTCCCTGAGTTTGGGAAGAGGAGCAAACACAGCTTCGTCGTAGTCATCCATCCATTTGAAAGCGTCTTTAGAATATACTACCTTCCCCTTCCCCTTTCCAGCCGCTATTGACCCGGGTCCGATCTCATCTACATCTGGTGATTTTATAGGCGTCGGCCAAGGTTGCCAGAACGGACTTTCATGTATAAACGGAACGGAGATCTCAGAGATCTCAGTCTCCATAACTCCCATCATCTGCAATTCGTACATCTTACATCTAGGTTTGAAACCATGGCTCTTGGGTTTGACTTTGACTGTATCTTTCTTTTTTTCGAATTTCCCTGTAAGGTTGTTTTTCTTCTTGACCTTCTTCTCAGAGGCCGCGGACCAAAACGAGATATCGATCCAGTGGGGGACGGCAAAAACCCATTCCCCCAATTGTGGAGGCTGTGGTTGAATCGGTGGTTGGGGAGGAATACTCGAGTTCTGGGAGCCGATTGTAACCTTTGGAGGTGAGACGCCAAGAAATTTAGGTTTATCATCTTGGTATTCGTGCGGGGTTGGAGCGGGACGGGGTGATGGATTACGGTATTTGAAGAGGGGGACAGTGTGGAGTGGGACCTTAGAAAGGCAGACTAGGTCCACGCCCATGCCGTTCATAATGAGGCCATCGGTAGTGGCTTTCAACATGTCATAATCGACCTCGAAATGGCCAGTCCCAGGAGTGATAATCACGACACTGATACCCGTACGAACAAGGTCACGGTCAACGTAATCTTGGCTAAACTGAAATGTAGCAAGATTGATAGCCTCAAGAATATTACCATGAATAGCTGCGGAAGGACGACCAGCGATGATTGTTTTCCTTTCTTTTGGCTTTGGCGCTTCCTTTTGAGGCGGGATTCTCGGGGAAGGCTGGGAATTAGTGGATGAGGAAGCAGGCCGAAGCATTTCTGTGATCTGGGGAGGGAACGCGGCCGGGGTACCAGGGCGGGAAACTGCGGTAGAGATAGCACTGGTAGGTATGGGTGTACCACCTGCATCTGGGCTTGGTTCGTCGTCTTCAACAGGTTGGACGAGTACATCCCTTAGAAATACAGTGAATTCACGTTTCAGTCGATGAAGAATAATAGTCCAGTCTGCCGATGCCATTGAAGATACTACGACGCGGTAAAAATCCCGATAACGGCGGCCTTCGCCTATTCCGATTCCACCGGGGGTCCCGAGAAATTCTTCGGATTCTTTCCCGCCATTGAGGATACCTACAGGTTCACCATGCTCATAGACGACTCGGGTGAATAGAACTATCGAGACTAGATGGTGGGCGTTGATGCGTTTCCACCTTTTAAAGAGCTCTGGGAGGAAACCGTTGACAAGCTTGTTGAAGACAATTTCGCCTCCAACACCAACACCAGCACCAGCACCGCCCGTGTCCAGCCCTTGATCTCCCTCCCCGCCGTCGTCGGTGTCAAAATGCCACATCTCGCGTGACATCTGCACGAAGAGAACATAGTGCGCTGATTCCGAACGAAATATTGGGACAGTATGTGGGGAGAAGTATGCTGACTGAACCTTTTCGCCGCGAACCCAAATATTTCCCACTGTACCGCGAACGGACTGTATAAAAAGAAGTTTTTGGGCGTTGTAAGGACATGTATCGGTCAAGAGAGCAGTGGACATGCGCCACATGTCGCTGCGGGAGATATATTGGTCTCGAAAATAAATTTCTATATGACTGGCCTCATGATGTTCTTTTTCGACCTTTGACTCTTATCTTTAGCTCTTTAACTACTAGTGATGAGTAATGGATTAGGGAACTCACGATCGAGACAACCACCGTAGCTCTAGATGGGAAACCGAATAGATTTGCGACATGATTTGCTAAGGAGATCTGTGGTCCATAAAATTAAGCATTTCACCCTAACAACCTATTGGAAATCATTGACATACCTGCATATTGGGCTTCGACCTTTGTTCCGCCGTCAGTTTTCTCACCACAAATAAGAACCTCTTCTCCCCTCTGTCATTCTTCGGCTGCATTGGAAACCCTCTCTCTGTCCCCTCACCACATCCATTATTAGAAACACTTCTTTTCCTTTCCATATTCTCCGCAGCCACGCCGATCCCCCCCGCAGTTGGAACATCGTCACTAGTATTATTCCCTGGCAATAACCTAACTTCCGCAATATCCCCTGGTTTCGCGATACCAGGCGCAAACAACTCGTAATTAAGTATCGCATCTTGACGTGATAACGTAGGGTTTGCATCAGGATCATGAATCCATAATGTCATCTGCCTCGACGTCTGTGCGCCTGGTGTCGGGGTCGCAGGAGGCATGTGGGATGACGAGGAATGGGGAGGGTGGAGGTTTGTGGTAGTCGACATTTTGGGTGCCGCAAAGAGACTCTTTATCTAAGCTTTAGTTGTGGGTCATCGGCATTGAGGACGTCAAGGAGGGAGGGATTTGACCGCTGTAGATGAGGAAAGTGAGCTTGGAGATGCCGCCGCCGTTGGAGGTGCCATGTCGGTAAGGTTCAAGATTAAGCGACCCAATCGGTGTTGGCAATGTTATCGGATCCGATTAGATTGTGTCAGGGGCTATCTGAGACAACCCGGGTTATGTTCTAGTTCTTATCCTGAACCAGTCTGTAGGTTATTTGATACCCCGGACTTCCCTCACAACCCTTCCCGGTGTTTGATACCCGCTTGCATGTAGGCATCGTTATCATATTCTATACCTCACCCGTGCTTTTATCCTATCCAGCGGGTATTACCAGGATCAAGTTTGAATGACTAGCACCTGTACAAACTTGTAAAGGCCCCTGGAATGAGGCCCGATATACCATAGCCACTTAATTTATGGGGGCTGGTATGAAGAAAAGTCCTTTCCCGTGTAAGGGCTCTATATCTATAAATCTTAGGTTAGGCAATACTTGTGTTTCTTTTTTTTTGACGTATAGACACCGGTAACCGGCAGGTAGCAGGTGAGTGACCCTATCCGGAGGTTATCATGATAGCGGATTGTCATTCATTGGTTGCTTTACGATTATGTTCTCAATAATGATGTATATAAGCTAATCACGATCTATTTGATAGATTCGGTGCGTCATTCATCGTCACTCGGCAGATCAATCATTCACTATCACTCGACAGTACATTACATGTATGTATCATAACACGGTAGCACTCTCACCAATGTTTGTAGCTGGGCAGTTTATTTGCTTTGAAGACCAGACGGCTGTGAAAACCGCCTATATTGAGAGGTGGACAAAGACAAACCGGGCCCCGAAGTTCAGGTATACGTATTACAAAGACAGCCATGCCTCTGCCGGACCGATGGACTACATACTATGGGCTGTAGACTTCATAGTAATTATATCTACATGTATTTATAGTATGCATACTTGTAATTAATGACCATGGCAAAGATAAAAGGCCACGATCTCTCATTTTGACAATTTCAGATAAATGAATGCAGCCTCTGAGAAGAACTATATAACTCCTTGATCTGAATATGGTTTAAAACCGACTTAGCGCTGAGGCTAAGTGGGCAAGGCAAATGTACATACTTGTGCTGTACATGCATGTAGTTACATCTAGCTACATGTAATTCAGTATCTCTTAAACCACTACCTGGATTTTCGTTGTAATTCAAGAAATAAGAATGATACAAGCCATAAGACCGATCACCACTCAGTTATCTAAGCCGATTAAACAACCGATCTTGGAAGTTATTATAGCCACATGACACGTAAAACATCATCGAATGTTCAGGCCATAGTTATGTATGTATACTCCTACGATATAATCTGATGGTGTACCGCATTTTTGTAAAACACAGGCATCAGCCGGTACACGTATTTTCACGTTGGTTAACTCCCCGAGAATAGCCATAATACTATGGATGGGTAATGATATTAATTTGACAGTTAGATAATATACCCTTCACCTTTCTGATCAGATTTTCCCACATTTTTAAGGACCTACTCATCTTGAATTCTGAAACACATAGGCAATTGTGTTCAAAATTCCTCATAGTGGATACTCGAAGTGTTGATTTGTGCCTTTCTAAAAGATCTAGAAGAGGTTTATGATCCCCTAAGGCAAAATTCTCGAGAGTCAACCCCTTTAAGTGTGGCCAGAAGTTCCAAGCACTTATCAACGAACCGATGTGGAAGCAGTCATCTCTGGGTCTGTGGTTGATTATATGAGTAAACCTAATACGGAGCTGCACTAGGTTCTTTGCCATATTTAGGATATCAGTGTTAAAATCTGCCCCCCCTCGCACAGGCCGAACATGTAAAGCTTGGATGTTCTTTAAAACATCTCTGACACTGGCTCGGAGGACCTTCTGCGAATATGGAAGCCAACGCTGGTGGTTAAAAATGAAAGATGTATTAGTTGAAAGGGAAACCAGTTTGTTCTTCAAAGTGCTCGCAGCGATCATGATTACACAGAGCTTGTAAGTTGCTTCTGCTTTCGGCCGATAATCTCCTTCAATTAATCTTCCAGGTTTGACTGGCTCCTGATAAATTTCGATGGCCATAAGCCGCGGTAATGCAGAAAAACACTCTGTGAGAGCTATAGCACAGTTTCTTTCGTGTATACTTCGGAGCCACCGAATCTCGTTTTCTGTCTGAAATGGTTTCCATATTGTATGATAATCTACCGTGCGATTCCCACACTTCGGTACCAGATTTTGTTGACAGATTCCATCTATTATATCTTGCGGATGTTTAATATGTATAATAACCTCCTCGACAACATGGGCAAATCTCCGCACTTGGGATACTTTCCTAAGTCCAAAGTCTGTCAAGCTTGCAAAAGTGGGATTAACGTGAAGAACTTTGAAGAGTAGCCTGGACCCAACTTCACTACAAACTCTGCTAACCAGCCGCATGTTCCTTATGTCTGATCTTGAAGATAAGAACCCATATATTAGGGATATGAGCTCAGGGCAAAGCTCATCAATCATGGTAGGACTTGATGCGATGGGAGGTAATTATGAGGTGTGATCATCATGGCAAGGCGAAGTCAAGATTGTAAGGTTGTAGGTACTTTACTACAGGCTATATACTCATGTAGGGTTAGGGTTAGATACACACGAACTAGGCTTAATGTGGCAGTAAATGGGTCCCCCTTAATTGGTTGGTTGGCTGTTTTCGCGTTTCCTCATGTCGCGTCTCTCTTTGTTGAATCGTGATCCACTCAATCTGCTATCCCCCTCCAAGTGCTCAGACCCCCTCCTTATCGTCAACACCACCACCAAACTTTCTGCTCAATCTTTTATATCCAAAATATATACCACCACGCCGAGCTCAATTGGAATCTTCCATCTCCGCAATGTCATCTCTAGTAGACTCTGTTCTCTACTCAGATCTCCCCACCCCCGGGGACCCTGCAACCCCCAGACCACCGCCTAGACGTAGTGGCAATGCAGGACGATCATCCTCTCGTGCGCCGGGTCCTACAAGTGATGATGGTGGAATGGACATCGATCCTGAGGATGAAGTGGTTGGATCAAGAGATCTTGCAGCGAGAGCAGGTCGTCCTCGAGCAGACTTGAGTGCGGTGCCAAAGGTATCAGATGAGGCCGGGGACCAGATCATGAACGCATTCGTTGGGTTTCTCGAAAAGTAAGTATCCTTGTACAGTTAATCAGAACTTTCTGACATGATTAGTTTCGTCGAGGACCCAGAGAACCCACTCCCCCCGCAATCGTCAGCTCCTTCCGGGACTGCACCACCGAGTACGGATAAGTACTACATTGCGGCAATTCACAACATGGCAGCGATGGATCTGAGTACTTTGTTTGTCGACTATTCACATTTGGAGTATTGGAGTAAGACCAACGTGCGAGGCTTTGCAGAGGCAATCACTGAGAGACATTATCGTTTCCTTCCGTTCTTGAGAAGAGGATTGGAGGCGTGCATCAGAAGACATGAGCCGGAATACTGGGGAAAGGCTGGAAGAGGAGTCGGTGGTAACGAAGGGGTGAGTTAGTTTTGATTTACTATTTAGTTCAGGTTTTGGAGCAATTGATGCCCTCTCGACCATTTAACGCCCGACAGACCTCAAGCTAATTTCCTATAAAGATTGACCCAGCTGCAGATAAGGTTTTCTCAATTGGATTTCACAATTTACCTCTTACAACCCGTATCCGTTCACTCCGCACTGCGCAAATTGGAACCCTCACTTCTATCTCTGCAACTGTTACTCGCACCTCCGAGGTCCGCCCAGAGCTTCTTCTCGCTACGTTTACCTGCGAAGCTTGCCGTACTGTAATACCCAATGTTGAACAAACATTTAGATATACGGAACCTGCCCAATGCCCCAATCTCACCTGTGGTAACCGTAGTGGGTGGAGATTGGAGATAAAGCAGAGCACATTTATCGATTGGCAAAAAGTACGTGTGCAGGAGAATTCCGGAGAGATTCCTACGGGAAGTATGCCTAGGACTCTAGACATTATTTTGCGCGGAGAGATTGTGGAGCGAGCGAAGGCCGGCGAGAAATGCATTTTCACGGGAACATTAATTGTAGTTCCGGATGTGAGTATGTTAGGCCTTCCGGGGCTGAAAGCTCAAAGTATGAAGGATGTGAAAAACGCATCGAGAGGAGGCGCAGAGAGCACTGGTGTTACTGGTCTGAAAAGTTTAGGTGTCAGAGATTTAACATATAGACTGGCATTCTTGGCATGTATGGTTACAAGTGATACAAGCGGGGTTCCAGGTGCAAGAATGAGAAAAAGTGAAGAGGAAGAGGAAGTCGCTGGGCTACTGAGGGGAACTCAGGCAGGAGTTGGTGATGACGAGAGAGAGCAGGAGGACTTTTTGAACAGCTTAACACCAGCGGAGATTGCCGAATTAAAAGGGATGGTACACAGTGATCATATTTACTCAAGATTGGTAAATTCGTGAGTAATATTCTCATAACCTCTTAAGACTTCACTGCTGACACGGCGAACAGTCTGGCACCAACGGTGTATGGACATGAAATCATTAAAAAGGGTTTGCTCTTACAACTCATGGGCGGTGTCCATAAAAAGACGCCAGAGGGCATGAGTCTCCGCGGTGATATCAATATCTGTATTGTCGGCGACCCTTCCACCAGCAAATCACAATTTTTGAAATATATTTGCTCTTTTCTCCCACGGGCAGTATACACCTCTGGAAAGGCTTCCTCAGCAGCTGGTCTTACTGCCGCTGTCGTTAAAGACGAGGAAACCGGCGAATTCACTATCGAGGCCGGTGCACTCATGCTTGCAGATAATGGTATATGTGCCATTGATGAATTTGATAAGATGGATATCGTTGATCAGGTTGCCATTCACGAAGCTATGGAGCAGCAGACAATATCTATTGCAAAGGCAGGTATTCAGGCAACTCTCAATGCCAGAACATCAATTCTTGCCGCAGCAAATCCTGTAGGTGGACGTTACAACCGGAAAACAACTCTGAGGAGTAATATCAACATGTCCGCTCCTATCATGTCGCGTTTCGATCTCTTCTTTGTAGTACTTGATGAGTGTAATGAAGCAGTAGACACGCACCTTGCTCGTCATATTGTTAACATTCATCGTAATCGCGATGCTGCCATTACGCCGGAATTTACAACCGAGCAGCTTCAACGATATATCAAATTCGCACGTACATTCCGCCCAGTATTCACAGAGGAAGCCAAGGCGCTTCTTGTCGAGAAATACAAACAACTTCGTGCAGATGATGCTCAGGGTGGTGTCGGTCGTAACAGTTACCGCATCACGGTACGTCAACTTGAATCTCTCATCCGTCTCTCTGAGGCCATTGCGAAAGCAAATTGTGTGGAGGACGTCACGGAGGCTTTCGTAATTGAAGCTTTCGGTTTATTGCGCCAGAGTATCATTCATGTTGAGAAGGACGATGTCGAAGTTGATGATGACGAAGATGATGTACCCGTGGGAGATTCTGAGATGCAAATGGATGCGGAGGAAGAAAGTACAAGGGACCCCACCGCGACTCCAGGTCCAGCACCTTCTACAAGAGCCAGCCAACCTCCAAGGGAGAAAACAAAGATTACCTACGACCGTTACATGCAAATCCTCAATCTACTGGTTAGAAGGGTAAATGAAGACGAACTTACGACTGGACAGGGTGTCGAAGAGGAGGAGTTAATAACATGGTATCTGGAGCAGAGAGAAGAAGAAATCAATGACGAGCAGGAATTGGAGGATGAGAGGGTACTCGTTAAAAAGGTTATCAAGAGGATGGTCAAGGTTTGTATCCGCACTTCTTCATGTGTAAAGTTTTGTCGTTAACTAATTTGTTCATGTTTACAGGACAATATCCTCATGCAAATCCGTGGCGAAGGCCTCGTCGGTGAAGCCGAGGAAGGAAGTAGCTCAGCTGGTGGTAGAACCGTGTTTGTCTTGCATCCTAACGTTGCATTGGAGGAATTGGGACAGCCTACAAATACCTCGACTGCGGGGGTTGATGGAAATTAAACATCGTGTTGACGCTGTGACGCAGTTATGCGAATCTAGAAGACAATATGTTCTTGTCTAGAAAGCATAGATTAATTTGATACCCAAATGAATGCAGTTTTACAATTATCTTAGATAGAAAAAAGAGAATAAAGAAGGTTCGAGTGAAGCGACCAAAATAATAGTTGCCTTTTACAAAGTGTTCGTAAGCAAATACTCTAGGTCAACGTAGCTTTACACGCTAGCTAGAGGACCCCCGTAGAGCAATATAAAGTACATGTACTCTATCCTCCATTCCCTCTGGAGTTTTCTATTCTCATTATTTGCTCCCTGTACTACCAAATCAGACCTACTCAATCATTATCCTGGCCAAGATCTGCTTTCGGCTTACATTTTCAGATTTATACTGCCCGCCTCGAGCCTTCGAGTGATTGCATATACATGTATCTATTTGTTTAAACGTGAATATAGGCCACTAGGCCAAGCTAGCTATACATGTATGTACATGTATGTCCATAGCCTGAATTCATCCCGCCTGGCGTCTGTGGCTTCATAGTATTGGATCTATGATGTATCAAAAGATCAAAAGCATTCTATGTCAATTGAGATGTCTAGCATAAAAGATAAATATTTACATTTAGGTTCTCATGCAACTTTCACGAAACCACAAACTATATCTACATTACTCCTACAAGAACAACGAAATTTCCAACATGACTACTTTCGGACGTGAAATAGTCTTGCAAAGAAAGAGGCTTGTAGGAGATTGTCTATCCTGCCTGTCCTCCACTGAATCTGTATCTAAAGAAAATATTGGTTATTCTTTAATGTTGCTTTATGATATCTGCACCGGTAGGTATGGTGGTATCAAGTACGAGTCATCTCAAAAATACATTCTAGGTGAATTAAGAGCATACTCCAAAGGAATAATTGAGAGAATGACTGGACGCCAATTTAATCACGACCAAGCTAGATCGATTTTAGAACACCTACTCTCAGGATCTGGTGGTCGACTGCCATCAACGCCGTTCATAAGAGATGTAGCTCCTAACGAGAACAAACCCTTAATAAATGCTTGTACGCAAGCAATATATATGCTTGGTAATCTTGCTTCCGACGCATACCAAAGGTACAATGAAATCACAGCACGTATGGAGTACCTTGATAGCATATCGAAACTGCCGCACTTTTTGACCTTCCAGGAATGGGAGGTCTACATTGAGATTTTTAAGATGCTTCAACTATTGAGAAGGGAGGAGGAATCGAGGAGGAATCTTTTCAGGGTTCAGCTCATGAACGAAACGCAAATGTTTAGAATCCTGAAAGGACTGTGTTAACCCGGGGGAGCTAAAGTTTATTAATCACTGGGTTTCATCAAAGTGTATGTATACTTACTTTGTGATATGATTATGCGTTAAACAGTAAATTTCTCTATATTTGTTTATTTTGTAGATACCACTCGCGCAAACGATACTACAAAGGACAGTTAGTCTTATCATACCACAAGAAAGCAGGGGCTAAAGAGTCTGGGACATTTTCATTCTAGTTATCTCTCTATAACAATCAAGCACATTAATCAATAGCTTCAAGTTTACGAGTTTGAAATCATGTAACTTTACTCCTTGCGCCCCCTCAATTCGATCTTCGCATTCTTCATCTTGATCTTTGCCCCCTGAACCTCAATCTGAGCGCCCTTTGACGTAATCTTCGCAAAATCCATCTCGATCTCAATACCCTCCATATCCACGGTCCCACCCTCTAGTTTAACCTTTTTCACGTTTTCGTGAAACCTCCCTCCACCACTAGCAGCACCGCTGTCAATCTCTTCAGTAGATTCGCTATCCGTGTCTTCCTCTTCATCGTCCTCTTTCTCATCCTCCTTCTCTTCAAGTCTCTGTTTGATTTCCGTGGCAAGGTCCAGAAGATTTACATCTACCCCCGTTTTCTCTATATGGCCCTCGCGTAGACTCAAATCCAGGACTTTTACTTTCTGCTGTTGCAGGAGCTGTTCGCTGAGTATTACCGCAAAGGGAATGCCGCTTTCTCTCGCGGTTGTCATTTGGTACGAGAGCTCCGGCTTTTTTTGATACGAAAATTCAGCCTGTCTCCATCAGTTCTTGTGTTCCGTTTGGAATATGTAGAAATTCCAAGTACTTCAAACCTTAAAACCTGCGTTCCAAAGTTTTTTGCAAACTTGAATCCGCTCTCTTAGTAGCCCGTCTCCGAAAGACATAACATACACCTCGGTTTCCCCCTCCCTTATCTCCTTCCGGGATGATGTCGATAGTTTCCCTTTGATGATATCAAAAGTTTTATTTACATCAAGTGAGAAGGAAACGACTTGGATTTCCTTTTCCCTTCTAGAATTATTTCGACTACCGGTTGCTAGACAGATGCTACCCTCGAGATCTCCAGTGAGTTCAGTTATTTGAGACGATGACGATTCTAAAGATGGATTTGGTGCTACAATCATGAATACCACTCCACTCCCTGCCTAAAATATATATGAGAAGCTTTCAATATATGGTAGAATATCGGGTACTTACGAGTGGGGTATAAGAAAGATCAAATTCAATCCTATCCATTACACCAAACATCTCAAGATAATCAAAAAGGAGTCCCATTTCACGGAGTCCACTTGAGAAATTCTCATATGCAGTCAAATCCTCCTCAAGTAACAAATCATACTGAAGATGCCTCCCCCCTATTAAAGATTCAGTATGGAAGATTAACTTGAGAGATTATCTTTAGAACCTTTTCTAAATAAGTATTGCGATAGAATACAAGCATTCTCCAGTGGTTGTAGTTTTTCCAGTTCTACCAGGAAATCATCATCCGATTGGAACTCCTATCAACCGGACATCAGAGGTGTTTTCATCCGAGCAATTACACAGCGGTTGAAAAAGATCAAAATCGGAGGTTTGAAGATACCTTCTTCAGCCGTAACAGTGAAATAGCAGACCGAATTGATGCAGACGCATCCTCTGACACCCCACAACTCTCGAATATTCCGTCGGCAATCTTCCGATGGTTAATCCTTATCTTATAATCGTTTATGTCTAATTTGCTCAAGATTTCTGCTAAGATCTCTAAGGTTTCTGCGTCGGGAAGAATATCCTCGTGTGCACCGACAATACTGAAGTCGCATACAGGATCCTCGGGGCCGTCGGGCGGGTCGATCCCGTCCAAATCAGAGCAAGGAACCCGCTGAATACAATCCCTAACGATCATATAGCGCTTTGTAGATTTAAACTCCGGGTGAGTTACAAGCCAGTGTTCTATAGACTCTAGAAGACGGCCGCGCACACGCAAGAGTAATGAAGCCTCGGGATTCAAATTGTGACGGAAAATCTCTCGCGACGCGACATAACTATAGTAGGTTATCCACTTGTTGGCTTACTTATTCCAGCATAAGTTCGTGACGGACATTTTCTGGTTTGCAAAGAGGCTTACGGAGTATCCATTCGCGCACCTCCATGACGCTTAAAAACCTCTACGGCGGTGTAGAATATCTTGTCGCGGATAACAATGTCTCTTCCGGTCCATCCTTGTTGATTATATGAGTCGTCCATAACACAGGATATTGTAGTTTTCTTGAATCTAAACGGATTGGTTAGTGAATTTTGGCGTCTTACAGAGGATATTGATTATCGATTGGATGTAAAGAGTTCGTTTGAATATCCCGCGTAATCGATGAGATGAGGGGTAACCATGGAGGGGCGTTCAGAAACGTCACAGCCTCCATGTCCTTCAGTACCTGCATATGTGTACCTTGTCTTTAAGGTACTATTATGGCCATAACAAGGTAGATAGGTGATAGGCTAGAGCAGAGTTAGTCTCGTCTCAGACATTGGGATAGTAGCCCCGCATCCCTGGGCTACTTTGATTCGACAAATTGATCAACATTCCTTGCCGAGCCAACACTTATGAACGAGCCAGCTCCAATTATTAGATACATAGGAACTTCTATTAGGTTAGGCCCGTATCCATATGCATAGCTTCGAACATTCCACAAAAACTACTGTACATGTAGCCAAATATTAGCTAGCCCTGTTTCTATGTGCTGCTCCTATTTTCAATCAGGGCGATGAATTCTAACCCATGGTGTAATTGGCCAAAATCCCAATTCTTTCCTTTTTGTTCCAGATACCTCAGCGCGAAAAGTGCATCATCATGGGTAAGCATGAGCTTTGTTTCGACACAACAAACGACCCCATCATCGTCAGGGTTGCAGGGAATTTGATTAAAGAGCGTGCCGTGGAGTACCACATCTTGGTGAGTTTCGATGATGGATCCCTGAAGAACATCTCTAGCATAAGCCTGCGTATAGGACAGATCATGGTAAGAGACTCCGGTCCCTAAAACAGCCCGTTTCAGCGCCATGATTGCGGCAGGGTGGTGTGACATAATGCCATATAGGACATCTGTGTAGGTTTTGAACTTTGATAGAAGAGCAGTTGCGAGGCCTACCCCGCGATAGTTTTTATCAACTACCACCTGGGTGATCCAGCACACATCACCTATAGAGCTGGTGAGTACTTAGCACTGATAATTTCGATAATCATCAACGTACCGTTCTGCTCATGGTGGGGCCATCGAGTTGCGAATGCATAACCAACAAGCTTGTCCTGAACATAAATCCTAGCCAGAGTTGTTTCTTCGCAAGGAACGCAGTTTTCACGAAGGCTTTTCACATTTGTCTTCACTGCTGAACCTATCGACCATAACATCAGTAATCACAAACACAATTCATCGTAGTAATGTCTAGGATTAAGCGGGCGTACCTGGCACAACTTTGTTTCTCTGCTTTTTAGCCAGCTTTCCCCACGTCCCAAAATTGGCGTTGAACAGCTTGACACATTCTGCAAGGACATCATCCGTGATCTCAGCTCCTTGGATGACTGTTTTGATGGTCTTTATAGCTGCCCAGCGCTGTGCCGGGGGCGTCCACGGGTTCTCGATCTGCCTCTGGCAGAACGGATTCTGCGGTGAGTATGGAGGCAATGGTTTGTCTTCAAAACCTGTTAAACAAGGCATCGTAACGCTTAAAGCGACAGGCATTACTACCCTGGTCGTTGGTAGCGCTCTCTTAGCGGTGGATCGGATCGTTGATGGTGATGTTACATGTAATTTAAGCTTTCTAGTTCTAGTATATGGCCATACATGTATGCATACTACAACTACATGTAGTTTTGTGGCTAGGGCAACAACCCGCTTAGGGTTTATCAAACTGCGGGATTGGCGATTATATATTCTACGGAAGCGCGGAAGCGCGGAAGTGTGGAAGCGGCATGACTCTTTGCTTGCATGTCTATGTCAGTTATCGCAATAACATTGTTACATCTATACAACATTATAACTTGTCACTTTTTCTATGCTGAAATGGACGGAAGTGCACAAGGTGCCTCAGTTCTCAATCTGATTGTTTGAATGTCTCAGATACTGATGATAGTCTACTTACGTCATGAACTACATGTAGCCTATAAACCTACATTTTGTACTCTGCCCTGTGATGTTTGCTTAAGCCTGGTTAGTCTTATGCAACAGTCATAAAATATGTGTAATCTCATCATGATATGCTGGTTCTCTGTAGTGACCAGCTGTTTTCTTAATAACGTTTCATGGTTGCTGTTTAAAACAAACCCTCATCAGCTCACTCATCAATAATCACTCGGTTCAATTCTCACCATGTTGAGAGGTTGGATTTTTTTTTTTGTTGTTTAATTCATTGATTGCGTGCAGTGTTGAGAGGTTGGAGTCTAGTAGGATATTCAGTATTATAGACAGTATCCGGATATATCCCAGCAATCTGAACCACCGGATATATGTGTCCGGAATGAGTGGTTATAGGCGGTGGTTTCTCTCTTCTTGCACAAAAAAGCGTTTTTAAATATGTAATTTATGATATTTCGTGCCAAATTTCTCAAAGTAACCATTAGAGTATACATGCAAATCGTACAGTATCAAAATTAAACCTCCCGGTAACCCATCCAAATCCAGCCTATAGCCAAATTCCTCCATTCCTATGTTGGTACATGCAACCCGCCTCCCCTCCCCCTTGCTTAACCTTTCATTTCGTACATATAAGGTATCATATTATCTTGTATGAACCGCCACTTGAAAAGGTCGGAGGCTAATTTTAGAGTTAGAATCAAAATACAGATGTAAGGGATAGAAGATTTATCTGTACCTTTTAACAAGCAGTCTCCGTATAAGTAACATCGACTCTGCCAAGAGCCACGCCCTGTCCACCAGTCAAGGTGTTCAAAGCTGCCAGGGAGAGGACGAACCCGGAGGCCGCGTGGTCAACAGCAACGACTTTGATGGTGGTAGAGCCATAAGTCACAGCATAGCATTTGCCGCAGTTGGCAGAGTTCCATCCCGCAACGGTCTCGACAGCACCAACGTTAGGGAAACCGGGGACAGAGCCAAGAGTTTGATAACCTTTGGTGTAGAGGCCGTTGACACCGTCAGAACAGGCGAGAACGAGGGTAGAGAGACTGCTAGTGTCATAGGTGGTGTCGTAGGCTGCAGTAACAGCGAGGGCGCTGGTAGCAGCGGAAACGAGAGTGAGGAGGACGGCGGAGAACTGCATTTTGATAATTGTTTTGAGGAGGGTGGGAGTTAAGTAATTAGAATTATTGTGAGAGTGGTTTGTAAAAGCGAGTGAAGAGGTAGCGAGTGGAATGTGACTGTACTAAACTCGATGGTGAGTGAGGTGAAGAAAGAAGTTTTGAGGTGGATGAGAACAGCAGTTTATATATTCTGTCCTTTCCACGATATCTTGATATCTTGCCAACCTGGCGATATACTACTAGACTGCAATTGGGAAAATTATATTAATCACGATATTACATTCCCCAGCCATGTTTACCAGCCATCACAGCTCGTATTTTCCATTTCTCCCATGTCATACGGATAGATAGAGTCGGTTATACCACTTAGATAGTGTGGTAGTGACATCTTGCAAGGTTGGTGTACTGGTAGTCTATTTTGCACCACTTGTGGTCATGGTGTTCTAGAAGATTATTACCAAATTGGGTCACGGGGTACTCAGTGCGAGATTCGGATGTCGGGTACATCGTGCAAGGGTCCGGGGTAAGCAGACAGGCAGCAGGTAGGTCAAGAACTCTAGAGCATTTTACCTTACCGCAATCGTTACTACCTTCCCCGTCAATTGGAAAGCCAATATGTAACCCTAATTCTCGTGATGAATAACCGTCGGTCCGGGGAGGTGCGGGATATTGATCGGACTACAACCCGTATGTCTATTTACATGACGGATATCAGTCAGTCCGAGATCTCGTAATTGTGAATTATTCCTAATAATATTCAGCTCAAATACTGTACCGATGATATTTGAGAATTCACACCTTTATGATATCGCAATTGAATATCTTAACGGGTTAGCCTGTCATACCGTCTCGATCTCGTGATGTTTCCTCACAGAAACGACTAAGCTTCTCGCCCCAGGTTTCCCCAACTTTGTGCAACCTCTTAAAATCGCTCTAGAGTAAGTATGTACTAATAATCCCATATCGCACAAAAGTTTGTAGATCTTAAAATTATTTGCCTGAATTCTCATGAATAGATGAACGTTAACCAGCACGCCGCCAGAAAGCAGATGCACTTACTATGTAGGTACATATCCATAGAGGACCCTATCACGGAAAATAAGACCCAACGGGGAAAGAGCTTATGTTACACAGGGATTCCCTTCCAATAATAGCCTTCCCTGTCGATCAGTGACGTAGAAAGGGCCGTGCGCAGAGCCCATTTATAGAAACACACAACTCCCAGAATCGGCTTCAGGCACTTTGGGCCGAGGGATAATGTTTTTGTCGGGGTCATCGTGTCCGAAAGAAGGAGAATCAGTCCCTGGACATAGATACAGTATAGGGTTTGTTCTGATTCTAACCGATGCTTTACGATGTTCAAATATAGCTATACCGCAACTCATGACTTCCTTCCTTCTTCTCTATTGTTATTGTAATAACTCTAAAGAAGTAAGGCCAATTTTTCTCCGTACTAAATTGTTGATATCAGACCACGGCTATTCTTTCTCCGGTTTGCTTTCGGAAGGTAAGTACATGGTGTTGAGAGGTGGTGATAAGATTCAATGCAATATCCTCAGCAGAGAGTGACTTGCCTATTTTCCCGGAATGTTTTTCGGGCTTCGCTTATATCCATGACTGCCTGAGCGATGCCATGAAATAACGAGATATTGTCATGAGATGTCAGGACTACCAAGCTTAGTGGGGGTAAACCCCTCATTCATCACAAACTCTGACAGAAGTCAAGTCAAGTCTCGGGCTGTTTCTAGCTCATTCCGTGGTAGCGTTGATCTGAGTGAGATACCTCGATTATGGGGCGGGTTTGAACGGAATTATCTTGTCTATGAATAACTGTGCCATTTCAACTTCCCTATTTTAACAAGCTTATATCAATAATATCTTGTGACCTGTGACAACTAGGAATATTGAGCCGCATTAGCTTAGCTACATGTAAAAGTAATCATTCACATCTGGTTGTCATAAATAATCACTCGAAGTATGTGCAGATCACTTTGTCAGTCCGACTTGTCTTCATGAATACGAGTCCATCAGCTCACCATGTAAGCAGTGTAATCAATATTGACAAATTTGGCTGAGTAAATTGTGAAGAATCTTTGTATACTAGGCGATAAGCAAGCAAAGTCCAATTACGACAACGGATGAAGCGGAACCCCAACGGCTCTTGGGTCGGCTGATGATGATTAACATTCTTGCTTTTGGTTGCGCATGTTATGATGTTTGCTTTTAAATTCTTGAAATTCTAAAATTCGAGTGATTGTCTATGATTTGAGCTTCTTCCCCGCCTATCCTATAGCTATCAAGGGAGTCCTCTAATTCTCTTGAGTTCTCCGTTAAAGTGTTGGCATGAACAAACTTGATATATCCAAGATTGTTTGTGTTTGACGAGCTATCTCTTGAATTGGAACACCTTTCTCAGATTTAACCATACTAGGTAGTCCGGCGAGTTTCCGACAGGAAGCACAGCGTCTCGCGGATACTCTCATTAGATATGACGATTGATCTAAAGGCTATGGAACTAAGTTCTTTCGAAGCGTTTTCATACTTAAGACGGGCTGGACATCTTGTTCATAAAAACTCCCCCCGGGGGGGGGGGGGGGCTATGAACAATAACTTGGGCTCCTCTGGCAGGTGTTGCGGGCCGTTCTCAAATGTAGTTGTTCGTTGGGAGGGAGTCTATCTTAATTCTGTGGCTCAGAAGAGTTCGTGGCCCACGAGCTCTATGTTGGTGACGGCTATGCAATATCAGTTAGCTGGCCTTATTTTCAGCACTGATTTGCCCACTGGCATACCAATCATTAGCACTTCGCCCGAACCGGGGAAGGGGCTTCTCATTATGTCGAGATAACATCCCTCATAATTTTAATCCTAAAGAGCCACAAATTGTTGGGAAAATCCGCTTGTTGTCCTCCCATCATGCATGTTTACCCCTGATACTACCCATCACCGTTCCCATTCTTCCAATGTTGGGCTATTCAAGGTAGTTATTGAATATCGTACCGAATTCCGAACGGCTATCAATAGAGGAATGTTCAGTGCAAGGGATTGGTGAATAATCTAGTCTGTCAGAGAATTGTTCCGTAGTAGTCGTGCTGCCATAAATGAAGTTACATAAATGCGTATGTGGAGGGAATGAATTCAACCAGACCAATTGTGTAGCTAACAAAGATACCATGACACCCTAGCCAAGGAACCCTAACCAACCAACCTAAATTGGAGCATGTACACCTTGACATCGATCTCATAAAGGACTTCCATTCAACAAGGCATGACCCGCGCTGCGATTTCTACTGGACCAACACCGATGACCTATACTTCATAATCGTGAACAACGCTAAGTACCTAAAAGCCCTGAACTTGATGCTCATCTGAATAATTCGATCTTAAGACGGGGTGACTGCGAGGTCGCGAATAGAGACTATGGTGCGAGAGGGTTTAGGGCGACCCTGTCAACTCTTTTCACGCAGTATCTTAACGTTGGCCTTCATAAAGTTAAAGGGTGAGGGCTCCTAATGTTTGCTTCCCGGAGCCAATGAAGGAATTGCTTGGAGTGGTGTGCACAGGGACAATATCTGCAATACAACTGAGTACTCTAAGTTCAACTGTTAGTCTCACTCCCCCCGCCATGCCTGTCCCTATATATATTATGAGGTTCATACATGTCAGTAACTATTAATGGTGAATGAGACTTGAGGGTTTCCGTCATCAGTTGGAGAAATATGGAGATTCTTCTATGGCTTTAAGGTCGGGTTAAAACAGAAATAGGACTCTAAGAAATGGAGATGTTGGTTAGGCCAGAAAAACGAAGTATCTGTAGCTGTTTCTGAGAATTTCTGGCTACATTGAACCCCGTAGCTGAAGAAATGTATTTTATATAAGTACAAAGGTCGTGACATACTAAGCACATGTATGTATGTACAAGGCTCTGGCAATGGTACGTCGGGATCGATCCAACCCAGAAATGGTAATGCGGAACCCGTTTAGGGAGCAAAGAACAGTTTTTGATCATGCCTGTGCGTCCCACCCTAAACGCCCATTACTCCGCTTCGTCGTAATAGTACCAACACCGCGCGCTTGGGGTGTGCCCCACCAGCAAAACCTGATCAGCCGCGCGCCAACTGCACTCACATACATGTGTACCTACGGTCGAGCCGATACCTTTAATCCCGCATTACTAAGAGCTATTCACACAATTCTATATTTTCTAGGAGGTTGTTGAACTGCGCCCTCGCGGAAACTTTTAGGGACCGTTTGGCAGCTAGATAAAACGGAATTTCTCAGGATCAAAACCTAACAAAAAGAGTGTTTACAAGGGTGAAAACTCCGTTTTGGCCTGTTGCCAAACGGGCCCTTACGTTGAAGGGTTTGTAAATAAAACCCTAGGTCAGAACAGTTAGCTACTTCTTCGGGCTGACAAGGAAATGGTAGCTCACTAAGGTGCCCGAGCCAGTATGACTATTTGTATGGTATTATTTATTTATTTATACTTCATAACTATTTGTTTGGCGCCCCCCTTTGTTCGTAACTATTTGCATGGTAAGATTTTAAGTCGGAACATTTACATGTAGTTACTACATGTAGCTCCTCCGGGCTGACAAGGAAATGGTAGCTCACTAAGGTTCCCGAGCCGGTATGACTATTTGTATGGTATTATTTATTTATTTATACTTCGTAAATATTTGTATGGTATTTTTTTTTATTCATAACCATATGTATGGTAAGGGTTTAAGCCGGAACATTTAGTTACTCCTCCGGGCTGATTACCAAACGGTAGGCCACTAAGGTGCCCGATCCAGGGTGACTACCAAATGGTAGCCCACTAAGGTGCCCGAGCCAGGCTGGCTATCAAATGGTAGCCCACTAAGGTGCCCGAGCTAGTACGATTATTTGTATGATAAGATTTTAAGTAGGACACCAGGCTGCGATTCCTTGTGCTGCTCGTATCACAATTACCATAAAGTGTTAAGTGTGTTCTTGTAATTTGGACTGGCCCTCTAAGGGATACAGTCTGGCTGCGGGGAGTCTAGGCCACGCCGACAGCCTTTACTTACTAGTAAACATAACCCTCATTCCATGAACCTCTTTTTTGTCTGTGACCCATCCTCTACCTATTAATATTCTGGTGTATCCACACTTAGATTTCTTAATGTCACCACGCCGTGGTGGGCCTAATGGTATGTCCCCGCTCCCGGTTCCATTTAAGTTACAGGCAATATCTAGAAGTAGGACCGCCGTTGTACGAATAAATAGACTAGAGCAAAACTCGACAAATATTGCCAGTTGACGAACGGGGATAATGATTGATCAAATCAGCACTTCTAGAAACATGTACAGTTGAAACGTATATCTCCACCTTGAATTGGGCGAGTAGACGTGATCCTGGGGGTATGGTTAAATCAAAGTCTTAAGAACAGGGACTATTCTTTGTAGAAATATGGGGACTATTTTTAGTTGTCAGAATTCACAAAAAGCACTTTTTTGTTTTGACTTTGTCGTACCTCCGGCTTAACGATATCCTGTATCCCTGGACTGGCGCTCTCTGGACGTCTTCACCAAGGACTTTCCAGGTGATTGCTGTTTGTGGTGTTGCTTGTTTATTCCGTGAACCGGACTGGCCCCCTTTATAGTACAGGCCAAGAAAATAGAAAGGAAGAAAAGAAGGAAAAAGAAGTAATGAGTGTGACAAGTATGAAAAGAAAATAATAGTAAAGAAAACACGGTAAGAAATTGCTGACTAAACCACCTGATTGAGAACAACGAATCACGTAGAGAGTTCTTGGCAAAGAGCGAATGATAGTATATGATTTCGACACACGACTGAAAAAACAATAATATAAAGTACTCTTTGAAAGAATTCCAACAAAATAAGTTTCCGTTACGTATACATCGGTGAGGTTTGAGAGTTATGAAAGTGAATCTGTGGGTAGGAGGGCCATCCCTTCGGCTGATGAGGTATGTCTCATGGCGGGCAGGGAACAAGTATAGTTCAAGCCGAAAGAAGGAAAAAACGAAAGGAAAACTACAAAATAAACACAACACATGTCCCCATCAAAGTACTAGAATCAATCTCGTGGTGGATAGGAAACAACTACAGTTCAAGTCGGAAAAAACGGAAGGAAAAGTGTAAAACAAACACAACATACATCCCCATTAAACAAGTCTCAATTCTAAGCGCGTTGAGTCGCCAGGCACTAACTCAGAACGTAGCAGCAGCAGCACCGGCTGCCAAGGCCGCAGCACCGGCACTGGAAAGATTGATCATGTTGTTGGGCGCAAGGTTTGCGGTCCCTGACGCACTTACAGCCTCAGTTGAAGTGACTATTGAAGGAATAAACCAGTCAGTACTTATTGGATTTATTACATATCATGATATGATATACCATCTGGGCTGCTTCTTTTTCTGCGCGCGGGGGTGGGTGTACGAGCTTCTAGGATGAGGTGCCGATTTGGGCGTAGATTTGGGCGTAGGATTAGGAATGACTGTTGTGATGGAACAGGATTCTGGGATTTGGGGGTTCTTGGCTGCCCTAGGCCTCGATGTATACTAGCTGACAGTGCTAAGACGCCCAACAGCATCTTCAATATGTCATTATATCATTGTCCGGAAGAAAATATAGTAACGGGTAATATAATCAGCTTTTTAAAGATATCGCGAACGAGCTCGTGCAAGATAGCCATGGGGACATCTTGGTATGCGCAGACTACTTGCGACCTGTATAATATGTGTAGCGTTGGGAAGGTACTAAGAGGTTTTACGGATACTTATCCGGTTAAAAGCGATGTATATGGATAACCCCATATATTAGGCTATTCTCACGTTTCATTTTGAAGTTGGTGGATGGAGAGGCATCCTAGGGAGCAAATGTGTGGTATTGCCATAAACTACGGTTTTCATGCAATTAATGAATTAAACAAAGAAGAAGAAAAAGGCTATTCTCCCGTACGTGGGGATCACTCGGTATACCATAAGGGTTAGGGTTCAAATTCGGATTACCACAAAAGTTACCTTCCCTACTATGCTTCTCATATATGGTTTTAACGACTACGACGTTCGGGTTCCATGGACAAAGATTCCAGAAATACATGATATGTTGCGGATAGCAGCCGGAGATTGCTACCCCTAGCCGGTCGTAGTCAGCTGCATCTATATCTAAGATCTAGTTTCCTCATCCATACCAAATATCATCGTAATATCTCTAGGCAGGAAACTGCCGCTGTCTCCAAACTATCTAACTAAAGTGACAAGAAATATTATCCTCTTGCAGGGCATATATCTCCACCCCATAAAATATCACACAAAGTTGTGAGGACAGCAGTGGTTTAGCAGTTTCTTAGTCTGTTTTTGCTTAAACCATCCTACTACCGCTGCAGTAATGAATGTAAACATGGTGCCTAATAACCCACTCCACTGTCCCACAGCAGCAGGATGTTCCACCGTATCCCATCCTATCCCGGTGTAATATTCACCCATTGCGATATTCAGCACAACTAATGATACAAACGCTATCTGAAATACCCCTATTAATACGAGGGCGACATGTTGCCAAAGCCAGCACTGGCACCATCTTTTGACTAGGTTCCATGGGTTGTCACCAAGTATCGCGCAAGATGTTCCCAGCAAGATTTGTGGTGGGAATAGGATTTTATAGAACAAACGGTTGTCGACACGTGAATACCAATCGTCTGGTAACAAGAACGGGGTCCTAATACTGTCTCAATGGTAGACTTCCCACGCACTCTTCAAGCCTGGTAACATCGATGACCGGAGTATCCTCGTATCGTAGACCAGCAATAAATCCAGCAATCATCACACAGGTCCAAAGGAATACGACAAGCCTAGTAGCGTCGGTAGCCTTCCGAAACGAGGAGGACCACATAACCAACAGAGACGTAGACAGAATGCTAAAGGAGATAATATCTAATGTAGGATTCGAATCTAAATCCCAGGCCCCGACGTTTTCTGTGGCCGTGATTGCGATCTGATGTATACTGGTAACAGAGCTAAATAACATGGCAGTTCCGAAGGATGCACCAACTAGCCAATCTTTCTTATGCGTGAGGGAGCCGATAACGAATAGTAGGTAGAGTAGGAGTCGTTGAGGAAGCTCATAACTACTGGAAATTTTGTAAGCGCAGGATATAGTAGAAT
This sequence comes from Morchella eximia, assembly GCA_024713935.1. Classification (NCBI taxonomy): domain Eukaryota; kingdom Fungi; phylum Ascomycota; class Pezizomycetes; order Pezizales; family Morchellaceae; genus Morchella; species Morchella eximia. Next base: position 2,207,401 of record JAMGZG010000002.1, read on the forward strand.
CTCCAAAAGCCAGGACGGCAGAAGGCATGGAAATGAGGACGACATATGAAAATAAAATCTTCATGGCGAGAGTAATTGTAGATATGATATACGTAGTTGTGGAAGACGGGGCTGACGGGACTCGTTCTTACTATGTGCCATGTATGGCGGGTGTCAACTTAAGAGGAAATCTTTACTGAGAAAATGCCACCATTAGAATTTCTATAACATTGATTGGCTGATTCTTTAAGTTTACACACCTACCACCCATAACCTCTCGAGCTATATCCCGCTACGCGATAAGGCTTGTAGGAGTACTGTCGTTTACGGGGTATTGGCGGGTACTGGGTGTTGGCGGACGAGAGACAACCAAGCCAATCTTTGGCTTCAATCCGCCAACACCCAGTATCCGCCAATACGCAACCCCGTGAATGACAGTACACGTGTAGGCCTCATAAGAGCGCTCTGCAAGTGATCGAAAGGCTTAGAAAAAGGCTTCTTATTGGGCGCATTTGTTACAGCAAAACCTATCAGGGATCCAACCGCTGGAAGTTTGGTGGGGATGGAATTTCGAGAAGGTGGAATTAAGATACATAGGTTTTGCTATACTTGCATCTAGTGCGCCTATTTTTCATGTCTTCAAAACAAGGCGCAGGATGTGAGTACAAGGCTCTGGCATTAGACATTTTAAGCCACCGTCAATTATAAGAAAAGAAGGATCGGCGAAAAAAAGATCACCCACTACTAGGTATGATATTATGAACGCCGCTCACAGAGGCCACAGGTATGGTATCAGAGCTATTGACAGCGTTTACCTGATCATACCAACCTCGTATGGCTAGTAGAGGATTATCTTTTTTTTCGCCGATCCTTTTTTTCTTACAATTGAAAATGTCTATTAAGTGAACCTGAAAATGACTTTTTATGGTAACGACTTGTGATTTGCGGCTACACCAAATTGAGCCCCTGCTTGCAGCTTGCATTTTCAGGTTCTTCTTGCCTGCCCCGAGTATCTGCTATCTGAGACAGGTTGATCTTTAGGAGAGCTTATCGGCCTATCGAATACGCCCACTTACGTCACTACCCGCGCGCTGGGTTTCAGCCTCAGTGTTTGTCTGTAAAGAATGTGGAGTCAAAGCATGCGCCGCTAAGAAATGTTCATAAAAAGTCCTATAGCCACTAGTCCTACGCCTTGAATAAATATAATGATAAATTACGTAGCTCTACAACTTTTATATTAACTCGACGTTGTAATGTCAACATTAGATCCTATTTCAAATTAACACCGAGGTATTTCACGAAAAATCACTCGCAAACTCAAACTACACGGTACTAACATCACAACATTGGGTCTGAGCTCCTCAGCCCAATTTGGGATATGGCTTGGGCCATTTCGAGGGAAGAATGAGTCGGTATAACAGTTCTTACATCCTGTTGGCTGGTTAGATTTCCCGATGCGTCTTCCCGAATCTACTAGCAGCATCAGCACATCAGTGAAGTGCCTTAGTTACTCGTCACCCGTGATGGATGCTGGTTCTAGTTTGTTCATGGATCTAATTCTGGTGGGGGTTTATAACAAACTTGCACCTTCGGCCTCCTCTTTTCATTCCAACGTCTCTTCATTCTTGCTTTCAACCCGGGTTTCTGAACAACCTTTAACACTTGCACATCCCACGACTTGGGCTTTCAAAATTCAACTGTTACATCAGCGTCTCCGCGGCGTGTTGGGGACCAACAGACTTTAAAAGATGCCTGCGAAAGCCCCTCTCGACGAGAATGTCAAGTTTTTGTATTCATGCCTTATTCGTAGTGACTACAAGACTGCATGTCCACCTGAATATCCACTGATGATCTTCATTTCATAGAATGCTAATTGGCATATATACAGATTGACTTTTCCCGTGTCGCTGCGGACTTTTCTATCAACCCCGCTGCAGCACGCATGCGTTGGAGCCGTCTGAAAAAGTCCATCAACCCCGACGATACGCGGCCGCGGTTCGCCTCCGATCCATTGCCCAAAAAGGTTAAGAAAAAGGTTCCAAAGACGCCCAAGGAGGAGAAAGAAGAGAAAGAAGAGAAATCGATTAAGGAAGAGGTGAAAGAGCTTGAATTTAAAGATGCTATCAAGGATAAAAGCACCCCAAGAAAGGCCAAGCTTAAGGCAGGCAAAAAAATTGGAGTTGTGGTCAAGAATGAGCAGACTTCAGATGTGGATGATGATATGGAAGGTGAGGTTAGTTCTGGGGACAAAGGTGACGATGAAGAGATGTTTCGGGCACCGGGGAACGAGCAACTACCTGTAGCCGCCGCTGCAGCTGCAGCTGTAGCGGCAGCGGTATCGGCTCCACAGATCCAAGATCTTTTCAAGACTGAAGAGCAAGATGAAGCGGAACCACCCCAACCTACGCCAGAAAACACTCAAAATACCACCAGAGATTTGCAAACCACATCGTTTTCGAATCAACCTGACATGTTCCCAATACCTCCAGCAACCTTTCTCTTGCCCCCAGCTACCCCAATCCTCGACCAAATCGCAGTTCCGGAAAGAGGCGAAGACGACGGCGATGATAGTTGGGGTGCGACAATCATAGTCAAACAGGAACCAAATCCTGATCCCAAGACCCCCACTAAGAGAAAGTTCTCTGCTACTCTGGGCAGCACTTCTCCTGCAAGTTCTGTGTCCGCTTTTTCTCCCCCATCTTCTTCTCACAGCTCCCCTTCGCCGTCGCGCACCCCTAGGAAATCCGAACGTACTCCTCAGAAATGGCAGGCAATCGTTAGTAGAACTCGTCAACCGCGTAGTAAGTCGCGGAAAATTTACAGTGAGAAGAATGAAGACGAAGATGAAGACGACTACGATCTTGCGTTGTAGTCACCGCTTCCAACGGGCGTATTATGCCTCTTATCTGTTTGTGGCTGCATCCTGTGGACAGGATCTATATTCTTATCTAGCTACGCACATGTATGCTCGAGAAGATTAATAATGGTGTGTAAGAGGAGAATATCGAGACCAGATACGTTGCAACATTTAAGGCGCGCTTGGATCTAGACGTCTGGAGTGCGATTCATAATGTCCTGCCATGTTTCATTTTCTTCATTTCTTTCTGTTTGCTTTGATAGTGACTAAGGGCCCGTATTTCTTATGATAATTGATATGTCTGCAAACACCTTTAGAATCCTCCTCCTGGTAGATGTGAAGAAATCTGCGCCTTCTGATGCCTGCTGAGCTATAGATCAAGTCTCAAATAGAAAAAAGCCTGTTCCCAGCCCTCGATCATAAGAGTACGTGTAGTAAATTTGTGTCTTTTCCAGCTTCCAGATCATAGTAGGTCTAGCTTAGTTACACTTCGATTAAATGTTGATCCATAGTGTATCACTCGGCACTGGCGCCATGAACTTGTGCACTCTGCCCAATTGAAAGGTATACGTAAGAGAGAGTTTCTACTGGTGTAAATAAACCTAATATCGAATGAGGATCTACTCCTACAAAAGAAAAAGTGATGGGGATGAGACCTGAATCTTCAGAACCGTATGCATGGATTTGAACCCTCAACCCTAAACCCCGTTTCTTTATCAATGACATTGATGGTGGGGCATAATTGTCTTGGCAGGTGGGCATCTCTCACCCCGCAGCTAGAAACAGAAAAGAGTCATCGCGCGCGGTCTCCTAATCAATAAACGCTTCCAGCACAATCTTCAAACTGAATACCTTAGCCCTTCTCCGTAAAGCAGCCCGCGTACTTCCTCGTCGAGTTTCTGTGCTCCCGCAGCTCATACAACGAAGATACACAACCACAAAGATGGCTGGCTACACACTCTCAGTCGCACCAAACGACAAGCCACTCCAGCTACTCATTTCGTCATTCAAGAACCTTCTCACTCCCACAGTCACCGTTTCCGAGTCTACCCCGGCGGTGTCCCAGCTTGTTTTGAGCAACGCCGACACTGTTGCGGGAACAAACACCATTGTTTCGCACCTGTCAACACTTATTCCCGCGTTCAAGGAGGACCAATATACAGACCTCGAGAAGGCCGAAATCACCCAATGGCTCACCCTCACTGCTACTTCCCCGATCATTGAGGACACTCTGCGCTCGCTGGACGGTGAGCTCAAGTTCCGCACCACAATCCTCGGCGAGAAGCCTTCTATCGCAGACGTGGTTGTGTATGCCCGTCTCAAGGACGACGTTGCTGGATGGACAGATGAGCAGAGAACTGGAGAGACTGGCTACAGGAACATCGTCCGCTGGGTCGACTTTGTCCAGAACTCGCCTGTATTTGGGCTCAACCTGCCAGAGGGTGAGAAGGTCAAGATTGACCCTAGCAAGGTATTGGTGTACTTGAAGCCTGAGGAGGCCGTTAAGGAGAAGAAGAAGGAGGGCGCTGAGGGCGAGAAGAAGGTTAAGGGAAGGGCCGGTGCTGCCGAAAAGGCTAAGGAGAAGGTTGTTGAGGCCAAGGAGGCTGTTAAAGAGGAGGTTAATAAGGCTGTAACTGCTGTTGCCGGCGACGGTAAGAAGCAGCAGAAGAAGGAGAAGAAGGAGAAGGGCCCTCGTAGAGAGGCTCCACCAAAGGAAGGTCTGTATATACAAGATATTTTACTCATTGGAAGGACACCGCTAACATAATCTACAGAGCCTGTACTTTCACCCTGCCAGATTGACCTCCGTGTCGGTCACATTCTCTACTGCACTCCTCACCCCAACGCCGACTCATTGTTTGTGTCTACCATCGCCATGGGTGACCCAGCTGACTCGGCTCTCGTCACTCCTCCTGGAACATTAACCCTCCCCGAGTCTGTCCTCGCTGCGCATAACCCTCTCCCTCCTGTGCGCACAGTATGCTCAGGTCTTAACGGACTTGTCCCCCTGGAGGCCATGCAAAACCGCAAAGTTGTTGTCGTGGCCAACCTCAAGCCTGTCACTATGCGTGGTGTTAAGTCCGCTGCTATGGTTCTCGCCGCCTCCCCCGTCGGTGACGACCACGGCAAGGTCGAGCTCGTTGCTCCCCCAGAGGGTGCAGTAGCTGGTGAGCGTGTGTACTTTGAGGGCTACAAGGGTGAGCCTGAGGCAGTGCTGAATCCAAAGAAGAAGATCTGGGAGGCAATCCAGCCCGGTTTCTCAACGAGCGAAGAAAACGAGGTGATCTTCGACCGCTCAAAGGCCGGCTGGGAAGGTGATGCGGCAAAGGGCAAGGCGCCAGGTGAGGGCCCGGTTGGGAAGCTGATGGTTGGGGGCAAGGGAACATGTCGCGTTGAGAGCTTGAAAGGAGCTACTGTGCGGTAAATAGTAAACAAAAGGAGTCGGGTTGGAGCACATGCTGGATTTTTTGAAAATTGATATTCTTTGCTGCTTTCCATATTTGTATTCTACTAGCATTGCGACACCCAAATCAAGAAATCGCAGATAGAGAATAGAATTCCTCTCCGCATTCTCACTCGACTACAATATTATATCCTCTTCATATTACTAGTGCACTGTCGGCAGGGTGTAGGTGATATGTCGGTTATTTCATGGATGGACTGTATCACGTGATGGGGCAAATGATTTTTTTTTTAGGTTACAGGCCCTTCGGTAAAAAGGTCAATGATAATTTCAAACGGCAGATGGTAAGTAAACCGTTGGGCTCAAAGTTCAAAGAGCACTCACTCAAAATAAACTGTCAAGTTTACCCTGAGCAGTCTATTCTGAGTTTTACAGAAGTACATGCATCCAAGATCTATATTTCTTATTCTCAACACTCGGGGTCCATTCGAATGGATGTATGCGCAGCTCAACCATATACCTACACACCCGTAGGAATCTGTACTATAGACTTATTCAGTTGATGCAAGTCGAAACTTTTGTGACTTGAAAACCTTTCACCATGTATGGGAATTATATCTCGGGGTGAAAGGTTGAAGTTTGCTCCATAACTGATCACTCGGCCCTCCGAGTGATGAGCGGTGACTGTATCACAAACTCTGTCTGACGATCAATGATGAGACGGTAGGAAAAGAAGGATTTAGACTTTCAAACTTTCGTACTTTCAAAACTTTCTGTGCCCACTATTTGGACCGAAGTATATGTGGGCCAGGGACATAGAGCGGTTATATGGACCTACTCTCTTAACCCTACAAGGCTGCCGTTAGACGGGCTACATGCATCTACCTGAATCTGGGGTCGGTTTAAACTACTAGTTCTACACAGGCTAGCCAATTAGTTACAATCGACAAAAAGCTCTTTGCCCATTCCTCCATTTCCTCTCTCCTCTCACTTCATTTCCTCCCTCCTCTTCCTCCATTCCCTCTCTCATCTTCCTCCCTTTCCTCTATCCACTTCCTTCTGACACGGTTTATCCCATCCATCATCATTGAAACATCTTCCCAATATTTCGATAACAGACGCAACTACTTGACTTTGAAGATATAAACACACATTTGTGACGGAGAGACTCGAGTTTTCTTTCTTCCTCTACCCACTCCCTCCACTTGCTTCTCACATATACATTTGTGGCGGAGAGACTTGAGTTTTCTACCTCCATTCCTTCCCTCTGCTTCCTTCCCACATAGTTCATCTCATCCATCATATCACCGGTGAAACATCTTTTCATTCCTGTAACAGACTCAACTCCTTGAGCTGTTATTTGAAGATATACGCGTATACTTGTGACGGAGATATTGGAGTTGCGTTGAACAATTTGAAGGTATGTTACTCACCAGTGCTCTTAAATCCTCCTCTCCCTTCACTGCGTCCTTATTTTCATCAAGACTGACGCTTATTTTGTTTCTTTTATACAGATAGTAAAAGAGATAGCGTACTAAAAAAAAAAAAAAACAGTACTTATTTCGACTTCTGTCGAACCCAAGGTCTGCTATTACTGCTTCTCTTTTATTTAAAAACCTGATATCCCCTTCATTTCATCCTTCATTTCATCTTATTCCGCTCATTTGAAAAGAGTTGACCATTGAGACTAACACTCATCACGTTTCTTTTTCACAGATAGTAAGAAGAGTTGATAGTATACAAAATACAAACACCGCCTTATTTCGACTTCTGTCACACCTAAGGTCTATTATTCCCGCTCCCTTTTCAATAAAATCTTGTTAAATTTCCCCTTCATCTTTATATTCTACCCATCACAAATCCTGGCCATGCATCAAAACTGACCAATTTTATTTAGATCTTCATAACCCCCCACATCCATACTAGAATGGACTGGGTAAAGGAACTCAAAACCAAATGCCTCAAGCTCATCAACGCCAACAAAGAGGAATCTGCCCCCGAGGATCTAATTCCTCTGGTAGACATCCCACTCCAAAACCCAAACCTCAAGCCCGAGGCCCGCATTTCGGGCAACTCACGGCTCCCCAGATCCGGGGGTCCCCGTAGCAGACCGGGACCACCAAAAAAGGGCCATCGCCGCTACAAATTCGGCGATCTGGAGAGAGAGGAGACGACTGATGAAGACGAGGGCCAAAACCAGGAAGAAGAGGAGGATGACGGGCACGAGGTGGAAATGGATGCTATAAGCATCGTGCATATGTTGGATGATGAGGTCTCTGGAAAGGGGGGTGCAGCGGAGTAGGCTATGGTGGGGAAAGAGATGGGTCTGGTACAGGTACTAGTAATGGAGATGTTGGGGATGCTTAGTAGTTGGAAGGTTTGTTTTCCCTTTTGCCTTTTCACTCTTTTTCTTTATATCTGCTATATATTGATTCGATTGTGTGCTAATCGTTGTTTATCAGGCTGGTGGCTATACATTATTACCATGGAATTTTCCAACCATTATGTTTTGTCTTACGAGTCTTCCGGCATTCCCTCTTATGTTTTCCAAATCATCCGGGTTTCTGTAGCCATCTCTTCCTTTTTTTGCTTCCTGTTACGTGCTACGTTAGCTGTCAGCCTCTATTTCTTTCTGTACACATTGAGTATATATTGGTACAAATTTCTTTTCCTTCTCTCCGACCTTTTTTCCTGTGGATAATTCTGTTTCCTCTTTACTTTCTACTTCTTTACTATACCCCTCCCTATTTCTGCCCCTTATGCCCTCCCTTCTTGGGCAATGACGCACATGTAGCTTTGAATAGCTCACACCGAGATGTCTTAAATAACATGTATAGCCGTTAGTAGCACTACCAAGACGATAATAAGCACGGTAGCTAGCTCCACAACCAAAAACGGAACCCACTCATGTAACTTCCAATAACCAATATAACATCCCACCCCCCAACACGGGCTCGAATTGATATACCGATACATATAAACACCCCCTCACCCCCAAGACACAAAAAGAGAACCAAATTGAAGAAAGCAACAAGCAGCAAAAGAAAAAAGAAAAAAAGAAAAAAAAAGAACTATCCATAAAACACCCCTACACTACGTACAATACCCCCCCCCCCCCCCAATCTACACCCCCCACGCCAATCACGTCTAACCAAACATATCCTCCGCCCTATTCCTCCTCGCGCCCCCCCTCCTCCTTCCCCCCTCCTCAACCACAAGCCCCTCCCCCTTCGCCGCCCTCAGCTTCTGCGCAAACAAATCATCCCCCACCCCTCCACCCCCCACCACCGCGGCCCTTAATCCTAAACCCATCCCCCCCGCCGCCACTATCAAGATTAATCCGCTCCTCCAACGACTTCTTCACCGGCCGCGCCGCAACACCTACACGGTCCTCCAACCGCCCCGGAAACAGCTCCACCGGCCCCTGCCTAGGCTCGGGCGAAACATCAAACCGGGAACTCGCCGCCGGCCGCCGCGGAAACAGCTCTACGGGCTCACTACGCAGCCTTCCACCCCCACCACTGCCACTGCCACTGCCACTGCCATCTTCTTCACTGCGCAGCCGTCCGCGTTCGGCACGCTCGGGGAACAGCTCGCGGGAGCGGTTGCGGCTGCGGTTGGGGAAGAGCTCGATTGGTGAGCGCGAGCGGGTACGGCGTGGGTGTGGGCGTGGGTTGGGGTGCGGGGAGTATGAGCGGTCGCGCGAGACGTTGCGCGAGATGTTGCGGGAACTACTGATGGTGTCGTTGTCGTCGTAGAAGCCGTCGGTGTAGGTGTGGCTGTCGGCGTGGTTGCGGCGGCGGTCGTGTTCGCGTGTGTCGTAGTGGCGGCGCTCGTAGTCGTGCTCCGCGCTGCCGGTGCGGCGGGGGCGGTTGCGGCGGGATTCTTCGCGTTCGCGGCGGCTGTGAGGGGTGTTAGTTTTGTACTGTGTGTGTTTGTGTGTGCAGAGGTGGGGGGGACAAACAGCCGTGCGGCTTGCTCGACGCGGTCCTCCTCGGGATTGAACAGGTAGTATCGACTACGGTCTCTGGCACCCGCAATCTTCTTGTCGCTCTGGCGCGCGACGCGCACCTCGAGGCGCGAGTCTGGATGCGACGCTGCGAGCCGCGCGGGGCGGAGCGTCAGCCCGGATAGCTCCTCGTCGGCGTCGTCGTCGAGTGCCAGGGCGTGCAGCGCTGCGGCGGCGTCGGTGGGGGTGCGGTATACTAGGCAGCCTACAAGCAGCAGCGGAAAACCTGTGTCAGCATTGCTTCAAGGAGGGAGGGAAAGAGGGGGGGGGGGGGACGGACACGAAGAGTCATCGATCCATTCGACTTTGAGGATGGGCGCGGCGGGGAAGTGGGTGTTGGCGAAGGCCTTGACGTTGGCGGTGGACATGCTGTCGACGCCTTTGAGGTAGACCTTTTCGGGGGCGAGGAGCTCGCTCTCGATGTCTTGCATTGGGTCGCCGCCGCCGCCGCCCCTGGGTATGGGGGCGGCGATGGGGGCGGTGGTTGTGGTTGTGGTTGTGGTTGTGGTGGGGCCGTCGTCGTAGTCCATGAGGATGTCGTCGTCGTCGTCGTCGTAGGAGATTTGGACGCTGGGCTGGGCCATTGTCTGCGGCGGGGGCGCGGTGGCCATGGGGCTGCGAGGGTGGGGTGTGGCGGTGGGGGAGTGTGAGTGTGATGTGAGTGAGTGTGTGGGAGATGGAGAGGAGAGGGAGAGAGAAGGGGGGGTGAGAGAAGTGTAGATGGAGAGCGGGTGGGTGGGTGCTGGCTGTGGTGTCTCTTGCTTGCTCTTTCTCTTGCTCTTTCTCTTGCTCTTTCTCCTGCTCTTTCTCCTGCTCTTTCTCCTGCTCTTTCTCCTGCTCTTTCTCCTGCTCTTTCTCGTGCTCTTTCTCCTGCTCTTTCTCCTGCTCTTTCTCCTGCTCTTTCTCCTGCTCTTTCTCCTGCTCTTTCTCCTGCTCTTTCTCCTGCTCTTTCTCGTGCTCTTTCTCGTGCTCTTTCTCGTGCTCTTTCTCGTGCTCTTATTCTTCTATTCTGTGCCTTCCCCGCCGTGTCTCCTCTGCTGCTGCGTGGTGAGTCTTTGTCTTCTTCCTCCTCCTCGCGTGTGTCGTGGAATTGCACACAGAGACAGCCGTGTCGTGCTTGGTATGACGCGCAGATGGCTTGGCTGCAATTCACTGGCACGCTAATACAGTCGAGTCTCGATAGTAGCATACCCGATAATAGCATATTTCGATTGTAGCATATATTTGGGCAATCCCAAACGAGTCGGTACAGGCAAATTTGTTCTCGATAGAAGCATATTTTCGCATATTCTCGATAGTGGCATACGAAAATCTGTTCCCGACCATATGCTACTATCGAGACTCGACTGTATCGTCAGCGCATCACTCGCCGGGTCTGCTGGATTACATAGAGCACAGTGACAGTCATCACAGCAATGGACATGGACAAGGCATTTCGATATGATTTCAGACGCCTTTGGGAATTTACAGAGTTATACTGGCAGAGCGGGTGTTGTGGTCATTGGTTTGTGGGGATATTCCTCGGTGGGTCGGCAAGGGCGGGTCTGTAACCACAGCCACATCTACAGATAGTAAATACAACACCCACAGACCTGTAGACAGACAGACAGCATCCATCTACAGCGCCCATCCACCTCATCTCCCTGCAGACGCAATGCCCGCGCCCGACTCCCCGGTGCTCCTCGTAGCCCGCTTCCTCAAGTCCAATGGCTACGACAAGGCAAGCTCTGGCTCTCTCTCACCATTATCGAGTCCTGCCTCTCAAGCTCACCTACTAACAACAATCCCACAGACCCTCGCAACCTTCCTCCAGGAGACAAACCTCCCCGCCTCCAGCGTCGACCCCAAAGACCCCACCACCGCCCTCAGCCTCGAAAAGCTCCTCGACGAGAAGCGCCTCTTTGACCTCTCCCTCACCCTCGAAAAGGTCGAGATCCTCGACCACGAAGAAGAGTTCACCACACCCTGTGCGCCCCCCTCCCCCTCTCCCCATCAAACACTGAATCTAAACACCACTAACCCCCAAACCGCAGACCCCACAATCCCACGCCTCATCGCGCCCCCCAACACCCCACAATCCAACGTCCTCTCCGTCGCGCTCGCCCCCACGCTCGCCCCCTGGCCCCACCCAGTCCTCATCGCCACCACCGCCGACCGCTTCCTGCGCCTCTACACCCTCAGCGGCACGCTCCTCGCCGCCCACCCCGCCCTGCACCCCTCTGCCATCCTCTCCGTCACCGTGCTGCAGCACAAATGGCTCATAACCACCTCCATGACAGGCCATCTCTCCCTCTCCGCCCCCACCTCCCCCACACCGCTCTTCACAACCCGCCCACACACAAAATACGCCACCAAGGCCGCCCTCCACCCCAACAACACCCTCCTCGCAACAGCATCCTACGACGGCACAATCGCAGCACACACCATCATGTACGACCCCGCCACCGGCGACCCCTCCTCCTTCGCCCACATCGGCACCATCACACTCCCGACCCCGCCCGAGGCACTCACCATCCTCCCTCCTCCCCCCGCCGGGGGGACAGAGGAGGAGCCGCGACTGGTATTCTCCCGCCGCGACAGCACAAGCATCTACTACCACGCCCTCGCGCCCGGCCTCCCACACCGTGCAACCCACAACCTCGCGCCGGCCGCAAACTCCTGGGCGTCCTTCCACGCCATGCAGCTCGCCGCGCATCCCAGCGACCCGTCGCTGCTGGGCGTGGTCACGTCGCACGTGCCGGTTATGAAGTTTATGCTCGTGCGCATCCCCAGCGGGGAGGTGCTGAAGGAGTGCTTCGTCGGCGCGCCGCAGAGCGCATACTCCAGCGGCGCGCTGGCATGGCGCCCGTGCGGGCGCGGGGTGTGGGTGAATGGGGATGACGGCGTGGTGCGCGGGGTTGAGGTGCGCAGTGGGAGGGTTGTGGCTGCGCTGAGGGTTTGTGGGCGCGGGGAGAAGGTGAGGGCGTTGTGGGCGGGGAGGGTCAAGGAAGAGGGGGAGGGGGGAGGGGAGGGGAGGGGAGTGGCTGGTGACGGGTGGCTTCGATAAAGGGCTCAAGGTGTGGAGGGTGCGGAGGATGGGGAGGAGGTGGTGGGCGGTGCGGAGGTGGAGGTGGGGGGGTTGGTGGGGTAGGTTGAGGGTGGGTGGGGAGGTAGGTAGGTCAATGATTGGAATGCAGGTTTGTTGTTGTAGACTGGTGAACGCGTGACTTGTAAAGAATTGTGAAGAAGTGTAGATACCAGGTGGACAAGAACACTGCCGGAATTATTTTGTACAGAATCGTCATGCGCACGATAACTTACCACTGCTGCTGCTGCTGCTCGCGATACATACTGTACCAATTGCACTGGCATCAATTGAGGCATGATGCAGTGAGAGGATTAGGTTTCTAAGTATCCCACCCTTTCAACCAGGAAAAGTAGGTATGTACAGTGTAGATATATACCAATGGCATTAATTCCTACTAACAAACAAGCCCTTTCCACCCCCCGCCCACAACCTCCAACCTAATCTTTCCCCCACCATTGCAAAACCTCTCCCTCCCCAGAGGAAAAAAGTAAATGCGACAAACCCGGATTGAACGGGTGACCTCCAGATTATTGGCACCCCGGATATTAAACAGATGGCTTCAGTCTGGCGCTCTCCCAACTGAGCTATTATCGCGTCGCTGGGTTTCGTCCCATCTTTTTTTTTTTGTGGTTTGGTGGTGGTTGTAGCCATGTTGGGGCTAGTGTCGTCGGCCAATTTAGAGTACCGGGTTTGGGGGCTTGGCAGAAATGTGCTTAAAAGGCGCGATGGTTGTTGGGATCGTTCTCTACCTACTTACTCTACTTTACCAACTTCACAACGGGTTTTTGCACGCAATTGCAATTGCTCTAAACACATGTACATACAGTAACAACCAAAAAAAAAAAAAAAATTGAATCATCACAATCTTTTCCCGTCCTTTCCTTTTCTTCTTCATATCATACCTCCCCTTACCAACACTCTGGTTCAAAGCCCTGATATATATATTACAATATCAATTCCGTGGTTTGTCCCTATTTTGGTGTAAGGCAGAATTACAGACTCTCTACTCACCGCTGCCTCCCATAACTTTGTGTTTTGATGGGGGCGGGGGTCCTTTTCATGTAGTCGACATTTCACACTCATTCTTTGATGCTTTTCTTTGTAGTTTTACCATAATAAAAACTCTTCCTTTGGAGCCCTTTTTTTTTTTATCTTTGTGTGTGTGTCGGTGGTTTTTTACGTGTGCTGTGTGCTTTTTGGAGTGAATTGAATGGAATGGATGCTCACGAGTGTGTGGTGTGTGGTGCTAGATGTGTGCAGTGGGATCCGTGTGCAGCGCCGGACTTGTTGAGACTTGAGAGCGCTCGCGCGGGTTATAGACCATAAACCATATATAAACCACCCATTAACCAACTACAATGCGGCGGCGTGGGACGTACCTACAAGTAAGTGCCTGGGCTACTGCGGCCATGTTGGCTTGCTACATATCGTCGGGCCGGCGCACATACAGAGGGAGTCTCATGAGCAGCATATGAGTGGGAACTTCATGCACCTATCGAGAACATGCTTGCATCAGGCGGTCATTTTGCTCATTGGGGTGGGGAAAACGATATGCTACTATCGGGACTCTGATGTGTAGGTACAACTGATGGTTTCCGTGTGGCCGGGCGACGACGACCCTGCGGAGTTTCCAGGAGCTGTTTGTTAGCTAAGCTTTCAGAAACGGAATCAGCGCTTTCGACCGTTGCTATCAGAACCGCGGATATCTTGCGGCCAGACGTCGGCAGACTCACCAGTCAGTCAAAAAACAGCAGCATTAAGAATTGCCATCAGAAGAATTGCGATTTAACGTTATCCGGTGGACAGTCAGCCAGCCTAGGAAATTCCAAAGGTCTGCGGGCTTGCCGTGGATATAAAGCTCAGACAAAAGACTACAAAAGCAGGCCACAATGAGAAACTGCCTGGACAGGACCTGCCACTACCTATCAAAAGGACCCGTCATCCCACAAGTGGACATCACGACATCAACTGTGTCTTTTTTGCAGACCTCCACCCCCCCGCCGCACCGAAAGCTTTACTGCACTGTCAGGCCAGCCAGTATGATGCCTCGCACCCAGCCAGTCTCTATCAATACCTATCGTTATCCCACCCACCCTCATTACAAACACACACACAGCCAGATCATAATCATAGGAAACCTTTATCAAAAAAGGACCACAGAAATAATAGCCATCTCACATCTCCCAATCTTCAAACCTGCGGAGCTTTTACTTATATAACTTGGTCCCCCAATATACCACCGAGCAACCATGCTCAGTCTCCTCACCAGCCGCTCCACCTCCCACTCCCACTCCCACCCCCACCGGCGCCCAGACTCCCGCCCCCGCCCCCTGCACATCCCCGGCCAGTCCTCCAAAGTGCAGTCCCTAATCGCCTTCTTCAATCTCAAGTCGCAAGAGCCCGTCGTCGTCTCCAAGCGCCCCTACTTTGACCGCCACAAGATCCCGCCCAACAAGGTGCGCTCCATGGTGCAGAGCTGGCTGCGCGTCGCGTCCTCTGCCCCGTCGCTGGCCAGCGAGGGCAGCACCGGCGTCGTCGTCACACGCACGTCACACACCTCGCCCATCACGCTGCGCGGGATGATGGAGTTCCCGCCGCAGGAGGTGGATCGTAGGCTCCGGTGCGTCAATGTCGAGGGGTGGAGGAAGTCGGGGCGGGGCGCGGGGACCGAGGAAGCGGATGAGGCCAGGCGGCCAGCGTGGAGAAAGAGACGGGAGGAGGAGGAGGAGGAGGAGGAGGCGGGTTATGCGGTGACTCCAGAGATTAAGGTAGGCATGCCGTTGTCGCCGCCGGTGCCAATGCCGGAGGTTGTGCAGCCGCTGACGGCGCCGAGGTTGAGGAGGTTGGAGAGCGAGATTACGAGGTCGTCGTCGCTGGGGGTGGAGGTGTCTGCATCGCCGAGTGGCAGTGAGATGCCGAGGACGCCGGAGAGGGGGGATATGAGGAGGTCTATTGAACCTGGGGAGAAGAGGTATATTGAGCTTGAAAAGAGATATATTGAGCCTGAGGGAAAGAGGAATGATCCCAGAGTGGCTTATGCGGGACATATGTCGCCAGCTTCTAGAGCTCTGTCGGTGGTGTCGAAACGCTCCACGAGGAACTCTTGGAAGGGTGCGTTTCAGTCTGTGAGAGACAGCTTCAAAAGGAGACCCTCTGCAGCTGGATCCGGCGGCATGACGGGTTCTTCTGCATTGACGGGGTCTTCAGTTTCTGTTGCTGGATCCCCCGCCAGGGCTGGATCCTCTGCCTCAAAGCTGTCTGTCGAGCTGAAGCCTGATCGTGATCGTGATAGCAGAAGCAAGTACACCAAATCCATCCCCGACACTCCAAGCCCAGGCCCGCCGGCCGCGGGCTACACCACGGCGCCCGACACATTCGGCGCCTCCAAGAACCTCATGGCCGCCGTGCAGACACACGTCACCCGGCTCTCCCTGATGGAGCAGCCCGCGGCCTCTGAAGAAAACCTCGTCCCCGGTGACGCCGAGCAGCAGCGGCCGCAGCACGGCGGACCAGTCAATATCAATATCAGCAGAGCTTCCTACACACCACCACCGCCGCTCTCCCAGAGCATCGAAGAACCCAACACCCTCACTGCCGTCGGCGAGCTCTCCCGCTGGGACAAAAGCCCGCGCTCCGCCCGCCCGCGCGCATACACAAAGCGCGCCACCACAGAGCGCCGCGCCATCCCCGAATCCTTCCGCCGCCGCCCGCACTCGCCCACCCGCGCCCGCACCCGCACCCACTCACACACGCACACGCACACGCACACCCACCCACGGAAGGAAAGCCCGCTGAAGCCAGTCTCGCCCCTCCGCGTCATCAAGGACAAGTCCGCACAGAGCACCATCACTCCGTCCACCACCTTCACCACCGCCGCCGCCGCCCCGCGCAACGTCACATTCACCACAATCCCGATCCCAATCCCGGACCCGGCACGCCTCACCCGCGCGTCCATGGACACGCTCACGTCGTTTGAGCTGCAGCCGCCAGCATCACTCAGCTCGTCCAGCGACGTGCTCCGAGAAGCTCCCCCGCCGCAGCGGAAGGCGGTGCCGCCGGCGAATATGCGCTTTGAATCCCTCAGCTCCCTCGACACGCCGCCGCCGAACCCGCCGCAGCCGATCCGCTCGCCGACGCTGATCCGCGAGATGGCGTTTCCGGCGCTGCGGATGCGCGGGGATGCGGGGCAGGATACGACGCCTGCCGAGGAAGGTGAGGGGGGAAGAGGGGGGAGGCGTAGGAAGGGGTGGAAGGTGAAGCGTGGGAAGACCGCTGCTGCTACTACTGCTGCGGCGGCGGTGGCGGTAGCGGGGGTGGGGAGTTTACCCGGGGAGAAGGGGAAAGGGGAGAAAGCGGCGAAACCGCCGCCGAAGAGGGTGATATATGCTGATACTGACTGGCGCACGGATACGGACGCTGACGCTGCCCAAGCGCTGATTGATCTGCAGGGTATGCAGATGCAGTTCAACGACGGGCAGGGCGGGAGCCCCGCTTCTGGCTCCGCCTCCGCTCCTGGGAGTAGTCCGCAGGCAAGTAGAAGCAGCCCCCCGGAAAGCGGAAGTAGTCCCCAAGAAAGGGGGAGTGTGAGTAGCCAGGGACCGGCACCAAGGAGGGATAGTATGAGCCTGAGCCTCAGCTACATAATGCCCGTGCCCGACGATGAGGGCGGGTCAGTGGAGGTGTTCCGGGACCTGGAGATGGGGCTGCCGGTGGCGGGTGCTGGTGAGCTGGGGCAGGAGTGGTATGGTGGGTATGGGGTGCGGCCGCTGGGGGTTGTGACGGCGGTTGGGGCGGTTGTGACGGCTGTGGAGGAGGAGGAGGGGCCGGTGGCGAGGGGGCGGAGGAGGAGGAGGGCGGGGTCTTAGAGTAGGTAGTTGATAGGACAGGAATGGAAGGGGGAGGAGGGGGGGTTATTATTATCGTCTTTTTTTTTTTTAAAGTTGTTGGTTGGGGCTGCGCTTGGGTTGGAGAGTGCAGTGTTGGTTATGATGAATGGATTAATTCCAATATTGAAAGAATGACAAAAAAAAAGAAATGGGAAAAGAAAAAAAATTGAATAAAAAAATGATTAATAAAAACAATAACATGATGATGTTTCCAGAGCGCTGTATCCTGCCACCAACCAGCCATCCATCCTCTCCGATACGTTGATCTTAGATACAGTCAGTCCTTCCCATTTTTTCTTCTTTTTTTTTTAAAAAAAAATCAATCTTTTAGCTCGAATGTCACATTTCCATGCATGGAACGTGCAGTCTTGATTGTTGAGTTTAATTCGAAGCTGGTGTTTTGTTGAAACAAGCAGACCAGCCAAGCAAGCGGGCTTCCTAGATGGGCTAGAACAGCGGGATAGTGTGCGAGTGATAATTCATGATGTAAACACACAACGTCAGGTTTTGGGGGATCTGTTGTTTTGGGGGTTTTTTTTTTTTATATTTGCTGCTATCCATCCATCCAACTTTGTTTCGCGGGTCGTGGAATGTTTCTGGCTGGTTACTGTGCAGACTCCCAGCTTATTTTGAGCCTTGTGCTTTGATTTCGTAACTTCATAGCTTCGTATTAAAGCAATTTTTTTTTTTACATATATCGCTTCAAGATTCTACAAATTGGAATACGCAGTATACATCTACCTGCCGTAAAGAAGAAAAAAAAAAGGAAGAGAAACAGAAAAGAAAAAGAAAAGAAAGAGTCATGCCTTGAATGTCCATGAAATAAGTTTTAGCTCCGATCAAATGCCATAAAAAAAACTCCGTTCACCCCGCAAACCCGGCCAGCCCCCCAACCCCAACCCCGCCCATTTTTCAAATCAATCACCAATGAGACCACTTCCCATCCTTCAAGAACCGCACCTTTTCTAGCACCTCATCGAGCTTCCCCTTCCTCCTCGGCCCACCTTCCTCCTCATTCGTACTGAGTCCGCCGAGGCTTGTGGTAACTTTTCAGGCACGATTAGAACACCTCCGTCACGGGAATCGGAGCGAGAGCTACCTTGAACAGCCGCACACTCTCCGTTCAAAGCCTTGATGATCCCATTGAGGCCAATCTCCCTCGCCATCCTGAAGGCCGTCTTTCCCTCGAAATCCTGCATGTGCGGGTTGGCATGGTACTCCAGGAGGAGCGCCACAATGGCCTCGCTGCCAATGTCGACCGCCATGTGGAGCGCTGTCCGGCCGAGGAGGCCCGCGGCGTGCACGTTTGCACCCTTCTCGAGGAGCTGCCGTGCAACGATGACATGCCCGTTGAAAACACATACGTGGAGTGCGGTATTATTGCTTGTGTTACGGGCAGCTAGATCGGCGCCCCGCTCGAGAAGAAGGTTTACTGTTGCTGCGTGCCCGTTTCCTGCGGCTACGATTAGAGGTGTTTGACCCTCGTCGTCGTGGGCTTCGATGTCGGCTCCGCTCTCTATGAGTAGCTTTGCTACGCCTTCATGGCCGGTGAATGCCGATAGATGCAGCGATGTATTTTTCTGGTTGTCTCGAGCGGAAATGTTGGCTCCTCGGTCTAGAAGGAATTTGACTGTGGTTCCAAGTCCGTTTTTAGCTGCCATCATCAGGGGGGTCAGGTCCCCGCTGCCCTGGTCTTCAATGTCAATGTCAGCTTCATCATCTAGGAGTACCTTTGCTACGGTGTAGCTGCCATTGAGTGCTGATAGGTGCAGAGCTGTATTCATGTCATTATCGCGGGCGGTGATGTCGGCACCCTTCCCCAAGAGCAGTGTAACGAGAGCTGGATGGGCGATATCTGCTGCCATATGGAGCGCAGTTTTACCAGTATTATCGCAAGCAGTGATATGGGCTCCTCTATCTAGGAGGACCTCCGATGTGCGTGTATGCGAGTTACGTACTGCTAAATGGAGCGCGGTATTTCCGTCTTTGTCGCGGGCAGTAATATCAACATTGTGCTCTAGAAGGAGATCTACTGCTGCTTGGTGTCCCTTCCTTGCCGCCCAGATCAAAGGTGTTTGATCCCTATATCCCTTCCTATTGATTATACTAGCTCCTTTATCCCGCGTGAGCAGCAACTTTATCGATCTCTCGTTACCATGTAACGCTGCACAGTGGAGGGCCGTATCGTTGTCGTCGTCGCACACTGAAATATCGGCCCCGTGATCCAAAAGAAGCTCCACCATTTCGTCATGACCTTTTATTGCTGCCCATATCAATGGGGTTCGATCTCTATAACCTTTTTCGTCTATACAACATCCCTTCGCTTTCAGAAGTAGCTTAGCAGCCCCCACATTACCGTTCAACGCCGCAGAGTTGAGGGCCGTATCGTTATCGCCGTCGTGAGCAGAGACGTCGGAACCTCGTTCCAATAAATACTCTACTGTTGCTACGTATCCCTTTCTTGCGGCCCAAATTAAAGGTGTACGGCCTCTGAACCCCTTTTCATTGACAGAAGCGCCCTCCCTTTGCAATAGTAATTTTGCTATTTCATCGTGCCCATAAAAGGCTGCAAAGTGAAGAGCCGTATCATTGAACTTGTCGCGAGCAGAAATGCTAGATCCCCGCTCTAACAGAAAATTAACCATATTGCAATGTCCTTTTCTTGCAGCCCAAATCAATGGAGTTCGATCGAGCTCCCCCTTCGCATCAATATCAGCACCTGATGCTAAGAGGTGGCCCGCAACTTCTGTATGATTTTCACGCGCTGCTAAATGGAGGGCCGTGTTATTGAATCTGTCCCGGATAGAGAGATCAAACCCTCTTTCAAGGAGTATTTTTACCACCGATGCGTGTCCACTTCTAGCCGCCATAACTAATGGTGTCCGATCGTCAAGACCTTTCTCGTCAACAGCAGCTTCTTTATCTAGCAACAGCTTCACCACTTCATCATGACCATTCAATGCAGCAAGATGGAGAGATGTATTGTGATTGTTAGAATGGGAGTTAATATCAGATTTCCACTCCAAAAGGAGTCTCGCAATAGGTGCATAACCTCTGGCCGAAGCTCTCATTAAAGCTGTATGGCCTTTGGGACATTTATCATCAACACAAACACCTTTCTCGAGCAGCAATTTGACTATTGCCTCCTGGTCCTCGCCCACTGCATGATGTAGCGCTGTTTCTCCCGTCTCGCT
Source organism: Morchella eximia (assembly GCA_024713935.1). Lineage (NCBI taxonomy): Eukaryota > Fungi > Ascomycota > Pezizomycetes > Pezizales > Morchellaceae > Morchella > Morchella eximia. The sequence goes on from JAMGZG010000002.1 coordinate 2,227,797, forward strand.
TCGTAGATGAACGTCGCCCCCGTTTTCGATCAGAAGTCTCACAACCACCTCGTGACCCTCTTTCGCAGCCTGAATCAGGGGCGTCTCCTGACAGTTGTCCACCTCATTGACATACGCACCCTTCCCCAGGAGTAGCCTGACGATTTGCTCGTGTCCATTTTTCGACGCAACATGGAGTGGCGTCTCTTGCGTCTCTGGGATTTTTGTTTGCAGCGGGTCCGCGCCCTTCTCAATTACTAGCTTGAGCAACGATTCGTTTCCTTTTTTGGCAGCCCACCAGAATAAATCATCCTGATCTTGACACTTGTCGATGGAGTCGTAGAGCAGAGATATCAGGACATTGTACATGCAGCGACTAGTTTGGATAAGCGAATTGAGGTCTTGTCGGCCTAGTTCCTTGGCGACCATGAAAAGTAGCTCGTTGGGAAGTTCGGGTAATGGCATGGTGACAGGCTTAGGGTGGGGGGGGAGGAGGATAAAGCCTGGATGAAGCTGAGGAGGTGTTTTCCTATAGCTACATGCTGTTGTTAGCCGGAAGCAAAATACATGGCATAGCGTGAAATGATATGCCTAAACATACCTACTCTACTTGTGTAGCAGATATATGCGTGGAAAGCGGCTCACTACGCTGCTATCAGCTCAGGCGATGGCACCAAGTTTTGACGAGGTTACAGAGCTTTATTTACTCCAGGAATGTAGCTGGGTGCGTCATATGCTGTGCAGCCTTGGCAGTTGGGCTAGGGTTTTGGAAGGACCCTAGCAGCTGGTGATTGATACAAACGAGTTCTGGAGAGTGGATGGTCAAAGTATTTGTGGTAAACATATGAATGGGGGTTTCATGTGGTTGTTACATGCTTGTCGGGGAAGTGCGTATGTCCTAATGTGCTAGGAGCTTGTTAGCTTTGTCCCGGCCCGTCTGCGAACTCCACCTACCTATTAAACACTTTATTTAAACAATATGACGGGCCAGGGCCAACAGGTCTAGAATAAAGCCAATCGGTTGTACAAAAAATAGTATTAGTGTTTATGAAGCCTATAAACTGACTTCATCTATATTAGTTCAGCCTAGAAAACACCCTTCTCCGGGGGCATATTTATCCCTACCTATTTACGGCCCACAGTTCACTGTGGAGCGTCTGACCCAGTACCCGTCCACAGCCAAGCGAGAAGACGCCCGATATCCAGTCTCACACGGCGATAGATTCGTGTAAGCACTAATTGTGGGGAGAACTACAAGGAGCCCGGCACTTCTCATGCCTTTATAGCAGTCATTGAGGCGATTGGACAATGCTGAGTGATTCTTCATGATTCGACGCCGCGGCGTGATCATGAGTCACTTATCGATCGATCCTGCATAACTCAGAACACTGCGTGATTCTCCATGACTCAACCCCCCCTTATGATCGCATACCTCTGAAACCGCTGTTCCATCCACTTGAGTGCTAGTAGATGTAACCAACTCTTTGAACCATTAGCTATGTAGCTAGCAAAGTCCTGCAAGTATATACACATTGTAGTTGATCCTGTTCTAATTATCGACCTTCTCCTATAACTATCCCGGAGCCCTCTGCCTTATGTCTCTTGTATTTTTGGGTTGACCAACACGCTGAAGAATGACCTTCGAACGGTCGGTATCCCTGAATAGACTATGATGGCTCAATCATGAAAGATCACTCATCTCCTTTCGATCTAATCTTTGATTGCTGTAAACATCACATCACCTATGATAAAAATTCTCTAGAATAATCTCAAACAATCAGTGGAGTTCTGAGTATCCAGTGAGTAGCATTTAAAATAATCCGTGAAATAACCCTTGGAATTTCGGCATCGATAGTAATTCGAGACTACTTCATGGGTTCTAATTCGGCTCTAATCATGTCGGTTAGATGGCATTTTCCGGTTGAATGATTGTTGCAAGAGTACATGAGAGGAATGTTCGGGATCTGGTGAGCTTACTTTCAACTAGTTATTACCAAGGACCCCTCGGTCCCCTTGGTATTGGTGTCTATTCCCACCATTCCCGATTCTAAAGGTTTAAGCCTCCCATCCACTTTTCTAGGATATATAATAATCTAGAAGAAAATGAATATATACAGATAAATATTAATCTACGTCTTTTGATTTCCGGTCCATGAACATAAACTTTTGATTGGTTCCTCCCACAGGTCGTTAACTAATAAACCTCATGCGGTTGCACCTTAAACTCTCTGCCGTTCTCCCGAACACTTTGCCGCTTTTTATCGCGCTTCATTGGTTTCCGCATGTCTATTACCATATTAGCACCACATAGTAACAAAGAGAGAATAGTTGCTTACCATATGCATCTTCTTCCAGTTCTCCAGGACCTGCTGAGTAGTACTCTTGGACGCACCGATACACACTGTACCCCAACCCCTCGTACATATCTATTGCCAGTCTATTGGAAATGCGGACGTATAGATCGACAAAGTAGCCATTATAAACGGTTGTAGTAACACGTTCGAGCTCGTCCATCATGGTTTTGGCCAGGCCGAGACGGCGGAAGTCGGGTGCGACAGTAACAGCAGTTACATGGCCATGCCATTCTGTATATTCACCTTCGGCTTTCCCAAGAACTATTTAAACAAAGAGCTTCGTCAGCTAATCCTCATAAACCCCTAAGATAGTGATTGAGATGAGTAGCAGAGAAGGCGACATACTATACCCCATAATCTTCCCACCAGCACTCTCCATAACCGAACACAATGTTGGCCATTTTGCAAGATATTGAAGATAGAAGCTTGGGACGTAGTTCTCAGTTAATACATCGAGATTTGTCAAGTTGAAACGGAACAGGTCCAGCGCATGGAAAGGTCGTAGCGAGCTCATTTTTTGCTTTTTCGTTCCTTCTTCAGTTCCTCTGTCCCCGATCTCGACTTTCTGAGTTCTTGGTTCGGTTGTTTCTTTGTTTTTGTTTTTGCGCAGGTTTAGGTATGTAGTTGGTCTTAGTTCAGGGAAAAAGCTTATGTATAAAGGAAGTTGGGGCGGGTGCGGGGTCCCGCGTGTCGTGGTCCTCTGTTATCGATAAAAGAAAAAAAAGTTCATTGAGTTTGGTGGGGCTCTTTAGTTGCCAACAGAAAAACGTGACGACGTGACTTGACGTCGTGACGTGTGGGGTTACAGTCCTTTCAATGTCAATGGCGAATGCGCGCTTAATGGCCAATCAGAAAACCCGTACTGGCCAATTTTGTAAGTCAAAAAGAGTGTGTAATTAATTTCTCCAACAAAAACAAATCGGAACAGTCGAAGAATAATGTCTAGCCGTTTAAAACCGGAAATGTATAGATGATCATTGATGACTTCTATCCGGATGAGACAGCATGATCTTATACCACTGGCTGGTTTGGTCATTTGCCGTTGGTCCAGGTTCGCCATTGACCAAGAAAGCACTTTACACCAACAGAGATGGGGTGAAGCAGGAAGGGTGCATGTCCTAGGTGACGTTCTTCTCTGGTACATGGCCATGCTGGCATTTTGTGTTATTATTTAGACTTCTTCTGCACAGATCCTAATATTAAGGATAGGATATTGCTTTTTTTAATGAAAATCAAACCAAAAAAAGATTGCAACTCGGGTTTCATCTGATGATCGTCACATCACGGCTTACTAACGTGGGCATTTCTCACGTGTAGCTAGCCTTAGGGGTCAACCCATTGCATCGCATATCAACGCTGCCTTCTGGGTTTCCCCCTCATAAGCGCCCCTGCTTCCCCCTCCCCCACCCTCTTCTCTAGACTCCTGTTTCGCGATAGACCTGGTACCTGGTTTCTTTTTCTTCTTTGCATAGCCCCCCTGGCTACTTGTGGAACAAGCAGAAGTTGATGAGCACACCTTAAGACATCTACTCTCGGTTCACCAAGCTCTTTCCTTTGCGCATACCCATATCTATCTACACGGATACATTACGGATAACGACAACGAAATAAAATTATAAACTTATCTCAAGCACTTACATCTGCAGCGTTTATTAAAGAAACATGGCACACTCACTCTACGAAGTTACCGGCCTGGACGAGTCCTCCCCCCTTCCCAATTTCACCGACGAAGGTCCATCCATATCGTACGAAGATGACAGCATGCTCATGCCCTCTACTTCAAACCCCCCGGGCCACAAGGACGATGGCGGCGGTCTCGGTGGCCTCGGGTCACTTGCGGACGAGTTGGCGGGTGCCATGTATGATTCTGACGAGGAGTACGACGAAGAGGGAGGCGAAGTTGAGATGATGCTCGGAGAGGCCCAGGTCAATGGAGCGCATCATCATCATATCGTGAACGGGTCTGCGACGAAGGATGATTCTGTAAAAAAGGCCCCCGTGAGGCCATTGTCTGCGAGTGACTATGACGGGAGTGAGTACGGCGACCCTGAAGATCTGGGGAATGGCATTAGCGTGGGGTTGGAGGACAAGATCAACCAGATTGAGCACCTGGCGCTGAGAAACCGTCACATGCTCAAGGAGGAAGAAACTGGAATTGGGGAGCTGGCGGGGGTCATGCCAAGGTTGATGGAGGGGCTACAGAATCTGGCGCCACAGAGTAGTCTAGAGACAGGAAGCACGAGGTTCATCTTTCCCCTATTACCGATATGGGATATCTCTTGTTGACGCACGGACCATATGATAGACTGATAACAGCGCACGCTGCGTTAACGTCCAACATGGCCCATCAAGCGAGAACCCTCCGTGACCTCTCCTTGTCTATAAACTCGGCCTATCTTCCCGCGGAAGATACCTCAGATCTCCTCCTACCTCTCCTTGACCTCATCCCTCGACCTTCTCCGCAACCTCTTGCCGAGTTATCCAACCTCCACTCCCTCACGCTCTCTCTTGTGTCGCAGCTCGCATTCCTCTCGGACTCCTTACACATGGCTCGACAATCCTCGATTGCCGCGAACCGTAAGCTACGTGTTGCCCGTGAAGCCTGCGCCGATTGGAAACACGAGCTCGAAGCAGTCGAGAAGGCAAAGCGGTGGATCGAGGAAGGCGACTGGGATGCAAGATGTAAGAGAAGGGAAGCAGCGGGTGTTTGTGCAGAAGTAACCGGCGGGTTTGAGGATGTCTGTAAGGGTTTTGAAGAGAGGTTAAAGGCGCAAGGTGTTGGTGTTTCCGCGTAGTTCTTTTTTTTTTTTTTTTTTTACCATGTACTTTACCTTCTTCGCCTGCCCCTTCTTCTTCTTTTTTTCCTCGTAACTAGGGTTTTAGGTTTTTAAGAGATTGCTACTTTCTTTCTTTTCATGGGCGTGACACTATCTTTTTATTACTACTTGCTGGAGTGGGATCTCATGGGGGGTATATGGCGTGGATAGATATCATTTTTCATTTTTTAAACTTTCTGTTTGCCTTGCTTTTATGCACTTCTTGTTGATGCTTAAAGTAACACGTTTTATTCAACACTGATCAAGGTTTTGGTAGCTTTTTATGTTGTATAGTAATTAACTACTCAAGCATATGTAAATAGTAAGTGTGTACATATTGAGCTAGGTGCACTGGTACGTGCAATATCAAGCATACATGTATTTATCCCAAAGGTAAAGGATTATCATATATCACTATTCAGTTCTAGCTCTCATCCGTGCATCCCCTTAAGCTTGATACAACCGTGCGGATATGTACGACGATCGCGATATAAGCTTAAGACCCTTGACCAAAAAGCACACTTTTACTCTTTATTTACCGTCCACTACAGCTCCTAAGTTTGCCAACTAAAAAAGCCACCCACAGATTACAAGCTGCATCACCTAATCTATAGACCTTTCCACGTGGCCTTTAATCTCTTTGTCGAAAGCCAATTAGCCTAGCTAATCTAGATTCTTCCCGGGTCCCCGACGTCTATTCCATCATCATCAAACCTCAACCCTATAAACCAAAAATCTTCCACGCAGTTCAAGAGGTTCTCACCTAAAGTGGACACAACCACGGCTAAATTGGTTAAGGATGTGGTGATGGACGAACATGATAGAGAATATACGCTCGATGAACCCAGAAGCACCAAACCGCGCTGTCAAGGCCCTATGAGGTTTGTCGCGACAGTTTTTTGTACGCGTTGACGTATATCATCGGTATTTGGGTGTGATATGTACTGAATATAAAGACACATAAAGAAGACCCAATAAGTAGGACTAATTATAAATCGCCTTTCAACCAACTCTGGGATCATTTCAACATCAGTTCACCGCTCTATCCCAGGTTTTACCCACCACCACGATAATTACGAAAATGACTGAGGAAGCGGATTGGATGGAGAGTATGATGGAGGACGACGAGGAGGAGGAGGTGGAGGTGGAGGAGGAGGAAGGGGACGAGGTGGACGATGACCAATACACTTTCGAGGCGCATGTGCGTAGTGCCTTGTGGCTATCTGTGAAGCAAGAATATAGAGCTTTTTTGGAAATCAAACGAAATAGAAACTACACATGGGAAGAGCCTCCGACACAGAAGCGTGTACGCTTATATGGTGAATACGTACACGTAGTTTCCAGCTGCTGCCAGGGTATGTTAACCCCACATCCTATACTCTTGAAATATCAAACTATTAACATGAACGTAATCTAGGCTGCACTTGTCTGTGCAAGAAGCCAAAAATAGTGCCTGTGAAAGGGGAGACCGTCAGTGACCACCAAGATCCAGCTTCCGGAGAACAGGCGTAAGGATCCCTATGAGGTTCGGCCGTTTTTCTGCTAGCTAACCATGATGACTCTTTAGGGATATATACCCTTCCCGCCTGGTACTACCCACCGATGGGATGGATGCTACAACGAGGGAGCAGTATTTGCTTGAGTTATTCCTGGCTATATGCAGAAATAAATTTCCCAAAAGAGTTAAAGTCATAACTAGGGGAAGGAAGCGTGGCCGCTATACTGGCGGTTGATATTGATTGCAAAAGGCCAGGCACTATTCCGAAAAATAATCTTCCCCTGGGTATTAAAAGGTATCTCATAGTCAATTTTATTCAAACGGGTCTGGGGAGGAATTAATTCATAAAACTAGGGATGTTAATTTCTCGAGAAATAAATTTATTTCTTTGCCTCAAACGCTCAATACTTCCCTTAACTACTACATGTACTTATATATCCTACCCCCTCCCCGCCTCCTTCATACCGTTCCAACGCGGCCACGACTTTTACTCCTCCCCTCAACAGCTAATCAGTTCTAATCCTGAACCTCATTTCTGGCCCCTTGGGGAACCACAACAACTTCACAGATCCCAGACACCAGATATAAACCACACAAATCAGAATGGGGGTACTGAGTCCGAATCGCCAACAGCGCCGAGTGATAACCCATGACCCATGTTTCCGACTCCACAATCTCAATTCCACGAACCTCTTTTGGCTCCCTCCGATCCTCCACCCAGAAATCTACGCAGAATAAGTTCCATATCTCAGCGCAATACTGCCAGTCAAACATAGAAGGACGAAATAATCCCCTGGCCAAACCAAGCCCAGAAGAAAGCTAAACCAAGTCCAGACCAACCCACAGCAGAGCACCCTGTCCACAGCCAAACTCCACCAAAACCCTCCCCCCCCCAAAAAAAAAAACCCCAAAGCCCTCCCCGCACTACTCCCCGCCTCTGTCCCTCTTAATTCCCGCCCCCCTCTCCATTCCCATTCCCGTTCCCCTAACCCAACACACGCACGCAAAACCATGACTAACCCAATGACAAATCCCCAGTCCAGACCTCCCGCCCCATGCACGTTAGACAAGGACCGGGACCGGGTCACTACCCACACGCACACCCACACCCGCAAATGCCAAATCCAATCCCGCGATTCTCATTGGGTTACGCAACGCACCCTCACCCTGCCGCAAAAAAGGGGAGGATCAGGCCATGTCGAGTGATGGGTTGTGAGTAGAGTAGGGTTGTTGTTTGGTTGGTTCCCCGAGATATACCCGGGTGGGCAAAAGTACAGCCGCAGGTAATAAGTGATGAAACACAGCGATATCTGTTTTGGTAAAACGCCACCAACATTTGGTGTTTGTACTCTCAAGGCGTTCCATCACTTATTACCTGTCGCTGTACATGGCGGGAGCTAGCGCATGACACACAGGTGATGTTGTTGCTCTCCCGTGTGTGTGTGTGTGTGTGTTTGATGGGCTAGGGTTGGTGTGTGTTTGTTGGGTAAGTTGGTGTAGGAGGTGAGCGGGTATGATTGTTTCTGTTTCTGTTTCTGCTTTTTACGTGCTACATGATATTTTGGCGTGTTTTCTATAATTACAGCATGGTGGCATAAAAATCACAGTTCGCATGGTGGTATAGGTAATCAAAAAAAAAATCACAGCAGTACACGAATACATCATGGTAAGAACGCAAAAAAAAAAATTCTGAGAAATACTGTTTCCGGGGATCTACAAACCCCCGTACCGCAATAACTTCTATTATTCCACCATATTGTCCTACTACATAAAAACCCTTCACGACTAACGCTAACATGATATCTCCAGCTATTAAAACACAGCGGACATGTGCACCAAAAAACGCCCTTAGGCCTCGATACCCATCGACCTGCCCATCTCCTTCTCCAAAATAGCGTCCATGACCGGGCCGGTTGCTCTTCCGGTCTTCATGCTAATGGCCTTCTCGACAAACTTCTTGCCTTGAAAGCCGAGCTGCTCGTCGGTCCAGATATTCTCAACCTTGACATCATCGACGCCGACACCGCAGAGGCCGCCCTCGGCGCGCCAGTCGGAGGTGCGCTTGATGCCGAGGTCGTTCCACACGGTTTCTAGGGCTTCCACGAGGTGGGTGCGGTATTGCTCCGTGTGGCCGGGAGTGGGGGTGATGCGGAGGCGCTCCTGGCCTACAGGGACGGTAGGGTAGTTGATCGCCTGGACGTAGATACCGTGGTCTTCGAGAAGGCTGTCGGAAGCCTGCCTCGCAAGCTCGGCACTTCCGACAAGGATGGGTACAATATGAGATGGGTTGGGGATGACTGGAATGTCACGATCCTGAAGTGACTCTTTTACAGCCCTAGTGTGCAGTTGTTGAAGTCGGCGGTCGCCATGGTAGTGCATTTGGTAGTCAATTGCTGCATCTGCACCCGCCATTGTAGCTGGGGGCAATGAAGTAGTGAAAATAAATCCAGGCGCGAGGGAGCGGATCATATCGACGAATAATGAGCTTCCAGCAATGTAACCTCCAACACATCCGTATGCCTTTCCGAGTGTACCAGTGATAATATCAATTCGGTCCATGACTGTTCCCTCTGGCCTGCCAGCGGCGTGCGCTTCAAAATCAAGATGCTCTGCAACACCAGCGCCATGTGGCCCGTACATGCCAACAGCGTGTACTTCATCCAAAAAGGTGATGGCGCCATACTTCTCGGCAAGATCGCAAATCTCCTTAATAGGCCCAACCGAACCACACATACTATATACTGATTCGAATGCAATAATCTTAGGGTAGTTGGCTGGAATTGATTGAAGCTTTTCCTCGAGATCCTTGAGGTCGTTGTGTTTGAAGACAAGCTTCTTTGCCCCAGAGTGGCGGATACCCTGGATCATTGAAGCATGATTGAGAGAGTCGGACAGGATCACACAGTTGGGAAGTTTTGAGCCCATAGTTGCCAAGGTCGCATCATTAGCCACATAGCATGATGAAAAAACGAGTGCAGCCGGTTTGGCGTGAAGTTTCGCAATGGTGCGCTCAAGCCCAATTGCATGCTTGTTATGGCCGGAGATGTTCCTAGTACCACCAGCACCAGCGCCATAGGTGTCCAATGTCTCATGCATAGCCTTCAAAACATTGGGGTTGCGACCCATACCAAGATAATCGTTGCTGCACCATGCAGTAACAAGCTTGTCGGGGGTGTCGAGATGTGCCTGGGGGAAGTCCTTGGCAAGACGGTTGATGTTGTTGAAGTAGCGGTAGGACTTGTCCTTGAGCTTCTTCTCAATTTCGTTGTTATAGAACCCCTCGTAGTCAAAGGCGGTTCCGGTAGTAGTTGCCGGGTTCATCTTGACGGGGGCAACGTTGACGGGACGAGTAGGGCGGGCGCGGGGAGCGGCGGCCATGCTTTCAGCGATCTGGGCGGCCTTGAGCGCTGCAGCGCCATGAGGACAGATTCCTATTGTAAAATTAGCATTCGGTTCGACTCAATTCCAAGTGGTGCGCAGTTGAGGCTGAAAATACCCTTAGAGGTATCAAGAACACCCGCCTGGAGGTGCAGGGTCTCAATGCTCGCGGCCTCGGCATCCTTCCTCTCGGTGGCCTGAAACCCGGCGGGCTTGCTCGGCACAACGTACCCCCTCTTCTGCCCAGCAATTCCAGCGCGGACACCAAAGGTGGAAAATGCAGAGTTACGGACACTCTGAACGGCAAGCGCCTTAGACATGACCGGGCAGCGACGGGCAACGACCTGGAGGTTGCTCATGGTCCCGCCGCCAACACTTGGAGAAACACCGGTGGAGAGGGCGCGGAGGGTCGAGGGAGAGGTTTTCTTGAGGAACGGACAAAGACGACGAGATTGACTTAGAAGCGGCTCCATTTCGAGTACGGTTTCAATAAAACGTGGGCGAGGGTATTTAGCAATATTTAAACTGCTGTGGGGGGGATGGGATGGGGTTGTTGAAATGTGGCGGGATAATTTTCTGGCTAGAGAACAGTAGGGCAAAAAAAATGTAACTAGTGGGTTTATTCAGAAAGATGCTGTTAACTTGGCTGATCTAGATTATGTGATCAATCTAGAATGGGATGCTAAACAAGAAATGGAGAGAGAGACGACGGGAGGAAGAGGAGGATGGGATGGATAGGGCGGGGAGAGACGGCGTATAAAAGGAATTTCGTTGACGTTCGGGAAAGCCAGGTGTTTGAAAAAGGATGGATGGGGAGGTGATCGACCTGGACCGAGGGGGACATTCCCTCACTCCTCCATCAGGACCACCACCACCCACTACCACCGACGGTCTGGGCATCTTAGACCGCCGAGTTACATATCCACAACCAATTACAACTCAGTACCAACCAAGTATATCAGTAAATCGGTGCCAAAGGGGGGGATCAATTAGTCAATTAGTTGTCCTTGTCAGGGTACGGATGTCTGTCTAATATGAATATGGTGGTCATGCATGACCTACAGCCTAGGCAGTGGGCAGTGGGCAGTGGAGTTTCCCTACTACTGTAGTCAAATAACGATCGTTATTAAGGCCAATAGAAAGGTACCTGTAGCTACATGTACCGGAGGACACAGGGACGATCACTTATTTATGTAGACAGCAGATTATTCGGAGCATTGTACCTACAAGTCTGACTGTAGCTGTACTGTAAAAGACAACATCCAACAAAGCGAAAAAGGGAAGGGTGAAAAAAACTCTCCCATCAGCATGAAAAAAACCACTCGACGTCTGAAGAGCGCTTCCGAGTGGGCTTCCGTACATATGCTCCCCTGAATAGGATAAGCGCGTGTCGTAAGAAGGAAATTCATCAAACCATCACTCAGCAATTGTTTACCTCTCTCTTCCTATTGGCTGGCGTGGGCCTGCCCCCAATCCCACACACCACCCCTCCCAGATCTAAGATCCCCCGCCGAAGAAAACCCAGTGCCCACTCTGGGTCGGGAAGGATGAAGAACCAGAGAGAAAAATACCCGCATCCAGAAGGACCCCTACCTCTTTTACTTGCTACCACCGCTCGCTGGATCCTTTAGCTCATCCTCTCTCGCACATCTTGATTCGAATCTCGTTTCCTCGGCTCCCGGGTACACGTTGCTTACTGATGGTGCTTCTGCTGCTGATGTTCTTCCTGTGCCTGGCTTTGTGCTCTTGCTCTTTTTCCTCGGTCGCTGGATAGAGCAAAGAGTTGCTTCTGATGGTGATCGCTAGCAGTATTAGAGTAACGGCGGCGGTCGCCTGTGAATCCCCCCACCCACCGCTCCCCCCTTCCCTCAATTGCACTGTTCTGACGTCTTTCTTGTGAAACTCGTCCGTCCTTCCCTTGCTTCCTTCCTTCTTCTAGGCACTCGTTTCCCAGGGACCTTCAAAGCGTTCAAACAAAACACCTTACATCACACTCACACCTTCTCTCACGCCGCTCGAAACACATTCCCGAGTGCTCCCCCCCTCCTCCCTCCAACCACCCCTGCTCTCCTTCTTCATAAACTCTCATCAATCGTACCATGTGTAGCTTTGACGGCTCCGTCGTTCCATACAAATTCCCATGTAACTTTTCCATACTCACCCTACCTAAAGTACCTTACCCCCACAAAATGTCAACTCTCTCTAGTCCAAATTAAAATATACCATGTGAATTTTGTTGTTGGGGAAGAGAGAAAAATAAAAAAAGAGAGGTTTTAGAATTTCCCGCTTCGGCCTGTTACATCTCCCCGTCCCCCGTCCCGATTGATATTCGTCCCCAGTACTCTAAGTGCATACAGTAGTTCCCTGCATCATCTGTCTCTCGCTTGCTCCCTCAATCCCCTCGGTCCATTGCAGCGAAGATCGCTTCGGCTTCGCTTGCTCTGCTTCTCATTACCCCTACCACTGCCGGCCGGAGTGTTCGGCTTCCGAAGGTTTCCCCGACGCTGCGATTGTGTGCGCCCGCCCGCGTTATGCTGGATTCTACGGATGCTGCGGCACTAGAATACTGATACAGCGGTATCTACCTATCCCTACAGCAGATACTCTACTGTACCCAAGTGTCAACTCTACATACTCTACTAGACTCAAAGTGTAGATGTAACCATCCAATCGCACCGCCGGCATTATGCCCCCGACGTAGAGTACCCGGCCCTCCTACCTGCTTACAGTACCGGCAAAGTAGAGTAGGTACATGTACTCTAGCAGGAAAAAAATTTGTCCCCCCCCCACATTCTCCCACCCTCAATTTAAACTCAAAAAAAAGTGCGGAGAAACGTGCACCCCACTCCCGCCGTTTATATGAAGAAACCATTTGTTTCGCACGCAGTATTTGTTTTTTTGTTTTTTTTTCCTTCCCCGGAAACCAGCGCCCCCCTGCCGGTCGTGGGGAAACTGGTCGCTGTGGGGAAGAGAGGAGAGGGGGGGGGGGTGCAGCCAGGTGGGTGTGCAGGCACGAGATTATGACAGATATATTAGAATACCGGAACAGCTCCCTATTGCGACCGTACAAAGTGCTGGTAGTGGGAGGTGAAGGTGGTGGTGGGGAAAGCTTATTCAGAGCCGATTTCGCTCATGACCAGCTCGCAACGGGTCGAGCTGATTGATGAGCGAGTTCTACAGATGCGGCAATTAACACATCGCTACATACATATATACTTAGCTACACATACATGTGATCTGGCTGTAGCAGCGTGGAGTGTAAGAGTGCGTATGTTTCGGTGGATGGTGAGGAGTTGGGTTAGGTACGGCCGGGTGTGCTGCTTGCTATCCTGCATGGTCTTGGGTCATGGCGGGCGAGTGATATATCATGATGCATATGCATCGTAAGGTGAACGTGTTACCTCCTACTATGTAGAGTATACGTATCCACTACAAAAACGGCATCAAGTTGATGCATCGTGCTTCGCACCCTACAGTTATTTGCGAAGACATCATGTCAAAAGCTGTTACGCAGACGAGCTGATCAGTTGCAGGGAGAAGCTTTAGCCACATTATATCCAGAACTTAACAGTGGGCCATTCGGCTTCCCCCTTTCCTTCTCCCATACATGTAGTTTTTTATAAAGTCCTAGGTAGAATCATATATCACTCTCACAGCATACACCGCTACGACTGCAAAAATGTACCAGCACCTAACAAGCACCGCACCTCACCGCACCAGACTACCAAGAGCCGCGCGCCGCCGCATATAGAGGCGAAATATGATCTATATATATAAATATATGAACGTGGAGATCGACATCAACAACAGCAGCCTTCTCCAATTATATTACCACCTACATGTTACAAAAAACAGCCACCGCAGGCCCAGGAGGTTCTCAGACCTCATCATCTACTATGGAGGGGAGGGGGGCCCCGACCCGGGTAAGAAGACCAGGGTCGATATCGAAGATGAAGAGGTGTAGGCCATATGGCTGCAATGTAAAAAAAAAAGGTTGGGGGGATGATAGAGAGGAAATAGTAAAAAGTATAATGTAGGAAATAGGAAAGAAAGAAGACGTTCAAACACCGTTCCTATCCCTAATTGTAAGAAAAACAGTTGTAAAAAAAAAAAGAATAGGAAAAAGAATAGGAAAACAAAAGCCCCTGCCAGAAGTGCATGAGTAACGCGTACTACCAATAAGAAAAATAAATACCCAAACCCAGTCCCAAACCCAAGTTATTCCGTTTCCACGCGCACGTTTCATTCCATCCAAGTAGACAAAGGAAATAAGATCTGCCAGCTATCAAAATGATAAATAATAAAGGAAAATAAAAATACAGGATGTAAACAGAAAATAATTAACATTATTGAGTCTTCGGAGTTTTCTCACCACTTCTTCTTCCTTGTTTTCCCCCTCGAGCCACCGGCCGCTCCGCTTTCTCCTCCCCTACTACTAGAAACGCCTGTCTTCATCGACCCAAACCTGCCATTACTTTGCCGAGCAAAAACCATGCCTTTTCTGCTTTTCTTCGTTGAACCACCTGAGCTGCTCCCTGCCGAGCCATCCCCTTTTGACTCCTCGGACTCTGATTCCTCCAACTCATCCCCAGCATCTAGATCATCGTCTTCTTCATCTTCTTGATTGGTAACATCAACGTCCATCCTGTCCAAGCCCTCAATCTCATCCTCGTCTTCTGTAGACCCCTCTGCATCGATATCCACGTCTTCATCATCCGGGGGATCGGAAAGAACACTTGTATTGTCATGATCACCAACCCCGTTAGTAGCAGTACTTGTAGCAGCTACAAACGCAGCTAGAGTACTCTGTGCTGGTGCTGGAAGAGCAGAAAGACTGTTGTCCACCTTCTCCTGGTCAGGGCTAGGGTTCGAGCCATCGACTGTTCCCAGCGGAGAAGGGAGATCTTCAAGTCGGTACCCTCCCATTAGATCTTCGTTTTCAGCAAAATCCATATCAGACTTTTTAGTGGGCTTCAATCCATCCGAAGCACGCCGAACCTTGACCTTGGGTACATCTCTGTTTATTGGTGTGCGAAGGTTGGCAGATTTTTCTACAGGCGATCCTGCCTCTGGAGTCTTCGGAAAAACTTCGGTTCGTTGAGGGATAGACGTTTCAGCGGTTGCTGAATCTGCTACCCCGTTAACAGATATATCGACAGCCTCTTGATTCCGTATTACATGAGACTTTTGCAACGCCGGCCTTTTTGATGGCGAAAATAGTCTTTTCTTGGTTGGTGAAGATGAAAGTTTTTTGGATGGAGAGACAAGCGTTTTCTTATCAGGTGATGCCAGTGTCTTCTTCCTGGGAGATGATGTTTTTTTTGATGAGGCCAGCACCTTTTTGGGTGAAGGAGTCGACTTATCGCCATTTATCCCACTAACTGGGCTCATTTGTCTCGGAGTAGGTGTGGGTGTTTTCCTAATACATGGGTCAACAATGTCAAGTTCCCTAGGCTCATTATCATTCATATACCACGGTGGATGACCATCGGTCCAATAGCCCAGCACCGTGGTGCCTGCAGCGGGTACTGACATATTCATATTAATCAATGGAGGCGATGCTCCATTGATACCTTCCACCCCCGCCTTTGATTTCTTCGGGGATGAAATAGCCCCCTTGGTGAATTGCATAGAAGAAGGCTGGCTATTTTCTGCTCCCTTAACCCCGTTTTGTTCGCTTAGTGCGTCATCGTTATCGGCTTCGTCATCGCCTTCCTGCGCATCATGTACTTGGATATCTTCGTCCTCTATTTCAACCTCATCCTTGTTAAAGTCCATGTCTCCACTATTGTCGGTGGAGAAATTCCAACTGATACCGTTGGTTCCAGTGAGAATGCTTGCAATCTCGGCAATTTCCTTTTCATCATCTCCTTTCCCATCTGAAATCCTCTGCTGCGTAACCTTAGCTTCTAGAATAACCGCATTAGCAGACATAGATATTGAATCAGTCCTCAGATCTATCTCCTTTAATCCGGCTTCATCTAACAGCGGCTCGACTTGCTTCAATATCGTGGTCGCCGCCTCCTGGCTTAGATCATCCATGTCCTTCTTTTGCTCTAGTATGGGCGGGGTGTAGGAAGGTATATTGAACTTATGCTCTAGTAATGGCTGGCTTGGAGCGGAGTTTAATACTGAGAGCATGTCCATGGCAAATGTTTCTACGGTTGGATACAGTCGGTTCTCGATTCGGTCCAGAATAAGCGAGAATCCCTGTTCAAAGACACGTTCGTGATCCTGACTACACGTGTACCCCACACTGTAACGTTAGCTATGCCACATTAATTTCACATGAAGGCCTGTCATCGGGCCGATATTCTAAAAGGGAAGCACCAACCTTTCTGCCTTCTCCAAAATTTCTCTCATCAAAGATACCTCGGGAAAATATATAGAGTCCAATAAATCTTTTAGAACCTTTGCGTCCTCCACCCTTTCCGTCTCTCTCATTTCGACTCTCATGGTCACATCTTTTAGCTTCCCCAAAATGCTGATCAACCCATCCGTAAACTCCTTGCGTTTCCCTAGCCTTTTGGTCCCAAGTGTGTGCCCCATCGCCGCATAATTCTTTCTCGTAACTTCCACACTTGTAAAGCTATTCATCTGTAACTGTAGCCTCTTTAGCAAGCTAGCACCACGTCGTGCTTCCCGCTTAAGGGTCCAATATTTGCACGCTTCAGCAACATATTCCTCTTTCTTGTAAACCTTGAAGCGGGAAAGAAATTCGACAACGGCGGTGTAAATGACATGTGGTATTACGGGTGCACCGGAGGGAAGTTTCCACACCGACTTCGGATTCGCGTTACGTTTGCGTTTATTGCCAAAAGTTAGGTTTAGACGGGGGAGATTGCCTCCAACAAGGATGCCATTAGGAGGACTGTTTTCTTCCGAAGGGTCTGGAAGGGCCATTGCAGCGGATTGAGAGTCGCCCCAATTACGACCAGCCATTGTTTGATGGTAGAACTCCATGGCGTCCATGACAGCTTCATCGACCTATAGAATTATCAGTGACTGATAGGCAGAAGGTTCTGTAGAGGACTTACATCGTTCTCTCGTCTCCAATCGGCAGGAACATGCTTGTCGCAGTATGCTTTCAGACCCGATGCCTCCAATTGCGCACCCGGCCCAGAGGTATTCTTCATTTTCATGTGCAGCCGCGCCCGTCGGCCACAAGTAACATGGAAGGCTATAAAACAGCTTTTATTGCTGCATTGAATGCATGCACCCATTTTTTGCTTGCAGATGTAGCATGTCTGCCACGCCGAAGTCAGCAATGAAATGATGCCTAAAAAAATACAACATGGTTGTAAAACCCAACCAGTTGGAACTCACCAGCCTCCATCTACTCTTCGGCACTAACTCCATCCCATCCACAGGTTCCATATAGGCCGGATTCGCCAATCGAACTTCCGGTATCCAAATAGCACATAAAAGATGACTCCACCTCGTTGTAGTGGTCTGCTTAAATGCCCCATCGGTATTTGGACAAAATATACAATGCGCCGTTTGCCTTGGTATCGTAAGGCATTTTCTACAAAGCCATTGCCCCTCAGGTATATATGGAACGCCATAACACTCTTGATGAACGGCAAGGTTACAACCATCACAGAAAACTATGGCGTTACTATTTTCGCATTCCCCGTCATCACAGATTGCGCATTTACTGTCCTCAGCCCCTTCCTCTTCCTCTTCATCATCACCAGCTGTCCGACGGCGTCGTGCGGAAAAGGATGTGGAGTGGGGTTTGGCTATGACCTTTGGGATCTTCTTTTCCAACGTCACCCATTCCTTTTCAATTTTTGTCATTGTTATTTCGAAAATTTCACGGGTGATGGGGGCGGCTGAGGTAAGGAGACGATACGCGTTGATGGAGGTCAGCCATTTATCGTCTTGTTCATCCATGTCATATTCCACACGGTCTAGAATATCGACACTGTTGAGTTCCTCATCGATACCAGGGTCGGGGACATCACGGAGGAGGGTATTAGGAAGCGTGAATAGCGATGTTTGCTGGTAACCCATTTGTGCCATAGACTGATCTACCGATCCAGGTGTGGTTGGTTCCAGCCGACGACGACCCTTACCGGATCCCATGGAGTAGGAAGACGGTGGGTTATTGAGGCCATAAGGACCAGTGGATCCGACAGAAGAAGACCACGCAAATTCAGAGAATTGAAAAGGAGTTATCTTGCGATAACTTGGCTTCGGAAGGTTGAGCTTCTCGGCTTCAAATGTCGCCTGGGTTGATGTTTGGGCCCGTGGCCGTCGGACCGACTGTGGGTGGGCAACAGTTTGACGAAGAGGGGGTTTGCCAGCATTTGATCGATGTGCACGTAGGGATGCAAGGGTGGGGCCATCATCGCCCCTACGAGAAGTTCTTATGGGGCCAGGTGTGACGGGAGGCTGAGTAATTGATACTTCTTCTGTTGGGGTGATGGCGGGTGTTTGTGGGATTAGTTGGGTATCCACTTGTGAGAGGGCCGGGTCGATTGGTATATGAGTTGTGAGCTCTGATGGCAGAGGGGAGGTGAGAGCAGCTAGGGCGGGGTCGATGGGGAGGTTGATATTGTAGAGATTTAGCGGTTTTTCAACGCCTTCTGTAGTGAGGGTTAGGGTAGGTGTGGGGGCATCGGACATGTCGATATCTATGTCATTCAAGGATGACGCGGAGACGGTACCGTTTAGAGCTGAAGAGTAGTTTGTAAATGATGATGTGATAACTCCAGGGTTTGTATCCAACATCTCATCAACATTTTGGCCATTTCCATCGAGACTCATTCCTATATCCCATCTCCTCGAACCTGTAGTAGACTTCTCTTCCTGTGGCTCGATCTCTTCCTTCACATCCACAATTTTCACACTCTTCCCGCACTCCGGGGGTTTATAGCTTGCTCCATCAACATCTTCTGCGGACAAACATTCCAGCGTAGCATCCACATCTAGATCTGGATGGAACTCTATATAGCTCTTCTCCTCCCTTGGCTTGTAAACTCCATCCGCCACCGGCACGCTTGGAGTCACTGGAGCTCTTCGTCTGTTTGGGGCTGGAGTAGTGGTAGTGTTGTAAAGGTTTGCTGGAACGATCGATCCCGTGGAGTGATCTATATATCTTCCACCACCACCAGCACCTCCTGGCCTGTAACCATTCTGGTAAACAGGTCTTCGGCGGCCCGTAGGAGTATAGCTTTCCGGGACAGATGCGGGGAGAGACGAGGTACGTCTCCTACCACTGAGCAGACTATTTGCACGACCTCTTAGCCGCGGTCGGCCTCTTCCTCGACCACGAGTTGAGGGAGTACGTCCACCAGAACTAGGGGATGGTGCCATAGTGCCCTATTTGTTGCGATGGGTGAGACTAGGGTACTATACCATAGTCCAGCAAAACTAACGCGTTGGCAATGGTGATTTCGATGAGGAGAACTTAATTGAATGCTAACTGAGAGTGAGTTTGATGCAAAGAGCGAATTTTCTCTTCAGCACAGTCTGGGGGGAGGTCTGAAGGAGGGTTGAGGTCGCGACCGTTATCAGATCGCCAAGAGATTGAGTGAAGAGCCCAGCTGATTGCATGATTTTTGATGACCAACCACCCTATGATCCTTGCTTGAACGTCTCTCTCAGCTACAGTAGTACGGTATAACAAACAGAGGAATTTGGCCAATAGAAATACTCGACTGCATGTGCATATTGCGTTGGCAACGATCACAAGAATAATCTATTCACCACAACAGCCCAAATGTATATGTAAACCTTTGATTTATAGTGAGAATATGTCTTAAGTACATAATGTACATGTATATTTTATATGTACTTCTTAGCCAAGCTACATGTATTTATTGCCATTATCATAGTAAGTTGGTATAGTTTCGATTCTACATACATGTATCTACATATACATAAGTACTTGTGTAGGTCATGTTGAGGTGCACGGAAAGTACATGTACTGGACAACTCATATATACAGTACTATACTCAACAGCAAAAACACTGCTTGCGGCATTATTCCAATAAGCACATAATGCTGTTTTATATTCTTAAAACGCCCCTCATTTGCTCATGACATCGTGATCATGCAGCTTGAACCCTTAGATTCATAAACTGATCACAAGTACACTCACTCACTCACGGGGTGAGTTACTTTGGGATGCCAAGGCAAGCACGTAAATACTGCAAACACGGTCATCAGAGAACTACATATAGATACGCCATCACCGGGTGAATGAGTGTATCTACATATAGATATACCTGGCAACACAGCTAACATAACACTAGTATTATTCCACATTTATAGTTGTAATGCAGGTACCCGGGATTTTCGATTCTAAAGATGCAAATTGTGGCTGTTATTCGGGCACTGGCGAACCTGATCCAAGCTTCAAACTGGTGCTATTCGATATTCGCTAAAACGCACATGACTAGCTTAGATACACGCATTAAGGAAATAGATTACCTCTATATCGGAGATATTACTATTGCACTACATTACTGATCAGTTCAATCAAGGCATCCTGGGTCTGGTGGTTTTGAAGTATTCAGGGCGGTATTGGGGGAGTTTGCCGACCCGTGCAGATATCTTGATGTTATGGCCCCTATACGGTCTAAGACTGGTAGACATGTGTATGTAGTAAAGGGTCTACATTGTACATTGATTTTTTTTGAAGGAACATGTACTGTAGATGTATGGCCGGATAGGGTAGGTATTGCAGGGTGGAATACAGCCTGCAAGTATGTACTCTAAGTTTTGGATATGGAGATGCATGTGCGACCGCTTATGTAGGATCTAGTACCTACATGTCGGGTACTGATGTAGGTACCATAGATGTATCTATCTTGATCTGCAGCATGCATAGGGCTTGCTTGGCGGAAATGACGTGATTGCTGACACGGGACCTTAGGGACTCTACAAGGGGAGGTGGATGAAGAAGAGCTTGAGGTTGTTTGTGCTCAGCTACTTCATATGTTTGTACTCTTCAAACACCACCGTTACCGACTCCCTAACACCTCATCCGCACAATAAATTTAAATTACGATAAACGCTTACCTTTCCAATAGACCGCACCTTAATAATAACTGCCAGCCATACGGAAACGCCTTGTTTCATGCACTCCGGTTGTCAATAATCCTTTCTTCATTCACGCTTCCCCTCGGGTGCCACCTCAACTATAACTCTTCATCAAATGGCTATCCTCTTTGCTGTTTCTCAACACGATTTCCTTGCCCTTTTAATCTCACGCCTTCTAGGCTGGTCCTACTTCCTCTGTTGGTCAATATCCTTCTACCCTCAGCTCTTAGCTAACCACCAACGCCAGTCCGTCACCGGGCTTGCGGTTGACTTCTTTACTGTTAACGTCCTCGGATATATTTGTTACACTATATCGTCATTTCTCTTTCTTTTCTCACCAACTGTGAGAGATGAATACGCTCGTCGGCACCCTGGTGCTGAAGAGCCGACCGTAAGATGGAATGATTTGGCATTTGCTGTTAGTTTATTATGAGCTCTTCAGCCGGTTAATAAATCGGATTTCTTTACGGAGCTTGAGTTACTAACGATAGTAGGCTCATGCGCTACTCATAAGTTCAATAACTCTATCGCAGTTTTACTTCTGGGGTTACAAGAGGGATGCATCACAGCATATGTCGCGGACTATGAGTGCTATTGCTACGAGTTGCGTTGCCGCTATAACTATCGCTGTGCTTCTTGCCCTTGGCAACAGCAACTGGGAATGGATCGACGTTGTGCGTATTTAACCACTGATTTGGGAGAGTGTTACACCAAATAGTCGTTAACTCAGATCCATTTAGGTTTATACACTGCAATATGTTAAGCTCTTAATATCCATAGTAAAGTACATCCCACAGGCGTATCTTAATTATCGACGCAAGGCAACCACTGGATGGTCAATACATAACATCCTCCTCGATATCTCTGGTGGTGCATTGTCGCTTGGGCAACTAGTGTTGGATTCAAGTTTACAAAGTATGTAAACCCCACTGCTTCAACCACGCCATGCTGCCAGTAATTCCCGAATAACCATGATGCTAAACTATATTATAGGCGACTGGTCTGGCCTAACTGGTAACCCTATCAAGTTCTTCCTTGGTCAAATTACAATCATCTTCGACATCCTATTCATAATCCAGCACTACATCCTTTACCGCCATGCCGGGGCCCCACGATCTGCTTTTAATTCTATCGAACGAGGTTACAGCACCATTTCTACGGGTCAGGCCTTGCCTTCGGCATCATCACTTTTAGACCAAAACCGCCAAGTCCCTCGCGATGTCGCGGTACAGCATAGAGAAGAGCGTAGAGGCCTGTTGAGCTCGAACACCGGCGAAACGATCAACGATGAACCTAATGTCGGAACTTAGATGTTCGGAACACAACATGGCATGGGGATTTATCTCATTTCCCGGGACACTTGATGGTTTGCAGACACAGGTTTTGGAGTTCTTTTTCATGGGTTATGGAAAACAATAGAGTTGAATGTGCCTCTATTTCTTTTGAGTTATAGGGTCTCGGAATTTTCTTCTTTGGTGTTTATGATGGGGGCGTGGCATGATACCCTTTCAATTTTTATTCATCGAAATTTGGCATACAAGTTTAGAATATTCCCTTCTTTGCATATATGTTATTGGGTGTTTGCATAACAATATGCTAGATCTAGAATTTATCCATTTTTGATTCAGGCATCTCCTATAAATATACACGATGATTTGGTGCACTTATAATTATAAAGTATCGTCATAAACCTCAGAGGGCGGCGGCCACGGGATTCACCTCAAACATAGGTATCCCTCATGATCATTCCGCCAAACAAATTTAAAGGGTGGTTTCCATACCGTTTACCAGAGGGTTGCAAGAGGACTTGATTGTTATGACGTCCCAAACGGACTTTAAATACATGTATATTATATTGGTAAAGTAATTTTCTCATGAGCTATCACTCGCCCAAACAACAGGATGCCGCATTTCCCTACGTCAAGAGCGCGCAGGTGGCCGGTCAGTCATGTTGAGCCTGGGATTTCTTGTTGGGCTAGATCTAGCTAGATCTAAAGGTTATCAATTGCTTCATACGCTATCACTCGATATAGTGATGCAGTTGATAATTTCAGCCTTTAAACTGGGCTATGCCAACTCGGAGAAATATTCACTCTGTTTTCTCAAAACTAGCTATATGAGTCGAGCAAGACCAGGATTACAGTGCGCATGTTTACATATAAGCACTTAGTATCTTGTCGCAGGAATTAAGCATTCATGCAATTGCCCCGCCACAGACCCTTAAAGAATTAAGAGTTAACAGACCATCATACAATCAATCTATTCCATAGGAAGACGGAAGATATAGGGACGCGCCTTGGAATGATAAAGTATGTATGCACTTTAGGCTTATAATTTCCGCTTAGCCGGTCATGTATCAGATCTATAAATCTAAGAATTCTAGATCCATAGAACCATACGCCTCCCTTCATTCAATAGTTACAATTGGCGCCAACAAAAAATTCCACCTTCTCAGTCTTGAGCATAAAGAGTCGATAGCAGAGCCATAGGAAGTAGTGGAACCTGGACCGATACAGCCCCTTAATTGTAAGCCAATGTTCTCAAAAACGAAACAAACTTCGTTTTGTACCTAGGTATCTGTGTTTGCAAGCTCCATGGTATGCTACGATTATCATTTATATAAAGAAATGCAACGCAAATTCGCAAATTGCAAAGAGTATCCGGGAATCCAATCTACTCTTAGGAGAATTTACCTTGTCAGCTATCGAAGCTTATAGAGTTAATGGATCTATAGGTTTATAAATTTAGATATATATATAGGCCTGCAGTATACGTATATCTGTGGACTATACGTATTAAGAAATTATGATTAGGCTATTAGATATAGGTCCCTGAAATGCTATATATAAGTATAAAATGTAGTATATGCGTTAACACTGGCTGCACATGTACTAAAAATTGTTATATTACCTTCTGGATGCATGGTATTCCCAGGTCTAGGACTTTCCAGAGTGTGGTATAATACTACATGTAATAATCTGTGTACGTGTTTGTACATGTACGTGTTTCAGCTTGGATGTTCAATATTATAGCTAGAAGATTAGGGGTCCAAATCAAAATTATAGGAAGAGTTTCGATCTATATATATATAGCTGCATATATGTATACTTTTAATATTGGGCTGATTGTAGATCCAGCTAACAGTAGAAGAGGATCTGCGCTACGTAACCATTGCTATCTAATTGCTATATCTAATGACAGACAAGATCAGCTCATAATTTATATAGTATGTAGCTATTGATATATGGTCGCGCGGCGCATGTTCTTAGAAATTCAAATATTCGGATATTCGGGCCATTTTAGGATAGTGTGCTGTCCTCCTAAACCTACGAGGTGGTGAGATGCTAAGTATGTGTATATACGATTTTTCAACAGGCGATCCTCCAGGTGACAGAAGAATACTCGGAGCCACGCCTGGGATTACCGAGAATCTTATTGAAATATCGTGGCATTGATATTTAAGTAGCCTTATGGGCAATTATTTCACTGATGGATTTCTCAATCCCCTGGCTCAGTCACGCGTGTAGTATATATATATATAAACTATCTCTAGATCTTGAACCCAATTAGCGTCTAACTATATAGTACGTACACAGGTTAAAGATCTTAAGAGCCTCTAATGTTTTGGAGGACTACTGAATAATTTGACGATACAAGAAATGGTTGATTCCCACGATCAATGAGGTGAAATACAGATCGTGTATGTAGGCATACCAAGCTTTGTGGTCACAGCTTTATAGTACGCACTCTACCATGAGTTTAGCCTTTCTAAAGTTCTGGTCAACCAAACCAAACCTAGACGGATTTTCTCCAGAGTACGCCGGGATTAGTACCTGCAAGTGGTAAGTCAATACATTAGGAAGGTTGCACGTTACTTTAATTGAAGACTGGATGAGGCATAGCGCCTAACCCTCAGATCAGGGATGGTACTGAAGATTAAAAAGATATTATGATCGAGGGTGTGTAGGTACATACATACAGCTAAAAGTGCCTGCACATGTACTTCTTACCTACTGAGAACCGAACAGATTAAGGCTGAAACTTTACGAAAATTTATATGTATCACTTAAGTCCGTGCAACCAATGAAGTAGTAGCCATTGCTTCAATACCGATAGAAAGAGGACTAGTAACGAGCATAGCACCTCATGTCCACACTCATATTGTTATTAACCTACCCTCGCTGCAAGATAATTTGCCTCAAAGGCGCTTAAACGGATCGAGCATTTTGTATCCGTCCATTGCCGGACACATGGACATATGAACTGTAGGGTATAAAGGTCATAAAAGTACATGTGCCACGTACGTCACACGATTATGTGCAGAAAGTGAGTGATGCCGTTGTTACTCATGAGCCTCAACTTCTCCCAACCCTGTAAGATTATACAGCTACATGTAGCTGCAGAGCTGCTCCTGACATGTACTCTAGATCAGTGTGTACTAGCATGTGTGATTTGGATGCATACATAATTAAAGGACACACCGTATGAAATTAGATATTGTAGGCTTTACATTATTATATATATCAGTACCAGCTTCTCGGCCTCTTAAAGAATCTATATCCGGATAAGTAATTATCACGACCAAGAAGTTGTAGGCACATTACTTATCGTGCTCTGATATGCTGCATGTACCTGATCGACGTGGCTGTGTTTGGTCTCTTCGCTTAAAAATGGGCTGAGAATTACGACAGGTAGATCTCTGGGCATTTGAAACCTTCTTTTGAGCCTCGATTTCGTAACCTCACCCCAGCTTGATATGGTGTTTTATAATTAGGTACAAGTTCTTATTGGAGATCTATCTAGCAAGTCAGAGGACACAAGTTCCTCGGTTTATTCCCCGATATCGATCTATCATGATCAACGTAGTATACATAAATATGTAGGTACGTGCATGTGGAGCCGCGCCGGCTGGATCATGATCACACACATATATCGTCAATCTAGGTTCCTAGAGCATCATTAGAGGACATGTACTTTCAGTATAAAAATGGGATGTAATAGACACTGTAGCAATACGGAGTTCATTTATAGAACCTCTGAGTTAAATCCGAATGCTAACTAATACCGTAGTCTCGTGTTATTCTGCTACTGGATACATGTATATACCATTGCAATTGAGACATCAACGACTGCTTCCCGCAAGTTCTAAAAGTT
The DNA here is from genome assembly GCA_024713935.1 of Morchella eximia. Classification (NCBI taxonomy): domain Eukaryota; kingdom Fungi; phylum Ascomycota; class Pezizomycetes; order Pezizales; family Morchellaceae; genus Morchella; species Morchella eximia. The sequence goes on from JAMGZG010000002.1 coordinate 2,254,029, forward strand.
GTGCGATTTACAATTTGACAATTGCAAGTGTATATTCGATGATCTAATAATCGGAATTCGTCTGACCAGCTACAAAAGGAAGGTATGAATGAGAGAAACTTTGAAGGCAAACAATTCCTCACGTTGCTAGTTTAAGTTGTAGGCAATTGAGAAGGCGTGCAGAGCTGTCCGCTCCTACAGTTCTCCTTATCATACCTGTCATGTGTGGTTAATTAGATGAATTTCAATTAGGACTGACTGCCGAGGGTAAATAACGGCTTAGTCAATCCAAATCGTACGAGCGGCATCGACATAGAAACGATCATATTGGGTCAGATCCGCTCAAGAAATTCCGGATTTCGGTAGTATGCAGACCCGGCCTACCTTGGGTTGATTGTCAATGATTGATCCGGAGTAGGCAACGACCTGCACAGCATGAAACTCACCTCGGCTAGATGCAAACCGAATTGCACTACCGCCATAACTCGAAAAATTGGCTAGATCAAAATTACTTGTATGGGAAATTTCTAAAGCAGATCGATGCCATTCAACCAATCACCCAAGCGGTAATCCCTGGACGGAGATAGCCAATTTTTCGAGTTTTGGCGGTAGTGCTATTAACGTATGTATCACAGAAGAGCTTTTTATAGATATATTCACCTACTGATCTGAATACCGCCAAAACTCGAAAAATTGGCTATCTCCGTCCAGGGATTACCGCTTGGGTGATTGGTTGAATGGCATCGATCTGCTTTAGAAATTTCCCATACAAGTAATTTTGACCTAGTCAATTTTTCGAGTTATGGCGGTACGATGGGTCTTCATCTTTCCCCGCCTGGATTGAGGCGGTTACTGGATCGTGGGATCACTTGATGAGCATCAACCTCTCGACATGTTGCCTACATGTAGGTCCTCTAGAGTACTAGTATTTCTCGGACGTTTTTGAACTGGGCCATTATTGCATACACCTAAAATCATGAGCTTGGCGTATTTTTGTATGGCATGCAATATCAGTCGCGTCCACAGAGAAATACGAGTATGTAGACCGTTGGAATGTTTTTGCGGCAACATGAGGCTACAGCATTAGCAACCGAGACAGGGATATCAGCCCTCGTTCGGCAAGGCGGCTTAAAAGAGGCTCATGTATGCAAGTCGGTGTCGAACGCTTGAGGCTCTCACATCATGCCTCACCCCCACAATTCAAATTCTCATTTTTGCTAAAGTACCGCATCTCTCGAGCTTCCCCCATATTTGTTTAGGGTGTTAAAAAGCAGAAACTCGTGGTACAGCGAGTTTATCTCACATCGTTCTGTCGTGGTCCAGACTTATCAAATCCATGTACCTACTCCACATATGAGCCGCTAAATAATAAAAGTTACACAAATCTTCGTATCATGTCTCAGAGTGCGCTAGCGTGGTACCTACTCTACCTACTCTAGAGTATCGTGCCGCACACCATATCTGTCACTATTCTGGATGCCGAGTGAAACATGCATGTAGGTACTCATCAGTAACTTCAAGCACTCAAAACGGGCAGCATGACAGTATTTGAACCATATGAACGATACACAGAGGCTGATTTCTGTAGAGCAGAAATCAGGCCGTATGTAGAGTAGAAGGAACTACCTATAGACATCGGGCTTTGAAATAAAGACCACTTAGGGGATGGTTTGAATTGGAGAGGAGCGGTCCCGCGAGATGCAAATGTTTGCCCGGCTCGAAAACCGATCGGGGAGGATTATGATTCCCTGTGCTGTAACTTGGGTAGGTTGCACGTCATGCGTAGCACCTTAACAAGGAACTAATCTTTAGAAACTCTGTGAGGATGAAGTAAGAAGGGGGAAGTTGTGCATGGTGAGCATCTTCGAACTTGGTTCCACTCCTTAGGCGCCTTTGAGCCTTTCCCTCACACCCACAAATCAAATTCATAGAGAGCAAGTATTCGAATGAATGTAATTTTTAGTGAGCATAGGGGATTATAAATTGCACACCTTACTAACAGTACCAGCAATCGTGTTTGTTAAGTTATATGAACACTTGGAAGTAAATTTTGTAGGCCTGAGCGGGGGTTTACTTCCTCAGCAGGGTGCACCTCGTTTAAAGTTTCACAACATAATTGTGTTTTACCGGGGGCTATGCCGGTCCTCTTACAAGACTTTTTTTTCTTCCTGTTAATCAAGTCGTTAACGTCGAGTATGAGAGAAATATGGATAAAGGCCAATTACTCTAACGTTATGGGTAATTAATTAGTTACTGTATGTGAATATTACTTATTTGGCGGTTTTGGTGATTTCCGAAGTCCACCATGAAGTACATACACGCACGCACATGTGCCGATATTTCGGATTTGAGACTTCACGAAGTTACTTGGTGATGAGACGGGTACTGTAAGATCGACGGTGGCGATGTTGTTTCTGTGTAGCGACAGGCCAAGCATTCGGAGCATAAGAGCCCCATAAGAGCCCCTCATTTTTCGCCGCACTAACGCGTGCACATACGCGGGCTGACATACATGCCTACTCTACCAGTGTGTGATAGTATACTACTAGACTATCGTACCTACATGTAGGCCTAGTACTTGCGATATTGAAGAATACATGTACATACAAACATCATTAGAGGAAACTATAAGGTGCATGTATGTACAGTGACCGAGCAGAGACAGATACAGTATATAGAATATCGTTTTCTTCCCTGAGGTTTAACTTGTAATGAAATCATCCAATCCCACTCCAGCTGTTTTCTGAGCCAATCCTCATCTCAACCGGCCCCATCCTTGCTGCATTCTCGACCCTGGTCAATATCTGCTTTTTGAGCCTGCGACATACAGGCTCGTTGCTGCAGCGCGGCTCTTTTCCTAGAGCCGGACCTTCCTTCACGTCCGGTTGTGTCAGATAGGTATTCATGTCCATGTTCATTCTTGTTCAGCAGCGCAGCCTCGAGCTCGATCCCCCTTGCCCGCCCTGTGCAGCATCGCAAAGTAAATGATCCTTGCCGAGAATTTGAAGCCGCAAACACGCCAGATCGTTCGGAGCCTCCAACTGACATCCGCTCCCCCACCTCCACATCAAGGTAGCTGCATTGTTGCTGCAGTGAGGAAAGTTGTGGTCTTCGCACAAGTACCCACTTCCGTTGTAAATAATTCTTTTACATATCACTCACCCTCTTATCATTGTGGTCTTCATCATTCCTTTACTCTCGGCTCACAATTCGGACCATTTCTTATACTTACAGAACGCCGGCCCGAACCCGGAAACATCGGTCCCGGTTACGGAATCTTACAGTTACCATCGTGGTCTATAGTCCATCTGCCCATCTACTCTAACCAGCCGCCTTCCTCCTCCTCCTATCACGCTTAAACCAACCATATCTTATCCATACATAGTACAGAGGAAGGAAATCCAATATTATTCTCACTTGCCTGGCTGTCCCACTCAGCACTCACTATATGTGGAGCTCGGACCCAGAGAGTTATGCTGGACGTGGCTAGATCTACCTAGTATTCAACATACTTAGTAGTAACAGAATAATCTTGATTGTCAGCCGCCCTTTTTTTTTCTTTTTTCTTTTTGTGCTGTATTCTCTAGGAAACTTCCTGTCTACAAACAGGACCTCGACCACTCAATCTCAATTTGATACATATTATATCTTTACAAAGGAAAGGGAAGGAAAAGTACGAGAAGTAAGGGAGTAGGAGGAAGAAGTGGAGGAAGGAAAGCATACAACATAACTACATAGTGAGTGAGTGAAAGAATAGAGCTGATCGAATTCACATCTGCGACAAAGGAAGGAAGGGATAGACACACTCCCCTTTCTAGAGCTGGCTGATCACCCGACTATTGGCTACTGGAGAGCCGACCTAACGTATGGTTGTGACGCTAGTCCCTAGACTTCAATAGCGTACAAGTTAAGGTCTCGTCGCCTTGAGCCTCCAAAATCCCGCTAAGCAAGAAGTACTTCAAGAGGTCGCGAACTTAGCCCTCCACCCCTCAACTTACGATCCGTCTGTCCTGCCACTCCCTTTTACATTTTCTCTCTCCTTTCTCTCTCTACCTTCTATCTTCACCTTCTTCAACTACGAGCAGACTGCCATTCTAGGTCTTTGTTTCAACTACTGCTACAACTGCTACCATTACTGCCATTACTACCATTCTCCATTACTACCATTACTACGTCCATCACTACCACTACTACTATCACTACTACTACTAAAATACTCTCTTCTCTGTTTTGAGTTGCCCTGCTATATCTCTTGATTAGTCCCAAGCCTCCCCCTGTTATTCTTCGAGGCTCTTTTACCCACAACACAACCGTTGCAGCGACGCTATCATCCGCCCGTCATCCCTCCCCTCCTTTCAGCCTCTCAGCCTCATCATAGTCGTCATCATCACATCCAAAAACAAAAAGATTTTGGCTCGACACAGGATCGTATAACGGAAATTGCTGTTGAGAATTAGACGATTAGGAAAATCGAAAAAAATCTACGATAACTGTGGCCCGCATTGGCTAATTGAAAATTCGTTGCTTCTGGAAAGGTTATTATGCTGTGTGCTGTTCGGCGTCATCAGTCGTTGAATACGTCAATTTGTGAGTGTGTTTGCAAGTTCCGTCAGTTTGACTCGTTTGCTATTATTACTTGTCGCATTTCTTCATTTTGGAGAAAACCTCCGCTGTAACGGCTAAAAAGTGTACTTGGTGGTCGTTATTGTTCGTGGATTCCGGTTGGGACGGAGCACGGTTGGTCGTGCTTTGTGGGGCTCTGTGCTTGGTTCAGAGCCTCAGCATGAGCCGCATCTCACCACTCTCGAGGTTGAATCCATCAACTTTAGGTCCTAAATGAATGGAACCACGTCGGTTATCCTGCTGCATCTCTGTATCTTAACTTGATCGTGTTGCCACTTCTTATGCTCATAACTTTGTGCCTCTACCTTACCTTTTATTTTCTCATTCAAATTTATTGCCTTTTTCTTTTTCCCTTTCGATCCCCTCTCCTATTGTGCGCGTCCCTTATTGCGAGTTTCCTCGATTCCCCCACCAATTTTGATCGGATAAAGCTGACCTCGGTATCTACCTTTTTCTCTTCGTCGCCTGCATAGGTCTTGATTCAGCACCATTCGATTCCCCTCCTTTCTCTGTACAACTACTGCCAAAAATAAACGACATCCACGACCGTCGCTTCAAGGCTGGCATTAGCTTTAGAAAAGTAAACTCGGATTTTGACATTCAATTTCAGAAGGATAATTTTAAACAAATTTGTTGCCTCTTTACTCAAACCTGGGGTAAGTGAACCCCCGTCACCCAGGATATGCGAAATAAGAATGAGATCTTGCAGAATCTGATTAGGATAGACAATTCAGCCGCAGGGTGCCTAACCCACGGTTCGAAGGACGAATCCATTAGCGGCCTAGACCCCATCAAATCTAAACCCAAGGATAAGAAACCAGCAGATAAAAAAAGCATTGGTGAAGGGCAATACATTGAGCAGTCGCATGCCAACTACAGGTTAGAGCATGCGCTAAAATCTCTCAGACTTGGGACAGAGCAGCGATCAAAGGACTTACCTATCCCTCCAAATCCTCAAAAATCTGCCGCTCCATCGAATCCCAATTTCTCAACACCACTCCCAGAGGCACTACATCAATTAACTTGCGTCTCGCCAGTCCCGCCCCCAAATCTAAAAAGCAAAAGACAAATCCCCGAGGGCCTACCGTTGACGCCCTCTCAACGACCTCCAATTCAAAACGAGGCTATAGACAAGATAACTACGCTGAATTCCCATCTTTACGATCCTGGGCCGGTGGACTCTAACCGTTCCACCCCCACCGTGTCCACTACGTCTTCTCCAGTACTTGAGCAGGCTCACCCGCAGCTTTTCCCTGATAATTATAACCAGGGTGAGCGCCGCGATTCCATTATATCACAGGATTCTACAGTGGCCCCTTCAAGTCCGCGGCCGAGGGGAATTCCACGCGCATCACGGGGAGACGCCGTCCTTATTAGTTTCCTCGCACCCGATCAACCTCAAATTGCACTTAAAGCCGGCGAGAGTCCATTATTTTGGCTCAGTGGGAGCGAATCTACGGAAACAGAAATGGAGACAGAGAGTGGGGATCATGACAGGCCAGGTGGGGGTGACGGTGATAATGATAGCAGGAGTATGAGCAGACAACAATCCGATGAAGGTGTAAATGGCAACGGAAACATGGGTAATGGTGGAGGGAACTCAACCGATGGTGGCGCAGCTAAAGGTGGCGATGGAGGAGGAGAAGGAGGAGGAGGCGATGAACGAAAAGGAAATTCCGGAGATGGGGGCAAAGAGAAAGGGAATGGAGCTAATGGGAATGATGGAGAGAATAACGATAAGGAGGAGGAGGAGAAAAAGGAAGAGGACAAGAAAGACAAGAAGAAGAACGCTAAAGAAATGGAACAGCTGACTTCGGACGCTGATGCAATGGATATTGATGAAGGTCCTAATGGGGGGTCCATGAATGGGGAACAAAAGCTCAAGAAAGAGAATGATGGAACAAATGATGGCGATACCTCCATGGGTAGAAAGGACAGCAACGCCATGGAGGTTGAAGTACCTTCTTCCGAAGCAGCGGTGAATAATCTCATGGCTCTTGCGGGGGCGGCTGGTAAAGATCAACAGCCCTTTTCATCAGGAGCATCGCTTCCGGCCATTTTCCCCACTTCCACGAGTGGTGGGTCATGGGCACCAACGCCTCATGCCCAGTCACCTCCCGGTCAACATCTCAAATTACCGTTACCCAATTCCTCTCCTTCTCTCCCCTCAATAATGAATACCCCTTCGGCAAGCTCGCCGCCGAATAGTCTTCCTGGAGGTGATGGGAGGCATACAACTTTACCACCAGTATCGTCAATCCATGTTCTTGCAGATATTGCTGAGAAGGAGTCTTCTCAGCAACAGCAAACCACATGGGCTAACAACAATCGTATGGCCCCAAATGCTAGAACGGTTTATCCAACCGTGACGTCCCATGTGAGTGTCGCGTCTTCTAACAGATCGGCTCAAGCCGCCCAATCACCTGGACTCCCCCCTCCTGCACAGGCAGCCCACGGATACGGCCCTGACGGAAACCCTCGCCCGCCTATGCATCATCTCTCATTACAGCAGAGACAGATTCTCTTGAGCCAGGAATATTACCCCCCGCACCATCAGCACTACCAGTCTCCCTACCCACCTATAAAAGATGCAAGTAACAACGGAAATCCAAACTCCTTTAGCCCAAACTTTGGACGTGAGCTTCCAGGTATCGTGAGTTCACCGCCTCCCAGTGGGGGGGCCAACTTTTTTGCGCAGCAACATAATATGCCATCAACGATAAGTGGGCGAAGAGATTCAGCATTCGAATACTATTCAGAACACACACCGCCGTCAGGCCCAAGTACAGGAGAAACAATGGCCAGCTCTGATGAGACTGTAACAAGTCCCAGGAACCGTGCAGGAATGCCAGCTGGAACTCAAGGAGCATTATCTGCTGGCGTTTTCAAGTGCGAATATCAAGGTTGCAAAGCTCAACCTTTTCAAACACAGTACCTATTGAAGTAAGCCAAAATATACCAATACATAGTTCACTGTGCTGACATTTTTAGCTCTCATGCCAATGTACACTCGTCCGCTAGACCCCACTACTGTCCTGTAAAGGGCTGTACAAGGGCAGAAGGTGGGAAGGGGTTTAAAAGAAAGAATGAAATGATCCGCCATGGATTAGTTCACGATTCACCCGGATACGTCTGTCCGTTTTGCCCCGATAGGGAACACAAGTACCCAAGGCCAGATAATCTACAACGGTATTCTGAACAACCTCTTGAATCCTTGAATTTGATTTTCTAATATGAGGTTTTGTAGGCATGTGCGAGTTCATCATATGGATAAAGATAAAGATGACCCGCAGTTGAGAGACGTTCTATCCCAGCGGCCTGAAGGAGGAAACAGAGGTCGAAGACGAAGGCTGGGGGCGTGAGACTTACATAGGGAATTGTTACGATATGGGGCGTTTTACTTTCGTCATGCATTCAGCGACTGTTAATGAGTACATGATTGTTTTCTCTTCTTGCTGTTTCCATATTTGTTTCCTTCGGTGTTTTATTTGTTTGTTTTCTTTACTCCTAGGTTTGGGTGTGATAGTTGCAAAGGCTCTGGGGGTGGGTTTTTCCATTGATTTCATTTGTCCTTTCTCATTCGGAAATATTTAGTGGGGAAAAAACAGGAAAAGATATACAGTTAACTGGATGATCAGTAAATTAGCGAATTCAGCTCCTGGAGAGCGATCGAAGAGGAAAGGGGGATAGTTGTGCTTTAATTTCCCGTCTTTTATCTCCTGTTGAATCGCATTTTTACTCCAGAATTTAGGGCCCACTGGGGTTCTATGTGCAGCTTCCCTTAAGTTTTGGCTCTCTGTATGTAGTACTGTTTTGATTCGAAAAATACTTGGATTTAAGCAACAAGATCAAAGCATGGCCTATATTTCTTTTTCTTTCCTTCATGATTTATCGATTGTCAGTGTATGTAGCTATAACCAATGTATATACATAAGTGTAGGCATAAGAATATGCGTGGGTAAATACACAACATGTAAGCTATTAGTACGTTTGACACATGTACCTACAGACAATAAAATCAATATACATGTACCGCTGTATATAACGATACGTAGTAGCAAAATGTTAATTTCTAACTACTACATGTATGTATTTGCATACATGTAGTTAACCTAGAAAGAAGGTACATGTAGTGTAGGTACATGTACGATGGGAGAATCAATTATTAGATATCTGCCATTTGTGGTTAAACAGATGAATTTTGATTGGGCCTGACAATGTGCCTTAAGTAAATCATACGTTGCCAAGCCTATATGTTGCCCCAGCAACATAATCTCAGCTTTCACTGTTTCCAACACTTCGTTTACCCTGTCACTCGCGTTCAACCACCACAATTCAAGATGGACGAAATAACCCACCTTGCCAACGAAACCCCATGTCCTATTCGTTCTTTCCCAGGAGGGAATCAACAACAGCTTCAGACTTCCTTCCCGCTAGTAGCTTCTGACAATGATGATGATGACGATGAAGACCTTGATTACACCAGAGCTCTACCTGATGATTTCCAGCTTTTTCCAAAAAGAGCAACCAAAGTTCGAAAGTCTGGGCTGCACGAGCCCCCGAGACGAATGACAGGGGTACAAAAGCAGGACCAAAGCCAAAATCAGAACGGACGACGTCAGACAGCGCTAGAAAAGTCCGAGAGAGCTCCAGAGAGAGTTATCGATCGAGCGCCAGAGAGAGCTCTCCCAGAAAAGGCACCAGAAAGACCCCTTCCTCAAAGAGTATCTACTGAGAACAATTTCCACATTGATGTCATTCAAGCCTTGCAGCCACCGCAGCAGCAGATAAGAGGACAAGGATTGCATCAACAACCAAGAAGGATAGGAACTGGAATGGCAAAAAAGATTGAAACCAAAAATCGACGTAGGGTTAGCACAATGCTTGCGGCGATGAGATCCCAGGTCCAAAATGAGCAGGAAGTTCCGGTTGTTAGTCCATCAGTTGTATCATCAGCAAGGTCTTGGCAGGAAAATGATAAGTCCATGCTTGGTGATAAGGCGAAGGGCCCCTCAAGTTCGCAGGCGAAGTCAAATTCCGAAGTTGCGCCGGTCGAGAAGGAGTCTTTGTATGTACCTCCAAGACGAATGCCACTTCACGCTTCATCGCGTGGTCTTCACCAACCGGGAGCTGATGTTGCCCGTCGTGGGAATTCGGGAGGGAAAGAAAACATTCCTCCTGGAAAATTTCCCGCTGCGCGGAGTTTTGATAAGAACGCGGGGAGAACTTCTAGTGGGGGCGAAAAAGAAACCAAACAAGCAAATATCAATACTAGTATCGGAAACATGGGACCACCAGAGCGCCATGCTTCCAGGGGGCCACAACGATTCGCACGGGAATCCTTAAAACGGAGTAGCGAGTCAATGATACTGGATGATGATGTTTCTTTCACATCTAGCTCTACACCATCCACAGCAGGGTCTGGAAACTCTTCGCATACTAGATCAGATAAACTCCGACTTCTCAAGCGTCGGAAACTTGGCATGCAACTTCTACCAACACCGCCTTCTTTGACGAAAGAAGAGGAGGCCGAATTGGCGCCATTTTCACTCCCAATGGATATTCTTCAACCCGGGACCCCTTTCCAAATCTTAGGTGGCAAACAGTCTAGGCAACGGCTAAATCCAGTATTACAAGAGGATTTGCGTAGAGCTGAAATGTATGAGGAGTCGTGGCTTATGGCACAAGAATCTTCAGTTTCTCAACTCTTAAACTCTATTCTATCTGATTCTACTACTCCACCTCATGAACTTACAGTACGGAAAGACTTTGTGCGAATATACTCAGAACCTCCATTTCCGTTGCTTTTCAAGCGTCTACAGGCTAGTCTTCTTTATGGGGCTCTATCTGTACCGAAAGATATCCTCGAAAAGAGTTCAGCGGCGAAATTTGGAGGGGTGGGTGCCGGCCACAAAGGTCAAGGCTGGGGGTGGGCAGAAGACATTGCCATACGCAAAAATTTCATGGCCCTTTTCTTCGATTGTTATAGTCTATCAGCTTTGATCCCGGGGCTGGAAGTCGTAATTGGAAGGGAGATGTTTCCGGACCCATACAAGAGCGCTACAGAAAAAAGAAAGCTCGCCGAGGTGTTCTTAGAACGTTATCTTGTGAAATGTGAAGATGTGTTGGCATGTCCGCCCGTTGAAACAGCTAGGGCGAGAGGTGCCATGGCCAGTTCGCATGGAGATAACGAGGATTGGGGGAGCCCAGCATGGTTATTAAGGAAAAGTTTGCTAAGGAGTTTGTTACTTGTGTTGTTGATGGATAAAGGAAAGTCTCAAGGTGCGCTTGGAAGCTTAAAGTTGTTTAAAAAGGCACGCAATCCCTTAGTAAACCCTATATTCGCTTAGAGCTATTTTTAATTGTTTTATAGTCGTCGCCGCATAAATCCTCGGTATCAATCCTCCAGTCCTTGTCAAGGCTGCTTCTGCCATCGATAGGAGATATTCTAAGACCATTAAGTCACCTTAATTACCTCCCTGAAACATCGCAACACCCGTTAGAAGAGTATGAGTACGAAATATCGAATCTGGCAGTAGATATGCGTGATGGTGTACGTCTTTGTCGAATTGTCGAGCTCTTAATCTATCCCCAGCCTCCATCAGACTCAGAAAATGCACTAAAAAGTATTCATCAATTACCCTTATCCTCCAACTTGAAGCTCCCTGCAACCACAAAAATCCACAAGTTACATAATGTTTCATTGGCCCTAGCCGCCCTTGAATCCGTCGGGGGGAACCCACGCAAAGTTATAGCAAAAGATATCATTGATGGGTTCCGCGAGAAAACGGTTGGACTGTTATGGGGAGTTGTTAGTAAATGGGGGCTAGAGCTGTTAGTGGATTGGGGGGAAGTTAAAAAAGAAACCAGAAGGCTCCAGTATAGGTCAAAGCGTCTTTCGAGCGGTGAGGATGAGGACATGGAGGAACCGACTAACTACGCGCAGTTACTGTACAAGTGGGCAAGTTCTGTTGCGGAACTACATGGTTTGTGTGTTGAAAACCTTACGACAAGTTTTTCGGACGGGAAGGTGTTTGCCAAGATTGTGGAAGAGTACGAACAATTTTTTCCGGTGAATATAAGGAGAGGGAAAAGCGCAACGTTGGAGGAAAAGCTGAAGGCACTTGGATGCGGCTCGTATTTTGGTAAGATCCGCAAAAAAGGGTATCTCTAACTACATAATGCTGATCGACCTGGCCATTTTTGTTTAGCTGGGTTGTTTGCCAATTCAGAGAAAAACGAGAGAATATTTGACGAGGATTTTATTATAGCTGGGTTGGCCTATCTGTGCTCGAGACTGTTCCAATGGTCAATAAAGGAACGGGCGGCAGTGGCAATCCAAAGGGCCTATCGGTCTCACGCTTTTCGCCATACTTCTCATAAACGGATCGCCCTTCTCATTCTCGCTCATGAGTGCGCTATAGTTGCCAATACACGAAGTAGGGTTACGAATGCTGCAATTATCATCCAACGGGCTTACCGAGCATACCTTCATCTTCAGATAAAGAGACTTATTAATGGCATGACGAAAGTCCAGTCTATTATGCGTGGTGCTCTTACGCGTATGGTATTTAAAAAACAGATAGCAGCAATCACCACATGCCAAAGAACATGGAGAGAAATAAGGGAATCTAGATTTCAGGATAGGATCGGTATTGCCAAGGAGGCAATGATGAGTTTCCAGGCTGTCGCCAGAGGTTTGTTATTGAGAAAAAAACTAGAGCAGGAAAGGAATGCCTTGAGGATACTCGAGGAATGGTGGTTAAACCAACTTGCTCAGCGGGAAATCCGGACAGAATATCTGATCTTGAGAAGTGCAACTATTATGATTCAAAAATGGTGGAGGGACCAAGTTGCGGTCCAAATCCCTCGTCGGGACTTCTACCATACACGAAACGCAATAGTCAACGTTCAAACTATTTCTAGGGGTTTACTGGTACGTCAAAGATGCGAGCATAAAATTCGAACGGCACGCGTCATCCAGGAGCAATTCAAGGCATATAGGGCGGGTCTCGTGGACCGATTAAATTTCCTTGAGTTGAGATGGGCGACACTCAATGTTCAACGTCTTCGCCGATCCTATGTCATAGCACAGCAGGAGAGGGAGCGGTTCATAGCCTTGAAGACCCAAACAATAATTCTCCAACGTAATTTCCGGAGAATTATTGAAAGGCGTGATGCGACAATTCTGATCCAAAGAAATTGGAGGAAGTTCGCCTGGCTGGTTAGATTAAGGAAAATATTTAGAGAGGTGGTCATGATCCAAAGTGTGTGGAGGGGATATAAAGTGCGAGAGGCATCAAATGCAAGAGTGAGAATTGCGCGGCGAAGGGTTCAGAAAGCTATATTATCCCAGGTGGCAGATAACGACCGATTGTGCGAAAGGGAAAAGAGGGGACTGGAGTTAGTCAAATCACCTGCAGGCTATGGAAGAGGTGTCATGCAGTTAGGTATGCAATCGCATAAACCGAGATCTGTGGTCAGTACTAATCACTCGTTTATAGATATCGTAACCAGATATTCCAGAGAATGTGCAGTTAGAGTCGTCAAGAATGAGGTCGCTATGGCAGCACTTCTCTCCAATATCGAAACATCCCTTAAACAAGCACAAAAGTCCGTCACTGCTGCCACCCGGAACCTTACCCTTGCGGTCAATATAATTCACAACATTTCACAATCATCTTACGCAGTCGTAATACTCGCAAAACCACCTCAGAGACCTGCGAAAAAAACAGTGGCTGGTCATGCTACTATTCCAAAAGATGTTTTTACTATAATTCTAGATGTCATCGATACTATGAAGCTTGCGGCCGCGAATACCCCACAGTTAGAAGTTCTCAACACCTCGATTTGCGTCCTGAAGCGGGCTGTAGCAAACAGTAGTGTACGTCAAAGACTTTTAGCAAGGAAAAAGTGGGTAGAAAAACTTGGCGCAGTTATGAAGGGGATCAAAGCGGACGAGGAAAAAAGGGTTAATACCAGAGGCGGGGGTGGGAGAACGGAGTTGGTAAAATCTTCTGCTCTTGAGCAGATCATAACCGCTCTGCATAGCTGATTTTTCCGGTTTTCGATACGATTTTTCTCGCTTGGGAGCTAGGGGGTCGGTTTTCACTTTTTTCACTACGCACTATTTTTGTACGGCACATTTTATGTTTGTTTATTGCCCAGATAGTTGGCACCGTACGTAAACGAACGAAGGGAGTTTTATTCTACGAATTGGTTTTGTGGGTGTTTAGGACTAATGATTTTTGCTTTCATTGATGTAGATTTTGTTCGCTATCTCATCGAAGTAACTATATGTACTAGTTTAGATACATGTAGTCGTTCTTGCTGCAGTTTGTGTTATCTATGGAGATTGCACGTGACCCTGTAATGAACGTCAGTGGCGTGGAGAAGCAACGATTTAGAGTACATGTAGAGTCGACAAGCGAATAAATACAAGCCTCGAAGCTAGAGCATTGGTGCCTGTCGCCCGGTAAATTTTGAACACGTCTGCGGCTGCAGGTCCCGATAAAGGTGTGTTACCGAAAATTTAAGCTTTTAAGATGCCTTTTTTTTTTTTTTTTTTTTTTTCTGAGGCGGGTTTATTGCCACCCTTGTTAGCTAGCCAGTGACCTCTGGGTTACTCGCTTGGCAGTGCTTACTCATGGTATATCACTCGGGGGCTTTGGGTATTATCTACGAGTAGTAATTGAGATGAGGGGTTTGGAGGGGGTTTATAGAATTTACTTGATCAAGTCAGGGAGGGCCTTTTATATGCTCTTATGTTAGGAGAAGCAATAACTGGCCTGTAGCCAGGTTAAATGCATGTAACTCTGATGAAAACAGTATCGCTGTTTCTGGGGTAGGAAATTGTTTGTCACGCAATATCGTAAAAGATGAATTGTTTCCTACCGTATCAGGATATAGGAGGCAGTGTTTGGAATGTTGAGACGCCCTAAGGATATCACCCAGTTTGACCATTGATTGAGCTATGCATCTAAGATAGGAAAAATATTAGGCCTTAATGCGTAGATAATTCAATTTAATGAGGTGAAGTGAATTGTCGAGGGATGCCAAGGTGAGGCTGGGAGACAATGCCAATGGGTGGCTACTCCAAACATGGCTAGTGCAAGGCACCTGATTACTCGCAGTGAGCAGCGGTACGCAGTGTAAACGTAGAAGAGCCAACACCAAAAGTTACCGCAGTAGAGTAAATATCTGACAGTTAAGTTAGCAGGAACCTTCGCGAAAGAATAAGTATGAAAGAAAAAAAAATTCTAGAAAGGGACTCATTTTGAGGTTGTAGACCTTACTAGCCGCATCATTTTCGTTGTCCCTAAAAATAATCATTCCCCACCCAAATTTTTACTCACGCGACTGGATTGCAAGTAAGTGTCAGTGTCAGGTTTGTGGTATGCGGGAGTCTTTTGCCCATTAAAAATATTCGAGCTGGGTAGATTTGATTTAACTGTTGTTTTCGTTCCCCTTTAACCATTCCCCAGCAAAGTCCAGTTGCGTCGCGCGGCTTCCTCCCTTGTCCTGTCGTGTCTCGTCTCGCCACTCTTCACGCGTCGACCCCCGCGATCTTGATTCTTAATCAGATTGATCTCCCGCGCTTTTCTTTTCTCTCTCTGTTTGTAAACCGACACTGCCGGCGCCCAAGGCATTCAATTTCTTCCTTCCTTTTTTTTCTTTTTTTTCTTCTCACGCCTTTTCTTTCCTATTCCTCCCTCTGTTGTTCTTTGGTACAGTGTTCAGCGCACTTCAGTCACAGATCTCTTTGTCGCTGAACAAAATACACAGTACCTACATCATAGATACTCGCTCTCCAGGTCCCGCTATCGATATTATTACTGCCACTGTCGCTGCTCTCCCTCGCGCCCTCAAAAACGTGCATTTCAATCAGAACTGCGATCGTTCGCCTGGTTAAGGCATCGTGTCAGATTAAAAAAAAAATTCTTTAATTATCAAGTATGTTGAGGTCCTTGCTCTCTATAGCTCATCCATATATCACGTTTTATTTCTAGCTGTCCTTTCACCTACCCTCTCTCCCTTTCCAACCCCCTCAACTGCTACTACTCTCCACAACCCCCCTTCCACACACGCACTCTCTCTTTCCTCGTACCTATCTGCTTCGGCTATTCTCTCTCTCCGTCCTACATCTTGTATAAGTCGGAAATATTTACAATCTATAGCACGGACACTTGGCCATCCTTCTCAGAAACTCGTCACTCCCGCCTTTACCCTAGATCGCTCTAAATGCCGGGTCGTGGTGCCGCAGCTGCTTCGGCGCGCAAACGGAAGCGTATTTTAGACGACCCCCTCGCGTCAGATTCCGACGACGAGAACTTCAGTGATGCTCCATCCCCGAGAGCGACTAGTCGTAAATCGAAGCCTACTGGCAAGGGCAAGAAGAATACATCCAGTGGCAGGAGAAGACATGACACCTATGATGATGATGAGGAGGACGATGACGACGAGATCTCTGATGATGACGGAGAGTCCATCGATCAGGATAATGAACCAGTAGAGGTTGGTCTATCTGGGCGACCAGTACGCAAAGCAAGGAAGTCCAAGGCTACCAACTATGCCGAGGACGATTCAGAGGAAGTCGAGCGTGTGGACGAGATTGAGGACGACGATGAGGACCAGCCGGCAATAAAACCAAAAAATTCAAGAAAAAATGTCAGAACAGAAGCTCCACCTGCGAAAAAACTAGTCATCAAGCTAAGAGTGGGTCCGGCTCAAGTTGGACCGAAACATGAGGCCTCAAATCCTCCCCCTAGGAGATTTACCAGGGCTGCTTCAGCAAACGCACAGACGCGTCCAACTACTGCTGGTAAAACACCTACAAAGACGACGGGCACCCGTGGGGGTAGCGTTGGGCCTCCTACTGGTACCGCTCTGGCAACAAGAAGAAGTAGTCGACTAGGACATGACAATGAGCCACTTGCGCAACTTGTCAACTCCGGAAAACACACAGAAGTCATTAGCCACGAAGCGGTTATCTTAGAAGAGGGTGAGACTTCATTGGAAACATCTGCAACCCATATATCCAGTAACGGCGATTGCAAAAGGGAAGAGGAGGATACAATGTTATCAACAGCAGCGGTCCATGGAATTTACGGTCCAAAGGCCATGGATGATCACGATCGGAGTGTACCAGCGGAAGTTACTGTGGAGGTCCCTGCTACAGATACCATCGAGGCCGAAGAAGATTTGGATGCGCCTGGAGACGAGGAAAGCGTGCAAGGAGATCTCGATGCGGGCCACGAAGCAGACGAGGACGAAGACGTCCTACCTAGCAAACGAACCCGCACTAGAAGTATCGGTGGAAGCGGGCTTCGTGACTCCACAATCTCCCCACGGACAACGAGATCAGCCGCAGACAAAGAGCGAGCGTTGACCATGAGTGCTGATAAGCGGAGCCACAAAGATTCTCCGTCCAAGGGTGGGAAACGTCTTGGACGGTTGAGGAAAAGTACTCGCGGGGGTAGCCGAAAGGCCGGAGGTGAAAGTGACGAAGACGAGTACCGGGAAGAGGAAGGGAGCGGCGATGAGGAATTGTCTTCAGACGCAGGCTCACCAAAGCCACCAAGATCAACGCAGGCATTTATAGCCCAAGATGATGAAGAGTATTCCGAGGCGAACAACACACGACGCGGAAGAAGTCAAGGGAAGCGGCCAGAGCAAGCAGCTTCTCAACTGAGAAGCAAGCGACGACTAGATTCCTCGGATCATGAACAAGTGAGCCAGGCTGAACAGTTGGAGGCGGCGGAAGAACTCGAAGAACTAAGGCCCTCACCTAAACGGCGGAGGGCAACCAGAGGATCTGGGCCGTCTGGGGGCGAAGCTCCCGACAGGACTCTTAGAAGACGAGCTCAACCTGTTGATTATCGAATCATGCGACCAGAGGCCGGGATATTATTTGACGAGCCCGAAGGGGGCGCATCAACTCCCTCAAGGAGACGTACTGGAGCTGCTGCTGCACCAGGAAAGTCTCTTTTCGATACGTTTGGCCCATTTGGTGGTGGGAGTGGGCCTGTGCCTTTGTTTGGTCGACCAGGAAAATTCAGCAATTTGCCTCTCGATATTGACTCTGATAGCTCAGACGATGAAAGAATGCAAAAACCTAGTGGTGCTGGGGGAATGGCTGGTATTGGCGGAGGAATGGGCATGACTCCCACAACTGCTGCAGGCCCAGGACTACTCCCTTCGATAGCCCAGACGCACAATATGGACGCACTCCAAGGGACACCGGCAAACCTTGGAAAGGTTACGAAGCCGGCGAAACAAACGCTTGCAGATGCGGACCCGTTAGGTGTTGCTACGGATATTACTTTTGATAGCGTTGGTGGTCTAGACGACAAGATCCATCAACTTAAGGAGATGGTCCAATTACCTCTTTCTTACCCGGAAATTTTCGCTGCAAAGAACATGACCCCACCTCGTGGTGTGTTATTTTATGGACCTCCAGGCACCGGTAAAACATTGATGGCGAGGGCCTTGGCTGCTAGCTGTAGTTCCGAGAGCAGAAAAGTTACTTTCTACATGAGAAAAGGTGCCGACTGTTTAAGCAAATGGGTCGGTGAAGCTGAAAGGCAGTTGAGATTGTTGTTTGAAGAGGCCAAGAACAATCAGCCAAGTATCATCTTTTTTGATGAAATCGATGGTATATTTTCGCCCCTTTTTGTTTCATGATGTGGTATCTCACTGTATATATAGGTCTTGCCCCTGTCCGTTCGAGTAAACAAGAACAGATTCATGCTTCAATTGTTTCAACGTTGCTTGCTCTTATGGACGGTATGGACGGTAGAGGACAAATTGTGGTCATCGGAGCAACCAATAGACCAGACGCGATTGACCCAGCCTTAAGAAGACCTGGTAGATTTGACAGGGAGTTCTACTTTCCGCTTCCTGCAACCGAGGCAAGAAGAAAGATCATCGATATACACACAAAGGGATGGGAGCCACCGTTGGAGAATGCATTTAAGGATCAATTGGCAGAATTAACGAAGGGATATGGTGGTGCCGATCTCAGAGCATTGTGTACAGAAGCTGCGTTGAATGCCGTACAAAGAACATATCCTCAGATCTACATGACACCGGAGAAGTTGAAGGTTGATGCACACAGTATCAAGGTTTTGGCCAGAGATTTCATGGTATCCTTGAAAAGTGAGTAACTTGTGCCCATATACTTGCAGAATATCTCTAATTTCCTAGATATGGTGCCTTCTTCCGAGCGGTCATCGTCTTCGGGTGCATCGCCATTACCAAGGCATATCGAGCCATTGCTTTCCTCCCAACTTGATTCCATCAAAGACGCTCTTCAGTTGATTCTACCTGACAGGAAGCGCTTGTCTGTTTTTGAAGAGGCGCTGCTAGAAGATGATATGGGTATAGATGGAGGCTTTGAACGTGAAAAAATGATGTCGGATTTTGAAACTGCTCGGGTATTCCGCCCAAGGTTATTGATCCATGGACCTGCGGGTATGGGCCAACATTATATCGCTGCTGCGATTTTGCACCACTTAGAAAAAGTTCATGTTCAGTCATTCGACCTTGCAACTTTAATGGGTGATGCAACGAGGTCAATGGAGGCTGCTATCGTTCAGCTATTCGTTGAAGTAAAACGGCGGAAACCTAGTGTTATTTTCGTCCCCGAAATCGATATGTGGTACTCATCGCTGTCTGATCATGCCCTAGCTACATTTAGAGGCTTGCTACAGAGTATACCTGCCAATGAACCTATCCTTTTTCTTGGAATAACCGAACAAGAGGTTAAGGACCTATCTTCCCAAATGCTCACAGAGTTTTTCGGATACTCGCGAAAGGATCGCTTTGAACTTGGGAAGCCCAATAAGGTTTGTTCTCGGTATTCTAAAGCCTATACATTCGTATGTTATTAACGGTACTATGCAGGATGCACGATTCCAGTATTTCGATAATGTGATCTCGCATATTCGCAAGGCACCTACAGACTTCCCGCCCGATGCCAACAATCGCAAAAAAAGGGTTTTGGAGGTGCTTGAAAAAGTAGCGCCACCTCCACCCCACGAAATGACAAAGGAGGAAATCAGAGCGCAAGAGCAGAAGGATCGACAGATCAAGAACTGGCTTAAAATTAGGCTTAACCCAATGATGGAGTCTATTAAACAGAGATACCGCCGTTTTAAGAAGCCAGTCATTGAATATGATCTCATCAAACACCTTCTGGACCCCCCACCCCCGGCCGATGTCGAGGTTATAACCTCCGACATCCCACCTCCACCAGCACAAGAGCGTTACAGAATCTTCTTTGACGATACTGATGAGCAACTCAGAGTTCAAGACACAATGGCTAATAAGACATATTACAATCTGGACATCGATGTTATCGAGGAAAGGTTATCAAACGGGTATTATTGTACTACTAAACAGTTCCTTCAAGATCTGGAGAATATACGATACGATGCAGATATAAGTGGCGACAAAGAGCGAAAGATGAAAGCTAATGAGATGCTCACGAATGCCGAGGTCTTTGTTGCCGATGTTGAAATGGATGCTGGCTTTATCTTACAATGCGAGGACATGTTCCGACGAGAACAAAAGAAAAGGGCCGAAATTCGGGCGAAACGTGAACGGAAGGCCAAGGCATTAGAAGATGCTCGTGAAGCCGCCGAGAAGGTAGCATCATCTGCTAATCGTCCAAGTAACGGAAGTCCCGCAAAGTCCAAGACAAATTCCCATGAGAGTCCAAGCAATGGGGGTTCTTTCAACTCAAATGGTGCCCTTGAAGAAGGGGCCGTGCCATCCTCAAATCCCGAAATTGAGTTACAGAGTCATGACCATGCAAACGTGCCCTCGACACCACACTCGCGGATGGACCCGCGTTTGGACATGGATTCGTCGTGGGTGCCCTTTCCGAGTCAGCAGAGTGGGTCAAATCGGCCAGCAATGCAGCTAACTCAGATGTCCGCTGCAAGTGGAGCTTCCGTGGGATTAACTCCATTCAATAATGGCATTGGTGGTAGCGGTAGTAATATGGTACTCAACTACGCGTCGTCAACAACCTCCGGACAGAGAACAAGTGATGGGGCACAACAGAGATCGATCAACCACTCAAACAGCAACGGCACACAAAACAGCAATAGCTTCATCAATCCAAATTTAGAACCAGTTTTCCCAAATCTTGAGCAAAACGACTCACAATTACCTGATACGCAAAGTAAGTTTATTTTTCTAAAAATATAAACCTTTTTTTTTTCTAATTGGGTTTTTTAGTTGTTGCCTCTT
Organism: Morchella eximia; assembly: GCA_024713935.1. Classification (NCBI taxonomy): domain Eukaryota; kingdom Fungi; phylum Ascomycota; class Pezizomycetes; order Pezizales; family Morchellaceae; genus Morchella; species Morchella eximia. The sequence continues at coordinate 2,274,888 of JAMGZG010000002.1, forward strand.
CATCTTCGGACCTCAACAGTAGTCAGTCTCTAGCGTCACAATCAACACCCCGATTTTCTATCGGATCACAAGCAGGCAGTTTATCGCAGGGCTCGCAGTTCGGTAGCTTTACAGCACCACCAATATTTGAGCTGCCAGCACCGAAAACCCCAAAGCTTATCCTGGATAACGAGAGGATCGATAATATACATCACCGGTTATCTGAAAGTACATCTGGGTACTCCGTTGAACAACTCGAACAAGTGAACGCTGCGATGATGGATGCCATTTGGAAATCTAAGATTCTCTGGAATAGGAATGAGGTTGCGGGCAAAGCGATGGAAGCGTTCGAAGAAGTTGATAAAGACATAAGGGAGTTTCAACAAGTGATGACTGCCAGTGGAAGTTTCTAAAAGCCTTTCCCAGTACCTTACTTTGTATTTTGTTTACCCGGGTTATGCGAAATTTTTGATTTGGGATTTTTATATGGGTTTTTTTTCTTGTGTTTCTATATCTTCATCTCGTTTACTGTACTTGGTCGTTATAACTTCTAGAGTGTGGTAGAGTTGGTTTGCGACTTCTTTTATCTTTATTCTTTTCCTTATTATTGAAAATCCCTATGCTTTCAATGCTACTGCAAGTAGCGAATAACGAAATGAGTGGGGAGGAAACTTGTGTGCAGGACGCAGGGATCAGAGTTGGATGAAAGAATAATTTAGTAATTTTTTGACATGCTCTATTTTGTTTGTACGATCACGACTCTCTATCTTTTCATACTTCAACTCCTCGGACCTTACTTTGCCTTACTTTATTTCTTCTTTTTATGTCCATGTTTGGTGTCCTTTTCCTTTTCCTTTCTTCTTTCTCTCCCCCTTTTTTCTTTTTGTTGGAATCAATGGTATATGCGTTGGTGGGAGGGCCGTGTTTTCTATTATAATACCTTCACTCGTGTCTTTATTTTCAATTGGACGAGTGTGTTAGGCGTGCTATCGATTCCCGTGCGAATTCGATTCATCGAGAAGGAAAATAAAAAAAAAAAAAAAAAAAAAAAAGCTATATTGTTCTTAGCAGTATATTATTCGAGCTGTACACAATTACTTGTCAGTCTTTGTATGTACATATATACCCACCGCTGATGTACTATAGGTACATATATACGCATATATCGTGCTTATGGGCATGACCGGCTCTACAATGGCCGAAATATGATCAGCATGAACATTGGCGGTTTTAAATATCCCATAGCGACTGCTGGTACAAAGACTTTTGCCGACATTATGAGCGAGTAGGACTCTACACACACGCGGTAGCTGGGTTTACTATTGTAAATTTAGGTCGTCATGGGAACAGGTTTCTGCAGGGGTTGTTGAAGTAAATCACCAGCTTGTGGGTATCATTTGAGGCTCCAACAGTTACTCATGTTGCGGTTTCGGTAATGTCTTGTCTCATGTTGAGTGGGTCAATGAGTTAATAACAACATTATGTTGAGTGGGCCCATGGGCCGCTTCGAGTGATATCCTGTGCTGTGGCTCTTTCGTAATGAGCCACCACCACCGCCACACGCTTCAGTCCAACCCCAACCAAGCCAAAACAGAGCTTCCCCCACCATCATCAATCACCATAGTTCCAACTTGCTACAGATACAGCTATGGCCTCAAGTACCATCCACGCATTTTTCGCCCAGCGAAGAGCCGACAACTCCCTCGTCGTTCTCGGTTTGTATTAGCTGTTCTTGAATGTTGCACGGGCTTTAATAAAAAACTAACCGACCTGTTTCAACCCCGCCAGATCCTCCAAAGTTCGACCTCGAAAGCTACATCTCAAACTATACCGGCACGGTGTTTGCTCACCTCGTATCTGTGGATTACAGCTAATATATTTGGTACTTGTAGGGCGAACACAGATCGAGAGACTTCTTCATATTGGACTACATTCACCACCGCTATGCATCGAAGCTCTGAAACTGGCCATCAAGGCGCTGAAGCAGACGTCGGATGTGCCACGCTATAAGCTCGTAGTCGAACAGCTCAACAAGCTAGCTCCCGATGACCCAGAAGCTGTGATGGATGAGGAGTGGGTCGAGAAGACAAGCAGGCGGGTTGCCAACAGTACCGAGAAGATTGAAGCAGACTTGAAGAGCTATAAACACAATCTTATCAAAGAGAGCATCAGAGTAAACTCCATTGACCCGGTTGGGAAAGAAAGAAAAAAAAACCGGTAGGACGACGGCTAACCGACCTTGCACGGCGTAGATGGGCCACGAGGATCTCGGCAATCATTACTATGCATCCGGGGATCTAGTCAACGCCTTCAAGTCATACTCCCGCATGCGGGACTTCTGCACAGCGCCTAAACACATCCTCGATATGTCCCTCCAGATCATCCGCGTCTGCATTGAACAGGGGAATTACATGTCTGTCCAGTCCCACATTGTCAAGATTCGCAGTCTTTCACGCTCCCCCGAGGAGGAGGAGGTGTTGAAGCCGAAGCTGTGCGTCGCTATGGGCCTCACGCAGCTTGCCTCGGGAGCTTTCAAAGAGGCGGCAAAGAGCTTTCTAGAGACCCCGCCGACCCTTGGGGCAACGTATAATGATGTCATCTCTTCAAATGACGTTGCGGTCTACGGAGGGCTCTGTGCGCTTGCTAGTATGGAGAGGTCGCAGCTCAAGAAGGAGGTTCTCGATAACAACGACTTCCGGAACTTCTTGGAGCTGGAGCCGCAGATGAGGAGGGCTATCTCGTACTTTTATACGGCGAAATACTCGAATTGCTTGAAGATCCTTGAGGAGTACCGGAACGATTATTACCTCGACGTGCATTTGGTGAAGCATGTGAATAAGCTGTTTGAGATGATCAGAAGCAAGGGAATCGTGCAGTACTTTATCCCGTTTTCCTGTGTGTCGTTGAAGAGTATGGCGGAGGCATTCGCGACGAATGAAAAGACGCTTGAGAAGGAGCTCGTGGGGATGATTGGGAAGGGCGTTTTGAACGCGAGAATAGATACCAAGAATAGGGTACGCTTCTTACCCTATACGACAACTCTGCTAAAAGGCTCCCAATCTCGCTATTTGGGGTGTGGTTAGGCTTACAATGTTTGGATTCTAGCTCCTCACCGCAAAGGAAACCAACCTCCGCACAGCAGTGCACCGAGATACTCTAGCGATGGCGCAAAACTACGAGCGCACCGCCAGAATGAGGCTGATGAGGATGAACATTCTCCGTGCAGGACTGGAGGTCCGGGGCCCCAAGGGGGGACAAGGCCATCCTTCTGGGCCCGCCCAGGGCCAGGGATGGGCTGGCCATGCCGGGAGGGCTCAGGGGTTTATGGAAAGGTTCCACATGGGTTCTTGAGCAAATGATTCACGGAACTTTACTTATATCTTGTTCTTTTTTTTCTCTTTCTTTCGGGTCTTATTGTTATAGGTGATGGGAAAGACGGGACGGTTGAAAGTCGATCGTTTTCATTTGAGAGTAAAATTCCTAAAATTAAAGCTGAGAATCGGTGATAATACTGCATGACCATTATGTGTAGTTAGCTACATGTAATCGCTAGGCAGGAGAAGGTTATGAATTTGGGCGTCTCAATGAATAGAATCATCGGGTAAAGCGGCGTTCTGAATCATGAGTGGTCACTCAGCGTGCCAAAGCTGTTGCTGATTGTATGTAGTAACGACGAGTGTCTTGGATATGCTCAAGGCTGCGAATCATAAATACTGTTCATATCCTGGTAGAGTAGAGTGATATCACTACATAGTAGCTTCCATGCGTAACCCCGATGTAAGGAGCCATTAGCCAGTGCATGTAGTTACAGTTATGTGTACAATCGAGGTTGAGGATGTCGTGGCAAAGACATGATAATAGCATGGCGTGATGCTGAGGGAAGAGTATTTATGAAGGCTCCCTCCAAAGCTCCTGTAGAACCATCATCAAAGATTCTCTTTGAATTACTCCACACTGTTACTATCACGAAACGAAATCAGCCGCTTAGACAGCCGGCCCCAAACAATGTATTATATCCAGCTCCAGCTACCTTGGTGCCAATGGGACTCTTCTCTAGACTGTTTCTCAGCAGTTGTTGTCTTGGCGGCCGAGTGATCGCTCTTGAACTTGCAACGATTTCGTTTGAGTTTCACACTCGAGGTATTTCTACATGTATGTCAATAGTTAAATCTCCGGGGATATATATGTACCCATTAACTACTTACCGTACTAGCCGAGTCAATCAAAGTCAGTAGATCCAAGGCCAGGGGATACACATACAGTGTACTTACCTCTTTCCGGAATAAGGTTGTTTGTTACGCTCTTATGCGGATCCACCATGGGATATGACTCGACACGCGAGTGATAGCAGATTGACGGATAGATAAACCTGTAAGCACTTTACTACATAGTACTTTCTCTAAGCACTGTCCAAGGAGTGATCCCAGCGACATTCTGTATCCTGTTTAGGTAGACGGTTGATCGCCTACAGCGATGGGGAAAATTATTGCAGAGGTATGGGAAGAGTCCTATTGGCTCGCCCAGCCATAGAAACCCTGTTTTTAGACCCCTGTCTCCGCATTAATTCTACCAGTCGCTGTACATAGACTCATAGGCGGCGGAGTCATAGCCAGCCAGCCAGGGATTGTTTATGCAGGGCACCGGCCTCTTTTCCACTTTCTGCATATCTATCGATAAGCTAGCTAAGTACAGTCGCTCACCAGTGACGGCAGATCCTGTCTGATGGTTCTTGCTGTAGTAATTTATCCTTGGCGCCCTGGGCTTAACTCTGCTATTGGCCTCAAATCCCTGACCGCCATCAGACAGGATCCGCCTTCACCCCGTGAGTGACTGTAGCTATGAGCCATTGCATCAGCCCAGCCACCTCAGCGCAATCTTATATAAATGACGTCTATCCCAAAAATCCGTGAACCCAGAACCTCCAGATAACTCTAAAATAATAACATCAGCACAAACACAATGCTGCCCCCCCCGACGACGCACCCAATGATGCTCCCAACGCTCCCAACGCTCCCCCACGACCTCCTCCGCCTCCTCACCACCCACCTGCCCACTGCCTCCTCCCTCGCCGCGCTATCGCTCACCTGCCGGTCCCTGCACGCTTTCATCTCGCTCGAGGGCTGGCGCGTCTTTGTGCGCACGCGTTTCCCGGCGTTTCCTGCCACGGCCGGCACACCCGCTGAATGGCGGGCGTGGGCAAGGCAGCAGACGACTGTTGAGCGCAACTGGCAGAGGCGCGGGTTTATGGCGGCTGTGGTGGAGGTGCGACTCTCCAGCGGTAGTGGCGGTAGTGGCGGCGGTGGTGGTGGAAGACGCGGTGGTAGAAGCGGCGGTGGCGGTGCTAATGGGAGAGAAGGCAAATGGGCGCCGAAAGGGCGGCAGACGCTCGGCTATGTGCCGGTGCTTGATCTGTCCGAAGCGTATGGCGGCGCGGGCGGTGATGAGGAGGCCCTAGTTATTGGCGCGGGGCCTGACATTGTTGTGCGGCGGCGAAGCGGCGCGGGGAAGCGCACGGTGAAGTGGTGGGGGTTTGAAGACCGGAACGAGCAGGCGGGGCGGGACGACGTGACTGCGTTGCGGCTGCTGGAGGGCGGTGGCGGGGAGACGGCGGTTGTGGGGCGGGCGAACGGGCGGTTGGAGATTGTGGGGCTGGGCACGGCGGGGAGGGGAAGGGAGCCGGGCGGCGTGGGCAGGGCGGAGGTGTTGGCGCGGTACGAGACGGACGGGCGCCAGGTGAAGGATGTGGCTGTGCTCGGCGGCAACGGCGGAGGTGGGGCGGCTACGACGGGGCTTGTGTGTGCTGTTCTCGGCTCTTTCGGCGTGTCGCTGTACTCGCTGCACCCGCCAGAGGAGGGGGAGGCGGCGAGTGGCGGTGGCCCCGTCGAGGCGGTGTCGAGCATCGCGTTGGCCGACGTCGGCGGCGGTATCCCGTGGAAGACGTCGTTCCTTTCGCCGGCGCTCATGGCGCTGGGCACGACGGGCACGCAGCCGCTGTCGGTGTTTGCGCTTGCGCGCGAGGGCTTCCGGAGGGACCCTGTGCGCACGTTCTCGGCGTCGCAGTGCGCGGACGTCGAGGCGCTCGGCGTGTATGCGCTTGCGCCCATCTCTGGGAGCGGGAATGTGCTTCTTGCGGGGTGGTATGATGGTGTTTCACGGTTTGCAGTCCCCCAGTTTCTCCTTTCCTTCTTTTGCTTCTCCCATACTCTAGCCCGCAATAATAAATAGTGGTAATAATAATAATAATAATAATAATAATGGATAAAGACTCCACGACCTCCGCACCCCCGCCCCCTCCGTGGCAGAATACAAAGACCCCATCGACGCCCAGACACCCATCTACGCCCTGCATCCCCTGGGCCACACCCGCTTCCTCGCCGGCGGTGCCCGCCACTGCATCCTCAAGATCTTTGATCTGCGCATGGCCACCGCCCACGGCGGCAGCGGCGGGTGGGCAACATATCTTGCGCCGCCAGCGCGCTATCGCGCACACGGGGGCATGGGCGGTGGGACGGCGGCGTGGGAGAGCCCGCTGTATTCGCTTGCAGTGGCGGCGGGCGGCAGGAGCGTGTATGCGGGGGCGCAGGGGAGGGTGTGGGAGCTGGATTTCTTGGGTGCTGGTGTCGGTGCGGGTGCGGGTGGTGGGGGGCAGAGGAGGGATGTGGGGACGCGGTTGGGCATGTATGAGTTTGGCGGCAAGGGAGTGGTGTATCACCAGGGGCCTGAGACGGAGATGGGGAGGGCGGGGGTTGAGGGGGGGAGGCTGGATGGACGGTGGAGGGCGGTGTAGATTAGATGAGAGCTGTAGACTACCTCTATATAGAAGGCATGTGTGTGTGTGAGGGCTCTGGGTGTGTGTGTAGCTTGAGGGATTGGTTTTTTTTTTTATGTACTTCTCCTTTTTCGTTTAGATGCTATATATAGCTCTCCTGGCCTTTAGATAGAATAGATCTTGTCCTAGAGGTGGGGCTGTTCCTCGTCCTGGCTGGGCTCAAACTCGAGAATGCTGTTGAAAAGTTGAACGAGGACGAGGCAGTCAAGTGACTTGATTCTGGTCTCGACAAAGAAAATCAACTCCATGCAGCTACATACTCACGGATCAGACACATTAGACAGCTGTCTTCGACATGACAAGGACAGGCAGGTCCCGTCATGACACATCACCCGTACCCCGTTCGCCATCATTTGAAAAAGCCAAATACCTATCTAATAAAATGCCAAGATATTAGTCGAGTGATTTATCATGACGCTGCGCTGAAGCCCACCCCTTCACCTAGCCCTGTGGATTGGTTGATTGATTAGCTGTGGGATGCGACATGAGCTGATTCATTATATTTTTTACATGATTTTAATCTGCGTTGAAGCGAGGAACTGTGCATTCGGGTAGAGCCGTCTCTACTCTAATACTTCCTGTTTGCAGAGTAGCATGGTGGAAGGGGCGGGTGTGTCACGGTAGAACTGGATGAGTGCTGAACTATAACTGGGCGGGATGGAGCAGGAAAAAACCACGCCATACGAGCAAGCAGCGAGCCGGGCAACACATGCAGAGTCCCAGATATCCTTCATATATATAGTATTCACAAAGCTTAAACAACACACACACACACATCCGGCCACAAAACTCTACCCTACACTACCCTACACTACGCATATATATCTACATACATCACCTCACCTCCTCCCCCCCACTACGACGAAAACTCCAAAACGACAATACTCGCCTTCGGCACCTCCCACGCCCACTCGCTCGCACTCGCATCCGCCTCGTCGAGCTCTAGCGCCCGCGGCGAGATTGCGGTCTGGTTGCTGATGTAGTTGAAGCCGTTGCGCACGTCGTGTGTCAGGATCGTGCCGTTGATGCCCGTGATGGCGCGGTCGAACTCGAGCGTTAGGGGTACGGCGGAGTTGGCGGCGTTGACCAGCTGTTGTTGGTATTGTTAGTGGGGAAGAAGAGGGGGAAGTGGGAGGGGGTAGGGGGGAGAGTTACTTTGACGTATATCACGTCGCGCCCGCCGTCATGCTGTGCCGCCCACCAGAGAGGGTTGAAGGTTCCGGAGACGGGCGCGATGGGGAGGGTCTCGGTGCCGCGGTGGTGCGAGAAGAGTTTTTGTTGGTAGTAGCTTGCGGAGAGGGTGGTTTGGTTGGGGTCGGCGGAGAAGCTGATGAGGTCGGGCTGTAGAGATGTGTTAGAAAAGAACCGGTTTGAGGGGAAGGGGTTGGGGAGATGTGTACCGTCCATTGGTAGGAGTTGTAGTTCTGGAACAGCGGTGCGTAGGATGAGAGTTTGACGGTGTTGGGGTTGCGCTCCATGCCGATGCCGAATATCTGGATAAGCTGTGTGTTAGCTCCAGGTTGGAATGCTGGGTTAGGTATTACTTACGGCTTCGCCGATGGCGGCGTCGAGGGTGGGGTAGACGATTCGCCCGGGGCCGGACCATTGTACGCTGCCGGAGGAGCTGTCGACTGAGAGGACAGAGTATTCGCCGACGACTGAGAAAGGAGGGTTAGTTGACTTGGAGGTGACGTGAAAGGGAGTATATCAAGGCTTACAGATCGTCACATTCTGGTACGAGCTGACGCCAAAGTTGTCGTAGAGGCCGAACTGTAGTCCGCGAGTTAGGAGCTTCGAACTAACATTTCGGGGGGGGTATAGATGGATACTTACGTTATTTTTATAAAACTGCGGGGTCTGGTAATAATGAGGGTCCCCTAACGTACGCACAACCCGATATCAGCATGCTGTTATATCACGAAATGGGCCCAACTTACACATCTCCCCCGCCGGGATATCCATCTTCGGCGTGATATCCGGGCCCGCCGTAGCAATGAACGTAATATCCGGATACTTTGCCTTGAGCTGCTCGTAGTACATCGGGAACCTCCAATTATAGCTCCCCCCCGAGAACTGGTCCTCATTGCCAATCTCAACAAGCTCCAGTTTATAGGGCTCAGCGCGCCCATGCGATGCCCGCAATGCACCCATGGGTGTGCTGGCGTCACCGAGGACGTACTCGAGCTCGTCGAGCACCTCGTCGATGAAGGGCTGGATGTGCTCGCGGGGCACCGTAGCGGCCGGATTCCGCCCGTTGGGCGCGAGAGTATAGCCGGCGTAGACGGTGAGGAGGGGCTGCATCTCCATGTCTTCGCAAAAGTCAAAGTACTCGAGCAGGCCGAGACTAAAGGTTCTCTACTATCAGTAAATGTAGCACTGCCAGGGGCATTTCTGTTTATTTTTTTTTTGCTCACCCATTGGTGTTGAAGTACTCCCACTGCCCGACACGGCCCTTGCGGTAGCGTAGGTCGCCAATTGTCTCGTTCCACTTCCAGCGGGTTTGGATTGAGAAGCCCTGTAACAAGCCATATCAGCATCACGCCTTGAGGACCTCCAAAAGAAAGAACGGCGAGAAAACTAACCTCCAAGTTATTCCCCCCCGGGAATCTCAAAAACTTTGGATCCAGTCCCTTCAGCGCCTCCGCCAGATCCTTCCTGATGCCATTCGGCCGATCCTTAAACGTCGGCGGGAACAGCGAGACCAGCGAGAAGTAGAATGTCTGACCCTTGACCTCGGCCGCATTCATCGTGATCGCAAACGAGTTATTGATACTCGGCGCTGCAAACTCTGGCGCCAGCGTGGCCTCTAGCTTGGTGTAGTCGAACGTATCTAGCTTGCCCGTGACGGGGATCTCGGTGGTGGTCCATACCTCGTCTGTGAGGTTGGAGCGCAGCGAGAGCTTGAAGGCGCTGAGGGCACCGCTGTAGTACTGCTCCCAGGGCTTGACGTAGAAGGAGGCGGCGTACTTCTGTGGACGCACGTCCATGCCCCAGTAGCCTGTGGGTTGATCAGCATCATTTAATCTAGCTTAGGAGTGTATGTAGTTTACCTTCGTTCATGAACCCGACTTCGCCGGTGGCACTGCTCCCGACATCTACCCTCAGCACGGCCGGTAGTGCGTCTGAGAGGGGGTTCAGCAGATCGATGGAGAGCTTGACATCTCCAATTGCACGCCATGCGTCTAGGTTTGGGCCGTACGGGATATCTGCTTCCTGTGTACCATATGGATACGGGGTTGACCCGCTGTTGAGGAGCTTTACTCCAGAGCCTATATTACACCTCGCCGTATTAATGGATAAGCACTTTGACTACGAGTGCTAAACACAGGTTGTATGATCATACCTTGGAAAGCCCTGTTGCGGATCAACTCGGCGTAGATTCCACCATCACCGGAGTGCTTTTTTTTTTTTTTTTGCGCACGTTAGAAAAATGTAGTTGCAATTAATGGGGGACTAGGCTCACATTGATGTCCTCAAAGAACAGCCCATATAGGTTTGGCGCGGTCTTGTTCCTGGCTGCTGTGTCTTTGGTGTTGATCTTGAGATGGACAGGCGTCACGGTCTGGCCTAATGCCGGCGCAGCGACGAGTGCAAGCAGCGCAGCCAATTGATGCAAATACATATTTTCAATTGCGTCTTGTTTGACAAGGCAGTCACTGCTCTCTCTCTCTCGCTCTACTCAAGTGCCTCCGCTCCTTTTTAAACCTTAATTTCTGGGGCCATTTTTATTTTTGCGGGGTATAGTACATAGCTGTGGGGAGAGCTCGAAAGAGAGAGAGAGCGCGGATAAATCTACAAGTAGAATACCAAGACCGTGAAGTTACAACTGGAATCCGGCTGATCATGGCCGGACCAAGGGGCGGAGTAGTAGGAGGAGGAAGAGGTGGAGCTTTGGAAAACTCTATATCAATTCAGATGCATGCTGTGACGAACGTTCATGTGCGGTGGAGATCTTTTTGCTTGTCCCGGTACGGCGTGGGCTTTAAGGTACATACTTGGATGTTTAGGGTACCTATAGTACCACATGTAGGTGATAGGTGTATAGATACTATAGCTGTGTACCTGCCGAAGCGGAGGATGTATGTAGATCCTGTCAGGGCAGGGTTTGGGTATTAGCCATGCCCTATAACCGGGCGCGTTCGCTTTAGTAGGGGCCGATTCGGGGCGAATTTTTGCGTGTTACGAGGTGGATAGATGGCTGGCCTCGTGCAATGTGCGGTTTATGGAGTGGGTAGAGTAGGCTGAGTCTATAGGTGCCCTAAAAGATCAGGTAGAAGGTGCACGATAAAAGATGGGATTGTGGGGTCTTGCTTGTCGATTTTCGTAAATGATTAGCTCGGTCTTGGAAATTTATTACAGTTGGCTCTCGTTATAGTGGTACTTCATATAGTGATACTCTCGTTGTAAGGATAAGAATCGGCGGTCCTGAAATACCCTTTCACCAGTATCTCCTTACTTCTTATAGTGATACTCGCCTTATAAGAATATATTCAACACAGATTTTCGGTCCCGACCGTGTCTTTATATCGAGAGGCGACTGTAATAATAAGTTCGTCGAAAATGTCACCAGTCCCGGTGGCCGCTTCCTGAGTTAGTAACTACATGTACATGTAGTGCACATAGAGTAATGTTCTGAAGTAATACATGTACTTGTAATAAGGCTGAGGCTTGGTGCAGAGACTACATGTACATAGTCCGAGTGATATTTCAAGATTGTAAATGATTACAGCTGTTGTCATTAGGCCCAACTGAACGACATAGAACGATTCTTGCCATGATATGATTACTTCATTAGGAAACTCGAGATACCCGTTTAAGTATCTGAATTTCAACTTTCGGCCGGATTCCCTAATGAAGCTATGGGAATTACCTAGAGAGGTAATGGATAACATTTGCACTATGTGTTACGACGCTCGCCTGGGCCTAATATTATGCAAACAGCTGTAGCAACGCGCGACTATACGGTAGCACGACATAAGGACATTGGACGGAAGCAATGCCTTCGAAAGCTTGTAATAGAGACAAAAAGCAGTGGTTTAGCTACATATTTACCTAACCAATTACGCACCCGTGTAGCACTTGCTACTCCTGGGATCGCGTTCAGAGCTACATGTTTAACTACACGCACGCGCGTAGCTACCCCGCTACCTACTCATTCTAGATCTATCACCAGATTTCGACGATTCAAAAAATATCGACTAGCCATGGCAAGTGCTGATCAAGCATATTGGAATTTCAAAAGAATGTGCAACTAACTGAATATATGGAAAATCTAGGCTAATCGTAGGAATGGCTCCGCCCATACCCCTACGTTTCTCCGGGAGCTCTATAACCCCCGGGCACAGAACCTACGGTCGAGTCAGATAACTTCCCACTCCCATTCAAAAATTCATATGTTTAATCTTCCGCTAATTACATGTACTTGGTTTATAGTATCGTTTTTGTCCATGGACTTAATCCTCTTAACACCCAAGACTTTGCTGAGAAAACATAGACCCACCATGAAAGTGGAACCCTATGGCCCAGTGGTATATTGCCTTTAAACGTCCCAAACTGTCGTATTCTACACTTCGGTTATAACTCGAACGTCGCATTCGATGTCTCTAACCAAGGCATCAAAGATCATGCCAACACCCTCTTGGACAGGCTCTGTAGGAATCGAAAGGTGATAGAGGTAAATTCGCCCTTGATCTATAGAACGCTATAGTAAGAAATGGCCACTAGAAAAAGGGGGGCCAAAGAGATTTTCTTTTGGCCAAATTCGCTGAATATCGATAGAAATCGAAGGCTCGACCTATCATCTTTGTTGGGCACAGTCTCGGCGGTTTAGTAATAAAGCAGGTTTGGCACCACTCAGGTAGATGTATAACTAGATGTGCCGTATGGATATACTAAGATTTAGGCACTGATTAATGCAACAAACAACTATGAGGAGTATGGGGTTATCAAAGAAGCTACTCGAGGTCTGGTTTTCTTTGGTACGCCTCATAGAGGCGGAAACGGGGCCTCACTAGGCCAGGTCGCTACCAATATCATCACAGCCGTTTCTGGAGCAGATCGAAATGACATACTCAGATCTTTGGGTAGAGACTCTATTCTTACGGAAAAATCTGACGATTTTAGACATTAGTCTGAAAGATATCATGTTTTAACTTTTTACGAAACGAGGAAGACAAAGGTCGATAGATGGTTTAGCGGTATTTTTGGTTGTGTTTTGAATGCGGTAATGACCATATGATCTGAGGATAGTTATAGCTGCTAAGTAATTATAATATTATAGATAGTAGTAGACGCAGATTCTGCAAAGCTTGGGTTAGCGGGCTCTCGCGAGAACCAACTACCGATAAATGCGGACCACTCAGGGATATGTAAATTTGAGTCTGCAGATGATAGATACGAACCTGTTGGCGGTTTAATTGAGCAGCTGGTAGAGCGTATAATTGAAGACATGACAGAGCCGGAAGAGTCTGTAATACCTAGGGATAGCAGAGTTGCTGCCTGTACGTAAATTCTTTAAAAGCCGGACCCACCATACATTTGATATTAGCATACCTTGCTAAGTTTGTCGAAAGTCAAAACGCTGCTCCCAAGCAGCGAATTGAGTACGGAAAGGTCTTCGAATTTTTCTGGAAGGGAGTACGAAATAAACCGCACACACAACTTTGTCGTCGTTGCCTCGGCCATCCCGGAGAGTGGTCGTACTCCACGGCCTTGGAGGAATTGGAAAAACCGAGATTGCTCTTGCCTATGCTTTCAAGTACCGCCATGAGTACACTGCAGTCCTCTGGATTGATGCTACCAATAGCCAAACTGCAACGCTTGGGCTGTTCCAGGTAGTCCAAAGTCTCATTAATGCCAATCTTACCGATGAGCATCCTGCGATTGATTGTGTAACGATTGCACGACGTCTAGGCCTATTGGGTCTCGTACAGGAGGATGGACTTTTGAATAGCAATTTGGACGAATCACAAAGAATGCGTTACCAAAGCAGCAAAGAGATTGCTCGAGACGGAGGAAAACAGGAATGTTCTTATCATTTATGATAACTACGATGATATCGAATCCTATGATCTTTTCCGCGGATTTTCCCCCAATACAGGGAATATTCTAATCACGAGCCGGAGAAAAGAAGCTGTCTATCCGCACGGGAGGGCCATAGAGATCGAAGGAATTGAAGAGGAAGACGGTATTAAACTCCTTTCAAGCACCTCACAATACCTGGGGCTTTCCGGGTCATGGCCACGTATGTATTCACAGTCTGATTTTAAATAAAATTTTCTTACTGTTGATAGAGGATTTTGAGGATGTTAAAGAAGAAGTGAGGGAGATCGTCAAGCTCCTTGAAAGGTTACCTCTAGCAAATCGAGATTGCAGGGGCTTATATCTTTCGTGCGAAATTGAACCCTCGCAACTTTGAAAGACCACAAAAGAAAAATTCTTCAAGATATTTCTCGAGGTGCACTTGCACGGTATAGAAAAGATGTATATACATCGTAGGACATGTCTTTTAGCGACCTAAAAGATAAAAATCCCGACGCTATTAAACTACTTCTTTTCTGCACCTTTATGCACCACGGCGAAATATCCCTAGAGTTCCTTAGACGTGGATGCAGAACATTCTCATCGATAGAAGGCGAAGAAGAAACACCTACACCTCTCGAATGGCTGAAAAGCATTACGGAAGACGACTTTGAGTTTCAAAAAGCAACAGCGGATTTATTCTCTTATTCGTTGGCACGAGCAAAACCTTTTAAACACTCGCGAGATAATCTTAAGAAAGACGACATCGTTTTTTCAATCCACCCTCTGGTATATTTATGGGCTTTTGAGAAATTAAGAAATAAAGACAAAGAACAGTATTTTATCTCAGGTGTTCTACTTCTAGACTCGGCGCTTCTGCTGCCAGATACGGTTGAGAGTATAATAGCAAAACGGAACGCTCTCCCACACCTAGAAACCTGTTTTCAAAACTTCAGGCATATGATGGCAGTGCGGGAGCTGCGTGCTCACAACGGAGTGTTTAGGTCATTATTGAATTTGGGGGGTATTTTTTATCAGCATGGGGAGCACTCCAAATCGCAAAAACTGCTCGAATACGGTCTCGATAGGGGAGAGACGGTGCTCGGCCCGGAACATAGTGATACACTGAGAACGGTACATAATCTGGCACTTCTATACTCCGAACAAGGGCAGGAGCGATATCCCGAGGCAGAAAGGTTGTACAAGCGGGCTCTTGCTAGGCCGGAGAAGGTGCTTGGTCCGGAACATAGTGATACACTGGCGACGGTACATAATCTAGCAATTATATACACCATACAAGGACGACATCCCGAAGCACATGCCCTCCAAACCAAATTTAATTTAAATGTGGTGTGATTTCAATGGCACCTCTCCGTAAGTATCTCCCGAGTCTTAATATCATATATAGTCAACTACTCCACCACATGAGTAAGGGCCACTAACAGCCAACGCAGTCCAGATAATACGAACATATCATATCAGTAATATAGAGCGGGCGTTCGCTGGAGCCCAGGACACCCTAGTAGTGCGGCTTTTGTGAATTTTCATTTCCTTTAAGTCTTGTTCGATATGTCTCGTACATTACGGCATGTACACGGTTGTGAGGTGCTAAATAACCTTTTGATGTTTCAAAGTTAGCGATTGCATTACAGTTTATTGGTTATGGCGCAATGTCTTTTCTTTTGTGGATATTTTGGCTCGTTTTCGATATCAAGTTGTATCGATCATTGGCACGAGGTTGTATTGGGAGCGTGGCAACTTGATATATCTGGCTAGTCCTGAATAGTATATAATAGAGACCTTATAAAGGCATATAATGTTTACCTCCCCAGCTTTGACCCCCGCCCCCCCGCCAAAAAAAAAAAAATCTTCATATTACAGCAATATCAAAAAATCTAAGAGCTGGTGATCTAGCTTGATACGCTATCAAGAGCTCTGAGACTGATTTGAACGATCGACTCTGTGATCTCCAATCGCATGCTCTAACCCTGAGCTACCAGAGCTTCTGAATGGGGCACAATTAAATTCACTAATTGAAGGATGAAAAGGCCTGATTACCTACTCTACTTGACCCTTGTAGCATTTAGCAGTCTTGGCTTCCCCACCCTGGGTTGTTGTTACGGATCTTGGCGCTTGGGTTCGCAGTGATGAGAATTAGCATCACTGGATATCACTCGATATGGCGCCACCATCGGACTCACCGTTAGGGAGTGCGGAAAGAGCGGGTGATACACATTCATAGATAGAGAAGCGGTTTTAGAACCCACACTGTTGGTATGAAGATCATCGGTACACATATATCAGAGCTTAGTTATGCCTTGACCTGGTAAAATCATGGGATATGAGGTATACTAAGTACCATGTAGCTAACAAACAATATATTTGTGGCCAGTGAAACTTCTTCTACTCCTCAATCAATAGTGGTGGGTATAGCATCAGGGCGGCTAGCCGGTATATAGTTGTGCATGTGTTTCCTTAAATATATTGCAGTCAGCTGGCAATTTCGCAATTCTGGGGCAATGGGGTGACCAGGAGAAACCATCGGGCGGAGGGGAGCTATTGTTTCTTTGATTGTTTTCCGGATTCCATTGCTTGGAAGAACTAGTTGATCCGTATATATGTATGAGGCGATAGTGAATTACCGGCGATATATATATAAACTGTAGCTCGTGAAACATTGCAGGAAGATGACCATGTCACCTAGGAGCGACTGAGTAACTACATGTAATTAACCAACTGTGACTGGCGGAATTCTTTGTAAAATATAGCCAATTGATCAAGATTTCTCTTAATTTCTCATAAGATCCGGACAGCTGAATTCGACCCCGCAGGCCCCCAGATTGCAAATTCACCTGCTCCGGAATCAACAGCTTGATCAACCTGGCATTATAGAGATGATATGTACTGTATTCTCTAGCCATTGCGTGTTATCAACCCGCTCTAAAGGTCCAGTATAGTGTGTGGAGTCCACGAGAGAAGCTTTTTGTACTGTCTTACGATTGAGAATAAGCTTCGTTTCTCAGTGCTCACCCCTTGAGCTGGAGCTGCCGTTTTTTTTTCCTTTCTTCTCCCCCTAGGGTAAGATATGGAGAAAGAAAACGGGTATAGCTTCATATATGTAGATGCATAGAATATTGCGACCCGCGGCGCCGGAAGGAAGAATATCACGGGACGTGTCGTAGCCGTGGGGGTGGCCGCCCGACCTGGCTATACGTTGAACGGGAAGGGATCAGAGAGCTTCGTTCTGTCTTCCAGGAATCCGGTGCCACGGCGAAGATCCATATCTTTCTGGCTGTCTTCCTCCCCCGACGCCTCTCCTTGTCCTATCATCGTCGGTTCAGATGCGCGCCGTGTCTACCGAACAGGATAGAACCCTGTGCGTCTAGGTATCGGGATTCCGTGCATCTAATCACACCCGTACCCGATATTTTGCCTCGACCCCGATTAGGGAAGTGTGCGCCTACACGGCTCAGGCCACCGCGCAATATCATTTGCTTTTTAGTACGGCCTCTAGCTGCGGCTCTCGTGATCGTAGATCCGGCTGGGATGCCGGGTCCTGTTGTGTCGTATTCATGCCGTCCGCACGGGCGTATCTATATATAACCTATAATTCATGTTTTCTAGTCTCGTTACTATTTAACGTATTCGACGATGGTTATGTACTGAAGCGGTGAATAAAAATACGTAAATACGAAGCTCAAAACCAGACACCGCTAAATATGAACGACGCCCCCCCTATATGGTGTGGTGTTGTTGGAATCTATACATAAATATGTACACACTGGTGGTCGCCTGGATACGGAATATGAGTGGGGGTAATATACATATCAACTTCAAGTTATTGGAGTTCACAGCTCGAGCATTAATGGGGAGCTTAAGCCTGAAGGTACAAGACTGGAATTCTTCATACATGTACTACTGTGTATTATGTATCATCCTTGGTCTAAATATGTTTTTGGTGGACTGCAACATGTGGCTATGGAGATACATGATGTACTTGATAAACACGCCTAGAAGATGTTATTTAGCTAGCTAGCTTGGTCACCGTTGTTTCAACTGGGGAAACTTAGTGAAATGCCTTTTATGGGCGGCCGACATGAGTGATTGATATATATTACAATATATTTCTCTCGCCACGACACTACAGGACTCGCCGCACCTCCCACTTACAAAGCAGAAGGCCTGATCTTTATCAATCAAGTCTAGCCTATTTCGTCTTGTGCTCGTAGGTAGGCTAAGTTACGAGTAATATCGAGCAGGTGTAGCAGCAATATAACCCATAATTAAAGTTTGCCGGGGGGTATTCCCCATCGCCTGCTGAGCCTAGCTAGGAACTGGATTTTGCCAGACATGAAGCCAAGCCAGGTCGAGCGGAGCACTGGTAGAGTACACATATCGGCGGGACACACCTACGAGTCGGCCGGCACGGCATCTCCGTATGTAGAGTAGTACCAACCAGCCGTTGTCGGAGGCAATATATATAACCCCGCTATATATGAGTCTACTTCTCATGGGGGTCGCATCCTTGGATAATCTGCGCAGGTTAGTGTTAGCGATCCGATTGACTTTAAGCTCAAGATATATATTCGATGCCATCCATGCAATAACTATGGCCAGCATGGATTAGGCAATATTAGATATGTTGTGGTACGTCCCTATATGGGATTTTGCCGGCTGCTTACTTTCCCAAAAGCGTGCGTGGGGAATTCAATTAATCGTAAACGGATAAGAGCAGCTAATCATTCATGTCAGACCCGGATCCGAATATGTTTGTAAGTACATGTATCTAGATACTTGGATAGGGTAGTGTAGAGTAGGTACCTACCTCTGTACCGATGTGCGGTATGCGGAAGAAGGAAGTACGGTGGCCCCCGCTTAGAGAAGAAGGTTTGTTACACGACTGTGGGTTTGCGGGTAGGGATGGTGCATGGTGGTTACTGATTTCTGGCTGGAAGCCGCGGTGCAAAGAGTGTTTAGAGCGATGTAGGTATGCTTCCATCCCATCTCATCTCATGTCAAGATGTAGGTACTTCACACCGGGAGGCCGTATGTTCCCCGAGCCGACTCTTGAGTGTTTGCGCCTAGCTACTCGTTTCACACACCCTCAGATCTACATTTCTAGAAACCCACCTCGCCTGCTCTCTGCCCAAACACAGAAATATTACTTCAAATACACAATCCCCCATCAATCTCATGGCTGATTACAACAGCATGGTGGAGGCTTCCCCAGCCAGAGTAGCCTGACTCAGACCTGCTCAGTCAGCTAGCTACATATGCACATTACCTCTCTCTTCCAGATATAGGCATGGTCGTATTCGGCAGGCTACATACACACAAGTGTGTACCTCCTGATATCTCGCCTATTATCCCTTACACGGTCAGTCCAAATCAAAATGACAAAATTAACCTCAATTGGTAAGTATGCTCTGCGAAACTCTGGCACTGTTCATTCAGTCATAGACTTAGTACATCCTTTTAGCGTGTGACAATCAACTCAATGGGAGAATAAATGTTCACGGCGTTCATCTGAGCATACTTACCAATTGAGGTTAATTTTGTCATTTCAATCCGGACTGACCGTGTAAGGGATACTTTCTGCGTGGTGATGGTGGTACAACCCTTTCTGTTTAAGCTTCTTTTGTTTTCTGACAGCCGGCAACTCCCGCAGCTCAGTCTGTGAAACGCAGGCACTCCAGTAGCTAAGGACAAATTGTTCGCAGCATGGTATAGGAACTACTTAGACGTTGACTGAGACCCAGGCTGGCGAGAGAGTCCGTACAGAGCGCTCCCGCCTGTTAAGGATTGTCCCTGTTGCTAGTCCTATTCTTAATGTGACTAGCCTGTTTGTTGCTGAGGTGACAGGCCGTTAACGCAACGTGGGCGGGAGATGATCAACAGAAGATGTATCGAAGCACATGTCGTAAGCATCAAGTATTGGGGAGAATTGCACTTGGGACTCATCAGTGACAACATGTACTTGGGATGAGAGGAGGCGACTGATGCTTCCTCCATCCTCTTATTAATTTTATCCCTCTTCCCTCTGATTATATATACACACACGTTCTCGCCAGCAAACGCTTCCTAGAGCTTTTTCATTTATCACCCACATGGTGCTTCCCTTCTTTTCAAAACGCACACCTACACCAGCTACGGTATAACTGCGGTTCATACGTACTCCGCGGTTTGATCGCCCAATCGACCGACCACTTGACCCCAAATCTTGTTTGGCGTGGGCTCAAATTCTGCTCATTCCCCCCCCTCTAAAATCTCTCCTGTCGCTCTCGCAGTACCGCTGTCTGTCGTTATCTCTCTTCTTTTCCTCCCTATCCGGGAACCAGTTTATTGCGTTCCGACAGCTCGGTAAGACACAAAGCACAAAACAGCAGCTGGGCCCTTTCTTGGCCACCCCGGAGCCCTACACAACCGACGGAGTTGCGGGGCGGAGAGACGACGACCCAGGAAAAAACTGAAAACAGTTCGAATAAACGAAAACGAGGTATCGGACCACAGCCAACCACCCTCCCAAAAAAGAATACGGGGAGAAAAAGAGAGCAAGGGCGTGTAAAAAGAAAAGAAAAAAAATCCTTTGTGAACCTTTTTGTTAATTGCTGTAAGAGGTGTGGGGGAAAAGCTTCTTCACTCTTGATAATAAAAAAAAGAGCACGGGATAGATAACCATATAGTTTATATATAAGCCCCCAACAACCTTTTTTTTGTGTTGAAAAGAGAGCCCCCCGTCCCGGGACCTCTCTTGCGAGAAAAGAAAAAAGAGGAATGATGACGATCCAGATGGGCACTATTTCCCAGACGCGTTCGCTCTTCTTTAGCTGCCTTCTCACGGCATTAGTAGTCTACACGCTGTCCACGCGGTTCAGCTCGCCGCCCCGTGGCTTCGTTCCCACGTCTGGCTACAGCCCTGAGCTTGGGAGGCCCTATGGAGAAGACGAAGAAGTCATACCACATGGCATCTCGGTGTTTAAGCCGGATGGATACAAGAAGCATCTGGTGCTGCCGAGAATGTCGAATGAGGATGTGTCTTGGCTGACATACCTCCCACCGGAGATGATGATCACGCCGAAGCCGTACATTGTGGATGCCGACCTTCATAATCCGCCTGTGGGGGCCATGACAACGCCGATAAATAAGGTATGCCATCGATATATACTGAATTAGTTTTAATAAATGTTAATATCATCGTGTAGGGACATGAGGTGCTGGTATACCTCACCTACATTATCGAGCATTACGATCATGCCCTCCCCGACATAATAATCTTTGTCCACGCCCACTCGGCCACCTGGCACAACAACGACCTCCAACTCGCCTCCACGCCCGTCATGCTCCTCGAAATGAACTACCTGCGCGTGCTCCGCCACGGCTACGTCAACCTACGCTGCCACTGGCAGCCCGGCTGCCCCGCCTGGATCCGCGCAAACACCACCGAGACCGACATCAACAAACCCGAGGAGGCCGTCTTCCGGAAAGGGTTCCAGGAGCTGTTCCCCGGCGAGAAAATGCCAGACATCTTCTCGACCGCGTGCTGCGCCCAGTTCGCCGTCACGGCCGACACAATCCGCAGGCATCCCAAGGAGCGCTACGTAAAGTGGCGCCAGTGGATCATCGACACGGAGCTCGAGGACAGCGTCTCGGGCCGCATCTGGGAGTATCTGTGGCAGTTTATATTTCCGGGGCCGGAGCGGCTGGGGTCGTTGGAGGAGCGCGCGACCAGCTGCCCGAAGGAGCATGTGTGCTACTGCGACGGGTACGGGTACTGTTTTGGCGGCGAGAGGGAGTATGAGACATTTATGGCGCAGAGGAACAAGGCGAATGATCTGAGGGCGCGCCTGCAGATGGCGGAGGAGGACACGGAGGCGGTGATGGACGATTGGAGAAGGGAGGGGATGGACCGCGTGAGGGCGGAGATCAAAGAATTGGATGATTGGTGTGAGGAGGAGGCGGTGAGGGCGAGGATTCGAGGGAAGGATCCGAAGATGAGGAAGTTAGAGCTGGGGAGCGAGTTTTCAGGATAGGGTGGGGTGGGGTGGTGGGATTTGTGGCACCTGTTATATTAGCGGTTTGGTGTTCCGTTTTGGGATTTTTTTTGGCCTGGGGGTCTTCTTTTACATATTCTTATATATAGATTCTGTTTATTTTTGCAGTGGTGTTGTGCTTCGAAGGATGAGAAAATTGCTTGACATACTCAAATTTTATAGGCCGACAATTTTGGGATAGAGGCGAGTCGTACTATGGAATTAATGAATTAAAAAAAAAAGGTCGGACTATGGAAGGGTGTAAGAGACCGAGTGATAATCTATGATTACATATAATCAGACATGGATCAGGATGAGCCAAGACTATTTTTTGATGCTAATACCTGTCGATCTGATGCTAGTCTCGTAGCATCCCCTATAAGCAGCAAGCTGTTCACGTTTAATACCTATGTATACAGCCTTCCCTAGGCCGTTTTATCTGCGGTCTACTGAAGCATCAACGGCACAGATGCTTTAGCAGAAGGGCATGCTACGTACGTGATCTTGGGTAGTCTAGCGTACGTGCATGTTGCGCCGGCTAGAATCGGAAGCGTATGTGAGCAGCCTAGGACATACCAACAGAGTCGGGTCCCTAGCCAGGTAGGTGAAGGCAGTCTGTTCATCGGATGCATGGTGGAGATGGCGCAGTGCGTGAATATGGGAACATGCTTGACCGATACTTTCCCGCGACGTAGGGTTTGGTGGCGCCCCTAAAAATCGTTGGTTTGGTACCAGCGAGCTCTCTGAAACATGTGGGCGGGAAATTAAAGGCATCGGGAGGGATATCAGTATATGTATAACTCCATGTCAAAAATCCCGGGACAAGCCCCCGTAGCAACTTGCGGTTGCGTTGTCCCATGATTTTTGAACGAGAACTATATGTATCCGAAAATCATCTGGAAACGTATCCGTAAATGTAGCGGGAAGGACAGCGGCAAAGGCGTTGAATATGAGGAGGGGCGTTAAATAAAGGGAAATATGTCGGGAAAGGCACTTTTGGTTTGTTTAAACTTCTTTCCCCCACATCTGATGCGACATGAACTTTAGAGATTCGTCCAACAATCGTGATATGAAGGGCATATAAGTGGGACTATATTCATTGTCCTTAATTAAGAATTATAGATTTGCGCAATTACTCGACTAACACTCTACATCTAGCTTTGTGAATTAGACACACCAATAAGTGCAGTTATGGGAAATTGAATAGATGTCTTTTCGAGATGCTTATCAACAGATCCGCGTATTCATACATATCTGCAACAAGACGCGCCAAACTATATGAATACAAGTACTACATGTAATCATGATATTGGGCGATACAATATATACGATTAGGTACGTTATTGATTGTATCTGAATATATTTTATATAGTATTATGTGAATATCACGGCTACAGCAGGCATTCTGCAAAAGTGGTTCGTGATTATATCTCGAATGCACTTGGTATCGAGATATCTAACCATCATAATTTGATGACCTAGCGTAGAGATTGACGGTTGGTTTAGGTGTGGTTATAAGTTACATGTCGTGCCAAACGTATCATTGCCCGCCATTGCCAAGCCATCCCACAGCCCGACGTACTAAATTAGCTATAAAAAGAATAACAGTAATTACTGAGAATTAACTGGATGGCCGAATATCGAATGATATATAGACAGTTGTGTACGGCCAGTGGGGCCCTCCCACCTAGAATAGAATGTAGAAAGCGGTGCCTGTACGTCCAGTCGAGGGGCATGTAGGTCTTTCTTAAAGAGAACGACTGTATTTACCACGTCTCGATCATGTATATTGGGAGGGGGTGGGCATTAATATATAGACCACCGCTATACACCAACACTTTCAAAGAGTGATCGGATAGAGTAGACATGCAGCTATTTTGAGCTTAAATCGCGTTTCTGGAACCATGTGGCGAACGATAGTAAGATGCATTGACGCTTTTGTCATCTTTCAGCTAGTCAGGCTAGATCATGTGCACCCCTAGATACCCTGTCTATATGCAAATATCAACAGACATCCACGCGATGTCAACCACAACGTTGCAACCATGCCCTGTGCAGCTGAAAGCAATGCCGCCGAACACTTAGCGCGCATGTTCCCCACGGTCGGTTGACGCTACGGACGAGTTACAGAATATATCCTAAGATCCGGGCAGATGAATACTGACATATGTTCTATTAGCTGTAAGGTTGAACACAGATGTGCAGTCGGACATGCCGTGAATAATGTCTTACATGTCCTGATGCTTAATATGTACCGTGCACGACACGTTACACAATCTTGAACGTTGATGGGTCGGCGATACTAGTATGCCTACATAAATGTACCTAGGAGCCAGCGATTGAGAGATTTCATGTTGATTCAGCTTGAAGCTATGTCTCCTAATACTCTCATGTGATCGTATGCTTTTCATTGGTTATGGGTGTGTCGAGAGTTTGTGCTTGACAAACACCAGCCAGTTATGCCCACCGAGTGATCAATCATGATTAAAATTGAAAACACGAGTGCAATACGCCATACACGCTGATCGCAAATGATCGAGATCTTTCCCGCCAAATAATACACAACGCCATGGAGCTGGGTCAATTGCGTCAAAGAAAAGGTGTTGGTGAGATAACTGCATTATGCAGCAGCATGAAGGGTGTGGGTAGGGCTGAAGATTTCCTCCAGATGTCGCTAATTATATCTACATTCAGCTTGGACAAGTGAAAAAAGCAAAAGTGTTATACTCTACCATATGTACCAGCGTTGTTGTCGGGAGTATCGGGGTCAGCATTTTATTTCGAGCGGGGTAGGTACGCATCAATATTAGAGCCGTACTATGTACCGTCTGCACCTGCACAAACACTTCGGATGGTGCAATGATTTGCTGTTTTCTAAAAATTTCTTTTTTTTTGTTGCGTCTTCCACGCCTGTACCCTGGCTGTGAGCTAGTTGTGCCCTTTTTTTTTTTAAGGACCTGTCAATCTGTGAAGAGATATGTGGGTTGGACATCCTTCAAACGATAATGCATTGCGTTCTCCCACGAGTACGTGGCTTAGCTATGACCAAATTGATCCAGTACCCATGCAGTCCGAATGCCAATGCTCGAATTGGACGGTGCAACTATTGGATGCACCCAAAGTTTACTCGGTTTGATTCTTTGGAATCGAAAGTAAATATGTCGCGGAGTGTTTCCATGGCCTAATTCGGCCAGCACATGCTCCAACATTTCAGCCCGCTTAGTAGAGATTGGCTTGTGTAAAGCAGCAATGGTACATCAAATACTGCTTTGGTGCCGGTTACGATAGAATAGTTTCCTAATTAAAAAAAGTCCTCTCCAGTAGGTATAAAGTTTTAAGTATCAAAAAATCCCTGGTGCGTGTAGCTTCAGTTCAGAGTTTTCCCGATACATAATATTAAGAAGAAGCAGAAGAAAAAGAAGAAGATCCCACTAAAACTAAGACCTTATTCCGTGAACCATGCTACCATTCAAACGTTTGCTAAGGACAGGTAACTTTCGTCATCGGGGTTAATCACATGTATTTTTGATTGTATTTAGCAACTCCATGATTCGATAGCTCCCATTCAACCATAGAACCATCGATTTTGATCAACCTAAAGGATAGGAATGGGCATATGAGCTCATTAATATTTCCTAACACGAGGATATATATGAAACCTGTCAGTTTATGCCAAAAGTCTCAGGAAAGACCTCCTATTCATGGAAAAAATAGCAGATGTCGACCTCCTGACCTTAAAATGTTCCAACACCGCGGGAATAGTGGCCTAGGCCCACTTGGACCAATAGGCAACAACATTGAGAAGTATGATTCATATTGTCAATTTCTATCAAAGTTGTTCCTTGCCAAGATAGAGTTTAAATCCTTATGTTGAACTTTAGAGATAGCCATGGATCGATCAAAGCAGAAGCGGCCATGATGATATAAACCTTTCTGATTACAAACGAGCCAAGCTCCGAGAGGTGGCCTAAGGTTCCGGTCCTAGAAGTATAGAATCCTAATGAGGGGCTTGCATCTCATTAAAGGGAAATGTTTCGGGAATGGTAATTTAAGAGAGTTGCATTGAGTAGGTCCAGTACTGATAAGTGTTAAATGACTGGAAGCTAATCTGCGCCTTGTTGGGGGTAACCGTTATACCTAGCTTTGTCAATGTCAGTTATAACCACAAGTACGAACGTTTTTACTGCATTGGGAGTGAACTTGACCCGATAATTGACTTAACTCTAGAGAAGGTGGCGATACTCGATTTGTCCAAAGCATTTCATGAGATGAATTGCCTAAAGCACAAGGCAAACTTGTACTTAAAAGAGTCTTCAGGAGCTGGAGCAATGGCGAAGCTGCCGGCGACCAAGCGCCTAAATCCGGGTGTGTTTTTGAACCGTTGCATGCATGCATGATAGTCCCAATAACCTCTGAAGTTTTTTCGATGTTATTTTTTGTGGCTTGAAAATGCGCGTTTTCCACCCAGTCACAAGCCAGGGATGGTACATGATACATACCCCAAATTTGGAATTCTTGTCACATAATACTAATCTGGCGTTGTGCTAGTCTCCAGCCCCAAATCCCACATAAGCTAGATATCTCTATTGAAGAACCCAGTTTGACTCCACTGGAGCCTTTATGCTATTTATCGTCGTGGTTGAACGGAAGAGCTGGAGCTGAGAATTATCCACTGATCGCAAACATGATAGCTGAGATCTGTGCTCAATTGGGGTTCTGTACAGATAGTCGAGTGATCTTGTCAGAGCTGTTTTGCATCTGTGGACTCTAAAGCGTAACAGTAGCATTGGAGTACGTCTACAACACTGTGTTGTGCATGTCACACAGCCTGGTTTAGTACCCGGCTCTGGCAGATAACCGTGTCAATGATCCCACCACCGGGACATATCCCTGTCTAAGCTCGGTTAGCTTTGTGTAAGATCATGAACTTACTACATACAGCGAGACTCAGATCAGTCAACCGTACGTGCACGAGCTCAAGCGATTCCGTTTTCAATAAGCCGCAAGGCTGAATAAAAACTTGGCTATCTTTGGCCAGGGATTATCTCACTAATGATTGGTTTAGGGAGTCATCAACCTGCGTCAAGAATCTCCTTTAGTAGCAGCTAGCTAGATTTGATGGCATAGGCTAACTAACGTTTCGAGTTTCTGCGGTGTATGCAGCACCTTTACTTTATTGGCATTACTATGGGACACATGCTCGTATGATATCTGCAGATCTTGTGATTCGTGATCATAAACTCTGTCAGTGCTGTGAGGGACGTTTGTGGTGATAATGTTATGGGAATTAAACTTAAGTGCATAATATACGTATACTTTCGAGTCCCGTGAAATTATAATCAAGGTTCGCTGAATATGTAGAATTCGGATATCATGAGTTAAGGCGATATCCGGGGGATTTATGCTGGTATTAGGATTATAAGTTTGGATCAATGATTGTCGCTTGAATATGAGTGATATCTTAGAGTACTCCAGCCATATACTCTATAATGTCAATGATATCGAACTGTACCCTGGCGCCATTTCTATCATTAACATCGAGATTTGACACGAAAAGTATTGTAAACCTTACAAAATGTCGTGAATAATATAAGATTGTCTGCCTAAACATCAATAATTGCGTACGGCCGCTATTCGCCTCGAGGATATGCAGCGTTTCTAAGTAACTCGGCCGTGACCTTCGATCCAAATGTTGTATGCCCATGTACGGATGAAACCTACAGAATAAAACTGATCAAAAAGCAATGGGAACATACACATGGCGAGCGATATATTCCTATTCCACTTTTGCAACGTAAGTGGTCGACATCAATCAAACTGGTTTGACCAAGAAACCCTTTGACACTGCCCCCTCATGCCTTAGGGTTTGGACCGTAGCTGGCTCCCTGTATTAGATTATACATTGAATCCATAGGCTCCACCACCTCGAGCCAATACACTCACGATATTTTGAGGTTGGCTGCCTAGATATATGTACCCCCTATTGCTAAGACAACTTATAATATTGGCCAATATCAAGTTACAGAACCTAACGCACGGTGATAAATCTTTGGGCTAGTCATTGTGAAAAACACTCCCTATTAACTTCTGAGACTTTTAAACGAATAGTATTTCGGATCTTCATATGTTTGTTTGGTATCAAGTAATTTTCGGCTGATTTGTGTACACCAATGAATTTGCTGCAATCCCACAAGAAGTTGAGGATAAAAAATCCATCTAATATAGTTGGTAGGCGAGTTAGGTAATTTTTTTCTTTGAGGTTCAAGGTTTCTTTTGAGAGATAGAAATATTACGTTAGTACATACAAACATGAGGACAAGAAGTATTGGTAGGGTTGTACAGCGACGGTTTCGGCTGAGAAAGGTATGATAGCACCTACATATCAAACTGGTATTCCTGACCTAGAGAGATTTAAAGGTCTTTGACGCCCGCGGCTGTGCATTTGGGATGGTGGAGGCTGAGGTATCGGGCCAGATATTTCGAAAACCATATTGGGTTATGAACGTAAGAGGAACGACCACGACAGCTATCCAATGGTACTGGCGTTTACCTTAATGGGGTACGTGCATAATTAGTGGCTCTTTGACTGGGTAGGAGATGACTATCCGCAATGAAGTTCTGGAGATGCATATCTCAAAGGCTTGAGTCCTGAAAGCTTGCGGACATCCTGTAGATGTGCGTTGAATCGTTGAGATAGCACGGCAGAAGCCGCCCTTCGACCCATACCCCTGTCATGGCTGCTGCTTGGCATATGCAGGTTGATTATCCCGATTGCATATTATAAAAACGAATATAGCCATTTTTGTCCACCTAGTGAGCTGTAGGGACCATATGCAACTGTATTTTCCCCTCTATGGCTTCGGAAATTCGCCTGATTATTCTCATAGATCGAATACTCTTCCTGGATTTAGTTAAGCTAAAAAGAATTATTCTGAGCCATTTGGTGTGTAGCTGATATATCGATATCATACATGATCGGGCCTTGAAATTAGTGGACCAAAATATAGTTGTGTGCCAAGTGACGCATATTCAATAGGTGAAAGAGGATTGAGATGGTAGATCGTCATTCTAGAGATAGTGAACCTAAAATTTGGAAAGAAATAAATTCACATTGGAGGGTAGCCTTAGATTGTATTTGGGGTTTGTCGATCAAGCATTTCCTGGTCTATATGATATATCTCAACACGTGTATGTGCGGTTATTGAATTTTATTGGGGTTATATTCATAGAAAACCGACCATGACCCGCCATACAATGTCTGTTAAAAGGCTTAATTAGCTGGAAATACGTTTGTTCACATTGAACCTAGGCCTAGGGTCAAAAGTAAAAATGGAGAATTAAGCTAAAGGAGGACATCGGTTTACGTTCTGCTTTACCTGAAGCTTAGAAAGCTTATCATTCAAAGCGAGAGTGCAAAAATCGCCTTCCAAATCTTTGGGGCGTGATGGTTTACAACAAGAATTCGGAAGGTCAATCACATAATCACTGCCTCCGGCTTCATGTACAAATGGTTTTTCATTAGAAGCATATACATAAGCATAAAGAACTACAAACTCGAGGTAGATACTGACCTAAAGATCACAGACATTGCTGGTGCGCAGGGTCCAACTAGTTGCGCTGCCAATGGGTAACGTTCTCGCCACTCGGTCCCGCTGGCTCACATCCATCTCTTCACTAGACCTGAGGTTACACCATGATATTTCCTTCCTTTTTTCCTTCCATCCTTCTAGGTATTCAAGGTAACAATCATTGCGCAAATATGATTCGGTATGCAACCTATAGCTCTGTCAACGAGCCGCAACGATACTATCGTGTTGGGCGTACTATTAAATACCCACCTCCCTGCGGGTGAGATTCGTTTAAACCCCTAAATATTGTGTGTCTCGTCTCTCCCGGAATTCCACTATCAATTCTTACTTACATGACTTACAACGCAAACCAACATCAAAAAGAAGGCCCCCATTCCCCTTCCACCGACGCAGGAGACGATGATCACAGCATGACAAACTCTTCTGTATCTTTCGAGGAGAGATACTCGCCTTACGAAAACACAAGCCGTCAGCTATCTCCAACAAGCGATACATCCTTCGCCACCTTTGGTTATTCGTTTCCTTTCTGTAATTATGGCAGGCTGGGAGAGATTGGTCAAATCAATATCACACAGAATGTGTATACGCATGATGGATCTATCGATTACGAACTCTTGGTTCCCAGGGATACGCGTCTTCCCAGCCAAGAAATATCGTCCCCTGAACTCTTTAAGTATGCCCCCACCATATTCGTTCCCTTACTATCCACCCAAAACTAACATTTCCTAGCACATGGCCGATGCCGGGAA
Organism: Morchella eximia; assembly: GCA_024713935.1. NCBI lineage: Eukaryota > Fungi > Ascomycota > Pezizomycetes > Pezizales > Morchellaceae > Morchella > Morchella eximia. Next base: position 2,305,084 of record JAMGZG010000002.1, read on the forward strand.
CAGAATACTATGTATCACAAACAGAGGCCCTTTCCCCCTGCTCCATTCCTGAAAGCTCAATCTATCAACTAGCCCCCCCCAATAACTCTAACAAAGGCGACGAGTGTGAAAAGGAACCCAAAAAGTAAGTGTTTCCTAGAGTGAAATTATGATTTCGATTTTGGTCGCTGGTTCATGTTCCTAATTCTGGGTTATGGTTAATAGGCGCAAATCTGGCAGAAAACCCCAGATTTGCCAGCTGGATGATTGCAACAAACACTTCAGAAGAAGCGCAGAGCTCACAAGACACCAAGGATCAGTCCATCGAGAAAAACTCAAAAAGAAACCCGTCCTTATTCCCTGTAGCTACCCTGGCTGCTCTAGGTCTGGAGAAAATGGGTTCAAGCGTAGGGACAACTATATGCAACACCTCAGAGGCCCTCACAATGAAGTGATACCCAAGAGAAAAAGGGCCCGGAGTGTTCAACAGACCCCATACGTTCCAGATATCGGTGCCCCCAGATGGCCTCTCGATCACTTCGAGTACTAATTCCATTATCATCATACTCGAGCCGGGCGTGAGACTCATGATTACATCTCGCTCTATGGACCGATAACTGAGCCTGCACGATAGTAGGCGGGTATCTCTTGGACTCAAAGGTACTGGATTGCCAAATCCCCCGCTCAATGCACATCCCCGTCGTTTCTGTATGTAGACTTAAGGAGGTTCATGAGTCTTCAACGCTTTTCTGCTCCAATGGGCCCATGTATTCACAGCTTCCTTTGACAGAAAGCATTGTATGAGTAATTTTATGAGCGCTCGTAGCGGTTTCTGATTGTCTCTCTTTTCAAAAAATTTCATTTGTATTGGATTGGCTACTGGTCTATGGTCAGCGGGGTTGACTGGTCGGTTGTAAGCTACATGTATATACAGTGACTTGTATTGTCTTCCCTAGGCTATATGACTGATATGTAATTAAAAAACTAAGCGTCTCTTTTAAGTTATGATTATGTTATGGAGTGAATGGTGGGGTGACATACGCTATAAAGTTAACATTTCTACCCCCCTTGAACTCTTAGCTCGGATAGGAGCTAGACAAATGACATGCAAGTGCACCTAGAAAAGATAGCTCCTAAGCCTAAATATTTATAAATCATCGAATGTAAACCGTGTGGTTAGCTTGTCAATAATCCTGTTAGAAGCTACCAGACAGAACTTGAGAGATTATACAGGGTAGCTCCATGGATCCTTTGGTTCTTTGGATGATCTGTTCTTGCCTCAACCTAAGGGTATCGGTCGTGGTGTCGTCTTGCTTAGTCATTGGTACATGAGGCATTGCCCTAGGCAACCCTCACACGGAACGAGGTAGACAATCTTCCTCTCGACGTACTTAACTGATGATCCTGTTGAATTGTTCCGGCACAGGTGAGCCATTGCTCCTCCCAAGACTTGACCTTCTCTTGTTATGGATCGGTGAAGGTCTATAGCACAGAAGGTGGACTATCAGAAATCAGAATGGGAAGGATGAAAGAATAGAGATTTTGAGATGTCCTGAGCTGTACAAAGCATAGAGAAAATATCGATGGGAATGCAGTGGTATTTGTAGTAAGGAGCCTCTCGGCTTGAGACAGCTGAAGAGGCCATTAATCTATGAAAAACTCATCCCATTGGTCTATTTCTATCTTCAGAAGGCTGATCTATCAGCAATATAAAAATCCATGCCTTATTACGGTTATTAGTGTTGCCTTGAACTCATCCGGCTAGAACAATCTCCGACCTATGTACCGACCAAAGTAAGATGTTGCCTTGTTAGACTGGGAGATACATGTAGTTGCCTTGTGTCGTACTGCATATTATTGAGAGAGTAGTTGATTCCAACGTAGGCATGCGCAATGATGCATTACTGGGTCGATAGCACTTCGTCCCAGATTATTCATAAATCAGGTATGGAGAACTCCTGTAGCGTTGCCCCAGATCTTAAGAGCAGTGCTAGTGGCTAAGTGGGATTAAGCAGATCATGGACTTTATTAATTTACCTTCCAAAATTAAAATCTCGTAGATGAATATACCATGATCAATCAAAAGTCGATGTTTAGAAGCAGGTCCATAATCTATCGGCTCTCCTGACTCTGCGTATCAGCTACGGTGGGGGCTTAATCCTATGGGTGGGCATAACGAGATCGAGGTACACCAATCAAACATAGATTCCCGCAGAAATTTGCACATGTTTAGCTCACATGATCCGAGCTTGAGCTGTAAGTGCAAGATTGTGATAACTGGCTGTTTCATACCCCGTTATGATAAATATGGGGATTTGCCCTAGCTAGTGTTGGGAGATAAAGGAGGTGCATGCGAAGAATACACGTACATAAGGTACGTACGCATGTGCATGTATATGACGATGCGCACTTATCAGTACCTACAGTCTATCGATAAATTCTACGGCTAAACTGTATTATAGATTCTAGATATTGGTACACGAGCCTATCATATTAAGAAGATTATCATCACATAGGGGCACGAAACAAGATGGTCAAATAGAAGCAAAGATCAATAAATTGCATGAAGTTCTCCTACTATCCAGGCCAAGACAGACACATGTAAGCAATCAAAGTTCAGCCCAACTCGACGTTTACTTATTAGCTAAAGCCAAATAATGAGCTGGCCATGAGTGGTGTTCCAATCCTGATTAACCATTAGCGAAGGTAATTAGAGATGTTCGTCAGGCTAATCTCAGTTTGTCCTCAGTTTCACAATTCATTTTCCATTTCGAGCTCAGCTGCAGTTACCGCTAAACTCGCCCAATCAAATTTCGACTAGAATAGACCCGGCCGAGTCCCCATTTACCTAGCAGCTACGCACTTTTCTTGGTATTTACACTAGGATATAGTGATATGGCTTATATATATCTACTAGCTAGGTAACATAATTACCTTGAACAGCGGATAATTGTGCACTCTAGCCTTAGGCTCAACTATTTACACTTTTCGTAGTACAAAACTTGTGGTTAAATGTTATTATACCTACCAAGGGGTTTGATGAGCCTATTTCGTGAAGTGAGCTGCTTGGCCTACCAGATATGTACATGTACCTATATATTTCTCAGTGCGCGTACTAGGTATACTTAAAATGTAAGAAGTTGGGAATCAATCCTTCGTGTGGTAACTCGCTTCTGCTATGTGTTCATTAATTAAATGCCTCTAGTTTTAATTTAGCAGCCTGGACTGGTTTAAGTTGCATATTGAATCGTCGATTTAGTGGGTTAGCTGGTACATGGTTGTTCCGTGCCTATAATAAAGATATATGACCCGAGTACGAATTTTGAATTGTCATTTAGGTACTGATATATAAGCACTACTCTGGAGTAGAACTAGACTGGTACTCGCTCGAATAAGAAAAGGAACAGTGCTCACTACCCGCATTTCCTCCCAAAAACTCGCGCCCTATTTACAACTGCAAGTCTTCGCTAAACCTGCAGGACATGCATGTACATATATATCGATATCGCCATGCAGGGCCTAAGATAAATGATAAACCAAAACCCTAACCCTCCGCGGCCCCTAGGGCAACTTTTTGTGTGATTTGGAACTTTCCCCGGTTTTTCGCGCTGCACACTGACGGCAAAACCGACCATCGGATGCATGTGGGCAGCTTTGAGATGGTTGATGTTGGTGTTTTGATACCTGGGCCATGGCCATGGATTTACCATCTTCTGACACACAGCAGCAGATCCGTAGATCAGGTCGATGCCCCAGATGCAGATGCTATCCGATCTATAATGCTTATGTTACGTGATACATGCCCGTGCTATTTTTGGGATTATTGCATGTAGAGTATGTATTATAATTAATGTGCATGCCACACATATAATTATACTGTAATATCGCAAGGCAAGTACATCCTATGTAGGTACCATATATATCTATGTTTCGGGCCGGGAGACCACTATTATCTTATAAGGGTACATATGGCTTTGTATACTATACGTATACGTAGTCGACTTGACAACGTTAAATTGTAACGTTCAGTTCTACAAATACCACCTCTACTTTATACCTATTTCCCTGGGAAGGGGGATTTAGCGAGCACTCTACTCAGAAGCCCATCTAGCTGCTGTTCAATAAGTACATGTATGGAGTGTATGAGTTCTTGTCTAAAATACACGAGCTTCTGTCCAATGTGTAAAAGTGCCTCTAATGTGGCTAGATCTTGCTCCGCTCAGGAAATAATAAGTCCACAATCCAATCACGCTGTTCGCAAATGTCGGAGCCTTTCCTATTTCGCAAGGAGTCTAATAACTCCCTAGCTACTTGTAGTAGACTACAAGTATGTTGTAGTTGAATGAAGGTAGCCCTCAAGCCTATTCGAACTGGAATTCTGCAACATGCCTAGATCAAATATCGTTCAGACGAACTCCCGGGCCATTCGGACACCCTCCACTCGGACAGTTAACGTTGAAAAGAAAAGATCAACGTTTTAAGTGGCTTCAGTACCTCTTTTCAACCAATCATGATTGACTGTCCGAGTGAGGGGGGTGTCCGTCGAGTGGCTAGGGAGGTCGTCTATTAAAGAAACTTTCACATAGTGACCAATGATCAAAATAGGTATATCTCTATTACCAAGATCAAGAATTCTGTTATCTCTTTCTATCCGCAGCCAACTGGGTTAGGGTTCTCTAATGCATGGCATGTAGATCATTAACCCTCGAACTAACCGCGTGCAGTTCCCAAAAACTCACGATGGGGGACCCCTACAAGATCTCCCAGGGTACTCTACCTCTCCTCTACCTAGAGTATCTAACCACCTACATACCCTACCTACCAGCAGCCCCCCCCCCCCCCCCTTTTTCTCACCTACAAACCACCACCGCCACCACCACAAATCCAGATCGTGAAAAAGAAAGAAAGAAAGAGAAGAAATTTTCTTCCGCAAATCCCCATGGAACACGTGCCACCGCCACTTTCAACAACACCTCGACCAGGAGCAGTGGCAGCAGGAGCAGGATCGGGATCAGGAATAGGAGTAGGAGGCCGCCGCTCAATCCCATACCCAACATCGCCCCGCGATCCCCCACAAAGTCCGTTCAAGCCCACGTCGTCGCTACGGCACCGCCGACAGAGTAGCTCGACGGTCATGAGCGGGGGGCTAACAATGTCCCCAGGGAGCATGTACGAGATGGAGACCGAGGGTCATCGATACACGTCGCTGTGGTCCAGGGACGTGGAGGCTGCGAGCCGTAACCTGGGGAATGCAGTGAGTAGTGGTGGAGGAGGGGGAGGTGGTGGTGGTGGGGCCATGGGGCAAGACTCAGACGATGAGGGGTTAGGCAAGATCTCACAGGCCATGGTAAGTAAAAAAAAATAAAAAAAAGAACTACAACCAACAAAAAAAGGATTATGCATCGATACATTGATATATTATTGCATTCCACTAACGCACACCACAGACACTGCTCTCGCTCCACCGCGGTCAGAACGACGCCGACAGCCACGGGCAGTCCTCCACAGCGACCACGCCTCGTTCAGCCAACATTCCGCCGTCGTGGCCGGATCCGGAAGAGCTCTTGAAAGAGTCGCTGCGGCAGTCGCTGTCGGCACTGCACGCCCTGGGGCGTATCAAGGCGCTCAGTGGGCGGCTGCCGGCCGACGAAGAGATTGATACGGGCGGTGAGATTGCGCAGATCATGGGCATTTATGATCGTGCGATCGGAGAGATGAGGGCTGCGGGGGAGGTGCTGGTTAGTATTTTTCTCACTCTTTCTTCTCTTACTACTCCTTCTTTATTTTCTTGGTTATGTAGAGTTCTGCAGGTCAAGGACTGGTGGTGCTAATTGCGGTGGGTAGGATTTGGCGCAGCAGTATCTGGCGAGGGAGAAAGAGGTGGTGCTGGAGCAACTGCTGAAGGGGTAGAGATGTGCCGCTTTGTTCTCTTTGCGGATATCTAACGCCTTTGTGAGAGGTCGACATAACAGCCATTGACCCAGGGTCCTCCCTATTTTGGAGATAGATAGGTAGTACTAATGTTTCTGTACTACTACTATATTAGCTGCTTGAGAGTTGTTGTTCCTTCCTACTTTTCTTTTCTTTGTTTTTCCTCATCTTCCTGTTCGTTTATTTCTAGATATCATCTTTTGGGGGGCGTTTAGGGGTATTGGTCCTTTTTTCCTGTCCTTTTTTATGACCTGATGAACATTTATATTCATGTATTATTTTAGCATGAGGAGTGGTAGCGGGCGATATCTAATGCATTATTATAAGTAACCCCACTTGCAACCAAGCCGAAACAGGAAACAGAATTTAGTCATTGACACCACTGCAAACCGCATGCAATTATGATTAGTAGGCTCATAGAATGTAGTAGGTATGTGGGTTGTGAAGAGTTTAATCGAGACCTTGTAGAATTAACAATATTTAATCTAGCGAATACTGTGCTCACCTTAATTGCAAGTCTCATGAACTATTGGTATCAAGACCCATGTTTCCTACAGTATTAGGCTGAGATCCGGCCAAAGACTTCATCCCCTAACAACCGAACCTGCCCATATACACCCAGACAGCTATCATTTCCCTACCACCTAGCCCAATTAACCCCCCACAAAGCCCAGCTCAGACGGCTGTAAGTGAGCATTGGCATCAAAGGGTTAGTGATTACACTTCATCCTGACACCACCAAGCTCAAGTATCACTTCCCACGCAACTCCCGCTATGGGCGAGTGGTCTAGTGGCTAGACTGCTCGTCAGGTTAGACACCGCGTGTTTGGTCTCAGGATAACAGAAGGTCCTCGGTTCAAACCAGGGGTGGGGGTAGTAACGCGCACTGATGAATAAGTCGTTGCAGTACCTTTTGTACTTTTTGTGGTAAAATAAATTAGGTGTAAGGCTATTTGGATTTTTTGATAGGAAGAAGGGGGTGATTGGTGGGTCAATCGGGAATCATGCATTATCATTCGATTCGAAGTAGTCTAATCCATCGAGTACTGCAGCTGCGGGGAACTCGATATCCCAAGCAAGCAGTGCACGTCCCCCACACGAGCTTCAATCGTGAGTTCCACCTAGTACAGAAACCTCCTGCCTCAAGTATACCCATAGCTCGTATAGTACATACAAAATATCTAGGAACAAGGTTCCATCTTAATAGAGCGGCATAAATGTATGTATAAGAAGCATCTATATACCCAGCTATACGTACATGTAACTTAGTTTCTCTATCTAGCTCATGAGTTAGTTGCTTGTTTAGCCGGTCACCGGCCCTCCCCTGGAAATAATAGGCTTCACGGGCTTTAGCGAAAGAGGTGATCAGGGTGGTTGTAACTTGGAAAGGTAGGTACATGTGGCTGTGCATACGTATGATGATCCTACAATGGAGAGGAGGTGATAGTGGGGGTGGACGGGATTGTGACCGACTCGAGTCGAGGTAGAATCAGAAGGACCTGGGAGGTACGGTGCCTGAGTCAGTTGCGGATCGATATGTGTTTTAAACAGCCCATCAAGACAGAGGCTTAAATAACACTGTCTCGGTTGGCTTCGAGAAGATATCTAAAGATCGGGTTGTATATCGTTAAAGTGGCAATTTAGCTTCGAGATCAAGAGTATGAACCTATAGATAGATATAGAACTCCATTAGTTGAATCCTATGACTGTTCGATTCACACGAAGTCACAACCCATTGGCAAAGTCCATAAATGCAATCTACTAAGAAGTCGCCACAGTATGATAACAGAGAAGCATGACCATCCAGAGTCCAGACACCGTGCCCTTGCCCTTACGTTCCTTACCCATACCCATGCCCGTGCCCCAATATCCCAAATCTCGGCTATCTACCGAGAGCTCGTTCCACCAAAGTAAATATCACGTAGATTAATATAATATAATCCCACGGCGCCGAGCACTCCTGCCATGCCATATAGTGCAAATCTCGTGTAACGAGCTAGGTACAGAAATAGAGTTGAGCCGGGATCCGAAGCGAGTAGATTAGAGTAGGTAGAGTAGGTAGTATTACACGGGCCTTGTACTCTCGATAGATGATTGTAGATTTAGTGGTCTAGGCCTGCCGTAGAGATGGGTAAGGACCTTCTGGCTAACTTTACGGACCTTGCAGTACAGTGCCTGTACTACACCTACAACGATCTAGGTTAGTAGGTTAGGCTAGTAAATATGCCCGGCTTAAAGCACTAGTAACTGCCTTGTTCTAGTAGACTGGACCTACATACAGTATCAGAAATGGGGGGTAAATCTGATACCGCATCAGTATGGTGTTGTGAGAATGTACCGCTTTATCTCCGTATTTTAACGAGTATACGGTAGTGTTACGGCAGTGACACGGCATTGCCAATGACTGCGGTAGTCGTTTTATCTATGTTTTTGTCACTGTATGTACCTCCTATCCATTGCCCGAGTCTCGAGCCCGCCTCCAGGGACATCACAACTCCTATCTCGAACCGAGTCCTGTACTACGAGACTGATTTTGAACGTGGTACTGCTAGCCGGGTACTACCTTGCTTGCACTGAGTCCTGAAGAAGTTCGTATCGACTCTTTATCCAGCCAGTCCTTGGCACCTCGGCTCAAGCCGGTAGATCCACTCTTTACCGCGAGGCCTACTAATTCTTGGCAGTCCCCCCCCCCCACTTCCCCACTGTTGAAGTATCGACTAGACCCCATTCCTTCCATATATGTCTGGTACATATATGGTTTACCTATATACCGAATTTTAAGGCCCCTCGCTCGGTACGTACATGTACAGCGTGAGGTAAAATTATTGTAGAAGTATGGGAAGAGTCCTATTGGCTCGCCCAGCCATAGAAACCCTGTTTTTAGACCCCTGTTTCTACAATAATTTTACCTCTCGCTGTAGGTACATGTACCTACAATAATTCATGTCGAAATTCTTGGCTCCTTCTCGATATGTCATGTACAGCCTCCGGTAGAATTATTGTGGAAAACAGGGACCAACCATCACGCCGAGAACAGGGCGATTCTCCAACGCAATAATTCTACTGGAGGCTGTATGAAGCTACTACCCCTTGGGTCCATGCGGGTGAATCATACCCTCTCACTCACACCCACCCTCCCTCAACTCAACCTCGCCGGGGAACCTTGTCCAACACTCGGATTCCGAACCGTCACCTTCCCTTCCTTTGGCAGATGATCACTTGCAATTGTTTTGCGCCTGAGACATTCCGTCCATGCAAGCCTCCCCATACCCCCGCTCCGATTTCTGAAAATAGAGCATATTAGGAAGTTTGTGCTACTATCGAATTGGGTGCCAAGACATATTCAGGTCTGGATTTGCATTTTTGATACGGTTGTGTAGTTCTGGGTTCAAGGGTTTATTGAGCGGTAAGTTGAAGTAGAGGGGGTATCAATAGTCTTTAGAGGTGATGCGGTAGTTTTTCGTGTGCAGTGGGCCTGAGGTGGGTCTGTGATAAGTGGGTCTATTGCAGAGCGAGGCTGTAGTTGTATCAATGCTGAGTTAGTTTTTAGAATTATTTGAGCAGATTAACACTTATATCTCGTGACAATAGTGGTACTGCCCACCGATGATCCGGAAATATTGAAAAGATTAGTTAATTGATCGGATCAACTAATACCAACTCCAATATATTGGTGGAGATTATTAGATATTGAAACATATTTCTGCCGTCCGATGTTTAAGACTATTTTCATCTTCGGCTCCCAATGGGGGCAGTGGTGTTTTGTAGTAGTAATTGTGGGATGTTTGGAGAAGCGTCCCCATTGCAAGGCCCCGTCCGTCCGAGTAAACACTGAGGGATACTTCGTAGAGCATTTGGTTGCTGTGTCTCTAAAGCAAGCCACCCGAGGTCTATCCCAAGCGCATGATGCGATCATAGTTTATGTTGCCAGGCATCAGGGGTTGACTTGAGTCAGAGACATGTGCAAAAGATACCATGTCTCACTCAAGCTCAAGTTCCAAATTATAAACTTTATGTATGCCGACACCAAGGTATCCTAAATTGATGTCTTGGGTATATTTCTATTATCAAAAAAAAGCACCGCGTGGCGTTAAGCAGAATCTGTGTTAGCATGTGTCATGAAATGGGGAGCTAAAAATCTATAAAATGCTTCTCTTCACGGCCCCAAGTCCAGCTCAGACCTCACATCTCCAAGATACTACACTGGCAGCTTTGCTTCCAGAATTGCAAACATGCAGCTCACGATCAGTATCCTCTGTTTCTTTACTTTTCTTCTTCAGCTCACGTGCACGCTGGGCCAAGTAACCGCAGACCCGTACAATCCAAGTCCTTTTTTCACTATCGGAGTGCTACAAGAGTAATTTATTCCCACATTTATCAACTAGTTAATCGAGTAGAAACTTACTTTGGTTCTTGGTGCTAGGGCAACCGTCAACAATGTCTCCGACGTTCTTTCTGGCGGCACCCTCCACTGCAATGGCATGAATATTATTATTCCTCGCAACCTCCTTGTGACTCTTCCCTCTATCACTGTCTCCTGGCATGAACTCTTCACATCTGCTGGAGCCCTCAACCTCCCCCACTTTGGCGTAACAGAATGGGAAGTCACAGTCAGTACCGCCGAATTCCATTTTCTCTCGTTGCTCAATACCTAACACTACAATAATAGGTCAGCGCCAACCGTAAAAATGGCGTTTATATTGCGGGCCTGGTTTACATCTCCCAGAAGTTCGGCCACACGGCCAACGGCTTCATCACCGCGATCGACTACGCTTCAGGAGTGATGTATGTTGGTGGTGCTTGGCCTGATGCGTCGAACCCGGCGCCCACAGGGACGAGGGTCATTATCAATGATCCAGTCGGCAGGTTTGGGAGGGTATATGATGCTTGGCCGTTGATGACGGCGGATACGGATAATCCATCGATTAGGGCAGCTACTGTTAGTATATACACTCACACTAGAAATAGTGAAATTGGGGAACGCCTGTTGGTAATAATTAGGGTGATATAGGGCTTTCCGATGTGCCTTCCTAGGACTGATCCCGCCACGACGGACGACCCCCTCTGCCCGTCTAAAAACCGTCCGAAGAACACAAACGGCATCCCCTTGAGCGTCTAGTATACCCCCCTTCTCTCCTGGCTCATCTCCTTTCCGAAGACTAACACATCTCAAAAAGTCAATTCGAGGCCCCTCCGGTTGCAGCCGGGAGACCAGACCCAAACTTCTTCGCGCCATTCATGGTGGGCGATTTCATAACCTACAGCGGTGTCTATGTCGACGCCAACCTTGTCGCAGCCTACTCTATTGAGGCTAACCTCGGCTTCTACACCGCGCCTGGTACAAAGCCTGTCTACCTTGCCATCACCGAGGCGCAATTTGGCATCGTTGGCAACCCTGCCGGCGAGGTCGCGCAGACCCGAGTGAGAGCTCATGATCCAATACCCGCATATTAGCAAATCTCTGACAATTGCGTAGATTGAGGGCTACACAACAGACCAAACACAAAACATCGAGGTTTATGCTCTCGATGTTGACCCATGCACTGGCGTCACAACGGAGCGTCTTCTCTCATCCGTCGTCCCCCGTCCAGACGGCCGTCGCGGGCAATGGCGCTACCGCCCTACGCCTGATATCACGCCCTCTTCCAGGGAGGTCCTAGCAAGAGTACCGTCAGCAAGTATGATCAATGGGAACGGTATAACCTCTGGGCAGTATGTGCAGCCAATAATGGATGATGGGTTTATATTCCCAGAGTTGGTGCTGTTTGGGAACCCAGAGGTTGTGTTTGATTTTGATGAGTTGCCATGGCTGGCGAAGGGTGCGGGGCCGTGGCTGGGCGGTATCCCCGGAGCGGCGGAAGACCTAAATGGACCCATTGTAGGGCGGTTGGATCCATGGCCAGGTATATATTCTCTTGTCTTTGGCGTGAGTGATACTAACCAGAAATCCACATATAGGTGTTAGAGCCGATGCAGCCCTTGTCTGCAATAATGTAGCCCCGGCAGTCCCGGTAGCCAACGCCGGCTCCGATGTATCTGTCACCGTCGGGCAAGTAGTAACCCTCAGTGGCCGCACCGACACCTCAAACCTCCCAGAGAACACACTCACGTACAAATGGCTGCAGACCAGTACCGGGACAACGATGGTACTTAGCTGCAGTACGGATGGAAAGACCTGTACGTTCACTGCACCGGGTACGCCGACGACTCTGGAATTCGAGCTCACGGTCAGCAATGCGGCTGGGAATAGCACGGATAAAGTGGCGGTTAGCGTCGTGGCATCGTTGCCGGATACGGTGAGCTTCCTTTCCCGATGGTCTTATGGCCGGAGATATCAGATGTGTTTTCGACGAGAATTGTTTATCAAAAGAGACGATTGCTAATGTGCATGGTAATGATTGTTTAGATAACCCTCGTCTCGCAGGATTACTCAAATAGGAGGGGTACAGGCACATTGGTTATCGAGGCTCGCAGCAGCGTGACCGATGGGTCCTCCATACTATCCCTGGAGGTACAGTACAACCGTTCTATCACACAATCTTGAGTTAGACTGTTGATGCTGATATGGAATGTGAAGATTGTGAACCCAAACTATCCATCTACCGCCATGACCGCGTTGGGGAACGGTAGGTTCTCGAGCACGACTAGTGGTCTTGCCCGAAGGCCAGATTCAATCATCATCACCTCATCGAGGGGTAGCAGATTGCAAGTAGCCGTGAATTAATGAAGGAGTCGGATGATGATGGATGTGCGAGGGGTAGTGGCTGGTTTACTCGGGTTTTTGCAGTGGTTGGCTGGATGAAGAGTCATCTTGTTGAGAGACAGACATGATGAACGTTATTGGCCGCGTACTGTGTGATGTGGCTACTTGCATATATTTGTGTACATGTATTTATCTAATGGAGAATAATTCTGCTACCGAACTGCCAAGCAGCTTGACCGGGTCATGAAGTATCACTCGCGTGAAAGTATCATACGTACATGTAATTCAACACCCCACCAAGAGACCAATGGCATCTTCCGCCTGAGCAAGTCCGACTATGTCCAACTCGTCAATCCACATTGTGCTCTAACCTAGCGAACCAACCCGACCACTCAGATATAAAGAGACCGCACATCAATTAACGCAGTAACGCCAACCAGCGAAAACCCCACCCATCCCCATTCTCGAACCACTCAGCCTAGCCTCAAGTACTACAGAACCCTTGACCTCGCATAACTATACACCTTCTTTGACGTCGCCCTGACCCTCCTATCCGGCACGCTGCTCCCTGTCAGGAGAATTATAATCAATAAATAGCTTAGAAGATCTATTATACCCAGGTAGCGCCCGCGATTAAAGCCGTACACGTCCGCTCCCCCGCATATGAATCCCGAGATCCGGGTACGATGTGCGACGGTAGTGGACTGGGAGATTATGGCGCTGTAGCCGGTCTTGGCTCCCGGAACCTCGATGGCGGGCCGGCCATGAGGTTGGTTATACTAGCCAGAGGGTGGGTGGGTTAGAGGGAAGGAGGGTGATTACGCTGCTAAACACCTCGGTCGGACCAAAGACGTTGGGAACTTCGAAGTTGGAGGGGCGATTAGTTAAATTTACTCTTTTGTGCTATTACAGAAGCGGTGAGCATACGGCGCTAATTTCAATGTTACAGAGAAGCATAATCTCACAGTTGGCAAACGGAGCGCTTTGTACACCTTGGCTTCTTCATCTCGGCCCTACTATCAAAAATATCGATATTAGGAGAATCTAATCGCTCACAGTACTATCCAGTGCACCCTATGTCAAATACAGAATATAATACCCACGTCCATAGAGCGAATATACACTCTCATCAATCCTACGGTACAGTCGCTCACCTACTGACGGCGGATCCTGTCTGATGGTTCTGTTTGCAGTAATTTGCCCTTGGCGTCCAAAACCTAACTCTTTTATTGGCCTCAAATCCCTGACCGCCATCAGACAGGATTCGCCTTCACCCCGTGAGTGACTGTAATCTCAATCATTGATGGAATTACACAGCTCATCGGTGTATAAACTAACCCGCTCACGTGCAACGGCGGAAACAAGACTTTATACTAAGAAACACTCAAGGGATAAACCGACGATAAGGCAAGCCTTCGTAAAAGTGCTATTTCCTTTTCTTCTTTATTTTGGCGTGTTCACAGGTTCATGAAGTCGCACGAGGCACGTTTATGTGCGAGTGATATTCTATGATTTAATGCACCCGTCCCGTTTTCTAGTTGATTCCTTGCGGATTACGACATCTCTAGAGACTGGGTACTCTCATGTGAGCTATCGCAGAGCTTAGATAATCTTCTAGAAGATTTCTGTCAAAACCAGAGCTAGAAGCTTCGAGGACTAAACCAATGCAACTTGTGGTCATGTGTCTATTCGACACAAGGCAGAGTTTGAACCCTAGCGGGCTAGGCTCACCAGGAATAAGACTATAAAGAGGTCCTAGTTATAATTTGATATATGACTCCACCTTAGCACTTGGTAGTTAATCTCATAAAGGCGGCTATGACATCAAAACTACTCATATATAAACCAGGATTCTAAGTCACGACACCACCAATATATATTAAAAAGTGCATGACCATACTCTCATAGATCCCATGACTCTTCGAAAGGTCTATAAACAGACCAAGTCGATCGGTCTTACTCACTATTGCCCAACAAGGCGTATTCTCTCTCAACCCAGCGCTGGGTATCAGAAACGTGATTTTGAATCATGTGGAGATTTCTGCCGACGGTACCTTAACGCCTGGTTAAACATCGCACAGATACCGGGCTGTAAAAGCGGTCTGATTATGACTAGCTCACTAGTACAAGTCCGGTCTGGATGTCCGAACCTGCTGAGCGCTCAGCATGAAAGTTAGAAATGAAAGGAGCGCTTATAATTACAGCCACCCTCAAATCCATGCTCTATATATAAGCCTAGTTATAATAGAGGAGGTGGCTGATACACAGCTATACATGTAGTCGGCTCTAAAGTTGCTTCCGTTATATATTTAAGCAATATATAAGAAATATCTGCGCCTCATGTTCACCCACAAACGACCCATGGCCAGGCAATTGCAACAACATACCACATGTTAAACCTACATGCACCTCTATAGCCCCCATCCGCATGCGCTGAGGGCATTTTCACCGCAGTAGGCTTGATAGCTGCTAGTAGTACTAGTGAGAGCTCCCGCCGCCGGCTGCCAGAAAAAGAGAAATATCTGATTGAGCCTTGAGAGAGGAAGGATTGGGTTGGCCGGCGTATATTCAATTGAACGATCGTGGGTGTAAGGATTTAATTGCGAGGGGTAGGGCGTAGATAGTGTGTTCGAGGAGGTTTGACAAATGGATGGACGAAATATAGCTAGTTGGATTCTTAGTTTTTCGCCGGCGTAAGCGGGATTGGCTTTTTTACATACATGTATCGTTTCTTTGAGCCGATTGGAGAGCTTTGTTTATTCATTTTCTGTTTATAAGTAATGTTTGTAAGTAATGTAATATATTGCTGTTTCCATCCAGCCCAAGTTTCTTTGGCCCAACCAGCAATTTCTGAACGCCTTCACTCATCATTACCCTCTGGAGAGAGACTTGAGATTTCCCTGTTGCTAATATTAGTTGCGTTGGTAATCTAACCAGGGTATCAAGGTCTCAAAAGAAAGGACACGCTATCGATGCTGTTTTTTATGCTATATATGTTCCCATGTCTTATATGGGTCTTTTGCAATTAAGGAATTAAAACCCCCCCAAAATTATATGGGTCTTGAAACATTTCAAAACAATATCGAGTGAGTGTTTGTGCGCCAAGCCACATACATAAACAAGCCTCCATAAATGCTTAAGGCCTATTAGAGGCTAGAACGCATCAGTACCACACTGAATTACCGCAATAAAAATCGAAAAGAGTACTGAAAGGGGGCCCATGATAGGTAAGACAATAGGTAGCGATATAACTCAATACTTATAGATGATGCTTGAACTGATTGGCATACTAGAATCAAAGCAATCTTCTTAATCGTCGAAGTGGGTCCTGGCAGACTTTGGCCTACTGGAAAGCCAATTCATAATAAAAACCTAATAACTAGATCTTTGGCTCAAGAAGAGACATATAAATTTTAAGATCGTCGGTGCAGCAGAGATGGCTTATTGCAATTAATGTGGGAGTAAGTAAGGAAGCGTCCCAGATTCGACTCCGCATCAGACATTCCAAATGATTAAGTATTCATAACCATCATAAGCGTCACTGTTTAGTGCCGATTAACTGCATGGGCAGTATTTTCATCAATACAATCTTACAGGCTGAGCCTTGATCCGAGATAGCCCATAATCTCTGGTGCATACACCGGTCTAGCCATGAAGTTTTTGGATGATCCGACTCTCTTCCCAGGCCGAAAACAAAAGTAAACTAACTAAAACGCGTGTCTAGCTATGAATATCTAAAATATCTACCAGTTAATCCGCTTTAATAGCCAAAGCGATAGACCGCTGGAGCGCTTCCTCGTTTACTACACACAGGCTTAATTAAGGACTTAGGTTCGGCCCTCGAAACCGACGCCACTCCTAACCTGAGATGTCGTGGCAGCTTGAGCGTAGGATACCTTACTGATATTCTCCATGGTGACTCTTAAAGATTATAATTAACAAGTATCTATAGTCAAAACAACGAATATATTCAAAGCAATTGTTAAAATACAAGTTGCTGAGGAGATGGTGAGATTCTGGGTCCAAAATACAGACAAACATATATAATTGTCCCGTCAAATAACCATGTTTTTTCCTCCAATCAAATGATTAATGATGGAATATTGAAGATTAAGAATATATTGGGGAGTTGTTTCCGGTAAGGGCACGGAAAATTATATACTGTCTCAAATATGCCCTTAGTGAGCGATTTGTGGCCAAGCTTTTCAGAGCCTATCAAAGCCGCTAAATAGAGCGCAGGTAGTCTACTTTGATCACTGGAGTGTAAGTGGAGGCTACCTAAGGGCTCACGAGTATATGATTTTATTGCCCCGTGTTATCACTTAGTTGTTTGAACCACTTACTAGTAGTCTAGCGCCGTTTATCTGGAAAGGTCGATTACCAATAATGGGTGGATATTTTTTCACACGGGGCTGATACATATCTAAGGCCTGAGTAGACTTCACAAGAATCTGTCCTTGGTCGCCAAAATCGTTTTCTATCACCGCAGCGTCAAGCTCGAGCATCCTCTAGTTCTATTGGTCTACTTTAAGCCTGCTCGTATTTCTATTTAAACCCCACCCGGGTATTATAACTGTATCTCAACCCGGATAATCTCTTGAGATGATAGGGCCACGCCTCATCAATTATCAAGGGAGGAGAGCGTGATAGCTCAAAAGGTTGGATTTTCACCCCTCAAGGACACTCTACTCTGCCCCACAGACATATTCTGGAGACAATTTTTGTTAGTTTGACTACGTAAGTGTGTGTTGTCCTGAGTTGTGGTTTGATTACGTTGTACTTTATCTTTGGACACTTCGCGACCTACTTATTCAAACTGACCAGTTAATCCGGCTCGTTCGTTGGCTCTCTTCAATAAAGATTACCCATAATAGAAACAGGTACGCTACTGCCACTCTCCATCCCTGCATGTACCTACCACGTGCACGCCTCTACTACTGTAGGAGGTGCAAGGTGATATTCCAATTGTGATGTGGCATAACGTTAATCTACCTGAAGAAGATACTAGCCACAACGAATATCTTTTACGGCGTTCAAAATCATCCAATTATGGCGACCATAGGCACCTATTACGAAACGTAGATGTGGGGAGTTTAAGTTACCCCTTATTAAAGTTCCCAGAGTCAGATGCTGTCTGCGGAGACTTCCGCCGCGCAGTGGGATATCACTGGATCTGTCCACAGCGAGGATCCGCCCTTAAGTTCATATGCACTCCACAGGAGCACAGGCATTTTTCATGGCGACATCCCTGAGTGACGCGACGCCAATCTACCGCTGTGATCAGTAATAGGTATGTGAGTTCATCCACCTAAAGGTTCCAATAACACCCAGAACATTATTGATACGAAGTTCTCGTACCACCATGAGGATCTAGGCAAGGCCTTGTCGGCAACAGGAGCTCCCCAAAGCCGCCGGTACTACAAAAGAGTCCTGTGATGTCAATAAACTACCGAGCAAAATATATCTTTGCAGATTCATGATAATCACCGGGACCTTCCTGGTTCTTGTGCAACTAGCCCTCGAAATATTTAGATACGATAGAGAGTATGCATGATCCGGTAGCTACTGATGTTACAAATTCACATGCTGGTCCTTACTCTTTATCTGGCGATCAGCACATACAATGGCACTGTTATCAACAAGGCTAGGTCTCAGTCGGAACAATAAAACGCCGACCCACCGCGGCCTCTTGTTAAACCAGCTCGTAGAAGCACTTATGACTTGCATCAATACGGCCAAGTTAGTAGTTGTACGCGTTCAATCTAGATCTTGGGAGAGAGCCACACCCGTTGGTCACCCAGAAAAAAAACACCATTAACGCCGGGCCCCCCGTGGGGAGGACAGCAGACACCACCCACACTTGCACCAGTGAAGTTGGTCGATCCCATCCAGCGGGTTTTGCTTTGTCTTTCTGCCGGATCCGGGGTGCTGGTTTTCCAGATAAGGATGGCTGCAGAATAACCATTCGTAATAGTTAATCTCCTATGTACCGCCAGCAGCCGCGGAAAAGGGAGGACTGAACGGACGGGGAACTTCACAGGAGCCTTCTGGATCATGAAACCAGTCGATTGGCGCAGGAGTTTTCTTACTAAGGTCCCGACAGCCCTGCCGATACACAGGACTCTACCTCAACTCGACGTTTCTGTAGAGAGTAGAGTAGGTAACCTTATATGCAGTCGAGTTAGAACTCCTGAAATTTTTTTTCTTTGCTGCAGGATCCAATCCCGAGGGATGGGTAGGGATTTGGAAAGATGCACCGTAAGCTGTTATTTTTGCTTTTTTGCTTTGTGAATATTTTTCTTTTGTTTTTTGGACACGGTACTCTGGGTTGGAGAGGTTGGGCTGGGTTGGTTGTCTCAGAAGCCGTACTGGAATTTGGAATTCCCATGGCTGGGGGTCGGAGAGAGAGGGAAGTGGGGGAGGGGAGAGGTTATGATATTGCGATGGTCCGGTAATTTGACCTACGGGGACCGGCATTATTCAGTTTAAATGTCGAGGTCAATAACGGTCCTGACCTGCCCTTTTTTCTTTCTTTCTTTTTTACTACCGTATAAGGTACATACCATCTGCCCTGCTCGCTACGATAACCATTTATTATATTCACAACACGGTTCAGTTAGCAATCGATCTGACTCGTTTCTATAATTATTTATTTTTCTCTCTCTTCCTTTCCTGTGCCCTGGATTTTGTATGATATCTAGATGTAGAATAGAGGATTTCAGTTCATGCAGTCAGCTTATCACGAAAGCTTATATCTGCGCAGTAGGGAGAGCGAGAGAAAGCTTCAGCAGCTGTAGCTTCTACTGGCCAGAGACGGGAACCCCCGTTTGCCACCAACTGCATTTTAATGTGGCAGGAGGTGGTTGTGCATGGCAAACACAGCCCATCACTCGCAGCATCCCAAAGGAAAATGGCTTGGCCGCCCCCACCTTGGCACTCGTCATCCCGTAACCGTGCGCCCCCTAGCAAGGCTTGACTGCTCTGCTCAGCCAGCTACTACTGCACCTACCGTAGCTGCCAGTACAGCAGAAGCAACGTTAGCGGACGAACAAAGCACTCACCGCGATTCGAACCGCACCCACCACCGCCCCCTCCGCACCACCCCTAGAACCAGCCATCCAATCATTGATATCACCGACCACCATGGCGACAGGCACGCTCCTCTCGCACCTCCCCTTCTCGCCGCACATCCGCCCCCTCCACGCGGCAACATACCTCCTCGGCGTCTCCCTCTTCTCAATCTCCTTCCTGGTCTTCCTCAACTCGTCCGTCTCCTTCGTGGTGACAGATCTCCTCCACATCGCCCCGCCAATCGGTAACATTGTCGGCACCCTCGGCTTCGCGGACGAGCTCGTGGCCATCGTGGCCGCCCCCATGTGGGGCGCACTGTCCGATGGGCCGCTCGGCACGCGTGGCGTCGCCGTGACGGGCTTCACAATCATTGCGGCGTCGTTGGTGGTCTTTGTGAATGTGCCGAACGTGTATCCGGGCCTTCTCCTCGCGCGCATGTTCTTCTCGATCGGCGCCGCGGCAGTGGCCACGATGGTGTCTGCAATCCTCCCGGAAATGGCAGCGTCCCCACTACCGCCGTCGGCTCCGCCGGCTACCCTCCCGCGCGGCCGTATTGCAACCCCGCCGCCGTCGGAGCTGCCGACGCCGGTGCCGGATGTTGAGGCTGCTGCGGCGACGGCACGGCGACACCCGACGGGAAAGCTGGCGGGACTAGTAGGGCTGTTTACAGGGCTTGGGGCGCTGCTGGCACTTGGCGCTTTTCTGCCGCTGCCGACGCATTTTGAGGGTGGTCCTGGGGGAAGGGAGGAGGCGGTCAGGAGGGCATATTATAGTGTTGCATTGGTAGCGTTAGCGGTAGGGGTATGGTGTTTGTTGGGGCTGCCGGCGCCGGTGCAGATGGTGCAAGAGGAGGAGCAGGTGTCTCTAGGGTTCCGGGTGAAGCAGTGGTTGTGGACGAAGATTTGGGGGGGAGATCCGGCGATGCTGGAGCCACCAGTTTCCCCGGGGTCCTGTTCGAGCCGGAAGAGCGGTGGTCGAGGGAGCGACCATAGCGGAAATGGTGGTAGTAGCGGCGGCGGAGGGCTCGTGTCGTTGAAAGCGGCGGTGAGGGCCGGGCTGTATGATAGCCGCATTGCACTCTCGTATCTGGGCGGCTTTGTGGCCCGCTCCACAAGTGTCGGTATATCGCTATTCATCCCGCTGTTTGTCAACCATTACTTCATCGTCAGCGGCAAGTGCCCTTCCGACTCACAGGACGACCCGAAGCACGGCTGCCGTAAGGCATATCTGCTCGCTGCGGCGCTGACGGGCATGTCACAGCTGAGCGCGCTGCTGTGCGCGCCACTGTTTGGCTACTGGAGTGACCATCCGCCGTTTGGTTCTCACCGGAATACGCCGCTTATATTGAGCGGGGTGCTCGGCGTGGCGGGATTTGGAGGGTTCGCCATGACACGGGTTGCGGAGATGTCGCTGGGGGTTGTGGCGTGTGTAGTGTTGATGGGGGTGGCCCAGATTGGTGGCATTGTGGGCT
The DNA here is from genome assembly GCA_024713935.1 of Morchella eximia. Lineage (NCBI taxonomy): Eukaryota > Fungi > Ascomycota > Pezizomycetes > Pezizales > Morchellaceae > Morchella > Morchella eximia. The sequence continues at coordinate 2,326,239 of JAMGZG010000002.1, forward strand.
CTCTGGGTATTATGGGGCGGGGCATCGTCGAGGAGGAAGAGATCGAGGAGATGGCCGAGGAGGAATATGTGTACGATGAGGATGCGCAGGAGATTGGCGAAGAGGAGCCACTGCTGAGGAGGAGGGACAGCGGCGGTAGTGGTGGGGCCAGTGGAGCGGGGAGCGGGGTTGCGGTGACGGGGAGGAGGAGGAGGGATGTCAAGGGCGGAATTGCGGGCGTGTATAGTTTGTGCGGTGGGGCGGGCATCCTGGCACTGACAAAGCTGGGCGGGTGGGGCTTTGATGCCGTGAGCGTCGGGTGGCCGTTCTGGATGCTGGCATCGTTTGAGGGAATGCTGGTTGTGGGTGCGTTGGCTGAGGTCGTGTGGGGGCGGAAGTAGCTAGCTGTGTTTCTGTTAGTTAGCTAGATACATGCATTAATGGTTTATGATATTGCTGGAAATGATATGATGGGTTTGCATGTAGTGTTTGGAAGTATTTGTACGTCTTTTTCTTTCTATTTGTTGCAATTGCCTTTCTTAGTTTGGTGTCTTGTTGCCTATCTGCAGATATTCTGCGCCTTGGATTTATATTGAGAGAGTCGCACACAAATAATCTCACCTGATATCGACATTTAGCAGTAGGTCTATGCTTGGCTTGGATGCGGTTCAGGGCGTTACCTAGCTGTACCAATCACTGTCCACTGTTCCCTTTAATTATCCCGGGCTTCATCCATTAATTTGCAATTTGTATGGTCAAACACGCGGATATCAAGAGGCTGATACCTTCCTCAACTGGAAATCCCGTTTCCTCTTCATCAATGGCCATTACTTCAGATCTTCAATTTTGATGCTAGTTAATGTTGGTTCTGGTGAAGTCAACACTCGGGCCATGATGCATCACGAGTGGTCACTCGGCTAGTCTTGGCATTTCAGGTTTAGAATGGCTTGAAGCCCCTATAAGCGTATGGAGGCTTGGGGCTTTTTAGACCTGGTGATCACCTCAAGCAGGAAATAAGAGCTTCTGGGAGTGAACTAGTTCATCTCACAGCACTTCAACGTACGACGAAAGTCGTGATGGTAATACCTAGTATGGCGTTAACGACGAATTCGAATATGATGTAGTAATACTGCTGCCTGTCACGTCATGGCTAAACAGCTGTGCCCGGTAAACAGATGAAGGGTTGACTGTGGATATTCGTTTAGCGGATTAAGCCTTCCGTGATGAGGGGCACGGTCGAAAACGTGAATCATACCGAATTGAAGATAAACATCCGTCAGCTAATTAGCTAAGAGGATGACAGGGGCGGATTTTCGATTTTCATGGGACTTTTGACGAGGATAGTGTGGAATTTCCAAAGAGGACACGAGCACACCTAGAACTGTTCTGGGCGTGGCATCTTGTTTGTAAGGCTAGAGAGGACTAACCTCTACACTGGGCCCCAGCTAGCAATACCGAATAGGCTCCCGTCTTACCAAGAGGAGCCTAGTGCCACCATGTACACGAGGGCCTGGGATCCGACAGGACAATTGGGTTGGTTCTTGTCCAACAAGTACTACCTAGGTACTTGTAGCCTGAACGACAAAAATACGTAAACAACTCTAAAAATATGTATTGACCCCAATCAGAATATATGGTCGAACCAGCCTTCTGGGAACTTGGATCGGGGTAATACAATATATATATATGCCTTCGATCACTTCAACCTTGAGATCTCTCATTTATTTAGAACAGGTGGTCAGTACTAGGGAGGTAAACAGAAGCCTCTAGTGAGGATTTAGATATCAGGATCGATTAGGCAAAACCGACAGCTCTTTCGGGGGCTGTTTCCGGCAGAAATCTCATCAAGAGTTAACCAATTTCGATACGGAAGTTACTATCATTTATCATGGTGGTTCTAGAATGTGGAAATTTTGTTGCCAACTTTAGAAAGACTGTTACCATGAGCTGCTGTTCGTCTCATACATAGGCTCTAGTCCGACCATCATAAGTTATAGCGTAACCACAATTTGAACGCAGTGGTTGGTATCTCGAGCCATGTAGTATCACTAGCTAGATTCCTCTTCGCACCCTTTACTTTTCGATGTCAGTGATTTGGGCCACTACTCCGAGTTTTGTTTCATCTTTGACCCCGCGACTGTCACTAGCCCAGCCGGCATCGTAGGCTGATCGATTATTTCTATTCTTGAGACAAAACTATGAGACAGCTTTTCCAAGGTACATATATCGCTCGTTACTAAGAAGGCTCATGGTTATCAACTATCGAAGGGCTCTCATTACATGTAGCTGGGGGAAGAAGGCCGACCAACGTAAATAAACGTTCGCACAAATGTATACGCTGGCAAAAAGCACAAATACCAAGAGCGGACTTAGATTCTACGGACAGCGCACCCACGCCTCTAAGTACCCCCGTCCGGAAGTGTTACTGCTAAAGAAGAAACTCTTCCGTAATCCGTTTCCTCGGATTGATCGGCGTGCCCACTGAGTGATTTGCTGGCGGCTATTCTTCTTTGCATGACTGGTGGTTAGGATTCACATTATTATAGATCGGCGGCTAATCGATCTTTGATGAATGATGTGTGGCTTTTGAGTAACCCGGATAATTCTAGCTCATTGAATGAAAGTGTAAATCAAATTTGACTATGGGTTAGGGCTATAAAACCTAGGGTTATTCCGATTATTATCCAAGCATGAAAAATCACTCGCTGGACTATTTTGAGATCACCCCTTTGTATTTTGATTGGAACTTTGGAGAAAGGACTAATATTTATAGAAATAATTGGTCATTCATCAAGTAAATCCCCATAGCCATATTTGACTATGTTATGCTCATTGTGCGACCACAAGCGACGAATTGATGATATATATATATATATGTATATATTGTAGACAAAAAACTTCCAGCTGGCCATGAGTACACTCAGCTATTGGCCTAATTGAAAAAAGGACGACCTATTGATCATGGGCTGTGTCAGGAATTCCGAATAACCCAAACACTCGAAAATTACGTTTAAACCTTAATTAATTAAGCGGGATCGGATTAAGATCCCGCTTATATATAGCCATGCATATGAAAGAGAGAGGTCCGGTATAATGCTACAAGGGAAAATCCAACTAGGGTCTCAGACCCGGCCCAGAAAGGCAAAATACTCTCTTAATAGTGTGGTTCATGACGAGTACGAACGTCCTTGTCTGGAGGACATGTCCTCGATGACACACAAGGACAGCGATCCAAATGGACAATTAAGGGACTTCGAGGACAATATCTGTCCTTAAGCTTGTCTCGAGGACTTCCAAGGACAATTCTTGGCTACCATACACACTTAATTGATATGCCCTAATCGAATGAGGTCATGAATAAAATATACCTTTGATTTTAAGAAATATCTTTTTTGCTCTACCGGGTCGTTTTTATCGTCCTCGAGGCGCCCCGAGACGCCCCGAGGACAACAATACCAGGCTTGTGTATATCCAGCCCGTAGGCTATGACAAGTTATGGACTGTACTTACATGTAGTCTACAACAGATATAACGTCGTAAGTGCCGACCTAGGCCGGAAGCTCGGATTCATCAGTAACGTCGATAACACTAGAGATAATCCGTCTAACTGGGGCCGGGCTTAACCAACAGATCCAGCATATTGAACGCCGTCTATCCCTAACACCCGCACTATTAGACGCCACCGATACCCCTCTCCGTTGCATGCGGTGTTTTTCTAGCCACCAAACAGCAGGAAAGGGCTCCTTTTACCCAGGACTTCGGGCTCGTAGAGGAGCCAAAGGCTGGGCATTCTTATTGCCATATCTGTTTCCTCACCTATCAGCTCGCCCCCCCTCTCCTTCACCATTATCGGTCCGCGCTCTGTGCTATCATCAATACAGATAATATTATCCTCTCTTGGATATTGCTAACTATGGATTCCCTCTAGTCTGTCTCTCCCGTACAAGATGCCCCTTCTAGTCGACCCTGAATTTACCCTAACCTATTTACAACTCCCAAAGATTATCTTCATAGTAAAGTCGTATTCTTTCATCAGTACGGGGGGGTGCGGACAATTGCCATAACTGTAAGGCTGCATGAAATGAATTAAACAAAAAAAAAAGAGAAGGATGCGAACATGCGTTCAGTATCTCAGCGTGGCGACGGCCCTTTTACAAATCCACAAAATAGTTTTGAGCTGAGATTTCGTTAAAAGCCCGCTTTGCCATCTTCCAAATTGTCTTGTCGATAGCCACATAAAGACCGCCTGTAGATGTCGATCATAGTCTTAAAGTCTGCTGATCCATGGTTTCGTGTAACGTGAAACCGCTCTCTCTTACACAGACTAGAGTATGTAACCAACCAAATATCGTCCATATTTTAGTTGAGTCATTCCAATCCAAATAGTAATCAATGATTCCTGACTAATCTAGCTGTATATTCTTTACAGCCAGAGAATGAGAAATAAAACCGCCACTGCGGATTGAGATTTACCGGTCTGTCCTGCCTCTCTGTGATTGATAGTCCGAAGAGCTGAGCGGAAAATTGATCTTGTTGATCTTGTTGATCTTGGAATCTGAATAGTGTGAGGTATTTTTCTATATGACGCTGGTAGTGATCGAGACGGTTTCTACCTAGTAAATTAATCCTCATGAAGGGTAAAGTCCCCACAATTCGCCCCAAGGATAGGATCCTCGGAACCGATATCATGCAGTTCAAGATCGAAGATCGTGCATATTGAGGGAGAGCACCCGGAGCTGAATTTAAAGTGCTTACTGTGTCTGTCTTAGCTTCCGTCTCATCTACTACTCATACCTTATACATACATGTACGGCGCTATAGACTATAGTGCGATCATTTTATTCATGTCATAGAAGATTTCAGGTCACGTGCTTATTGACAGCTATGCAAGACATCTATCACAAAAACTAGAATTGGTTCCGCCAAGGGGAATTCGAAATTCACACATATCATATCGAATATGACAACCACCTCCCATGTAGTTTGTGATAATGTACGTACCACCCGCACCGGAACCGTGGAAACCTCACGGGATCTAAATGTGCCTAATTTATAATGGTACCGAATACAGTTTTAAATTTCCAGATCTATATGGCCATGGAATTCCCGATATTAGAAGAGAATAAAGAGAAATTTTATTTGTCCCACGCAGAGCCACTACGATCCCGGGCGATCCAGCACCCCTGAAGAGAATCCTACCAGTAAACCAGTAGAATACTCTTCAAGGGCGCCAATTCACCCGGAGCCGTAGAAATGCTCCAGTGCCCTTAGGTATGCCCCCCCTAGAAGGAACATACCACGTAGCTACATACATCTATATAATAAGCACGCCAACTGAATAACTTAAAACACAGATATTATAACTACCATCGTATGGAGATGTCAATCGCGTGAGAGGGTAAGGCGTTCTAGAAAGTGGATCGTTCTCCGACGAACACACAGGATATCAAATATGCTTAAGTTTCAGACACCCCGGGACTCAATGAGAGTTGACTTCAGGCCAGACCCAGAGCACTTGTCAGATAGGCTTATTTCGTATCCTGTAGATGTTTGTCTGAGATCAAACTACTTTCCAGAACGCCTTGCCCCCCAAAACAATTTATACCCCCAAACGATAGCGTCCCAAAAACTCCCGAACCGAAAAGCCCACCCCTATGAAAGTTGCAACCCTAACGCAAGATGTTTCGCAAGAGATTCTTCAAAATCCCACCTGCCTTTGCCTCTTCTCGAGGGAAGTATTTCTTCGTCCTCTTCGTATATTTCTTCAGCGCCTTCAATGTTGGAAATATCCTAGCTGCCGTGACAGGACCAGAGCTGGGTGGTGGTAACTCGATAAGATCCACAAGATTCACATGGATCTTCGCAATCTCCTATACCCCTAATATCAGATCATCTGTAATAATAGTGGGTGTTGATATATGTAAGAAGAAGAGAACCTTTTTGCACTTCGTGATACTCTCCGGCATTTCGTCTTCTCCAATTCCGAAGACCCTACACAGATTCCTCCATGACTCGAGATCTTTCTCGTTTGTTCCATAGCGATTATTGAACTCTTTTACCATTGCAGCCCCAAAATTGCGCTTTGCGTCTTCTTTGTCCTTAGGCGTCCATTTTTGTGATATGGAGAGGGCTTTGAAGCAGGCAACGAGACCCGAGGTGGAGGGGCGGGTAAAGGTAGGGTACTGCGCAAAGAATGTGTCCATCTTTGTGTAGAGTAGACGCGTATGACACCAGCAAAGAGAGAGGGGGCAGAGAGAGAAGTAAGGGTGATTTTATGCGGAGGGTGTGTAGAAATATATAGTATTTGTCAGCGTTAAGTGCGTTTGCTTGTACTTGTGTACACAGAGAGGGGTGTGAGGGGGATATATGAGCACGGATTCAAAGGGGGAACAAGGCGCAAATAAGTGTACTTTTAAAAGATAATCTCCCTAATGAAGGTGGCTCGAGGGGCGGGAAGACATGGTTCGGGTTCAAGATGATGGAATCCAACTTTTCCACCATACAGGTACTTCTTTTTACCATGTTTCTCTTAGAGACATGGCACTAATACGCGTATCAAGGCAGTTTTTTCCATCGATATGTCGGTCTGCCTCTCTCCTTTGCCGCATCGGGCAGGATGTCTTTGGTGCCTAATCGATATCTACCCGTCTATCCATATGGCCAAGCCACATACATACCTGTGCATGAATGAGGCCGCTGTATCACTAGCGACATTAGCGATATCAAGGACCACCTGTACACGCTGTGGCGGCTGTTCTCAAGCTAGTACCCCGTAATTTACTAGTTTGTCGATTAATTGTCACGAGCTCGATGGCACGAATTGAATCAAACCCCAGACCGCCAAGCGCGACGCATGAATTACAAGCCATCGCAACTACTCGACCGGCAGACAGATATAGCTAGAGTTGTGTGTGGCCTAGTCATTCGATAACATTCCGTTTAATACTGCATGCAACAGGGATCAAGCTGGCTTGCTGGTACGGTCCCACAAGTTCAATTGGTCCGGACTACTCACATCCATAAGTGCTTTTCGTATATATGGACGTGTACATACATCTTTAACTGCAAATGTGGGCCTAAATGTATCAACGCCGTTAGCATACATATATTTTCGGGCGATTGTTCTTACTTTGTCAAAGTTGTGCGAATACTGTCTCTCTCTCCCCCTCAGGCTTCAGAAAAAGCAATCTAGTAACAATTGAGTAATAGAGTAATGAAAGGAGCACTAATCTTTTTAAATTTTATATGTAAGACTGGCCGAGTTTGTTGCCCATGTCTGAAGTAACGCATAGAAATTTCTTCATCAGTGGCCTATCATTTTCTTTATTTGTTGGCCAATATTATTTGCCCACCATATGCAAGCTCATCACTGAAATGACGGGACTCGGGAGTGGCTCATGTTCAAGCATCTCCTGCATGTTCCCCCAGCCAAGAACTCGAGGGATACAGGACGATCGCGGGCGCTAACGGGTGGTAGGGCCTAGATGGTGAGGATGAGGCTCATGGCATGTTGGGATGTGATCTGGCGGTAGGTGCATTCTCTGGAGCACTGCCCTGTTGAAGACAACTGGACAGCTGAACGAACTTGTGGCGTAATAATTCCGCAGTTTGAAGGAGTGGGGTCTTGTGGCACACTAGCATGCACTATACCGCCAGCCTCAAACCTTAATTGATTGCAGGAACTACATACCTGTGTGTATCTTGAGTAAATTCAAGCCGTTCACTGGGTACATGTATTGACGGTCACTGGGTGTAGATGGTTTCAACCAAAAAGAGAAAACAAAACAGGCAAGGTCTTCTCATTAATTGACTTAAACTACCTGTCAGTCAACGCCCAGTGTCTGTCATCGCACACTGAACGAGAGTACCTTGAATAAATCGAGATAGAATGCTTAAACTTGAACCTACAAGACTGAAGCTTTTATAAGAAAAGTCTGCTTGAGACTATTCTGTTATCAAGCTCAAATCATTCCCGGGCTTACCAAAGATTAGTAATCACACTTCCAACTCAGAATTATTCCAGATTTAATCAGGTATTTACTGACTTGAATATAGGTTTGATGAATAAATTTCATCCACTTTCTTCTACACTATATACCGTATGTAGGGAAAATCACCTACATAATATCTCTATTGCAAGATTCTCGTTATTGAGACTTGCAAGGATAAACTAGCTTTATAGATTCTTATGGACCGGAAGATTGTTGACACAATCATAAGCTATCACTCGTGAAAAAAATTTAAACAAACTTATATTCAGCAAACATGGGCCCGTAAAATGAAATGATGTGAGTTCAGCACCCTTATGAGAAGAGATGAGATGAGCCTATGTGTTGTACTTGTCTTGAACACAACACCTACATGCATACCTTGCATACACTCCCCGCCGTCAAGCGCCAGTGTGCTTACCCAATGTATCACGATTGACCATGCACCTTATCACGGGATCGATGAATAAGGCAACACTTTTTTGCTGTCTGTACATAGCTCGTTTACCCAGAGGTATCTATATACCGCCATAACTCGAAAAATTGGCTAGATCAAAATTACTTGTATTGGAAACTTCTAATGCAGATCGATGCCATTCAACCAATCACCCAAGCGGTAATCCCTGGACGGAGATAGCCAATTTTTCGAGTTTTGGCGGTAATAGGCTTTCCAGGTACATGTATTTGGATGAAACCATTCCACACTAGACCAAAGCTCCGCACGGCGCGGTGCGTATGCTGTGCTGGAGAAGGCGGGAACACTTCGCACGAATGACAGCGGGAGCAGCGGGAGTCAGCGCTTACTTCCCTCGTACGCGCCACCCTCAAACATCAGTACTTGAAGTACAAAGAAAACGGTTACCCCTGCAGGTAAAAAAGAACATATCCCCAATTTTGTTTTCACATTATTAATATCACTTTACCAGACGGGGGGTTATGAAGAACTATACCAGGTTCACCTGCATGATAAGGACCCCTGCAGAGGTTCTGAACTCCCTTATCCGCCACCCAAGGTTTCGCGAACTTTTAAGCCACGGAAATAATCATCACCTCCAGGGTTCGATTCCCGGCCTCTCTTATGGTAAGCCTACCAAACCACTCACTCGTCCCCAACACTATTCAGGCCCTCAATAAAAGATGAAAAACCGATCATATCATGCTTCCATCCACCCATTCAATCCCAACATAGCCTCACGAAACAACCACAATATTAAATCACACTAACTTTGTACCTACTTGTAGTTAGTGCCTATCGTAGATCATATGAAGTAACCAGATCAAGATTTTTCCAATGCTACAGATCGATTTTCACCCATGTCATATCCCTGATTACGTAGGTCTGAGTATGTGAAAGGTACTCCTGCTGCCTAACCTACCAGGCTAAGTATCCATCTACCTACAACGTCCCATGGGTATTTCATCGATTTTAATGTACCGGTAGAGCTCCTTTTAGGAGGCAGTGTATAAGTTCGTTGAGCATGTGTTCTGGGTACTATGCACAACCTAGACTATACTTGCTATAGCTGATCTAGTACATGTGCCGCATTAGCGTGGTAGATTTGCGCTGAATGAATAATTTTATACTGATATAAAGATTGGATCCAATAGTTAGGTCTTCTTCTTCTAGCACAGCTAGCACAGACAGATTGTATTTACAACCCTATAAAGCATCGAATATCGAATATCACACAGCAAAAGTCTCTCGCCCAAAGTACAAAACTTTATCTCGAGAGTATAGGTTTTCCTAGCATCAGTATCAGATATCATGGACGCATTTTGGGCCAGATTCCAGGGCTTCACCCCCGATCCTAACTCCTCCCTTATTACCAATTTTAACCTTCTTTCAACTGCACAAAACTGGGCTCCTGCAGGAAGAGCGAGATCCCGAGCTCACCGCCGATTCAGAAGTGCAATGATTGACGAGTTCAACGCCACATACGGTACCGACAACAACGACCTTGAATCGTGGAAAAACCTCTGTCGAGTTGTTGGGATCGACCCAGTTCCAGAGACTATAACTCAGTGCCGAAAGGTAAGACTTGACTTATTATTTTCATCCGAGATTTGGCGGTTTGATGCTAATATGGAGGTTTCAAAGGCTGTGAGGAGAACCCATGTGAATCTGGTAGACCTTATTGATAATGATGTCAGGAATGCTGGAGGCCAGGTGAAGAAATTTAAAACTTTACGGCAGTTGAGGGAGTATACTCATGAGACTGAAAAGTATTTTCCGAAAAATCCGGCGAAGGCGGGTGGCATTTTGAAGGCCTTGTTGAGAGATATGAATGCTCCTGTCGATGATGCAGAGATATAGCGTTCTAAAGAGAGGAGTTGGCATCGAGGATACAAGAAGATATGGTGCACTGAAGTATTGGGTTTGACAATATTTATGAGACGTAGTTGGTTGGAAGAGACTTTGTGTTTTGTTGTTTTCTCTTAGAATTATTTATTTCTTGATCTCTTTTACTCTTTATACTTGGGTGTTGCATTCAGTACTCTTCTGTTCTGTTTTCTTATTCTTTTTCTTTTTTTATCGATCCTGTCAGCTGTTTATATCTACTTGGTCTTTTGATCTCCTCTTCATTATACCCTTTTCATTTGCATTTCTCTGATTTTCAAATTGTTCTGGCTTGTTTTGAGTTCCGGTTTTCCCCCCCCCCCCCCCTATTTTTGCTTTTCTTTTCTATGGTTTTACTTTAAGTTTAAGTTTTCGGCAATTCTCCTTTCTTACAAAAAAATGCGGCCCAACTCGGTTTCTCTTTTCCTGATGTTCAAAGTAGAAGCGTTCGGTGATTAAATTTCGTGGGGCTAAGCAGTACTTATAAACGATTCGTTAACCGCCGTAACTTAACGGAATACGAATTTTATAGTGCTGATGTATTTGATTAGATCGGAGTTTCTACGAAAGGGAATCGTACGATGATAGCCTTATATATATATAGAATAACAGCTGATTAAATTTCGTTGATATGTATCTAAACCTTCGATCGTTCCAAATTCAGATAGTACTACATCCTCTCCATTCATTTGCCGAGTGATGCGCTGTGACTATTAGCGAGATCACTAAAATCGCCAAGACATTACTCGAGCCTGGTCCTATGAAAGGATTATTCCCAAAAGTGGCTAAACCGAAGACGGATGGAGAGATAACGCTTCTGGCCTTGGCTGGGAGTGATTGTGACTTGACATATGCTGCCTGGCCATCCTATAATGCTTGTCCACTCATCTGCAACTTAACTCCCCATCATCTGCAACCTGACTGCTCATCCGCGACTTGACTCCTCATCCACGACGTACTCCGAGCCTTGGATTTATCACATACATAGTATTTACACCGGAAGAGATGTGGTGTAATTGGCGACAATTTATTGCTTGATGAGAGAAAATTGGAGGTATGATCATGAACCTTCCATACCATACGCCGACCGAACTGAACCATAGCTGTCGCGTCGTGTCGCGAGATTCGATCAACGTTCATTAAGGGCCTGTTCGGTTGACACAAAAATCCATGGATTGGGCCTAATAAAATAATTACCTCCAGAGGTGTTTTTTTATTCAATCCATCCATGGATTGCAACTAATTCAGTGTCAACCGAACAGGTCCTAAAGTTTTTTTATTTGGTTTTAAGAGCATATGCATATATGATAGATCTAGAGTTACATGTAATCTTTTGTAAAATAACACTCTCAATGTTACTGTTTGACAGCTATGCTATAGCTCAGTGCAGCTATGGTAGCACATGAGTGTTTTGTGCTTTAAAAATGTATACTATAGAACAGAATTCTCATCGCAAAATCTTCTGTGGGATTTATAAGTATATCTAGATCAAGAGTTTAGAGTATGAATCGATATCATGAGATCTAACTGGCTCTTTGAACATGTATATGACATAATACCAAGTATACATACACCCTTTTTGGCATGTATATATACTTGTACTACTTATGTACTAGTTGTATGCATTGATCAACCCGTGTTGAATTGTAGAGATCTAGAATTAATTGCGGTTTAATATAATTATCACTGATTAATGTATATATTGTACATGTAACACTGGGTATCACTCGAGATTGGTTACCAAGGTCACATACACTCCCATAAAACGTAGACGCCTTATAATCCCCTATGACCTACTAGGATCCACCGGAACAACCCTTCGACACTGGAACAGATGTTAATTGGTGATTCAAGAGGTAAAGATCAGGCCGCCGATAGCGATTACAACGACTATGTTTTCTTTTTCAGGTTTAGTTATTCCACTAGGGGGTATTCCGGTGGAGCCTAGCTGTCGAGATCTTTTTTTTTTTTTTTGAAAACCAGACTTTAGATCACGTAAACCAGCGCAGCTTTTAAATTGCATTTACTAGCCACCAAAATCAAGCAGTGAGAAATAGTCCTTCGAAGTAGTATTCAGAGCTTGATATAGTTCTATCACTTAGCTATGCTTTCATGCATAGCATAACTACATGTATATATGTACATATACACAGCACAGCCTCGTACTATCCATCGTATATTGTACTAGCCGGCCATGGCCAACGCAGCTAAAATTATATAATTATGGTGTGGATCCTGATACGTTTTTAGCTTTGTAATGTCGCACAGGTTTCTATTTCGAGACTTCAAAGTTTGAGAGTATCCGTAATTATCCGGAGGCGCAATATTGAGGTATCCTAGCTCAGTGAAGCCTAGAAAAGGTCTGTATATCAGATCTTGTAGTGCCGATCATTAGTTAAGGCTGGCTAGAGCTAAACCTCGCCGACAGATTTTCGCCGAGGGCAAACCGTCGACCTGTTTCTCTGATCGCTGATCAATATATACTTATATACATGTATATACATTTATCATTCATGTGATTTTAATTCCAATTAAATTTAGTTCCCATGCATGATCGATAACGTTGTAATTTTAACATATGTGTATCGAATCTAGAGATCCAGATAACCAAGTAAAACAAGTGAACACATGTATACATCATTAGTATTCGCTTTCCCAATCGTCTTCTAGCTGCAAGCTTCACCAGCGTATCAAACAATTTCTGATTGCAAAATACCTTACTGATCACTAGTGCTTTAGCGTCGATTACAAGTTGCTCCTAGCCTGTCTCTCTCATTTATACAATATAGGTAAACTAATCTGTATGTAGTTTCGATCACTTTCCCGCCAAATGTGACCCTGTGAAGGATGATATAGTACAGCAATCCGGGTTAGTACCATTCTAGATACAGAAATTGGAAGGTTCGTACCTTTCGTCGGTACTTCAATTACCATTAGTGGGGCCGTTGTGGTAGTACATGTATGTACATGATGTAGGCTTACTGAACTAGCCGTATAACGTTTCAAGTAAAGCATAAATGTGCTATCTACCCTACATGGATACTAAAGTAGGGTTAGTTAGGTCGCTGGGTGTCGGGTGTTGACTGCTTTGTTGCTTAATCCAGGGTTTAGTCATTACCACTAGTTTTAAAGCGTGGTATTACTATCGTTCGGAAACAGAATCGTAATCCCATCTAGAAGGTGTTGGCGCAAGGGGTGTAATAGAGTGGGGCTCAACCAGTACCAACGCTACCCAGAAACCAATGTCGATCTTGTAAATAAACAAGCAAGAAAATACAAGGTTATAGGCAACTTTCGGCTCACGATCTATTATCAGCGGATTTTCACTGCAGAGTTTACCCTTGGAGAGCTCGGGGGTTGGGCTCAAAATCCAAAATGATAGCTCACATCATTGCTTGTGATAGAGAATTCGAACATGTATAAATTCAAGGACATTTCCCCCTCATCGATTCGAACCACCTACTACATATTCATTTCCTCATCAACAACAATGAAGACTTCCTCTTCACTCCTCGTTCTGCTCTCTTCCTTCCTCCTCTCCTCCGCAACCCTCCTCGTTGACTACCATGGTGGCGACGCAGCCTCAGTTCTCGGTAATGTTGAGCTCGAAGGTCAAGAACTCGGCTGCAAGATATTAAATGGTCAAGCGGGAAATGCATGCTTCATCAAACCCGAAGTCGACTCTGCAACAGGGAAGAACTCTTTACATTTTAAAAGGGATCCGCACTTTCGAAGGGCCGAGGTTAAGGCGCTGTACACGAGTACGGGCAAGGCCGTTGCGAACAAGACGTATTATATTGGGTACAACTTTAGATTGAGTAAGGCGTATGAAGATCTAGTGATTTTCCAATGGTGGGTGAATATTTCTCGACAAGAAGTTATGGCTTGCGTGCTAACTTTCATTCAGGAAAAAATGGGATAAAACTGCAGAACCTCAGCAAAATATCCCCCTATACGTCTTTTTCAATGAAAATCTCGACCTCACAATCGAATATACAATCCCTGGCGGTACCGGTTCTAACCGTGAAGTCGTCTGGACCGGCCCCGTTTCAGTCGGAGCTAACACAAACCACCACCTCGCTTTTGTCATCAACACCGCAAACGATGGTACCGGTTGGGCTGAGTTCTATCTCGACGGCGTCCAACAGAACTTCAACGCGGCATATGGAGGTGGTAAACGGTTGAAGAATGTGTATCTTTTCACTGGTGATACCAGCCCGAAGTTTGGCATCTATAGAGGAGAGGCAGCGGCAGGCGCAGATGATGGGGATAAATACTGTCCAGCGGATTATATCTACACTGGGGAGACGGCGCCATCGGGGACTGATCATATCTTCAATTCCTGGATTTATAGGGTCCAAATCTCAGACTCGAGCCTGTCGGAGGTTGCGGAGGCTGCCGGCTTGTGATTGAATTAATTGAATACTTATGTATGTATGTGTAATATATAGATGTGATATACAATAACACATAAATATGTAGCTGCATGTAGTGCAAAATATATAAAATATGTATGGACATACGTACTTCCCTACAACTCAAAATGACACACTTCATTTTGGTCCAAATGAACTCACTTGAGCTTCATAATTCGATGTCACAATCCACAGGGCATATACATATTATCTATATACTTACTAGTTAGTGTATGTATGTTATTAGTTGGCTAGTTTGAAAAGCATTTCAGGTATACACCGATAGATCCAGGGTGTGAGCTTACCACTAATAGCCAACTGTGGAGTTTACAGAGGTTGAACTATGAAGGTCAATAGTCACGGTTCATTATCAGGACCAATGGCAAGGTGTCTCATTTTGTGTCGTGTTACTGCATGTACGTCACGTCTATTGAAAACCGTGTTGTTTTAGACCCTTTCTGGTAATATAACGAACGATAGCTTAACTAATGGGATGAGAAGGGTATATGCGTAATTCCAAAAGTTCCAAATGATATTCCAAGCTAGGAATTATTTTGCAACCCAACCGGCCAACTCTTGGCATCACAGTTGCCCAGGATTTCAAAACTCTCGTCTCTGTTACTAGCTTGCCACACTAACTACATAGAAACAAAGCACAAATTTGCCAAGTCTATATTAGTTGTGGACCATACAGAGGGTGGTAGAATTATTGCGAAAGTGGGTTTCCGTGACCCGATAGTCTTATTGGCCCTTAAAGGAATTTTTGCAGTAAGCACTGACCAAGAAACCCACTCTTTTAGTTCGGACTTCCGCAATAATCCTACCAGACTCGATACATGTACTTTCAATAGTCCAGCGCTAAGGCCTAGTGTACCCGTCTCCAGTTCTATAAACTCTTGAATATGTATTTACAAACATTAACAGTACTTGAAGTCATCCCGTAGATATTCTGAAACTAGTGTTCAAACCTAAAGCCTTGAAGATAAATTACAGATCCTGCATAGAAACGGCTCGCACCAACTCTATAAACACCCCCTAGGGGGATCTATAGACCACAATTAAACGCCTAGTACAAACCTTTAAAAATATCCACGGGGTGGCGCCATAGCGTGGCTTCCACTATGTAAAATTTATTATTAGCAGTATATATATCAATTTTAACTTTCTTTATTAATCTTACTTGAATCGTTTGTCTCGCAGCCCCACCTCATGGCCACACAACAGCGTGTACGTAGCTGTCTTGGTGCTTGTCGTTTCTCCATCATCTCCACTCGAGCTCATCTAATTAACTAACATCTCGTTCCTTTCCCCCCATATTAAATATTATATACGTGTGCATGTAATTGCAAGATAAAACAGTTTATAAGATTGTTTCCTATTAATTCTTGGGTATTTCCGGCTTACCCCTTGATCATGAATGAGTTCAAAGTTCAGGACTTACCTATGTCTAACTAAATTTAAAAAAAAAAAAAAAAAAAAAAAACACTATAGAAAATCTTTAATCTAAACCACAGTTAGATCGCGATCGAAGGCCACAGATCATTATGTTTATAATTAGATGGGTTATTTAGCCCAACCTTCTTGATTTGTTTAGTCCCTTGATTATTATAGGCGTTCCAGTCTATGAGCTCAGTCCCTGCGAGAATTTACACTGTTCCCGACTATTGAGCCTCTGATTTTCAGACAGAAGGCGAGCCTGGCCATCCCATATGCACTAGTCTTAAATCCTTATATCAGAATATGTGATAGGCTAAGATGCCGCAATTAGATTAAGCCTTTTCTTATACCACGGCGCAAAGCGCGCGGTCGGTTACTATTCAAAAGTTAACAACCAAACTAGTAACTACAGCCTCCTCACCATCAATATTCGATTTTCAAATGACTTACCAGCTCAATAGATATAAACGGCTACAGACCGAAGTTTATATGGTCTGTTTAGCATTGCGTATGACAGGAGATAAACAGCTTAAATGATCGATTAACGACCCCGAGACAAAACATCAAAACAAACCTCTTGGTCGAATAGTTTCAAAGAATTAATATCTCATAATTCCATCTTAGACCCGTCCAAAGAACATCTAAGGCCGTCATAGTCTAGTGGCCTTTGTTATTTCTGGGACACGAGTGATGATCAGTGAGAGCAGTGGCCAGTCCCTTAATACTATCGTTGCATGCCGCTGTTCAAATTGCAAAACAAACTGAAGTGGGCGCTCTGGTAGATAGCCTTATGGTGCTGTACTTATAGCAGATTCGGCAAGTCTAGAACTCCCGTCAAACTACCGTCACATCTGCAGGCTGTATTAAGCACTTTGTTTGTATATATATCCAATGCTAGAGAAGACTTGGTACCCATTCTAGGCCGAAATTCGAGTGAAGTTTCCAAATTTAGGAACGAATATTAGCAAGGTTTCCATATCAAGGGACTTTCATAAATCTTCTGATGCTTCTTTGAATCTACCTGAAGCACCAAGCTAGACCCATCATGGTATTTTTTTTCTTTTGAGTCATAGTCTGGCCCCTGCTCATTCCTTCTCAATCCAACCTCATTATTCAGTGCCATATACCTTATGATCAGCCGATCGAGCAGCTACCTAGGCCGATCAAGCTAACCGTGTCGGCTCTCGAGATCTACATTCAATGCATCTTCTCTTAAAAGCCGTCGTATCGTATATCGAGGCTGCTTCGACCAAAAGATCTAATCGGGGTATAGAGACACGCACCCATCTAGCTAGTTGCGCTCACCAGAAAGATTCCTTGTGTGACTAATTTTGTCTTGTCGATCGCATGGTGAAATTAACCGTCGTATTCTTATTCAAAGATGTCTGGAGACCCATGAGCTACTAAGACAGTTAGCTCGCTATCACAATGGAATCTATACTACTAGATAATGATAGCATTTAGAGTTACCGTATTTTTGGAAATATCAGATGACTAGGGTACCTTTAGGCATCGAACAATCTGACGGTTTGGTCATAGAATATTCTGTAGTTGAGCGCGAGAGATTCAGGCCATATCAGAACCTTTACTTTTTGCCAAAACGACTTTCTACATATGAACTGATGTTAAGTTGATAAGGAACACGTACGTACTACTGTATTCTCCTTAGTGATTGCCACTAACATTTTACTTCTGGCCGGGTCTAGAGCGGGAAGGTACATGTATTCTCGGACCCTAAATCAACCACATCTCATTCCTCTCATTCCTCTTCATTCGTCTTCCCCTCTATGATTCCCCCAGGCCGTTCTTGATATCTACCCTTCACCTCGCTTGCCACTCTATAGATCTAATGCTTCCTGGCTATAGTACCGCTCCTCTCTCTTTTTCTTCCCTGGGCCAGTTCATCTCTGGCCAACACACATTGGCCCATAATGAGAACATTGGATAACGAATAAATTCAGCAATGACTTACCTTGTTGGAAGCGTAGAAGAAGGAAAAGATGTCTTGAGGTTGAATAGGATTGGTTAGCTTGTTGGTTGGTTAATAGTTTGAAAGGAATGGAGATTAAGTAGAATAATAAAAATGGAGTGTGATGAAGTATATGTGCACATGCGGCGAGCCTCTCGTATATCTTCTGGTTAACATATTGGTTGCTATGCTGATCTTATGGTTTAATTTAGGAAAAATAAATAGACTGAATATTACGTCCCTTTACCCACCCGTGGGTTTTTCATAATTTCAGGAAGTGCATTTGATGTTCGACCAAATATACCCCCCAATATTAATCTCACTGATAGTGATATATGCAGCCACGAAGCCAACTTAATTCGTTACTCGATTAAAATTACATGTCCAGTGAGACCAGGATTATTTTGTTCTGGCTCTCGTCATAATCATTTGCTTGTCATATTCACACAACACCTCGAGCTCAGAGTTTATTACTATTTTCAGGGCCATCAAATCTGTTTATTAAACACCGGTTAACTTGCCTTGTTATTTCTTATTTGAAACAAGGGCATTTCTATAAGTGTTGGCTATTTATGAAATCAGTTAGTATCGCATTCCCCCTTACTTGATACCATGAAGTGATAACTTTTTTATAACATAGGCAAGCGTTATTCCTTTTAGTCACAGAGATAAGTACGCTTACACCCTCTCAAACTATTCCGTACCTACATGTACCTACACCGTTTAAGATAATAGTTTGAATCATAACTCATCACTCGAGTTAGTGTCGAATTCTGATCTAAAAACACATCTGACTAGCCAAGTGGCACGTAAACTTGCCCCCTGTCGCAAAATGGCGGCAAAGATAAATACTGCATGTGTAACTATTCCCCTGAAAATGGTTCAAGATCGACCCTCACACATTGATACATGCACACACACACTTTACATTGTCAAAGGCGCTTTATGAGTTGGTCTAACTAGTCATATGTAGGTACTTTTCCGCTGGTATTCAGAGATTCGCGCAGCAGGTGTCTGTCACGTTTTAAACAGTCATCGGCCCCGGTGAAGTCTACAAGGCAGATTGTGATCTTATTCGATACTTCTAGAGCACGAATTTATTAAACCTCGAAGGGTTTAGCTCGAGTAATAGAGCCCATTCCATTCCTTTCGAGCTACATTTTTTTAAACAACCCCATGAACCCCTAGAACACACAAGCACCACAATCATCGCGCCAGCTGAATCTAGCCTTTAACGCGGCTGAACAAGTAGGGGCTGAAGAGACCAAGTATAAGAACAGACACACCCCAGGAAAATAGCCATTCTCTCGATTTCAGCAAGGAATGAAACCTCATGCCTTGAGTACGGACTACTTACTTCCTCCACGATGAAAGAGACCTCGGCAACAGCAAAATCAACAGCAATCAGGGGGCAATATGTTTGGACTATACTGAGAGCGTAATATTTTGCTTTTCCTCGTGAGTCAAGAATCTTTTCTTGCTATTTTAGTGGAGGTAGTTCTGACATACACGTAACTATAGGAAGAAAACTAGCTTGTTGAGCTGCCCGTGGATAACTGCAGGTTCAATACCTACCCTATTATCAACCTCGAATTCCGAGTTCCCGGTCTTCCATTATTGCACTACTGCTAATTCTTTTAGAGTGTGTACATACCTATCTCGTTCTCTCTCGTCACCCAACTCGGTGGGTTCACGTGTCATGCTCTAGCTAGGCATGTATGAACGGAGCTCACCGACAATACGAATTGCAATAGTCCATCGAATATCTGTTGGCAATGCCCGGTCAACATCATAACCATCGTCATTAGAACATTCACTCTCCTTACTCTCACTCTGCCACGATGATGTCGTTAATCATGTCACCGTGCATCAATTGGTTGTGGCTCGGCTTAATTATTACTAGCGCCACTGCACTTGGTGGCTGTGTTCGTCGGATAGCTACGTGCATGGACCAGCTACAAGAGATTAGTTACACATCATCCAACCAACTAGGGACCCCAGTCCCGCTCCGCCACGATCTGTGAGATTCTGACTACCTACATACCTACCATACCTTATTCAAGCGAACCCGAGGTACCAGTTGTTGGAACGGTTACCTAGCAATCCTAAAAGGATGCCACCATGGCCTTCTTACGGCGAAGGCGGGAAATGGTTGAAGAAAGGTTGGGACAGGGTCCTACCTTCCTTCTGACCACCAAGAAAAGCTGGTGGTGATGGTGTTGATTTTCATTGGTGAAGCCGTCCATCATTAAGCGAAAAAAAAAAAAAAGAAAGGATGGATGCGCATAGACCACGGCATCTATTTACACAACGAAAGCCATGTCTTTTATGGGGTTTTGTTTTCCTTTTTTTTTTACCTTGATCGGCGACGGGAACTCGGTACTTGGTATTGGCCGACACCCATCAATCAACCTACAGTTCCCGAAACAGGAGTGTTTAGCAATACAAGACAACCACCAACAAGAGTTTTTGTGGGGGAGGAGGATGCGACCCGATTTGGAGTATATCCATCGTCCGATCTCTCGATACAATTTCAATTGGTTCCTTTTGCCCTGTGGTACACGCCGTCGAGGTGGTTGGTTATTATGGCGGGTCCGGTTCACGAGAACCCTTTTTGTCGTGCTTTCGTTCAATTGACATGTGCCCAAACACCACTGATTATGCTGGCGGGGACAAGTAAACAATACACGTACGTTCGTTTGATCGAATTATTGTTTGTACCTACGTTGGTGCGTGTGTTTTGCAACATAAAGTAGGTATGTGCATACATACAGAGGGTGGTAGAATTATTGCGAAAGTGGGTTTTCCGTGACCCGATAGTCCTATTGGCCCTTAAAGGAATTTTTGCAGTAAGCACGGACTAAGAAACCTACTCTTTTAGTTCAGACTTCCGCAATAATTCTACCAGACTCTGTACATACATACCGCCATAACTCGAAAAATTGGCTAGATCAAAATTACTTGTATGGGAAATTTCTAAAGCAGATCGATGCCATTCAACCAATCACCCAAGCAGTAATCCCTGGACGGAGATAGCCAATTTTTCGAGTTTTGGCGGTACCTACCGCTTATTCCTCAATGAGATGAGGCTCTTGTGAGACATGTCTAAGACATTTCTACGTTGAATATGATTGCTTGTTTTCCAAGCGAGAGGAGTCGCCGAAACAGACCGGAAAAAGGTAAAGATGGGGAGGGAGGGTTGGATTTGGTCAATATGGGAGGCTTGTTGGGGTAATTGAACTTCAGATTAATGGTGGAATCATGTCCATATCTGTTCTTCGTTATCGTCTTGGGTTTCGTGTTATACGGCATGAGCAGGCAGGCTTAATTCGTTTGTGTGTATGTATGTATGCGTTGAGATTGGATGCACATGAACTTATTACTTTGAGATATGGGTACTCAACTAGGAAGCTGATCAGTGGACCTTGGGACTCGACATGTGGAAGCAAATGTGGTGGGGAACTTGGCTTCTTCGACGAGTCTTCTATCCCGCTTCTTTTGCAGATGAGTCCCACAACATAAACAGAAGGGAGTGCGTAAGTACGTACTCTAAAGTGTCGCATCTACAGTAATTGTTCGTACATATTCATAATAAATTAAATGTTTTTACCCGTACCTACATACCCAGACCGCTTTTTGTTGACAAATTCGGAATAGTATGCAGTGCAGTTACCTAGACTCTACATGTGTTGCCCTACCGTACTAGTATATTTAATCACATCCCAACCATCGTTGGAAACATAGGAAAAAAGGAAGATCGTGTGGGTTTGATCTCATGGCCTGGGACCAAACAACCCATGGCAAACCATTACCTGCCCCTCCTCCCGAGGGAAGTAACACAATAAACATGCACGATCCGATGATATAGAGATATCACATCAGCAACGGGCAGGGCACTAGACATCGGAACGGGGATGGATGGAGCAAAAAAATAAATATCACAGCGTTGTGAATGTAGGCATGCTAGGCTGCGAGCTGCAGGGCTGATAGATCAATTATTTTGTGTGGACCCGAGGGGCATGGTGGTAGCCATTCGAGCTCCCTTCTTGCTGGTCAGCATTGCATTCCTCAGTGCAGCTGTGAGTGTGACGGACGTACCAGCACAAGTACACAGCATAAGGGATGGCACCCACACACACACATATACGCACCCACACACCCATCACACACCAATTGCGCAGTCGACATGGGGAGAGACATGGGGAGCAGATTCGAAGAGGAAAGGAGGATGTGGGTAAGAGATCAAACCGTAGGGTTATGGCACGTCATATCATGGCATGGAATCATTCCAGAAGGAACCCGACGGTAGGGGGAAAGGGGCGGGGTATCGATCTGAATCATACTTAGAAGAAGCGAGCTTTGTCTGGTCTGCCCTACGAACCGGCGACCTCCGTATTATTTCCTCCACTTCCCTCCTCCTGTCAAGTCTGCCCTACGCCTGCCAGGGATTCCTTTCTTTTTTGCGTAGCTTTTCTTCCTTTGTATGGACGCGGATCTTGAATAATCAGTCAGTTGTAAGCGCTGCACTTCTTATATGGGTCGTACATACATACCGCATCGCTAGAGCAGTTGGTACCTAGAGTACTCCAAACACTGGCGAAGTAGGACGGCCTAGGAAGTATGTAGAGTATGTACCTACATGCCTTAGCTACACATATAGAGGTGTTGATGAGATAAACGGTCTCCATAATCCGGAAGACTTTGTTATCCACTCAATTGAAGAATCAATAAGAGACGGCAGAGAATGATTTGGCCATTATTTCCGAGTCCTACCCAGCCAATCTACCCAACGTCAACGAAAAAAAAAAAAAAAAGAGGCCATGCCATCACATACATCGACTGGCGATTTTCCACGCACGACCTGTCACGCTTCCCTCAGGCTAATCTTGTTACGTTCCTAATCCAATGTCTGTCTTACTATTATGCGGGTGAATGATCCTTGTCCAGCTGAACTCCCACCCTACCCCCATGATGGTGCGACCGCACCCCACGGCTCGCTCCAGAATCGGAAACCTTTCCTCTGTGCAGATGGTATGCATATTTCTACCCTACTCTCCTAGAGAAGTCGAGTCAAGTAATGGGACGAGGGATTTAAACTGTTTCCCTACGGACTTACATGCGTGAGTTGCCTATGGGTACCAGAGCACCTCATCCAGGACGAAATGGTCCGTTCTGAAGTGTCACGATTTAGTCCTTACTCACTTGCACCGATCCACCACTGGGTAACCTACCTGCTACCTATGTACTTGGGTTTCTTGATATTAGAGTACACACTAGTTACTGTCTTGATGTAGTTAGTTACCCTTGATCAGTGATCGGCGCCGAGAGAATAAAAGAGTAAAAATGCTGGGTAGATCAAATTATAAAAATTAGATGCAGAGACGGAAGTAAAATGGTCTTGGTCTCTTTAACTCGTCAATTACCTCCAGAACGTCCGATTGGTGGAAGGATGCAAAAGTTGATCATTGGACTACTACTGTTACACCTCCGAACATCTCTAGCACCTAAGTAACTAGTGTTCGTAGTGAAGTAGATAGAACCATCACTGTTTCTCACGGCAGTAAAAGAGTGAGAACAATAAGTGCCGGTACTTGAATTTGTTCCGGTACCCGGTAAACAAGCCATGCACACACACAGATGGTGGTGGTGGTGGTAGACCAGTCTCACATTTTTTGTTTTTATTTATTTAATTATTTCCCTAGCCTATTTGAATAAGGACTTCAGCGATAAAAAAAAAAGCGTGTTCAGGTCTGCTTTACAATTAATTGCCTTTCATTTCGTTTTCGATGTTAGTCCGGCTGGATGAAGCGGTAATTATGCTTTTTCCCTCTGTTTTTTTTTTAAACTTTATATAATTATGTCCGCAAAGGAAACCCATTTTGAGGCATGTGTTTATTCTTGAGAAGGATATGAATGATACACCTTGCTGATAGATTTCTGATAAACTCCTCGCTAGGAATGTCACCCGTAGAAAGAGGTTGGTAGTTTGCCAGGAGCAGGGATATATTTTGGTCCTCCTCCCTCCCCCCGCTTCCAAAGGATATCCTCGGGATATAACTCTACCACGGTGTTTGTCCCGGCCACGGGGGCGCACGGAAAAAGGACTATCGGACGAACTCATGGGCAGGTAAGGTTCTTTTCAAACTAGCGGTTAAACTCAAGCCCGAGCTCCCTTCTGGTACTGTAATCCATGGTCAAAAGATACAGTTGTAGGCAGGTAGACCGATTGATAGGCAGATTATTCTTCCCCTGGCCTGCGTAGCTGTTCCATGGCTCCGGGGTTTGGAATGAGTGGAAGACGATGCATGATTGATCAATTTCGAACACGAGGATACAGGGAAATATATCCCGTGGCACGGAAGATTAACGCCCACGGGACGTACACGTAAACCGATTAGAAAGATATACCGATTTGATTTTTGGGGGTTATCCTAAACACTCCAGCGGGACACCGGGGATCGTACTCGAGTTTTCCGGGAAATCGAGACATCCCCCCGACCGGGACTGACCATAAGGAGAAGGTGTAACACATAGTAGTAGAGTATTTGTTAGCATTGGTATGTGCTTTGTGGATTACTCTTGTTTCGTTTCATATTATGCACCTTCTCCCTAAAAGAAAAAATAAAAATATCATCTTGGTCAGGAATAATCAACAGGGGAGTGTAATTGTAGAGTATTTTCAGACAGAAACCCGTGTCTGGTCCCAGTCGAACCATTCAACCGAATGAATATAATAGGTTCCAGTCCAGGATTGAAGATCTGACCCTACATATCTTGTTATTTCATAGAAGAAAGAATAGGCTAACATCTTACCTTCTTGAATACTCATGTATTACCTACTCTTGGACCAACTAGCCAGCCAGCGGTAAATGAGATATCATAACCAAAAACCCTTAAAATCTCTAACTACTCTGTGCCACCGGATCAACGAAAGCCTTCCCCTTTTTCATACAGGGACGATCATCTCCGTGCCAGCGATATGGGGTCCGAAGGAATCTTACGATCTGATGATGGTTTTGATATATTCCAGAATTTGGTGTGGTCACTGGCGCTAGAGGACAACATACGAAGAAGAGAGGTCCCTAGGTCATCATCATATTTCAATGCTATAATCTCCGAAAGCACACATCTCAAGCAAGGTTCCAACGTTCAAAAATCCAATGAGGCCCTTAAATATCATGAGGGTACAAAGAATATGAAACAATGATTGATGTAGAATATGCAGTCAGAACTCATGATGTGGGGAAAGTCGTTACTGTGATGTGTACTTTTCTGGAAAAACTGCCGACACATCCACCCACAAACTTTCTGTTTATGTTGATATCTTTCTTTTACTCCTTCCTCGCCCCAATATTATCGGTTCAAGGTCCTCATTCGCCGGGAGATTCGGCGTAATTTATGAGTTACTGATATGTATCGATCGATACTCAGGCAGGGTGGATGGACGGAATCGAAACGTATGTAAACATCAGACCCTTAGAGTTGTATGTAGGCAATGCATCTAGTTAGGTACGTGTCATCCCCTCGACACTCAAGGTTCATGGATGGCTTTTGTCGACGAAGATTGCCCTACTAGACACAGGCTCCAAGATTTTCTCTTGGTATCGTTGTTGGGTGTGCTAGGTTGTACGTGCTGCTGCTGCGTGTGTGACAACACGATGGCTCTAGGCAACCATCGCAAGCTTTGTCGTGCAGTGCATGTGCCATTCCACTTGATCTTGGTACAAGCCAGTTAGTTATGTGCTCTATGCCATGGGATTAAACAAGACGACATGAATAGCGAATTGTAAAATAAAGATGTAATATCGTAATAGTAACGACTCACGATTCCCCGGGACGTAGAGAAAAAAACCAGCCAACTGAAGTGGCTTTCCACATTAATCTTTGGGCTCATCACCTCGTAGCCAATGGTAGTTGGTCGAAGACAAAAAACGGTGGAATAAGGAAAGAGACTATTAATCCGAAAAGGGGTAGACAACGTTAATTTCTACATACCGTAGCAGCAGCACCTACTCCTCTCCGCACGTATTGTACGCTAGATCGCCCACGAAAGCCGATGAACAACGGGCATGAAAAACAAGCTCCGCAAAACGTACCCCTGAATTCAGGGTGTCTCGCCTGCCGTCTGTCAGCATATTGATGTTGTGTTGTTGTTGACATTGAGTTGCTAGTTGCTCAAACAGCTCTCTCTTGCGGTCCTGGCTATGCTTCTGAAACCTTGCCTGTCACGCCATGACGGATATCGATTCGCTCTTCTCGCGCAACAAAGAAACGTCGGGTCCAGGAAACAGATGCTCAGTCCCAGCACCACGGGACATGGAGCAAAAAAGCAAAAAATATCTTATGCAGGCGCTGAAGGCGCAGCAAACGCGGCCGCGGGCCCCTGCTCGGTCCTCTATCAAACGGGACTTACCAGTTCAAGCCGACAGAAGACGCCCTCTTTTTTTTATTTTTATTTTCTTCCCTATGGTAGGTAATGTGATAGAGAGATCCAAGTGACAATAGTCGCCAGGATCGACGAAGACTTTGAATATCGCAAAATAGTAGATGAGTAACGCTTAAACGCACCTACATGAGTATATGTTTCGGTGACAGTCAAGGCCAAGATTTCACGAGAAGAGTTATATTTTTATTTCATGGAGAGACAGAAAAAATAAGAACCGTAAACTTTTGGAACTCCCCGATAAGGATGCGTGTAAAGATCAGTCCACCATTTACCTGTGCACCTCTAGTTATCTACCCCACATGTATGTACCTACTGGTCAACGTCTTGGAGATCACAGGAAAGAAGCTTTAGGATGTGTCAGTATCAATAGTTATCTTTAGCTACCATGGGCAAAGACCACTGAAAGCTTGTCTGGGGATCTAGAGTAGGAGATATGATTTTTTAGGTACAGGCCCTTTTTGCCAACTGTAATAAATTGTGGCTTGCATCTGATAGGGCAACACACTTCCACACATCGTTCGGCTCGCAAACGATAACTTAAATCAAGCGAGGGACACATGTGATCTCCACAACTCATGTACATTACTACTCGCAATTTCCTAGCGTTTCCGGACGCAACTGCTATTGCATACGCAGAGAAACCCCCGCCAAGGCTATCTTTTGTATGGCATGCAATAGTGGTCGCGTCCGGAAATGTCAGAAAACTGCGAGTATAATTTACCTGGCGAGGCTAAGTATAACCTGCCTTTGCGGGGGAGGCAGTGTAAGGCTTGATTCCTTTATGGAAAGCGGGCATTAACACGTTGAGTAAATAATTGGGTCGCCTATTTAGAAATCACACGTATTTGGAGAGGGGGGGGTATGGTCGCTGGCACAGACAGGTCCTCTACATACGTACACGGTGGTGGTAGAGGCTCCTTTATCCCACTTAGGGGGCCTTTTTTTTCTTCACTTGGTAGAGGCTAACGGCTGCATTGGACGACTGAGTATCACCACATGTAGGTACTTACATGTATCTCCCTTGGCTGTGATACCTACGAGTTTTTCCGGTTGTAGCTGCTAGTAGCACACAGTCATACCAGTTGTAGCACAGACCAAACCAATACCCTTGCTGTGCCTTTACAATTTGACTCTCCACGTCGGTGTCCTCTCGCTTATAGAGACAGCCAAGGGTAAGGAGGCAGGAGTTGAGGCAGAACTAACAATTAATTAGGTCGTCCTTTCTAACTACAATAGTGTACCGGTGTAGACACACATGTATCATAAGATATTTTATTGAATTTGATAGAGCCTCACGCCATCAAGCCACGAGCGCTCCCGTGCCCAACTGAAAGGAAACCGATTGTAATAAGAAAACGCCTATTATTGAAGGAGGCAAATTTGGTCCCGCGAACAAGGTCCCGCATGCGTTCTGGATAAGAAGAAATCGATGGAATTTGCTTTCTGGGGTTTGGGGGCGTTAATCTAGACCTCGAGGTTGGTCCTTTCCTTTCCTTCCCCACACCATATTAGAGTAGCTGTTTCCGTCTATCAAGTGGCGCTCGACACTTTTAATACCTGGTTCTAGTGGGCATACTAGCTCAAGGTGAATTATCGTCTCCTGTCACTTGTTCCCGTGATTGAAGCCTCTTTACGACTACCACACGATGCTTATTGGCGCCAGGTCTGACTTGCTTCTGTGACATGCAGAATCAGAAGGAACGGAGTTCGTCTGTGCTTCGTTACACCGCTCCAAATAGCGGGATTTTGATTCGAGAATCCCCCCACACACCCAATTGTCTGTGCTTGGTGTGCTAAGCTCTTTTATTTAAAAATAGTAAAGGGTCTATCTCCTTTTGTATACTGCCCAATCAAGGTTTGATATTAGGAAAGTATTAGAGCATATCAAACAGAGGGAAATGGAACTTTTTCCGACGTGTCGCGCGTATTTGCCGATTCGAACAGGATCATACTGTGTCAATGGAGCCAAATTTCTGATGATTAGAGAATCTGGATGGAATATTATTCCGTTCTCAAGCTAATGTATCATGTATTTGTCAATTTCCGTGATTGTCCCGAGCAAAACACCAAGTGCAGATGATAGGCGATGAGCGGGATACCCTGACTGGGGAAAAAACAAATACAGTGCCGGACAACTAAAAGCCAGTCGCTAGTCCCAATTAGGACCAAGCTCTCCCTAATTGGGATAATCAGGAAACGATATATAATACGGTCCCTAATTGGGATTGCTCTTGGCAGGAAGTTATTATTTCGTAGCAGAAACACTTCTGCGAATCAAATATATGGCAGATCCATCTGGAAAGATTTTTGGTTGAAAGAAGTGGGCTGAAGGTGGGATCGGTTCCGACTGTGCCTACATCTAGTGGGTGTGAATTGCCTCTTTCGCAGATCAATTAATGGTACAAGACGCTTTGGGAATGGGGATGGTAGATATCGGAGGGTCGGGAGTCAGGGTAGAGCGGGAAGGAAGGAAAGGGTGCACTTACTTTAGAGTGTGTGCTTCCAAGGACTCGTCTAATTATTACGGATTAGGAATTGGTGCCAAAGTTCACCCGAACATCATGGACATCATTTCGAACACTCTTCACCTCCTTGAGAGTGCTACATGTTTGAATCGGTAAGAGTTAATTGCCTAGGTTTATCAGTGTACCTAGTTTAGCATATGTAGTAGAACACTGCTGCTGCACAGGCTCAGTAATCGCATGCGACTTTCGAGTTCGGGATGGGAATTTAGCTGTGCAGCATGGGAAGATACGCACAGTGATGTAAAGTGTGATTTCTTCTTTCCTTTTGGTTGGTTCCTTTTGGTTGGCTTTGTTCACACACCGTACGTAGGGCATGCGCCTCACCAAGCGAGGCTGGTGAGCAAAGCCTCGGTGCTAAATGTTGTGGATTGGGATTTGTCCCATCTAGGCGAACAACCCTGTCCAGGTCCAGCGATGCGGGGGGGTCACCGATTCACAGGGAGAAAGAGGAATAGCTGGTAGGACCGCAGGATTGCAGGATGCAAGATATGTTGGATTAGGACAGGTTGGGGCTTCCTTCATTCCTTTTTGGACTACAGATTCGTGTTTCATGGGATTGGAAAGTATACATTAGGGTACATAATACTCTGACGAGACGATGGATTGATGATAGGTGTCGATTCGGTGGTGGTGATGATGATGATGGGGGGTAGAGGAGGGTATTGTTGGTGATATGATGATGATGATGATGATGAAGATGATTGTAGATGATGAGTTGTGACTGATGGGAATTGAGTTGATTGGGGGGATAAATTAATTGCAAGGGATTGATTGAGAAACCTACTATGAAATCGGTTTTGAGAAAGGAGAGATGTGGACAAACCACTTCGAACTTCCTCATGGTGGACCTGCAACCAGTTGCAGGGGGACTGGTGCCTAGTCATCAGCCCTGCCAACAGCAAGTCCTGGACCCACGCACTAAGAGAGTCTTCCTTAGCAGCAGCAACATTACCACACCGTTCACCCTGAGCACCCTCTCCATGTATGTCTCACACTGCCCACCACCATCCACGATAGATACATGTATGTACATACATAACACACAGACACAATACAGGCATGCTGCGGGGAAGTCAGACAGCTTGCACTCCTACTATGTATGGCGAGGGGGAGGAAAAGGAAAATAATTAAAGCCAATCTTGTTCGTTTATGTCATGCAGCGAACCAATCACCCTCTGGCCGGGATGTGCACAGAAACGAGGGTCGGTCCCATCCACACTCATAGCCCCCATCCCATATTTAAGAAGCCGCAGCATCTGCTCTCACTCACTCGTCTTTGCCCGAAAGCCGTCTTACAAAAAGACACGAAGATCTCCATTCAATCTTCCTCACCCCAGCCCTACAGAGTTCCCGGTTCAGACTCATATACATAGGTAGATAATCCGCCATCTTCGACAGCAAGGCATATCACAAGGCATTCAACAATCCTCACTAAAGCTTCCTTTTTTATACTTAAAGATTCGAGAATCTGCCTCGCTCATATAATTATCATCCTCCCACACTGAGCTTTTTTTCTGTTCTCGTGTCTGCCTTCCATCCTTCTAGAAGAACCCCAGGACACAATCGAGCGGCAAATCTCGTGAGATCTTTAAGGTACGTTTGGGGGAATCACAGATCTTGTTTCCTACTTTTCCAAACTCTCGGGTCATCTAGCGTCATGTCTCTCTTGAAATGTCACAAATTTTTCAGCTGGTTTCGAGTTTCGCTTCCATTATCGCAAGCCTCGGTTGTCGGCCCGTTTGGCTGGCAGCTGAGGAACGATTATCACATTTGTTGTCTATCAAGCTCTAAAGCTAATCACACAAAAACGGTTATTAGGTGAGCGAGAAAAACAAGCATAGTTCAGCTTGTCTCTCCTCAGCTCAGTTATCTCCCTCCCTCGCAGCAACAGTAACACTACATATTACACAACAATGGCAACCTCGCAGTCATTACATACCTCGTCGATAGCCCCTAATATGAAGCCGGAGGCCTTGTCAGACTTTGTATTATTCGAGGAAAACGAATCTATATATTTCGACTCGCGGCAGTTTATTCACCAGAGCAACCCTCAATTCCACTCAGCGCCAATCCACTCAGATAATTACGTTACATCATCAGCATCACGGGGTGGAGTAGTTGTAGATTGGAGTGCAATGTTAGAGAACCCGAGTAGTATAGATAATAATTTACATACAACAAGGCAACAGCAGCAAGAGGCAGTTAGCAAGCCATTCTACCCCATGGACCTTCCACCAGCTACGTCGGCCTCATCATTCGACAACTACCCAGCCTACAACGGATACGGGATCTCGGAAAGCTTTGCAGACGAGATGCCCCCAGCCCCAGGCGTCCTGGTCCACCCTCCAACATTTCCTTATCCATCTAATATTCCTCAGGATGACTACAGGCAAAGCCCCTTCCCTTCTCCAGTCACCTCGGCTGGTGGATGGGATGGCCACTCCTCAGTCACAAGTGCGATCTCTGGATCTGAAGCTGGCAGCAACTCACCTTACCTCAATGACGACAGCCTGTACACCACTCAGTATCCCACTGGTACGTTCTTCACCCAGCTTCCTGTTCCCTCTCTGGAGCAGTTGTTAACGAACACATCAACAACAGGAAGCGTCGACCCTTCGCTCATCAGCATCCCTTCACCAAACCAGCTGCACGATGATGCCCCGGCCTCGGCTTCGTCGCATGGCTCACCGGATTGGCAATCTGCACCATCTCCAATTTCTAACCCTGCGTCGCCGGTATTTAACAAGCCAGCAAGATCTGGTGGATCCGTTGGCCGTCTGTCACCTTACCCAGCACGCGAGCGCCCAGCTCCTTACCCAACCCGGAGGCCATCAGTATCGTCCCAGGGCTCCCGCAGGTCCCATGGATCACCAATTGGAGCTGGAAATTTGGAATGGTTTGAGGATCCCAGCGGAGTCCAAGGTGGTGAAATCTTTGCAGGACAGCAATTGCAAAGGGCTGCAAGTGCCGAGTCCCACCGATCAAGGGGGGCTAGGGCACCAAGCAGCTCTGCCAGCGTCCCAAGCAGCCATAGCGGTGTTGGATCATCAGGAAAGGATACAGTCTGCCCGGAGTGCAGCAAGAGTTTTAGGGATCTCAGGGCACATCAACTCACCCACCAGTTGGAGCGACCAGTGAAGTGTCCGATCGCAACATGTGAATACTCGAAAAAGGGATTTGCTAGAAAATATGACTGCCAAAGACACACCCTGACACACTACAAGGGAACAATGGTGTGCGGGTTCTGTCCTGGATCCGGGTCGGCAGTGGAAAAGTCGTTCAACCGTGCAGACGTGTTTAAGCGTCACTTGATGTCTGTACACAATGTCGAGCAGACGCCTCCCAACGGCCGCAAGAAGATTGGATCAAAACAAGGTTCTTTCACTGCGTCTCCTACGGAGGAAGACCGCTTTTCTGGCGCATACATCACCGGAAAGTGCAGTATTTGCGCGGTCACCTTCGCCACTGCTCAGCAGTTCTACGAGCATTTGGATGAGTGCGTGCAGCTCAAGGTTGTCCAGGAGGAGCCAGCTGCAGCATTCAACGAAATGAATCTCGACTCAGTCAAGCTAGAAGACATGGAAGAGACTTCAGAGAAGGGAAAGCGATTCAACAAAGATGAGGAGGAGGAGGACGAAGAAGATGTCGAGGAAGAAGACGACCTTGCCGAGGAGGGTGAAGACGGTGCCGATGACGGAAAGGATGAAACCTTTACCCCACCCGGCCGCAAGTCCACCGGCAAGCTTGGACGCAATGGATCCAAGAGAGCCACTCGCGGGGGAGCAAAGAAGCCCGCTTCCGGGAACGGAAGTGGTGGGTCACGTCCGAGGTGACAATCAACTCACTCCCGAGTGACCGGGGGTGGCTCCATTCAAAAGCCGGCCTCTCGCCCGCGCCCAAGAAAGAGAAAGAACTTTCCAGCCGGGTGGGGAAGCCAGCCAGAACAGATGGTGACGAAGCGAAGATGTCTGATGGTTTTCGACGGACCGAAGCTGTTGTGCCGTGATGAGATGATGATGAGCACCGAGTGGGAAGTCAGAGCCCCGCTCGGCGGAGACTCGTATGTCTCCGACCTTGACTTCTGGACTATGAGGCGCGCCGAGGCCTTTTTGGATGCGGCTCCCAGCAAGACTGCGCAGTCCACATCAAGTGGGGTTGTGGGAGAAGCGAGATAATATTAGTTGCAATCTTTTAACGTTTCTTCTTTTTGTTCTTCTTTTTCCTTTATCTCATTTCCTTCTATGTCTATTATTTTTGTATTAACCTTTTTTATTTCCTTTTTGTTGTTCATTTTGGCGTTGCATTTTTCTTTATGGTGTTATGTTTTCACGATAGCGACGATACGATGGCTGGGAAACGGGTCTTTTTTTTTTCTTCTAGTTTTTTTTTTTGCGATCCCACCCCAAAGCAAAAACAAAAATGACTTATTTCCTTTTACGATTTAGCATGATTGGGATCTTTTTCAACGGGACGGTGTACCTTTTTGTTTTTTCTTTTGGGTTTCTTATGTTTACCTCAGCTGAGCTGCTTTGGGAATGATTGTGAGGAGGGAGCAGGTGGTGGTGGTGTGGATATGAATTCACAGTTTTTCCGCAAGAAAGAAAAAAAAAAACATTTTGGCATATGGGGGGCGCTTTGAGGATTTTGGATTTACTAGTATCTTTGCTTTTTTCTATGTTTTTTTCCCTTTTTTTTTTTTTTTTTTCCTTGAGTGGGGAGAGAGAGAGAGAGAGAGGAAAAACTCTGGAGAAAGAGACAATGGGGACGGACTATCTAGATGAATTAAAGGGGGCCACACCAGCCTTAGTTTTTTTTTTTTTTTTTTTTTTTTGGTCAACGCATTGAAAACGTCCCGTTGGTGCAGTGGAATATATTATATAAAGGCAGTAATTAAGTGAGAGATGGATGCATGACGACGTACCACCACTACGAGCTTACGAGTCGGTACGGTGGGCCATTGGGGGGGGGGGATTAAGTGAGGGTTATGAAAAAAAAGAAAGAAAGGATTAACTCAGATGTGAGTATCCGACGATGCGAGTGACTGCAAGTGATCTGACGCATGATCTAATCCATCCATCCATCCATCCATCCATCCATCCCATTCACTTAGCACTCAGGGGTTGGAATGGAATGGGAATTATAACAGCTAGCAGATAATTTCTTATTAGTTACCCGGCTATTTCCGCCACCATTGATAGATCTTGGGTTATTTGTAGATAGGAGAAGAAGAAGTGGTGGGGTGATATGATCATGAGTGAAGATTATATTGAGTGAGTGAGGGATGGATGGATGGATGGATGGGATGGATGGGATGGGTGCAGCTAGCTAGCGCAGTGCAGTTTGTTACACTGGGTACTTGGAACTTGGAACTTGGAACTTGGAACTTGGAACACTGGCACAGGCACGGGCAGGCACAGGCACAGGACGGATATAGATAGATAGATCATAATAGTCGATATCGATAATTCGATAACATATCGATTGGTGGGGTGGTGGGCGTGCGGGTCGGGCCGAGGTTCTACACTTGCCTGCTGCAACAACAAACCTCCCTCCCCCACAAGCTGCAGTCCTCCACCATATCACATCCGCACCTTTGATCACGCCCAGTAACCACAATTGCAGCACAGCTATACCGCCTTGCTATATACCACCACCACCACCACCACCACTATAGATACCCGCCCCCAGCTATAGCTATACCTCACTGTAGGTACATTACATACCACCCCCCCAAACCCCAACCCGCACCGCACACACCCGCCACACACACACACGCAAATGTCCCGCCCCACCGCCCTCGCAACACACAAGCTCCTCAGCAGCTTCCACCACAACCCCGCGCTGCCAAAGCACACATTCTACTTTCTCGCCTCGGTCGCCTTCTCGGCGCTCAACCGGCCCGACGAGATTCCGCGCATCTGGCGCTATGCGCTCGAGAACGTCGCCATCCCCGGCAGCGCCGAGGAGGACTATGTCAAGAGGGAGCTGGCGGCAGCGGGCGCGGGCGCGGGGAGGATGCAGGCGGAGCAGGCGGAGCAGGAGGGGAGGGAGAGTGCGCTCGTGATACATCGAAAGATTAGAGAGGCGCTGTTGAAGAGTGTGGTCATTTGCGGGTTGCCGGTGGTGCGTTTTTTCTCTCTCTCTCCCCCCAGTCATATCCCGCACTAGCCAGCCAGCTGCTCCGCGGAGTATGCGGCCGCGGACCACCCCCCCACCCGCACCACAACCACAACCACAACCACCACACGTACTAACCCCCCCTTCCCCTCCAGACCATCAACGCCCTCACCGCCCTCACCACCGCCACCCCCGCACACCTGCTTCACGCCCCCCCACCCACCGGCCGCCGCAGCACCCTCGCCACCGCTCCCGCCCCGCTCCTCGCCCGCGGCAACACCTTCTTCAGCACGCTCTACGGCAAGGTGACCTCCCGCGTCATGGGCAGCATGGTGCACGCCTACGACGACCTCGGCGTCGTCGCCGAGCTGCTGTACGCGCACGTGCTCAGCAACACGGAGGTGCTCGGCGCGCGCGACACGAGCCTGCTGGTCGTTGCGGGGCTGGTGCCGCAGGATGTGGACCCGCAGTTGAGGGGCCATGTCAAGGGCGCCGTGACGAACGGGGCGACGGAGGGGCAGGTGGAGGCCGTGAGGGGGTTGGCCGAGGCGTGTTGTAGGGTTGCGGGGAGGGAGGTGGCGGGGAGTGGGAGTGGGGGTGGGAGTGGGGGGGCGAAGCTGTGAGGGGAGTTGCAGATGTCTGTGGATTTTATGTAGGTTATTATGGACAATTGAGTGATCTTTTGTAAATGTAGACAGAATAGTAAATAATTAAGCACAACCCATCACTCGGCAGGCATACAGCCGGCCGGGTAAACTCCACTGCCGTAGCGGCTGAAATTAGTTGTGAACTTTTTGAGGACAAAAATTACCCGGATAAGCCAAGCAGCTCTGGTAGCTCAGGGGTTAGAGCATGCGATTGCAGATCGCAGGGTCGATCGTTCAAATCGGTCTCAGAGCTTCTTTTTTACATTTTTCCTCATCTCTCCAACACCTCTACCTGTTTCATATGGTGTGTTCTTTACTGGTTATCGGTTGCGAAATTCGGTGTTCGGCGGGATGTGGTTGCTCTTTGAGGAGTTGGGGTGTCAGGGTTAGGGTTATTTAAAAGGCGTGTTTGTGGTCATTGACATGCGCCACGGAGAATTCAACGTTCTTGAGAGTTGTGGTGAGGCGTGGAATCTTTTTGCAATTCGCGCGGCACGGACATCCAACAGGTGTTTGCACACAATACCACACAATCACACAACAAGGCATGCAAAGAAGGATTCGATATATAACCAAGATAAGTATACAAGAACGTAAGAGCCGAAACCAAAAACCAAAAACCAAAGCCAAACCAAAACACAAAAAATGCGAGACACTACATGATGTAGCCACCAACCCCCAACTAACTAACTACAAGCACTGATAATAGTAATCATTAAGGAAAGTGCACACATACGGGCTTGCACACACGGTTGATCCCGGGTATCCCTGTTTTTATCATCATTCCACCGTTAGCATCCATCGTCATCATCGTCAAACACACACCCACACCACACCGCGCCGCATCAAGACACAAACAGAGGGAGGGAGGGAGGGAAGGGAAAGAACTTACGATACCGCCACACTGGCTGTAATGCGGAACGGCGGTCGCGCTCCCGGCGGCGCTGCTGGTGGTTGTGGTGGGAGTGGCCAGGGCGAGAATCTTCTCGACGGCCTTCTCGGCCGCGATCATGATGGGCGCGGACGGGTTTGTGGTGACGTGGCCAGGGAAGATAGAGGCATCGACGACGAACTGCGTGTTTGGGTTTTTTTTATCAGTCATTCAGTCTTGTTTCACGGAGGGAAGAAGAAGGGGAGGAGGAGGAGGAAATGAAAAGGAAGGGAAGGGAAGATAAGCAAAAGGGAAAGGAAGGGGGATCACAAACCAGGTTGTCGGTCCCGTAGACCTTCGTGTTGGCGTCCACGACACTGCCAGTTGTCCCATCGCCCGCCAGCCCAGAGTCAGTGCCCATCTTGCAGGTCCCGATCCAGTGATTCGAGCGTCTGCTGTCGACATACGAGTTGACATACTCCTGCGCCGTGACGCCCGCCGCGGGCCTGATGAACGTGATGCCGCCCTTATCTCTAGCAGCATTGAGCACGCTCTGGACGCCGCGCACCACCACATCGATGTCGGCCGCGTCGCGGAGGAAGGGAGAAGTGCTGATCTGCATGTTGAGCGAGCTGGTGATGGTCATGCGGCCGCGCGAGGTGACGCCGGTGCCGAGGTACTGCGACATTGTGACGAGGTTGGTGCCCTCCTGGCCGAGCGAGCCTTCGCTGCGGGCGGTCCACTGAAGCTGGCGGGTGATGCCGTCGGTGCCGACGAAGGACTCCCAGAGCATGGTGTTTGGGCCTGGGGCGGCGGTGGCGAGGATGCCGGCGCGCTGGTTCAGGTAGAGGTTCATGTCGGTGGTGTTTGGGTTGTCGTAGGCAGCGTAAAAGTCATAGCTTGTGACGCTTGCATGGCTGAAGACCATGTCCGTGTTGGTGTGGTCGAGAACGTTATAACCCACTGGGAGACGGATCCACTCGCTCTCGGCCTGCATTCCAGCGCCCTCCAGAGAGGACTTGACAACATTCAGCTGGTCTGTGGGGCCGATACCGGAGCGGAAGAGGATCTTGGGTGTCCCAAAAGTACCAGCAGCGAGAATCACACGGCCGGTGGTGGGGGTAACGTTGTAGACTCCGAGCTTCCCGCCGACGGTTGTAGAAGAGGGCGTCACCTGCACACCGGTGATATGGCCAGCGCTGCGCAACGTCTTGATGACGGTGGTGTTGACGGCGATGGCAAAGTTGGAGCGGGCCTTTGCGGTCTGGAGGTAAGTTGCGAGGGGCCCACCACGCTCGCCGTTGGCATACATGAATGGCGAGTGGGAAAAGGTGCGGTTCTTCTGGTTGGGGACCGAGTTTGCGGTGACCTCTGACCATCCGGCGGTCTTTAGCACGCTGGAGAGAACGGTGTAAGGCGCCTGCAGATAGCGTACGCCGTTGCTAGATGGGTTATCAGTGCCGGGAATACGTGTGAAGACTTTGTTGGTCGCAGAGACCATATCAGTGGCCTTCCATCCAGTGGGGAAGTTATCGTTCCAGTCTCTGTCCTGGGGCTTGAAGAACAGACCCGCATTGACGGCTGTCCCACCGCCGAGGACGCACCCAGCCATTTGGTCAATGTCGTTACAGGCAATACCAGCGCTGTCTACCCAAATCTGGTTGCAGAGACCCGGCACATCGAAACGTGTCAGGCCCTTTCCTGCCAGCCAGGCAGGTCCAACGGTTCCTCCGGACTTGAAGGTACTTGGTGGACCGCGCTCGATCAGAAGCACGCTCTTACCAGTCTCAGACAGACGGTCCGCAACTATTGCCATCGATATCAGTTAGCCAGCTGTCTTATACTAACTACGTCGTCGATATAGAGGGGTCAATGATCAACTTACCAACCAACCCTGCTGCACCACCACCAACAACAATATAATCATACGTGCCCAGCACCGTTGTGCTTGTGGGTGTCGCTGTGGGTGCGGTAGTACTGACTGCACTAGTAGTAGTTGGGACCGCAGTGGGCGTCGGTGCAGCTGCAAGCCACCCCGCATACCCTGCCTGTCTCGCGCTCGTAAGGATAACACCGTACTGACCGAACCCTTGATGCTCCTCAAATGTGGAGGCAGGGTCAGTGGGATCGTCGACGGGGGCGGTGCTCTGGGCCCATCCCATAACAGTAAAATCGGCAGTGGGGTCAAAGCCACCGTCGGTCCAGGTCACACAGTCGACGCAGCGGAAAGTGTAGGAGAAATGGGTGGCATTGATACTGGTGTAGAGGGGAATGCTGCTAGCGGTACCAGAGTAGACTGTGGGCTCAAGGTAACCACTAAGAGACTATCAGCGTTGTTCTTTCACTACTGCATACTCTCCGGAAGACTTACGAGGCCATGCGGAACGACTGTACAATTTCATCTCCGTTCACCCACACGACGCTGAGAAGGTTGCCGTTCATGCCTCCACCAAAGCTGACACCGGACCATCCTCCGACAGGGCCGACCTATAGATCATCAGCACTTCAATTCAATATCAATAGTAATAAATCTACTCACAATCTGCCCAATAAACTCATTGGTTGGTGCGCTTGGAAAGACGACTGAAAAACTGAAGCCCCCATATGAGCTGGTCAGGAAGCGCTGAAAGATTATCCCCGTATCAGGGTCGGTGTATTCAGTTGTTGACTGTGCGAGTACTATCATTCACGCCGAGAGAATATCAGCACGGGTGGGTATAAACACAGTTTCTAATATATGGGGAATGTGTTTTACTTGAACTAGTCAGACCCAACACGGACAACAGGTAGAAGAAAGAGATTTTCATATTGGCGACTCAGTAAAGGAAAGACTATCACCGGAACCAGATTTGGTTGGGTGGGTTGGGTGGGCTGAGTGGGTCGTCTGTCTCTTGCTTTCTTGAGAGAGATGGTACGGGAGATCATAGGGGATCAATGGGCTTCTTATATTGACTCCCGAGATCTCCTATGGCTGGAAAGGAGTGATAGATGAGGAGTCGAGAGGAATGGTATGGTTCATTTCATCGTTAGTACGGTGGACCTCTGGGTACGCCATGCACCTGGAAAGTGAGGTTTCCTGGGGTACATGGTAATTGCAGTTGGGCCTGTATAATGCATGCATGAAGCAGTAACTACCTGCCTATGCAGCACAGAGGGCGGTGGCGGTCGGTACGTTCACACGTTTTTCCGCACATGTGTGGGGAATCTCCGAGCTAGCAAACTCGACGGCATCAACTTTAGATTGGGGCGCGACCTTAACACTGGGGTAGAGGTAGAGTATCCGTGGGTATTGGGTTTTCCTACGTATCAGTTAATGACTGTCTACTACATACATAGGAGGTTTCTGTCAACGGACGGAAGCCTCCGATAGCTCGTCCTTACACACGGAAAAGGCTTATTTGCTTATTAAACTTATTAAACCGCTTCCAACAGGCGGATCGACAACCTTCTCTTCTTCCCCTGTTGATCATTAATAACGGTCTCTAGGCCCGAGTCTCCTGGTAAGCTGCAAGGATCATGGGTTTACTTTTTACCGAGAGTGCCCAGAGCCAATAGGAGTTGACCCAATTAATTCCCTATAATCCTTGTACGCTAGCACTGCAGTACTCCTGCCCAGACAAAACCTGTACCTGCTTCAGATGGCGGTGCGGGGTGCGGGGAGACGCGTGCCTGTATGCCAGATTGAAATTTGAAGACACACTTGCGGAAATCTTTGAATGCTGTTCCAGCAGCCGACGACCGGGTTTTTGACAGCATATTCCGCTAGTGTATCTCGACAAGTCGATGCGACTTTAGTCTGCTCAAGCGCTCATAAAAACTTACATGAGGACATCAAGACTTTAATTCCGTAGGCTACGGATATGAATCTGACCCTTCTACTCGAGGGCGCTTACTCATTCACTTGTAGGTGTATTCCCCGGAGCATTGCATGTCGAAATAGAGATATACACCCATGGCATGTGGTATATAGAGTACAATTAATGTTATTTGCACTCTATAACCCCTGTGTAATTAGCTCAAACCCCGACATTTTGGTTGTCTGCTCAGTATCTAGGTATGTCTCCTCCAATACGACATAGCTCACCAAATGTGCAGATGACCCAGAAAGCGAGGCGTATTGATCAGTACCGTATGCACCGTCTTGTTTTG
Source organism: Morchella eximia (assembly GCA_024713935.1). Lineage (NCBI taxonomy): Eukaryota > Fungi > Ascomycota > Pezizomycetes > Pezizales > Morchellaceae > Morchella > Morchella eximia. Next base: position 2,367,120 of record JAMGZG010000002.1, read on the forward strand.
ACAGGTAGCATGATTGCCTGGTAACCTCAATGTACCACCAGCTACAGATATTGTCCTCATTCCCTAAAGCTTGGTTTTGGTTGGGTAATTATTTGAAGTCGGATCACAGCGGAGAATCCGCCTCAGGTCTCCGAAAAGAAGTGCCACGTGCGTCTATAACGTCGGGCCGTTAAGCAGTTCCGCAATTTTCACCCCACGGTGCCTCTTTTTGTACATTGGGGTCGAAAGTTGCTCAAATTACTATCTCCCTACTTATGATCACTACTATAAGATGTATGTACCGGGCTGAATTTCGCCGAGATTGCACATGGTAGAGGTTTTCACCTTGCGAGAACCATGCTTTTCACCCTCTAATCCCTGGTGAGATAACATTGACGGTAGCTATAGGTGAGATGTGTGGGGGCGTGGTTCTCCGATCAACCGATGTGTAGGATAGACTTGAGGCCTTATAATGAAGAAGCATATAGGGGGTAGAATACTATAAATTACTGTACCCCAGGTTCGACGCACGTAAAATGACCAGTCGTACATGTAGTTGTTCGTATTTCTAATTGCTGAGAGTGTATATGTATGCTGTACCTCCATAGGACATCACATCCAGATTGTTTGGACAGATGACTCTGATCATGAGGCAGATACCCGGATAAGAAGGCAGACAATTATATTCCTTGGAAACTACATGTACCTCTAATGTAGTTGAGTCGACTTCTTCGCGGAATCTAGCTTGCATGGGATGCGCCTGAGGTCGGGATCAGATGAAGACAGGTACTTCAAGTACCGGGAGACAACATGATGAGGAAAGAGGTACACATATGCCTCTTGGACACTTGAAAAGGGTTTAGCCCCCCACCAATGATATGTATCAGTTGCTCAGGGTGTTCTCTGCGGCGTTAATTCTCCAAAGTGGTCTTTCCATTATTTCTCTGCATCAGCGATGTAAGTATGCGTGTGAGGGACATGTATACGGTGCCTAGTGTACATGTAGCACCATGACTACCAAGTCTTGTTTACAACATTCCCCCACTATCTGTCCCACACCAGTTGGCCGAAAGAGATATTCGTAGCTGCGGACCGAATGCGATAGCGACATACATATATGAACATATAAAAGGCTTGTCGCCCCCATCTGAACGTGCCGACTTCCAGCTGTATGTATATACATATATGTATATACGTCATAGTGTACTTAATGTGCTTGCACCTATGTGGGCGGCTTAATATCTGACTTGACTTCTCTCGGGATGAAATGGGTTGTATAAACATTTGTCCCGAGAAATTTCTTGGCGTTTTCACCTTATTCCTAAATTAAGCAAACCACCATATATTATTCAAAGGGAATTAACCGCCTATCCAGAAACAAAGTCTATAGCTACATATATATGTTGGCTAAAAACCAGGGCGAGTCCAGTACAAAATGAGGGGGAATACTAGAACTGGATATAGCTCGCCGTGAACTTATAAAGAAACCGGTAATATAATACACTAGCAAAACTTAATCAAAAGCTCTGAGACCGGTTTGAACGATCGACCCTGCGATCTGCAATCGCATGCTCTAACCACTGAGCTACCAGAGCTGAGGTTGGGCAGGGGTCCATGTAAAGTTTTATTACTATTAGATATCTTGGCAGTTAACTAATGTGTACTAACTACATGTAGTCTTTAAATTGTACTAGTTCCGTAGTGGGTAGACTTAGCTGGGGGAATGATCCCGAGATTTATTATGTAGGATAGCTTTATACTCTTTATAACTTGCTATTAAACTCTTAAGGGTGTGCGTGTAGTTTGCCAAAGCGCTGAAGACCACATTGACGTTCCTAGAATGGATAATAATCAAAGGGATCATAAACTTGCAAGATTAGTAGGGCTAGTACGCACAGAATTTGAATTAGTCCACATGCTTTCCCTCTAGCTAGTGGATCACCCCAAAACGATGTGAAATATTAGCATATTTAAACTTTAAATATCTGCTTGTTGTACGTAAGGGTTTTATGATGACCCCAGCATACATTTATTTATTAAGTTGCTGTGTCATGCCAGTAATACATGTACATGTAGCCCATGTACAAAGTACGTAGCAATTTGATGTCTGATCGTGGTAGTCGTGTGGGTTGCGAATACTACGGGAAGGGGCTCTGTCTCATTCTTCCGAACCTAGCTAGCCAAGAACCTTAAATCAACGTCCAGACAAACTTTTATTTGCCCGACCTAATCTTCGATCCTCTCTATGTACAAAGCTCATGCATCCTTCACTTCTTCCAATCAGCCTTCATCAAGCCTAGATCCATAGAGTATATTCCTGTATACGTCTTGGGAGTACCGGTAGATTTATTTGAGATAGCGGAGGTGAGTTGAATTTGGTAGTAGAGGGGTAGGTACTAAGTGATAGAACGGGCTGAGACACAGTGGTACCTGTTTTGGGTAAAACGCTACTAACATACCGCATTAATTCGTCTCAGCGGACACCCATATTGACGTTGAAATTACTTGTTCTGATCATTTGTCTCGCAAACGCCCCACATAATCTTCCCTCATACGCGCTGTAAGAGGCAACTTCGACGTCTGTGTAACCGTCCGCTGAGACGAATTACTGCGGTACGGTGTTTGTATCTCAGGGCGTTCTATCACTTATTACCCATCGCTGTGCAATGGTGGCTAATGGTGGCACAGGTTGCTGGGTTTAATTCTTACCCAACATCAAGTCAGATATTACTAAAACCATGATACGCATATATACACAGTTCCAACGATCTCCTAAAGTCTCTTCAGTCGTTCACCCTCAAGTATTCCTTGGTCATTTTGAGAAACCCCAAAAACAGTATTCAACACAGCCTATATTGTCATCTTCAAAAGAGCACAGGCTGCCAAATCATACCTTTGTGATCACCTATCTGCCCCGACTCCGCGGTTTTGCCCACAACGGCTATAAACAACTAGTACTGTCGTTCACGGGGTATTGGCGGATACTGGGTATTGGCGAATTGTAGGTAAAATCTGGCTTGACTGTCTCTTTTTTGCCCTGTCCGCCATCACCCAGTATCCGCCAATACCCCGTGAACGACAGTACTTTGTTCAGCGGCATAGCTAAAAGGATATATATGAGCTAATTTAGACGCATTGAATAGCCAGAATTGACTTAAGCAGCTATTACCAGACACCTCTAATCTTCTAGATCAATATTAAAGATACATAAGGAGAAGCTCTAAGACTCAGCCTACTATCATAGAGAAGGTTGAATTAATTCTTCTTTCCCGAGTCCCTCACCAAACTTTACTTTTCATATTCCTCCTTATACATACATACATCCAGTCAATCAAATCTTCCATAACTTCTTCTTATGACTAGCCGGAATTTAGATATGCTCTATTTCTTCCAGGAATAACAGCTTGACATACACCTCCAAAAAGAGCCTGACAGATTATATAGATTTCCTTGTATGGTATGGGGAATTCACAGGTGATTGGAAGTTACTAATGAGTTTTTGTGGACGTTTTAGTCGCTATACCCTCTAGAAAGCTTAAGCTGTTTCGTATGAATCCGTAGCGCATGTTGCGTCACAGCAAAGAATATTGGGGAGTGGAGCTTTGATTGGCTCTCAAAAGGCCCCAAAGGACTCCCAAAGCCTCTGAGAGCCTCTACCCCGAATAAACCTACGATTCCGGAGTTCACCTGGTACTCCACTAACATTTTTAAACCAACGGAGACTGCTTCGGGAGTTGCACACAAATTCAACCATTTGACTCTTACTGAGAAAATTCAAAGCAGAAATGATCCCGGGAAATCCCGGAAAGCTCTCACCAAGTCTCAAAGGACAATAGAGATGGTCTTTTTGGCACTGGTTAATGTTGTGTGGCAACCAAGAATCACAAGACTACACGTAGCAAACATGACACCATGTTTCCTCGTTTTACCACAAAAAACCCCGGTAATATCGTATACAACCTTTCTCGTTTCCTTTCAGCCTCACACTTCATGGGCTCAGGCCCCTATGTTGCCCGGCTCGGGCCGCAATCCCACTGCAGTACATGATCTGCTAGTAGACCTAGACCTTCCGTCCTATGTGCACTGCGGGATGTACAAAACCCGTAAGTAGACATCAGGCCTATACTAGGTTTCATCCTGTATCATTAGGGCTATCGGCAGTTCAAAATAAGCCATTTACTGTTGTGTTTTAGAATAAAGTAGCCTGGAACTTGTAGTCTACGGAAAGAAGGTCTAATGCCACAAAGAATTAATAGTAATGCCGGTTACGTACGTTGGGGAAGTGCATCACAACGTCGAGTAGAAGACAAGGGTTTATCATTCACTATCTTTGTCAACTTTGGTCTGGAGGATAAGAGATGGATAGAAGTTCTTTGTCTTTATTATCTACGAATGTAGAATGGCACAAGCATACATGTAAGTTTGTACAGCCAACTCCTTAATCACAACTTATCACTCGCAAGCTTTATGATCATCCCTAGCCTGGTGCCTAGCCGGCATGCTGCATTACCGGTGATAGTATCTAGCTAGACCTTTTTGACACATTCAGACGCTAGGGTAGATGATATCAAGGGGCATCAAGGATTAGGACGCGAACCTATCAAAACTTAAATGCTTCAGAAACCACACCACAGACAAAATGTTCATAAAAGTGCCGGCATCTCTCTGATGAAAAGAAAGAGCGGGCAAGGGTGAATACATCTCCGCTGCAGAAGAGGAGGGGATGACAGAAATATACAACCAAGGTAGAGCACATGGTTGGCAGCTGCTCATTCGTCAAGTCAAACAATGCCTACAGCTTGACGATCGCAAATTGAAATCACTACAGCGTGTGGTGGAATTACTGTTAAAGTATTGGAAAATCTTATTGGTCTTGCCAGAAATACAGGCTCTACCCACAGACCCCTGCTTCTACCTTCACTGTAGTGTTAGATGCAGCTCTCGTTTAAAACTTCTATGTAAAAGCCCTGTGGCTCGGGACGCTGTGGTGGGTGGTGTACCCTGTGGCGGAAATACGAAGTATCACAATCCTGTTTAAGCATACTAAACTTTCGAGCTATTTGAAGTAGGTATTCTAACCAATGAGAATTTCCTACGCCAGAGGATATGCTCACAAACCATGCAATGCTTCTCGGCCATGAGGAGGTTGTTTTTCTGCTGGGAAAAATAAAAAGTAAAACCTCCTAGTCAGAATAGAGTTGGTAATTTTTGCCCCTCATTCCCCCATGTACATGTACATTCACTTAGTCCAAAGGCAGAAAAGTCTTTTTGTATTGGGTTGGTCGATCGATCATATTTTTCCGCCCAAAACTTACTTATGTATCTAAACGTCCCACTAAAAATACCCGAGGCTCCGGCCACGTTATACCCTATAAATTATATCGACCATGGCCATAGGTCAAGGACCGTAATTATGGTAGGGCTTTATATAATTCTCTTTACTATGCGTACCTTTCGTCTCAACATTTCAGGGGAACGGTAGTGTTTTAGTGTGACGGTTACGCACATCCCAGCGAGTGATAGGGTGGAGAGAACAAAGGCCATAAATAACTATTGTTATATAGACTCAAGGGTCCCAGCAATTCTCCGGCTAACTTGGTAAGATAGTGCGGGGTTGGATATCAATTATGGAAAGAAATCCAGCTGCAGTAGTGTAGTATAGATATAGCGGTGCTCATCAGGTAAGGACAGTTACTCTAGATCGTGTTGATTAAACTACTTACATATGACTTTCCCTACGTACGATTGGTCCTATATGAATAGCAATATACATGTAGTCACTAGAAAATAGTCAAGCTGGGAAAGGTGCACTTTTCGCTCGTATGCTTGAACAACCGGTATCCAAGTTAATTGCTGCAATGCCAGGATTGATCATGTCACTTAGACATTTTAGCATATGCACATTCTCCTCGGAATTCCCAATATGGGGTATCGAATACCGGTATACCAGAAACAATGTGGAGAAAGGGAGGTACTCACCTTTTTCTCAGTACCCAGCGGGTAGCGGAGCATCTACACATCAAGGAGTGGGGGGTACGGGTTAAATCCCGCACACTGCATATGTCTTTATTAAACTTTGCTTGTCTTTTTTCCCGAAGTTGACGCGAGTGGCGAGTTGAGGGACAACACTGCTTTCTTGAAGAGTTTTATCATGGTGAGGTTAGGCTTGTGTGCATGTTAGTCAATGGACCCAAGTTTTCTTGTCCGTCACACACACACTGTACATCACGATTAGAAAGTGTTGGAATCAAGACGCAATGTGTATACGGAAACCAGGTTTGCTTAGGAGATAATGTGAGTCTTGTGTATCTTCAGCAGAAACGCTGCAGAGGACCAGCTTTCTAGAATCATATATACAGATCACCCGCGGGTTTCTGATTCGTTCGCTTTGTCGCACATGTACATTCTCATCTTGCTTTATAAGACCTGAACCTGACCATGTGGCTTCGTGGCCAGTTGCCGACTATATCAGAAAGACAGGTATGAATATACCGGATTAAAAAACTATAACAACAGCTACAACGGCCCAAGCCATAGTTGCAACTGCTGTTGAAGGAAAATCGATTCCGGCTGCAGAAGAAATCTGACGCACGCGTACACCGTTACGTGTTTGACCGCAAGTCACTTGCTTATTTGATATTACGAACGTCTTGGTTTTAAAAGCTCCTGACCATTCCAAGAAAGCAATCTTGCTTCACCAGGTGCGACTTCTATATGATTTAACTCCTTAGAGGCATCAATGAGTTCGGAAATTACCTTATAAAAGAGCCAGTTACACGAATTATTGTTTCTGGATACCTAATCTCTACTACGTTGACTAGATCTATTTAGACGTTGGAATAAGTCTGATATTAGTGTTTACCTAGAGCCGAGGATTGCAGTATGTAGTTAGAACTCATTGCTATCTACTGTTATTATTCTAACAAAGATTACTTAGGTTATGGAATCGGATCCTAGTCCTTCGGGTAGTATCTGGCATTCATATGACGCTGATATAAAGGTAACCAGTCTATTCCCGCCTCTAATATAATCCAAAGTGACAAATAAAGGTCGGGAAAGAACACCGTGATATCTAATCATTCCCGAATTAATAGACGTCTTCTACTGGCTTTGGACATATCTTTGCGGACCGGCCGGTGCCAGGAATACACCACATAGGAATGTGGGAACCACAAGAAACACAGGAGAAGAACGGGCTCATTGATGATGTTAATTGGGTGAGTTATAATTGATTGACAGGCGTCTTATACGTAGTCCTCTAATTAAAGTCATGTCATGTCAGTTAACTTATAAATTTTACAGTTCCAGCCTGATCCCAGGGAATCCAGCATCTTAGTACAATCCTATGGCAAATTTTCACCTCCTTGCTATCATCAGGAGGATCAAGATTGGAGCTTTGACACACAATATCCACTTGATGTTGGAGAGCAACAGGAAGAAGAGGAAAGACAGGATGAGATAGTGGGTATACACACAGCAGCGGGGATGGGAACCCCTAGAAGTTTGCTATCAGATAATAAAACACAACCAAACACCCCAGAGAACATAAAGACACCGCCAAACTCACCTGAATACGTCTCGGGCTCTACTATCCCAACCACAGCCGTTATCCCCTTTAAGCCCGGTACTCCCGGTTTCACAGCCGCAGCTCACCAAGCTGTGGTCGATCTCTTCCCAGAGATTGTGGACACCTGTATCTTCAGACTAAAACCAACACTTCCGGAACCAGAAACCGACAATATACCATCTATCACTCAGGCTTATCCTACAGAGGAAAGCCATGAAATCTACCACTCGTTACCCTTTTCTAACCCACGGGCCTCGAAACGAAAACGAAATAATGATATTTGCTCCAGATTTAATGAAACGTCGTCCTCAATTCCATTTGTCCCCATTGAATCATCGGACATCGAGGATCCTCAAAGGAGAGATAAACTATCGATAACACCACATCCCATAGCTACACATCCCACTTTTACCGCCACCTACACTGTGGATGCATATGCGCCACTCAAAAACGGTTATCTATCACAACTGTCTTCCGATCTAGTCAATTTAGATTTGAAAAACGTATTGCTTCCCGAACCCCACATGATTCCGCCATATAATTTTAACAAGCTTACCGGGAAATCAGCCAGACTTCTCGCACGTATTCGGAATCCCGGAAGAAGCCCCAAGCCCCAACATTACAATCTCCCCTCGTCATCTCTCTAAGCTCAAGCTCCCCTCCACACCTCCACCAAAGAGCGTCTTCGATCCTGAAGGGATTGAAAAATATCACGACTTTTCTAGGTTTCTCTCAGACCAAGAGTTCATAGATAGCGATGAAGCGACCATGTCCGACAATGATATGCCTTCGCCTTCACCAGCCTCGACCCCTACCTCCTTCATCTCAAGACCGCTACCGGATTCAAAAGAGCTGTTGAGGGAGCAAAATCGGCTACTCCTGCGGTGGAGATCCGAAGGCATTAGCTATCGTACCATCAAAAAGAAACTTGGAATCAATGAAGCCGAGAGTACTCTCCGTGGAAGACTAAGAACTTTAACGAAGCCCAAAAGCGAAAGGTTGAGGAAGCCACAGTGGACAGAAGAGGATGTTTGTCATTCAATCACTCCATCTGAGATGTTATTTTTGGTGTACTAACCAACCAGAGCAGATCGAACTACTCCTCGAGATAGTTGATCCGTCTATTTTGGGCGTGAAATGGAAGCAAGTATCGGATACTATAGTAAGTCTTGGCGGGAGCTATAGGTTTGGCCCGAGTACGTGCAAAAAACAGTATCTAAAACTGGTCGAAGAGGGTAGAGCAAGCCCCCTATTGGGGTGTGGTACTGTTGTGGGGAAGAGATCAAGAATAGAATTCAAGCTAGAGAATTGAGGAGACAAGAGTATGATTTATACTTTTTGAGCTGGCAAAGGTAGCCCATATGTTTACTGCAATTTAGCCTGGTCGGTTTGATTTCACGATATACATAGTACGCGGGCTAACACAGTGCCTTCGACTCTACATGTATCTGACTCGCCTCCAATTGCAAGACTTGAGAATCTCATTACTAGATTAGTTATCCAATGCAATTTACGAGTATTCGGGAGCACTAGTGGGCCAATCATAACCTATATGTACATGTAATACGTGAAGTGACACGGCATTTCTTAGATTTATATTATGTAAGTTTACTGCATGATTGAGCTGCCGTTTCGCGTAGCTCGGCATCGAGTGCAGATCTAGAAATTCACGTCATATGCTGTCACTCGGTTAACCCTGATAACTAATCCAGCCCAGAAGATACCTCATACTAGCTTTTAAATAATACTACCTTCTTTTAACCAGCCGGCTAGGTCTTAAGAAAGAAAGTGCACATTGGTGCATACTTACAAACCAGAGATGTAGTGGAATTATAAAACAGGCTCTCTTAGGCCATCTAACCACATCCGAGACATATCCACCTCATGGAATTAACGGCGGGTGAGGTTGAGTAATCCCCAACACACTCGATCTGCCGGCCAAATCTGTTGGAACTTTCCGATCGATCTCGGAATCCCATGGTATCTAGCGAATAACTAGGTACTAGACAAAGAAGCTAAGACAGTAGCAGGCCCTGCAGTGGAAAAGGATTACTAATTGATATGATCACCAAAAAAATGTGAGAAATGCGCAGCGCTTCCAAATAGAGCCTCACCAACGCCAGAGGAGTGGTGCTCAAATCATGGGATTCCGATCATTTCCCTTCCGGCAGCCATATCTACATGGTCGATGTAGATGTACAACTTGAGAAGTACATACATACCTAACCAGAACCAACGCTGTTAAACCTTTACACTTTGTGGTTTTGGGACGTATGAACAGGACACGTAACCAGAGCCTTGTAAAGCTTGAAGGATATGCCAATCTGTATGGCTGGTCAGAAGAACAACTATGGGAGACTAGACTATGTAAAGTAGAAACGGGGTTGGAGATGTTTCTCAGCTATGAAAACCCCCTCCGCTCTCTCATCTCTCATCTAGACATCTATTTATATTGCTTACCTTATGGAAAGATGTTGTACAATTATGGTACTTCATGATCATACCTACATGTCAATTATTACACTTTTCACGGCATCGCCTGCCTCGGATCCACCAACACCCATTTTCAAAAAGGACACATCCGATGATCTGCAGAAGATTCCGAAAGTCCCCATTGTTTCAACAGAAAAGTATGTACTCACTTTGCTGTGCCGGACTAGTGTCAGAAACCGAAGCGAAGGTTCGGGTCGTGTGGGATGATCATATGAATGGTCTAATATATGCATATATTGACAGTGATGAGCTTTGCGCTCCAGGCTTTAGTTGATGCCATACCAATATAACAGGAAAGAGTACAGTATGACTATCTCTTCTCGGTAGGTTGGTTGTTCGATGAAAAAATACACTTAGAAAGATTCCTGTTTTCGATTCCGTGTAGCACAAGGGACCCCACTTCTGCCCCCCTCTCTTTTTTTCCCCCCTCTCTGACACGGCCGGTCGGGACAGCAGCCATCGAGAAGGCGGAGATGGCTAAGACTTTCGATCCGGTCCATGCATGTGATCGAATCAGAAACAAATAATAATGCAGCTCACTTGTTTTGAAGGCAGAGAGTACTGCTTGGCTTATTCTGAGGACGGGTAGTGGGGATCGGGACGTCTGCTAGTGGGAAATCAATGGTTTAGCTTGCAGAAGTGAATAAAGCCGTTACGTACGATGCAGTAATTATAACCTGAGTTATGGATACAAGGAAAGAGTGAAATGGAATGAAATGATCGATGCTGTGAAGGTAAGAATGAAGAACCCCTTTCTGCGCACGACAGACAAATGAGAGAAGAACACGCTTGCTAAAGAGAAAGAAAAAAAGGAGAGAAAGTAACGAAATTCGTCAAACCATAAGCTGTATCTACAAAGTGAGAGAAAACCAATAAGCAAACTGCGCTACGTTTTCACCTCATCGCAGAACGCAATAGCGCTCCAAAACTTAAACAACTTCCCCTTCTTCGAGCCGCCCCTCGCCTCAAACGACGTACCAATAAACACCCTAGGATCCCTCTCGTCTCTCCAACTAAAATCGATGAACACACTGCGGGACACAGTCTCATTAGCCCCTAGCCACAAACACCAATCATCGAAAGCAAACCAACATACCTCTCCGTCCCCAAGAAGTCCACATGCCGCATCCTCTTTGAACGGTCATAGTTCCTCTTCGAGCAGATCGTTGACCCAAAGAATGTTCCAAAGCTAATCTTGGCTTCCTTCGTCTTACTATTCGCGCCGATTCAGGTTAGCCAACTGTCCCCCTCACCACACACCACACCACATATATCACATCTCTCACTTACTATTCTGCCAGCGCCACCATCACATCCCATACCGTCACGCCCGCCGCATTCTCGACTACGCAGTATGGATGGAATTTCAGCACCTCGAACGCCGCCCAGGCCGTCGGTGGATCTGTCGCATACTGCGCGCATACCGGCGAGTCCTTCAGCAGCGCTGCTGGCCCATCACCGCGGCGCCCTAAGGTCGTGTCTGCGACGCACAGTGAGGGCGAGAAATGAATTAGCCCAAAAACGGGGTGTAGCGTGTATTTCTCCACCGGCGGAGAGGCCAGGAGGTGGGTGGGCGCGAGGAAGCGCTTGCTGCGAAGAGACCGGCGGGTCTGCAAAATATCGTTCCAGAGGCGGCATACCTGCTGGCAGGCAATGATGTCGTAGAGGTCAAGGTAGGTAAAAATGTCTTGGAGGAGGTAGGAGGGAATGCCGACTCGTAGGGGAGCCTCTGTCTCTGTCTCCGAGATTGAGGGGAGAGGTGTAAACATTTTGGGAGCCTGCTAATTAATGGGGTAGAGGTAGGTAGTAAATTATTTGGGTTTTAGAGATATAGCTAGTAGAGATCAAAACTGAACTTTGGCAGGGCCCAAGAGGTCTTTATACAAGAGCTCTCAAAAAAGGGACATAGATATAGGTACATGTATATAACCAATGCTCCATAGCTCCCCAAGCTCTACACTAGCTGCTAGCTAGCAGAGCCATAATCTATCTCAACCCCAACTGAAAAGAAAAAAAAGAAACAACCCAGTTTCTCCACCAAAGTCCGATCACCGAGCGCCCGCTAGCTGCCGTCATCGAGCTAATTGCATGGCTGTCTGTGGTGGAGATGGCCGGTGCACACACACACGGCAATCTCCACACAGCTAACATAATAAAATACATTTTTCCCCCTCTGATCAGCAACATACAGCATGCACCGATATTCAGGGTTACCTCGCACTGTATGTAGAGTACCTACCTACCTACCTCTAACCCACAACTTCTTCATGTGACTCTGGAACACCCGGGAGCCTGGTTACTGGGTCTATATAGCTGCAAGGTTCACTTCAGTTGTTATCGCCTGATGATGTTGGGCCCTTGCCTTTCACTGCCTTATCCCGAGTTACCCTTATCTTGGTCATCGACCGGCTAGCCCCCGAGAGGATATAATAATCTAGGGTTTTTCTAGAGACTTAGTTTGATATTCTGACGTGTGATTGCTTTTGTTAGGAAAAAAAAGGCGGTTTTATCACCTGTGAGGTCATGTTGGCACTGGCCATAGCATGCTCCGTGCGATCAACACAAATAGGATAAATCAAAGAGAGGATCTTAGGGCTAACTTATTCAATATTAGTAGTATCAGCAGTGGTAGAACTCAGGGCCTGCTATTGGCTGACCAGTAATAAGTAAGGAATGACTTATATCCTGTTTTTGCCTACCGCATAGTATTCCTTTCCTCTACTCTTCACTCCAAAAAAAAAAAAAAAACCGAAACACAAAGTAGCCAACCCTACAACACCGTTATCTCTTCGATTCCCACGATGATCCCAAATAAACTAAGATCTATGTGAAAAAACTGGATACGCGTCTTTTGAGGATAACACCTTATCATCATACCCTATGATGGATGATGTTGAGCTGCGCTGGCCGATCGCTTTTTTTTTTTTTGGTTGCCAAGAGGTTTGAGAGAGCGGGATAGAATAGTAGGGCCACCTGACTTGAGGGATATTTGTACAACGAAAAGATTCACTGGTTGTTATACTACTAACGGAAAATTTCTATCTTCAACAACCAGGGAACTATACCACGCAATCGGGTTACGGTGTGGTGGCCAGCTCTGGACATATCTCACCAGAACGTAAATATTTGTGGAAATCCCACGTCTTGATAAATTATTATGGCTTTCAAAAGGGAGTGCTATGACGAGGTGTTAACTGCGGATACGTATTAATTAGAGTATTGAATGTAGATAACCTGTGGTATGAGATGATGCTAGCTTCTGAAAAATTATTGAGCAGGTGCCATATGAGCTGTGCAGCTATATAATCTTAAATATAGCCCCATATGCCAATACAGTATCGTCCAATCTCTCGTTCAGCCAGTCAATCACAATCGAGGGCTGCTGACGAATCACGATCCGATCAACATGTGCACGACATTCCATCCACCAGATAACAGCTGAACCTAGATTTATGGGAAAGATGTAAAATACTCTCTCCTCCTCAGCAGCAGGTGCAGCCAAACCATAGTAGGGCAGCCGCAGCCACGATAATCGCGAATCACCCTTTACCTAACAGAGAGAGGCACCTAACCCTCTAAGAAAGATTAAAGGGCTCTACCAGCCCAAGCGTGCGGATAGATGTGCGGAAAAATGTCCAATGCACATTGCGGACCAGATATCAGGATCAGATATCGGCTCGTTCACATCATTTCATTGCTGCCATATGTACCTACACCGGCCAATGGGTCACGTAGAATAGAGCCTACATGTACTTCGCTTACTTTATAGACTGTGTATCCATCTTACGGCATGACGCAGAAAGAGATTGATAACCAGTTTTGTGCCTGGTTGACGGTTTCGGGAGTATCCGAAAGCCGTGTAGTGAACAGATCGAAATATTCTGTCTTGTTTGTGGGGCCTGTGGTTCTAGAAGTTGTATCCATACGGGTTTGAAGATTCCCTGCAACTACCCTTCATACGAGCTTTACTTTATAAGGCTTAGTTTTTTCTTCTTTCCTTTTTCCTTTTAAACATTGGATAAACGGTACACTAGTACTAGTGCCCGCGTGCTTAAATTCTTGGTGTTCCAGATATTCCGGGCTAGGTGAGGTTCTTTTTGGCACAGTGCTCTGTTTGTCCGAGTACTTAAAATTAATCAAATCTCAAGCGCATCAGGGGCTCAGAAACACACAGGTTGCAGAAAGCTCTGACAAAACTTGGAAACTTTCATGAGCCGAACCCTAAGTGCTGTGTGAGGTAAGTTTTGCGTTATGGGCTGGACATGAGACAAGGGGAGGACTTGTACTCTACCTCCTTCCTAACTCCCAAATTCTTCTGACGTGGCACACGGTTTTCAGCATACCTATGGCTCGAGAAGCTATGGAGGGCAGGTGTGTAAACTTCGGCCTTTTTTAAAGAATCAGCCAATCAAACCTATAGAAATTGGCCATAATGGTACTAGCGCCTAGACTAACCCTGGCATTTTCTCAGATTCCCATACAAACGAAATTCCTCTGAAGTTGACACACCCGCCCTCTAGGCCTTCTCGCACCATAAATGTTGTAATTATTGTCAGCGTTTAAACTCTAAAGAGTAGCCAAGGTTGATGGCTACCCTTTTGTCTAGAAGGACTTCTTGGATTGCCTAACCCCCACGTTGCTAGTAACCATCATGACCTAAACTCCACATCCATTTCCTCACGCCGGCTGTCATTCCCACTAGCCTAAGGCTTCATGATCATTTTTTTTTCCCGCATCCATATCGAATATCCGGTGAATCACCACGTCAAAATTATCATGTAAGTCCAGCCAAATTTTACTCTGATCATAATCTCTGTCATCTCTGAATCGTCCATTCTACCGGTAAAGTAGATTTCGCAAAGAGAAAGAACCCCCGAGGGATTGTCTCCTTTGCTGAGAACAAAGAGGGGAGACCTACCGGCGGCACAGAAATGCAGTCAATGCGGACGGCTAGGGTATATGGTCTTTACCCTGCCCACCACTCTTCAAAGAGGCCTGACCAAGCGGGGGAGTTGAAGCCGGGAATACCATCGGTATATTGTGGGGTTGAAAAAAGAAAACGCTTACAGTAGTTAGAGCTGAGAGCTAGTGATGGACAGGAATAGATCGCACCTATTAGAAAGAGACTACAATGAGTCGGCCCATATCATGACAAACTTCGAAATACCTGCATTTAAGAACTCTCTCCACCCCGCAGTATATTACCAGGTCCATCCACATCTATCATAATTTTTACTTGGATATCTGAGTGAGGGCGGATAGTATAAGGTGTAACGTTTATTGCCAATATCCCGTGAGATGGAAGTGGGGATGGTAAATTTTTTTTTAAAAAAAAAAAAAAAAAAAACAGATACCTCAACCGGCCCTGCCCTTAATAAAGAGGGGTATATAATCTTATCAGGTTCGCTAGATATATTTTAGCGACCAGTGGAGTTCGTACAGAGACTTTTCTTTTCAGCAGAAAACAATTCGTACAGTACTGTCTGACAAATTCCCGAGTTCGTAGTGAGTTGACTGACAGAACAAAAGGTTCGTACACAGCTCTGTCCGGGTGGCTGAGGATCGATAATGTGCAATGTTTTTGCGAGGAAAATAAAGATTGATATAAATGACACCCTGAAGCTTCGTACAGAGTCTGGCCTGACACCCAAAGTACTTCGTACACCGGCCCATTTTCCTGACACTTGTTCGTACAAAGCTGCTGGACCTGACACCTGACGTAAGAACTTGACTGGTCGCTACAGTACGTGTTGGTATTCATTCTCAAACTATTTCTTCACCCGACGAGTTGCTCAGATAGATGTTTGTGTTCCTGTTATTTCAAATATTATAGCCTTAATAATGCAAGCAAGAGTTTCAATTCTCATTATGTCAGTGTATATCAGCTTAGGCCTGGTGGGTTTTGGTTCGGTGACAACGAGTTTAAGATTAACCGCAGTGTAGGCGTTAGCTGTCCCTTTCCCTCTCTCAGGCCGCGGGATCTACTGCTGAGTCTATCAACGCGCGCGAGTGATTGTATAACCACCATTGACTATAATCTCATGTATCCTCTCACGGAAGTCTTTTTTGAAAGAATCAGCGATGATCACGACGTACATACATGTAGTGGAAAAAGGTGCATTACAGTTGGAAATTCGCTGGAGAAACTACAACTCCAGATGGTAAAAATACTAACGTTACAGATCTTCCGCGCGGATAAAGCCCAATATCACTCCATTCCATACAGAGGAACGAAGAAAAGACAAAGAAAAAGCAGCTAAAAGTACAATTGAAAGCATCACTCATCAACATCCTCTACCGTGACCTTAACCGGCGCCTTTCCTTGTGCTTCCGGAGTTACTGAGGCTTCGCCCTCCTGGGCATCATTTGATTCCACTTCTTGCTTTGCTTTGCCTTTACCCTTTTCATCAGTAGGTCCTTCAGTAACCCCTAAAAGACTCTCTACGGCTGCAACTCCTTGTTTTGACCTCCACTCCCTCTCCTGCTGTACAACCTCCTGCTCCAGTGCATTCAACGCCTGCTCTTGCGCGCTGGGATTGAAGATGCTCCTTTCCCCAAATAGTGAGAGTTGGTTCTCGGTATTGAACTGAGTAGGAAGTCTTGATAAGTCGACTGAACTGACAGGAGCTGAAGATGCAGATGGAAGTCGTCTCCCACTAACTTGTTCGAGTTGCCCCGCTGCATTTCTCATAATTCTGGCTATATCATTGAGAACCTTTATACGTCTATTGACAGTCTCGCGAGTCTCCCGTTCTATCCTCTCAATGTCCGCCCGAGAACTTGTTTCGTCTAAAGGTGATATCTGAGTCCAGTCAGAGATGCTCTCAATCATGCCTGAAACGCCGGATGGCGAGATTGTAGTGGGAGTCTCAGTGATTTCTTCGTTGAGATCTCTTAGCAGTGCAGACAGCCTTGTTACTTCTACTCTGAGTCCTGGATGATGCATCATTATAAATCCCCTAAAGTCGCCTTCGGGAAATCCTAGCACAACCTGAATCCTTTCTTCTCTAGGCAATATCTCAAGCCATCTAGCAATGTTCGCCACAGAACGCACCACGTCTGCGCCAGGTTCAGAATGGGTGGCATTTCTAGCACTCTCTGCGAGCTCCTGGGCCATATCTCTATTAGGCCAACCCTGTAGAATTTCTTCCCGAGTTTCATCTGGGAGACCAGCAAGAGTTTCGTGCACTGTTATGCCATTTCCTGATTCTAATTGCCATTGTAAAAGTCTACTGATAGTCGCAACACTTCTTTGAACTGTTGGACTTAACCTTTCCATCTGTTCTTGAGACAACCGTTCACTCAGATTTCCACCCGTGACTGGTCCGCTAGTTCTTTGAGCTGCCCAGTTCTGTTGCGGGTGACTGAGTCCACTTGGGGCGGTCGTTGATCTGGTAAGGACTGGTCTAGAAGAACGAGATGTCTGTTCTTCTCCTGGGGTCAATCTAGCGTGGTGATCCATCATGCGCTCCCGGTACATTTGTTGCCCCCTTCGACTTCTTAAGGATTCTGCTCCTCTTAACGACATTGTTCCACCTGGAGTTGTAACCGGTAAAGCAGTGGGAGTGGATCCAGGAGCGGTCAGGGGAACCACGTTCCATCCCGGCGGCAGCACCATTCCTTGAGGCAGTACCGCCGTGGCACTGGATCCGTTCAATACCGGCCCCCCATGATAAACCGACATGCCCGGCGTTCTAATTCTTGGCGGTAGGTTGGTTTCAAGATTATTCCCGGTGTTTATGTATGGGTTGGAAGTAGCTGTGGGGGTGGCCCCAGGAGCAAGTGGGGTAGCTGGGACTTGTTGTCCCTGTAGAGCACCAGCCCCCGGAATACCTGCAGCTTGCGCCTGTAATTGTTGCCACCTCTCCAACACGGCTACTTCGCGCTCAAGAAGTCTAATCCTAAGCATCTGCTGATCAAAATCTGTATACCCAGCACCACCGGCACCAACGTCTGCTAAACCTTGATTCTGCGCATGTGCCTGAATCTGTGCCTGCAACTGTGCTTGCAACTGTGCCTGTTGGTTTTGTTGCTGGTTTTGCTGTTGTTGATTCTGCTGGTTCTGTTGGTTTTGCTGCGGTTGAGGTCGTTGTTGTTGGTTCATTCTATCCATTAAATTTTGGACAAAACCAGGCCCTCCAACACCAATGTCAAATCCTAGAGGACCAAGTTGTGCACCAAACGCCAGGCCTGCTTCACCAGCGGCATTTGCTTGCGCTCGTGCAGCAGCGTTTTGCATGCCTGGACCATTGAGAGGTTCATCAAGTACAGGCCTACGACATGTAGGACATCTTTGCTGTCTTTCAAGCCAACTTCTTAAGCAGGCAAAGTGAAGTACATGCCCACATGGAAGCTTTTTTGGTCTTGATCTCTGGTCTTGAGTGCCGGCTGCTCTACCTTCACCCGCAGCACCACCTTCAGTCCACGCTCTCATTTCTTCCCTACATATGATACAGACCCCTTCGCGCTCAACCTCTTCGGGGGTTGCATCTGGGTACCTGGAGTTCATGTGAGCGGTTGCCCGACGATAGCGGATGAAGTCTCGGATCCGGGTGATAAATGAACGGAGGGTGAGGTAGACATCGCGAATGATATGAAGTGGAAGTCCATAATATCTTAGAACAATCGAGAAGAATGAGAGATAAGTAAGGAGCTTAAGAAGGTCTATTTAGATCTGAGTTAGTTATGTTCGTGGAGACCTCAAAAGTGTTTGCCTGTGTGAATTACCTGTAACCAACTCCAAGTAAAAAACCCATGTTCCTTTCTCCTCCCAGCCTCCGACATCTAATTCCTCCTCATCTTCGTCTTCTTCTTCCAGCTCAGGAACATCTTCCACAAGATCGCCAGCTCTACGTCTTCTTGTTACCTCCGCGACCCGGTCTGCATGTCTCTGGCGAGCGCCTTCCCTCTCCAGAATTCTTGCCGCACGTCTTCGCATCGCCTCCCGTTTTAAGATATATTTTTCGACCAAGCTTAAAACGTATCTACCAGTAATTCCGAGCGATGTTATTAGGAGAATTGCGAATTCGAAAGCAAACATGACCATCATATTTGGTCTCCCACGTTCAAGAACTGAGGAAACAGAGTGCCAAAGCATTGCTGAACAGGCTGAAAGAAGCAGAATCAAGGAAGAGGCCAGCCGGATATGGAAGAGTGTCGGATTATCTGGAGGTGAGGTTTCCATAAATTCCACTCTACTTCCTCCGATCCAGCAGAAGCACTTGATAAATAATAATACACCAAACATGACGATGAACCGGACATCAAACTCGTCGCGAAATATAGTCATGGCCAAACATGTCTCCGTCACAGCATACCAAGCCTTTTCGTATAGATTCTCAATCTCGGGGGTCCGTAGAGGTCCATAGAATATAAGCTGTAGGGCATGGCCGAAGAGTATTGAGAGAAGAAGTAACAAATTCGTAAGGACCTAAGTGACCGGTGAAGTCAGTAATTCGTGGACATACATCTGATAGAGTGAATAAGAAGGGAAATGAACCATAAGACAAGCATTGGACTGAGCAAGGTGAACACAGGCCGAATAGAAGTTTGCGCGTTGGTTGAAAGCTGAGATGATGACGCCGGCGCCCAAAATGACGCTGGTCTAGTTGTTTAGATGAATTATGGTTTAGCTGCTGTGGCGTAAAGTCGAGGGAAATAAGGTACTTACAGCTCCATACACGGCGAGCCGCATCCTGAATTAACTTGAGCGAGTCCAGCAAGAGACTCTGGTGTTCTAGTTGAAAGCCCTTGAGAGGGAGAAGATGATAAGGAGTTAGGAAACCAGAATTATAATTGATTCTTGGGACTTAATCCCGTTGCTCAGCGGGGGATAGAAAAAGAAAGAAAGAAAGAAGCTTTTGGATGTCCACTGAATTCGCGTTTCAACTTCAGCACGAGAGAACACGGTGTCGCTGGACATGGCCATTACATAAGGATGTGCATGTGGCACGTGCGCAAATCAGCACTCAACCAAAATAATTCATCCTGGAGATAAGCTTCAGAGTTCTCATGTGCTTAAAACATTCCTTGAATTATATTCTATTGAAGTACATCGCAAATCTATTTATTCTTGATAACCATTGCAATTATGAACAGTTGCGAAAAATGACCGGCGAGTTTGCTAAAGATCTTATCAGATCAGATTTAATTTGTTTTCAACACGAGTGATGGCCTGTGAGACTCGGGTCACCCGGGTTAATCCCGAACCCTCGGCTGATGGATATTTGAATATAAGTGTATGGAAGGGATCCATCCACTATAAGCCTTTAACCTTTTAATTACGTCTGGTAAAAATGATTACCCCACACAAGTCAAATACTACTATGAAGGTTTCCACTACTTCATAACTCTTTCGTTTAGATTTCATCACCTCCGCCCTTTCTCCACATGTACACCGGTACTACTTCAATCCTACCTATAGCTTCTACCAAGACTAGTGGACGTCTCGATTTTAGCCACCGGCTAGTTTTACGATGGTATAGCGGATCCGCGGATTAGAGTACCAGTCAAATATTTTGCGCTGCCACTTGGATCATGAGCGTCGAGAGGTATCCTATGCTTATACTCAGGCAGCTCTGCTATAGGAGCATACAATAGTAACTCTATACATAGGTATATATATGCAATTCACGACTGCCACTGCGAATATTTATCCCAGCTAGATTAGCAGCTAACCTCAGAACTATTGTATATACTTACTAGCTTTGTTGGTTGCTATGATCCGTTAAGCTAGCTACACCTCCCTCAACAGGCTTAATACGATTAGTGGCTTAGCTCGACCCGTTATATCTATAGGTGGTTTCCATTCTGTCCTTTTGGTACTGCTTTCTAAAATTTGGGCATGATTTCACCAAACGAGACATTGTGATCTTATCCATCTTATCAGATTGAATTGGCCAATTAAGGAAACTAACCATTAATAGTTAAGTTCATCTAATAGTTTTTCAAGGGACGGCTAAATGGCGAATTACAGGCTCACATGAGTATGACATGTAGCTATCGGAGGTTCTAACCACAGTTCTATCATCTATGGACCCTAAGTCAATTACTGGTGAAGATGAAGAAGTCATGTGGGTGGAGGCGGAGGGGGAATTCTCGTCTGCAGTGACAACTCGGATGATTCCTGATTTTCCACGAGCAGGGTTCAAGCGGCTCTTGGAGGGGGAGTGGGAGAAAAAAAAAACCGAAAAAAAAAACACACACACACATATCCCACCAATAACGACGCCCCGGTGGGCATTAACCTCGTTATTGAGAACAAAAGTACAAATTGATATTAGATATTCCAAACAGCAGAGGACGTTTTCAAAACAATCTGTTTTCTGGTGTCTTCAGATTGAGCGAGATTAGTGAATTTATCCAACAAAGATCCAATCTCAGCTTGCGAACTGCCCCCCTCTCGAACACCATCCCACGCCATAGATTGCTTTCTTTTGCATCAGAAACAAACGCAAGACTTCCCGTCTCCGTTCCACTTTTAGCGTGGGATTTTAGAAGCTCTGCATCCACTAATAAAC
This sequence comes from Morchella eximia, assembly GCA_024713935.1. NCBI lineage: Eukaryota > Fungi > Ascomycota > Pezizomycetes > Pezizales > Morchellaceae > Morchella > Morchella eximia. The sequence goes on from JAMGZG010000002.1 coordinate 2,388,678, forward strand.
GAAGCCCCCGGATTCTGTTTAACCACCCCCGGAATTTCAACCCCTCCGCCTTTTCCCTCCCCGCTCTCTAGACTCTTACCGTGCCTACACCTCCTCTTCCTCCTTTCATTCCTCAATCACTCCCTATCTTAGGCCCCTCTCAATCTTTACAGAACCTGCATTTCGGGATTGCTAGTGTTGTCAACGTTTCCTCTGTTGCTGTGACCTCAATACACTTCTTTTCCACCCACAATCTTTTATTTTTTTATTTTTTTCCTTTCGAGAGCGCTTTATAAGAGTCATCGGAAACAACCGTTCCTTGCAGCTCTGTGGACAGTTCCACAACGCCAATTCGTTCGGCCTTAAAACTTACGATTTTCAGTTACCGATCTTAAGATAAATGGCTACAGTTCAGGAAGCCATCAAGGAATCCCTCGTAGGTAGCGAGCAACCTGCTCTGCTTACCGATGAAGCAAAGAAAACCTTTGACAAGTATGCGTCCCATACCGCTCCTTCGGGAGAGCGCTACATGACCAAAGAGGACTTTGTTTCGGCCATTGCACCTCCGAACCAAGATTATCATAAAATCAAGAGGGAGCAGTACTTGATTTTGTTTGAGGTGGCCGATCGCCGCAAAGAAGGCGTTGTCAATCTCCACGATTGGGCAAATTTTGAGAACCTCCTCGCGAAGCCAGATGTCGAATATGAAATTGCGTTTAGACTATTCGATGTCGAAGGTAAAGGCAGTGTAAAGTATGATGAGTTTATTAAACTTTATACAGCCAACAGGGACCCTTCCGGTATTCCATTTGACTGGAATAGCATGTGGGCGACTCTTTACCTCGGGGGGAAGAACAAGCGTCATGACCTGACGTACCCCCAATTCTCACAGATGCTCCGTGGGCTTCAGGGGGAACGTGTTAGGCAGGCTTTCCACTATTTCGACAAAAGAGGTACTGGTTTTATCGAACCAGAAGAGTTCCAACGAATAATTCTTGAAACCTCTGCTCACAAGCTCAGTGACCACCTTCTTGAGAACCTGCACACACTTTGCAACATCTCTGTCGGGTCCAAGATCAGCTATGCCAATGTTCGTGCATTTCAGAACATTGTTCGAGGAATGGATATGGTTGACTTAATTGTACGCAATGCTACCGCCAAATCTGCTGACGGGAAGATCACCCGCACCGATTTCCTCAACGAAGCAGCAAGGGTCACTAGATTCACTCTTTTCACACCCATGGAGGCCGATATCCTGTTCCATTTCGCTGGGCTTGATACAACATCCGGCCGTTTGGGACTTAAAGACTTTACACGTGTTCTTGACCCGTCGTGGCGGGGGCCAAAGCTCGATACTTCTGGATTACTGCCTTCCACAGAGGGACTTCTTCCTACTGTTGATTCAATCACCCACGGTCGAAGCTTTTTTGGGCAAGCACTAGATGCAGCTCAGAACTTTGCCCTTGGATCGCTCGCAGGAGCATTCGGTGCAACTATTGTTTACCCCATTGACCTTGTCAAGACACGGATGCAGAACCAAAGAAGCAAGGTTGTGGGTGAGCTTATGTACAAGAACTCTTTGGATTGCGCCAAGAAGGTTATTCGTAACGAGGGATTTTTGGGATTGTACAGTGGCCTGGGACCACAATTGATTGTAGGTTATATATAGTCATGTGTTGACCAGATAATTGGAGTACTAATGAATTATCTTGAATATAGGGTGTTGCGCCAGAGAAAGCTATCAAACTCACTGTCAATGATTTGGTTAGATCTAAGGCGAAGGATAAGAACGGCGAAATCACCCTTCCGTGGGAGCTCCTTGCGGGAGGGAGTGCGGGCGCTTGCCAGGTCGTTTTTACAAAGTGAGATATGACTTTCCTGCTTTGAGAGTTCTTCGCTTTCGCTTCGGTATTGTGTGGTATCTGGGCCTTTGGCTAACCCATTTCAAGCCCCCTTGAAATCGTGAAAATCCGTCTTCAGGTTCAAGGTGAGGTCGCCAAAAATGTCGAAGGAGTTCCTCGCCGTTCAGCCCTATGGATTGTCAAAAATCTTGGGTTGGTCGGTCTTTACAAAGGAGCATCCGCATGTCTCCTCCGTGATGTCCCATTCTCAGCGATTTACTTCCCAACATACAATCATTTAAAAACCGACTTTTTTGGCGAATCACCTACTAAGAAACTTGGAATTCTTCAATTATTGGCTGCTGGTGCAATTGCCGGTATGCCTGCTGCATACTTCACCACCCCCTGCGATGTCATCAAAACTCGTTTACAGGTCGAGGCCAGGCAGGGACAGACCCATTACCGCGGTCTGATCCACTGTGCTACGACGGTCTGGAAAGAAGAAGGGTTTAAAGCCTTCTTTAAAGGAGGTCCTGCAAGGATCCTGCGAAGTTCGCCCCAATTTGGTGCGACCCTGGCTGCGTATGAGCTTTTGCAAAACATTTTCCCAACGGCTGGGAAAGAGAAGCAGGACGCAGAAAGCCTCTCAGGCGGAATCATACCAGCTATCGGGATGGCAGAGCAGAGTGCACCTATGCCCTACCTCAGAAGCCGGAACGCATTGAAGATCATCATGGTAAGTTCATCTGAATATGTTGGGGATCTGAGACTAACTGTGACTCAGGATCTCGATCAAAATTTTGGACGCCCAAGGATCCCACAAGGTTTCGGCCAGAGATCTTAATTTCTTTACACCCATGAAACAAAAAAAAAATAAAAAATAAAAATAAAAAATATAAATAGAGATATAACTTACTTTTCCCCTATGTACCCCTACTTTTTCTTTTCTTTATATCTTCTTAGATTTAGATCATGTATGCGTCTTTGGAAACCATTTTATTTCTTTAGAGGTATTTTTACTACATCAGCATAGAGGCCTCATACACAAGACCAGCTCGTTTTTCTTTGTATAGATTTAGTTCATTATTATTCCTTTACTTTTATTTATTTTTGCGAGTTATGAGCGTGTGGAGTTTGAAGTTCAAAATATCTGTAGTTAGTTAGGGATTTCGAAAAGGGTCTTTTGGGTTTTATAAGTTTTTCGGATGTGGTCTCATTCTTCTCTTCTATCTTAAAGGCTGAACTGGATCCGGATAAAGGTTTCAAACGGCACTACTAGAGAGAAAGGTTAGGCACATGATGCATGCACAATCTAGGAGTAAAAAAAACCGTTTATTTGTCTCTAAGTTAAAGGTTTTATAGAACTAAAGAAGATATAGAATAGTGGAAAACTACAATAAAAGCTAGAAATAGTAAAGAAAGCTACTAGGGAAATGATCAAATCATCAAGCAAAGAGGAAAGAGCAGATACTAAAAGGTAAAGAAAGAAGAAAAAACATGTATTTACGCATTCTTGCTCATGATCATATGGTATAAATAAGAGAATAAAGCAGCGCTGCAATATGAAGAACAAAAAAAGAGCAAATTAGTGTCCATCCAACCCATTTCCTTCGTCTGATTCCTAAAACCAATGAACCTTTGATTTCCCACGCCCTCATAACCACTCGAAACCATGAAATAGTAGCGATCGGATATATGTAATTAAAAAAATAAGAGATTAACTTCGAAAAGATCGTTTCGACCCGACTAGCAGGACTAGGCCCAAATCCTTCTCAGGATATAAATAAGAGAAATAAGTCCTAAGAGATATCTTTTTTTTTTGAGGGACGGGGGCCCCCCCGGGGGGGGGGGGTATATGGGTTATGTTTATGCCTGTATCCAAGCCAACGGAGTGTAGACTAGGAAGACAAACGTGACATCGACGATAGTGTTCCACAGACCTCGAATTGTAACTCTGTAAGCTTCGTAATTCGTAAATCATGAGTCATAAGATAACCAAACAGTAAAGAGAGAAAGGGAGAATAAGAGAAGCAAAGAAAACGCTAAATCCAAACAAAAAGAAGGACACAACTTAATAGATTATAAAGCTAACCAACCAGTAGTAGAAATAAGCCAAATATAAAACTGAAGAAACGAAGGTATGTTAATTAAATAAGAGATTAACAGAACGAGTGATAAATACGTGCTCGATCCAGCTGCGGTGGTAAATTGAGATCATAAGAAGATAAGCAAATATTAAACGAGAATAGTGAATGGGGAAATGAAGAAGGGGGGATAACTATAAATGTAACTAGAATTATAGGTTGTAATTATAATAATTGATAGTAGTGCCTCTGAAAGCACGATTCGCTTTGATCTTCTTTTGCCTATAATATCTCCCCGCTGCTTCGGTTGGACAGGCTTGAAAAGTCCAAGTTTTGATTATAGATTTGGCTTGGTTCTTGATGCCACTTCCGCATGCCAGTTTCCAATACTCGTGTTTCCCCCTGGGCCTCCGCACATCGTAGAACTTTCCTCCCAATGTCGGAATTAACCCCTTCTCTTGCAGAAACTTGACCACCTGATATGCTTTCTTGAGTCTCTCCTCGGATAATTTATCAAATGTCTGGATCAATGCCCAGTCAAGAGCTGTCTCTCCATCTTTCGATTTAATGTACGGGTTCGCACCCGACTCTAGCAAGATATCCAAGATATCCAAATCCATATGCTTGACCGCAAGGTGAAATATAGTCGCACCTTCCTTATCCCTCGCGTCGATATCCGCATTATTTTCAAGTAGAAGCTTGAAAACATTTAAGTTCCTATTTGTCCGGTGATGGTCGTAGCTTTTCAAGGCCTTGCTCATGATCGACAATCCCGCCCCATCCACCGCTGCTACCTCCGCTCCGTTCTCCAGGAGTAAGCGGACAACTTCCTCATTCCCTCTCATGGCAGCAAAGTGCAGTGCTGTTGTTCCGGTTTCGTCTGTCTGGTTGATGTTGGCTCCCTTATCCAACAGGAGCTTCACGATAGTTTCACTCCCTTGGAAAGCGGCAAAGTGGAGGACCGTTTCTTGACTATGGCAGTGATGGGCGTCGGCCGGACATTCAATGCTGACATCTTTGTCGAGGAGTAGCTGGAACAGTGCTTCATGACCCCTCCAGGCCGCCCAGTGAAGTGTGCAGCGGATTTTAAGATTTCCTCGACGATAAACGTTGCGACGAATTTGGGTTGCATGCTGATTCAGCTCTGACGTTAAGAGCTCCCGGAGCCGGCGGTTCGTTCTTAAGAGAGAGCCTATCCCCGACTCTTCAAGGTATGTTGATATACAGAGGAGGAGTTCATTGGGTAAGTCGAGTAGAAAACCCATGGGAAATATTAGGGCGGAGACTCTCGAGAGTTAGACCTGCTAAACGTATCAAGAGCTGAATCAAGAGTCAGTAAACTTAGGCAACAAAAAACTATAAGAATGTTTATGTACCTGTAAATCACCAGGATTCAAACTTTATGTGACTGAGTCAAGCTTCTCTAAAGCTACTCTATTCACAATCGGATCTCTCTAGCTTCTGCTGAATGGTTCGTCTTCGGAGAAGAAATAGGCGGCGAGGCAACGGTTAAGAATGAAAGTGATTTTTACGTTTTTTGCGTTCTGTCAAATTAGATTTGGGATGAGCGAAGATAAATGAAGACCACCTCCACAGCCTACCATTTATGCTGTTCTCAAGCTGGTGGGTGCGCACCTGTGCATATTCGCACCTGTGCATACAGGTATGTATGCATGCACGTGACACCGTCATATATATGTGTGTGGATTCCAAACGGTCATCAGAAGATTTCCGCGGTTTCAGGTCTTTGCTTTTGAAAACGGCAGTACAATAATGGCGTATGTATACGTACGTGATGTGCCATCAATGAAACTGCCATCGCAGAACAAATTATCTGCTGCGCACTTCTCACAGTTTGAAGGAGTGCTGTAGTACATGTAGTGTGGCTTGTGTTTACGTTGACCTCGTACCCAGTCTGGTATTTACAGTGATGGGGAGAATTATTGCAATAATTCTCCCCATCACTGTAGTGGTTGCTGTGCCAAGACTTTCTACGAAAGTTGGCGCAACGAAATACCAAAACTTTTCGCAGAAAATCACGTGACTACCAGGAAGTTTGGGATGGGGTCGAGCTCATGTTTACGTCAAGAAAAATTCTATCCCCCGTAGGTTTGAGGATAGGAATGAACATATTGACATATAAATTTGAGAGTTCGTGAAGTATAATGTCAATTTTGTGACCCGCAACTGTCAAAGCCGAACTGTCAATTGTTGAAATCGACAGTTGTCAAATACGCTCTAATAGCGAGAACGAGAAGAATAGTTTGTGCTTTACGTAGTGCAGGAGTCTGAACAATACTAGGCAACAATGCATACATGTCTGGTGCGCAATTGTCATGTAGTTTCACGTCATAGGCATCAATTCAAATTGCCTACTTCCCCCCAATTTGCACTTTTGAGGTGCTGTCTAGTATTCTCCCAAGATTTTACACACAATACAGCGATGGGGAAAATTATTGTAGAAGTATGGTAAGAGTCCTATTGGCCGGGGCAGCCACCTAAACCCTGTTTTTAGACCCCTGTTTCTACAATAATTTTCCCCATAGCGGAATGATGCAACTTCACCTATATACAACATACATCCTACGTAGCGTAGGTAGAGTTGCGATGCATGTCGCCACAATCTAGACCAATTGGCCAATGCATAATATCTGCGATTATAGCCATGAAATCATTGAAAAAGAAAGAATGAAAAATATCGAAAAACTAACGTGCTGCGAATACCTATGGCCAGGCGGACCGCAAGGCGGCGAAGGGGACATAATCATAACCGTTCCCTATTCGACTCAAGCTGCAATTTTGACAGGTTTTCTGATTCGAAAGCTGCCCATCGACAACCGAATTCGGGTCAAAACCCGGTTGGTACTAATCGTATCTAGCGAGTATTTTCAGCTTCAATCCCAGCTCACATCAGCTCGGCAATTTGTGCTACCATATCTAGAGTACTTGCGACCAGCAACAAGAACCCGAAAATGCACTTCCTAATCTGCAATTTCCATTGGAGTAGAAGTCAAAAATACACCAAAGACTTGCAGCTGCATATTCGGGTTCTTGTTGCTGGTCGCGAGTATCTGGCATGCACATGCATGCATGTTCCTCCCCAGTACCCTGTTTTCATACAACGCCATGATACATCGAAATTCAACAACATCGGTACCTACATGTACTACAACTACTACATACTACTACTACTCGTATTTCTCTGACGTTTGTGGACGCGACTGATATTGCATGCCATACAAAAATACGCCAAGCTCATGATTTTGGGTGCATGCAATAATGGCCCAGTTCAAAAACGTCAGAGAAATACTAGTACATGTACCTACGTATTCTTTCTGCTCATATCAATGCTTAGAGCGCATCCGCCCAGGAGATGGCAGAATTAAAAGCTCAAGCGAACGTCAATGGGAACCTCAGTTGTAAGCGACAGTACGCCTATTATAAATACATACAACTAGATAATTCGTAACTCCCTGAATAAACGTATTATTGAGTCGTCGTATGTGTTCATAGTTTAAAGGGCGGATACCGATGTTCACCCCAATTATATTGGTTCCCTAAGTACGTAGAACATACGGCGAATTTTATGTTAACCAACCTATTCTGACGTTTTCTAGGACCAACTGGAAATAAGTCATGATGAAACTGTCAAGAGTAGGCACGTGTAGGTACATGTGTACTCATGCAAGTACATGTATGCAAGGGTGTAGGATAATCTACATATCTGTATGTACCTACGACCTTCAGATCATTCTAGAGTAGACAGAATAGGCCACACGGTTAGCCTATGGTACCCAAGCTACATGTACATACACGATATCCTACCTGCATTTTCCCCTGAAGCGAGAATGCCGCCTTTTGATCTGATCGTGGCGGTATAATGCATGCACGCGGTGTCACAGATGCACAAGATAACCGCTATGTTCGAGGATGCGTCTCAGCAAGTGTCTTCGTCAGAAATTCGTCGGAGGAGGAGTTCAAACGAAAAAAAAAGTGCTCTCCTGTGAATTCCTTGTTCCAGACCGTATTTATGACCGTTGTTGAGCTACGACCTAATGTATAGGCTAAGATATGTGTGACTAAGTATCCGAGAAACTTCGTCACTGGCAACCTATCCCCTTTTCCGGGATCGAGAGTTGTCCTTGCCTCCCGAAATCACCTTTACATGTTTCTGCGCACCAAACTGATTGGAAACCGGGTATCGGCCCAACTGGTAAAACATTCTTTTCCAAGGGTGAATGCTAGATGGATAGAAAAGTAGTTACATGTAGGTACGACGTAAATTGAAACTCCCTATGCAGCTAGCTATCAGCGCATGTGTACATTTATAGGGGTTAGTTAATAATAACAACGTCCCATCACTGCAATGCAAGCAGCGAGAGCATTTCTTGAGACCGACCAGCGTCTAATACAGTATGCATCTCAATGGATGCAAGTGTTTTATCTCCTTTGTTAGAATTTGGAACTTTTTTTATTTATTTAGAGGTTTCAATTGTTACATACATGCAAATCATCACACATCACTCGCATACGAAGCGGTGTACGTTCAACATTTTTTTATTTCGTGTGCTTTATATGAAAATGGTGGACAACTAAATGAATTACACGTATATTCCTAAATAAAGCAGCACGGATGTATCGTCATTAGATGCGGTGGCCTATCGACTACATGCTACGTCAGGCTTCCGATTCAAATGCGGACCAGCAATTAATTTGCCTTCTATAGATCTAACTGTAAATTGTACAAGAAACCAGTTACGGAACTGGTATGTGATTCAATAGAAATACGGAATAGCGAAGAAATAAGAGAATGAACCCGAGAGCAAGAGCGGGGAACGCGGCCAAAGAGCGGTTGAATCATAAGAAATCACTCATTTCACCACGTTGAATCACGGATAATCACTCAGTCTCCGAAGGTTTATTCAAGATAACTCGTTATGTGCTATGTAATGTGCTCAATACACAAATCATGTCGAGTGTATTGCATCTCTCAAATGCTGTACTAGTAGTCGAAGGCTATATACTCCTAAACATCATTTTTTTTAAAAAACTCATAATTTCACCAATTTCTAGGTACAAGAACACCGCATGCAACTAACGCTATAGCGTGAACAAAACCCCTCCCCTATACCCGCCCAAATCCCCCGCTGTAGTGACTATGGTCCGACACCAACCGCACATTCCCATTACAGAGCAGACTACAAAGGATTTCCCCAAACCAAAAAGACCAAACAAATGAAACAAATGAAAAAAAGAAGAACAAACAAACATTCCCAGCCCAGAGGCTGAGAACACAGAGCCCGGGGATCCGTATCGAAATTAGCCCTAAATGGAGCACTGGACCGAACCTGATCTGAAGGAGCCAGGGCGGAGAGGAGGAGAAGGAGGCCTCATTAGAGAAGAGGAGATCGACGAGGAGGAGGAGGAGGAGGAGGAGGAGGTTGCTTAGTCTTGGCGAAATGAAGCTGAAGAAAAGTCTTTGGAGAGAAGTGACCCCGCACTTCACGAACTCTTGGTGGAGTTGAGAAGGGGCTTGTCAAGGACAGGAGGGATGTCCTAACTATTAGTTACATGGTATCATTATATGTCCGTGGTAAACGCCCAGTTTATTTAAAAACAAAACCCGCTGTCCTAATAAACTAACAAAGGAAAAACGAGCACTACTCAATGTGGAAGATCCGGTAATAATACACTGGTCCGAATCTCGGATTCGGGGGAAATTATCTCGTCTCTCGAAAGCACTATCTCAAGTCTTTCTTGGAGCGGCCTCAACGCGGCCTCTTCGTCATAATCCTGCCGCTGTGCCAACCTAACGCAGCCAACACCCTTATCCAAACCTTCTTTGGATGCATTTCTCGACCCATCCCCGTCCAGAATGCCTTCATTGGAGCCCCTTTCTACCCGAGGCTTCATGAAGTGCGTATATGCTGCCTTCATTGACGGTGCTGATGAGGTGAAAATACCTAGCGTGCATTCGAGGAGATTGTACAAGTATATAAAAGTGGCGTTGTCTAGTTAGTGGTGTGTAGTTAGTATATAGAACAAAGGTTGGGGGAGACTTTGGACTGAGTACTGACAGGTGGTGTCGAAGGAGGTAATATACGTGTAGAAATAGTAGAGGCGGAGTACAGATGTTATGCACACGCTGTATAATCAGAGATTGTTAATACTGACGTGATTATCTGAGTGGTAGCTATAGTTCTAATGGTGATGAGAGAGGACTTACACTCCACCAAGTCCTAGGATCAGAGTTGAAATGATCTTTTGGGTGCACGGAAGTTGCAGTCGCCAAACCATTCTCATGGGGAGTATCAATATTGCAATCTCCAAGCTCAGGTGCACACCACCCAGAGGATAAAGAAGTCCGAACGAAGCATTCCTGTGTGATATTAGGGTCAGTACTATTACCAGATCAAACCATGGTATTGGAGACACTAACAAAAAGAATAAACAAAAAATGCTCGTCACAAAAAAGATGAAATTAACGACGATGTAGAGCATTATCAGCTTCGTCATCCATCCTGAGGTATTTGTGAATAGTCTCCTCAGAAAACATAGTATCGACAGCTTAATGAAGAGAACAGCTATAGCATAGATAGCGCCATGGAAACTCATAATCTATAAATCTCAAAACTTTAATTCAAATCAGATCGAATTGTTATGATGGTACGGGTTTGATTTAGTACTGACAATTCCTCGTCCCTTTTTGAACTCGGGGTATTCTAGATCCCACCAATGTACGCCTGCACCACCGCTAACAACACCAATGATTATTGTAGCACCGACTGCTATGGTATTCAACTACGCCCGAGTCAGTCGAAGACAATATCCAATGGTTTGAGGGAACACCCACCGTCGCACAAATAATCAGCCAATCATCCACACCCAACGTTCTCAGCATAACCCTAAACCCAATCCTCACAGCTACCACCAGTGTTGAAAGCACCACCATTACAATGGTCAACGCAAACAAATACTCCGCCTTGTGCTCTGGCTCATACTCCCAAGGGTAGGGGTAACTTCCAACTGCTGGGTGAACAAAACCTGCTGGATAGAAACCCGCCCGCGAACCCCCCCAACTTCCATTGCTTGGTATCGGCTCCTTTCCACCAGGTAGCACTTGTAGTTCATCGGGAGTCATCGAGGCTTAAGTCCTGTTCTGGCTTGGGGAATGATTGGGGGTGAGAATCATGTCCGGGCGAGGCAAGATATAGTTATATATGTAGATACAGCATTTTCTCGTATCCACCCCCCTTCCGGATTCCGATTCTCTGTGCCCTATGTTGGGGGATACACAAGGGGAGTCTCGAATGGGATAAAGGTACCACCATTGGACCAATGTGCCAGTGTGCCAGTGTGGGGATCTTTTGGTCCGGGCTACTAATAACATGTCAGCATAACCTCACCCTGAGAACTCAG